>OY759171.1:39617829-42054394 GCA_963662145.1 Sturmia bella | reverse complement strand
AATCTTTCGCTTAACTAAAGGTACCTAAACATTTTTATTATTCAAGAGTCAACATGTTGAAGACGCTCTCTTTCTCTTAATGTTTTTGTGGCATTTTCTTTTATTATGTCTTTCCACAGCTGCTGTTGTTTCACCCTCAGAGCGTATGTAAGACTCGTTGATGAGAACATAGTGATGTTCGGGTTGGCTTGTGACAGTTTGTGCTTCAAGAGAAAGTCTTGATATTTATGTAATTTATTGTTTGTTGATGTTGATTTTAAAGGTTTTCGGAGCACAACTCTCATATTCGCCGCCTTAATTATTTTATCTTTATGTTTTAAATTCTCTTTCAGTTAATATTTAAAGAGTGATTATTGGGAGCCACATGCTAACAAGATGAAGTCAAACGTTTCTCCATTAAAATTTTCGCATAGTTTTTGTACTAGTTCAACATGTATACGCAACACGTAATTTTTATCCACCGTTTTTTTAAGATTCATGGTTTCAATTAATATTAAACATGTTTATATATGTACATAATTATGTTAACAAAATTTGTACCATTAAAAAATGTTTGTACCCCAAAATGATTTGTATAATTTTCCTACTATTTTGCGATTTACTATGTACTTAACGTATTATTGCAACTAATATTATTACGTTAAAGCCGATATTCTCTCCGAAACTCCTCGTGGAATGCTGTGAACATACATACTTATGTACATATAAGTTTACATGAACTTAACTATGTATGTACTCCGTATAAAAAAATATTGCTACTAAATACATATGTATGTACGCCAACACAACGGATAGTGCTTATTCAGCCTGATTACGGTTTTCGAAGTCGTAGTTCGCCAACTGTCGAGTTGCAGGCGTTTAAAGAATTGTTTGGTACCACGAAAAATATTCCACAACTAATAATTAATTGTTCTCGTACTCCACACTGGGAACCCGCGGGATCTCAATTTGCACGAAAACTAGTCCCGTACTCAAAGTTCGGGCAATTGAGAGAGAAATTCGTGTACTTCCTGCACGAAACAGCCCTCACTTTTACTTCGGCAAAAGGCACCTCAATACCATGATACAACTAATAAGGTAGCCTCGTCAGCTGAACCGTTAATCATCTGACTACTTCAAACTGTCAAGAGAATACAGAGATAAATGTCAGCCAAAACGAGATAGCTAATCAGCGTAAGCTCTGTTCATCTATCTCCTGTAAAAGTAGAAGTGGCGTCTTTTGGACAGTTTGGAGAAGTTGTACAAAAACAAAATGCACGTTATTTTTATGGAAGTGGTTCTTGTTGTAGTAAAAAGGTTACCTTATTAGTTGTATCATGCTCGATACCAGATAGTCTTACAAGGCCAGCTGACTACAGCTTCTAGCCTGCAGAACTGTCAAAATACACAACACAAACGCCAACAAATGGGTGGCAGTACTTCAAGATTTCGACCAACAAAATACATGAAGTGTTTGTTGTAGTTATGCACCTACCTGGTATCGAGGTACCTTGCCTCGGGCTAGTTTGCACACGCAGTTAAATAGTCAGCTGTTGCAAAAAACAAAACAGTTCAACAATTTTGATGTTTTGGATTTAGTATTTCATATAATTACAAAGCACGTTCAAATCTAAATGCGTGCAGAAAAACACTTTATCTTCTCAAAATGTTAGTTTCGATTTTCATTTCTGCATCAGAACATATCATACGTTATTATTTCTTTTTTTTTTTTTTTTTTGTTCTTTTGTGCCTTTTTGTGTATTATTGACAGAAATTCGTGATTGCTGAATTTTCTTTCTTTTTAAGGAACAAACTATAATTTTAACGGTTTTTTATTTTTACTAAGAAAATTTTGTTATCAGCTACAACAGCTGAATCTCAGAGTTGCCGTTCTTTTAGATTTTATTTTTTTCCGCTTTTACTTTTTGCTATTTTTAGCATGCACAACATTATAATAATAGCCGAAGCAATTTTCTTTCTTTTTAAGGAACAAACTACGTATATTCAAATATTTATTTGCTTTAACATCCAATTGAAATGTATTAATTCAGGTCCAAAAATGAACCTTCTCAAAAAATATTTGCTGTGTTTTTTTGCTGTCTAGACAGCTGAAAAATACAGCAAATATTTTTTGAAAAGGTTCATTTTTGGACCTGAATTGGAACAAACTATATTTTTAACTGCTTTTTTATGTTTGCTAAGCTAAGTTTATCATCAGCTACAACAGCTGTTTCTCAGAGTTGCCGTATAATATAATAACAGTGTGATTATAATGCGGCAATTATTAGTACTAAATTTCTTTGCGCCAATTTGTGACAATAAAATTTCAGTAAAATGTGACAATCATGTGATTGCAGAGAATTTGATTGGGACAAATTTTTATTGCGCTCCAATTCAGCCCAATAAAAATTGTGTAAAATTGATGCATTCTGGCAATCGTGTGATCCCACCTTAGCGATGTATCAATTATGTTGCTTGGCGCCAATTGCATGAATCAACAAGTTGTGTGTTGCGTGTTCCGTTAAATACTCATTTGCAAGAAAATATCACAACAGCTCTGTCTTAGTTAATAAACATGAGTCTGGAGAGAATTGTTTCAATTTGTTGCGTTAGCAGCATGAATCTGCAGAGATACATACATTTATCCGTTAAAAAACTCTTCCCAATTTAATGTTTCTCTTGAACTGAAATTAAAAGATAAACAAAAGTTATAACTGTGTGCAAGGTTTTTTTTTACTTTAAGCTGGTGCAAAATTTGCAAAAGTATCTATGTATTTCAACTACACATGTATACTATGCCGTATTTGATATAGTTACATATGTATATACAGGTATGTATGTATATGATTTCGAACAAATCAGGTTTTGCATGTTAATTTCAAATTTTTTAACAGCACAAAAAGTCAAAGTAAAAAGCTAAAAGCCAACAACAGTTTAGATACAAAGTAGTTAAGCACTCAATCAAGGTAGTCAAATGGATTCCTATGAACATATGTACGTATGTATGTATGAGCGGTTGTACGCATTCGAAAGAACAACAACTTACAAACCAAATACAACTTCATGCATACAGAGGCACATTGTACATATGTATATTATACATACTTACATATGTACTTATGTTCATGTAAATGCAATTTTGTGAAGTTGACGATCTACTTTTAACTCGTTTCTTGTAGATACACAATCCAGTCATCAGTGGCTTTTTATGTTTATTTTTTTTTTGTGTAGTTCTGAGTTCATGTATGTATGTAAGTCTATACGTACATATGTATGTACATGTAAGCTTACATTAATATTATTGAAAGAAAATCTCTAAAATATATTTCTTGTAATTTTTACTGAAAACAAGTTTTCACCAACGAGTTGTAAGATTTAACCTCATGTTCGCTTATTGAAATGCATAGATAAATTCATACCTCACTACGTAAACATACCTACATACATATGTATGTATATGAAAATGCATATACATACATATATATATACATTTGCACTTACATGCACTCAAAAAAAATACTGGGCATAAGTATTAAAGTAAAATACATATTTACAAAGTTTTTTAAAATTTATAATTTTCAATTTCCATTCGAATCATCCGAAAATTAAAACGAATTCACTTATAATTTATTGCTTAATTAAAAATATATGTACATATGTATGTATATAAAAACACAACATTCTCATCCTATAAATTGTGTGTTATATTTACATACATACATACAAATGTATGCAATTGCCATGACGTTCGTTTACAAGTAATATTGAATCGATCGTCCTAATTACCAAAATTAAAACGCATTAACGACACTAAAATGATAACTTCAATTGACCGTTGCACAGTGGGGCCAAAAGAAGAAAAGGGTAATAAATACATACATATGTACTTTGAAAGCGTGGTAGCTGATCATAAAACAATGTAGGAAGGAATCACAAAGGAGGACCCAGTATTTAAAAGTAGTAAAATTTTAGCCACGCTATTGCATCACACGGCGACCTAACTACGGTGTGAAAATTAACTACCTCGGTTATCCCTGCAAGAATACTACCAGCTAATAAATTACCGCCCATTTAACTGGTACTGCTGACTGATATATCGGTTAGAGCTTCTTGTTAATTTATTAAGAGCAAAACCGAATCTCTTGTGTACATGTGATTTTGCATCTTTGTCTATCTAATTAATTTCAGAAGACTACATAAAATATATCTGTGCTTCTTAGTTTTATGGGTCAATGATTACAAACAACGGGTTTTAAAAGTATAGGACTGGTTTCAAAAGTATAGGACTGGAATTCGACATCTGTCAAACTTAGTTGTTAAAACAATCTTTTTCTTCTCAGTTGAAAGTTTGACATTGCCGAAAATGGATCGCTTAACGATCACACAACGCATAAAAATTATCAAAACACAATACAATAAATTAAGTCAAGTACGAGTCTGGCCCGCACTCTTAGGGTTCCGTACGTATGTATGTGTAATGTATGTATATTTTATAAATTTCATCTCTCTGATTTTACAGCTACTTTATTGTGTATGTGGACATAGTAATTTTCCACTTGTTGTTGTTGTAATTCGCTGTTGTAAGGCATCTGAGAATACATACACTGTGCGAATTTCAACTCTCTATCTCTTACGGTTCGAGAGTTATAGCTATTACTCTACGTTGTAAAGGGACACCTGGTAGTTTTACAGTTGTTGTTGTTTTTAGCAAGTGTTGTTGTGGAGCATATGTAAATACACATATTGTGCAAATTTCATCCCTCTGTCGCTCACAGTTCGAGAGTAACGGCTAATTGTTACTTTACGTTGTATAGGGACACCTGGTAGTTTTCGACTTGTTGTTGTTCTTAGCATTTGTTATTGTAGGCCATATGCGAGTAAATATATTGTGCACATTTCATCTCTCTGTCTCTTACAGTTTGAAAATTACGGCTAATGTTTTTTTACGTTGTATAGGGACACCTGGTTGTTTTTGACATGTTGTTGTTTTTAGCATTTGTTGTTGTAGGGCATATGTAAATACATATATTGTGCGAATTTCAGCTCTTTGTCTTTTACAGTTTAGCAGCTACGGCTAATTAATACTTTAGGTTGTATGGGGACACCTGGTAGTTTTCAACTTGTTGTTGTCTTTAGCATTTGTTGTTGTAAAGCATCTATAAATACATACACTTTGCAAATTTCAGCTTTCTATCTTTTACGGTTCGAGAGTTATAGCTAATTGCAACATTTCGTTGTATGGGGACACCTGGTAGTTTTCGACTTGTTGTTGTTTTTAGTATTTGTTGTTGTAGCGGCAAGGTACAACAACATCCTGTGAAAATTTCAGCTCTCTAGCTCTTACCGTTTCGGAGAATGGACGCTGTGACGGACGGGCGGACGGACGTACTTGTCTCCGTAATAGCGTTCCGTTTCACTTTTATGAGTACGGAACCCTAAAAATGGTGATTCTGCCACAGTCACATATCGTGTTTTAAGAGGATATTATAGTTTACATAATCAATCGTTCAACTACGCAAGGCAATTGGCAAAATTGTAAGAAATTTGAAGAGACTGCAGCGGTTACAAATATTGTAAGGCCTGTGCGTCATCGTTTCGCTGATTCCGCTTAAAATCTATCTGCTGTAAGTGAAAGTGTTGCTGAAGACACACATTCGGGTCGATTCCTCGTCGTTCTCAGGAATAAGGACTGTCTTACGGCCCATTATGGCGTCAATAAAGAAAACTGCCGCATTTGGAGTGAAGCTACTCCTCAAGTGTATGTATGTCGAAACACCGTTACATCCAGAAAAACTGACAGTCAATGGTGATCGGTATAGAGCCATGATTACTAACTTTTTCATTCCTGAATTGAATAACCATGATGTCCAGGAGATGTGGTTTCAACAAGACGGCGCAACATGTCACACAGCTCGCGCCACAATCGATTTATTGAAAGATACGTTTGGTGACCGCCTCATTTCACGTTTTGGACCTGTGAATTGGCCTCCAAGATCTTGTGATTTAACACCGCTAGACTACTTTCTGTGTTGCTGTGTAAAGTCATTGGTATATGCGGATAAGCCACGAACGCTTCACCATTTGGAAGACAACATTCGCCGTGTTATTGCCGATATACGGCCACACATGTTGGAAAAAGTCATCAAAAATTGGACGTCCAGATTGGACTACATCCGCGCCAGCCGTGGCGGTCATATCCCAGAAATCATATTTAAAATGTAATGCCACAAGATTATCTTTCGGGTAAATAAAATTCAGGTCAATCGAATAATCCATATACATCGAAAAAAACACCCTTTACACTACATGTGTAGTAGACATTGAGCTGAAGCAAATTGCATTTGCATAATAGTACAACGACAAATGTGTGAAACTTGCAAACCAAAATAAGTTAGTGGGTTGAGTTTTTCGTGAAACTTCGTGAACTGTCCTAAAATGGCACTCACGCATTAGCATGCACAAAATTTTAATTTTAAATCACACTCAAGCACTCACGCGTAATTTTTCTAAAATTTAATCACGATCACGCGTGACACGACAACCGCACATCTCTATTAGATACACGTTTCGCAGAATCATCCTCCCTCCTTCGCTAAGAAATTTATCTACTAACGAAATAGATTTGTTTATGGATTCATTTACCTCCACTGTGAAGAATTGGGTTGACAATCACTCTCCAAGGATTGATATTAACAAAGCCAATTTAAAACTTCGAATTTTGTGCGAAAATTATTCAAAATAAAATATAATTGGCAAAAAGAATTGCGGAGGATTTATAACAGAATCTTAAAGAGATTCAGCTTTTAAATATTTTGATAAGATAACAGCTTATCAAGGAGCACATACAAAACTTTTCTGCAAAACTAGAGAGTATTAGATCCGGATCTCTGGCTCATGAGCAGATCTATAATATGTTAGGGCATAAGCATTGAACTAATGCTGGGAACTTATTGGTGAAGGGGTCAGTTGTTGAGAATGAGAGTGAGAAATTATGGGCATTGAAGAATAATTTTTGTGGGATATATGGCGGAAACATCATAAATAGGGATACTTCGCAAAACAAACAATTTTGTAACTTCTTTGGATCATAACACATCATAACACATATGATGCAACGTTCTCGGCTTGTAATATTCAAAATTGCAATGAATTTGTGAACATAGAAAACTTTTTATGTTTTTCTAAGGAACTTAAAAATAAGAAATCACCTGGAGTTGATCGAATTTCAAATTTTGTAATTAAAAAGTTTCCTACTAAGGCTTTTGAGTTATTGGTTATAATATTTAACAGCTGTTTGAATATGAACTATTTTCCAGACAGGTGGCAAATTTCAAAAAGAGTTCCTGTTAAGAAAAAAAAAAACCCAACTCTAATGATCTTCAAGATCTTAGACCTATTCCGTTGCTATCGAACTTGGAAAATGGAATTTAAATGGAGCGTACTTATCGCACTTGCACTTTGGCTTTAGGAAAGTTCATTCTTCTGTTGATGCCCTCTGCGATCTAGGACGGCACCTGTGTACGGTAGCAGTTTCACTTGATGTAGCACAGGCATTTGATAGGATATATCACAATGGGGTCATTTTTATATCGAATGAAATAGGTTATGATAGACATATTAGTAAACTTTTCAAGAGCTTCTTTAGTAACACATGCTTTTATATACAAATAACTGGCTCTCTTTCTGATTTTGGCTCCATTTTATGTGTTGTTCCTCAGGGATCCATTTTGGCTCCCTGATATTTGTACAATATTTTAATTTACGATTTTCCTCACAATTGCCTGAATTCTTCTGGTATGCTTCATGCTGATGATTCACCTCTCTATGATCACCATGAATTTCTTTGGAGACATTGCAAATTGTCTCTAGGATGCCTAGACGCAAGGTGAAAAAAGAAAAGTGAAGCAATTTGCTTAAGAAATGTTTCTGGAAAATGTTTTTTTTTTTTAAATATCTACGCATTTATTTCAATAAATTAATTAAGTTCAATGAAGATGCAAAATTTGTGCTAAATAAAGCTTTAGCAGAATATTATGCCACAAATCATTATCAGTTAAAACTAAATTATTAATTTATTAAACGTGCTTGAGGCCAATTCTATTATATGCATCCCCAATCTGGTTTTCGATCTCTCCCATCATTGTGATTAAGTTTAGAATTTTCGAAAAGAACATTAAACATCTCTCTCTCTCTCTCTCTCTCTCTCTTTTGAGAGAGATGTAAAACATGTTGAAATATCGTGTTTTATAAAGAATCTAATATTACTCCTATAAGTTTTTATGTTTTGGACTTAAATCAAAATTATATAGAGCGATTGAATTCATATGATAATAATACTCTTAAGGAATTGGACTAATATTTCTTGTTTGTCCCCTTTCGGGTTACAAAACGACAGCATTGTTTTCGATATGTCTTTTTCTGTACCGTTTTCTTTTTTTTATACCCTTCACAAAACTGTAAGTTTGCGATTCCGTGTGTAACGCATTAAAATAACAATCTAATACCCCATAAAGTATATATATTCTGAATCAGAATCAATAGAGATTACGATTAAGCGATGTCCGTCTGTCCGTCTGTCCGTCTGTAGTCGTTGAAAGACGGTTTCTGAGAAAAGAGTTTGAGATAGAAACCTCTAAAATGTGTTAAATCCCAGTGGTGGGTCTGCTATTGAAATTCAGTAAGATCGGTCCACAGATAGCCGAGATATACATATCAAAAAACCCGGATTTTGAGGGATATTTTTAGCCATTTATTGGTCTTTTTTCCTAAAAAGTTATCCATATAATTTTTAATGTCCATTAGATACCAAAAAACGAAGAAGAATTTTTGAAATCGGCCCATATATATACCCGAGATATAGCGTTTCCCGATTTGGCAAGAAATCGGCTTTATAAGCCAAATAAAACAACTTTTGTCACAAAAGATCAATCAGAATGGTACATATATCATTGTGAAGGGTATTTAAGATTCGGCCCAGCCGAAGATAGCACTCTTACTTGTTTTTTTTTTTTAATTTTTCTCGCTCTCACGGGCGCTATAAGTTTTAAAGTTATTTTTTTTTTTTTAGTTTTTAGATTTAAGAATATTTTTGTAAGAGATGCACTCTCAGCAAACTGATAGTCCCGGGAGCTAAAACGTAATCTTATTATCTGGAATGTCTTGTTTAAGGCTATGTGTGGCCAAGTTTGGTACAGTTTCAATTCTCATTATAGTTTCTTAGGATATTACACTGTAATCATAAATATTTCCTGTATAACTTTTGCTTGTATCCTGATATACACATTGTACAAAAAAGAAAAGGACCAATAAATTTAACCTTAAACTTCCCAGCACAAAGTAGAACAGAGCTGAAACGCCACCAGAATGAGATAGCAAGTCAGCGCAAAGCTCTGTACGTCTCGTTTTCACAATCGCTCGAGAACTTGTAATCAAAACAAAACAAAAAGCATTTTCTACAGAAAAAGTGGTGGTTTTTTGTATTATAAATTTATGAATGCTTAAAAAGTATATTAAATGGTTTTTTATAATATAAAACTTTATAGTATTCACTGTTTATAATGTGCTAAACATTATTTAATTGTGTTTTATTTTGTAACTTTAAAGATATTGCTTTAATTTTACTTTGTAGTGGTGGTTTTGTGAGCAAAAAATACATGCTCTTCGTAATCAATTTGCAAACACTCAAATATGTATAATCAAATCCTAAGTCAAAGAGGACTTTTAGTTGACCACTTTTTATCAATTTTTTGCTTTTAATTTACTTTAAATTATTAAATTTTTGCTGTTTCGGTGGTGGTTGTTCACAAAAACGTGTTATTTTTTGTTTTGTTTACATTTATTTTTCGTAAAAAATGCATACTATAGCTTAGCTCTTTACACAATCTGTCTAGAAGTTGATTTGAGCCATTTTCAAATGTCAGTTTTAACATCTCTGTGTACTCTGTGCTTCCCAGCAAGAACAGTGTCGGTCATTTGATGCATCATATGACCGACATGGCTGATGGATTCATACATCAGGGTTTCTATCGTTTTCTTAAGGGTAAAATGGAAAAAAACTCATTTAAACATTTGTGTACGTGTGATTTCTTTTTTAAGCCAGCGTTACCACCTCAGCAAAGAGGTCGTTCGAAATCTTTTTTTCAAAATGCTCACAAAATTACGTATAATGCTATTAATTTCTTTACTATTAAATAAAAAAAGAGATTTTCAAAAAGTTTCAAAAACCGCAATTCAAACAGAATAGAATAAACTATTTTAGAGACACATTTAGAGAAAATTTAAAGAAAGACAGTAGCAATTTTAACAATAGAAAACTGAAACATAAAAAAACCTCCACAGCACCGTTTTTTCAAAGAAGAAAGATTAATAAACCTATAAAAACGTAGTTTCAAATGAAATTACCAAATTAATACGGCAAAATCAAAGTACAAAAAAAATCATTGTAATGGTAACGCTGAAGGCTATAATACTGACCACAGACTACAGAGATATCCCAAAAGTAACGTTTGAAAAGTGGCCATATCATTTGTTTGGGGGCCAGTCAGAAGTGAGCAGTACAGAAAATCGTAGCAATATGAGTGTGTGAGACTAACCAGTGTACACAAAAACAAACATAAACAATGAAAAAATGTTGTTGTAAAGTGTTTGGAAAAATATTAGTTTTGTTCTAATTTTTCCGAAAAAAGTAGAAAACATGAATGAAAAGGTTTGAAAACTAAGTTTTAAATATATTCGATGTACTGCTAGTGATGTACTCAATGCAAATAAAATATTAAATACAAATAATTATTATTTGTTTGCTTGCAAAGCTGTTTTGTTTCATGAAATTTGACAGAAAATTGGTAATTTTTGTAGTCCGGCAGAGCTGGTGACCCTTCTGGTTGTTTTGTGATGCAAAGCATGTGTCAGTTATTAAGTTGTTAATGTGTTAGTTTCCATCAGCTTACTGTTTGAATATCAAAATATACGTTTTATACGAAATGCATTTTATAAAACTTTTAATCTGATGTTTTTTTTTTTGAAAAATTTATTTTTTTTCTCCATTTCTCCGCGGTTTAAATTTCAAACTTGACACCTCTGCCTCGTACCAGATTGATGTGAAGCTACCTTGCTTTATACCAGGTGGCCTTACGAGACCAGCTGATAACTGCTTCCAGCTTGAAGAACTGTCAAAACACACAAATACGAACAAGAACACGAATATATGGGTGACAGTTGTCAGCCCAGCTGACAACTGTTTTTTAGCTTGTAAAATACACAACACAAACACACATACGCGAACAGACGGATGACAATAATACAGTTTTTTTTACCAACAAAATACATGAAGTGTTTGTTGTAGTTATGCGATTACCTGGTATCAAGCTGCCTTGGGTGACAGAATTTAAAGTATTTCTACCAACAAAATACAGGAAGTATTTTTTGGTGTCGTGTTTGTGACAATTAGGCGGCTACCTGGTATTAGGATAACTGGCCGTAAAATAAACAGACAATGTGGTCAGTGTAAAAGAACAAAATTGTTTAAGCAACACGCACATGTGGGCATCTTCACAGTCTCACGTGTTCAATACACAACATTTAAAAACCGCAAGAAATACTGAAGTACCTTTAAGCAAAAGGCAAAGCAAAACCAGAGAACAAAAAGAAAATAAATGGTAACAACAAAAATGAATAAACGAAATTAAACAAGGATACGTAAGTGTGTATGTATGTATGAGTGATGTACATATGTACGTATTTATAAGTACGTGCAAGTCACTGATGGCCAAGTCTTTTGACCATATTTTTACATGTTTTTTGAAGAGATTGATACAGATGAATGAAGATGCTGGCATCTACGTACGTATACGTTTGTATGTCAGAGGTTTGTAGTTTGCAACATGTCACAGAACAATTAATTGAAGTAAAAATGGTTTTACTATTTACATACATATGTATTTCTGATCTATTTTATGCAGCCGCTAGAGTATCCCATTATAACACTTTTCCGCTTATTCGATTGCTTGATTTTGCATAATTTTTTTTTCTTGCTCGATTATAGATTAAGCTCTTACAAATATCCCAATCAGTCGATCAAACCAAACAGTTTTTAAAACAAACGTAGAAGGGCAAATCAATCCAATTCTATTTCGTACAAGCGGACGCCCTGCTTCGCATGGGTATTCAGCAATTATTTCAAAATATATGTACGCCTGTGGTGTGTGTTCTCGTGTCTAAAAGTAGTGAAAGAAATTAATATTTGACTATTCTTCAAGCACTGACAAATTAATGTTTCTGTAACTAATGTCGAAAGCTATCAAAATTAATATGTTGTTACGTTAAAAATGTCAGTAGTTTTAAATATAGAAATGCAATTATAAGCGATAAAAACGCCAGCCATAAATCGGCAGTCTGCAATCAATATCTAATAATAGTAAAGTACGACGACTATAAATATAAAACCATTGGCTGTACCAAATAATGTATAGTTTAATTCTAATGTTTACATTAAAACTTTGCAGCATTTCACCATTGACTTATTGTCATGCTTATTATGAATTCCGTCGGAAGCTCCGACGGAATTCCGTCGTAAAAATGCTATCATGAATTCCGACGTTGCTACGAAATTTTCGAAATTCGGGAGATTGATATTATGAGTTCCGAATGAAACGTACTTTTAGCGTTTTTTTATCAAAAATTTCTACGAACTCTTCTTACTGTCCGGAGAATACAAAAATAGTTAGAAATAACAACAAACAGAAAAGAAGTTCCTAAATTGAATAAAAACAATATTTATGTAGTTATAAAATTATATTTCTAAATGTTCTGGATACTTATTGAGAATTGAGTGACCTTAAGCTCATTTATAAAATCTAACAAAATTATATTTCTTTAATAATTAATTGGTATATTTTAAGATACTTGTTGGTTTTCCTCTGATTTGAAACAAAAAAGTAACACAAATTAACTGCTGATTTTATGTGTTGAAAAAATCGCTTCATATACACCATTGAAACATGTGCTAGATTGTTTGAAAAATAATTAACCATGTAAACAAACAAAAAAAAACTAAACAAAAAACAACCGCCTTTTATGTATAGAATTAAATGTGTGTATAAAAAGTGGTACGAAAAAGCCTTTGCAGCATCTACATCTTTTGCAACACCATTCAGATTCGATTAGAAATCGAATTGTACAGATTTGTTCAACCGGAAGTTTGTAATAAAACTAAACGAAAAATTGGAAAACACATACATATGTATGTACATATCTTCATAATTTGTGATTTGTTTTAACAACTTACGCCTTGTAATCCAAATCAAGGGAATTCTGACCATTCCTCAAGACTTTGCGCTCTATTCGCTAACAGCCTTGGTTTCTCTTCCGTCACTGAAAAGGCTGCAGCAATCGAATTTGTTGTATTTTCTTTTTATTTTTTGAAAAATATTTTTTACAATCCTTAGAATGTAAACAAAACACATCTGTTTTTCATTTAAAAAGTTGGTTGCACTAATTCGAACTTGGCTCAAGAGGATGGCAACACCAACTTCGAATTCGTCAGAATTGATGATACCTTTTTGTACGAATTCGTGACGGAGATTTTCCATTACGAGTGATGTTCACTCGGAATTCATAATAAGGCTGCGAATATCTAAAAACATTCTGAATTGAGAACACCAATTTATGAATTATTCGGATTAAAAAAATTTTGCTAAATCAATTTTTTTAATTTAATTTAATTAGTATTGATTATACTTTTTGGTTTCAATTAGATCATTTTTTAAAATTTAACTAAAGACATAAAAAATATGTATATGCGGTTTTCACGCTTCGTATTAAAGTACTATTGTAGATCTTGGAGATATTTTAAATTTAATAAATCTTGATAAATTTAAAACTCGGCAACAACAAATCTTATAAATTTTTAATTTACTAAATTAAAACCTCTGCAATGCCAAAAACAGTAGTAGATTTACTAAATGTAGTAAGTGGATTTATTTACAAGTATGAAACAGCTGACAGATTTGGCGCCACATTGTTTTTTGCTTACATATAATAGAGTGAATTGTAAACATTTCTTAAATTTGCAATGGAAAAGACTTTTGGCTGTAAAATACATATCTAAACAAAAGTCAGCTGTTTCAACTGTTTTACAATACCAATCAAAAAGTCGCTCACACTTAGAAGTATTATATTTAAAAGTATTTTAAATATAATACGAAGTGTGAAAACCGCTATACAGACTCTATGAAAATTCATTTTTTACAAATTGAAAATTTTTTTTAATTATTCTCATTTCGTTCGTTTTTATTTCCAAGGGGAGATTATTATAAAGATTAAGACCTTAGTAAGAAAGTGATCTCTGCATAGCACTTCTTGACGCTCAGTCTACTCTAAAATCTTGTACATTTCTTAGCTGGTAGTGTTGCAGTTGCCCCACCAAGGTTAGCTCTTTATATAGGTATTGAGGGGCATTTCTCATCTTTATTATACGACTACCTGAATGTAAAAAAAAAAACTGAAAATTAAAAACTTAAGGTTTTAAAAAATGTTATTCAACCATTAAAAAAAAGCAGCTTGCACAAAAGCGGAAAAGTAAAAAAAAAATTTAGCAACTGTTGTCATTGGTCAAAAATTTAACTCACGGTACCTCGATATCCGGTAGCCTTACAATCCCAGCTGACTACTATTTTTAGCCTGAAGAACTGTCAAAATACACAACACAAACGCGAACAAACCGATGACAGAACTTAAAGATTTCTACCAACAAAATACATGAAGTGTTTGTTGGTGTTGTTGTTATGCGGCTACCTGATATCGAGGTACCTTGATTTAACCAGATTTTATTGGTTTGGTGCCAATTTATGAACTAAAATTTGATTGCTGGTAATGTTAAAAAAAACATTTTAATCTAAAGAATTGGAAATTTTAGAACGGTATTCAAAAAGTAAGATGTTTGCTAACCGCTAAACTTAAATTAGTTACTGATATGTACATACATATGTATATCAACATTCAAAAATTTGTAATTTGAGCCAGAAGTTCAAAATTGTGGCATATTCCCATCCACATTTTCGTGTTTCAACCAACTTCTACCCACTATAAAACTGCGCCTGAGTAACAACTGAATATAAACTTTTCAGATTCTTGCAGCACCATCTTAGCGCTTTCAACGAGTATATAAAACTACTGTGCATAGATGTTAAAAATTTAATTAAACAATTTTTAAAAATATAAGCAAATTGCGTATGCTAAAGTGAATTCGCCTTGTTGTAAATACAGTCAAAGCCCGGTATAGCGAATACTCAGTTTAACGAATATCCGATATAACGAATGGCGAAACTTTTATATTAACTGCCTTATATAGCGAATGGCAAAAAAAAAAGAATCTCGATTTAACGAATGACAAACCAAAATACATCAAAAAATGGTTATAAAATCGTATGATTGTGGGTGTTTTTCGCTTCTTTGCTTTGTATTGAAAGAACGCGTGTGATGCGTTGCTTTTTTCCTGAAAATTTCAGTAGTGTTGTTTGGTTTATTGTGAAAACGAGATGTCGATTTCTTAAGAAATTAATAATATGAATGAAATGTTACAATAAACCTACATATGTATGTTAATACCATCCAAATATAAGTAAATATGTATATGCCTCTATGTACATTTATGATTTTTAATGAATTTACATATTAGAAATAAAAACAATTCTTAAATGAACGTTAAAATATCAATTAAAGTTTTATTTCTCCACAAAGTTATCAACACAATTTAATTTTGATGTTTTTGAAACTGCGGACCACCGTCTTTTATAAAAATTTAAGATAAAAAATTACTGTGCGATATAACGAATATCTCGGTATAACGAAAGGTCTGAACATTATATCATTCGTTAAACCGGGCTTTGACTGTACATACATAAATATGTGTGTAAACGAGATGTGATTTTAAAAATCAAATTCAAAAGCTGGTTATCCGAATAAAATGGGATGACCGAGTTGTTTGAAAATCAAAAATTTTCAATACCAGTCGGTTTTATAAATGTACAAAAAAACATGGTTAACGGGTTTCGAATACGGATCTTGAATACAATAGAAAGTCAGATTAGGGATTGGATAACTTTTAGTGTACAAGCCTTTTAAGCAGCCTACCTGCAATTCAGGCTTACTATGAAAGATCTCTACGAATCTTTTATAGCTCCTGAAATGCAGATAGGGGTCACAGCCTGTATTTAAGCCATCACACCACGACAAGGTAGTTATCCCAGTGATGGAGTGTTAATGCCATGGGTAACTCCATGACATTAACACTAATAATAATAATATAACAATAACAATAATAATTATAATAACATAATAAAATTTGTAATAATATTTACAATAATATAATATTTATATATATGATACAATAATAATCAGCCCAATCATGAATATTCTCAAGGAATTTTATTCCTAAGGAAAATACGTTTCTCGAGAAAAAATTCCTCCAATCATAAATTACCTGAGAAACAAAAAAATAAAAGTTGGTAATATCGAAATTTTTTACAGGAAAAACCAAAAAACATATGTTTTGAAAATACCTATTTTTTCCTCCGCCGACTATTTTTTCCCTTCGATGTGGCTAAAACAGGGAAGGTTAGAAAAAAATTCCTAAGGAATTTATCAACATAATGAGAGGAATGGGAAAAGAGAAAAAACTCCCACGGAATTATCATTCATGATTGGGCTGAATAATAATAATGTTTATAATAATAACAATTTTCAGACAATGGAACACTTGGTTATTGAATGTGTGGCACTTGGCCACAGAAGATACAGGCTGTTGCAGGCCTATACATTGGGTTCACAGGATTTGCAAGGGCTTCCACAGAAGGAGCTAGTACTGTTTCTTGATGTATTAAACTCGTGAGAGAAAAGGGTGGCACAATAGATCATTCATGGTCGCAGTGCGAAGGGCCATTCTGGACCGACCTAGCAATAATAATAATAATAATAATCATTCATGATTGGGCTGAATAATAATAATGTTTATAATAATAACAATTTTTATAATAATAACATTAATAATAATAATGGATTGAATGAGCTTTACAGCTTCGAATCGTTTATTTATAAAAACTTTAAATAAATAATAACCTAACCTAATCTAACCTAACCTAAATAAATGATTTTTAAAATTTTTATGAAAAACGATCTGAAGCTGTAAAAATTAATTCAATCTGAAATAATCAATATCAAATAAGGATAATAATGGCAATAATTACGATAGTAATAATAATGATAATATTGCTAATTACATATTTTTAATAAAATAATACTAATTGAAATTTTCGTTTATTAATGTTAGCTCATACTCATAATAATTGGTATGAGTAGTAATTATACGTTTGGGTATAAGTTATATGCCGTGATAAGTTCCGAAATCGCAACCTGGCAATAGTTCGAGTATTGTTATCTCGACACTGATCCGATTGGTGTTGCCGGTGCTCAAAACCCTGATCAAGATTCTCGCTCGCATCGAGAGCCTTAAGCTCTTCTATACTGTAGCGGATACGAGGTTTATCTGGAATCTCTTCAATGGTTGGGGGTCCTGTAAAAAAACAATACAATAACATAATGACATTTTAAAGTTCTTTATCGTTTGTTTGGTACTTACTTTTTGATTTCAGATCCTGTAATGAGTAACGAATTATCGCTGGCTTTGTGTCTTCTTTTCTGACTACTTCTGTTAAAACATACAAAACTATTAATGAACATTTACAAATTGAATTTTATATTTTTGTTACTTACTTTCCAGTTGAACTTCATTTTCAAAACAAGCGTTACTCGTTTCGTTCTTTGATTTAACTAAAACCAAAAGGAATGTTAAACATTTGTTTATGTACATACATGTGCATATTTAAGGAAGGATATTTCCAACTTACTTTCAATTGCCATTGGTTGCTCGACAAGTATATCTGCTTTTGGCAAATCCCATCTATGGGATTCTTCAATATTGCTCACGACTTCATTAGCATCTGGGCCACATGCTTGTTGCACAACTCTTATGTCAGTTGGGTCCCTGTTCCCACAAGTTATCGGTGGAGCATCGCAAGAGGCTGCTAAGAAAGTGTCTATAACGTTTATGTCTGTATCTGTGTTATAATTTGTGTTGTTTATGGTGTCTGATGTTGTTTCCGCCTCTACGTCCTCTCGCCGAATCTTTGCGATTGGCTCAGATAACGATGCACTTGCAATATTTTCAGCATCACACAATAATACAGTGTCGCCAACTGTATTATTATGTGACGCTGCTTCAAATGCGCCAATTAGTGGAATATCTTGCTTCAGGGACCTACATATATTAGTAAACATTTAATGAAAATGAATTAAATTTACATTGTTAAATGATTTGCAGAGTTAAACATTAACGGCATTACTCATAACAAAAAACTTTTGTCTAACTAACTTCCTGCTGTCTTCGCCTTATGTGAATTTATACACAAAAAACTTAGCAAGCAGATAGTTAAGCCCGTATGACACTACATTTTTCTTGCATTGTTCAAATTTTGGAGAACAGTGCAAATATAATGTAATAGTAGAATTTAGTATGTGCAACGCGTTCAGCTATATTAAGAAAAATGCAAAATAAAAATATGCAAATAAAAAATGAGATTATGTCAAAAAAAATGTAAAATTTTTCAACTTAAAATTGACATTTCAAACTGGAATGTTGCTGTGTCAGCGGTTTATGGAAAATTTTTGCGATTTAACGCTTCTTTTTTGGAAATTTTTATTTCCTAGCGCTTTCTTGAAATAAAAAGAATACAACACTTACAAAAAAGATGCCAGTTTTGTTTACGTTTTGTATATTTGGTTCTTTCTAGCAATTGCTGTTTCTTTCTATCAATTCTATACCAATTAATGAAAGAAAAAGTATCATACGGGCTTTAGCAAACTTTCTTTCTTTTTTTTTTTTTTTGTTATGAATGAAGCCCTGTATGAAATTGCAAATTAAAACTCACCTTTTTCCTTTACCGAAGCAGGAACACATCGAAAAGAAGTTCACAGTTTTGTCCAGAATTAAATGAAGTCGTTGCATTTTGTTTAAATTTAGTTAAAATATGCAATTGAATATTTGAGCTGAAAATGGCAAAAAAAAAAGATAAGATTATATATTTATTTATGTATGCATGTATTTAAATGAGCATATAAAGTTTGTTTCAGCATTAATTAAATAATGCTGTAACCCCACACAAGGTGTTAAACTAAGAAAAATAATATTCGCGGATAAGTCCAGTTTTAAAATAAAATTTACTGAACACGCTTGTACTAAAGATAATCGTTCAAAACACATACCAAAAGAACAATTGATTTCATCTTGTGAAGATCTATTGAAGGAAATTTAAATATTTTCTATTTAATTACTTTTTCGCAGTAGATAGACATTTTTCATTTCGTCCTTTCCTTCATTATTGTTCTTAATTTCTTATCTTCAAGTATTTCCTATTTTCAAATGCACTTTATGTATTCCATACAATCTTAGTCTGATAATGTGGCGACTTGGCTTTGTGTTTATTTAGTAAAGTGATTATAGGGAAGCGATTTTATTTGTTTATATGTACAAAATACACAATTTTTTGCATAAAAAAAATTTACAATAAATCAAATATAAAATTAGCTAAATTTATCGAATTCATCAATTATACATCAATCATTAAACATAAATTCTTAAATTATGTAAAGAAACATTCCAAGGACGAATATCATTGAGGAAAGGCTGCCTGTCAGTGATACTGCTTAATGGTGATGCCAGTTAATGCTGCTAAAGCGGTCATAAATATCCTCTTCTATCTTGATGACTGGGTAAATCGAATCGTCTGAAACAAGTATTTTGATAATATAATTTTTGTTAATTGTAGGAAGTTTATATCTAGAGATAGACCATGCATTTTACAATCGAATGAACCAACCGAAAAACGTTAATAGCATTGGTAAAAATTAGTTCAAGCTTTCGCGAGTTCTCTGTACTTGACTTTGATTGTTGATCATTCCATAAATTTTTATATCTCATCTTAGCATCCCTGAGGATGCTAACAAATTTTTAGCGAACTAATGCGTCATCACATGTTTCACACAAAAAAGATGTGAGTTGTAAAAATTTATTTACAAAAAAAAAGTAATCATTTTGTTTCATACTAACCACGATGACATTTAACAAAAGCCGATAACGATTGACAAAAAATGGCTTAAAAACTTGCCAAGCAATCTAAACCGTGATTAATGAATCAACCGTAACAAAGAAACGAACTTATTTTCAATTTTACTAAATATTAATTGATTTTATTTTGCTGCAAAACTACACATCCTTCAAGAAATTCAGCTTTCAATGATCAAAATTCCCGAGAAACGTGCCGAAAGGACGAACACTCGATCTCGGCAATGGTTGTAACTTAAGAAATTATATTTCAAAAGGATCGTGCAGTTGCGCAGCCGCTTCAACATTAAATATTTATTTGTGCGGAAAAGAATGCAAATTTGTATCTTCAAATTACATATGTACATAAATAATAAATGGTCACATATTCCCAGCTAGCATTTGGATGATTGAATTTTTAGTTGTCATCTTACTCACTCATTTTTGACTAGTTTTGATGATTAAAAACTGAGTTTTCATATACTTCATCAAAAAGAACAGTCAAATTTGTCTATTCCTTAGGATTAAAAACTGATTACAATAATTTTTATCATTTACTTGAGTTCTTTGTGACTATTCTTGGATACTAAAATGTGATACAATTCGGTAATCATCTTACTTTCTCTTTTTCTGTCAAATATGTAATTAAAATTTTATTCATTCACAGTGTCCTTCCAATAAGTATTTTGATTTTGATTGCTAAAGTGGGAATTAGTGTCTAAAGTTTTCTGTTGAAAACGTCTGTACTCCCGTAATCCCTTGTCCAACAAGTATAACAATGAGCTGCAAAATGAAGTTCGATCTTTGAAAAATTCGCTTTAGTCGAACAATGTGCATATGAAAAACTTGATCGAGGAAGTGCAGCAGTGTAAAAAGACCATAGGCAAATTAACGGAGGAAGTAATCGCTGTAAAATTGGAGAACAGAAAACACCACAACTCCACAATCTTTAAGAATAACCCTAGGTTTGACAAACTACCATTCGTGTCGTTGGATGAGCTGAACACCTTTAACGATGAATTGGAGAAGGACGAAGGATTGCTGGATGAGTTTGTAAGTATATTCGCATGTTTGTAACATTTCTCATTAACTTTTATTTTGCTTTAGAAAATTTTTGTTTTTAAGAAGCGCGATACGAAAAGTTTTCACGGATGAATTGGCCTCTGTTTTCTATTGGAAGGGTACCAATCAAAAGCCGAGTGCAGAAAAGCTATTTATCACAACAGTTATTAAAAGTAAGTTTGTAATAATTTCAATTTAAAAAATTATTTCATTTTAATTTAACATTTTTCTTCATAGATATATGTCATCTGAAGTACAAGGCCGAGGACAAGGAAATAAATAGTATCCTTCAGAAACATTTTGTCCATGCGAAGGAACGTGCCAATAAACGAAAACGTTGACAACTAGTTGTATACTTATTTTTCGTAAATGCATTTAATTGAATTATAATAAATTTTTTGAATAATTGAACTATAATAAATATTTTATCATAAAATTATACCAAATTATAGTCAGATTTCTATTAAAAAAAGGATCAAATATTATACACAATATGATCATAATGTGACTTCAAATTATGATAAGATTTGTTTCAAAAATTTATGGAATATCATACCAAATATGATCATTGAACGATTTCAAAAAAGGGTCGAAAATGATTCAGAATATGATCATAAAATGATTGCAAATTCAACTAAAAAGTGAACAGCAAATATTATCACATGTGATAACAAATGTATATGAAAACTACATTAAAGCAGAGATCATAAATTACTATTCAGGAATAGTCACATGCAGGGTACCATTTTCTCCCGACGACAGAGTCATTTATGATTAGAAAATGATTGCATATTTGATAGTTTTAATCAACTAGAATATTCAAATGTGACTATTTTTTGATCATTATTTTCAAAAAATGCTAGCTGGGTTTATGCATGTATAGGTAGGTAATATTAAGAAAAACTAAAGACATTTTTTAAATACACACATACATACATACATACATATGTATGTATCTACATATGCACGTATTTTGTCTTAAAATATTTTTTTCTATACAAAATTCCCAGCTTCAAATTTATTCACTTAAAACTAGGAATTTCGGCATTTATTTACTTACTTGGTATAGCTTGTATCTTCCTTAATATCTTGTCCAATTCCTTTTGTTTTTATAGATTTCAATTCCTTGTTTCTTTGAGTTTTTGTTTGGCTTTCTGTTTTATATTCTGTTTTTTTCATAATAATATTTTGTTTGTTTGTTTGTTTATTTTGATGTCATATACTTTCAATGTGAAAAGGCAGGGCTGCCAGAGTTCACTAAACGTATAAAAGAGTTCTAGAGTTTTCTTTAAATAAAAAGGTCAATATGAAAAGTTATATTTATTTATATATATATATATATATATATATATATATATATATATATATATATATATATATATATATATATATATATATATATATATATATATATATATATATATATATATATATATATATATATATATATATATATATATATATATATATATATATATATATATATATATATATATATATATATATATATATAAGTAACACACTAAAGGTTTTCATCCTCAGTGGGAGAACAAATTTTATTTTATTACTTCACTTAAGCGTTGTGCTTAGTTCGGTGGTAAATTCTGCTCTAATTTTTAACATTGAATTCAAGTCTTAACAACTAAAAATATTCCAATCAAAATTATGCCGCATCAGCCAAAGTATCAAGTATCGTTTATTGAAATTCATTTTAAACAAAAGAATTTCATAATTGTTCTCACAGACAGTCCGTGCCAAGTCAGCAAGTTTGGTTTTATAAGTCTTAGTAATAATTACAAATGTACATATTTAGGGGAATAAGCTTCTTATGTTACTTCTCCCCCCTTCAAGAACGTTCGCGTCCTCGCGAGCACCTTGACCGTTTGCGTCACAATTTTTTTTGTAATATAGGAAAATTATCAATATCAAAATAATTGCAATCAATGATAAAATTACATAAGTTACATTAGTTCCAATTTTCATTTTATGCAGGCTTAATTTTAATTCACTTAAATTAGTATTAGGTAATTCCATCAATGTCTTGTTAACAATATCATTAACATATGGTACGTACACAAAATCATTATTATCCTTAAAAGATTCAAAAACAATTTCGTTTACGGTAATTTTACAATTTGAAAAGAAAATTAAGTTATGATTTTTTATCTTAAGTTGTAGGTCATTACAATTTTGTTTAATAATTGTTTCTTCAATATTCTTAGTTACAATAAAGTTAGGTTCAACAAAAAGTATTTCTCTTTTATTATTTATTTTGAACTCACATTCAGTTTCATTTTTATTAAGAAGATTTCTGATACACTTATTTTCTAAATTTTTAATTTTTGAACCATTTATTTCATAAATTACATTTTCAACATTTGTAAGTTTTTTGTTCATGTCAAAATTCAGTTCAGTATGATTATTGAGTGTAGGAAATGGAATTATTTTCAAGATTGGATAAGTTTTCATAGTATTAGGGATTTGAGTAATAAAATACAATATGTCTTCCTGTTGCCATAAGGAAGTTCTTATGAATTCAAATTGATTTGTATCTAATTCAGAAATTCTATCTGGGTCTATTAGTTTTGGATTCAAAATACCATGTTTACTTAAAACTAGTCCTAATTGGATGTCTTTTAAGTGTTCATAATAACTCTTTACGTTGTCCAAAAATCCATCTGAGACCACTTTCCTAACAATTTGGTTCTGCAATATATTTGTAGCGTTACTCAAATCGCGAATAAATTTAGTTTCGTTGTTTATGTGCGATACAATATTGTGTAAGTCGTCCTGAGTCAATAAATTATCTTCTATTGTCTTGAATCTACTTTGAATTTCAATTCTGTCTTCGTCGTCAAGGTTTCCAAACAAAAATTTAATACCTCTGCCTACAGCGTTCAAAAGTCCACGTTTGTGTCTAATATGAAACAATTTCCGTTCTGCGTCTGCTATTTTGAGATATCTTCTAATCATGGTTGTCTGTAAATATGGATTTTCATTAAATTCTTTTTCTAATAAATCATAGGCTAATTGAATTTCTGTCTTGTTTATTTTAAGAATGAACTCATTATACTTATCGGGTAATTCAACCATTCCTTCTTGTAACGTTAAATAACCCCGATCACTGTTTATTTCCTGTATTTGAATCGTCTGTGTCGCTACCGTTGCTATTAATAACAGGTATACCAGGATCATTAGTATCATTTTTGGTATTTTCATTCCTGGAAGAAGAGTCATTATGAGAGTATTTTTTCTTTTTAAAATGTGTTTTGTACTTTTTAGTTATTCTATTTTTTAATTTAACGATGTAATGGTCGTCACCCTCTTTACGCAAGACCTGGGCCCTTTTGAATGGATTTGCTTTCTTATCTAACCGTTTTCTAGAATTTTCTGCATCTAAGAACCTTGTGTCTATTTGATATTCCTTCCTCTTTCTATTGGCGTTATTTATTCTATTTACCTTAATAGCCTGAGCATCTTTTTTTGGATGTTGTTTATTGAAAAAAATATTATAAGGGGTCTCCCCTGTGGTTGAATGTATTATGATGTGATTATAAGCGAAAACCGTTTGTTCAATCGCTATTTGCTTTAATTCCTGGTCATTTCCAGTATTTATAATTCTTAACTTATCATTTAACGTGCTGTGAAATCTTTCAATATCCGCTATTCCAGTTTTTCCTGTTGTGACCTCAAGCTCTATGTTCAAAGTTCTGTACCATTCCTTTAAGCTAACATTGACTAAACCAGCATCTTGGTCAGTCTTAATTACTTTTGGAGGACCCATTGTGTTAAATATCTTCAATAACGCTCTTTTAGCATCAACCCAGTTAGTGTGATTGAGATTCTCCACCATAGCATATTTAGAGAAAATGTCTATGCAGGTGAGGTATGAAGATTTGTCCCATCTCCAAATATCAATAACATATTTATCTCGAATATGGTATGTAGGAGGTGTGACTTTGAAAGGCATTTTAGTAGTCCTATGATCAAACTTACATTCGTTGCATAAATCGCAGTTATTTATTATATTTGAAATTTCTGAAACGTAGTTGGGATAATAGTATTTCGTTCTAAATTCCGCTTGTATTTTTTCTACTCCCTGATGTAATCCTTTTAAGTGTATTGTCAAAATAATTTCTTTAAATCTATCATAACATGTTATATCCTCCAACAGTTTTGTAGTCCTAACAACACGATTTTTCCCTGTTTGCCTTACTAAGTTTGCAAATACAGACTGGAAAAGTATAAAATCGTCGTCACTTTCAAAATATACTGCTGCATTTACACCAGCTAACCTATTCAAAATAAAATCTTTTGCAAATTTTTGTGTCATTTCAACATAGTCCACAACAGTTCTAGTATTTTTAAAAATAACTTTCACACTTTCTCTCTGCACAGGAGCTTGCCTAAATAAAAACTGTCTACGGTAAACATTTAATGGTCTCTCTGATATGAACATAAAATTCGAACTATCTTCGTCCGCCGAGTGTATTGTCGCCAAATTAGAAGCTACATCGTTCATATGACACTCGTTGTACTTGATTCGCGACAAAGCATCAGCTACTCGATTTTCTTTCCCTGGGATGTACTTTACATCGAAATCGTACTCATTTAACCTTATTTTCCAACGCTGTAATTTTGCATTAGGCTCCTTCAAATTATGCAGCCACTGTAAAGGCTTGTGATCACTATTAATTATAAATTTTCTACCATAGATATAAGGCCGAAAATATTTCGTAGCCCATACTATTGCTAAGAGTTCCTTCTCCGTAGTGGAATAGTTTATCTCATGGTCATTCAGGGTTCTGCTTGCAAAGCAGATAGGGTGGTTTCCCTGACTAAGGACTGCTCCCAAAGCTACATTTGAGGCGTCAGTTGTGAGAGTGAATGTTTTCGTGAAATCTGGGCTTTTCAATATAGGATCACTTGTTATGAGGAGTTTTATTGTTTCGAAAGCCTTAACATATTCGTTGTTACGGCAGTCAACTTTTTGACCCTTTTTTAAGCAAATGGTTAAAGGTTTGCATATTTTTGCAAAATCCCTTATAAATTTCCTATAAAACCCAGCGAGCCCTAAAAATTGCTTTATTTGTTTCTCATTCTTTGGAATTGGAAAATTTTTGAGTGCTTCAATTTTTTTTGGGTTCGGTTTAATACCGTTTGGTGTGACAATGTGGCCAAGAAACTCTACTTCTTGCCTTAAAAATTCACATTTGTGTATTTGAAGCTTTAAATTTGCTTCTTTTAATCGGTTAAACACTTTATTCAACGAAATCATATGTTCCTGCAATGAGGTACCAAAGACAATAATGTCGTCCAAATAAACCAGACAATGAGTACCCACTAAATCACTAAGTACAGAATTCATTAACCGCTGAAAGGTAGCGGGTGCATTTTTTAAGCCCATAGGCATCCTAAGGAATTCATAATGACCGTCCTGCGTAGAAAAAGCAGTTTTCGCTTGGCTAGCTTTATCAATTTCCACCTGATGAAAGCCCTTTGCCAAGTCAAGTGTAGAAAAATAAAGACAACGACCCAATTTATCTAAAATTTCGTCCATATTCGGAATCGGAAATGGGTCATCAATTGTTATGTCATTCAATTTGCGATAATCTATAACAATTCTCCATTTGGTTTCTCCTGAGGCGTCCATTTTCTTTGGAACCACCCATAATGGAGCAGAATAAGGAGACTGACTGTGCCTTATTATATTTTGCTCAAGCATTTCTTTTATCTGCTTGTTAACTTCCGCCTTATGTACCTGTGGATACCGATATGATTTAACATAAATTGGACTTTCATGCTTTGTTACGATTTTGTGTTTGATAGCGTTAGTAAATGTTAACTTGTCACCATCCGAATGGAAAAGCGATTGGTACTTGTTTAAAAGTTTATCCAATTCAGTTTTCTCTTCACCATTCAAATGACGTGTTCTAAATTTACTCTCAGTTTGATCCTCTTCCAGATTATTTATACCAAAATTATTTACCAAATTATTATATTCGTCCACATCATCATCCACAAATCTATAAACACATTTGTTCAATTTAATAGTTTGTTTTTCTAAATCAATTACTGCATTCAATTTCACCAAATTATCAAAACCCATCAATCCATCATAATTATTTGAAAATTCATTAACATAAAATTCCAATTGTTTTCCATATTTCTCATCAAAAATGTCTTGTTTAGCAATTAATTTTATCCTTCCTGCAACAGTAGTTACATTTATTGGGGTTACTATCCTAATTTCACTTTTTAATATTCTAGGTCTAATTAAACTTACAGAAGACCCAGTATCTATCAGAAAAGTATAAAACACATTCTCAATTTTTAATTTTATTTTCGGTAATTTCCCGAGGCCCGTACATGAAAATTTTCGGAATCAACTTCCATAGGCACTGGTGGCCCATAACGATTAATTCTTGATTGTGTTGAGTCGTATTCCCTACGTCTCTTTTGGTTTTGATAGTTATAATTATATTGAGGATAATTTAAATTATTTTGTGAATTGCTAGGACTATTTTTAGGATAATTAACTACTGGAGTGTTTAAATCGTAATTATTAGTGTTTTGTCGTGAAACGAAATGTCGTCTGTAATTTCCTGAATAGTTTTGAGGAACATTGTTTCTTGAAAATCTATCTGCAAAAGAACTAGTTTGAAAATTCCGTATTTGGTAAGAATTAGACTGGCTATTATTTTGGTCTCTACTATAACCTCTATGTGGTGAAGGCTCCAGCTCACCGTTTTCCGCTAAAATCTTTATTGCAGTTTTCAGATCGGTAGCCAAATTTGCGTTTATTAATGCTGTTAAGTGGTTAGGCAATTCTTTTTTTAATTGCGTTAAGCATGCCTGATTTAATTCTGAAATTAAAAAATTCCTAGTTGTCAAATCATCTGACTTTAGTTTAATAGCATCCTTTACTCTACATACTTCATTATTTAATCTTTCACAGAACTCTTTCACATTTCGTTTAAATCTGATATTACTTATCTCTAAAATTAGCCTACTAATAGGTATTTGCTCACCAAACTCCTCCACCAGCAAACGTTTCAGTGACATCCAATCTATTGGCTGCTCACGACGTAAGACATCTACCGCCGGTCCCCTCAACGTTGTTGTGATTCCATGGAAGTATAGCCTGCGTTCCTCCAATGAAGTCGCAGGATCACTTGGCAAGATAGCTGTTACGCTATCGATGAAGAGTGCCAAACCTCTCCTATCGCCGTTGAAAGGTTGCAGAAGCTTCAGATTTTGTAGGAATAAGTCTCGTCTGTCCCTCACTGCCTCCATCTCTGCACTTTTTCTAATATCAATGTTTTTTATTTTGTTGGTCAACTCTTCCACCTCGTCCATAAATTATTAGAACGTTTTTGTTATGTTCAATTTTATTTTCAATTTTATTTTATTCTTTGTGTTGTTCTTGTTCAATTGTGAACTTCACTTTAGTCTCTGTTAGATTCTTTTCTTTTTTTGTTGTTTTTCTTTTTTTTTAATAAACGTGGTTCTTAATTTTTTTTCGAAAAACAAAACCCGACTGCGCCAGTAACACACTAAAGGTTTTCATCCTCAGTGGGAGAACAAATTTTATTTTATTACTTCACTTAAGCGTTGTGCTTAGTTCGGTGGTAAATTCTGCTCTAATTTTTAACATTGAATTCAAGTCTTAACAACTAAAAATATTCCAATCAAAATTATGCCGCATCAGCCAAAGTATCAAGTATCGTTTATTGAAATTCATTTTAAACAAAAGAATTTCATAATTGTTCTCACAGACAGTCCGTGCCAAGTCAGCAAGTTTGGTTTTATAAGTCTTAGTAATAATTACAAATGTACATATTTAGGGGAATAAGCTTCTTATGTTACTTATATATATATATATATATATATATATATATATATATATATATATATATATATATATATATATATATATATATATGTATATATAATTTTCCTTAATTCAGGTCCAAAAATGAACCTTTTCAAAAAATGTTTGTTGTATTTTTCAGCTGTCTATATGCCGACGACATTTCGCTGGTGCTAATCAACTCATCAGTAGACTTGAAAAATTCTTAAAAGTTTGTTTGAAACTTAACTACTTAATCCATAATTCCCATGAACAAAATGAATGAAATAAATAATTAGGTTCATATTTATTATGTAACTTAATTTTCGTTGCCTTCGCGTTTACCTGGTGTTAGCATGTTGCTGCACGACTGATTGGACAAAGTCATCCAACCGGGCACCATCTCCTGGACTGCTGGCCGCGCTGGTATGCTGGCGGATGCTCCGGCTGTAGCTCGCCGACGGGGGTGGTCCTTGCCAGCCCATCCAGTGGCAGTATGTTACACAATAAAACATACCAGCATTCAAATAAAAAAAAAGGAAATCCGCAAACTCAATAAAACTTGTGGGGCCCAAAAGTGAATATCAGTATGGCCATCGTAATGCAAAAAAACGTAGCAAAAGGCAAAAGAAAAAAAATCAATAAGTGTAAACAAAAAAAAACCCCAAAAAATTTGTACCGCCCAACATTCCGACCGACACCCGGCCCCCCTCCGCACGACAAACCCCCTTCTGGCCTGGTGGTTTTGCCAGGATACGGCTGCCCTCCCACTGAAGTTCACCGTTGATGGCGGAAGCCCGCAAAAAGTTTTTAGCCATCCCCAAATGCTCTGATATTTCTTCACTCCCTCGTCACCAGCCCATAATACTTACTCTTTTACCTGATAAAGTTATGCATTCTTACCCAAATAACAATTGTTATAGTTTGACAGTTTTATTTTAGTATAAACAAAAATTATGGAAATAATATCCGGGGGTCTATCGCCCATACATACTCTTATGTTGACATATATCGCACTAAATAAACTGGGTTCAGTTATCTGACTATTAATTACTTTGCTTTACGTTTTCTTTTCCTTACTGGTAATATTTAACCCCCATGGACTTATCTTGCTCTTTGGTGTGAACTTTTCAAGTCACCACCCGATCCTTCTATTGGCCAATGTGCCAAGTACCGTATAAAAACAACAATATTTATCCGCCCCCTACCTGTATGTGAGCTCACCTACTTTGGTCGGAGTTCGTGCCGTACAAAGGCACCCTAAACTAAATTTATCGTATCGCGATTAGGTGGTAAACAAAAAAAAATCAGGTAAAATTGAACCCAATGTCACCAATGCACAAAACCAAGTACACGAGGGTGTACACTTTTGAAACTATAATTTGAATTAATATAAAATATACCCACTAAAATGTTTCACACGTTTCAAAAATAAAGCCTTCGATTGAGGTGTTAAATGTTCACTGGGTTAACCCAAGTATCCGCGTATACATACGCATGCATATTTGTACATACATATGAGTTAACACTTATGCATATGCGTATATATACCTAGATACTTTCAACCGAAATATAATTTTTGCAGTTATTAAAAACACGATACGATAATCAGATATAATAAACTAACAATAAGATACAAATAAGAAGATAATAAACGGGCTGACTTACTGCTTCATTCTGACCCGAGTACCTGAAGTTCCAAGGGTTTTAAGGAGTTGCTAACGGGGACTGTTGTGAAGCTAAAAATGTTCACCTCTTGGCCGCTCATGAAATTGATCCGCTGTTTCTTCCAGATATGTTGCAGACGTGTTGAAAGCTGCTGCTTCGACCGGGTTGCTTGTCCTTATCGGCTATTACCCCGGCTAAATGAATTTGTTTTGGCTTCACACTTTTACGGCCTCTGCCAGAACTTCGGGCTAATTGTGCTGAAGTGGTGGGCGGTCGAATATCATTTATAGAGGTGTGGGTCTTTCGTTTACTTCGCTAACCCTAGGACACTTTTCGCCGACTAGGCGTCCGGGTTGTTGCTCGTGGCCAAATTGCCTGCACGTTCACTTGTATATAAAAATGTGACGTGTCCGTGTTCTTTGGCCTGGCTGCTGCCACGGTAGCGGTTGCCCTTACAGTTATCGTGATTACGACACCTGGCAAATTTCCTTTTTTTTTTTGGAATCTTAATGGCAAACTTGATGGCTTTAATATTGTGCTTTCCCGGCACCTTCACTCAACCGCCCTGCCACTTCTTAGCAAAAGCTTATCGAGACCACAAACGCACACTGACTTTTCTTCCTGAGCAGCAAATTCTTTTTATTAGAACAAGCATATATTCACCGGTTAGCTGTCGCACTTTTTCAACATTCAATTCTAATTTCCAAAACAAAAAAATCTTTTTTGCTTACCTCCTTTTTTTCTTCTGATATTTTCCTTTATTTTTAGTTTACCGTTCTCTCCAAGATTCTTTCCTCTATTTACCATCCAGATTTCTGTTCCGCTACTAAATTTCCCTTTTTCTTTTTCACTAACTACGTATCCGACTTCCAAATTAAAGTGCTGTGCCACTGACTTTTTAGAGGTACGCCAACAGAATGATCAAAAATTTAGTTCAAAATGGCCTTTCAACCACCAAAAATCATTCATTTTTACCACCGCTGTCACTCTCTTTCACACGCCGGCCAAATAGTGTCTCACTAGCTGCTTTCTTTTACTCACCAGTCTCATGCGACAATTAAATTTTTTGGCGCCTTCGACGGCCATCATTTTTCTGGATTTTTCTTTGTTTTTGTTGCTGTTTTTGGTGGCGGCCATCCTTAATTTGCCATATTGCTGTCACTTTTTCTTTTCTTTTAACCGCAGCCAGCTTCATGCATTCTTTGCTTTTTCGCCGTGACCATTCACCATAGGTTGGCAAACTCGGTCAGCTGTTTGCTTAACCGGGTGCACACAACAAACCGGCCCATTCCTGGGTCCAACTATGGTCCCAGGATGGTACGGAAAAGGTGCCCTATTGCGCTTCCCTGACAAGCATAACGACCTGGCTGCTCGTAAGTCGAACGCCCTAACACTGCCACTACAGGGACTAAAGTCACCGGGGACTGAGGGCTATTGCCTAAGCCTCGGCGTGCAGTACCCCCTGGAATGTCCAACTTGAGGATGAGTACCCCACTCGAACGGAGCGTCCCACCAGTGCTATTTTTCTATTGCCCATCTTCCCCCCTTTTATTTACTTCGGATATATTCAGACAGACTAGTATTATTCTCCCCCCCTCCAATCTAAAAGATTACAGACGGACTAAGAGCTTTCCACTCTTGTATTTTCGGACAGACAGAATAAAAAAACTCCCCCAGAAATTTACTATACGGACAGACTGTATCACTAACTAATACCTAAAACCGTCAGACTTAGAATTAATTAGGAATGATCAGACCGACCTCGTACCGCGAAAAATTCTACCCCGAGGAATGGGTAGCTAAAGTTGGACCCAAATTATCAAAAAAAAACCCATAACACTGGTGACAAGTAGTAAGAGAAAAACATAGGTGGAAAGAACAGGAAACCACGGTAGACTTTTGGCCAAATCACTTAACCACTCGGCGGAACATTGCCACGTTTTAACCCCAGGGACTAGACCCACCAATGCTAGTAGGCTTTGGCGCAAAATACCCCCTGAAAGTTAGACAACTAAAACCAAACAGATGCAAAATCGCGATTATCCTGACCGATCTTAATACCGACTCAAAACAACGCAGTGAAAACCGTAACAAAAAGCGATCGTACAAAAATATTCTAGCACGCCGATGCACATGTTAGGACTAAAACCACCAAGAACGCCAAAGCTACTGCTTTAAATCCTTGGCGTGGAATACCCCTAACAATTTGCCCTGTAAATCTTCGACCTCATAGAGACTGCTGCCTATCGGACGTACTATACGACACCTGACGAATTTGCGTGCTAGTTTTGCGTTGAAATTGTTTCGAAAATCACTTTGTTGGAAGTTACGCCTATACACCTCCTGACCTGGCACGAATCTGACTGGGCGACAGCGTGTATTATACGATTTTTCGCCCTTCAAATATGCTTGATGAAGATTTTCTCTGATTTTCCGTCTAATGAAATCTAGTTTCACAGGTTTCGGCAAAATCATAAGTTCAGGATCCTCTAGGCTCTGAAGTTTCTTTGCTAATTTATACACGCTGCCATGCCCTATCATATTCATCCCAAATAAGGCAAAGTATGGCGTGACACCAATGGACGTTTGTATGGACGAACGCAATGAAAATTCAATCTCGGACAAATGTCTGTCCCATTCTGTATGGTCATGCTTCAAATAACTACGTATGGCTGTCAAAATGCTCTGATTCACGCGTTCCGACGCGTTCGCTTGAGGAGAATAAATTGCTGTTCTGATGTGTTTCACACCAAAATTGGTTATCAAATCTTTGAATTCCTGACTCACAAATTGTTTGCCATTATCCGACACGATAGTTTCAGGCGTACCAAATTTGTGAAACACTTCCGAAATAAGAAAAGTTACTACGTTTCTCGCACTAGCTTTCGGCATTGCTTTAAGCAGAACAAATTTTGACAAATGATCAAGGACTATGAAAATAAAACGATTTCCCTTTTTCGAGCGTGGATACGGTCCCAAAAAGTCAATAAAAATTCTCTGAAACGGACGTTCGGATACGGTTTCAGCCCCCATTGGTGGTCTTAAGGTAATATTAGCTGGTTTAGTTTCGCGACAGGTTTGACATTTTGACACGTACGCACGAACTTGTGCGTTGAGATTGGGCCAATAGAAATACTCTTTGACACGTTGAACAGTTTTACCAATACCTCCGTGTGACGATTGTGGTGGACCGTGGCAACGCTCTATAATTCCGGCAGTTAAACTGGATGGAACCCAGAGTTTCCAGGAAAAGTCTTCGCTTACTGGTATGCCATCATATGGCCTACAACGTTTGTACACAAAGCCGTCAACTATTTTCAAATCTGGCAGCTGCGCTGCGTTTTCCTGTATATTCTGAATTAAATCCAAGTAACTCTCTTCCTTAAATTCATCTGAGCATAAATCTACCAACTGTTCAACCTCAACCGACACTTGCTCAATATTATAACGCGATAACGTATCCGGCACTATATTTTTCGCCCCCGCGCGGTGTTCAATTTTAAACGCAAATGGCTGAAGATGCAAGCTCCACCGAGCTAAGCGACCACTTAGATCTTTATGAGACATAAGCCATTTTAAGCTACTATGATCAGTAATCACTGTAAATGGCATAAGCTCAATATAAGGCCTAAACTTCTTAACGGCCATTACCACTGCCAAACACTCCCGTTCTGTTACCGAATAATTTCTTTGTGCTGATGTTAATTTATGTGAAAAGAATACTATAGGATGTTCGCCGTCCGACTCATCCTTTTGAAACAAAACTGCTCCGATGCCTACATCTGACGCGTCACATTGTACAAAAAATTCTTTGGTAAAATCAGGTTGTGATAACACCGGACTAGAGGTCAAGGCAGTTTTAAGTTGATCAAATGCAATCTTCGCCTCTTCCGTGAAACTAAAAACTTTACCTTTCTTCAATGTGTTAAAAATCGGAGCTGAGACAGTAGCATAATCAGAAATGAAACGCCGGTACCAACCGGTAGCCCCCATAAAGCTTCGGACCTGTTTTGCTGTTTTCGGATAATCGTATTTTAAAATTGTATCTATTTTCTGAGGGTCAGGTTTCAACTTTCCGCCACCAACAATATAACCTAAATAGCGAAGCTCCTTGAAACAAAATTTAGACTTGGTAACATTTATCGTAAGACCTGCATTTTCCAAACATTTTGACACCGTCGCTAACAACCCCAAGTGAGTTTTAAAATCTGGCGAGACTACCAAAAGATCATCCAGATAGACGAAAACTCTATCACGCATTGCCGCAGGGATCACTTTATCCATTAGACGGCATAACCTTTGGGCTGCATTACACAACCCAAATGGCATGACCGTATAATGATAAAGTGGTCTCCCGGGTACCGTAAATGCAGTTTTCTCCCTACTGGATGCATCTAATGGTATCTGCCAGAAAGCGTCTTTGAGATCGACACTCGAAATGAAATAAGTATCCCCCAACCGGCTGAGCAGACCCTCGATGTGCGGCAGTGGACAGGCATCCTTGATCGTGAGATCATTGAGCCTGCGAGCGTCCAGACACAACCGATTCTTCTCGCCCTTTCGGACGAGAGTAACCGGATGCGACCATGGGCTCTCGCTAACCTCGATGACACCAAGATCAAGCATCCTATCCAATTCCGCATACATCAAAGTCTGTACCGCCGGCGAGACAGGATAATGCCTGCTTTTCACTGGAGTTGCAGCGCCAGCGTCAATTGTATGAACTTCCAAATGTGTTCGACCGAGTCCTCGTTTGGTGTAACAAGGAAACTTCGCCACTACTGCATTCAATTGTTGTTGTTGTTCGGAAGTCAAAACATGCGTTTCAGCCTTAACCGCGCCACCTTCACCCTCCTGAAACAAATTAACCCCGTTTGTCTCTAAACTACTAATGTTTGCTAACAGCCCAAATTTCTCATAAAATCGACCCCTAGAAATAACGAACGCGCTAAAGATGGAACAAGATAAGTCAAAATCTCTTCAGTTTTACTATCAAAATTGACTTCGGCCTCTATTCGACCTACGATTTTATGTTGCTGGCCACCAGCAGTGGTTACGAACGAATAAAAAGGAATAATTTTCAACCCAGTCTTTTCGACAAACTCGACGCAATTTTTCCCTAAACACGTGACGGTAGCACCGCTATCTATCAATCCGAAAATTTCCTTACCGTTGATCCGAATTTTCGCGTAAAACCGTGTGTCCTCACCTTCGAACAACGACGTTGCCATAATCTCTTTCCTCAACTGTTTCCTTTTTCGATAACGTTCTCTAGTTTTCTGAATGCGCGTTGAGATCTTTCCGAAAATCCGAGCTTTTGCCGCGTTATATTCTTTGATACGCTGATGTAAAGGCTTTAAAACGCGGAGACGGGGCTTTTTCCCAATTGTTGCTTCCGGATTGGTGTTCACCAGAATTTTAACTGAGTCTTCGGGCGCAGATGGAATTGATAAATTGGTGTCCGGGTCTATGTTTGCGTCGAACGAGTCTCCCCCGTACGAGGCTTGTTCGGCATGCTGTTTCCCTGACACCTCGGGCATTTCGGCGTAACCGTATTTTCGCGACCACCCTTAAAACAAAATACCCGACGAGTTGTTGATGGGCAATCTACAAAGCTATGTCCAGGCTGCCTACAATTCCAGCAAGTGTACCTATTCACACTAGACAAAGCCTCAATACTAACATCAGAACATGGCTGAACATCATCTTCATCTTCAAAATCAAGTTCATGCACTCTAACAGGTGCGAAAGGGCGCGAATGACTTATCTGAGCCCTCTGGCTATTAACCAAATTCTCAGCACGCTTGGCCTGTTGAAAGAATTCATTCAACGTTGATATTTTAACCGAAAAAAGCAAATGAGCCAAAGCGGGTCTAAGATTAGCCTTCATGATCTCGATGAGATCCTGCTCGGTGTACGGATTCCTCTGCTGATTCCTAAGCCCTATCACCGCGTTATAAAATTCCTCAAAACCCTCATTACTTCCCTGTCGTCGGTCCATTATGCGCTTCTGAAGTTGGAATTCGCTTTCAAATCGTCTAAACTGGTTCAAAAATGCGTGTTCCAACTCTGTCCACGACTGGACTGGATTCAACTTGCGTAGATTCCAATACCAGCTTAGCGCTGACCCTTCCAATAGTGAATGAAAATTCTTACGTAAGTCCGAAAACGATAAATCATAATCCCGCCTCAAAGCATCAACTCGGAAAATAAAATCTTCGGCTGACATACTTCTGGAAGAGCCGTCGAATTTTATGCCCCACTTCGATAGATCAACTCTGTTTTGTCCCGTATAAAAATGCGACCTCTCCTCCCGATAGGGTAAGTTTTGCTGCCCTTGTTGTTGAAAACCATGCTCCAAATTTCGTCTCTCCCCGGCTGATGACTGTGCTCGATCATACTGCCCCGCTTCTAAATCGTTGAAATTCAGATTTGCAAACGGATATTGTGGAGAAGCGGCGGCGGCCCCGCCTGGCCGTTCATTTGACTCTGAGATTCTCTCTCGTTCCCCGGTACTTGGATGGCCCTGCTGCAACATTGCCCTATTCACCGTTTGAGCGATCTCCTCCCGTAAAGAGAGCTGTAAGTCCCGTAGCTGACGCGTCAATTCTCCACGAATAAGTCCTGCGATATCGCCGACCGACTGTTGCTGTATCGTGTGTAGTTGACTATTCTCCCTAAGTGTGGTAGAACTATGCTCAGGGGACGGAATCGAACTGCCGTTGCCAGCCACTGACCCATGAGTGGAACCTCCTCCCTGAGCCAGACCCAGAAACTGTTGTCCTGAGGACATAGCATTTGTACCGGTAGTTGTTGTGGTATTGGGGAAACCGGGAAATGAACTCGCGTTGCTCATATTCAACGGAGGGGTAGTCACAGAAGTCGTAGTTGGAGGTGACATATTAGTATTACGTGTTAAATCGAAAGTGGATTGCCTTTTCTGTGAGCGGGTATTAACCATACCAAAAATAAAGAAGCCGACTTAGCAGAATGCCTGAATCCCAAAAACGAACTCAAGACCCCAACCAAAAAAAAATATGAACCAACAAGAAAAACTGTGAACCGAAATGTAGAAAACCAGGAAAAGAATCTACTCAACCCAAATAAAAACTCTGAACAATTGACCGTAAACCAAAAATTTTTTTTTCTTTAATGAACTGTGTATATATGTATATCAATAAGGTACACTGGCAGGTATGTATGCCAGTCAATGAACGAATGTAAACAAGCGTCAACAAAACCAAAACAATAGAAAAATTCAGGAAGAAGCACGGTTATGAATGACTGAATATATCGTATATGAGGCGAAAACTATTGCAAAGATAAAAAAAATTCAAGCGAGAATGAAACAAGACTAAAAAGGAATCAAGACCAAATGTTATTGGGAATTCACCCGATACTGGAAATCGAAGATAAACTATCCGGAACGTAAACAAACCGAAAGTAAACAAAAGTAAATGAACAACGACAAAGTCTGAATAAGCCCGAATGTAACTAGATATCTACAAATTTACTTTAAACTGAAAAACGACCGCGAACAAACTTTAATCAATACACTCGAAACACGAAAATCAATATTAATCGAAAATTACTGCTTAGCGGTAAGTAGTAAAGAGATTAAAAAAAAATTTTGACCGAAAAATAACAATAATCAAAACAAAAAGAGTAATCCAGAATATAAATAATAAAAAAACTACCTATAACTGAAAATATAAACCAAAAACCCAAAACAAACTTAACGAACGGTAAATAAAAAAAAGGTAAATAAAAAGAAAATGAGGAACTAAATAAACTGAGAACTAAACTAACCAACCCAAAAGAAAACAAAAATGATAAAATGTAATAACAAAAAAAAAATTGTATAAAAACTTCTAACAAAACAAAAAATTTTTGGATAATAATAAAAACAAAAATAATAAATATAAAACTGAAAACAATTGTAAATAAATGAATATAAATTATAGAAGATAAAAAAAATAAAGAATAATAATCAAAACAAAACTAATAAACGTAATCCAAAACAAATAAAGGAAAACTGTAAAAATATATATTCAAAAAACTTAAAAAGTTATAAGATTTTCTGGTGTGTATGTGTACTCTTTCAATTTCAAAATGTTGCATTACGGGTTCTGCGAGACGAGAGAGTGACAAAACTAATTGGGGTTCGCGGTGGGAGCGGAGACCCTCCCACTGTCCCCCAGGTGACTGCCAGGGATGCCGGTCGGCACCAAATCACTATCGAAACTAAAACGGCCTAGCCGACATTGAAGAGGTTGGAGCCAGCCGTAGCAAAAATTGCTCATTGTTCGCTGAACAATTTGACTCGGCTGGTCACCCTCTTCCAATGCTCACCAACATTTCTGTTGCCCCCTCACTGCTGCCCCCAATCCCCAACAAACCCGTCGCAACGCGTAACCAAAAAAATTGCTTAGCCACTGGGACCTACAGGCTGCTGAAAGATTGGAGCCGCAGTCGAATACAAAATGTCATACAAAAACAAACAAAATTACTCAAACGTAGAAACTATTCAGCTGTGACTATAAGAAGAGAACCGGTTCGAGCACAGACTGGTGTCGCAACGCGCTGGTAACCCCGATGGTTTATCCAGCGGGACCTACACCAGCTGTCACCAAACCGTCTCACCCCAAAAAAAAAAATCCCAATTTCCGAAGATATTCACCTTTGGGCCCCACGTTGGGCGCCATTTTATTATGTAACTTAATTTTCGTTGCCTTCGCGTTTACCTGGTGTTAGCATGTTGCTGCACGACTGATTGGACAAAGTCATCCAACCGGGCACCATCTCCTGGACTGCTGGCCGCGCTGGTATGCTGGCGGATGCTCCGGCTGTAGCTCGCCGACGGGGGTGGTCCTTGCCAGCCCATCCAGTGGCAGTATGTTACACAATAAAACATACCAGCATTCAAATAAAAAAAAAGGAAATCCGCAAACTCAATAAAACTTGTGGGGCCCAAAAGTGAATATCAGTATGGCCATCGTAATGCAAAAAAACGTAGCAAAAGGCAAAAGAAAAAAAATCAATAAGTGTAAACAAAAAAAAACCCCAAAAAATTTGTACCGCCCAACATTCCGACCGACACCCGGCCCCCCTCCGCACGACAAACCCCCTTCTGGCCTGGTGGTTTTGCCAGGATACGGCTGCCCTCCCACTGAAGTTCACCGTTGATGGCGGAAGCCCGCAAAAAGTTTTTAGCCATCCCCAAATGCTCTGATATTTCTTCACTCCCTCGTCACCAGCCCATAATACTTACTCTTTTACCTGATAAAGTTATGCATTCTTACCCAAATAACAATTGTTATAGTTTGACAGTTTTATTTTAGTATAAACAAAAATTATGGAAATAATATCCGGGGGTCTATCGCCCATACATACTCTTATGTTGACATATATCGCACTAAATAAACTGGGTTCAGTTATCTGACTATTAATTACTTTGCTTTACGTTTTCTTTTCCTTACTGGTAATATTTAACCCCCATGGACTTATCTTGCTCTTTGGTGTGAACTTTTCAAGTCACCACCCGATCCTTCTATTGGCCAATGTGCCAAGTACCGTATAAAAACAACAATATTTATCCGCCCCCTACCTGTATGTGAGCTCACCTACTTTGGTCGGAGTTCGTGCCGTACAAAGGCACCCTAAACTAAATTTATCGTATCGCGATTAGGTGGTAAACAAAAAAAAATCAGGTAAAATTGAACCCAATGTCACCAATGCACAAAACCAAGTACACGAGGGTGTACACTTTTGAAACTATAATTTGAATTAATATAAAATATACCCACTAAAATGTTTCACACGTTTCAAAAATAAAGCCTTCGATTGAGGTGTTAAATGTTCACTGGGTTAACCCAAGTATCCGCGTATACATACGCATGCATATTTGTACATACATATGAGTTAACACTTATGCATATGCGTATATATACCTAGATACTTTCAACCGAAATATAATTTTTGCAGTTATTAAAAACACGATACGATAATCAGATATAATAAACTAACAATAAGATACAAATAAGAAGATAATAAACGGGCTGACTTACTGCTTCATTCTGACCCGAGTACCTGAAGTTCCAAGGGTTTTAAGGAGTTGCTAACGGGGACTGTTGTGAAGCTAAAAATGTTCACCTCTTGGCCGCTCATGAAATTGATCCGCTGTTTCTTCCAGATATGTTGCAGACGTGTTGAAAGCTGCTGCTTCGACCGGGTTGCTTGTCCTTATCGGCTATTACCCCGGCTAAATGAATTTGTTTTGGCTTCACACTTTTACGGCCTCTGCCAGAACTTCGGGCTAATTGTGCTGAAGTGGTGGGCGGTCGAATATCATTTATAGAGGTGTGGGTCTTTCGTTTACTTCGCTAACCCTAGGACACTTTTCGCCGACTAGGCGTCCGGGTTGTTGCTCGTGGCCAAATTGCCTGCACGTTCACTTGTATATAAAAATGTGACGTGTCCGTGTTCTTTGGCCTGGCTGCTGCCACGGTAGCGGTTGCCCTTACAGTTATCGTGATTACGACACCTGGCAAATTTCCTTTTTTTTTTTGGAATCTTAATGGCAAACTTGATGGCTTTAATATTGTGCTTTCCCGGCACCTTCACTCAACCGCCCTGCCACTTCTTAGCAAAAGCTTATCGAGACCACAAACGCACACTGACTTTTCTTCCTGAGCAGCAAATTCTTTTTATTAGAACAAGCATATATTCACCGGTTAGCTGTCGCACTTTTTCAACATTCAATTCTAATTTCCAAAACAAAAAAATCTTTTTTGCTTACCTCCTTTTTTTCTTCTGATATTTTCCTTTATTTTTAGTTTACCGTTCTCTCCAAGATTCTTTCCTCTATTTACCATCCAGATTTCTGTTCCGCTACTAAATTTCCCTTTTTCTTTTTCACTAACTACGTATCCGACTTCCAAATTAAAGTGCTGTGCCACTGACTTTTTAGAGGTACGCCAACAGAATGATCAAAAATTTAGTTCAAAATGGCCTTTCAACCACCAAAAATCATTCATTTTTACCACCGCTGTCACTCTCTTTCACACGCCGGCCAAATAGTGTCTCACTAGCTGCTTTCTTTTACTCACCAGTCTCATGCGACAATTAAATTTTTTGGCGCCTTCGACGGCCATCATTTTTCTGGATTTTTCTTTGTTTTTGTTGCTGTTTTTGGTGGCGGCCATCCTTAATTTGCCATATTGCTGTCACTTTTTCTTTTCTTTTAACCGCAGCCAGCTTCATGCATTCTTTGCTTTTTCGCCGTGACCATTCACCATAGGTTGGCAAACTCGGTCAGCTGTTTGCTTAACCGGGTGCACACAACATATTTGAATTTATAACAATCCTTAGAATGTAAACAAAACACATCTGTTTTTCATTTAAAAAGTTGGTTGCACTAATTCGAACTTAGCTCAAGAGGATGGCAACACCAACTTTGAATCCGTCGGAATTCATGATACCTTTTTGTACGAATTCGTGACGGAGACGTGACATTACGAGTGATGTTCACTCGGAATTCATAATAAGGCTGTGTATAAAAGCAAAATTTAAGTAAAATACTTACATCTTCCATACACTAAGAGAAAATTGATTTTTTCGCCTTCATTGAATTTCGTTGCTACATATTATTCGTTATAGGAATAATATATAAAATATATAATGTATAAAATATACATATGTATGTAAGTACATATATAAAATGTAATGAAACGTAATTTTCCATTTCACGTGCTTGTTTTTCAGTAAAAAGTTTACGTTGATATTATGAAATTTCATATTTTGCAAATATTGAGACATATGAACTAGAAAAACTTGCATACCGATTTTAATAAATGGCACAACAATCCCAGAGCAGAGCCAAGTTAGGTATCTGGGAATACATCTCGACCGGCGTCTCACGTGGCTCCACCATATTGCAGCCAAAATCACACAGCTGAAAATTAGAACCACTCAGCTCTTTTGGTTAATTTGGCCTTATTCTTCACTAAAATTGGACCTTAAGGTACTCTTATACAAGGCAGCCTTAAAACCGATATGGTATTATGGCATCCAGTTGTGGGGTTCCGCCTCCGCATCAAATGTTCAAAAGCTACAAAGAAGACAGTCAAAGATCTTGAGAATGATTACGTGTGCTCCTTGGTACATACGAAATAATAGCATCCACATGCCATCCGAGAAGAGATTAAAAAATCTTGCATGAGCAAACTGGTCGTTGCTGGTCATCTCAATCCATTTGCGAGGGACTTGCTTTTATTTAAGGGACATAGGCGTCTCAAACGGGTGCATACTTTTGATTTGGCAACATAAATTTTGGCTTTTCTCTTAACTAACACTGCAGTTACACGACCAAGTTTTGCTATCAAGCTTTTTAACATACTGCTTGTCAAAATTCAATAAAATTGATTGCCGTGACGTAGGCTGCACTCAATTTCATAACAATTCGTTTTCAAGATGCCATCAAGAAGAAGAAAATTAAAAATAGCTGCTTCATTAAAAGTACTATCAGAAATAAAGAGAATAAAAGAAGAAAAAAAACCAGAGGGCAGAAAGGAGTCGATATGACGCCACATTCATATTCCACAGAATATGAATGTGGAATGTGGCTTCTGTATAGCTCTATAAATCGCAGCACATTATTATATATGTTGGTTTTGCACGTAAACATTTTTGTTTCTATTTTTAAGCTTCAATATGTTTAATTTTTATCACTTTTAATTGCAACTTTCAAACAAAACAAAAAATACTTGCAGACAGAACGAAAAAAAATTGTTGTCAGCTGTTTTGTTGATTGTGACTTCATGTCTCTATGGAAAACAAAATATGTCATCAAGTTTGCATCAATTTTCAAAATTGTCAGTGTATTAGTAACAAAAGTGTGAACGTATTAAAACTTGAAAGGCAAAACTTGATCGTGTAACCCCCACGTGTAAACGTTGAGTACTGCATTGGTAATATCAACTTAAATACCTTTTTTTTTAGGTTAAGATTTTTGTGCTTTTTGTGAATGTCAAACTGACAGATTCAATAATAAAAAACAATAAAATATGAACTAGAGATGTGCGTTTGTGGTGAAAATGGCTTGCAAAGAAACATTTTACCTTGAATTATTTTTCAAAGCAGTTTATTTTACTTAAACTTCTACTACACATGTAATGTACATTAGCCTGGGTCGATTTGTATGGAAGGAAAAACATTTTAAACAAAATCGTTGGGCAGAATAATTCCATGATTAATTTTAACCCAATACGCTGTATGTAGTGGAAAACGAAAAATTAAATCAATAGTTTCTACCTATGAACATTGTTTTTTCAAAACCTATGAAACTTTATTGTTTATCAATGATACTTAATACTCTGAGAGCACAAGTTTTATGACATTAAGGTCAAAAAGCATGGATTCTAAGGAGTGAATGCTAACAATTCAATTCAGAGCACACTATGGTATGTATATATGATGATTTCTTGATGCAACTCTCCAGCTCTGTATGATTAAATGTTGAATAATTTTAGGGGGTATGTATTACATTGCAAAAGAAAATGGTTCGGAAAACAGTCGAATTGAAAATTAATGTCAGCTGTAACATTTTGAAATGTCAACAAACTGCGGGTGATAGTTTACTTTTCAATAAACGAGCAGCAGAAATGGTAAACATTGCAGGAGGCTCTGTAGCACTGTAACCAGTGAAGGTGTTCTTCGATGTCTGAGCGGATAGTAAAAGGAATGCAAAGCCGCGAAATTGTCTGTTATTTGTGCAACTGAGCCATAAGCGATAACAACATAAGTCGAATTAAGGCAAGGTTGTACATGTTACAATGTTCAACCAATAGAAGTTCATATTTGCATATGTGAAATCTACATGTCTTTAACGAAGACAGTATTGTAATAATCCCTAATAAAAATCCTATACAGTTCGCATTTAGCGCTAAAATGTCCTTGTTTCAATTCAAACGTGATTGATCGTCAGAATTTTTTTTCGTTTTTCGTGCGTGATGAAAAAAAAAAAACGTGCGTGATTAAAAAAATTTTGATCGTGAGCATGAGTGAGGCTCAAAAAATTTGTCGTGCTTGAGGAAATATATTCTAGTCGTTAGCGTGTGTGACGTGAGCCAAAAAGCCCTCACGCGCACGTCTCTAATATGAACCTTAATTACACAATAACGAGCACAAACAAGTAAAAGCATAATACAAAATACGTTTTAATTGAAGATTTTACATTTATCCCAAATACAACAATTTTGTTTATTAACATACACACCGAGTGAGAAATGTGCTTCATCGCTAAAGAGAATTTGGTTCGAAAAATCGCAGTCCACCGCCTGTTGTTCAAGCACCCATTCCACGTATCTACGACGTTGTGAATGGTCAGCTGGCTCCAGTTGTTGTGTGAGCTGGACTTTATATGGATGCAAAATACGCCATAATGTGCCGTAAGACAGTAATAATTCGAATCGGAATCGACACATTCGGGTCAGCGATATTTTCAGAGGAACAAGCGAAACGATGATGGCCTCACAATATTTTTAACCGCTCCAGTCTCTTCACAATTTTACCAATTGCTTGCGTAGTTGAACGATTGATTATGTAAACCATAATCTCCTCTTAAAGAACGATATGTGGCTGTGGCAGAATCACAATTTTTGTGGTACACAGAGAAAAAAGCACCTAATAAAGTAGAACAAAATCAATAAGATATCTCTATGGTTTTTTTTTCAAGAAGGATTCCTTATTATTTTAAATGGGAAAACCTTATTGAAAAAACAACAATTAATGAAATTAAAAAGATGATTTACGTGTGTTTATATAGGATACTAATAAAACCAATAGGGAAAAATTAATAGGATAACCTAATAAAATGAATAAGAAATCCTTATTGTATACAATTTACAAGAAAACCTAATAGAATCAATAAGTTCTTCTCTATAGAATTTTTTTTTGGTACCATGCAAATCGGAAACTGAGTAAAAACAAACGTGAGTAACAAGTGTTCTTCTTGGTTTTATGTGTTTTTCTTGTTGAGACAATTAATAAGATTTGCAACATGGAAATAATAAGAAATACCCATAGAAAAATCTTCTTTTCTCTCTGCTGGGATACCCCTCAGCCTAAAAACGTTTCAAAGAGAAATTCTTATTGAATCTATTAGGAAGTTTTCGCTCTGTGTATGTTTTGATAACTTTTATGAGTTGTGTGATCGCTAAACGATCCATTTTCGTCAATGACAAACCTTCAACTGAGAAGAAAAAAATTGGTTTAACAATTTAATTTGACAGATGTCGAATTCCAGTCCTATACTTTTGAAACCACGAAATTGATAACCCGTTACAATTTGGACGAATACTTAATCAGATCGATAATCGATTGTTCTTTTGGAGGCCAAAAATAACGAAATTTTTTTTTTTGATTTTATCTATTTTCCTTCCGTTTTGATAAAATTAATAACGTTTTCCAAATGGAAATAGTGAAAAATCTTTGCCTCTCTCTGCTTATATACCACACAGATTAAAACCTTCCGATTATATTAAGTGCTTCGACTCTTTTTAGCTTTACTTGATGAATTGAGCGAAATTCTTTGAGTTATTCGCTATTTCAAATCGGTCATTTTAATAAATCGATAAAATCAGAGACAAAAGTTCATTCGTTATTCGTCCAAACATTACGAGAAAGGACACTCTAGTAGTTACACAAGGTTTTCTATATCTCTGCTGTCTTAACTGCTCCATATCTGTGCAAATAATTACAAGTAGTGGTGAACCTTAATTTGAGAAGCAAAGAAACACTAAATAAATTAAATACGTGTCAAACACCTACAAATAAAAACGACCCACTTTCTTTTGTTTTGAGTAGACAAAAAAAAAAAAACAAAAACGTACATCTGCAGAATATACACAGAGATAACAGTGTCTAATAAACATAAAAAAAAAAAAATTGAACAGCATTTGAAACACATTTCAGGGAATTTTTAATAAAACTGTATTCATAAATGAACTTTATGCTAAAATGTTCATTTTAACGTCTTTTTAAATCAACTGTGTTTGCACCCAAGTTTAAGGCAATTTTAAAATGATGTTTGTTTTATTTGTTGTTTGTCTGTTTACATTTGATATTGTGAAAAATTGAATTTAATTGAAAAACTTTTTGTAAATAAATAGTTCATAAAAATAAACGGAAAAAAATTTGTAAATATAGGTATGTATATTGCTAAGAATTTAGTTGTGAACAGTCCAATTGTAATTGTTCTAGAATGTACTGAATCGTTGTTATTTTATATGTGCTTATTCGGCTATTCGTTCACATCCAGGACAATACTGGAATGTCACGACAGGCTAAATGAACTGGCCACTCACAATCAGATTACTCTGATATGGATACCAGGTAATGAGGGGCAGAAGCGTAACGAGTTGGCTGATACCTACGCAAAAAGGGGAGCCAATGGGGCTTTTATTGGACCCACTCCATCCTTTGGCTTTATTAAACTCCTCCTCAGGGGGGAGATCAGAAAATGGACAACATCCATCACAGAGAAACTGTGGAATGACACTAGGGGTCTGGAACACTCGAAGAAATTTCTTAGCTTTGATGCCAAGAGGGCGGACCTCGCTCTAAAATTAAACAGAAGAAATCTAAGGACACTGTGTGGGGCGCTAACAGGACACTATACCTGCATGAAGCATCTACACAGAATGGGACTATCCAGCACGGCAACCTGCAGATTTTGCGGAGAAGAAGAGGAGACAATGGAACACTTGATTATTGAATGTGTGGCACTTGGCCACAGAAGATACAGGCTGTTGCAGGCCTATACATTGGGTTCACAGGATTTGCAAGGGCTTCCTCAGAAGGAGCTAGTACTGTTTCTTGATGTATTAAACTCGTGAGAGAAAAGGGTTGCACAATAGATCATTCATGGTCGCAGTGCGGAGGGCCATTCTGGACCGACCTAGCAATAATAATAAATAATAATAATATTACCACCGAAAAATTTAAAATCAGCCTTGAGTTGTACATTTTTTTCTGTGGGTACTGACTTTTAAGTAGTTAACTTTAAGTTAGTTGAAAAGTAATGCAACGTCGGACAATTGACTACCTCCTAGGACATCGTAATGTTAAAATAGTCAGTCATCTCCATTAAAAATAATCTAAGTGTCAACCACCACCAGCTGTAAAAAAGTTAGCTTATAATTCATTACTAGTTAACTGAGTTGCCGCCAGGGTTGTAAATGAACACAGGAGGTGTATACACACATGCATGCATAGAAACTTCCCTGCAATTTTATTTTGTCAATTGACCCATTTTGCTGACTCAACCGTTGTCTTCCGCAATGTCAATTCACACTTTTCTGTCCATTTGTTATCGAATAAGTGTCAATTCACACTTTTCTGTCCCTTTGTTATCGAAGAGGTGTTAATTTGAAGTTATGTGCTCAGAAGCATTGTCAATGAAAAAAAATCAACCACGGGATTGATACTGTGCCAGCGGTAAACAGACTGTCCCATAGTTATCTATGGGGGGTCAATTGACTGTTTGTACGACAACCACATGTTAAAATCTCCGGTCGTTTTACCGGTAAAAGACTAACCCTTAGTGATAGGTGAAAATACCAATTTGGGACCGGTCCAGCGAACTGCAGGATTGTTGACAAACAAAGCGGCAGCACAGCGAGTGTGCACATACTGACACACATGTGTAGATAAATAGGCACGACAGCGAAATAAAAGAAACAAGCACCGAACGATACAATATTCGTGTGTGCATGTATGTGCGCGGCTCATATGCTTAAGTTTCATTGGCGCGTGTATGTATGTCGGTGTGTGTGTATATCTTCTGTTCATTATTAGTTTCATTGCGAGGTGGCGTGATCAGCTTCTGTAAACTTCTCGACTGTTCGAGTAATGATCATTGAGAGGTATAAAAGCAGCTCAGCTTAACGCTGAGGAGTCAGTCGATTTTTAACTGCGCTAACGTGTAAAGTGTCTTAAGTAATAAAAAGTGATTGAGTGTTCTTCTTTTAGTAAAGTGTTTGTGAGTACAATGTGCGTGCTAAGTAAATAAAGTGTTGGACTGTTGAGTACTGTCAACTGAAGAATAGAGTGTTTTAACTTCATTACAATTAAAGAATCTACGGAAACGTTTTTAAAAGGTAGAAACGTAACAATATTTACATATGTACGTAATTTAATATTAAAGTGTCGTTTGTGGTTTTTGGCTATTGTTGTTTTTAGATTTTCGATAGAAGATCGCAATCAAAGGATTTGATTATTAATAAAGGATGCGCTTCTTTTGATAAAAAGAATTGGTAAATAAGAAAACATTAGCGGTATTCACACCGAATTTGTTACTCGGTAGTTTGTTAATTTGTTAAAGTTAGCAACTTTGAACGACCCCCTTTTTCAAACTTTGTTAGACTGGTAACTTTCGTAGTAAACCAGCTGGTTTATTGTTCCGACACAATTTATTATTCTGAAAAAACTAAACATACCACGAGAAAGTGTAAAAAAACAAGTGTAAGCCATTTGATTACTCATGCTGTGACACAAGTAACATTTGCTGACGGTAAGACAAGACAAGTTTAATAGTTTAATTACAAATAATTTATTAATACAGAAATTTTCCACGATGATGAAGATGAAACGGAAAATGTACTGAATGAGCTGTATGAAGATTTACATGCTGTCATGAAGTTTCGCAGAGGAGTTGTGTATGAAGTTCCAAAATCAATTCAATGGCGCGAAGATGTTTTGTCTTCAATGGGTGAAAATCGTTTCTGCCAGATGTTACGCGTGAATCGCGGGCAATTTGCTCATCTGCTATCAATCATATGTAGCGACAAAATTTTTACCAAATGTACCAGCAAGCAGTATCCAATAGACTTACAACTGGCTATAGTTTTGTTTAGATTGGGATCCTCTGGAGAAAACGCATCAATCGCTAAAATTGCTACATTTTTTGGAATCGGTGACGGCAGCAGTGTGCACTTCCAACACAAAATCCAACAGCAATTTAAGCTCCACTTCACGCCACACAGCCGAAGCATTTTTGTTCGAATGCGCTTTTTCTTTATTTATCCACTAGTAGAACAGTTTATGATTTGTTAAAATAAAATATATAAAATCATTTAATTAACATACTTACTCTCAATATACACGAAAATTGCCAAAACACAAATATTTTTTTTAGAAACGTATCACAAATGGCTTTTATTATTTAGAAACTGCAACAGCTGATTGTGAGTTACCAACTAACAACTATTTTGTCAGGGATGCCGTGTCGTTAAGTTGTTAAATGTTAATCCGGTAGTGTGATAAATATACCAAAACAAAATACGTATAAAAAAATAACTATTAACGATTAATAAACTAACAAGCTCGGTGTGAAAACCGCTATTATGCTTAAAAACGATTGATAATTTCGATTGTGTTTGTGTTTTTCTAATAGAAGGTATGGCCCAATCATCTAATCCACCAGTCTTCAAAATCTCTTTTCTATGCTCCGAAACTTGTTTCCTGGTCATTATTTTGGTTGCCGCCCACCTGTGCAAAACTCATTAAAACTAAAACAATATTTTGAACTATTTAATAAAATGCGGTCAGAATATTGAGGAAACAGAGTTAGTGCGCCACATAAGGCATCCTGCTCCTTTTACAAAAAAAAATTAAGCCTGCTCTAAGTTTTCTCCATTAAATATACAGGGTCCGGCGGGTATGAAAACAAGCAAAATTGTCGCATTTGGAGCACAGAAAAGCCGCACGCATACATTGCAAAGCCAACGCACCCAAAACGAGACACTGTTTGGGGCGGATTTTGGTCCAGAGGCGTAATTGGGCCATTTTTCTTCTAAAATGAGCAAGGAGTGGCCGTTACAGTCGATGGCGATTGTTATCGGGCCATGTTGAACTAATTTTCGTTAACAAAAATTGAAGAGGAGGATATTGGCAACATTTGGTTTCAACAGGACAGCGCTACGTACCATACAGGCGAAGCTACACTCGATGTTTTGCACCGTTTAAAAAAAAAGTTATTTGGTGGACCCTTTATAAAGATAAAAAGAAATGCGGTCGGGGGACCCCCGTTAGGAACGAAGTTCCTTACGTTTTTTTTCATCTTTGAATGTAATACAAGGTGAAATCTGTATGTTTTATTTTGTGTTGTTTTTGAAATTTTGAAATTTTATGATTCTTTAAATTTTTGGAACGATTTCCAACTAATTAATATTTATTGGTAGGTGTCTCCGCTGCTGTCAGTGGAGACACCGCCAATCATACACAATTGCTTTTCGACAGTACACCGATACACATAAACAGCTCACACGCTTTCGTGACGATTTCTACTAATTTCCACTACCAGCAAGCCGCGTTAAGGAACTTCGTTCCAAAAAAGTTACAGCTTTATGTCGGCCTAAAAACTTTGGTGAAAAATCAATTATATAACTTTAAATTTTTTTGTTTGCTGAAATGAATAGTGCTGTGGTCTAAGGAAATAACAATTTACAAAATTTACATTTCAAATTAAAAATTCAACAAGATCTAATGGATTTCGATTCAAATGCCAGTTGAACAACACCAACATCAGCAGAAAAACGTCTGTTGCAGAAGTAAAGGCAACGCAAAGAATAAAAACATTTAAAAAGTAAAACAAAAAAGTTGGTGCATATACACATGCCTGCATACACATACATACACACACACACACACATCAAATGCACTGCTACTGCACTTGGAAATTATTTATTTAATCAACTCCCTTTTATCCACCGAAAAACAAAAACTATGTACATACATACATTTATATGATGTGTACAATAGAGTAAACTGAACAAAAAAGTGGAGAGAACGTGGGGCAGACCATCCCACCAACACTAAATTCGATTAACTGATACATATACATACATACATATATTTAAAAGGAGAGGAAAATGGCGGTAAACTTGTTCCCAATTTGATAGAAAAGAAAATTTTACGGACTCATTTTAATTTGCATAGTTGACAGCTACGACAGAAAGAAATAACTATCAGGTCTGTCGCAGAAATTCATCTCGATCGAAAGGAGTTTTCATTCCGAAAAAGTTTCTTCACAAAATGAAAATCGATAAACTTTCTCGTATCGAAATCACTTTTAATCTAAATGTAGGATCAGGATAAGGACAAATGTAAAATATCTTTATTTCATTTATTTATATCACAATAAATTCACGCGTGAATGCTTGAGCATTTACTGCCTGTACCTCAATGTCGACGTCGTGCGACTGTTCGCATTATAAGCGAAAGAAAATTGTTTGACTCGATCGACAAGTTGAAAAGGCGTGTTTTCATATAAAGTCCGATTCCTCTATTTCGATCATGTCGTCAGCACTGCGAACACAAACGTCAAAATCAATCGCTTGCTGTTTTGCTATCCAGTGGGTGTTTTTATAAAAGAAATTTTATATTGTTACAAATTTGGTCGTGAACGGACCGATTGTGATTGTTCTAGAACGTATTGAATCATCGTTATTTTATATGTGCTTATGTTATTATTTGTAAATGAACACAGGAGGTATATACACACATGCATACATAGAAACTTGTTGACAAACAAGGCGGCAGCACAGCGAGTGTGCACATACTGACACACATGTGTAGATAAATAGGCACGACAGCGAAATAAAAGAAACCACCACCGCACGTTACAATATTCGTGTGTGCATGTATATGCGCGGCTCATATGCTTAAGTTTCAATGCCGCGTGTATGTATGTCGGTGTGTGTGTATATCTTTTGTTCATTATTAGTCATCGCACTAAAGATGTGGCGTGATTAGCTTCTGTAAACGTCTAGAACAGAGGTGCCCACGGCCTATACGCTTGGTACGCTTTTGTTTTTGTAAAACCGCGGAGAATTGGCTGAGCATTCTAATATGTATACACAACTTTTTGTATGAAATACACACATACACACATACCCCAAGTTCAAAGCAACAACACTTTCATATGCACAGCAATTCGAACGCAGGCTTTGTTGGCACACATTTGTGCCAAGCGTGAATTTTGTTGTTTTTTGTTTTTTTGTTTTCATGATTTTGTTGTTTTTTTTTAATGATTTCGTGAGTATGAAACACTTGAAGAAATAATTTTGTGTTATTAGTTTCAACCATGATACAACTAACAAGGTAGCCTTTTCGCTACAATAAGAACAACTTCAATAAAAATAACATGCATTTTGTTTTTGTACAACTTATGCAAACTGTCAAAACGACGCCACTTCTACATTTGCGTAAGAGAGATGCACTGAGCTTACGCGGTTTAGCTATCTCGTTTTGGCTGCCTTTCATCTCCGCAATCTCTTGACAACCTAAAGTAGTCAGTTGATTAACGGTTTAGCTGACGAGGCTACCTTGTTAATTGTATCATGGTTTCAACTGTACAGTTTATTTTGTAGAATGAATCCCACGTGGGAAACCGACTTTTGTTCGCTAAAAATTTTGAAAAACGAGCACAATGTATGATTTGCTTTCAAATAATCAAGACGATTAGTAAATATGATTTGGAAAGGCATTTTAATACAGTACATACATTTTGTAAAAATGAAATTTAATTTTTTTCCCAGTGTACCTAATGAAATATTTCTGTTTTTCTTTGTGTGCGTCAATAAAGTGTATACGTATTGGTGTTTACGCTTCCATAAGAAGATTTTGGGCACCACTGGTCTAGAATGTTCGAGTAATGATCATTGGAGGTATAAAAGCAGCTGAGCTTAAAGGTGGGATCATATGATTGCCGCAATGCACCAATTTTTGGTACATTTTGGGTGCCAATCGTGTGATAGCACAATTTATTGGCTCATGCGGCAACCAAAACGAAAGTTGTTCCCAATCAAATACAACCCTGATGCGACAACCGTGTGAGCACTTCACATACAACTAATCACCAATAAAAATTCTAAAAATGCACCAATATTTATTGTGTTCTCATGCGGCAACCAAAGAAGACAATGCTCGCCAATAATCTACATACATACATATGTATACATTTATTTAGTTTCAAAATTGTTTAAACGCGTCCTCCAAATATGATTTCTGCTTCTCAATCAGTAAAATTCAATTGTTGTTACTATTCATTTTTTGCTTTTTCAGCCCGCACAACATTATAATAATAGCCGAAGCAATTTTCTCTCTTTTTACCCCCTAATTCATAAAAATTTCTTATTTCAGCTTATAAGCTGGTAATAGTTATCATACACTAACAGTGTTATAAGTAACTCATAAAGCTCTAAACACATAGACGACAGCAGACTGCAAATGCTGCCTACTTCAAGTGCAGCCAACTTCAAATGTTGCTCTGAAGTCGGCTTCATAATTATTTTGAAGACAGCAACAACATAATAATCAGCTGGTGAAAAATCAAGGAAAAAGATGAAGAACACTTTTTCAAAGCAACCAGGATGAAAATTAAATAAAGTATCACAAAAAATTAGATCAAACGAAAAAAATTGTTTTGATATTGAAAATGAGCAGCTGTGTATTTTAGCAATGCTAATTTCAGGGATGCCGTATTTCTTATTTCATAATGAATAAAATTGAAAATATTGATGAAAAATGTAATAATATCACGAAAAAACTATAAAAATACATACATTTATTTATTTATTGTATTTTTGCAATGTTCTTTTGTGTTTAATATCAAAAAAAAAGTTTTTGTTCTAATTTGTCCAATTTATATATATAATGGCAACACTATATTTGCTTATTTGCTGCCCGTCAAAATAGAAAATAGCCTAAGTTGGCAGCAGCAGTAAATGCTGTTGTGCAGTCGTGCTGCCCTGCTGCCGTCAAAATAATCGTTTTCATTTAAACACATGCATTTTATTTTTGACATATTGCTGCTTGCTGTCTGCTGTCGTCTATGTGTTTAGAGCTTAAGAAATTCAATTCATAAACACATTATATGGGTCAAATAACTATTAAACTGTTTTATTAATTTTGTACTTTATTGTTGGCAATACCATGCAATGCTCACTCTCATTTTGTGCCTAGTGCTGCATATATGAGATGTATATAAGAAACTGATTATTTGGGTAGCTTCGCAAAATGCAAAATATTATTTACCTTTATAACATAATTTTGTTCGAATATGAAATAATTTATTGGGTTACCTATTTTTATTGCGAAAAATATGTATACAAGGCTTTGAATTGTAGAAAAAATTGTTTCTAAACACATTTGTTTAACGACTGGTACCAAAAGTAGTCGACTACTTACTCTCTGGCATTTGTTTGTGTAGCACTATAATTATTTGCAAATATTTTTCATGAAAACATAATGAAAAGTGGTAAATATTATTTAATTTGCAAATATCTTTTATTAAAATTATTTTATTGATGAATTCTTTCTTCGCAACTCTTCATCATCTCAACGAATGTCTCTTTATCAAACGTTTATAGTTAGGTAGAGGCCAATGCGTGTGTATACATTGTAAATACAGGCAGGATCGCTACTGTTGTTTGTGCGTAGATATGTATGTGTATGCATGCATGCATACATACATACATACATACATAGGCATGTATTTCTTTGTGTATTGTATCGATACAAGTCGTCAAAATACTTGTTGTAATTTATGTGAAAACTAAAGAAAAATTTGTTTGATAAAAAAATGAGATGCTTTTTGCAGGGTTAATGTGTCTTTATGAGTGTATATTACTGATTTTTACACCATATTATCAGTAGAATTTAACCGACTTACATACATACATATATTCGAATTTTATAGTTTAATGCGTAATGATGATTTGGTGTAAGAAACAATGAATTGCAATCATATAGACACATTCAAGAAGCAAAAATTGATAAATAGTGTTAAAATAAAAAAATCCTCAATTCAACAATTTTCACTATTAAACGCTTATAGTTGGGTAGAGGCCACAATTAAAATATCCAATTTATGAGATGGTTATAAGCAGCATAATAAGCTATAAGTCGATTATGAATACACTTTTCGGGATTTTTGCTTATAAGTTGGTTATAATACTCTTATAATGTGTTTATGAATTAGGCCGTTAATGAACAAACCATATTTTTAACACTTAATTAATTTTTTTTTTTTTTTTTTTTTTGGGAAAACAAAGTTTCATAAAGCTACAACAGCTGTTTTTCAGAGTTGCCGTATAATATAACAATCGTGTGACTATAATGCGGCAATTATTGGTACTAAATTGTTTTGCGGCAATTTGCGACAATAAAATTTCAGTAAAATGTCACAATCATGTGATTGCAGAGAATTTGATTGGGAAAAATTTTTTATTATGCTCCAATTCAGCCCAATAAAAATTGTGTAAAATTGGTGCATTGCGGCAATCGTGTGATCCCACCTTAACGCTGAGAAGTCAGTCGATTTTTAGCTGCGCTAACGTGTAAAGTGTCTTAAGTAATAAAAAGTGAATAAGTGAAAGTGTTGTTCTTTTAGTAAAGTGTTCTTAGTAAAGTGTTACAATTAAAGAATCTACGAGAAACGTTTTGAAAAACGTAACAATATTTCTTAAAAACCTGGGAAGTGAAACTGGAAAATCCACATACATATATTTTTCATTTTTATTTAGTAAATATCGCACACTAAATACAAAAGGGTCAATACTCAAAATTTTTCAAAACTGACCATTTTCCATAAATTAATTAGGAGCGCACATCTCTAGCTGCTGCAAATATTTCCTTCACGTCACTATCTTCTTTAACATTTTCCAAAATACATTTTAAATTTATGTTCAAATATATACGCTAAAAATTATTCCATTCATACAGCAACTAAAATCCAAAATTTTGCTACTGTCTTATTTCCCAAAAATAGCAATATCACAATTTTATTACCATAGTACCTGTGAAAAGAAAACCCAACTGAATGCACATACATTGAGAAAGTCGCCAAGCTGTCAGAAACTTATATAATGAAAAAATAAAATATAAAAAAAAACAGCGTTAGACATTTTAATGCAGAACAAGAGAAAAAAATACCAATCAAATGTTGACTTGGATAGACTATATATAGTTATATAGCATTTGGTGAAAAGTTTTTTAAAATTTTCACTTTTTTCTTAATTCCGTTATATGTCTTTCAATAAAATATTATTTTCTAATAAGAAATCATTGAGATTTTGTCGTTAGCTGGGTTTCTTTATTCGTCATCAAGAGATTGTTTGTCTGATATCACTTTTCAAAAATTGGTGTTTAGGAAAGAAAATAAAAACTTTTTTGATTAAAAGTATTTTAAATATGTACATATTTTTGTTACACTGTATTTTGTATTTCAAATACTTGCTTTTGGAATGCAGTATTTTATATTTCAAATATATGAAAAAAAAGTATTTGTATTGTGTATTTTAAATACATTACAGCATGTATTTTGCCCAACACTGATTTCAGCTTATAAGCTGGTAATAGTTATCATACACTAACAGTGTTATAAAGGGCAATTCAGACTATTATACTGTGTATTAATACCTGCCAAAAATTCAAATAATATGTGCAAGTGTGATGGTGTGAATGCAATGTGTTATGAATACGAGAAATAATACGATAAAAAATTGACATCCCATAAGACTTCACCGTTTTCTGAAAATGTTCTAAACGATAATACATTTCATTCGATCAGGGTTGTTTTTTTTAACACAAGCAGCTGTTGAAAAATTTACTAGCCTGTTGTTTCACAGCCGATGGCGTGCCGTCACTGATGGTATTTGATTTCGCTATACAAGGGTTCGAAATTTGGAATTTGGTTACCGTATACAAATGTATTTTGCTCTAGCTGTATTTAGAAGATAAAATATTTTTGTGTTTTTCAATTTGGTTCTGTTTTACATAACTATTATTTTAGCAGCTGAATATTTTTTAGCGCCGGCACGTCCACCGCCAACATGAAATTGCTCTTCTGCCGCCGTGTAAAGTTTTATGTTGGCACTTTTATTCTGTGATTAAACGTATGTATGATTAACGTATGTACATACATATGCAACAGCTGTTTTTTTTCCACTCAAATTTTTTATTTTATTTGAAGTGTGATGGTGTGAATATAAAATGTAATTAACGTTAGACTTTTTGACAGTCGCAAGAAATCTAATTATACTTTCAGCTCACAAAACTCGATAAAAGTATTTATACTTGTATAATAGTCTGAATTGCCCTTAAGCAACACATAAAAAATTATATTCATAAACATATTATACGGATGAAATAACTATTAAGGCCGTGTCAGATAAAACTTTTGCTTCGCGTTGCGTTACATACACGCTTTGACATTTAAGATAAATGTACATGTTTATATGGCACTTGTCACATAAATTTTATTTGACGCAAAGCAAAGCAAAAAGTTGGACATCTTTCATCTTTTTGCACGCTTTGACAATTAGCTGCTTTCATTTTCTTTTATTTTCTCTTGGCGTCAACAGAAATCAAAAAAAAATTCCAAATAAATAAATAAATTTTATAAATTTACGGCATTATGAATAATAAAAAACTTTATGCTAACTAACTTGCTGCAATCCTTTCCTTATGGAAATTTACATACAAAAAACTTAGCAGCTAGATAGTTAGCAAATGGTTTTTTATTATGCATAAGCCCTTTAATAAATAAGTTCATTTGAAATATGTATATAATAAACAAAACTACAAATAAGTACATATGTATATAAAATATTTTATATATTCAATATTTTATTGATAAACAAACAATGCGCGGGTCTTGCCAAAGTTTTTATTGTGACATACACTTTTTGTTTTACGCTTTTCTTTCAAAGTTATAAACGTCACGCAAAGCAACAAAGTTTTATCTGACACGGCATTTAATCTCTTTTATTACTTTTGTACTTTATTGTTGGCAATGCCGTGCAATGTTCGCTCTCCTCTTGTGCCTAGTGCTGCATATATGTATGATATGTATACAACACTTAAAAGAAAATTAAAACAAAGCACGCGTTCACCTATTACGACTACACATCACAAAAAACACGACCCCCTGATCAAAACTTCACAAACAACCTCCACTTCATTTACCATTAATTGATATATAAATCATATATGTATATCGACTATAAATTTAAAACTAATTCTTAAAAATAGTTGAGCCCGGCGAAAAGTTTGAAACCGTTGTTATCACTGATGCAATGGCAAAAACACAATAAATTACGTCAAGTACGAGGCACACTAGGTTTCCGTACGTATGTATGTGTAATGTATGTATATTTTATAAATTTTATCTCTCTGTTTTTACAGCTACTTTATGTTGTATGTGGACACCTAGTAATTTTCCACTTGTTGTTGTTGTTGTAATTTGCTGTTGTAAGGCATCTGGGAATACATACACTGTGCGAATTTCGGCTCTCTATCTCTTACGGTTCGAGAGTTATAGCTATTACTCTACGTTGTAAAGGGACACCTGGTAGTTTTACAGTTGTTGTTGTTTTTAGCAAGTGTTGTTGTGGAGCATATGTGAATACACATATTGTGCAAATTTCATCCCTCTATCGCTCACGGTTCGAGAGTAACGCCTAGTTGTTACTTTACGTTGTATAGGGACACCTGGTAGTTTTCGACTTGTTGTTGTTCTTAGCATTTGTTATTGTAGGCCATATGCGAGTAAATATATTGTGCACATTTCATCTCTCTGTCTCATACAGTTTAAAAGTTACGGCTAATGTTTTTTACGTTGTATAAGGACACCTGGTAGTTTTCGACATGTTGTGGTTTTTAGCATTTGTTGTTGTAGCGCATATGTAAATACATATTGTGCGAATTTCAGCTCTCTGTATTTTACAGTTTAGCAGCTACGGCTAATTGTTACTTTAGGTTGTATGGGGACACCTGGTAGTTTTGAACTTGTTGTTGTCTTACAACAGCATTTGCTGTTGTAGAGCATCTATTAATACATACACTATGCAAATTTCAGCTTTCTATCTTTTACGGTTCAAGAGTTATAGCTAATTGTAACTTTTCGTTGTATGGGGACACCTGGTAGTTTTTGACTTGTTGTTGTTTTTAGTATTTGTTTTTGTAGCGGCAAGGTACAACAACATACTGTGAAAATTTCAGCTCTCTAGCTCTTACCGTTTCGGAGAATGGACGCTGTGACGGACGGACGGACGGACGTACTTGTCTCGGTAATAGGGTTCCGTTTCACTCTGATGAGTACGGAACCCTAAAAATCAATTGGATATTGGTGAGAGAATACAAAATATATTCCAATAAATAGAAAAACACAGTGATAATCGTAAAATGAAAAGTTGATCAACAATATTAAAAAGAGACAATCAGTAATGAAGAGCCCAGGTGACAGGATGGCTGAGTGCTGCTGCTTAAAAACAGTATACAATTAGTCATGGCCTGGGTTCGAAGCAAATTTGGTGGTCGTGAAGCAGCCATGGTTTGTTCCCCAGCCAGTAAGTCTTCCACTTTGCTTTTCTTGTCTTCTTTAAAAATGTTTATTGCTACAATCTTATCACAAAAAATCTTTCTCAATTTTTAGCAGGTAAAAATCGAACTGAAGACCGAAAAAATTATTAACAATCAGAAATTTGCACAGGTTTGGAAAATACAATATTCGGCCTTGCATTACTTACATATATAAACTTTGGAAAAATGTTAGTGTCATTATAACTTTTTCGTGATTTCACCCACGAAACTTTATTCTTAAGTCGCACTCATGCATGATTTTTCTGAAATATGTACATATGTATGTACATATCATCTTCACGCGGTGATTTACACGACAGTTAGACTTCTCTATTATGTCTATATGTACATATGTATGTATATGTGAATGTTATATTCAAACTACATACATACAAACACATACTCAAAGCTTACAAAATTCGTTGGTAGGAAACATGTAAACTTTTAAAGTGAATTAAAATTGATTTTGTTGCGAGAATTGTACTTTAGTTTTGATGGGTGCACTTGAATTGCGGGTATAAAGTACCTGAACAATTTAAAATTTCCCACAGTCTTTTGCATACAAGGCGTGCCCTTTCTTTCTATTTCAAATGAAACACGGTAAGAAACGACCGACAAGCAAAGACAATAAAAATTATCATGATGATGAAAAACCTGTTGCCATTTCATGCTTCAGCGATTACGATGTGGTAAAAAAAAAGTTGAAAAAAATTGACTTAAAATCATCAAGTATGTATGAATGAGTTATCCAGTGTTCCCCTTAAACTCCAATATCATTTCACACATCTAATAAATATACAATAAACATGAACATTTCATTTCATTTGGGGTGAGTTTGACAATTCTTAAGGGGCTGATTGCCTTAATGTTAGCAGGTACTTTTCAGTAAACACATGACCAGTGTTTAAGTAGTTTATGAAGACAGTCTTCGAATAGTGGCTAAACGTGAGAAAATTTCCCTTGTTGAAACGGAGTTAAATTGACTGCGAGTGGCGTAGAAGCAGGTACATACATAAGTACACAATTTATTGTGACTAATTTTTTTCCAATTGTTTAAGTTTGTTTTCTACAAATATTGCTACGTTAACTTCAACAGAATACTATTTCTATCAATATTTTTGATTTATCCCAAAAATGAAAAATGGAATCGATAGCAGCGCCGTTGTTGTTAGAGGAAGAGAACGCCATGCGGAACTTGAGAGGCAGTTGCAATCCGTTCGAGATGAGTGATAAATTGTAAAATATTTATTTTAAGTAAATTTGAAATAATTAATTTAATTTTATAGATTTTTTGTGGCCACTAAATTTGCCAGCATTTCATATTGTTCAGGTTGTGTTTTTTGACACAACCTGAACATTCCCTAATCTCTCAAATTAGGGAAAAAGCTAATAAAAAAACATAGCATTTTACACTTACATTTTATTTAATTTCACACATTTTTAAACTAAAAAACAAAAATCGAAAAATTGTCCGTCAGTAAACAAATAACTTGCAAAAAAGTAGCTACGATCGTAATGCAGAATACGTAAAATCGAAAAAGAAATCGAAATGACGCGGGGAACGGAACGCAGAATACCAATGTTGCCAGACGGGGAAATTTTCGATTCGGATCGTAACGCAGAATAAGGGTGTATATACTTACATACAAGTTATTTTTGTCGTATTAAAGTTTTGTAAGAAATAGAAAATTTCAGTTTTTTTTCCAATATATTTATTTCAATTCAATTATGCAAAATATTTTCTTTTAGCATGTTTTTGTTTTCTTATAAATTAAAATTTTTCCTTTTAATTTTTAGGGTTTAGTCAATATATTTTTAATTTGAATATTGAGTAAAATTTTTAATGTTTTAGATTTATAATGTTTTTTATTTATCTGCTATGTAGAACTTATGTCAAGCTTTTTTTTTTAGATTTATATTGTTTGAATTTATCTACTATGTAGAACTTATGTCAAGTTTTCTAAAGGAAAGCACAGATCAAACTGAAAAAATTTTACAACCAAAAATATGAATTAAACATTCTTACTACTAATTGACAGAAAGAAAAATCAAAAAGAAGAAAAAAATTTACAATTACTTCGCAGAAAGAGGGGAAGATCAATTAAATAATTTTACAATTCATATGAATAGCGGTAAAGGGACATGAACGAATGAAAAGATGAATAAGAAATTTACAGTTGCTTAGTAACATGAATGAATGAAGAGATCAATGAGAAATTTACAATAACTTAGTAACAATTAAAAGTATGAATGAAAAAGGATTGCAAAATATTTTACTTCAAAACGTTAAGCAAAAGAGAGTATGTCAATTCTCTGACAAAAATATGAGCAAAAATTCGTTTATTAACCCGTTCGTTAACTTACACTGGACACTAAGCAGACAAATTAGCAGCACTTAATACTGACTTACTCAGCATTACCAAAAAAATACATAAATGTTTAGTTTCTCTGTCATAATACTTTTTCTTAATGCAATGCAATGCAATGCATATGTATGTAGCGGTTATCCCCTGGTAAAAAAAAAAATTGGTGGGTACCTACATACATCCATGAAATCGAAATGGGTTTATGTACGAAATTCAAATCAATTAAATAAATTTAGACTTACGTAAGACACGCAAACTCGAGTTCATATCTAACAATATATGTAAATGACATATTCAGCTTGGTGGAGTCTTAAATACCCTTCACTAAACTGTCACATTCATATGTATGTACCTAAAGGTACTCCATGATACAACTAATGAGGTGGCCGCTTCCCTATAATAAGAACAACTTCAAGAAAAATCGCATGTATTTCATTTTTGTACAACAGTTCAGAAATGTCAAAAAGACACCACTGAAAATATTAACACAGAGTAGTAGATAAAGAAAAACGCAGAGTGGATATGAAGAAAAACGTGTGTTATGTGATCTGTGGTGATTGTGTGCCTGGTATAACCAAATAAAAAAATTTGTTTATTTTTTATATAGATGGGCAAGGGTTAAATAAAAAAAAAGCCAACAACAGAAATACATAGTGCAATTATTACAACAACAATATCAGACCACTAGGCGCTCTTTTGCTCTTTACACGAAATAGTAAACAACAGAAAAGAGGAAAATATTACGGATAGGGGGCCACAGTTAAACAATTACAAAATAAATAAGCTAATAAAACAAACAAATTGGGACAAAATTTCAAGCGAAACATCAGATACAGACACCTTATAGAAAAAAAATACATTGAACTTTTAGCCAAATATATCAAAATGCGACAACAAAACAAAGTCAGTTCAAAAAAAGATCAACAAATCCGTGGATTACGGATGAAATTGTTAAATATTGTGAATATAGGGATAAACTTTTCAAAAAGTGGCGAAATAATCGCAACAATATAAACTATGAACAAGAATACAAAAAATTTAGAAACGTTTTCAACAAAAAGATCTTTTTCGAAAAAAAAAATAAATATTCAGCCTTATTATGAATTCCGAGTGAACATCACTCGTAATGGAAAATCTCCGTCACGAATTCATACAAAAAGGTATCATCAATTCCGACGGATTCGAAGTTGGTGTTGCCATCCTCTTGAGCCAAGTTCGAATTAGTGCAACCAACTTTTTAAATGAAAAACAGATGTGTTTTGTTTACATTCTAAGGATTGTAAAAAATATTTTTCAAAATATAAAAAGGAAATACAATGAATTCGATTGCTGCAGCCTTTTCAGTGATGGAAGAGGGACAAAGGCTGTTAGCGAATAGAGCGCAGTCTTGAGGAATGGTCAGAATTCCTTTGATTTGGATTACAAGGCGTAAGTTGTTAAAACAAATCACAAATTATGAAGATATGTACATACATACATATGTATGTGTTTTCCAATTTTTCGTTTAGTTTTATTACAAACTTCCGGTTGAACAAATCTGTACAATTCGATTTCTAATCGAATCTGAATGGTGTTGCAAAAGATGTATGTAGATGCTGCAAAGGCTTTTTCGTACCACTTTTTATACACACATTTAATTCTATACATAAAAGGCGGTTTTTTTTGTTTAGTTTTTTGTTTGTTTGTTTATATGGTTAATTATTTTTCAAACAATCTATCACATGCTTCAATGGTGTATATGAAGCGATTTTTTCAATACATAAAATCAGCAGTTAATTTGTGTTACTTTTTTGTTTCAAATCAGAGGAAAACCAACAAGTATCTTAAAATATACCAATTAATTATTAAAGAAATATAATTTTGTTAGATTTTATAAATGAGCTTAAGGTCACTCAATTCTCAATAAGTATCCAGAACATTTAGAAATATAATTTTATAACTACTTAAATATTGTTTTTATTCAATTTAGGAACCTCTTTTCAGTTTATTCTTTTTTTTAACTATTTTTGTATTCTCCCGACAGTAAGAAGAGTTCGCAGAAATTTTTGATAAATAAACGCTAAAAGTACGTTTCATTCGGAACTCATAATATCAATCTCCCGAATTTCGAAAATTTCGTAGCAACGTCGGAATTCATGATAGCATTTTTACGACGGAATTCCGTCGGAGCCTGCGACGGAATTCATAATAAGCATGATTATAAGAATAAATTTATTGAAAATAAACACGATATACGTGCAACATGGCAAATTATAAACGAAATAGTCGGCAAAAGAAAGGCTTTAAATCTAGACAGTTTTATTATAACAAATTTTAAAGAAACCAACTTGAACACTATTTTAAATATTTTCGCTGCAAGTTTTAGTAATAACGTCAAAAACATAGTACATAACTGTAACATAAAAACAATCAACAATTCTTTTAATAATATACAAAACTCTATGTACTTAGAATACACAAATGAAAAAGAAATATATAATATTCTTAAATCCCTTAATATAAAAAAAAGTCCAGGAGCTGATGGAATTAGAGGATGTGATTTAAAAACAAACGCTCAGTTATTAGCTCCAACTGTCGCAAAATTAATAAATTCAAGCCTTCAACAACTAGTAGTTCCAGAAATATTGAAAACTTCAATCATACGGCCAATATACAAAAGTGGAAAAATGTCAGATGTGAACAACTACAGACCAATAGCCATACTATCCATAATAGAAAAAATTCTTGAGGAAATCGTTGTCCGAAGATTGACTGACTTTTTAGACAAATATAAAATAATCAATAAAAATCAATACGGATTCCAGAAAGAGAAAAACATAAACAAGCTGTGGGGAAACTTTTCAAATTACATAAACGAATGTCTAAGCAAACAGATGCTTGTGTTAGTTTTATTTCTAGACTTCAGTAAAGCATTCGATACTCTCTCGCACAACAAACTTTTACAAACTTTAGAAAGAAACGGAATAAGAGGTAGCATATTGCAATGGTTCAAAAATTACTTAGAGTCGAGATCATATTTCGTAAAAATAAATAATACTCTTAGCGATAGAACAGCATTGGACTGCGGAGTACCACAGGGGTCAAAACTTGGACCAATTCTTTATTTAATATACGCAAATGATATTGTAAGCTTCACTTTTCCTTATGATGTTCAGAGAAACAGGTCTTCTTTATTCAAAAGTTTGTCTTTATTCCCCTTTTACTGTTTTCAGAATAATTCTTTTTTCAATTTTTCATTTTCACAACATACGTATAAAAGCCTTAAAAACTAGATCTTATAATTAAATATTTTACAAGGTAGAATTAAGGGAAGGTCTCCTACTTATACTATACAAAGCCTTAATCCAACAATATTAAAAGTTAAAAGAGAGCTTATGAAGAAGACAGACATTTAAACAATAACTCTACCTAATTGCCAACCCTACTACAATATGTTACAGAACATAGATGAAAGTGAAGTATTTGCTTATGCAGATGATACAGCTATAATGATACAGATGATAATTGTAGCCGACAAAAAAAGTATAAAACACGCAACAGAAAGAATGCAAGCTAAACTCGACATAGCAGCAAAATGGTGCCACGATAATAGCCTGGTCGTCAACACAAATAAAACTAAAGTTATACACATAAAACCCCGTCACCTTGAAAGCTCAAATATACAGCTGATATTTCACAATACAGAGTGCCTACATAACAAAACATATAATAACAACCACATTGAGCAATGCACAACAGTAATAGAAAAAGTCAACACTTACAAATACCTGGGAGTAATTATAGACAGCAATTTTAAATGGAAGCCACAGATTGAAAATCTTCAGAAAAAAACTAAGGAAAGCTTCGTATATGCTTTACCATTTAAGCAACTGCTGTAGTTACAGTGTATTGCGGCAAGCATATTTCGCCTTAGCTGAATCATACGTACGGCATGGTATAACGGCCTGGGGGAAATGCAAAATACAATAGTACCTTACAAAACACACAAAATCGTATTATAAAAATATTAGGAAAAAAGCAATTGTCTCAGATGAACACCAACAACAACACAACCGATGTAAATGTAAACAGTAACACAAATACAGAAAGTGTACACAACAACGACATAATACAAAACAACGTTTGCCATCTCGCAAATTTTTACAGGAACGACACAACAGAAAATACTGAAAGACTTTCAGGATTAAACACTACAAGCGAAATTCGAATAATTCTGCTAAGGAACTACAAATCCTCAACATAAAAAACATCTACTATACAACACTAATCAAGGAATTTCACAAAGACACTAGGTTTCTAAAGCGCATCGATCATGCACATAAAGGTGAAGTTACATGGCCCGCTTTAGACGCGAGTTAAATCCTTCGGCAAGGATTGAGTCAAAAAAGAAATATATTTTTTTTTACTACACCGAAACGTGTGTTTTATTTTGATATATTCTTAAGACTAACACAAGTATTTCTTACCAGCTATTTATATGAAAAATATCTTTGTTCTTATCTTAGGGTTGCTTGTAAATACTTATTTATCAATTATGATATTTACTGTTTGTTGCGGTTATGGAAATATTTTATCAGATATTTGTTTAGGACGTTTACTAAAGGTAATATGTGTTTTGGACTATTTATTTAGGCTTACATGTAATTAGTATCTTATATACTTGAGGTGTGTGAATGTTCTTATCTCGTTAGCTGTTTGTACAGCTGCACTAAATCGAAAAGAAATATTAATGTTAACTCGCGTCCACGCTTTTCATGCTTTTTATACGTTTTATGCGTTCTATGCGTTTCATACTACAAGTTACATATGTACAACGCTTCGTATGCGCCATACATATTTCTTTGTTTTGATAAGCTGTTGTGCAAATATTTTTAACATACAAAACAAATATTAACAAAATGGAACTGCTCATGCAGCTGCTCTTTTATTTTTGTTCCGATAGAGCAGCAAGGTTTTATTATATAAAAGCTCGTGGTTTTTAATTGCATTTATTAGCTTCTCTTCCATATCGCTTGTTTGAATATATTGAAAATATTTGTAAACATAACAGTGATGATACTCAGTACGCAAACGCAATCGATAAATCGAATCAAAATTTTGTTAATGAAAAAAGTGTTGAAAAAAAACAATTACAATTTGTCTTACTCGTGATAATGTTTATAAAATTTGTAACAAAACTTTTCTTTTTTATTAAAAACGTTTTTTTTTGCAAAAGATTTTATACATTATTTTACGATATAAAAGGTATTTATCGATAACGTTGAGAGTAGGCACATCATTGGTTAATAAAACCAGCTGGCATTTTCTCATGACACATGTGACGCATATAAAAGTAGAAAGTAGGTCTACTTTATGCGTTCTACGCGTCTTCGCGTTCTATGCTTTGTGCTCTGTAACTTGTCACATACAAATGCACTAATCCTACTTTTTTGACAACCGCGTGAAAAGCGTCGACGCGTAGAAAGCGTACTGTGTAACTTCAGCTTAACACAAGAAGAAGAGCACAAAAAAGGTTCAAAGCGGACAAATTCACAAATGAATATGGTAGGAGTACGTACGCTCGCCGTTATATTGCCAACAATTCTTAATAAAATGCCTGCTAACATTATTAGCATAACAAATAAATTCGAAAGAAACAAAATAATAAATAAGCAATGAATTAAAAAAAAAAAAAAAATGTGAAGTAAAATATGTAAATTAAAAGATGAGAAAACTTTAAAACATCTAAGCACATAATTGTAAATAAGAAAATATAATGATTTTCTTATTGCCATAATTATTGTTATTGTCCTGCAGACAAGCTAATGAGCTTTGCGGGAAAGACTAATACTATGTATCTACTTTTTACAATTTCAAATCAAAATCAAAATATTAATTTTATTTTTTTTTTTTTATTTAATTTTAAATTTGATTTTGAATTTATTAATTGAAATAAATAAAGAAATAAAAAAAAAAAAATGCTCAGCAGTACTTTTTCCGTATTTTCTTTTTTTACTGATTACTGGAAAAAATCAGTATTCAGTAAATTTTACTGGTTACTGAAAAAAATCGGTATTCAGTAAAAAGTACTGATTGCTGAAAAGGAAATCAGTATTCAGTAAGAAGTACTGATTGCTGAAAATAAGATCAGAATTCAGTAAATTTTACTGATTTGTGTAAAAAAATGCAGTAATCAGTAAATGACTGATAGTAGATACTGCGTGTGAAATTTATATGTACACTTTGCTCACTTACATGAACAGTGGCATAACTGAAAAAACGAAATTCCGAGAAAACTGGCTTCATTTTTAACAATATAAAGTAACATAAAGTAACAATTAGCCGTAGCTGCTAAACTGTAAGATACAGAGAGCTGAAATTCGCACAATATATGTATTTACATATGCGCTACAACAACAAATGCTAAAAACAACAACAAGTCGAAAACTACCAGGTGTCCCTGTAGAACGTAAAGTAAAAATTAGGCATAACTCTCAAACTGTAAGAGACAGAGAGATGAAATGTGCACAATATATTTACTCGCATATGGCCTACAACAACACTTCCTAAAAACAACAACAACTGTAAAACTACCAGGTGTCCCTTTACAACGTAGAGTAATAGCTATAACTCTCGAACCGTAAGAGATAGAGAGTCAGAATTCGCACAGTGTATGTATTCCCAGATGCCTTGCAACAACAAATTACAACAACAAGTGGAAAATTACTAGGTGTCCCCATACAACATAAAGTAGCTTTAAAAACAGAGAGATGAAATTTATAAAATATACATATGTATTCACATACGCCATTCCATACATACATTACACATACATACGTACGGAACCCTAAGAGTGCGAACCAGCCTCGCACTTGACTTAATTTATTTTATTATTTCTTTATTTGTTGTGAAATATACTTTATTTTTTGTGAGCTTAAAAATTGTAAGAGATTTAAGGAGTTCCGAACATTGAAGCAAACACAAAATCGAAGTAAAAGTTTGTCTGCTGCAAAAAGTGACTGCTCATTTGTTTTGTTCTTGATTGGCGAAATAACGGTAGTTTTAGAAAATCAAAGCAAAATAAATTGCGTTGATAAATGTTTTAAACATTATTAATAGAGTTTTAGTGAAGCACGTGGTTTCAAAACGAACTTTCTTTAAAAATTTACTCTAAAGTTGCCTCCTAAAGGAATATACATATGTTCAGGGTGTTTTTTTTTTCGATGTATAGAATATCGATGTATAGAATCATACAATAGAATCACGCCTGAACAACGCGCGTAGATTCGTCGAATGGGTCCAAAACGAGATTGCCGTTGTTCCCGATTTTCATAAGCGAATTTTGTTTAGCGATGAAGCGCACTTCTGGCTGCGTCAACAAACAAAACTGCCGCATTTGGAGTGAAGCTAATCCTCAAGTGTATGTCGAAACACCGTTACATCCAGAAAAACTGACTGTTGACTGGTGCGCTTTATGGGCTGGTGGAATCATTGGTCCGTACTTGTTCAAAAACGATGATGGCCAGAACGTTACAGTCAATGCTGATCGGTATAGAGCCATGATTACTAACTTTCTCATTCCTGAATTGAATAACCATGATGTCCAGGAGATGTGGTTTCAACAAGACGGCGCAACATGTCACACAGCTCGTGCCACAATCGATTTATTGAAAGACACGTTTGGTGACCGCCTCATTTCATGAATTCGCCTCCAAGATCTTGTGATTTAACACCGCTAGACTACTTTCTGTGGGGCTATGTAAAGTCATTGGTCTATGCGGATAACCCAGAAACGCTTGACCATTTGGACGACAACATTCGCCGTGTTACTGCCGATCTACGGCCACAAATGTTGGAAAAAGTCAACGAAAATTGGACTAAATCCGCGCCAGCCGTGGTGGTCATATGCCAGAAATCATATTTAAAATATAATGCCACAAGATTATCTTTCGGATAAATAAATTCATGTCAACCGAATAATCCATTGTTGTTTTATTGCAACTTAAAGTTCTATACATCGAAAAAAACACCCTTTATATATAGATATATACGGTGATAATAGTTTGCAGTATTTTAGATTGGTTTGGTTCAATAATTTTTAAGTTCGTTGCGCTTACAGTGCCCCAGATTTCTATGCCGTACTTGCAGATTGGCGCTAAAGTTGTGTTGTATATGAGGAGTTTGTTTTGAATTGATAGCTTGGACTCTCTCCCTAGCAGCCAATATAGCCAATTGCAAGATGTGTTCTTTCCATATGAGTTTGGAGCCAATATATTTATATCCAAAAAATGGGTGAGCCATACAAATATAATGTGCTCAAATGTTCACTGTAGGGTGTGTTCTAAAATCCGAATTCACTCTAAAGTGGATTAGTTTAGCATTTTTCGTGCTCTGCAATCCGCATTCCCATGTTTTTATTCATTTTCAAAATTAGAGTAGTATAGAGTGAGCTGCAGCCATTTTTAGAAAAACTTTATTTTTCACTTAATCTTTTCTAATTAAAATAATTTAAAATTTTTTTCAATAGTTAATAAAAACCTGTTTCTAATGTATTTGACATTTAGATTTTTTTTTCGAACAGAAACTTCGAATGTGTAAAAACATGTTGAATTGAGAATACATGAGCCCCTGAGTTCAAAGACGGGTGCTGACGAGAAAGTGTGGCGGCTTCGAAACAAACTAGTTGTCCACCCTGCTAAATGTCTTTGATGTTTTCTTTGTCTAATTTAATTAATATCAATCACAAAGATAATATAGAAAGAACTTGAGCCTGATAAACTTAATACAGAAACAGAATATATTATTGTCATCGCAATCATATTTGAAAATATTATTTTCTTACGTGCACTCAACGAAACTCCCATTATGAACTTTTAGTTGAAAAAAAAATGTGTCAATCGAAGGACATTTGAATGCAGGCTTTCGCTTGTTTAGTTTCAAATAAAACTTTATTGCTTTCATAGTTTTGCCATGTCTAAGAGAACACTCGCCAAAACCAATAATTGAATCAATGCTAATGAATGAATCTGTGGTGCCTGTCAAAATTTTTTTGCGCCAGTATCTACGTTGACATCGTACACGTGTAAATGAATATATGCCATGACTGAATAAATATACATACATACATGCATACATACATACATATGTATATGGCTATGTACGAACATTTTTGTGCATGTGCATTAGCGCAACACCAATATATATCTAAAATGATAGATTTATGTTTGCATGTATTGGCTTAAATTATGTGCATATTTGAAATATTGGTGAAGGTGGCATTTAGCAACAACTTAATTTGCATATCGGCTGAAATGTGCCAAATTGCACACGACAAGCGAAAAAGGAAATGTGGCCCAACGCGCCTAGACACGAACAAATGTTCATATTCTCAGCTAACTTCCATTATGACGATAATGAAGTTGATTATTAGCATTGCAGTGCAACAAAGGATTAAGAGTGACTGAAGTTATAAAATAAAATATTATTACAAGGAAACAAATAATATTCCATGTTTTCTAATTTGTTTTAATCTACATACATGCATACATATGTCTACATTTGCTGCTTACTTACTTAAATACTATGGAGCGTAATGTTTAAGTTATGCGAAGTAGGCCAGTGCAAGGCACCTGTGTACGACCAGGCAGCCCTACAAGAGGAGCTGAGTACTGGTTCTAGCTTCAAGAATTATCGAAATACACAACACAGAATATAAAATAATTCTACCAACAAAACACATCAACATGCCCGGAGCCTCCCACGGAATACCGTAGTAAAAATGCTATCATGAATTCCGACGGAGCTACGAAATTTTCGAAATTCGGGAGATTGGTATTATGCGTAGAGCGAAAACTTCCTAATAGATTCAATAAGATTTTCTCTTTGAAACGTTTTTAGGCTGAGGGGTATCCCAGCAGAGAGAAAAGAAGATAAAAAAAATTAAAGAATGGATCGCTGGACGGGTGTGTGTAACCGTGTCGCTTTACATTGGCCATTTCTTGTACAGTCACAGCATCTTCGGAACAAATCTTTCAACGAGAGTGCCAGCAGGTCCTGCTCACCCACGCCCAAGCATTATGATTTTAGCTCTGATATTTATAATTTAGTGCGTCGCAATCTAATTACACTGTGAAACAAATTCAAGTTAGCAAAAGTTAGATCGATTCTGAGAGCGAGGGGTGAAAATAGAGGCTAAGTTAGAAGAACCTCTTTATTTATTTCATTTATTTATATTGTTTATATGGCTTTTTGGCTATAGCTCGTCGATTAATTGATATTTTTTAAATCTGTAAAATCCAGACAGGTCTCTAGCAATAATTTGGCTTTTACAGATTAGAAAAAAATATCGATTACTCGACGAGTTATATCCAAAAAACCCTTACAAACAATATGCTGAAAAGAAGGTCGATAAGAAAAATCGAACTAACATAAACAAACGCCGCGATACGGGTCTTCGAATTTAGCGAATTTTCAACCCGCACTCTCAGAATCGACATAACTCTTGCTAACTTGAATTTGTTTCACAGTGTACTTAGATTGCGAAGTACTAAATTAGAATTTGTTCCACAGTGTTACAAACTCATTAATTTCTGGCACCATTTCGAATGCATTACCATTCAATGCTTCATAAGAAGTGCAAATAGTTTAAAGGTTACTCAAGAGTTGTTATTTTTAATAATTGATACATTTTTTGCGATAAATGTGTCACGGTCACGTAAATTATCGTAAAGAAATTTTCTATGTGCACAATGTAAAGCTTCGAAGCACATTTTTATGTTTAATTAGAAGCTGATTAAAATTATTTATCAATTAGATTATTTGCACTGAATTCGTTTTAGTTTGTTGCTAATTGAAGTGGTAGTTTTGATCATTTCATGCGTATGGTATCATGATTTAATGATTTCAATTTAGTGACATGTTTTTGCATGTGCGAATATAATTTTTTAATGTGGTTTGAATTATTCGTATAATTAACCAATAATCTTGAAATACTAACCTAACATGTAAGGAAAAAAAAAGTAAGGGTAAAATCGGTAACTCAATTTCTCTGGACTTAGCGATGGTTGCACAAGGATTTAAATAAAAGTTCAGGCAAGTACGAGGCTGGCTCGCACATTTAGGGTTCCGTACGTATGTGTTTGTAATGTACGTATGGAATGGCATATGTGAATACATACCGTCTAATTCAGTATATTGTATAAATTTCATCTCTCTGTCTCTTACAGCTTGAGAGTTACGTTTAATTGCTACTTTATGTTGTATGGGGACAATTAGTAGTTTTCGATTTGTTGTAGTTGTAAGGCATCTGTTAATACATATATTGCGCGAATTTCGGCTCGCTATCTCTTACGGCTCGAGAGTTATAGCTAACTGTTACTTTACGTTGTAAAGGGACACCGGGTAGTTTTAGAGTTGTTGTTGGTTTTAGCATTTGTTGTTGTAGAACATCTGTAAATACATACACTGTGCAAATTTCAGCTTTCTATCTTTTACGGTTCGAGAGTTATAGCTAATTGCAACTTTTCGTTGTATGGGGACACCTGGTAGTTTTCGACTTGTTGTTGTTTTTAGTATTTGTTGTTGTAGCGGCAAGGTACAACAACATCCTGTGAAAATTTCAGCTCTCTAGCTCTTACCGTTTCGGAGAATGTAAACTGTGACGGACGGACGGACGGAACGGACGGACTTGTCTCGGTAATAGGGTTCCGTTTCACTCTGATGAGTACGGAACCCTAAAAACTGCCACTCTGACACCAGGCAACTATGACGCGGAATAATGATTTTTCTGCCTCTAAGTGATCTGGTAAATTTAATTTCATCGTATAAGTACGACAGAGTTTGCCGATAAATAATCGTCTGAAGAAATATGAGTACACGAATTGAAATTTAGATCAATAAATTGTCTGGTGGCTTCACAAGCGCTGCTCGAAAGCAGGTGTTTTATGAAATAAATCTTACCTTTTGGTAATGGGTATAAAAACCGTTATCTATACAGATACCGCAAAAAGTGTGCCAGCATCAATACTGATACCGTTAGTCGTTTCGTTAGCCAACTTTTGCGGAAAAATAATAATATAGTACTGAACTAGGGTAATCTATTGACATGTTGAGATATTGACATATGCGAATATGTCACATTGACATATTGAAATAGGTGAATATGTCATATTGACATATTGACTTCTCATCATTAGCTGGAGTGTAGAAAGTGTACTACGAGTAAACCTTTTCCTCAGAATTGAGCAAGATTTTTTGTGGTAAAATTGTAGTGATTTTTAAGGAAGTTAAGAAAAGTAAAGTTGAGGACTGATTGGGTGCTTATTAGCACCCAAGTTGACTCGAGCCCAGGTCATAGTTAATCACCTGCTGTTTTCAATCAGCAGCCCTTAGTCATCCCACTACCTGGTACTTACTTTCTTTTTCTTTAAAAAATGCTGAGGAAGTAAAAGCGGTCGGCTTTAGTATAATGGTACCAATATGCGTAAAATGAAAAAATGTGCTGCCAGATGCTTACAGATTTTGTACGTGAAGCCTGTGTTGGTTATACCATAGAAAATGCCTTAGCCGGGCCGAAGGCCAGTTGTCAAAAACAAATTTTGCATACCTTTTAAAAAAATTTATTGAATTAAATGTAAAAAACACGATTTTGGATGCTTGTTTATGAATTCGCGTATTCTGTGCAAAAACTTTCCTCTGGCAGCACTGTTTTACCAACATTTTCATATTTTTTTTAGTAAATTCCGCAACTTCAGCATCAAATTATAAATAAACTAAAAGCCTCCGGCAGACTTTGAGTTCAGTTTTGGGAGTTCCACGACCCCCTCTACAAACCTATAAAACTCATTTATTTCAAAGCCTGGCTCCTTTTTCTAAGGTTTCCCTAGTAAAAGTAAAAATTAAAAGCGAGATGAAGTAATTAACAATTATAAATAGATCATATAATTCGACTACAATGTTAAATTAATATTGAAGAAACCATTTTAATACAAAAAAAGTTTTCTAGTCATCAAAGACGGTAATTACAGATCAAGAGTGAACCCCATATATTGCATTGTAAATATACTTTGAAATAATCTTATTTCTAAGATTATATATATTCATCAGAATTTTAATTTATAATACTTTATTAGTTATTTATTATTCTTTACCTTTAAGCATATCGCGGAACTTTAGAAGCCTGGATAATGTCTTGAAAGGTTGAACTCAAAATTCTAATTGACTTGTCCATACAAATGCTGCTTCTTTTATACTAATTCTAAACGTTTACATTCACGCGGTTGTAAAATTATGTATCATAACAAGTGTATACAAAAGTATCATTAAGAGTTGCACTCTGAACCAAAAGCAGAGTTGTAAAGATACAATGTTGTATTTAATGACATATCCGTTACGTTTAAATAAAATAATGTAAGAAATAATACTTATTAGATAAATGTGGGCTGCTACAGACTCCCCCTCTGATGCCGATGACGTCCCGGTGAGGCAGCAGCTTAATTCTTTCTTAGTCGTCCTCTTCTTTTTAGCATTTGAACTGGTTGTCGGGTTTCATTTGAATCGCCTATAACTGGTGTCAGAGCCGATGCATGGTTTGTTCCTAATGGCAGCGTTAAGTCATCTTGGTGAGCAATTACGTTGGTTTTTCCTGATTTGTAGTCGATTTTGAAATCATATGGTTGTAGAATGAGAGCCCATCTTGCAAGGCGACCAGTTGGGGACTTGATTTTCATCAACCACTTCAAGGGTTGATGATCTGTTATCAATGTGACTGAAGTTCCTTCAATATAGCCACGAAATTTCTGGACAGCCCATACGATGGCTAACGCTTCGCGCTCAATGGCGGAATAGTTTTGCTCTGCAGTCGATAGAAGACGGCTGGCATATTCTATAGGGTGTTCTTCAGCACCCTCCCCCTGGAGTAAAACAGCCCCAAGAGCGTAACCACTAGCATCTGTTTTTAACACAAAGGGTTGGTTATCTACTGCTTGCTTTAGTATTGGTGCAGAAGTTAACAGAGTTTTTAACTTAAGAAATGCGGTTGATTGTTCAAAGGCCCAACACCACACAGAATTCTTTTTGGATAAAGATGACAGTGGTCTGGAAACCTCAGCAAAAGACGGTATGAACAGCCGATACCATGAACATGCTTGCAAAAATGATAGCATATCTTTCACATTCATTGGTTCTTTGTGTTGTAGTAATGCTGATACTTTCTGCGCGCTTTTTTGACTGGGTGACAAACAATAAGGAGGTGATGCAACGGGGTCATGGTTCTCCGTATTAATGCGGTGAATGGCAAAATGAGTAGCTCCAGTTGGTTCATCCGCATGACTTAGATTACTGCCATCGGATTTTTTCAGAATCTTTATGTCCATCGAATACAACGGGAAAAATATCTTATCCCAGTAATCCTCTTGTTTTGTTTTTTGGATTTTCACAGGAGGTCCGAAAAGTTTCGGAATTTCCCCAGGCGTCGTTTCTCCAATTGGTATTGCATCCCGAAATATGCTTTGGATGGCGTGGGGAGAGTAGTCGTTGGATGCATTTGGGGTTCTTGCTAAAGGAGACACCAGTTTCTTGTTTTCGTAGAAACTAACAAACTTCGATACTTCCGTGATTGCCTTAGTGCATGGGGATGATTGTTGGTTGTTTATATCCATATTGAAAACTCCCAGTTCCAAAGGATTTGTAAACATGAATCTGGTTTTTGGGGTATCCTCAAAATACCAGCATCTTTGCGCCATATTCAATACGATTCCTGCCTGTTCAAGGAAATCTGTACCCAAAAGAGTGCGACTTTTCTCGGCATTTGGTAGATAAACCAGTCTTATTTTTCGTACTCTGCCGCCAATCAACACATCGCAAATAGTATGCATCACTTTTCCAGTCGTAGTTGTGCCATTGGCCAACGTAATTTCAGCACGGACTTCTTGAAATACACACCTGTTTCTGTCCAGAATGCGTTTGAGGTTTAAGCTGGCAACACTTGTTTTTGCGCCTGAATCAAAACTGCTTCACCTTTCAGCCCGAAAACTTCAATATGTGCTGTTGGCAGCTCGTGACCAATGGTTGTTGAAGCCAGCGAATTGAATGCTAAATACTGTGGACTCTCTTTCGGATGTTTACTACATGTTGGGCAATTAGCACGATATACCCCTATTGCTCCACACCCATAGCAGGAAAAAGAAGGTTTCTTCAAGAGTGCGTTACTTTGCTGATTAGTTTGTTGATTTTGGCTTGGTTGTGTCCTCTCTATATTTTGCTGCTTAGCTTGGTCTTCATCTCGCTTTTTCTTCTTCAGACAGCTGTCTATGCCATGACCCTTAAGCCGGCAGAATCCACAGCGTCTGCTGATAGTTGGTTCTTGTTTTATCTCAACTAGTGCTCCTGGATGGATTTCTGTTAAAAACAATTCGGCTTCTCGGCTTGCAGAAATTAGGTTGGCAAAAGTTGAGACTGCTTCGCAACGAACGCGTTCGCGAATTTTAATGCTCAACAAACCATAAAGGAGATTGATCTGTACCTCTTCGCTTACAGGAACTCTTAATTGTGAGAACAGAAGCCTCTTTTTACATATGAAGCTGTCTGTTGGCTCACTTTTCTGTTGTTTGGTGTCAAAAATGCTCGAAAATATTCGCCAGTCAGGCATTGGCGGTGAAAAAGTGTTGCGAATTAAAACTTTGGCTTCTTCAAAGCTGGCAACTGTTGACTTTACACCAATCCACCATGTAGCGGCGTAGCCTTCCATCAGTAGGGGCATACCACGTAACGCGTCTTCGTCAGATATTTTCTCAATATCCTTATACACGCTAATTGCAGCCAAAAACTCCTCCACAGCAGCAGGATCTCGCTGTCCACTGTATCTGGCTGTGCACTGAGTAAATGACCCTCCTCTGCTGGTGCCACCCATGACGGCTAAAATGCGGTCAAATTGCTCGTTCGAAAATGTTGCCATGTTGACGTCGGCGTCAAACTCACAGAAAAAATCGCTCAATTCCAATACGGGCTGTGGTTCACCTGCAGTTGATGAGGTTAAGTGTCTGTTATTGTCTTCGCTGAATACGCTATTGTTGCAGTTTATGTAGAAACCCTCGCAGTGGGTGTTGTTACAGTTGATATCGCCCTTAAGCGCGTGGTCGTCTTTGCTAAGTGTTGTACCTTGTTCGCACTTAGGGTTGTTCACTCTCCGAACCTGGATCTCGTCTTCAATGGATACGGTAGTTGTGTTGAAACTGCACAGTTCAAACGTTTGGTTGTTGTCTCTGCTGACAGGGCTTTGCTCCTCAAGACTTGGGTTGGTAAAAGTACTAACTTCGCGGGAAAAATTCGGATGGCTCGCGTCTTCGCTTAGCACAGAATTTTCCGCGGTATTTTCGTTCTTCCTTCCTTCCAAAAATCGGGTTGGTTCTTCGTTGTGCACTAGGTTGCACGTCTTTGGAGTCGTAGCCACTAAGTTGGGCGCCAATGAAATAATCTTATTTCTAAGATTATATATATTCATCAGAATTTTAATGTATAATACTTTATTAGTTATTTATTATTCTTTACCTTTAAGCATATCGCGGAACTTTAGAAGCCTGGATAATGTCTTGAAAGGTTGAACTCAAAATTCTAATTGACTTGTCCATACAAATGCTGCTTCTTTTATACTAATTCTAAACGTTTACATTCACGCGGTTGTAAAATTATGTATCATAACAAGTGTATACAAAAGTATCATTAAGAGTTGCACTCTGAACCAAAAGCAGAGTTGTAAAGATACAATGTTGTATTTAATGACATATCCGTTACGTTTAAATAAAATAATGTAAGAAATAATACTTAAGGGCAATTCAGACTATTATACTGTGTATTAATACCTGCCAAAAATTCAAATAATACGTGCAAGTGTGATGGTGTGAATGCAATGTGTTATGAAAACGAGAAATAATACGATAAAAAATTGACATCCCATAAGACTTCACCGTGTTTTGAAAATTTTCTAAACGATAATACATTTTATTCGATCAGGGTTGTTTTTTTAACACAAGCAGCTGTTGAAAAATTTACTAGCCAGTTGTTTCACAGCCAATGGCGCGCCGTCACTGATGGTATTTGAATTCGTTATACAAGGGTTCGAATTTTGGAATTTGGTTACCGTATACAAATGTATTTTGCTCTAGCTGTATTTAGAAGATAAAATATTTTTGTGTTATTCAATTTGGTTCTGTTTTACATAACTATTATTTTAGCTGCTGAATATTTTTTAGCGCCGGCACGTCCACCGCCAACATGAAATTGCTCTTCTGCCGCCGTGTAAAGTTTTATGTTGGCACGTTTATTCTGTGATTAAACGTATGTATGTGTGATTAACGTACGCACATACATACATATGCAACAGCTGTTTTCTTTTCCACTCAAATTTTTTATTTTATTTGAAGTGTGATGGTGTGAATGTAAAATGTAATTTACGTTAGACTTTTTGACAGTCGCAAGAAATCTAATTATACTTTCATCTCACAAAACTCGATAAAAGTATTTATACTTGTATAATAGTCTGAATTGCCCTTTATTAGATAAATGTGGGCTGCTACAACTTTTAATAAAATATGCTTGTTATTTGAGCGCTAATCGAATTTCCATACATTATTGAACCGTACTAGACAAAAACGCATACCCTGGCATGACATGTAAAGGCTGTGAGTCCATATTCTGCAGAGGATACAGGAAACAGCAAAACAATTGGTATTAAATAAAAATTTTGTATATATTAGTTTTATTTAGTGATTTTTTTTAACAAATGTGATTTAAATTTTTCAGAACTTAGTTTTTCCTGCAATAAACTTTACTAATTTTGATGTTCTTTTGTACTGATGACTAAAAATCACTACAAAAGAACATCAAAACACCAGATAGCTGTAATTCTTCTTTTGTATAATCAATCTATTGGTGCACTGCATTATAGCGTGTTTCCACTACGAGTTGAATCACCCGGTTCGCTCTCTCAATTGTATTTATGAATCATACCGTTTACACGACTCGTCCATGTGCTTCGATTTGACTTTTGTTTTCGATAAGCAAACATACATCTTTCAATAAATCAGATGCAGCTGCTCCAAAAACTGGGAATGCTTCTTGTTTCATTCCATCCACAAGTTGCAGCAGGCTTTTGAACATTCCATAAATTTTAATTCAGAATATATTCTTTATGCCACAATAAACATTTTCACAATTTGTTTTTTCCATTGTTTTTAAGGTTTTATTGTTCTATTGATTTCTAAAATTAACTTTTATTTTTATGTATTATTATGTTTTCTTTGTTTACCACATATGATTCTGACAGATAGTGCAGATAAACTTGCGATATAAATTAGAGAAGACAGCAATTTTGTATGCTTCGTATGTAACTTCAATATGAAGCTACTTCATTCGCTCTCAAAATTTTGTATGGCGAAGCACGTGGCTTCGCTTCTGATGGATGTGTTAAGCACAGATGTGGAATGATTTACGTGAGTACCTGCCACTAGGGCCCAACCTCACGGTGGTCAAACCACGTGGTGTAATCAAGACGTTACACCACCGCCCCCGAGCAGCCGGAACAACTGCTCGGTTGGCAATTTATTTGCTACGTTACTTGGCCATAACAAAACCTCTTGCTCAGGAGTTGAGCTATCTAACCTTTGCTGCATTGCAATTCCCTAGATGGCAATGGGATACACGACTACCGTGGTAGCCCGAAGTTCCTAAGATCATCAGTCCTTGAACCAACGCTAATGCTCCCGCCAATCTGGTTCCTTACAAAGCAGCGTCTGTTGCTTAGCAACAGCACTACGGGCCCATTTGGGCGACCGAACATAGACCCGAGGGTCTATGATCAGTATGGCTACCAACGTTCCCTCCCATGCGAACTTATGGTAGCAACCACAGCCAGTACGTTTCAGCCAAGGAAGGCTCCTCAACCTATGACCGGCGAGATGACTCCGAAGAGTCTTCCCGGGGCTCCGGTCCCCGTACTGCCGAATTATACCTCGGTGAGGGGTTTCAGCAAGTTCCTCAGCTGGTTACGATCAGCAAGATGCATATTGTGCCCCCGGGGGGAAGGTGTTAAGCACAAATAGAGAGCAAAGCACATGTCGTGGAAACATGCTGTTAGTCTCGATTTATATAAAAAGTTGAGATAGAGTACTTGCGTGTTAAGCCAGCGATATGTATAGATATGCAAGCGGGTATAGTGAAAGGTATTTAAGATTCGGCCCAGCCGAATTTAGCACTCATATTCTCTAAACTATTTCAAACTGCGGCGCTGCTGAATATCACCACATGCACCGGAATTCAGTTCAAGTTTGCTGTCAAATCACAGAGCGCAGACAACCAGGAAATTGCCTTTTGACCATAAGTTTTGTGGTCTTTATTGGTTGCACCCAGTTATTTCCTAGCAAAAGTCACCAGTTAAGTTTTCGACTAAGTCAAATATTTTTATGAGGTTGACAAGGCTGGTGGCAGGGGTATTATGAAAATGTTTTCAGAAAACTTCCAATTTTGGAAAGAAAAACGTCAAAAACCTCAAAAACAAATTTGTAAAACGTCAAAAAAACGCCATTTATAAAAATATACAAATAAACCCAAAATTAATGAATTTTATTTAATAATATTTTTCATATTGTACAATGAAACAATTCAACATGCATTTTACTATAACATAACAAGTACAATTGGACATACGTACAGTATTATAAAAATTTTGTGTTAATATTATTCATAAAGAATGTACTGCTTTGTTCCTTTTAATTAAACATTAATACTATTTACATTAAAACGCTCTGAAGAGTTATATTTCAAATAGTCCTTAGCAAACAAAAAAGAAGTTTCTAATTTTAGTTTTGTTTAAATTTACCTGACTAAAAATTCGTTCAGCGTTAGCAAATGAATTTGGCAAAACCATTAGCGGTACTCAACGTTTGGTGCGTTTTTGGTTGCGACTGATTGCATTTGCGATTATATTGCATCTGATATTGAGCACCCTTTTGAACAACTTTGCAAATTTTATTGCACTCCAAATAACAGCCGATAAATTAATACACAATTTTTAATTTTTCACGTTTTACAATTTTTTGTTTGCTTTGTTTTAAAATGTCAGCTGTTCGAAACGCAATACTCATGCGAAAAAAGCCACTTGTAATTAGCGGTGCGTAAATGCAAAAATATTGCGAGTGCAACCTTGTATATTTTGTTGTTGGGTTGCAAAGAAAAAGCAACGATTTTTTGCATTCGCACTTACGCAAGACATTTGCACCAAATAATGAACTGCGCTATTAAATCGTTAATAAAACCACATGAGATAGAAAAAGCCGGCTCATTATTTGATAACTTGATTCAGTTGTTTCCAAAAAATATTAAAATCGGTTGAACTTTTATTTAAATTTAAAATCCGCATTTCTCTTACTTTGTTTTAAACTTCCTGGTATGTACTTCTCTTTATATACCAAATTAGGAAAAATTCTTTTACAAGGATATTATAGAAGTATATTTATTTAAAATAGCGGATGGATTAATTAAATTTAAATTATTTAGAACTGAATTTCCAAGTCAAATCTTTTTTTTTATTTGACAGCATAACTCAACATAGAATTCAATACAATTATCTACAAGTTAGTTATAAATTTCGACGTCAATTCTACACTGCGACATTTTTTCTTTTACGAGAACACCAATATAAACTTCAACACTTGGTAAAAAATTTTTCCTTTCACAAAACTTGCTGTCATCCCTGGTGTATGGATGTAATTTATCATTATTTCGTAAACAAGGTAAATGTAGTACTACAATTAATAAAGTTGTGTTATTTGACTGTCATACAAATTGAAATTTTATATAGAGTATGACAGATATATTATGTACATAGTTCATAGTGATACTACTTACTTCTTACAAACATACATATGTAGGCTTGTTGTAAGCGATCGCAAGAATGCTGTCTATAGTCTATTTCTGTCTTGAGTAAATTAAAGTATAAACATTATTTTAAGTTTTCTTTCAATTACTTTCTCGGAGTTGCCATTAATTTAAAAAGGAGCGAAGCTAGAAAAACGTCAAAATACAAGAGCTTCCGTGGAGAAAAACGTCAAACGTCATTTTAGTGCTTTTTGATCAAAATTACATCAAACTGACGTAAAATCGTCACATCTAACACCCCTGGGTGGTGGTCGCATTCAAATGTTATAATAACTCGTGTTCATGAAAATTTACAACTAAACCGATACACTGATAAGATTTAAATTTAAAAAATTCTCTTGCTCTTATCCAGTCACATGTTGCTACAAAAGTGTCGGAAGTTAAACTTAACATACAAATTTTGTTTTCGATTTACATTTACATTTTAAGAGCTTATTCGAAACACCCGAAGAGTGGAAAAACAACAACGTTGAGAAATTGGATTGGCGAATAGAATATACCCGTTAAGAAATATGTTCGGGAAACTGTTAAAAGCGCAACGGATTTTATGTTGGCAATAGCATTGAGTCTGCTTAGGTTAACAAAATAGTACGCTAGGAGACAGTTTTCCGTCTGAATGATAGCTGAGAGGAAAATTACTAACAAAGTAACTATCACATGTAAATTTGTTCATATCCTTGTGATTGCTATGTAAACTGAATATTAACAGAATTATTTGACCCAATTCTCATTGTGAAATGCAAACTATTCTCTCTGTTTAGAAAACTGGCAAACACATTCAGAAATGAAAAACATGTAGCGGACAAATCGACTACATAAGCGAGTATACAAAAAAAAAAAAAAAAAAAAAAAATTGTCTGTCCAGAAGACATTAATTTCCAAACATCCCTTGAAGCTTCTTATTTAAATTAGTTCTCTGTAAGCAGTTTTTAACTGTTTTCTTGAGAAACGCAATTGTGTTGGACTTGTTAGTTGTTCATTTACTCTGCTACTAATATTTACATAAATAAATGGCTAAAGTTTTCTAGAACATACAAGAATACTAAATCAGGTTAGCTTAACAGAAAATAAAAAAACATTGGTAATAGAGAAAGTTTGTCGTATCAATTAAACAAAAACCAACCAGTGTGTTTTCTGCGCACACCCTTCAACATTTCTCTTCTTTACAACGAACATCTCTTTGATGGTCGTAGTTTCATAAAATAAAATTTGTAGTAGAGAAGCAGACGGTTGTGACTTAAACTTGGATTTGGAGCGAGTGCGAAGACTTATACTTAACATAAATGTGGATATTTTTATTTATGTATATATTTTTATGTTGTTATGTCGCCAAGGCGAAAATCACAATTCAAATTTTACTTGCAACTTTTAGTCACCGTTAAATTGTCAATGAAAGCACTTCAGCTACGGGTGCAGTTTCTGCTACATTTCAACTAAATACAATTGAAGTGCAAATCATTTTTTGAAAAAATTATATATATATATATATATATATATATATATATATATATATATATATATATATATATATATATATATATATATATATATATATATATATATATATATATATATATATATATATATATATATAATTTAATATACATATATATATTTAATATATATATATATATATATATATATATATATATATATATATATATATATATATATATATATATATATATTATATATATATATATATATATATATATATATATATATATATATATATATATATATATATATATATATATATATATGTATGGATATACAATATTGTATGTCAATATATATGTATGAATTTGTACGATAAATCCTGAAAGGGCAGCCCTGCCGTATGAGTATTAATAAATTCCATGTGCTAAATATATTCCCCATACGCACCGTTCAACTCGCAATAAAAAAAACAGTTTAATTTAACTTATAATTTACCATACAGTTGAATTGTTTGTTACAGAAACCCGTCAAATGCGCTTTTGTAAATTATTGGTAAAAAATCAGACACGCGATTTCACATGACGCACTAAACAGGTGTTTGAGAACAAAATGCAACCCATTGAAAAGTTAAATAATTGTCACGATTTTGCGTAAGAAGTTGCTACTAAAGTAGTTAGTTTAAAGTACAACACTTAATTTTGGGAAAAAATTTCAGTTGACGAGTTGCTGAAATAAACGATTCAATCCTTTACAAAATTGACAATCAAGGTTTTCAAATCGTAAATATTTTTATTTTTTTATTTTGTAACCACATTAAAAATGTAGTGTACTATTAACTTATTTACACTATGTAACAACACTTTCAAATTCCTACACAAATGAGAAAAAAAAATAATTAATAATGTGTAAGTTTTTATCTTTAGATTTGTCTATTCACAAAAGCCACTTGCATTAAGAAAAGCAAAAATTGAAAGTAAATTCTGTCAAGTTCATTTGACAAATATTCAAAAATGACAAACAATCGGCAACAGTAAAATAAACATCACAAGAACAATGAGAACAAAACAAAAATGCTAGAGCTCTAACGCAAAAGACTGCGATATTTTAAAGCAGTTTTGCAAAATTCTTGCTGATTTGCACACAAGTATAAACTTTATACATTATATTGTACAAACAGGCATTTGAAAGTAGATCACAAAATTTTTTAAAATGAATGAGCACATTGTATATAAAGACCTTTTTACTGACCTCAATTCAAAATCATTTTTCTTAACTGGATAAATATTATTGCAAGAGCAGCTACGTAAAGTCGGAAAGTTTTTAGAAAGCCTTTTCTTTTCTTTCGAAAGCTTTTTCGATACTTCAAGGTAAGCGGATTCTTTTACTTAAAAAAAGTAGCAGAATGTTTTTCACATTTTTTGGTAGTTGGCGTTTTTTAGACACCCTATACACAGGTAATTATTGCAAATGAAATAGAGCATAGGTAGGAATAATCTCCTATTTTCTGGTACATAATGCCATAAATAATTTTTTTTTTTTTTGGAAATTTAAAGAAAACTCATATAAACTCATAGTCAGCTTTGCTACAACCGAGATATTTTTGCAACCGAAAATCTAACAAAAATAAGAGAAAAAGCTACAAAAATTGCAACTTATATGTTATTTTATTCTATAGAAAGAAAATGTGCAAAAATGAACATAATTATTTACATATATGCTTGCCGTTACAACAACAAATACTAAAAACAACTACCAGGTGTCCCCATACAACGAAAAGTTGCAATTACCTATAACTTTCGAACCGTAATAGATAGAAAGCTGAAATTCGCACAGTTTATGTATTTATAGATGCTTTACAACAACGAATGCTAAAGACAACAACAAGTTGAAAACTACCAGGTGTCCCTATATAACCTAAAGTACAAATTAGCCGTAGCTGCTAAACTGTAAAATACAGAGAGCTGAAATTCGCACAATAAATGTATTTACATATGCGCTACAACAACAAATGCTCAAAACAACAACATGTCGAAAACTACCAGGTGTCCTTATACAACGTAAAAAACATTAGCCGTAACTTTTAAACTGTAAGAGACAGAGAGATGAAATGTGCACAATATATTTACTCGCATATGGTCTACAATAACAAATGATAAAAACAACAACAAGTCGAAAACTATCAGGTGTCGCTATATAACGTACAGTAACAACTACCCGCTACTCTCGAACCGTGGGAGACAGAGGTATGAAATTTCCACAATATGTGTATTCACATATGCTCCACAACAATACTTGCTAAAAACAACAACAACAACAACTGTAAAACTACCAGGTGTCCCTGGTAGAGTAGAGTAATAGCTATAACTCTCGAACCATAAGAGATAGAGGGCCGAAATTCGCACAGTGTATGTATTCCCAGATGCCTTACAACAGCAAATTACAACAACAACAATTCGAAAATTACTAGGTGTCCCCATACAACATAAAGTAGCTTTAAAAACAGAGAGATGAAATTTATAAAATATACATATGTATTCACATACGCCATTCCATACATATGTACATTACACATACATACGTACGGAACCCTAAGTGTGCGAGCCAGCCTCGTACTTGACTAAATTTATTAAAATAACGGTATATCTCAAAAACAAGAGCTAACCTAAACTGAATTCAGCGCACCCGAATTAGGTTTGGTCACTGGGTGCTCCGTCTGTCAGAAAAAAGTTTCAAATTCAAGCACAGTGCTATTTTTAATAAAAATGTGTTTAATAGTTACAATAAAATTTGTTGTTAATACACTTTTTTATAACATTTCCTTTCGAAAGCATTTTTATCAATCAATAAAGTTTTAATATTTGAATGTATCAGCTGTGGCAAATAAACATGGCTAATGTCACATGTGATTGTACAAGTACGCTTATGACCAAAAATTAAAAAAACTTATGTAAATTCAAAAATTGTGTTAGACATAAAGAAAACATGTGACTCGAAGACTTAAAAAAAAATACATATAAGAACCCGTCGCTACGATTTTTATTTGTGACAGCGTACAAACCTCTCTATATATCTCTATATGTACAAAGAAATAATCTTGATAAATAGGCTTATGTCACTCATTAATGAATTAATTCAACTGAATAATTCCTTCAACTGAATGAATGAATTACTTCTGTATTTGTTTTCTATACCTTTCACCTTTCTGTTTGCTTTTTTTTGCCATGATACAACTCGAGCTACCTCGATACCAGCTTGCCGCATCAATACAACAAACCCAACACCAACAAGCACTTCATGTATTTTGTTGGTAGAAATCTTTAAGTTCTGTCACTTAATTGTTCACGTTTGTGTTGTGTATTTTGACAGTTCTTCAGACTAAAGGTAGTAGTCAGCTGTGCTTGTAAGTCTACCTGGTGTTAAGGTACCTTGATACAACTAATAAGGTAGCCTCATCAGCTGAACCGTGGCTGCTTAAAAACTATTAAGAGAACAACAGAGACAAAAGGCAGCCAAAACGGCATAGCAAATCAACGTAAGCTCTGTTCACCTCTCTTCTGTAAATGTAGAACTAGCGTCTCTTTGCTGGTTTTGAGAAGTTGTACAAAACCAAAATGCAGGTTATTTTTATTGAAGTTGTTCGTATTGTATCATGTCCTTTTGCTCAAATCACACAACAAGATTTTGAATTTAATTTTGGTGATTGCAATTTTATTAAATTTTATTTAATATAAATAATTTTTTGTGTATTAATTCTCTCTCACTTATTAAAAAATATTCATATTGTTGAGCAAAATGTATTATACAAATACTTGTTTAAAATACAGTATTTTTCGGTTAATTGCACATCAAAATTTGCACAATTTTTCGTTCAATTACAAGAACCCTATTTAATTGAACAGTTTGTTCAATTACAGAAATCACGCATAATTGAAACTATGTACTAATGAATTAAAAGAAATCGCATATGTGCACTTTAAGTTTTTCAAAATAATTTTTTTTACCTAAAACGAAAAAAAATGCAAGGAACAGCAAAAAATGTACATATGTATATGTGTATAGTAGAGATGCCACCCAGTGTTTTTCACAAATGATGTCAAATATGTATGTGCAAAAATGCCAGATTATTTTTCAATGCAATTAACCGGGTAAAAGTAAGAGGAAATTTATTTTTGATGACATGAATTTTGAACGAATTAAGGGGGAAAATCAATTAACCGGGTTCAATTATCCGAGGAAATTCACATGGTGTTCGTATGCAATATTTTTTTTGCCCGATCATGTGGTTCAATTAAGCGTGGAAACCAATTAACTGTAGAGTCAATTAACCGAAAAATACTGTACACTGTGTAAAACAACTTAAAAAAAAAAATATGTATGTATGTATATAAATATAAATTATGTTTTTAAGTTTTATGTTAATAAAAATAAAATATTTTTTATTACTTCATATTGTACCATCTAATAAAGAAGAGCCAATATAAATTCTTTTAATTAAAATTATCACATCCACTGGATATTGTATACTGATATAATCAGCTAGTCCAATACATATATTATAAATGTTAATATTTTAGTTTTGATGTTACGCTATTTATACAAATAATTAATGCTGTAAGCCATTAATGATAAAATAATATTTTTATTTCATAAGTACGTATTTTACTTATAATACAGCACTTGTTGGTTTCAAGAAGCAAAACATGTATGTAAAAGCCATAATTTAAACATTGAGACATTTTTATTTGGTCCTTTTTTTCTCACCAATTTTTATCGATCGTCAGTGTTTCGTTACCTGTAAACACTTCAATTGACAGGCATTCTGTTGAACTTACATTAGTGTACATAGGCGGATTAAAGCTTACGCACACATATCTGAATATTGGCATTTGTCGGGAAAGTATCGGCTTCTTCTATCTTTGCACAGTATTAATCGTCTTCTGGTGTGCTCTTCAATTTGTTACTATTGGAAAAAATGGATCAAAGAAACTGTATTAAGATTTGTGTAAAAAATTAAATTAAATGCGCAAAGATATTTGAAATGTTGGCAGAACACAAGTGCAATTGTGGTATAACCGGTTTAAGGAGCCGAGAAGATGTCAATGAGGATGTTCGTCCTTGTCGCCCGAACACCTCAACAACCGATGAAAACATTGAAGCAGTGAAGAAAATGATTTTGGATAATCGTCGAATCACTATCAGAGAGGCTGCTGATGATGCTGGCATATCGTTCGGCTCATGCCAAGCAATTTTTACGGATGTTTTAGGCAAGAAACGTGCGGCAGCGAAGATTGTTCCAAATGTGCTAAATTTTAGGCAAAAACAACTACGCATTGACATCGTTGAACGACAATCGGTATTTCCTCAAAAAGCTCAAATCTGGTGACGAATCATGAGTGTATGGCTATGGCATTGAAACCAAAGCCCAATCATCCCAATGGAAGCGTCCAGAAGAGCCAAGACCGAAAAGAGCACGTCAAGTTTGGTCAAATGTGAAGATTTTGCTCACTGGTTTCTTCGCAAGGTCGTACGGTCAATAAGGAATACTACCTTGAAGTTATGCGCCGTTTGCGCTAAGAAATTTGTCAGAAATACACAGAATTGTGGAAGAAACAATCATGGATTTTTCACCATGATAACGCACCAGCTCACACATCGATGCTTGTGCATGAGTTTCTGGCCAAAAACAAAAGCGTTATAGTGCCTCAACCATCGTATTACCCGGACTTGGCCCCCGCTGACTTTTTTCTCTTCCCAAAACTGCAGACACCGATGAAAAGAGAACATTTTGCTACGATTGCAGAGATAAAACAAAAGTCGAAACAGGCGATACCGAAAAGCGCCTTGCAGAAGTGTTTCGAGGATTGGAAAAAAACGCTGGCATAAGTGTATTATATCTGCGGGGGATTACTTTGAAGGGGACAAGAGGATTATTGATGAATAAATAAATACTTTTTCAAAAAATGTAAAATAACAAATAAATATTTGCTTTTTTATTTTATATATATGTATATGCGGACGACATTTCGTTGATGCTAATCAACTTATCAGCTGAAAAAGACAGAAAACATTTGATAGGTCTATTTTTGGACCTGAATTAATACTCATGCTCTTACCTCCGATTTTTGACTTGGGATTTAAATACAAAATTAGTAAATTTTCCTTAAAATTTAAGTTGGATTTAAAATAGGTTTCTGTTTTACAGTTATTACAATTATTTTTGGTAATTAATTGGAATAAAAATACGACAGCACAATGTAAGTGCCAAAAAATTATCGAGAACTCAATAAAATACAGCGGTTTAAACAAATTTGGAAGCAAGTGAAATTGTGAAAAGTTTAGAAAATAATAAATTGTTTTGTAAAAATGATTAAAATGAGTAGCAAAAGTGATAAAAGGATTCCCAATTTCACTGCCACAGAAGTTGATTACCTTCTGGAAATAATAAAAAATCAAATTATGAAACAAACAAAAAAAACATGTCCAATTTTCTTAATTTGCAGAACAAAACCAAACTGTCAACATCATATGGCAGTACGAAAAACTTAAATCGATTTTAAATGGGCACGGCAGGCCGTTTAAGTTTGATTTAAATAGCAACTGTTTGACTCAATTTTGTATTTAAATCAAATTTAAATTGAAGTCAAAAATTGGGGGTTAGTATTTAAAAGACAAAATATTAAATACATTCCTGAGATGTATTTAATATACAACTACAAAATACGTATTTCAAATACAGCCCAGGTTGTATCATGGTTGTGTCATGATACAACCATAATACAACTAACAAGGTAGCCTTTTCGCTACAATAAGAACAACTTCAATAAAAATAATATGCATTTTGTTTTTGTACAACTTATGCAAACTGTCAAAAAGACGCCACTTCTACATTTACAGAAGAGAGATGCACTAAGCTTACGCGGATTTGCTACCTCGTTTTGGCTGCCTTTCATCTCTGCAATCTCTTGACAACCTAAAGTAGTCAGATGATTAACGGTTTAGCTGACGAGGCTACCTTGTTAATTGTATCATGGATACAACTAATAAGGTAACCCCATTACAGGTGGCCGCATACCAATTCGCTTCTAAATTTTTCCACGATTTTATCTCCTGAGTTGTCAAAGCTGATAGCAAACGACAACAAAACTTATCACGTCTCGAATGAAAATGTTAAAGCGAATTGAATTGCGGCCACCTATACTTGATTTGCCTTGGTTGCAGTGAATTGGTATGCGGCAAGGCGAATCAAGTATAGGTGGTCGCAAATCAATTCGCTTCAACATTTTCTCTCGAGATGTCACAAGTTTTGTTGTCGTTTTCTATCGGCTTTGACAACTCAGAAGATGAATTCGTGGAAAAATGCTGAAGCGAATTGGTATGCGGGCACCTGTAATGGATTCGCCTTGCGACTATCTGCATGAGACACTTGTCAAGGCGAATCAAGTAAATTTTTAAATTTTCATGTTGTTGCTTCACATCATTTTTCTCATGCCATCGTCATTTTAATGCCATTAGCTGTGTGTGTGTGTGTGTGTGATTGCTCGCAGCGGCTGTGTAGAATTTCTGTTGGCTATTAATTTATCAAGTGTGTAAGGTTTGAGTAGGCTAAGAAGAGATTTAAATAAAATTGTCTGCTTTTCAATTGCCAAAGTGTAAAACTGCTCATTGCTAAATTTTATGTCACTCTTGAAATGAATACCACACAACTTACAGGACAACAGCCAGTAGGCGATAATTGATTTTTCAAACTATCCTAAAGTTTGAAGTGAATAATTGAGCATTATTTGTGGGATTTTTACTTCATGATACGGATGATAACTGTGAACTCGCGAATTTACATTGTCTGTTGTTACGAAATGAAATTAATTACTCACAAAAGGTGCCAAAAAGTATCTTTCGTAAAAAAAGCCTCAAAACAAGATATTTAACAGCAGAAAGTCAGTTTCGCCAAGAAAATATTTAATTTTTGAAATAATTGCAAACATATGTATGTATGTGCATAGATGAAAAAAATAACGTAATTAAAAACACTATGACACAAATATTTAGTGTGTTCGATGCTCGTTACCGAGGGATCCAATTTTACCGAAAAGTGTTGAAAATTGTGTAAATGAGAACGCTCATGAGAGATTAAAATGTGTTTCTTATTTTACCGACCTTTACCTGTGTTTTTTCTTCGGGCAAAATGATAAAACTTTCAAAAGAATTAACCAGCTGCTTAATATTTATAAATATGGAGAAGTGCAAAACATTTTCATTAACGTTTTCAAATATACATATGTTTGAAAGTTCCAAAATAATTTTCTTTACTATTTTAGGTATACAAAAACATCCCACATACATTTAATTTACCATAAATCTTTGTTGTCTAAAGGTGGGATCACACGATTGCCGTAATGCACCAATTTTTGTTAAATTTTGTGTGCCAATCGTGTGATAACACAATTTATTGGCTTATGCAGCAACCAAAGCGAATGTTGTTCCTATTTGTCCCAGTCAAATACAACCCTGATTCGACAACCGTGAGAACACTTTATATACAACTATTCACCAATAAAAATTCTAAAAATGCACCAATATTTATTGTGTTCTCATGCTGCAAACAAAAAAAACAACACACGTCAATAATATACATACATACATAGGTATACATTTATTTAGTTTCAAAATTGTTTAAACGCGTTTTCCAAACATAATTTTTGTTTTTCAGTAAGTAAAATTCAATTGTTGTTACTATTATAACAATTGTAAAATTCTTGCAATGGAAAGAGTGCATTGCTTTATTTTCGCTAAACAAATTTTTTCATCAGGTACAACAGCTGTTTCTCAGAGTTGCCGTATAATATAACAATCTTGTGACTATAACGCGCCAATTTGCGACAAACAAATTTCAGTGAAATATGACAATCATGTGATTGCAGAGAATTTTATTGGGACAAATATTTTATTGTGCTCCAATTCAGTCTAAAAAAATTGTGTAATGATTCCACCTTAAAAACGTTGATATAAGTACACACATACATTTGCAGTTTGTACATTCAATGCAGTTTGTAGTTCCATGTTTTCATTAGAAACAGCTGTGTAAATTTTTTCGGGCTTGAAATGTGGCCTAGTGCATTTCTGGAAAATTGGGCAAGCTTTTAGTTTTTTGAGAGTATTTTTCATTTACACTCATTTTACCGAACAATTGTGGGCATATATAATTAATAAGGTATATTTTTAGACCTAAATTAATATATTTCAATTGGCCTTAAAGCAAATAAATAATTAAGTTCGTTATTGAATATTAAAAAAAAGTTTGATACCTTCAAGAATAGAAATCGTTGTGACCAATGGTGGCTAGTCGTATAGATGTTGTGAAGAAAAGTCAAAGTATTGCAAAACGGAAAAAAATGTTGTCTGTATTGAAAGTTTTTTGAACATTTCTGATTATCATTTTCCCCCCATTTACATATGCAAGTAACTTGTTGCAAGTTGTGTGTGCATATTAACAACCAATACACTGACAGAGACAATAAAAGCTGTTGATACTTGCTTGATTGTTTACCAGCCAAGTGCAAGCTCATTTTTAAAATGTCGTCAAAGAAAATTGCTTTACTTTACAAAATAAAAGAATTAAGTGAAAGCAATAATAATAAAACAATCATGCGGAAAAAACTACAAAATCACTGTTCCATTCTTTATATTTAAAATTCACTATTTTTTTTTTTTTTTGTGTATGTATTCTTTATCATGATACAATTAACAAGGTAGCCTTTTCGCTACAATAAGAACAACTTCAATAAAAATAACATGCATTTTGTTTTTGTACAACTTATGCAAACTGTCAAAAAGACGCCACTTCTACATTTACAGAAGAGAGATGCACTAAGCTTACGCGGATTTGCTACCTCGTTTTGGCTGCCTTTCATCTCTGCAATCTCTTGACAACCTAAAGTAGTCAGTTGATTAACGGTTTAGCTGACGAGGCTACCTTGTTAATTGTATCATGTTCTTTATGTTGTTTTTGGCCGTCTACACGACTTTCTAATGGCTGGGTTGCCAAGTATTGTCATACGAACTGTTATGGGGAAGCAAATTATACGAGGCGACCCAGCCTCGTACTTGACTGAATTTTTTCCAAATATTCATTGTTTGCGTTGTACTAGTCGAAGGCTCTGAGCCTTCCAAAATCTTTTTCAATCGCAATGGCACAAATGATACCAATGATTCAATGATATCCACTTTTGTTGATTGGTTCTGTGATCGTAATTCATGTAGGAAACATTATTTTATATTTGTACAACCAACTGCATCTTTAAGTTTCCGCCTCTAAGGCCGAGGCCACGCAATGAGCGGCAGAACGGTGAGCAACAAGTGGCTTATTACTGAGCGTCGTTTCTGAGCGGTTAGTTGTTAAAATGCCATTGTCAAGAGAAGTTTGTTTAATGTTTTTAAGCAAAAATCGTATTCATATTTATAAAAATTTAATGCGTTTAGGAAAAAAAGAAGATTTGGTATTCATACTATAAATCAAGAAAGGCGACATTACGGCGAATTTAACCATTTATATACAAATCTACGCAAATTTCCAGACAGATTTTGGCAACCACAAATTTCACCAACTTCACTTCATAATTTATCGGTTATATTTTTATTTTTAAAATTTGGTAATCTATCTTGCCATAATAGCGGTCGGCTGTGTACAGATGAAATTATAAGCTCCGCATTCACTTTTGCCATGTTTATACTTTGCCGCTCAGAAATCAACTAAAAATTAGAACAAGTTCTATTCCTGAGCGGCGCCGCTTAGCCGCTCATTGCGTGGCCACTTCAGTAGTATAGTATTCCATATGTTTTAATTTTTTGCCGCTCACTGCTCTGCCGCTCATTGCGAGGCCTCGGCCTTAGATCTATCGCTGCAGTTGTCCAATGATTTGCGTGGTCTTCCAACCTTATATTGCTTTGCTGTCTCTGCAGCGACAGTAAGTTGGCCTACTAACCAGTTTTCAATTTTTTTTTAACGTTTGTTTACTGTAGATAACTTCTTTGTAACGTTTTTTAGTGATTTTACGAAATTTGATAATGGCTCTTGTATTTCGGTGCTACACGAATTTAAGTTTGATTTTGTGTTAACGTAACTGAAAACATCTTCCTGATTTTTATTTCTACTCTTCGGCTGGTTCTTTATAACTTAAGCTCTCCATATTTTGCTGAATATTTTTCTTTGTATATGTTATGTTTTATCACTTGCATATTTATGTATGTGCATATGTATGTATGTACGCCCGTACAAGTAAAGGATTAACTTATTATTTATCGAATCCGTAGTTTTATATATTTTTAGGTACATGTTATTCACACATTGATCTTCAATTTTATAGCAGGTGGTACTCAAATTGAACAAAACTGCACTTGTCATCCAGACCTTAATATCAAGAAAAACTAATAAATATCTCGCCAATATGGGGTTTCTTATCTTTAGTGGTTTAATGTCGCCATTATTACTATAAAATTGTTTATGACTTTGGTTGACCCTAACAGTTGATAATAGGTAAATTAGAAAGAGATCGTATGTTTACTGTAGAACGTATTGTGATATTCTTTAGACCTTTTTTTGCTGAACAAAAAGCCAAGCCATAAAGCCCTTTCGCAGGTATTACAGTTATGTGAAAAATAATAAGGGCAGTTGTATTCACTGTCTTTGGTGTTACGATGATGAAAGAATTTGAGATTAAGGAGAGTTGTTTTGTAATGGATGTTGGTAACATTAAGAAATCCCGTTACAATTTGCGTTTCTTTTTGTCTCGTTTTTATAAAAAATTATTTTCGTTGTATAGTGCTTGATTTCTGCGGTGAAAAATAATAAGGACAGTTTCTGGTTTTGGAAAAAAGTGTTCTGCTCGGGGGTCGTGAAGTAGTAATCATTTATTTTTGACAAAAAACACCTTTTTCTGAAAATTAAAAAAAAAGAGTTTGACAGCATGCCACGCCCACAATTATCAATTCTTAAACTTAATTTTTTGGCTAAATTAAATTAATTTTCAATATTCAAAAAGTTACACAGGGTGTTTTTTTCGATGTACAGAACTTTAAGTTGCAATAAAACAACGATGGATTATTCGATTAAGATGAATTTTATTTATCCGAAAGATAATCTTGTGGCATTACATTTTGAATATGATTTCTGGCATATAACCGCCACGGCTGGCGCGGATGTAGTCCAATCTGCACGTCCAATTTTCGATGACTTTTTTCAACATTTGGGGCCGTATATCGGCAATAACACGGCGAATGTTGTCTTCCAAATGGTCAAGCGTTTGTGGCTTATCCGCATACACCAATGACTTTACATAGCCCCATAGAAAGTAGTCTAGCGGTGTTAAATCACAAGATCTTGGGGGCCAATTCACAGGTCCAAAAAGTGAAATTAGGCGGTCACCAAATGTGTCTTTCAATAAATCGATTGTGGCACGAGCTGTGTGACATGTTGCGCCGTCTTGTTGAAACCACATCTCCTGGACATCATGGTTATTCAATTTAGGAATGAAAAAGTTAGTAATCATGGCTCTATACCGATCCCCATTGACTGTAACATTCTGGCCATCATCGTTTTTGAAGAAGTACGGACCAATGATTCCACCAGCCCATAAAGCGCACCAAACAGTCAGTTTTTCTTTATGTAACGCTGTTTCGACATACACTTGAGGATTAGCTTCACTCCAAATGCGGCAGTTTTGTTTGTTGACGCAGCCATTGAACCAGAAGTGCGCTTCATGGCTAAACAAAATTCGCTTATGAAAATCGAGAACAACGGCAATCTCGTTTTGCACTATAATTGTACTATTTGCAAGCGTTGTTGAGGCGTGAGTCTATTCATGATGAATTGCCAAACCAAACTGAAAATAAATCACTTGACAGCTGTTAATTCGGTCGCCATCGTGAACAGTAATGCCAACTTAAAGTTCTATACATCGAAAAAAAAACACCCTACAAAAGAAAATATTTCTCCTTCACACACAAGATACACCAACAAACAAACATACATGATATTCATATTCTTATATGGACATAAAATAATATATACAGTATTTTTCGGTTAATTGACCCTACGGTTAATTGGTTTCCACGCTTAATTGAACCACATGATCGGGCAAAAAAAATATTGCATACGAACACCATGTGAATTTCCTCGGATAATTGAACCCGGTTAATTGATTTTCCCGCTTAATTCGTTCAAAATTCATGTCATCAAAAATAAATTTCCTCTTACTTTTACCCGGTTAATTGCATTGAAAAATAATCTGGCATTTTTGCACATACATATTTGACATCATTTGTGAAAAACACTGGGTGGCATCTCTACTATACACATATATGTACATTGTTTGCTGTTACTTGCATTTTTTTTTCGTTTAAGGTAAAAAAAAAAAATTATTTTGAAAAACTTAAAGTGCACATATGCGATGTCTTTTAATTCATTAGTACATAGTTTCAATTATGCGTGATTTCTGTAATTGAACAAACTGTTCAATTAAATAGGGTTCTTGTAATTGAACGAATTGTTCAATTAAACGGGTATCGGCTAATTGGTTCCCCGGTTAATTGAACAAAAAATTGTGCAAATTTTGATGTGCAATTAACCGAAAAATACTGTATAATATTTATTTGTTCCTTTTTAATTATTTGAAAAACTATGTTATACAGCTTCAGATCGTTTTTATATAAACATTTTATTAACAATATTATTCAATATTTCGATAACAATTTGTTATTATCTTCAGGATAGGCATCATATATGTACCTTTCTTTATCAAATATCTCAGATTCCTCTACGTTAATAAAAATATGTATATTTTACTTCCTTTACTTTTTATGTTTCCTGCTTGTTGATTGAATAGAATCATGAAATTGCAGTCCTGTTGAAGAAAGGATTAAGCCACTGGAAATATCATCTACCATTCCACTGGAAATGGGAAACTCGCAAACATCCGCAGAGATATCAGCGAAAACTCATACCGAGGGAGTTGGTGGTGGTGGAACAACCTCGTCATCTTTGTCCAATTTGAGTGGTTCAATAAGAAGACGTCGTCGGAGTAAAGTTAAGATTCTCGGTCTCTTAGATAAAAGAAAGGCAACAAAAGAAGCAATTACGCCACCCACAGCATCGGATCTGTCGCAAGTTGGTCTTACAAATGTGGCAAATACGTCAAGTGTTGCGGAACGCATCATTGAGTATCAAAAGCATGATGCAGTTGTACAGAGGGATTTTGAACAAATGGAAATGCGTAAGTTTTCACTGGTACTTTTGTTCCTTTTTATACCCTTCACAACAAGTGTTAATGGTATAAACAAGTTTGTGATTCCATTTGTAGTTTCCACAACAATTTGTATTTCTGACTCCATAAATTATATGTACATATGTATGTATGTATGTATACATATGTTCTGGATCAATAGTGACGGAAAAGTCGATTAGAGATAGAATTAGTTTGTACTTCACCCTCTATTAGGACAATGCAGTTTTCCCTCTTGGAGATGTGAATAAGTTATTTATTTTTACTTTTTCTCTCTGTGCCGTTCTGACGAACCTGTAGGAAATTAAATTGTTTGTTATTGCTTAGAACCAAGGTACCTCGATACCAACCAATTAGACTTACAAGCCCAGCTCACTACTGCTTTCAGCTTGAAGAACTGCTAAAATACACAACACAATTTAATTTAAACTGTGATATTAGTTAAAGTTGTACAAGTTTTGCATTAACTGCCTGTTCCTCAATGTCGCAGTCGTGCGATTGTTCGCTTTCTAAGCGAAAGAAAATTGTTTTGGGTTCCTCTATGAAGTTCTTTTATTCGAACGATGACTCGATCGACAAGTCGAAAAAACGTAAGTGTTTTCATACAAAATCCGATTCCTCAATATCGATCATGTCGTCAGCACTGCGAACACAAATGTCAAAATCAAGCACTTGCTGTTTTGCTATCGAGTGGGAGTTTTATAGAAAAAATTTTGGTTTTTTTGTTAAAATACTGGAAAATAAAACTACAAACCCCACATATTTTTAATTTTTATTTTATTTAGTAAATATATTAACCAATTATTACATGCATGCATGTAGTTTTTTTAAACAGTCCACTTGTTTGCTGAATGGAAGAAAATCCTGAGTTTGCCAGAGGAATGCCAGTGCTCATCGCGTCAAAATACTTATTAAATGTCGATGCAAAAAAATACTTTTAAAACACCACAAAAACTATTTCCGCACTTTCAAAATGTTTGCTTTTTTTATCACAGACTACTCTGTGGTACTCTGTGTTATTTATGTATGTATTTGCTTTGGCTTGTCAAATGCAGCTGACCAGTTTTATGAAGGGTTGTATTTACACCAGAAGAATTTAGTAGTTTTTTTCAATACTGCAATAAAAAATCAACTAAAACTTTAATTTACCGATCTGGCATCTCTGTAAAGTAAATGCCAAAAATTTCATGACGTAAGACTATGCGAACGCAAGCTGGCGATATAGAGGAATCCAAATTGATTCGAAATCGAGCGACTACATTTCGATCGCTTAGATTTTCTTGCGACATTGAGGAACAGGCAGTAAATGTTTATTGTATTTTCCATATTGTAACGTTTTAATGTTTTAATTAATTTCTGCTGCCATAAAATATAAAAACCCTTGAAAAAGTCGATAAAAAATCGACGAAACGTCGGGTACAACAGTAATTAAAACTTTGTTTTAATTATAAAAGATATTAGGCCTTATAAGCTAAATCAGAAATGGAACAAAACACGTAAAAGAAAATTGTTTTAATTCAATAGTTGTTCAAAATAGTGTGGTAATAGGTAAGATAAAAATGTTTTTTGTGGTAAAAAAAAGTAATTTGAAATTATCTTCTCTAGAAAAGAACGGAAAGTGAAAGTAAAAAATAATGAGGATTTAAGTAATGCCCATCTATCCCTCCGTCAAGACGGACGGACGCATTAGTAGGCTGTTGAAATACCGTTTCTGAGACCATTATTTGAATCGGAAAAACTGTAACGGGTTATACATTTCGTGGTTTCAAAAGTATAGGACTGGAATTCGACATCTATCGAACTTACTGCCTGTTCCTCTATGTCGCAAGAAAATGTAAGCGATCGAAATGTAGTCGCTCGATTTCGAATCAATTTGGATTCCTCTATATCGCCAGCTTGCGTTCGCATAGTCTTACGTCATGAAATTTTTGGCATTTACTTTACAGAGATGCCAGATCGGTAAATTAAAGTTTTAGTTGATTTTTTATTGCAGTATTGAAAAAAACTATTAAATTGTTCTGGTGTAAATACAACCCTTCATAAAACTGGTCAGCTGCATTTGACAAGCCAAAGCAAATACATACATAAATATCACAGAGTATTCTGTGCAGAGTACTCTGTGATAACAAAAGCAAACATTTTGAAAGTGCGGAAATAGTTTTTGTGGTGTTTTAAAATTTAAAAGTATTTTTTTGCATAGACATTCAATAAGTATTTTAACGCGATGAGCACTGGTATTCCTCTGGCAAACTCAGGATTTTCTTCCATCCAGCAAACAAGTGAACTGTTTTAAAAAACTGTGAACTGTTTACTAAATAAAATAAAAACTAAAAATATATGGAATTTGTAGTTTTATTTCCCAGTGTTTTAGCAAAAAAAAAAAAAAACAAAAATTTTTGGAACGAAGTTCCTTAACGCATCTTGCTGGTAGTGCAAATTAGTAGAAATCGTCACGAAAGCGTGTGAGCTGTTTATATGTATTGGTGTATCCGTAGACGAACAATTGTGTAGGTGTCTCCGTTGATGTCAGCGGAGACACCGACCAATAAATATTAATTAGTTGTGAAAACGGACACTATCAGTTGATAGATGTCGCTAAAGTAAAGTATGTCACAACAAAAAACAGCAATATTGAAAAATTTTTTTCGTTTTGTAGCAGATTGACAAAAAAATACTGCATGTGTCAAATTTAAAGAATCATAAAATTTCAAAAACAACACAAAATAAAACATACAGATTTCACCTTGTATTACATTCGAAGGTGAAGAAAAAACGTAAGGAACTTCGTTCCTAACGGGGTCCCCCGACCGCATTTCTTTTTTTCCATAAAAACTCCCACTCGATAGCAAAACCACAAGTGCTTGATTTTGACATTTGTGTTCGCAGTGCTGACGACATGATCGATATTGAGGAATTGGATTTTGTATGAAAACACTTACGTTTTTTCGACTTGTCGATCGAGTCATCGTTCGAATAAAAGAACTTCATAGAGGAACCCAAAACAATTTTCTTTCGCTTAGAAAGCGAACAATCGCACGACTGCGACATTGAGGAACAGGCAGTTAAAAAACTGGGAAATAAAACTAAAAACCCAGCATATTTTTAACTTTTCTTTTATTTAGTAAATATATTAAACAATTATCACATGAATGTGCGTAGTTTTCCTGAAAAGCCATCTTTGTTACCGCAACGAAAAAATCACACTACTTTGTTGAGTCGCCAGACTAACTCAATTCGGCTTTACTCAGAGGTGTGTTCTCAACCTGGAGGACCAAAGCTCGTTACAGTACCAAAAAAATTTAGAGATATAGACATTCTCTGTTTAACATCGACACAATAAACACTTACACATAATCAGAACAAACCATAAACGGGGAGCATGTGGAATCTCCTGTCGCTGAAACGGAAGAAAATCCTGAGTTTACCACAGGAATGCTAATGTTCAGTGCGTCAAAGTACTTTTTAAATGTCTATACAAAAAAAAAAAATACTTTTAAATTTTAAAACACCATAAAAATTGTTGCCGCAATTTCAAGATATTTGCTTTTTTTATTTTGTAATTATTTATGTATGTATTTGCTTTGGCTTGTCAGATACAGCTGACCAGTTCTATGAAGGATTGTATTTACACCAGAACAATTTAGTAGTTTTTGTCAATACTTTAATTTACCGATCTGGCATCTCTATGAAGTAAATGCCAAAAATTTTATGACGTAAGCCGATGCGAACGCAAGCTGTCGTTATAGAGGAATCCAAATTGATTCGAAATCGAGCGACTATATTTCGATCGTTTACATTTTCTTGCGACATTGGGGAACAGGCAGTAATTCAACACTTTTACTGCTCTAGAACTTTAATGTTCGCAGTACTATGCTATTTTAATTATTGACAAGTGCCGGGAGCAAGCATTGTAATGACCAAAACTAATGGTAAAAATTTTAAAATATTTTGTTTTCTTTTTCACTTTTAAAGTAATGAGCATGTTGCATATTCAAAAACAAATTTATGTTATTAAAATAATACGTAATAGTTTTAAGTTTTCATTAATTTAATGTTAGGTTATTCTGTATTATGAAAAGAAAGAAGTCTCAAATTTATCAAATCAAAAAAAATCAAAAAATGCTATTTTAATTTTAATTTTGTGTTTAGTGATGTATGTAACACAAACTGATTATTTGGTAGCTTCGAAAAATGCAAAATGTTATTTACTTTTATAACATAATTATGTGTGATTATTAAATAAGTTATTGTTGTAACTACTTTTATTTCGAAAATATGTATACAAGACTGTGAACTGTGAAAAACTTTGTTTCTCCACACTTGTTTGCCGGCGGGCACAAAAAGTAGCGACTACTTATTTCCTAGCGTTTATTTGTGCGACGCTATTATGATTTGTACATAAATATTTCTTACTACCATATTATCCGCTACTTTGTTAGCAGATGTGATTTCATAAAAGTACCAGACAGCTGTCCTATTATTTTTAGTAAGCTTTTAGGCTCTTTGAATCTTTTTTTTTTGTTACTTGTATTTGGCTGGCAGATATATGTAGAATTACCAATCTATCCCTTTTTTACTCCTTTTTGTCCCCTTTGAAAACTCAAAAAATTGCAAAATCTATCCGTAATTTTGTTTTACTTCTGTCTTGCTCTCATCCGTCTCTGCAATTAAAAAAAAGTACCAAAATTTTGTTTTACCCCATTTGTTCCCCTAAAAATCAGGATCTCGAAAAAGTATCAGACACCTGTCCAATTATTTTTAGTAAACTTTTATGCCCTTTTTGAATTTTTTTGTTACTTGTATTAGGCCCGGAGATATAGAATGACCGATTTATCCCTTTTTACCGCTTTTTGTCCCCTGAATGCTTGAAAACTCAAAAAATTTAATAACATTTTTAAGACTTTGTTCTTAGGAGTCTAATTCTTGTTTTACTTTTTTCCATCCATCTTCACAATTAAAAAATGTACCAAAATTCTGTTTTACCACTATCATCCCCCTAAAATTCAGAATTTCAAAATAGTACCTGACACCTGTTCGTATTTTTTTTAATAGGCTTTCAGGCACTTTTTGAATTTTTCTGATACTTGTATAAGGCGCGGGGATAAAGAGTTACCGATTTTTCCCTGTTTACCCCCTCATTGTTGTTAGGAGTGTAATTTGTTCTTAGGAGTGTAATTCTTGTTTTACTAATGATACAACTAATAACATAACGTTTTCGCTACAATAAGAACAACTTCAATAAAAATAATATGCATTTTGTTTTTGTACAACTTATGCAAACTGTCAAAAAGACGCCACTTCTACATTTACAGAAGAGAGATGCACTGAGCTTACGCGGATTTGCTATCTCGTTTTGGCTGCCTTTCATCTCTGCATTCTCTTGACAACCTAAAGTAGTCAGATGATTAACGGTTTAGCTGACGAGGCTACCTTGTTAATTGTATCATGGTTTTACTTCTTTCCTGCTCCCATCCCTCTTCACAATTCAAAAAGGTACCAAAATTCTGCTTTTACCCCACAACATCTTATTATGTGTTGTAAGTTTTTGACAACATTTGCTACAATAGTTGGAAACAATAATCACTTTTCAAATAATACAACATTAAATGCACAAATGTTGTAAACCATAATCGGGGCTTAAGATAAAAACAGTAGTCAGTCGCAGTCTTAGCAATAGAAAACTGAATCATATGGAAAAAACTTGCGCAGCACCATTTATTGAAAGAAAAAATCATGCTTTGCATTGTTAGTAATTTGGTTTTTACTGGGTTAGTTTCAAGGCGAATACTTGATTCGCTTTGGTTAGTTTGCATCAGCTATTTCTTGCAGGGTTTGCAATCATTTCAAAAGATACCATATTTTACAGTTGAAATACTGTTGATTTCCAGACCGAAAATCGCCAAGACGGTGCTAAATCGTCAAATCTGGCAGCTGTACTCTCAACCATCCAACCAACCGTATAGAGAGAGAACAGAGGCTTAAGTCATTTCCATAATCTTATTTCCAATCATAAACCAACAACATATTGATAGAACTCTCTGTTAGTTTATTTCACGTTTGGTTGAAGCCGGAGTTCAACCACAGAATACTTCTGTCTGTGAGTTCAACGGAGATGCAGAAGAACACTGAACGTGTTTAAAGTGAAAAAAAACGAAATTTAATAAACACGCAACAACAAAAACATTGCACTCAGTTAAAATATTAGAGATGTATGTATGTATGTGTGCTAAACAAACAAAAATTGTGTACTAAGTGATAGAGAAAAGAAAGAAATGTTTAAAAATTATCAAAGCAATCAAATGAATTAATTATTAGTAATTTAACAACTAAAGTAATTGAGCAACTATTGGTACCAAGTTTTAATGTAGAGAAAAACTTTCAACTGGAGAAGCTACAGGTGGGATCAAAACAATAATAATTTTTCACTAACTAATATTGTGTTACACACAGTGTGACCATTTTAGCATTTCATTTTCCCTGCTAAATTCAGCAATATACTTACATATTACGTACATATGTATGTACATATAATAAGTTTGATCACGCAGTATTTGATCAAATTAAAGCATTCACCCACAATTTCGCCCACTAAAAGACAAAAGAACACTAAAAACTACATTTCTGTCTCAAAAAATAATAGATGGTATAAATTGATGCTGCAATGATAATTGAAGCGTTCATTTTGAGAAAATGAAATGTTTTTCTGTAAGCATTTATATTCACATTGAAAAATATTAAATCTGCTGTTATTTTGGTTGATTCAGATGTTTTTTTTATTGCTTGCTTTTTCCGACAGCTGATTGTTTTACTATTTGCCCAATGCAAGGCGAATTATTTTACATGCTTAGTTGTATCATGTGCTTAATTAGCCTTGGCCCAAACTAACACGAAAAAAAGATGATGCATGCGGGCCATGCATCATGTTTGCTCAAATTTCATTTTATTGAAGTTTTTTCAAAATCTATTGGATATTATAATTATCTGATTCCTTATTGTCCGAAAAATATAATGATTATATGAATGAGTTTTGGGAGTTTTTAAGAAGAAAAAAGTCCATTGAATAAATTTTTTTTTTTTAGTGACAGTTCAGCCAAATATTGCAATAGTTCTTGCAGTGAGACATCTAATGTGTGTACATATACATATATAAATTATTGTCTTTCACTCGTCTATGACCATTGCAATAAAACAAAGTTTATCATTGGCGGTACTCAGCGACTATTTGTATATGCAATTAATATTGAGCACCCTTTTTAACAACTTTGCAAATTTTATTGTACTCCCAATAACAGCTGATAAATTAATACACAATTTTTAATTTTTCACGTTTTATTTTTTTGGTAATTGCTGTTGGCTTCATCTCTACAATTTTTTGTTAGCTTTGTTTTAAAATGTCAGCTGTTCGAGTGTCAGTGTTACAAACGCAATACTCATGCGAAAAAAGCAACACGTAATTAGCGGTGCGTAAATGCAAAAATATTGCGAGTGCAACCTTGTATATTTTGTTGTGGGGTTGCAAAGAAAAAGCAACGATTCCTTGCATTCGCACTTACGCAAGACATTTGCACCAAATAATGAACTGCGCTAATAATTAAAATTACTTTAGTAATTAGTTTATTTTAATATTTATTCTAAAGTCTTATATTTATTAATTGATTTTAGGTTTAGACTTTAATATTTTAATATTACTCGTTATGCGAGCCTGATTATGAACTACTTCTTATTTTGTTTTTACTATAAAGAGCGTCACAATTCCATGCAAGTAACAATTATGCATGGTCCAATTATAAGGTAGACCTCATGATACAATTAACAAGGTAGCCTCGTCAGCTAAACCGTTAATCATCTGACTACTTTAGGTTGTCAAGAGAATGCGGAGATGAAAGGCAGCCAAAACGAGATAGCTAATCCGCGTAAGCTCAGTGCATCTCTCTTCTGTAAATGTAGAAGTGGAGTCTTTTTGACAGTTTGCACAAGTTGTACAAAAACAAAATGCATGTTATTTTTATTGAAGTTGTTCTTATTGTAGCGAAAAGGCTACCTTGTTAATTGTATCATGGTAGACCTTACAATTATGCTTATCAGCATTATGAATTAAATTTGATGTGAACCGAACAAGAATGCAAGGTGGTGCCTGGTACCAATTTTAATATTTTAGTATACCTATACCATGCACGGTCCAAGAAGGGCTCGGTCAAGTAAGAAATAAAACTAAAAAATGTTTTTGTTGTGCGTGCAGCGCTCATTTCTACAAAGATTCACATTTCATGGGAACGGAATGTTCGATAAAATGGAAAAATTTCTGGCAACTGATAATTGGCACATTTTTTAATGTTGTTTTTTTCATTAATTTCACAAAATAACAACTTTTTATATATTTTACATTTAACTCATTTTTCTTTTGATAATAAATTTTCAATGTATCTTTTGCTCATTTCACTTATATTTTTAATTAAAAATGTTTGCTTGCAAAAGCTCCACTACCATTGAATGCGGAGATGTTTTCAAAAACATTTGCAAAAATGTTTTTGTATACATACATTAGATGTCTCACTCTAACATAATGAAACAACTATTGCAATATTTGCCTGAACTGCCACTAGCGAAACAATTTTGAAATGTTTATTTTTTCTAGAAACCTCCGAAATGTATGAAACCCATCCGTATACCCATTATATATTTGTGACAGCAAATAATTATAATTATGAAAATATAATATTTTTTTAAAAAAACTTCATTATAAATTAAACTTAAATAAATGGGATCGAAAAGTACTGTATAAAAATTCGAAATATGCATTATAAAACAATCCTTCAAATATGACCAAAGCAGTTTCAGTACCGGTGGCAAAAATTCAATATAGAATTATTGCATGTTAGTAAAATAGTTTTGTTTGTGTTGGTTTCGGTCATTCATTTCTGGCAGGGATTGTTCTAGACCAGGGGTGCCCAAAATCTTCTTATGGAAGCGTAAACACTGTTGTATATGTTAAAGTATATTTCACTGTACATAATACATATAAGTTACTAGTATAATAATTTATAAATAAAGGGAATAGGCTTTTGATAAAAAGTCATTCATGAACTAATAATACATGGTGTCAGAATAAAATACGGAAAAAAAATCATAAAAGGATTTTATTGAAAAAAAAACCAAATAAAATAAAATAAAAAATGGCGAACAAGAAAGAAGCGAAACAAGTTCCAGAAGCTGGTAATCAACTGATTGCGGCAACATTACCACAAATCAACCTTAAAGCCACAAATATGTCCAGAGAGTGGAGCATGTGGATCACTCAGTTTAAAATATTTATAAGAGCTTCCAACCTAGAGGAAGCGCCTGATCAACGCAAAGTTGCTGTTCTGCTCAATCATCTTGGTAGTGAAGCATTGGATATATTTTGCTCATTTAATGAAAATGTAGATACCATAAAATATGATGATTTGGTTTCAAAATTTAATGCATATTTTGTACCTAAAAAAAATATTGCAATGGAAAGGCATACGTTTTTTACGTGTCAGCAACAGCCATATCAAACGATTGAAGAGTACGTAACTTTTGAAAAATCTAAGCCTAAGTTGCGAATTTGGTGCGATACGTGAAAGCTTGGTAAGAGATGTTTTTACCTGTGGTTTATCGGTAAAAATGAGCAATATAAGAGAAAGGCTTCTTTCGGAAGGTGGTATTGCACTTGATAAGGCAATTGATGTTGCTAAAAGCATGGCAATGGCGAAGGAGAATGCAAAATCGTTGCAAGTGGATGAAGTAGAACCTATTATTGGCTATGTAAAAAAAGGCAATACTCAGTATAAGTCAGTAAATAATACGGTTAGCTGTTCCAAATGTGGTCAGAGTCATAGAAGCAAATGCCCAGCATTGGGAGTGAAATGCTTTAATTGCGGAAAAAGTGGTCATTTTGAGAAAATGTGTTTATTCAAGAGAAAATACATTAAATATGCTGCTGCTGAAGAAGGGGAAAATGAAGAAGAAGAAGAAGAAAAATTGTTTGTTGGGTCAATTTCTAAAAAAACAATGTCATCAGAGTGGATAATTGAGGTATTAATAAACAGCAATAAATTTAATTTTCAAGTAGACACAGGAGCACAAGCCAATATAATTTCATTGGAAGCAGTAAAGCTTTTGAAAATCAATAATTTATTAAAAAAGACTAATGTTAAAATATTTACATTGAGTGGTGAACCACTGAACATTTTAGGTGTTATTAATTTAACAGTTATATACAATAATCAAACCTTGAACATGAAATTTTATGCTCTTAACATTAGCTGTAAAAATATTATTGGTCTTCAATCTGCTATAGATCTTAATTTAGTAAAAAATATAAATGTTCTATCTGCTAACAATTTAGTAGAAAAATATATAAATGTTTTTAATGGGCTTGGTCTTTTGCAAAGTACATGTAATCTACAAACACGTAAGGACGTTTCACCTGTTGTTGATCCACCTAGGAAAATTCCTTTCAAGTTGCATGATAAATTAAAGAATGAATTACAAAGAATGTGTAATTTAAATGTTATTGAACAGGTTAGTGAGCCAACAGAGTGGGTAAATTCGATTGTTTTAGTAACAAAACCGAATGGAGATCTTAGAGTTTGTCTAGATCCAAGAAATTTGAACAAAGCTATATTACGTTCACACTATCCTTTTCCAAATATTGAATATTGTAAGGCTCAATTGAATGGGTCTAATTTTTTTTCTTCTCTGGATGCTAATAGTGGATTCTGGATGATTCCTCTCAATGAAGAGTCATCAAAATTGTGTACTTTTAACACACCCTTTGGTCGTTATCGTTTTCTTAGACTACCTTTTGGTATAAATGCGGCACCTGAAATTTTTCATGCTGAGATGGTGAGATTGTTTGGAGATATACAGGGTTTGGTCATATACATTGATGATTTTTTGGTTCACTCAACTACAGAAGAAGAACATTTAAAAATTTTAGAAAGAATATTTCAGAGAGCTAAGGAAGTCGGATTAAAATTTAACAAATCTAAGTGCAAAATATTGGCAACTGAGATTAAGTTTTTGGGGCACATTTTCAATAAATCTGGTATTAGACCGGATGAGGGGAAAATAGAATCAATAGTCAAAATGCCAGAACCAAGAAATGTAAAAGAATTGCAGCGTTTTTTAGGAATGATTACATATCTAGGGTCATTTATTCAGAAGTTGTCAGAAAAAACAAAAAACTTAAGAGATCTTCTAAAGAAGGAAATTCAATGGCATTGGTCGCTTAATCATCAGAAAGAATTTGAGAGTCTAAAACAGGAAATAACTAAATCTCCTGTTCTTACATACTTTGACCCAAATAAAGAATTAATTTTATCAGTAGATGCGTCAAAGTTCGCTATGGGTGCCACTATCATGCATGAAGGACACCCTATTGCTTATGCATCTGTTTCGTTGACGGAGAGTCAACAGAAATATGCGCAAATAGAAAAAGAACTTTTTGCTATACTATTTGGATGCACAAGATTTCATCAGTTTGTGTATGGTTCAAGGGTAGTAGTTGAAACTGATCATAAGCCTCTTGTGAGTTTATTTAACAAACCTCTTTTCAAAATCCCAGCAAGATTACAGAGATTCATGTCACGTTTACAAAGTTACGATTTATATGTTGTATATAAACCTGGTAAATATCTACTTATAGCTGATACTTTGTCTAGAGCTCCCTTAGAGAAATCGAACTTTACGGATATGGATAAAGAAATCTCATTACACTGTAATTTCATATCTTCAAATGTAGAGATACCATTTTCAAATATAGAAGATGTTCAGGAACACACTAAAAGAGATGTAGTTTTTATGAAAATACTGGAATATATTACACATGGGTGGCCAAAACATAAAAGAGATGTTGACCAGGATCTCATGCCATATTTCAAGGTTAAGGAGGAAATTTCTAGCTTAAACGATATTTTATTAAAAAATCACCAGATTTTAATACCTGAAAGTTTACGTAGATCAATTCTGAATAAAATACATGAGGGGCATTTAGGAATGAAAAGATGTAAAGATTTGGCTCGTCAATCAGTTTATTGGCCAAATATATACAATGATATTGACAATATAGTAGCGAACTGCGAAGTTTGTTTGCGATATCAGAACTCTAATCCGAAACTTGAAATGTTACCACATGAAATAATTGATATTCCATGGTTCAAATTAGGATGTGATTTGTTTGAATATAAAGGAAGTATGTATTTACTTGTTGTAGATTATTTTTCCAAATATATTGAGGTCGAATCCTTAAGTTCTGGATATAACAGTGCTCAAGTTATACTTAGGCTTAAATCAATTTTTTCAAGGCATGGTATTCCACAAATCTTAATAACTGATAATGGTCCACCATATAATTCAAAAGATTTTAAAATATTTTGTGAACAGTGGGGAATTGATCACAAAACATCAAGTCCGTATTTATCTAGATCTAATGGTCTAGCAGAGCGATCAATTCAAACTATTAAAAAGCTATTATTAAAGTCGCAAGAAAGTAAAACAGATCCGTATGTAGCACTGTTGCATTATAGGACTACACCTAAGGGAAACCTACCCAGTCCTGCGGAATTACTCATGTCACGATCTTTAAGAACAAAAATTCCATCGGTTACCGCCAAATTTCGTCCAAAGATAGTTGATAATACAGAATATATAAAAAATTTAAATGCAAATATTCAAAAATACACTGAACATTATAATCAGAATGCTAAACAGATTAGTCCTCTTAAATTAGGCGATAAAGTAATGTTTAAGAAAATACCTACAGGCTGCTGGCTCCCTGGACAAATAATAGACAATTGCAAAGAACCAAGATCGTTTTTTATAAAAGACAGGAATGAAATTGTATACAGAAGAAGCCAACAACATATAAAAAAATGTCTAGAAAATAAGTTACACAATAATAGAAATGTTGATGAATGTTGTAAAATCAATGAAACAAATAATGAAATTCCAAATGAACTTAATGTATTAATTCCAGATAAAACAAATGTTGAAATAACTGATAAATTTAATAATATTCCTTATGTTACGAGAAAAGGTAGAGTCGTAAAAGAACCTAATAAACTTAATTTATAAATTGAATTGTTATATATTAAATTTAGTTTAAAAATTGTATGTGTTAAATATTATTAGAATATTCAAATATGAACTAAATTGTTTATTTGCTTTAAGAGCCAATTGAAATGTATTAATTCAGGTCCAAAAATGAACCTTTTCAAAAATATTTGTTGTATTTTTCAGCTGTCTAGATGCCGACATTTCGTTGGTGCTAATCAACTCATCAGTAGACTTGAAAAATTCTTAAAAGTTTGTTTGAAACTTTACTACTTATTCTCATTTTGTTCATGAGAATTGTGTAATAAGTAGTAAAGTTTCAAACAAACTTTTAAGAATTTTTCAAGTCTACTGATGAGTTGATTAGCACCAACGAAATGTCGGCATCTAGACAGCTGAAAAATACAACAAATATTTTTGAAAAGGTTCATTTTTGGACCTGAATTAATATTATTAGAATTAATTAATTTTTCATTATTTAAAAAATTTTGTAATATTCTAAAAAAGGGAGATGTTGTATATGTTAAAGTATATTTCACTGTACATAATACATATAAGTTACTAGTATAATAATTTATAAATAAAGGGAATAGGCTTTTGATAAAAAGTCATTCATGAACTAATAATACAAACACCAATACGTATACACTTTATTGACGCACACAAAGAAAAACAGAAATAAACTCATAACAAAAAATGATTTCTTCAAGTGTTTCATACTCACGAAATCATTAAAAAAAAAACAAAATCATGAAAACAAAAAAACAACAAAATTTACGCTTGGCACCAATGTGTACCAACAAAGCCTGCGTTCTTATTCCTGTGCATATGAAAGTGTTGTTGCTTTAAACTTAGGATATGTGTGTATGTGTGTATTTCATACAAAGAGTTGTGTATACATATTAGAATGCTCAGCCAATGCTTCGCGCTTTTACAAAAACAAAAGCATACCAAGCGTATAGGCCGTGGGCATCCCTGTTCTAGACCAATTGAACTGCGCTGCCAAAATTTACTTGGGGGTTACACGATCAAGTTTTGCCTTTCAAGTTTTGATACATTCACACTTTTTTACTAATACACTCACAATTTTGAAAATTGATGTAAACTTGATGACAATTTTTGCTTTCCATAGAGACCATGATACAACTAACAAGGTAACCTTTTCGCTACAATAAAAACAACTTCAATAAAAATAACATGCATTTTGTTTTTGTACAACTTATGCAAACTGTCAAAAAGTCGCCACTTCTACATTTACAGAAGAGTGATACACTGAGCTTACGCGGATTTGCTATCTTGTTTTGGCTGCCTTTCATCTCTGCAATCTCTTGACAACCTAAAGTAGTCAGATGATTAACGGTTTAGCTGACGAGGCTACCTTGTTAGTTGTATCATGATAGAGACCATCAAGTAAGTCACAATCAAGAAAACAGCTGACAATTTTTTTTTTCGTTCTGTCTGCAAATATTTTTTGTTTGGTTTGAAAGTTGCAATTCAAAGTGATAAAAATTAAATATGTAGATTCAAGCGTAAAAATATAAATAAAAATGTTTACGTGCAAAACCAACAAATATAATGACGTGCTGCGATTTATGGAGCTATGTACACAGAAGCCACGAAGTTCTGTGGAATATGAATGTGGCGTCATATCGACTCCTTTCTGACCTCTGGTTTTCTTTCTTCTTTTATTCTCTTTATTTCTGATAGTACCTTTAATGAAGCAGCTATTTTTAATTTTCTTCTTGACGACATTATGAAATTGGGTGCAGGCTACGTCACAGCCATCAATTTTATTGAATTTTGACAAGCAGTATGTGAAAAAAACTTGATAGCAAAACTTGATCGTGTAACTGCAGTGTAAACCAAGTAAAATCTACTTGAGCATGACGCCGACATAACGGTATTAATTCGCTCATGTTTTTGTACATGGAGAACACGTACATATGTATGTATATACATACATGAGTATGTCCAAACTATTCATAATTTTTGGTTTGCCAAAGTGTTTACTTCGTTCATTATTTTTCGTTTATTTCGGTATTTTTTAGATACATATGTATGTATGCATATATCCACCCAACTTTTGTACTTTTAGTTCTGTAAAACAATTTTTTTTTTTCAATCATTTTTTAACTCTTTTCTGTTGTATTCTTCATGAGAGTTAAACTGTCAAACAGAAAATTAATTTTCATGCCGCGAAAACATCGATGCTCGAGCATGGCCGAACCACGAACATGAGCCGTCTTCATTAGACTTGAACGGTATTCGACTTCACTTTCATACCAAGTTAACGGAGACCCCCAGTAAGTTTCGTGTGCTTTGAAATGTAAACTGTTTGTTATTATTTCAATATGAAAATATGCTTTTTATGCAAAATGAATTTTGCATGAACCATATACATTGTATGTACATACTTGTACACAAAAAAAAAGGATGGGAAAAGAAACTGAGTTAATCCCTCACACTTCCTGTTTGTATACATTATCTGGACTGTTATCACTGTTTATTTGTGTTCGCAAACTATGGCACCAGTTCAACGTGTTATTGAATTGGCAGTAAAATAGTGTCATTAGCAAATTAACTTATCATATTGTTATTTGATGCTGGAGTTGGAATATCTGATGTAAACGTTAGGTATAGAATTGGGCCTAGGACCTTGAGGTAACCCAGCTCCCATAAAAACAGTTTCAGAGCACTTGTCTTTATATTTAACATAGAAAAATTTATTTTGTAAATAACTTCGTATTATCAGACAGAAACCCATTGGTATTTGATTTTTTTTGGTTTGTGGAAAAGACCTTACACTATCAAGTGGCCTTGCAACATCGAGGTACGCTAGAAATCAGATGTTTTTTTTGTCATTATTTGACGCTGTTCTATTTGTTACTCGATCTATTTGTCGAACAGTGGAGTGCTTTCGTCTAAATCGAAACTGGTGATCGGATGCCAGTTGCCTCTCTAAAAGAATAGGTTTTATATTAAACATATAAGAAATGGGTTTTAAAGAGCTTTGAGAATGCTGGTTCGTCTTTGTTTGTTTTAGATATAGTGATTATCTCAGCGATTTTCCAAACTCTTGAGAAATACTTTAAACGGATTACTAGATTTAATATATTTCTTAACTAGACAAGGGCTTTAATACGAAATTCCTGTAAGAGTTTATTAGTGATCTTGTCATAACCAGGAGATTTATTATCTTTTATGTGTGTCTTTATGAATTTTTTAAATTCATTAATTTCTTTAGATGTCAGAGTTAAGTGTTGTTTGACGAACTTTCATATGATCGTTTTGAAATGATTTGCGAGAGCATTTGCTTTTTCTTTATTATTACGGGCCCATGTGAGATCTGGTTTTTGAATCGGTGGATCGTATAATATTACATTATTTATTTTTTTCTTTGGGTCTTTCTAAAGCAAGTAATTTGCTGTAGCTGACTAGCCAAGATTGATCTTTGGAGCTTATTTTCTTTATACTTCTATAACAAAGTTCATTTGTGTGGCTAAACTAAGAGAAACTTCATTCATTCGGTGATGGTAGAGATATACTTTACTATACGAATGAGCAATTTCGTTTCTAATATGAGAAAAATCATTCACGAAACGGATTTCGTCGTAAGCAAACCAAAACAGTGAGAACAATTCAACCATTTACTTTTTTATTGTTTTTGAAAATGAGGAGAAACAATATTTTGAATAAAGCAGAATGTGTCCGGTCATTTATAAAAGCGACAAAACAAAAAGTTTGTTAGTTCAACGTTATTGTCATTGTACGAAAACTGCTGTTGCTAGAAACATTATTCAATGGTACCGTTTGTTTGTTCAAAAGATCTAATATTTCATTGTTCAATGTAGATTTTTTTATTTCGGGCATTTTCGCAAAATCTACATACATACATATGTATATGGATCTGATGATCCATACTTTATTAGTATTGATTGTAGTTTTAATGATGAAGAATTCCCTATACTTTTGTTGATGTTTGTTTCTTGTCTCTGATACCTCTTCCGGACCTCTACCGAATGTAAAAGTGTTTCATAAGTTCTAGATAACTTTTAGCTATTCACATGATCATTTGGAATTTCGATTTCGCATATCAACTAGAAGCACTAATATTTACTCCTACGAGTATGTAGTTTAAACTTATCAATTCCTTTTTTTTAAGATTTATCTTCTAGTACTGATTCACTCTGTACAGGCTCACTAACGCCACCACAAAGCACAAACGGTATAACAGCGGCAGTGGGCTCAACAGCAGATCTATGGTCGTTAAATGGTGATATTGATGCAGATAGTTATGAAGATGATGATACTAATATTAATATTGATGATGATGAAGTCATTACATTCTACACATCAACTTCCCCTTCACAATTAGCAGCCAACCCTGTATCTGCAAAGAAAAATCTGCGATCGCTCAGTGATATTAGCATAGCTTCTGCTGGTACTTCGGTCATCCTATCGCCTACAACAACTAAGCAAACATCACAATTACAAAAACGTCATCAGTCAGACAATTTATCCCAGCTGTCTATTTCCAAAGCTTCATCCTGTGAATTATTGCCAACTGGTATCGATTCCAGCTCTGAACTCGAAACTGGAACTCCTGATGAAGAAATGGCTTTACATTTAGGCAAGAAACTAGCGCAAGTATTGAGTGGAGGAGGTGAAACGGGTTCAGCCAATGAAGTATCAAGCGTGGCAGTTGCTGTTAGTAGTGCTTCAGCCACCCCTGATTCACCCATGCAGGAACATTTAGTATGCTGTAATGCTGTTACGGGCACCAATGAACTATTTAATATTGCTAAAGCAAAAAGGATTGAGCTACCAAGCTTATCGTCTCGTTTAGTGGCAACCGCACCACTCACACCAACTTCCACAGAGCCACAAGCAGCTGTAGGAATACCAACTGGTGGTAAGTAGTACTAAACACAAAAAAGTTAAGGACGAGCGAAGGTCCCCATACAAGAAACTGCTTAACTGTTAGAGTTCCGCATTCATAGAGTAAAAATGGAACGCTTTTATAAGACTTCGCTGTACATCCCTCCATCCGTTACAGGCCCCAATCTCCCAAACGGTAAGAGCTCTTTTTGTTGTTCAAAGTTAAAAACGAAAGGGGCTTCCCGTACAAGAAACTGTGAAAAAATTTAAATACAGCTATGACTTTTGTATAATAAGAGATAGACACTTGAAATTTGCATAGGATATGTGGTTGCTTAAATGATACAACAGCAAATTCCCACAACAACAAAAAGCTAAAAACTAAAGGGTGCTACCACACAAGAAAATGAAATTGGCTGTAACTTTTGTAACCTTAAGAGATAGAGACATGAAATTTGCACAGGATATACAGCAAAAAGTTAAGATTTAATTGAGTTCATACACGGGGACACCCTGTAGCATGAAAATCAGCTATAACTTTTGAACCGTTAGAACAGTTGGCTGCCAAATACTAAAAACCAGAAAAGGTTAAAAGCTCAAGGTGCACCATACAAGGGATACCTTTTGTCTACCACCTGCACGGTAGTACGGAACCTCTGCTGTGCGAGTTGCTCTCGTACTTGGCCCAATTTATTTCCCTTTTGTTGTAAATTCGCATTCTTTTAGGTAGTATTGTGCGTTTGTGCAAATATTTGGTATTCTGCAAGAAATTTTATCATTAATGTTGCCTCCGATTTTGTCGACGGTATTTTAGTTGTTGTGTCGTTTGCAAGGGTAATGTTAAAATATGCATTCAACGTTGATGATGGCACAGATTGTTATCATAGTGCTATCCGAAAAAAGATGTAGGGTAATAGACTACACATCTCCCACCGGTTCCACCCTGAACCAGCCAGATGAACGCATGAAAGAATATACCCTGTCCAACCTCGATGGATGAATTGGTAGAGTGCTCTGCCAAGAGTCTCCGTGGTCGCAGGTTAGATTCCTGCCGAAGGCTCTGGGTGTTTCTGCAGACAAGCAAAAAAGGCTTCGCAGTTTTGTGTTTGTTTTATAAAAAAAAACCGCATCTGCCCAAGTAATTTGATCTCTTGCCAGAGAGACAGAAGAAGTGTTTGACACTCTCCTCACTCATACCTACCCATATTCTCTGGAAATATCAATGCCTTGTCTCTTTCGGCTCAAAAGCTAATCTTAGTTCTTAGAACTCTGCACTTAAGGAAGATTGGAAAATGCAGAATATTTGTACATATGGCACTATTGCATAAAACTAAAATATAACTGAAAACATTCCCAAAACCTAACCCGACTGCGACTTGAACATTTACAAGCACAAGCTATTGTTTTCTTTTTTTGATTTTCTAAACAATTTCTTTTAATTTTTCAGAACTAATGGATGCCAAACATTTGCCAGCTTTACAATCAACAAACCTGCCTTCGTACACTTCTTTAGCTTCTACCAACACTTCGACTGCACCAACAGTGGAAACTCAATCAACTGTTATAATTTCCTTTAAATCATCACAAACTCCTCTTCAATCTCAGCCGCTTTCAAAAATTGGTGTAGTATACGATCAGATGCAGCAGCAACAGCAGTGCACTGGTATCGCAACTGCTCCTTCGAATAAAAACGAAACAATACCACAAGCATTGCCACACACTCCATCCCTTCCGCTGACGAACAGCAGCCACACAAGTACGACATCGCAAATGGGAGCTCCCAAAAATAATGTTCTTAAAAAAGTAGTATCTTTCACAATCGAAAAGTCAGCAACCGGCAGCAGTTCGAATAACAAAAATAGCGACTCTCTCTCTAGTGCAACCGGACAACTAGACAATGCTGGATCAAAGCATTTGGCGTATGTACCAGAAAAGTTAAATTTTGCTGCATACGATAAATTTGAGGGTAAGTTAAATCTGCACAAATGATTTTAGGTGCTAAAGATAAAAAAGCTTAAGAAAATGCACGTTAAAAAAACTGTAAGTGCGCTTAAAATTTTAAAATAAATAAATTCGGAACTCAACCCTGTCGGACAGCGTCATAATTTTCACATACATATGTATATACACAACACGAGTGCTGACGAAACGCACTACAAAGAGTACATGAGTTATAATCGGCGTTGTGAACTTTAAAATTTCAAAACGCACGAAAATGGAGAAAAACGCCTGTTTTCGGAAAAAAAAGCACTACGTTTTTTCTTTTCATTGAAAATTTTCGTAAAACTAATTTCATACAAAAATATGACGTCTGCTTAATATGCACACCTGTCAAATTCATTTTTTTATGCTGTGTATGCAGAGAAAGATACGCGTTCGTCGGCTGGTATGCAGTTTTCCACTTAAAAAACAAACAATTTTTTTTTCAGGAAAAACTGCCGAATTCAAGAAATAGCTGATGGAAACTAACCCATTAACAACTTAATTACTAACACATTCAAAGCAATTTTATAGCTTTCAACGTTGCCACTACAATGATTTTTTAAATATTTATATTTTCCCGTATTAATTTGGTAATTTCATTTGCAACTACGTTTATGCATTAATGGTTATATAGTAGATTCATTTGCCCTTTTTTCTTTGAAACAAATGGTGCTGCGGAAGTTTTTTTTCCATATGATTCAGTTTTCTATTGTTAAAACTGCTGCTGACTACTGTTTTTCATTTAATTTTATCTAAATGTATTTCTAAAACAGTTTATTATATTCTCTTTGAATTGTTTTGTTGAAATTTTTCGAAAAACAATTTATTTTATTTAAGAATAAGTAAACAAACAACATTATATGTAATTTTGTGTGCATTTTGAAAAAAAAATATTTCGAATGATTACTTTGCTGAGGTGGTAACGCTGGTTTGAAAAAGAAATCACACGTACACGAATGTACATCAGTTTTTTCATTTTGCCCTTAAGAAAATGATCGAAACCCTGATGTACGAACCCATCATCAGTGTCGGTTATATGATGCATCAAATGACCGACACTGTTCTTGCTGGGTTATTAGTTAGTATTATTATTACCTCCAATTAGGTAAGTGTATACCTATAATAATAAATAAATAAACTATGCAGAAACTTAATTTTGGTTTGAATGGATATAAAATTTACCTACTGTTGCAGATGCCAACATCTAAAACCGCATCCTACTACTACTCCAACGAAAGTGTAGTGTTGTTAACCAAGATTAACCCAGCACGAACAGAATCCAATTTTGGTTTCATCTACTACAATAGCAAAAACCTTAGTAACCTATGGTATAACACGGAGTTCCTATGAGTCAAACTGGTTTTCACGGTTAAACCCACGGAGCGCACAACAAGCCTATATTGGCTTAGGTGTATGTCGTAAGACATGGGCAGACGAACCCCTCCATTCAACCTAACCTAACCATGGTATAAATTTGTATTCGGAAGCGGATAGCTGATTTCCAGTTGAGGACAATAGGACGAAGGAGAGTGAAATATTGATAAAAATACTCAAATTCTTTAATAGAAATTGAGAATCTCTAATTTTGATTTGAGTATACAGCATAAAGATCATATAAAACAAAATCTGAAAGTAAATACAAATCGTAGTATTATTGGCCATATCTTCCAGATTCAGAGTAGATTGGCAAAATGTTGTTGTATGGCTGTACTGCAGCCGCCAGTGATTATACACGTCTTTGAAATATTAACAACCAGTTCTAAAAAGACAAGCCTCTGCTCTCCTACATTAGGGAGACTTACGTTTCGTACATTCATTTTTGTTTCTACCGTACTTTTGATTTTTGAACAAATAAATAAATAGATATACAATATTTACATTCTGCGCAAAAACTTTTCTCTCACAGCATATTTCATATTTTCCTTAATAAATTCTGCAGCTTCAACATCGAATTGTTAAGAAACTAAAAGCCTCCGGCAGAGGCTCTATACGTATAAAATTAATTTCTTTCAAAGCCTGGCTCCCTATTCTACAGCTTACCCGAATAAATAGTAAAGTTTCAAACATTCTCTTAAGTTTTTTCAGGTTTACTGACGAGTTGAGTGGCATCAGCGTAATGTCGGCGGACGGCATATATACGTCTGTAAGAGACAGAAAACATATGATCTATTTTTAGAAATAAAATGGTAACAATATACAGTTCTGTTCTGAAAATCATTTTGTTTCAAATCACGTGATTTCTAAAAAATAAATTACTTTAAAAACCTAACTAATGCAGATCTTTTATGATTTTACTGAAGTTAAGTCGGTTAAAATATTATTCCAGACTTCACTAATAACATAAAAATTTATCTTATTGAAGTCATTCTTTATTTCCCTACTTTTTTTTTTTCCAAAATGCAGATTTCTTATCAAAATTAGTTGGCACTAGGGAATGGCATCAGAAAGTAAAAGACGATTTTAGATTTTTCGACCAACCATTTTTCATTCCGACTATTTAATCGATTAATCGTAGCTCAAAATCGATTTTTTTGAAGTCGATTACTATATTTTGCATAAAATAAACGCACTACGACTTGAATTTTTACATGGTGCCAAACGTGGCTGGGGGGCATTTTTTTAAATATTCACTTATTTTGTATTATTAATTGCACGTTTTATTTGATAAAATTTTCACAACCAAACACTTGCTTTGTTTTCTCTTCAATAACTTTAGTGGTGGTAGCTTTCTATAGCAATAACAAAAACTACTTTTGCTTGCAGTATGTAATGAATTAGACGTTTTTGTTGTCGAACTTCTACAACAGGTAATTTTGTTATGCTTTGTGACATGGTACAACTAATAAGGTAACCTCATCGGATAAACCGTTAATTACCTGACTACTTTACATTGTCAGGAGAATGCAGAGATGAAAGGCAGCCAAAACGAAACACCAAATCAATGTAAGCTCTGTTATCTCTCTTTTATAAATGCAGAAGCGGCGGCTTTTTGACAGCTTACAGAAGTTGTTCAAAAACAAAATGCATTTTATTTTTATTGAAGTTGTTGTTATTGTAGTAAAAATGGTACCTTATTAGTTGTATCACGCTTTGTGGCTTACCGTTTCGATTAATCGACGCCAAAAATCGATTTCAGCATAAAATTGGCAAGGCATAATCGATCAGAAAATAATCGTTTTTTACGACTGGAAATCGATTATCAAATACAATCGAAATCGACTTGCCATTCCCTAGTTGGCACCATTGTTTCCAGATGAAATAATACTTAGTTTTGAAATCGTCACAGGTGTAGTCCAAAATCGTCATCACGTGAAAGTGCATGAGGAAAGTAACGTGAGCCAAACCACTCACGCGCTCATCTCTAATAAATACTGAACTGCACTTTCAGGTAATACATGAAATTATTCCTTAAAAATTTGCCAAACTTTTCTCATACATTTATCGGCAAAATTCTATTAAAATTTATTATCTCGTAATTATAAAAGATGTTTGCAACTCAGTCGTGTTTACATATCAGACATGTTTTTTAGTGACTGATTGCCTATTTGTCCGCTTAGCATTATTTCGTTAACTTAAAATAGGTATGAGTTTTTGAAAAACTTGACAGACATTGGAAAATGCAATGTGTACTATTGTACTTGCATGCTTCCGTCCCAACTGATCGCTTTGGAAAAACTCCCTCGACCCCCTACACACTCACAGTGCTATGGTGATTCAACTAACGAACGATATCGTGCCGTTGATAACAATACTGATTAATTGAAAGTCAAAATAAACAGATTGGCCATCCACTCCAAAGGTGACACAACTCAAAATGTTTAATTTTACGAAAAAAAAAAAAAAAAATCTGTTCGTGAAAAATAAAGGGCGCAAGTGAAATTTTGAGTCGGAACTCTTTAAATTATTATGATCGATCAACTTAAACTTCGTCGTTTTTGGAGGAAAATCTTTAAGATTTGATTTGAGCACAGTCATAAAACCAAAACTCAACCTTTTTTTCGCATAATCGTTCACAATGTTGCAAATAAACAGCGTTTAAACAGCTGCTATCTATGGCTGTGGAAAGGTCAAGTCTAATTCAGACAACCTAAATTCAGATTTTGTTGGCTGATAGAGATTTTCACTGTGAAACGGAATTTTAGTTTTGTCATTTTTGAAATAAATGTGCAACGAACTCAAGCAAAACAAAAAATATTATCTAACTTAAATACTATATCTATTTGAAGCTTTGAGAATAATTTAGTTTTTAAACGCTAGAACTGCAAAATAGTTACTATTATTTTGCAAGAAAATAATTAAACAAGAAAATAATTAATAAAAAAGACATGCAATAAAAAGTTAACATTTGTTTGTTAAGCACGTCGTTCAAGAGATCCAACTCAAAAAAATTACCCACTCCAATGTCGGCAAATACAACAGTTCAAAACATGACGTTAAAATCTGTGTCAGCGCCAACACCATCACGAACCACAACTGCAAAAACACAACAGCTTTTAGGTGTTTGGTGTCCCTTGTTGATGACGTTGGATAATAATACTCGTGCCTTTTCTATGAATGTGAACAATAGAAAGAGTTTTGTTTATAATGCAAATTTGAGAGTTTCATACGAATCACAACCTCTATGTTACCCAAATCGCACATCCACCAACATTTTCTGCCAAATTCGCCCATCAATTAGCCAACACCACCGACGGCATTCTACACAGCAGTGTTGCAAACGCAATCAAGCACATTGTAGTTGCTGCAGCAAGTGCTGTCTTGGCTATCGCCAAATACCAAGTGGTGGGCTGTGTGACATTATAAATCCCCAAGTAAGAGAGGCAATTAAGGATGCTATCAATAATTTCAAAGCTTATTATGCAATGGATATGATACCCGCAACAAAAAATTACCACATCCTTGCCTGCAGTTTCCAAAATCCTTCGCTCTCCTTTTTCCTAAAGCAAAAATCAAATCCATTACTATTTATAGCCATATCGGATGAGTCTTTAATGCTCATTTTACTGAAGAAAAGATATACTGCCAGCAATTTAACTGACCTTGAGCACACCGTAGACAGCATACTGAGCACAAAATGCAAAAATAAATGTTTAATTAAAGTGACTGAAGAGAATAAAATGCTTCACATAAATTCAACATCCACTCAACTTAAGGCTGTAATGATAGAGAGGAGCGCATTGGGCTCACCAAACACAATATTGAAAAGTAAGTGCTTTCGTTTCTTTCAATATTAGCCCAATATTCAAATTCAGATTTATTGAGTTTTTCCAAGTTAAAAAAAAAACACGTGAAATATGAAAAAATTAATATGAAAAAGTGTTCGTACATGCAACAAAAAAAAAACTTAAAACTATAGTGTATTGTGTTGTGTGAGATAAAATGTAACATCTTTGAAAAGAAGATGACGGTAGTTAACATATATTGCTCAATAAAATATAAATATAGTAAATGACATACATACATATAACAATCAGAGGCAACATTAATGATAAAATTTCTTGTAGAATACCAAATGTTTGCAACAAACGCACAATACTACCTAAAAGAATGCGAATTTACAATAAAAGGGAAATAAATTGGACCAAGTACGAGAGCAACTCGCACAGCAGAGGTTCCGTACTACCGTGCAAGTGGTAGACAAAAGGTATCCCTTGTATGGTGCACCTTGAGCTTTTAACCTTTTCTGGTTTTTAGTATTTGGCAGCCCACTGTTCTAACGGTTCAAAAGTTATAGCTGATTTTCATGCTACAGGGTGTCCCCGTGTATGAACTCAATTAAATCTTAACTTTTTGCTGTATATCCTGTGCAAATTTCAAGTCTCTATCTCTTACAGTTCAAAAGTTACAGCCAATTTCAGTTTCTTGTGTGGTAGCACCCTTTAGTTTTTAGCTTTTTGTTGTTGTGGGAATTTGCTGTTGTATCATTTACGCAACCACATATCCTATGCAAATTTCAAGTGTCTATCTCTTATTAAACAAAAGTCATGGCTGTATTTAAATTTTTTCACAGTTTCTTGTACGGGAAGCCCCTTTCGTTTTTAACTTTGAACAACAAAAAGAGCTCTTACCGTTTGGGAGATTGGGGCCTGTAACGGATGGAGGGATGGACAGCGAAGTCTTATAAAAGCGTTCCATTTTTACTCTATGAATGCGGAACTCTAACAGTTAAGCAGTTTCTTGTATGGGGACCTTCGCTCGTCCTTAACTTTTTTGTGTGTTTAGTACTACTTACCACCAGTTGGTATTCCTACAGCTGCTTGTGGCTCTGTGGAAGTTGGTGTGAGTGGTGCGGTTGCCACTAAACGAGACGATAAGCTTGGTAGCTCAATCCTTTTTGCTTTAGCAATATTAAATAGTTCATTGGTGCCCGTAACAGCATTACAGCATACTAAATGTTCCTGCATGGGTGAATCAGGGGTGGCTGAAGCACTACTAACAGCAACTGCCACGCTTGATACTTCATTGGCTGAACCCGTTTCACCTCCTCCACTCAATACTTGCGCTAGTTTCTTGCCTAAATGTAAAGCCATTTCTTCATCAGGAGTTCCAGTTTCGAGTTCAGAGCTGGAATCGATACCAGTTGGCAATAATTCACAGGATGAAGCTTTGGAAATAGACAGCTGGGATAAATTGTCTGACTGATGACGTTTTTGTAATTGTGATGTTTGCTTAGTTGTTGTAGGCGATAGGATGACCGAAGTACCAGCAGAAGCTATGCTAATATCACTGAGCGATCGCAGATTTTTCTTTGCAGATACAGGGTTGGCTGCAACCAGAGTTATTGTGTTGGCTGCTAATTGTGAAGGGGAAGTTGGTGCGTAGAATGTAATGTCTTCATCATCAATAGCGGTTTTCACACTTCGTATTATATTTAAAATACTTTTATATATAATACTATTTTTAGTTTCCAAGTGTGAGCGACTTTTTGTTAGGTATTGTAAAAAAAAGAAATGCGGTCGGGGGACGCCTGTTAGGAACGAAGTTCCTTACGTTTTTTTTTCATCTTTGAATGTAATACAAGGTGAAATCTGTATGTTTTATTTTGTGTTGTTTTTAAAATTTTGAAATTTTATGATTCCTTATATGCAGTTCACATATGCCTTTTTAATTGAAACAATATTCAGTTAATTGGCAATATCGTTTTGGTGTTCATACATACTTAATATTGCTACGACAATTAGCATTTGGCAGGTGAAAAAGTTATTGTTTACATTTGGTTATTTTGTAAAGGGTGTTTTTTCGATGTATAGAACTCTAAGTTGGCATTACTGTTCCAGATGGCTACCGATTTAACAGGTGTCAAGTGATCTATTCTTAGTTTGGTTTGGCAATATGTACATCATGAATAAACTCACGCGTGAACAAGGCTTGCAAATAGTGCAATTTTATTTCGAAAACAATGGTTCTGTGCGGAATACGTATCGCGCACAATTTTGTTTAGCAATGAAGCGCACTTCTGGTTGAATGGCTACTTCAACAAACACAACTGCCGCATTTGGAGAGAAGCTAATCCTCAAGTGCATGTCGAAACACCGTTACATCCACAAAAACTGACTGCTTGGTGAGCTTTATGGGCTGGTGGAATCATTGGTCCGTACTTCTTCAAAAATGATGATGGCCAGAAAGTTACAGTCTATGGTGATCGATATAGAGCCATGATTACTAACTTTTTCATTCCTGAATTGAATAACCATGATGTCCAGGAGATGTGATTTCAACAAGACTGCGCAACATGCTTGTGCCACAAACGCTTGACCATTTGGAAGACAACATTCGCTGTATTATTGCCGATATACGGCCAGAAATGTTGGAAAAAGTCATCGAAAATTGGAAGTCCAGATTGGACTACATCCGCGCCAGCCGTGGCGGTCATATGCCAGAAGTCATACATATTTAAAATGTAATGCCACAAGATTATCTTTCGGATAAGCAAAATTCATGCCAATCAAATAATCCATCGTTGTTTTATTGCAACTTAAAGTTGTATACATCGAAAAAAAACACCCCTTATCATAAAAAATTAAAAAAAAAATTTTCTTTTTTTTTATTTATTTTCTTGACATTTGATTAGTAAAATTTTCACAAGGAGTGTTCAATATGTACTGTTATTGTACTGTTAATACAAATTGTACTGTTAATACAAATCTAACAGTGTTGCATTATAAATTTTACTCATTATTGAAACAATTATCTCTTAATTGCCAATAAGCTAATTGTAATTTTTATATGAAAATTTTGTCTCAATAATGGCTTTAATTGTTATAATTTGAATATTGCTGCATGTATGAACAGGATTTTAAATTTTTGGAACGTTTTCAAACTAATTAATATTTATTTGTGTGTGTCTCCGCTGCTGTCAGTGGAGACACCGCCCATCATACACAATTGCTTTTCGACAGTACACCAATACATATAAACAGCTCACACGCTTTCGTGACGATTTCTACTAATTTCCACTACCAGCAAGCCGCGTTAAGGCACTTTGTTCCAAAAGTTGAAACAGCTGACTTTTGTTTAGATATTTTACCGCCAAAAGTACACCAAAGAATTTTTCAATTGGTGTTTCGAAAAATATTAAAAGAAATAAAATCTAAAAAAAACTGCCTAAGGAAACCGTGGAAGAAAAACTTATTAACTATTTGGTTCAAAATGCCATTGATGAAATCGAAGTTAATGAAATGATGAAGTGCAGAGGTACATACATACATATATTTATTTATCAACAAAAAGTAAATGTATGCATAACCAATCTCTCAGTAGATAGTTACAGGAACGTACGATATTGTTGGGCACATCTTGGACGAGGTTATCGATGACGTTATTTTAGTTGCATCGTATCGTTGCTTTTAAGTAAACATTTTTTAAGTTTTTCACTTTCCACCCCAGCAAATCCCAAGTGGCGTCAATCCTCGTCATCTGGATGAGCTTTCTATAATATATCTGGGCCGTGGGTCTCTGAAATGTCATTACAAACACACAAATGTTAGGATGCATAGAAATTAAAATTAGATAGAAACCAAGCTTATTAACTTACCTCTAATTCTGGATGGTCCTGTAAAAATTCTAGCAGTGTTTTTACTTCTGCATCAGCCCATCTTTTGTTCCAGCTTTTTTCGCGATTTCTTTTTTGTATTTTACTTTTTTAATATTTTCTCTTTTTTTGGTCTTTTTCATTGCAAATTTAAGAAATGTTTACAATTCACTTTATTATATGTAAGCAAATAACAATGTGGCGCCGTATCTGTCAGCTGTTCATACTTGTAAATAAATCCACTTACTACATTTAGTAAATCTACTACTGTTTTTGGCATTGCAGAGGTTTTAATTTAGTAAATTAAAAATTTATGAGATTTGTTGTTGCCGATTTTTAAATTTTATCAAGATTTATTATATTTAAAATATCTCCAAGATCTACAATAGTACTTTAATACGAAGAGTGAAAACCGCAATTGACAATCAGTTCGTCAAAATGAATTATGAACTTAAAACTACAGATGTGTGGTTGTCTTGAAAATGTCGAATCACGTGTGATCATGATTAAATTTAATAAAAATCACGATTGAGTGCGTACGCGTGATTTAAAATTAAAATTTCGTATGTGATTACCATTGGACTACATCCGCGTCAGCCGTGGCGGTCATATGCCAGAAATCATATATAAAATGTAATGCCACAATATTATCTTTCGGGTAAATAAAACTCCTGTCACTCGAAGAATCCATCGTTGTTTTATTGCAACATAAAGTTCTATACATGGAAAAAAAAACACCCTTTATATCTGCTAGAATTGTGGAAATGGGGCCCCATTATTTAATCTGTCATCGAAGGCATTTACCTAACTTATCTCTACTTTTTTTTCAATCCAAATTTTCGAGAGACCCATTTGAGCTGACAAAAAGCGGTGTTCAGGACTTACCCTATTAAAATTACGATGAAAAGTGTCCTTCAACTTTCTCTGCCAGGACCTCTTTAGTCTGGGACTGTCATAGAAATATTATTACAGCAATTTAGTCAGTTTATTTTCAAATGTTTGCTCTGCACACGCACTTACATCGTCAGTGATCCATGATGTTACCGTTATAACTGTATATACAGTCCTTTGTATGTAAAGATCCGAAAAATAAACATTTGTTCTTTCAATGCTGTCTTTAGATCACTAGACATTGTAGACTTTTCTCAGTTAACAAACTTTTCAGAGCCTTGTGCGGTTATAAGAAGGCCAAATGCTAAGAAGTCTGTGCAAATTGATGACATCAAATTTTATGCTGAAGAAATTAACGCTAATAACTTTTGATTATTTGACTGTGATTTTCAATAATGGAATTTATGAAAGGCTGCAAAAATAATTCCAATACAAAAACTGAATAATTTTGAAATAAAAAATTCAAGTTCTATCGCATTGCTTTCGAGCTTGGGAAAATTATTTGAAAGCATAATCAGCTGTGAAATGGATATAATTATGGGCAGTGACTCGATACCACAAAATCAGTTCGGTTTAAAAAGGGACATTAACCAAGTTATTGCACAGCTTTTGTTAGAACAGGTATTTTTTTATACAGACTAATCAAGCTAGATAGCACAAAAATACATGTGTAGTTTACAGCGTTTTAGTTTATGATTTTCCACACTATTTCAGAGATTCGAAAAGGATATTGTATGCTTAGCACTCTGATCCAGAAATTGCTTTGGAGTGCGTATCGGCCCATCGTATTGAAATAATTAATTTCTAAAAGAGTTGGGGAATAAAAATCAACCCAAGGGAATTTGTGGCTATTTGCCTGAGAAATGCTTCTGTCTAGTGTCCCTATTGAGTGGTTCCACGTAGTGAAAGCTTAAAACTAGTTTTAAATGGTATATGTATGTATATCAAGAGCTGCTCTGACTATTTTTTTATGTCTCCCCAATTGGTCTTTTCAATGAAAACATTAGCACATCCGACAATCTATCTCTTTTACTTGTTTTCTTTTTTAGATATAATGATCACACTAGCCATCGACGCTGATGTCACTTTGTCATGTATTTTAATTTTTCCATTACGTAGTGATCACAGCGATGATTTGACTCTTTCAAATCAGCGCAGTGATTCTAGAGCACTAAAATCAAAAAGGAGACACTGCCTTGCGTTCTTTCGGATTTTAGTTATTCCAACCCTTTGTAAATATTGTGTATAGTAGCGTTTAGATCACACCTTATATGTGATCGTCGTTCCGGGAGCAAGAACAAATGTAATAAACTTCACCGAATACCTTTGTAATTAAACTTTTCGGCGCTTGCCTTCAATCTCGACCAGAACAATACACATGGTTCTGAGTTTTTCTCGTTTTTTTTTTGGCATTTGTTATTTTGAAGTCTCAATAAAATCAATTAAATTCACAAAAGAACGGCAAAGAATGGAAAGTGTGAGTAAAAACAACTGCGGTCTTGACTCCCACATTAAGGGCTCCCTACTACCGTGCAATGGGCATAACCTATTTCATGTAGCAGACGAAGAACTGTTCGTGTTAACGATTACGTAAATTGAACCGAATCGTTTGTACCGGAACGCATGATTCAACAGCATTTTAGTCATGAAATTTTTTAGTGGGTGCACTTTTAAAAAACAACACAGTTATGGCTGTTTCCATATTTATTTTGCTCCTTTTTTGTACAAGAAAACAGAAATATGTTGATTGTAACTTTGACGTTTTTTTCCAGGTCGAATGTTGATTAAGTGGTTGATATCATCGCTGCAGAACACCAGCAAGCATTTAAGTGAACAGGACATAAACATGCTGACATTACAATATTGTAATAATTTAATTAGTGTGGGTGTTCTAAAACAAATTTCCGAGAAAAATTATTTGGAAACGTTTAAAGTAAGTAGCAACTCAATTTAAAAATTTCATATGCAAAAAATAATTAAGTTTTATTAGTCGAGCTTTTTCTTCTATAATTATTTTACATACATACATATATCATGTTTATCGATCTCAAGTTCATACTAAAATATTATTGTTGTGAACGGTGTTAATAAAACAAGACAAAGAAAACCTCAAAAACCTTTAGCTATTGGACAACTAGTTGTCCACTGCTCAAACGGAAAGAACATCTGCGGCATTGTTGAAGTTACTCTTTCGAGCCCGGGAAAGTTTTATTTATTTATTTATCCATCTAAAATCAGTAATCGGCAACGAAAAATCAATGCTAACGATATTATTGATGCTATTTAAAGTATGCAAGGCCCGTAGCAACGGCTCACGCATTGCATAATTAGTACCATGACTAGAAACATAAAATAAATTACTGGATCTGAAAAACTTACATGGCACAAAAAATTGTATTAACTTTAATAAGTATTCACAATCGATATGACCGTTTATCAAGTTATAAATTACAATAGTGGATTGCATAGTACGTCTTACAGAAAGTGACTTCAAACCCAAAAGCAAACAACGAGCATTATATAAAATTGGCATTGACAAAGTTTGAAAATTATGAAGCGCATATTTAACAAATTTCTTTTGAACTCTTTCAATTCTATTTGTATGTACATCGTAAATAGGGTACCAAATAAACGAGCAATACTCTAATTTAGAGCGTACAAAAGCTGTATACAAAATTCGTAAGAGAATGGGATCAGCAAAGTCTTGACAGTTTCTTCTTATAAAAGAGCAGACGGAATAGGCTTTAGGTAGCATGTAGTCAAGATGAGCATTAAAGTTAAGTTAACAGTTCAAAATGATACCCAGAACTAACATTTGATTGACCACTACTAAATTGCAATCAGATAACTTGTACTGGAAAGCATTCACAGAACGAATATTAGGTTTGTGAAAGGACATTTGACAACATTTATTTACATTTCAGGACATATTATTCATATTGCACCAGTGGGATATTTCATCGATGCAAGACTGAAGAACACATGCATCATTGTCTGATATTATTTCTTTAAAAATTTTGAGGTCGCCAGCATACAACAAGTTGAAGTAACGCATTTGATAAAGTACCTCATTCTATTCTATTATCAAAGTTGAAACGAATGGGCAACCATTCAAAACTCTTATAATGGATTAAGTCCTATTTAGCAAATAGAATCTGTACGGTCTGTATAGAAGGTTTCATTTCCAAGCCTTATGTTCAAACGTCTGGTGTGCCACAGGGTAGCATTCTGGGCCCATTATTATTTAATTTATTTATTAATGACATTGGCTGCTGTTTTTCGAAATCTCAATACCTCTTATATGCGGATGATCTAAAATTCTTCGTCAAATTAAATAATGTTGAAGAATCACTTATCATTCAAGGGGAACTTGATAATTTGAATGATTGGTGTTGTCTGAATAACTTGCAATTGAATATTAATAAATGTTTGAATGTTTCATTTCATAGATCAAGAAATCCAGCTATTCTTAGTTTCAACCTTGGTGGTACAATAAACTTGACTTGGGCGTAGTATTTGATAGTTCACTGTCATTCTCAAATCATGTTGAATATATTCTGCCTAAGGCTTATAAGATGCTTGGTTTTATCAAAAGAAACTGCTCGTGTTTTTCAGACCCCTACACTCTAAAACATATTTATACGGCATTTGTGCGGTCCAAGATGGAGTATGCTTCCGCAATTTGGAGTCCACATGTATCCTACCTAGTGGTTCGTATTGAGAGGCTTCAGCGCAAATTTATAAAATTTGCTACTAGGTCCCTACCTTATTTGGCGAGTGTGCCTTATGAGTCTAAATGCTTGTGTATTGGAATGCATACTTTGGAAGTAAGACGCAAAATTCAATCACCTCTATTAATCTTTGACATTATCAATAACATAACATTGATTGTCCTGATTTGTTATCTACAGTGCCCATTTTCATTCCTCCGAGGAATGAAAAAAGGTTTGCTAAAATTCTTGATTTGCCTTTACATCGCACGAATTACGCTGGTAATGGTGTTTGAACACGTGGTTTTTCATACCTCAATGAAATCAATGTTGTTATGCAGAAAAACTCAAAATCTTTTATCGAATTTAGCACGGAAAAATATCAGTTTAAATTAATTCTCCTAAATGCTTGTAAGTGACCTCGTATTAATATGCTTACTTATGTACTATTTCTTTTTACTTTTTATTACTTATAACTACCAATTTTTATAATTTTTGTTCTTCTTACTTTATTTTGTGATTCCTACTTTACATGGTATATTTTTTTTTTTTTATTGGCATAGTCTGTAAGGATTCTATTGTCCGTAGACTGAACTCAAATAAATAAAAACTGTGAACCAGAACAATAATTTCCAATGTCATTAATAAAGATCAAGAGAAGTAGCGGCCCTAATATACTACCCTGTGGTACCCCGGATGTTGCAATGTATGGCAGGGACACAAAATCTTCCAGAACAACTGCATATTTTCTATCAGAAAGATAAGACCTTAACCAATTGAGAAATGTGCCATGAAAGCCCATTCTCCTTAGCTTAAGACAGAGTATATTATGTGAAACCTTATCAAACGCTTTGCATAGATCCATAAAAATTGCACAGTAGTGGTTAAAAACCGCACAATTTGTAGCAGTAGAACGGCCAGGAAAAAATCCATGCTGTTCATTACAAATATAGCGTTTTATTGAAGTTGTAGTGGAGTGCTATCCCACCAGTTGGAATTACTTGCAAACATTTCAGCTGGCAGGTTAGCTTTATCAACCGGGTCAGTGAATGCTTGATCTTTCATTATGATAGTTAGAATACTTGTACTGCCATTACACTGTGGAACAAATTCAAGTTAGCAAAAGTTAGGTCGATTCTGACAGTGAGGGGTGAAAATAGAGGCTAAATTAGAAGACCCGTATCGCTGCGTTTGTTTATGTTAGTTCGATTTTTTTTTATCGACCTTCCAACTTTGCAGTCAAATGCCGATTTTCAACATATGATTTTTTGGCTATAACTCGTCGACTAATTGATATTTTTTAAATCAATACCATTGGGTCATCGCCGCTTGTTGGTGAGTGGCATTTTAGATCACTCGTCTTTTTTCGCAGAGTCTCAGTATCTACCATTTTATTTGCACGACAGACACAACGCTTTCTCGCTGGATCTGATTGCATATTTGCATGGCTGATTAAACAAAGTCTTCATTCTGCGAAATGCTCTCTTGGGGTATGAAACTTTTCATTCCAAACAAGATAATCTTCTCAACCGTTTTGCCGAAGCATTAGTAAGGTTGCAAAGAAAAGTAAGAGTTGCAAAACGAAAAGAAATGTTTGCTGTGTTAAAGGTTTGTTTGAACATTTCTGATTCTCATTTTGTTCATGGGAATTATAGAATAAGTTGTTCAGTTTCAAACAAACTTTTAAGAATTTTTCAAGTCTACTGATGAGTTGATTAGCACCAACGAAATGTTGTCGGCATATAGACAGCTGAGAAAGACAGCAAACATTTTGAAAAGATTCCTTTTTGAACCTGAATTAATTAGTAACGATATTTAGGAAACACAGTTTGCAGTTAAAATGCCTACAGAAGTCATTGAGCTCTGCCCAACGATACTTTTTGTATGTGCAAGTTAACGGTTGAAGGCAGGTGGCATGCGAAAGGATGCTGTCTCAGGGCATGCAGCGATAATTCGAAGGATATCTGACCTGCCTGATCGCATATACTACTGCTTACCGAACAGTGGTCGATAAGGAATTCAGCGTAAATAATTCCAATGCGTCCTTAGATAGTGTCCAATTAGATCAAGGTTTTTACGGATGGTTCCAAGTCGAGCACTGGGGTTGGGCGGGGGGTATCTATATCCTCCAACTTCAACGGTGGATCAGTTTTAGGCTACAAAATGAGTATAGCGTCATTCAGGCCAAAGGTGCGGCGATAAGAAGGGCGGTAAACTGGATGAGGTACTACACGGGGAGCATATCCTAATCTATACTGACAGCAAGGCTACCATAAATGCGCTTGCGGGTGTTTATGCAACATCTAGGCTGGTTCACGAATGCCGGATATCTTTAAATGAGATAGTGAGACATTCAGATCTACAGCTTCTATGTGTATCTGGACACAACGGTGTGTTCGGAAATGAAATGGCTAATGAACAGGCGAGAACTGGTACCCGGCTACAACAGGAGGATATGGACGAATTCCTTGGTGTTCCCCTGTTGCAACAGGGGTTGTAAGCAGCTAATACAACGACAGCTGTTAAGAACTGCACAGGAAAGCTGGTCGAATGTGATCACTTGTCGAATATCAGCGATCACGTGGCCCAGCTATGATTATAAGAAAACTTTGGCTTTGTGGGGCTACACAACCTAGTGGCTGCTATGGCGAGACACTGTCACATGAGAGTACATGCGAGAAGACTAAATCTTCCATGACTTTTACAGAGGCTGTAGAGATGAAGAAGAGGAGGAGAGTGTCGAATACTTCCTCTGTCGATGCAAATTATTTGGGCAGACCGACACTAAATGGGCTGCCGGAAATGTCGGAATGCGAATTGAACAGGTTTGACTCCCTCATCCGTTCATCTGGCTGGTTCAGGGCGGAACCGGTGGGATGTAAGTAGAGCTATTTCCCTATAGCATCTTCGGGTAGCACAATGGGACCCTTCTAGGACTCAAGTAGGCCGGTCTCACGCAATGTGCTTTGGTTCATTCACTAGCTGCACTAGGGGGCTATTTACGGCATATAGCTCAACATTATGGACTTCTGGAGCTGTATGGCTCGAATGGCTTAGCCAGGATTAGTTGTGAACATTGAACAACGATTCGCCGCTCGAGCAGCTCTCCAGGACCTTCGCTACGGAATTGAAAAAAGCATCGAAGCCCGAAAAGATAGTATCCCTTCTCACACTGTGCAGAAACCCAAATTGCAAATATTACGTCCCAATTTTGAATTTAACCCAGAGGCAGAAAAATGTTCACTCTAAATAGGCTTTTTTTTTGTCTAAAATCGATTTACCACGCTGATATGTGAAATTAAAAAAATTCGACTCACTATATGTCGGGAAAAATAAATCGGACATAAATGTTTACTCCAAGGAGGGTTTTTACCACCACATCCAATTTTCGTTATCAAAAATATTTTTACTAAACTTTTTTTATATATCTTGGCAGTTCTTGAACCGATTTCACTGAATTTCCGTAACAAACGGAACTTTATCAAACGGTACTTTATCAAACAAATGTTTGATAAAGTACGGGGAAGAATTCTAAACTCTCTCATCCATATTCATAAAAATTATTGAAGGTTTATTGCACGTTTATTTGGCAAATATTCCGTAGAAATACGTCGAATAAGAGCTTAATAAACTTACAATAATTATTATGAATATGGCCTTTTAGCTATATATTTTTTTCTTTTATTTCCCTTCTTCAGCTCTATTATTTACTAATATCTTTTTTCAAGATAAATACTACGCCGGTGCATAATTTTCGTTCACTGAACTCGGAAATGTTTTCATTTTCATTACTTTGGGAATCCCAAAAATATAACTTATTTTCTTTGTTAATAAAGCTGCTAAAAATAGTTCACTATATGGAGGCAAAAACACACTTAAAATGTATTTTTGTTTCCAAAATTTTGTTCATTGTACAGAAAAATTCACTGTATGGAAATTCATTATACGGATCACAAAATACATTGAAAGTGGGACGAAAAAGCTGTGTACTTGATTGTACTTCATTATAAGGAGAACTTCATTGTATAGGAATTCACTATAAGGAAGTTCGACTGTATAAATTCTTAGACCTACAGTGTTTATCGCTTATATGTACCTCGTTTATTAGCATGTAAGGTTTATCTGCTTCCCAAGTGAGCATGAGCAAGTTTGTATTTGTATTTAAAATACACACTTATTTTTATATTTGCATTTCGATTATCTGGGTTTGTCGCATTTATGCATCAGAATAAAGTATACATTTTTATAAAGGGTGTTTTTTTTTTCAATGTATATAACTTTAAGTTGCAATAAAACAACGATGGATTATTCGATTGACATGAATTTTATTATTTACATTACATTTTAAATACGTTTTGTGGCATATGACCGCCACGGCTGGTGCGGATGTAGTCCAATTTTCGATGACTTTTGCCAACATTTGTGGCCGTATATCGGCAATAACAAGGCGAATGTTGTCTTCCAAATGGTCAAGCGTTTGTGGCTTATCCGCATAGACCAATGACTTTACATAACCCCACAGAAAGTAGTCTAGGGGTGTTAAATCACAAGATCTTGAAGGTCAATTCACAGGTCCAAAACGTGAAATTAGGCGGTCACCAAACGTGTCTTCCAAAAAATCGATTGTGGCACGAGCTGTGTGACATGTTGCGCCGTCTTGTTGAAACCACATCTCCTGGACATCATGGTTATTCCATTCAGAAATGAAACAGTTAGTAATCATGGCTCTATACCGATCACCATTGACTGTAACGTTCTGGCCATCATCGTTTTTGAAGAAGTGCGAACCAATGATTCCACCAGCCCATAAAGCGCACCAGTCAACAGTCAGTTTTTCTGGATGTAACAACGGTGTTTCGACATACGCTTGGGGCTTAGTTTCACTCCAAATGCAGCAGTTTTGTTTGTTGACGTTGCCATTCAACCAGAAGTGCGCTTCATCGCTAAACAAAATTCGCTTATGAAATTCGGGAACAATGGCAATCTCGTTTTGCACTAAAATTGCACTATTTGCAAGCGTTGTTCGGGCGTTAGTCTATTCATGATGAATTGCCAAACCAACCAAACTGAGAATAAATCACTTGACAGCTGTTAAATCGGTCACCATCTTGAACAGTAACGCCAACTTAAAGTTCTATGTATCGAAAAAAAAAACAAAATCGTTTTAAAAAAGCTTTAAATGCATTTACATAAGTGATAAATAGTGTAATAAAATTAAATACGTCATTTCAAAGTTCTGTATGCAGCAGCCTCTTCAAAAATCTCGAATTTAATACAAATAAAATTCGAAGAAAATGTCTCCATAGAGAGTGAACGTTTTTGCCTCTAGGGAACCATAACACAAGGAAATATTGGTGGTTGTTAATGGCAAGAAACAAGTTTCGCATTGAGAGAAATTTTCGTTTTAGCTCATTCTACCGAACTAGGCCCGAAAAGTGCCGTTTGATTAAAATTATAATTACATACATAAATATGTAAATTCAATTCAGAACAATTATTGAACAGTTCCTTTTGTAGCCATTTCAAATGTACCAATGGGCGCATACTGAAGCGCCTACGTCACATCTGCATACGCCAGGAAAATTGGACAAAGTCACATCCTGGCCATTCAGCAGCACCCCACCTTCAGGAGTTTCTCGGGCACCGAAGGCCATTCAAGTTGACACGCCGCAAACCGATAGAGAAATCAACTTCTTACAAGGTGTGAAAAATGCACTCCTTAACTGTTCCTCTGTAGCCGAAGTACATGACGTAGTCAATGACATGTTGCCAGTGGGAGAACCGTCAAGGTGCCCTTCAAAACGCTGTTCTGTATTCACTGATATATTTAATGGCAGTGAAATTTCCGAATATCAGTATGAAAAGAGCACCAGTGAAGTAATCTCTGGATGTGAGGGAGGATTCTCAGAGGTTGGAGTGCAAACCGACGAATCGGCTACTTCTGCGGTAAAGGATTTCGTATGTTGCAAATGCAGAAAGAATAATGAATACGGAGATCGTCAAGCGAGAACTAAGCATGACAAGGCAACACAAGTTTATTATAACGAAGAAACTGGTAATCAATCGACGACAGATTCTTCAGTACTTGATGGAACAGTTACTAAAATACCGTCCGCACCTCCTGTTCCTACCAGCCAGCCTTCTTTCACAGCGCCACCACCGCCTCCACCACCACCATCTTTAGCACCACCACCCCCGCCTCCACTCCCCAGTTTATCAGGGCCGCCACCTCCTCCAAGTAAATCAAATACACCTTCATCTCGAACATTAAATACATCAGCAGCACCACCTCCTCCTCCACCAGAAAGTGCAACAAAGCACCCATTAACATCATCACCAGCTCCCCTTCCAAATCCAGCAGAAGGTGGTTGGTTCAAACAGGCAAATAGTAAGTTTATTTCCTTTAACTCATTAGCTAAACTAATTATCGGTAATTATTCCAATTGCAAACATTTCAGCACTTCGAAAAGTTGCCGTCAATCCTCCAAAGCCAATGAAGCCCCTTTATTGGACGCGTATAGTCACTCAGCCTCCCTCAGCAATACCTCAAAAAATAATTGCTGCTAAAAGTTCTGGTGATACAACAGACTTTGTAACACCGAGCACATCCCCGGACAAGTCAAATACAAACGAATTTTCAACCGCTCCCAAAGAGATTTGGCAAGAAATTGACGAAACGCATCTTGATAATATAGAAGAGTTCACGGAGCTTTTTTCGCGTGAAGCTATTGTACCAAAAGTTGTACCTAAAACAAAAACCCAATCAAAACCCATTAAAATACTTGATAGTAAGAGATCACAAAATGTTGGCATTTTGCTTCGTAGCTCACACGTTGATTTCTGTGAAATCGAACACGCTATATCTCATGTTGATACTTCAGTCGTTAGTTTGGAAACGCTGCAGCAAATCAATAAGAACAAAGCTACTAACGATGAATTGGAACGTATCAAGGAACAAGGGGAAACTCAGCTCGATGAACCTGAACAGTTTTTACTGAAAATCTCACAAATTTCTATGTTCGGTGAACGCATTTCATGTATGGTTTTTATGGCTGAATTTGAAGAGACAACTACTGTTATAGAACGTAAGTTGGAGGTGGTCCTGAAATTATCCCAGTTTCTTATGAAAAGTGAAGAGCTAAAGTTAATATTTACCATAATATTGACTTTAGGGAACTATATGAATGGGGGTAACCGGCAGCGTGGCCAAGCCGATGGTTTTACTTTGGAAATCTTAAGCAAGTTAAAAGACGTCAAATCCAAGGACTCGCAAATAACCCTATTGCATTTTATTGTACGAACATACATTGCAAGAAAGAGGAAAGAAGGCGTACAATTATTGGAAATACCTCTGCCAATACCTGAGCCTTCAGATGTTGAAAGGGCAACACAAGTAGATTTTGATGAGATTAATGAACAAATAACAAAATTAAAAAATCAACTGAATGGTGAGTAGTTATTTGAATAGTCTAACAATAGTCTCAAAATCTATTATTTTTTTAGCTACAGAGAAAATGATAAAGCGTTCCTCTGGTGAAAACATAGAACCCTTTAAGTCGAAAATGGAAGAATTTGTCAAGAATGCTTCAAAAGAAATAGACAAACTGTTTAAAGCATTGGAGGACTGCAGCAAAGTTTTCATAGAGGTTATGACGTTTTATCACTACGTACCGAAATCCGGTACTTTAGAGCAGTGTACTCCCAATAAATTTTTTGAGCATTGGACCAATTTTACAAATGATTTCAAAGATATCATGAAGAAAGAAATCGCTCTGTTGTGGAATGATTTGTAAGTATAATTTCCAGTTTTGCAATTGAGTTTTTAGGTTTCTGTAAAACCTAAAATCTGATCTATTTAGACTTTAAATTTTCTTATTTTACATGATGATTCCAAGTAACTCGTTTTTTAAAACCAATCGAGTACTAGAATTCTGTTAAACTATAGACTGGAACAGTCCTTGTTCAAAGTGTTAACAAATAGAACAAACATTTAAAAGTTAAAATATCTAAATAAACAACTATTTTTAAGTGATCAGAGTAAACTCTTTGATCATCAATATCGGAATATTTGTATCTTACTGGCTGCGCCATCTGCTATGAATCAAAACCGCGAAGGCTCCGATGTGACTTGTAGGGTGAGACTCAGGAAAATTAGGCCCCGATTATGGTTTACAACAGTTGTTCATTTAATGTTGTATTTTTTATAATGCGATTATGATTTACAACTGTTGTTGGAAGTGTTGTCAAAAACTTACGACACATAATTAAGCGATGCCTTGTGGATGTTACAAGTTAAAAAAGGAAAAAGTGAAAAAATTGCAAGTGTTCACATGATTTTTTTTTGCAAAAATATAACAATACAGTTAAATTATTCAGGGTTGTTGCAGAATCCAAGTCAGAATTGTGAATTATCAGAATTGAAAATCAATTCTGATTTGAATTGGTGTTATGAAATCGTCTTGGTTTTGCGCTGATTCGAACATAAGTAAAACCCATATTTGAATCAGCTGTTTTGTTTTGCTTGTTCTGTTGTTTACATTTTGCTGTAGATTTTCACATATATCTTGATAGATATTTTTTATATATTAAAAAAACTTTAAAAAAATGGTAGAGGCAATAGCTTTATATACATACATATATTGATTGAGGAAAACAACAGTGAAAAAGTGAATCGGAAGATTTTAAGGGACTACACCAATCCATTGGAGCTGCCGGAAACAGCGTAAATATATATGTATGTATATAGTATGTACAAGAATGCCAAAGATTTTTTAGCTATAATAAATATACAGATTTGTTAGCCAATTCCGTTTAAACAAAGAGGCTTTTCAAATGCTGTTGAACATTCTCAAAGTTCATTTGCCTCCTTCAAACATTTCCAGTATTGTTCAGCTAGCTGCGACATTGCGTTTTTTTTTGCCGAAGGATCATATCAAAAATCAATAGGAAATGATAGTTCCGTTTGTCTCGCCAGAAGTACGGTGTCAATTGTCTTAGCAACGTACTAAAAGTTTTGCAAAGGCATGTGTGCCCTCAGTGGGTGAAGCTAACAATAGATGATAATGAAAAAGGAAGATGTAGGAACCATTTCTTCACCAAATATAGAATTTCTTCCATAAACTTTTAAAATATCTCATTTTGTGTTTGATTCCTATGTTTTCCCCTATTGGTGATAAAATAATAATGAAAATGTTTGCTTATTTAGTTTAATAAATAAAAAAAATTAATTTACTTTCATTGTGAGCCAAATTGTATTTACCAGCCTAAAACAAACATACAAATCTGCCACCTGTCCGCTGATCAGGGGGCAAATCACCGCATTCGAAATCGAGTCTTCTTTCGTGTGTACAAATATTTCGACGGCTGCAAATTTTTGGATCACAGTATTCGATCGCAATTAATTTTGTCTACTACTATTTTTTACATCGCAGCACGCATATGACAATAAAGAAACAAAACGAAAAAGGAAAACAAAATATACATAAACAATACACTACTTAGTGGAAAATCTTTTTCTTGGTATTCGCTTTCCCTAAAAACAATAAAATTTATATTTTTCAAATTATTTCTTTAATTTTTTGTCGCTTCTTTGCTATTTTATTTGTTTTGCTGCTAGAAGCTAGAGTTTATTTGTTTTCGATAGTGTAGTAACAATCGAGTACAACTTCGATTAGATGCGTTTCGATAACGAGTCCTGTGATCCACGTTAACAGCATTTCGATGACAAAGCACTCGATTTCGAATGCGGTGATTTGCCCCCAGATTATTTCTGATAAAAAAAAAAACGATAAAAACAGATTCTGTAACACCTAGCTCTGACACAATTCTGATTCGAACACAAAAATGAGAAATATCTGTTTCTGTGACACCAAAATTAATTCTGTGTCGATTTCAATTCTGATTCTGATAGCAATCAGATTCTACAACAACCCTGATTAAAATTTCTTGAAAAAGTACAAATAAAAAAAAACATTCCGCTCTATCAACAACTGCATATTTATTTATATTTTTGAATGTTCTGGATACTCGTTCTTCGACCTTTTTATTTAAAATCTAACATTTATATTTTTGTATATTTCCACCCTTTTAAATTCTGTTTTTTAATGCTTAAAGCATTTTGTTTAGATTTTTTACTTTATTTATATTTTTATGCATATTTTTTAAGACTATTTTCTTTGTTTTCACGAGCGTCTTCAATTTATTTTTTTTTTATGACAGTTCTTTGCCGTTCATATTGGCTCTGTTTCTTTACTCTACTTTGGGATCCCAATTTGCACGAAAAGCGTTCCCGTACTTTAAAATTGGGCAAATCAGAGTATTTGTGAGAGAACATTATGCTTCTTCTTCTTCTTGCACGAAACAGCCCGTACTTTTTCTTTGGACAAGTAGTTCGGCTGTCAGCTGTTTCAAAGAATAAACAATAACATAGAAGAAATAAATGTTTTGCGGAAACTAAAAGACAAATTGGAAATTAGTGTGAAACAAATATTTTAAAGAATTCTCCAAAAAAAATTGTTTATTCTATAAAAAAAAATATTGTTGATTGTTATATATGTATTTATATTCACGAATTCATTTATGTATATGAATTTATGAGTCCTGTTGTGTTCGCAAAAAGTTTTAAGCATACGTAGTTGGTGCTTTTTTTCACAAATTAAATAAAATACATAAATATTTTTTTTATAAATTGAGCTGTCAGAACGCTGATGTTTATTTTCTTTTGTGGTAAAATATTTGTTTTTATTCGTTCCCGTACTTTTGTGCATTTTTGTCTCTTTTTGAGAGAAGTTATAGTTTACTCTCGTTTTACCGAACTTTGTCCAAAAAGTAAAGAAACACAGCTATTGTTTGTAATCATTTTTGATTCCAAAAACAGTTCTATATTTTATTCGGTAGTTGCAATGTGTACTTACATATTTTGTTCCTTTCATTATCAATCCAAATTAAAGATCGACGTTATCATCCATTCGCGTGGATTTATTTGATTTATCTAACAAAGCCGTTTTTTTTTCGATCTTTTTAATTTTATCAATGCAATTCTACCCGGTAGCTACGCTATTACAAGAAATATAACACCAAAAAAAGCCCCATGTCTTTTGATGATAGAACTTGACAAAGAAATATCAAACTGTGTTGTTTTTCGCTTGTGTTTGTGTAGTCAAAGCAACATATGCGCTCATCTTTCTGGTGGATTTGCTCTACTTGGAAATTGTTTGCATGCAAACCTGTATTTTTGCGAGAAAAAAAATGCTCTGCAAATAAAAAAAAAAAACAACTCTGTGATATGCACAACACCTACACACATAGATGTTGTAAACCAGGGGTGACCAAAAACTTATTATGGAAGCGCAAACACCAATACGTATGCACTAGCGCAGTTCATTATTTGGTGCAAATGTCTTGCGTAAGTGCGAATGCAAGAAATCGTTGCTTTTTCTTTGCAACCCAACAACAAAATATACAAGGTTGTACTCGCAATATTTTTGCATTTACGCACCGCTAATTGCGTGTTGCTTTTTTCGCATGAGTATTGCGTTTGCAACACTGACACTCGAACAGCTGACATTTTAAAACAAAGCAAACAAAAAATTGTAGAGATGGAGCCGACAGCAATTACCAAAAAAATAAAACGTGAAAAATTAAAAATTGTGTATTAATTTATCAGCGGTTATTGGGAATGCAATAAAATTTGCAAAGTTGTTAAAAAGGGTGCTCAATATCAGTTGCAATATAATCGCAAATGCAATCAGTCGCAACCAAAAATGCACCAAACGCTGAGTACCGCTACTATATTGACGCACACAAGGAAATACAGAAATATTTCATTACGTACACTGGTAAAAAAAATTAAAATTCATTTTCACAAAATTTGTGTGCTGTATTAAAATGCCTTTCCAAATCATATTTACTAATCGCCTTCATTATTTGAAAGCAAATCATACATTGTGCTCGATTTTCAAAATTTTTAGCGAAAAAAAAGTCGGTTTCCCACGTGTCATTCATTCTACAAAATAAACTGTACAGTTGAAACTCATAACACAAAATTATTTCTTCAAGTGTTTCATACTCACGAAATCATTAAAAAAAAAACAAAAAAACATCAACATTTACGCTTGGCACCAATGTGTAGCAACAAAGCCTGCGTTCGGATTGCTGTGCATATAAAAGTGTTGTTGCTTTGAACTTGGAGTATGTGTGTATGTGTGTATTTCATTGAAAGAGTTGTGTATACGTATTAGAATGCTCAGCCAATGCTTCGCGCTTTAACAAAAAGAAAAGCGCACCAAGCGTATAGGCCGTGGGCACCCCTGTTGTAAACCATAATCGCAAAAAGAACTGTATGTAGTGTTGTAGATGAAACAACACAACACGTAGATGCTGTAAACCATAATCGGGGAATTAGTGAATAAATAGTAACAATGGAATAAAGGACGGTTCGGACTTTGAATGTGTGAATGCAATGCGCTCTGCAAACCATCTGGCATACCGAGATGCAAGGTGACCAAAACGTTGATAGAAAATCAGCAAAAACCCAGTACATCTCGCTTCTGGAAACCTGCTCAAATTCGTAGCAAATAAAAGAAAAAACCTGTTTAAATTTCTTTTTAGGTGCTAAGAAAATATATACACAATGTACAGTCCACCCCTTTCTTTTCTATCAGCTGTCTTTTCAATTTCCAAAATCTGCAAAAGGTCTTAAGGCTTAATATTATCAAGTTTCGCACTAAAAATTTGAATGCGTTGTTTTTTACTTGAAGAACGAGTTTTCTCTACAACACGTTGTGCGATATACAGGCCAATCGACATCGAATGGATTAGCCCTGGATGAACCATGTGTATTGAGTAAAAAAAAGTCGCATATTGCGACTATCGTCTAGTGATTCGATTCCAGAGAACTGGATGTCACCGATGTACTTCTTCGCTCTCTGCTGCATTCGGTCGAGTAACCCTAAAAAATAGACTTAGAGGCACCGGCACAGCCATGAGACTTCTATCCTATTTTCGAACGGATATAGGGGGCATAGGTATTAAGGAAATCGGATGGACTGAAGTATATCACACACTGTTTCAGAAAACCTAGGCATTTAAATGCTTCTTTTGCGACATTAAAAAATGTGTTAAATCCAATGAGCATTACACTAAATTTTCATATCAAAAATATGAGCTTCCGATTCCTCAATCTGTATACCACCTTTGAGTACAGATGAGGCAGCATTGATGGTCGAGCGTTGCTCTTCTGTCGTTTTTCCTAAATTCCGTCAAAGCTGCTTCGCTTGTTGGTGGATCGCCCGTTAAAACTTCAAATTTTCAAAATGTATTTTGACACGCAGCTGTCATTCATCGTAACCGCAACCGTTATACTTCGAAATACCAACACTATCTTTGTGATCGCCCATAACCTATTGTAAGATTGTCGGTTTTTGTTATATAATATTTAATAATCAGAATACAACTTATTCCAATGATTGGTCAGAGACGACTAAAATTTTCACAACCAAAAGCAATCTAATATATATAAAAATGGTGTAAAAAATGTATAGTAATTCATAAAATGAGAACGGCTAGGCCGATTTCTGTAAAATTTTTTGTCAGTTATTCGTATTTTCGAGAAGAAGGTCTTTACGGAAGAAAATTTTGGAAAATCCCTCTGGAAAAGTCGGAAAATTGGAAAAATCGAAAATTGAGTTTTTGTATGAAATTTAATTCCTTAATGGCTTTCCAAATCAGAAAATAGAAAGTTCTTAGTGTAAAGCATGGAAAATTATGGAAAATTGGAAAAATAGCAAATTGATTTTTTTGTATGAAATTTTGTGTGCAATTATTCCTTAATGCCTTCCCAAATGAAAAAAAAAATTAAAGTTCTTAGTGTAACGAGACGTCTTACAAATTAACCGGTGTAATATACCTCATTGGCGTCAATGCCAAAATCCGATAGATGGCGTTGTACATTGACTTACATTTGTTTTGTAAGAAAAAACCAAACAAACCAAACCACGAGAGTGAGTAAGAAATCACTCACATTCTTATTAGAGTGCTATGGGAATTATGCATGTGTGTGTAAAAGCAAAGCACAATTATCCGAAAGATAACGAATAGATCAAAATGAAGACATTTCAAATTTAGTTGGATAGTGGTCTTATCTTATGACCATGAACCCGGCGAACTTCGTCTCGCCCCAATTTTAAGCCTTCACACAAACTTTAGAGTAATAATACGACACAAATGTTTAAATTTTCAATGAGTCCGATACACGAACGTCACCCGACTGTCGTACATTTGGCAGTTCACTTGGAGAACGGTCAGCGTGTCTACTTTACAGAAGCAAATGCAGCGCTAAGAGCAGAACGACCACCAGCGACAACATTGACAAATTTCTTTTCGACATGCCAAAGCGATCCATTCGCAAGGACTTTACTCTATTCTGAAATGCCACGCTATTACACGGAAAAAAGGTGATACTGTTGCTGGCTTCGCTGATGTTTATTCGACTGATGCCCTCGGACGAATATACACAGTTCATGCACGCCAAGACGAATGCTTCTATCTTCGCTTGCTTTTGCTGAACATTAGAGGCCCCACATCCTTCGATTCCCTTCGTACTGTGGATGGTGTGCTGTGCGCCACCTTTCGGGAGGCTTGCCAACGCTTGAATTTGCTCGAAAACGATTCACATTGGGACTTAACGCTCGCCGATGCAATTGTTTCTGTGCCAGCGAATCAAATTCGTACATTGTTTGCGATCATCATAGCCACATGTAATCCATCGAATCCAACCGCTTTGTTTGACAAATACAAGGACGATATGGCTGACGACATTTTGCACAGAGTTCGCACGGCAACTTTGAATTTCGATCTTGAAATTAACGCAACGAAGTTTTAGTTCTGGTCGAAGACATGTGCTTGCTCATGTGCGGCAGTCTCCTGTCGACATTAGGATTGCCAGCGCCCAATCGTTCGATCCACGATGCATTCAATTCCGAATTGCAACGAGAGAAAGCCTACAATCGAGATGAGCTCGCCGAAAGAGTCCGAACAAATGTGCCATTATTGAATCCCGAACAGAAGAACGTGTACGATTCGCTAATGAAGGTTGTTGACCATGGAACAGGAGGCATTTACTTTCTCGATGCTCCAGGTGGGACAGGCAAAGCATTTCGTTGATTCTGGCAACAATTCGGTCAAGATCACAAATTGCGTTAGCTGTTGCATCTTCTGGAATTGCTGCCACGTTGTTGGAAGGCGGTCGAACTGCACATTGCGCTTTGAAGCTGCCGATGAATCATCACACATTAACGAGCCAACCAAGAATTCGGCGACAGGCAAATTGATGGGAGATTGCAAAATCATCATTTGGGATGAATGCACGATGGCGCATAAACGAGATTTGGAGGCAGGTGACCGAACAATGAAGGATCTACGAGGTGATTTAAGACGATTTGGTGGGGCTTTGATATTGCTCTCCGGAGATTTCCGTCAAACACTTCCCGTCATCCCGAAATCTTCTGCTGCGGATGAACTTAACGCATGCCTAAAATCTTTGTCTTTGTGGCGGCATGTCCAGAAGTTGCAATTGACCACAAACATGAGAGTCGCATTGCAGAACGACCCATCGGCTGCTGAATTCTCGAGACAACTGCTGGAGCTTGGCAACGGCCAAATTCCTATTGATGTTTCGACTGGATTGATATCGTTCCCTGAAAATTTTTGTGAATTCACATCGTCCAAGGAGGAACTCATCAGCAAAGTGTTCCCCGGCATTCCACAAAATTACAAAAATCTCCATTGGATTGTTGAACGGGCAATACTAGCAGCGAAGAATAAGGACGTGGATAGCTTAGACTACAAATCTGTTGACTCCGTAACCGATCAAAATGAAGCGACTAACTACCCGACGGAATTCTTGAACTCGCTTGATATACCAGGAACTCCCCCGCATAATTTACAGCTGAAGGTGGGATCGATCATAATTATGTTGCGGAATCTCAATCCTCCAAAATTGTGCAACGGTACGCGGCTGTCCGTCAAAAACCTAATGAACAATGTGATTCAGGCGACAATCATCAAGGGCAAATTCAAACTAGAGGAAGTCCTTATCCCACGAATTCCCATTATTCCAACTGACCTTTCTTTCCAATTCAAGCGGATTCAGTTCCCCGTTCGATTGGCATTTGCGATGACAATCAATAAATCGCAAGGCCAATCACTCGAAGTCTGTGGAATTAATCTTGAATTTCCCTTACATTTCACTATACATAAGTATATTCATTCTTAATTACACATAAGTATATGTTTCGCCATGTACTTATTAAAAAACTAATTACATTTGATTGACTCGTTTCAGATTGAAAAAAGCGAAGAACATAAAATCACGCAGAGCCATAAAAACTACAAAAGTGACACCAGGTTGTCTAAAGGAGCGCATGTTACGTCTTCAACAGAAAAGAGATAAGGAATAAACTGTCATGTTTATCCGATGATATGAAATTAAAAAGGTGCATGATTATGTGCCTTTCTCGATGAATAAAGAACAGGTAGTCGCAGTGAAATTACGCTGTCAATATTTAAGCTAAACTATTTTTGATAAATATACATACATATGTACATATTTTTCGTTTTGTAAAATGTGCAAAAAAAAATTTATAAAATAAAATGTATTTCAATGAATTGCACAAAATTGCAGCTGAAGGTTGTAAAATTTAAAATTTTGTTTTAGTTTTGTTGGCGAATTCTACTACTTTTTATTACATGATAATAATCAGTGTGGCCATGACGAGAAAAAATGTTAATGCTAATGAGGCCACATAGTATAATGCTAAAACAGATTAAGAATACGTTGCTGATGAGCGATGTGGTGGTCGTGAAACAGCTATGGTATGTACCCCAGCCAGTAAGTCTTCAACTTTGATTTTCTTGTCTTCTTGTCTTAAAAATGTTGATCACTCCAATTTTATCACAAAAAATCTTTCTCAATTTTGAGGAAGTGAAAATCGAACTAGAAAGCCTGATAAAATTATTAACAATACTAAAATTTCTTTACTGTTTTCACATAGTTGTATAGATACAATGTGTTTGTTTTTCATATTTTCCCATTAAATTAATATATACAAAGCAAATCCGATTCAAGAAGAACTCAGCTTATACCAAATGTGAACAGAAATTAATAGTAATTTTAATGGTTAATTTCACGATCTCAGGAGAGCTCTTGCGTCGGCATAATCATATTCGAAACAAAATTTGTGTTGTTAGTTATTTCAAGAAATAAAAAGACAAGTTGTTTCAACTGCAAATGATTTATTACGACTAAAAAACTAAATACAGTCTCAAATCCAAAATGCTGCGACAAGTGCATAAAAGTATAATGGGATAAATTCAAGATAATTATTAACGGTCACAAAAGAAGCGTCAGTCAATATGAGTGTTGCAGAGTTGTATTATGCAAATTCAGTGTTTCAACACTCCACCTCAACACACATACTATTTATAAATTCCAATTAAACATAAGCTTTCCAACGTCAATATGTACAGCCTAAAGACAATTTTTTTGTAAAAAGAAATGCGGTCGGGGGACTTCCGTTAGGAACGAAGTTCCTTACGTTTTTTCTTCATCCTCGAATGTGCAACAAGGTGAAATCTGTAGCGCAGTTCAATTTTTGGTGCAAATGTCTTGCGTAAGTGCGAATGCAAGAAATCGTTGCTTTTTCTTTGCAACCCAACAACAAAATATACAAGGTTGCACTCGCAATATTTTTGCATTTACGCACCGCTAATTACGTGTTGCTTTTTTCGCATGAGTATTGCGTTTCCAACACTGACACTCGAACAGCTGACATTTTAAAACAAAGCAAACAAAAAATAGTAGGGATGGAGCCAGCAGCAATTACCAAAAAAAAAAAAAATAAAACGTGAAAAATTAAAAATTGTGTATTAATTTATCAGCGGTTATTTGGAGTGCAATAAAATTTGCAAAGTTGTTCAAAAGGGTGCTCAATATCAGTTGCAATATAATCGCAAACGCAAATAGTCGCAACCAAAAACGCACCAAACGCTGAGTACCGCTTGTATGTTTTATTTTGTGTTGTTTTTGAAATTTTATATGCTTCTTAAAATTTTTGGAACGTTTTATTTTTTTACTTTTGACACATGCAGTATTTTTGTTTGTCAATCTGCTACAAAACGAAGAAAATTTTTCAATATTGCTATTGCTTTTGTTGTGACATATTTTACTTTAGCGGCATCTATGAACTGATAGTGCCCGTTTTCACAACTAATTAATATTTATTGGTCGGCTACACAATTGTTTGTCGACAGATACACCAATACATATAAACAGCTCACACGCTTTCGTGACGATTTCTACTAATTTGCACTACCAGCAAGCCGCGTTAAGGAACTTTGTTCCAAAAATATCAGCAATATTCTCGTTACTGCTACAATATTCCTAATTAATTAATTTTTCATTAAAAACATTTCTTATATAATGATACTTAGGCCCCGATTTGTTCATTTAATGTTGTATTTTTTGAATAGTGATTATGGTTTACAACTATTGTATCAAGTGTTGTCAAAATCTTACAACACATAATAAGATGTTGTCAAAATCTTACAACACCTAATTGAGTGTTGTCTTGTTGATGTTACAAGTTAAATTATGAAAAAATTATAAAATTTGTGTAAGTCTGCATATGAAATATGTTGCAAAAATATAAAAAAAAACCAATTAATTACACTGTGCTTGAAACCGGAATTTCGGTTTTTTACTAAAGTTCAATAAACGAAAAATTTTTTTAGTTAGTTCAATACATGTAGTGCAACCTCCTCCATTTTTAAAATAACGGTAAATCTCGAAAACGCGAGCTAACCTAGAAAAACGGATAGCACCACTGAATTCAGCGTACCCGAATTATGTTTAGTCACTGAGTGCCCCGTTTGTCGATTTTTTCAACTAGCACAGTGTTATTAAAATTTATTAACAAAATATAAATAAAAATGCATCTGTGCACATAATTATTACCCATTTTTTGATAACAAAAGAGTTTTATTTTGTAGTTGCAATGGATTTAAACTGCAATGCACAATTTTTTGGAACTTTCGTTGTTAAAACCAAATTAAACATCAACATTTACATAAATTTATATGGCTTTGTTTGTATTTTTCTAAGAAAAACGTTTTTCATTCTTTTCATTTTTATCAATGCTTTTCTACGCGGTAGTTGCGGTGTTATATGAAATACAACACCAAAAAAAATCTCCATGTCTTTTGGTTGCAAAACTTGACAATGAAATGTCAAAATTTATTGTTTTTCGCTTGTGTTTGTGTAATGAAAGCAACATACGCGTGCATCTATCTGGTAGGGTGGCTTTACTTGGTAGTTTTTTGTATGCAGGCATGTATTTTTGCGGAAAGATGCTCTACAAATGAAAAACAACTCTGTGACATACACAACACCTCACAAAAAGAGTTGTAAGTTGTGTTGTAAATCTTACAACACAACATTTAGATGTTGTGAACCATAATCGGGGGGTTAATTTCGCCCAGAAGCTTTCTCAAAAATACTGCTTCCTTTGCTGCTGATGAAAGCGCCATATGTTCAGACTCTGTGCTGCTGAAAGCGGCCGTGTGTTGCTTCTTACATTCCCATGAAAATGCACTTCCAGCGAGCATAAAGACATACCCAGTATATGACTTTCGATTAACTGCATCACTTCCCTAATCAGCATCGACATAACAAACTATTGGCCGTTTCGTCTTGCTGTATTTTAGTTGAAGATGTTTCCTTTTATTGAGATATTTTAAAATTCTCCTTGCGGCAACGTTGTGTTCTCATTCATTTGCGCTAATTTGCAAACTGAATGCAATATGTCAGGACGTGTACATATAAGCAAATGCATTAAGGACCCAATAAGTGATTGGTATCTTGTTGGATCAATCAAAATCATAAAATAATTAGCTTTCAATTTTTAGAGTAAAATGTTTTATTTGACTGACTAATTTTGATATGACAATATGTATGTATGTACATTTCTATATATTTATGTAGACTAGATTATACATTAATAAGTTTAAAACAAGTTGATGTTAACAAAACTTAACACAAATAAAGTCAACACTTCCCCATGTTATGTATTGTTAACATTTGACAGTCCCATCTTCTCACTAATATATTTGAGCCTTAGTGGTTGCAAAGGTTTTGTCATAATAGCTATTTGTTTAACCTCGAGTTTTCTTTCGAGCACCTTCTCACGAACAAAGAAATGTTTGAGAGCAATATGCTTTGTTCGACGATGATATTCGAGGTTTTGTGCAAGCTTGACTGCTGCTGAATTATCTACTTACAATATTGGAATATCATTGTATCCAATAGTTTCAACGTACAAACGGCCTATCCAAATAATTTATTTTGTTGCTTCAGAGGCAGCATCTACTTCTGCTTCCGTTGTTGAAGTAGCCAGCATTGTTTGCCTTTGGCTTATCCACGATACTGCACCACCACCACTGCAAATTTAATTAAGACTCCAGACGTAGATCTTCCAGTTTTCATACAGCCACCAAAGTCTGCATCGCTATAGCATTCCAATTTAGGAGTCTCATGTATGTTAAAGGTTAAGGCATACTTTAAAGTACCAGCAATATATGTATCTTGGGACTCTTTTAAGGCGTATTACATCTGTAGGCGTAGAATTTTCCAGAGTTCTTGACAAAAATCCAACACTATATGCTAAGTCTGGCCTACTTCCAAGCATTAAATACATGCTACCTCCAACAGCTTGTCTGTACGAAAATTTCTCAATATTCTGTACTTCTTTTTCTGATGACAAAATAGCATTTAATTTAACGCATGGGCGTTGTAACACTTTTACAGGTCGAGAAGTTAAATTTTTGCAACAACTTACGGGCATAAGATTCTTGACTAATTGAAATCTTTCCTTCATCTTTTTTAATTTCAAGTCCTAAAAAGTTGTTAAATGTTGCTTTCTTTGAAACAATTTTAAACTCCTTTTTTAGCTCAGAAAGAAATAAGTCCATCTCCTTAACACCAGTAGCAGCTATCAGTCCATCATCAACATAAATTGTAAGAAGAACTTTGCTGCCATTTTGTTCACGTATATATAAACATGGATCAGAATCATAAGATTTAAAACCAAGCTTTACAAGATATTGGCCAAATCTGCGGTTCCAGCATCTAGGTGCTTGCTTTAAACTCTATAAACTGCTCTTCAACCTACACACCCTTTTGCTTCCATCTTCAAAACCCTCTGGCTGTTGGATAAAAATAGTTTCTTCTAATTCTCCATATAAAAAGGCTGTACCAAGTGCATAATTTGGCTTGCAGCTACGCTCAAAACTGGGGGCAAATCACCGCATTCGAAATCGAGTCTTCTTTCGTGTGTACAAATATTTCGACGGCTGCACTTTTTTGGATCACAGTATTCGATCGCAATTAATATTGTCTACTACTATTTTTTACATCGCAGCACGCATATGACAATAAAGAAACAAAACGAAAAAGGAAAACAAAATATAAATAAATTGGTGAAAAACTTCAAGATAAATGAATCCAAATGTGTTTTTATGTTTCTCATCTTCGGAATCGGAGGATGAGTCCAAAATTACCATTATAAGTAGGAACATTCGTGACAAAAGCAATCCTTTTTCATTGCCAGAAGCTGAGTAAGTTGTGAGTTTAAAGCAAAAGACTATAACTAAATGTTTCATCGTTTGTACATATGTATGTAGATTCAAAAGACGTTTTCGGCTCTCTAAGGAAGCTTTTGAATACGTTTTATCGGATATAAATATCTCTGGTCACATATCGACGAGCGTACCACCCGTATTGCAGCTTGCCGCTACATTGTCCCTTTTGGCCAGTGGCAGCTTTCATCACATGGCCCGGAATTATTTTTAGTGGGGTTGGCACAAAGCACTATGTGCAAAACGGTGAAAAATGTAACAAATGAAATACACTACTTAGTGGAAAATCTTTTTCTTGGTATTCACTTTCCCTAAAAACAATAAAATTTATATTTTTTAAATTATTTCTTTAATTTTTTGTCGCTTCTTTGCTATTTTATTTGTTTTGCTGCTAAAAGCTAAAGTTTATTTGTTTTCGATAGTGTAGTAACAATCGAGTACAACATCGATTAGATGCGTTTCGATAACGAGTCCTGTGATCCACGTTAACAGCATTTCGATGACAAAGCACTCGATTTCGAATGCGCTGATTTGCCCCCTGCTCGTATTGTTCCCATTTTTGCAACAGGGCTAAATGTTTCATTAAAATCAACGCCTTCTCTTTGAATAAAACCTTTGATCACCAACCGGGCTTTAAATTTATCAACGCTTCCATCCGGATTGGTCTTCAACTTATTAACCCATTTTGAGGGAAGAGCTTTTGCACCCTTTGGTAGGAAGTCCATGTAGTTGTACCATGATACTGACTATAATTACATTTATTATACTACTTAAGTAATCAACCATGACAAAGGCTACCGTCAATAAAGAAGTTTTATTTTGATTTTTAGTTACACGGCACGTCTCGGTAAGGTTTCTGGCGATGATGAAAACTAAAAACACAACAATTGTTAATTATTTTATCCGAAAACAATTTTTTGAAACAATTCGATAAAGAACAAGCCATATTGAACGCAATTTTCTCGTTTTTTAACCCGCAAAGAGGCAAATACAAGGTAGACGCAGTACAACAAACACAATAAATATTTCATGTATTTTGTTAGTAGAAATACTGTCATTCTGTCACCCATTTGTTCTCGTTCGTGTTGTGCATTTTGACAGTTCTATAGGCTGAAAGCAGTAGTCAGCTGGGATTGTAAGTCTACCTGGTATCGAGCTGCCTTAAACAAGAACAAGATCAATAAAAATAACATGCATTTTGTTTTTGTACAACTTCTGGAAACTGTCAAAAAGACGCCACTTCTACATTTACAGAGATTTTGGCTCCCTTTTAGCTCTGTATTCTCTTGACAGTTCTAAGCAAGGCAGCCCGATACCAGGTAGCCTTACAAACCCAGCTGACTATTGCTTTTAGCTTGTACAACTGTCAAAATACACAACACAAACACACATACGCAAACAAACGGATGACAGTAATACAGTTTTTCTACCAACAAAATACATGCAGTGTTTGTTGTTGTGATTGTTGTAGTTATGCAATTATCTGGTATCAAGCTGCCTTGGTTCTAACTTGGGGGTTACACGATCAAGTTTTAATCTATTCACACTTTTTTACTAATACACTCACAATTTTGAAAATTGATGCAAACTTGATGACAATTTTTCCTTTCCATAGAGAGCATCAAGTTACAATCAAGAAAACAGCTGACAACAATTTTTTTCGTTCTGCCTGCAAATATTTTTTTGTGTTGTTTGAAAGTTGCAATTAAAAGCGATAAAAATTAAACAGATTCAAGCTTAAAAATATAAATAAACATGTTTACGTGCAAGATCAACAAATATAATGATGTGCTGCGATGCATTCATTGTAATTTTTAAATATTTACCAATCTTCTGCGCTTCACCCAGTATTTCCTTTATTTCTGATGGTACTTTTAATGAAGCAGCTATTTTTAAAGTTCTTCTTGACGGCATCTTGAAAACGAATTGTTATGAAATTGCGTGCAGCCTACGTCACAGCAATCAATTTTATTGAATTTTGACAAGCAGTATGTGAAAAAAACTTGATAGCAAAACTTGATCGTGTAACGGCAGTGTAAGTAGTCGCATGATTAACAGTTCAGCTGATCAGACTATCTTATTATTTGTATTATGGGCATGACACAACTAATAAGGTAGCCTCGTCAGCTGAACCGTTAATCATCTGACTACTTCAAACTGTCAAGCGAATACAGAGATGAAAGGCAGCCAAAACGAGATAGCAAATCAGCGTAAGCTCTGTTCATCTATCTCCTGTAAATGTAGAAGTGGCGTCTTTTTGAAAGTATGCAGAAGTTGTACAAAAACAAGGTATTGCGATACCAGGTAATCGCATAAGCGCAGCTGACTATTGCTTACAGGCCTGTATAAATGTCAAAGGTTTGTTTATGAATGTTAAAAAACCGTTTCTTTTTGAAAATAAAAGAAACGGTAGTGAAGTGAATATTGTGCCAAAATTTATAAAATTTGATTCAAAAACAATTTAATACGAAAAACCAAATTTAAGAAAAACTTAATAAATATGCAACGTCTATGCAGACGTATGTGGTTGTTGTAGGTTTGACAGTCTCGCCACTATTATTACACAAACCAAATACAAGCAGGTTTTTGTTATTGTAGGTTTGCAGTGATCTGATAAATAGGCCCTGGCAGTCCCCATTACTTACATATTAACTGTACATAAACCGTAATAAAGTAATTTAAAAATTTTCAACTCACCATTGTTTAAAAAATCATTTTGAAATATTTATTTATTTACATAAGTATATGTATATGTACATAGACTTTATTTTAAATTTCTAGAAGGATATAATAAAATATATTTATAGTAAAACTGTTTTTAAATCCTCTTTGTTTCAAAAATGACTTCAACAGCAGAAAACTCAATTAAAAACCACTCATATCGTCATGAACTATGGAACCACATATTGGGATATGTGAAATGTCCACAATTCAAAGTAATTTTTCGTAATGCACTTTAATAATAAAAAAGACATTCAATGTACAATTAAATTTTTCAGCCAGAATTTCGGGAAACAAAAACAGCAGAAGTTCCACATTTAAAACAGCAAATTTGCAAAACAATCCATCCAAATTCAGACTTGGAAAACGACTTTGATGCCATGCAAAAAGGTAATCCTGCAGCTGGTGGTGGTGATGCTGAAAGAATGTTAAACTGTTCCATGTATGAGACTAATCATATGGATGCATACTGTAGAACGCATAATAATGACAGTTTCCCTCTCCAACACAGGCAAAAACATTCAAAACAAACTCCACATGGTTTAACTGCAAATGATCGCACATCTTCAGCCAAATGTAATATATCTGCCTTTCGAAACTATAGTGGCGATCATAATTATCTTTTTGAAAACGATTCAGCTGCAAGAGGTTTTGGCAATAACTCCGAAGATAGTGCGCAAAGTCAAAAATCTCCCAGCACCGTAGTCAGTCGTAAAAGTGCCCATGATTTAAAAAAATTAATAAAGTCACAGTGTAAGCTCAATAAAGAAATTGGGGAAACTCTTAAAGGAATATGTAATACTGGAGCTGAAAGCTTTGACATCCACGATACTTGCGACGTTCAAAAAGATGCACCTAATTTAATCCCTTTTGGATTGAGTCAGTGCAAAAGATGTTTTGATCGCTTGTACTCGAATCCATCTCAAAAAGATGGTACGACCGAGACCGAAAAAGGCGACACTTTTTATTGTCGAAATACCAGCACATTCACCATTTCCGTAGATGACGTGATCAATTCGCGGGTTATTATTCCCATGGTTCAGAAATTACATCGCATGTACTTAAATAATCTTAAGGAGGAAATGTCTCTAATGGAAGAATTAGAACGACTGCCAAACAAAGTAAATGAAATCTATAAACCCATCATACTTAAACAAAAAGATTAGAATCTTTGGCAAATGTCGGAAATTATAAAAAGAAGCAGAAAACGTTATAAATTTAAGACCATTTAATTCTTAGTAGTCAAAATTCAAAGTTGGCCTTTAAAATCCAAGCGGATTTGGCTTAATAAAATAATATAATAAAACCAAAAAGTCATTAACCCTAATTTATAAAATATCACTTAGACTCGGTTTTTTAGATCTAAATTAAACTAGGTTTAGTTCAAGGCGAATCTATTACAGCTGCCGCATCCCAATTCGCTTCAACATTTTTCCACGATTTTATCTTTTGAGTTGTCAAAAACGGAATCAACTTTGTGTTGTGTAAATATTTTTGCGAATTTTCGCGTTTTTGGTCCAGTTGTGTTGTTTGTAATTGTTGGAATTCCTTCTAAACGATTTTGAATATATATTTTGCTGTGTACATTTCTCAAGAATGTTCTCGTTTATGTTAAAAGTAGTGGCCATATCATATGCAACATAACTTTTATTTTTAATGAGATACCTAAAATATTGTCTTATGAAAACAAAATTTTAAACGACTAATATACATAAATTCAAAAACCATTTATTTTTTAACAACTTTTATTACCAATTAATTAATTTTGACTTCATTTTCATATTAACATAAAAATTTCCGTCGAAAAACTCGATGGTCACTTGGTCAAAACAAATGCAACTTATAATAAAAGTTACAAAAAAAAAAAAACTTCAAACTGAGAAATTATTAATATTATTTTGTTGCAAAACCAGAATTCTTTATCACAGCTGCACAGCGTCGTGGCATAGATTCTATTAAATTATTTATTATAGTTGCTGGAATCGAACTCCAAGCCTCTTTAATTTTTACAAATAACTCGTTCTTATTTCGAACGTCAAAACGATCAATTCTTTGATTAACAATTTCCCACAGGCTTTCTATTGGGTTTAAATCAGGAGATTGAGGTGGCCGTTCCATAACAGTAATATTTTCTTCGGCTAACCATGACTTTACGACTCTTGATGTATGCTTTGGCTCATTGTCATTCATTGGAAGACCGAAGCAAGTGGCATATCCCATTCGGCATATGGAAGCATAACAATTTTTAAAATATCTTTGTACTTATTCTGATCCATTATGCCATCTATTCTATGTATAGGGCCCACTCAATTGGCAGAAAAACACCCCCACACCATTGCACTACCTCCTCCATGTTTCACTGTTTTAGTGCAATACTGTGATTTCAATCGCATATTTGATGGCCTCCTCACATACTGTACCCCATCACTCCCGAATAAATTAAATTTTGATTCATCACTGAACAATACCGTTTTCCATTTAGAAATTGGCCAGTTTAAATGATCTCTGGCAAATTTTAGCCGCTTCAGTTGGTTACGTTTTGAAATAAGTGGTTTTTTTGCAGGACGGTATGCCCGCAAGGAGGCATCTACCAAGCGCCTACGTACACTTCTGGCAGCTATTGGTAATTTAAGGTCTTTCACAAGTTGCGAAGAAGTTATAAATGGTTGTTTTTTAACTGTTAATGAGATCAAATTGTCAGTACGTTGATTTGTGTGCCGTGGACGTCCTCCTCGATGTATCACCGAAATAGTTTTTGTAGCTTTATACTTATTTACAATTCGTGAAACTGAACTTTTATGAATTTTTAAATTTTTCACTTATCTCTTTTTGAGATATTCCATTGAAATAATCTTCAACAACACGTTTTCTTAAATTCAAACCAAATTTATCGCGAGTCATTTTCAATTATGTAGTTGTTTGTAACTGTTTAACAAAAATGTATTTGTTAAATATTAACCAAAATCACTTTTTAACGCCCAAGTTATCTAAAACTTTGCAATTAATATCAACTATTATTGAACACGTGATTTAAAATAACGGTATCTTCAAATTTCTTTAGAGTTGCATTTGTTTTGGCCAAATGATTATCGATTGTATCGATAAAATTGACGGGAAATAAAAAATATTTGTTAAAAACATTACCAATTTTGTTTCTATTAAATGCAGCACATGACAATAATTAAAAAACAAAAGTTTGAAATTCATATAAGAAGTTTAAAACATTTTTCTACATACTAAATTCTAGTTGCATATGATATGGCCACTACTGTACATATATGTACTTATCAAAGTTTGCTCTTTTACTAATTCGTTTACACCTTGCAATCCATAGCGCAGTTCATTATTTAGTGCAAATGTCTTGCGTAAGTGCGAATGCAAGAAATCGTTGCTTTTTCTTTGCAACCCAACAACAAAATATACAAGGTTGCACTCGCAATACTTTTGCATTTACGCACCGCTAATTACGTGTTGCTTTTTTCGCATGAGTATTGCGTTTGCAACACTGACACTCGAACAGCTGACATTTTAAAACAAAGCAAACAAAAATAGTAGAGATGAAGCCAGCAGCAATTACCAAAAAAAAATAAAACGTGAAAAATTAAAAATTGTGTATTAATTTATCAGCTGTTGTTTGTAGTGCAATAAAATTTGCAAAGTTGTTAAAAAGGGTGCTCAATATCAGTTGCAATATAATCGCAAATGCAAATAGTCGCAACCAAAAACGCACCAAACTTTGAGTACCGCTCATGTTTTTTCAACTTAATGTCATGAAATTTGTGCTTTCATGGTGTTCCATTTTATTCGTAAAGAAGGAAGTTGCTGAGGTTTTGAAAAAAAAATATTCATGGGTATAACGAATGGGTTAATTTTTGGCTTTGCACCACATGCATCTTATTTGGGTTAAAGTTACTCAAGGATTTATTTCCCCCCAACGATTCCTTCCATAAAATTCGACCCAGGTAAATGTAGATTACATGTAGTAGTGGAAATTGAGGTAAAATAAACTGTATTTTTTTTAACAAATAAAACTGCGAAGCTTTTTTGCTTGACTGCAGAAACACCAAGATACTTAGGCAGGGATCGAACCTGCGACCTCGGAGACTCTTGGTAGAGCACTCTACCAATTCATCCATTGAAAAATAATGCAAAGAAAAATGTGTAGAAGTTTATTTGCAAACCTAAAAAGATAGTGTCTTAACTTTTTCGTGAAATTTCGCGAACTGCAGTGAAACGGTACTCACGTACTATCACGCACGAAATTTTCATTTAAAAGCACGCACTCACGCGTGATTTTTCTAAAATTTAATCACATTCACGCGTGACACGATATTTTCACGACAAAAGCACATCTCTAGTAATCACTACCATCCTTTTTAAAAAATAATGTAATTGATTAGTGGTCGTAATCAAAATTTAACAGCTCTCATTTAAACAAAGGAAAAACATTTTTGCGAAGTAGTTTTGATATTTTTAAAATAAAGTAATCCAATAGAATGAGAAAATGCAGACTTCGCCATCACTAAGACAGGAAATTGAGTACGTTCTGCCAGGTCCAGGATTTAAGGAGCCATAAAAATTAAAAGAACGTAGAAACGACAACGAGAATAGGGCCAATTATATTTAATTAAAAAAACCAAAATTCATTGTTAATTATAATGAAAGAAAACGACTTCACATTGCAAGGTAAGATTATAGAAGTGTTCAATATGACAAAGTAAAAACTATGGTCTATTTAAGCCTTTTAGGGTTCCGTACTCATCAGAGTGAAACGGAACCCTATTACCGAGACAATTACGTCCGTCCGCCACAGCGTCGATTCTCCGAAATGGTAAGAGCTGAAATTTTCACAGGATGTTGTTGTACCTTGCCGCTACAAAAACAAATACTAAAAACAACAACAAGTCGAAAACTACCAGGTGTCCCCATACAACGAAAAGTTGCAATTAGCTATAACTCCCGAACCGTAAAAGATAGAAAGCTGAAATTTGCATAGTGTATGTATTTATAAATGCTTTACAACAACAAATGCTAAAGACAACAAGTTAAAAACTACCAGGTGTCCCAATACAACCTAAAGTAACAATTAGCCGTAGCTGCTAAACTGCAAAAGACAAAGAGCTCTAATTCGCGCAATATATGTATTTACATATGCCCTACAACAACAAATGCTAAAAACAACATGTCAAAAACTACCAGGTGTCCCTATACAACGTAGAGTAAAAATTAGCCGTAACTTTCAAACTGTAAGAGACAGAGAAATGAAATGTGCACAATATATTTACTCGCATATGGCCTACAATAACAAATGCTAAAAACAACAACATGTCGAAAACTACCAGGTGTCCCTATACAACGTAAAGTAACAACTAGCCGTTACTCTCGAACCGTGAGACACAGAGGGATGAAATTTGCACAATATGTGTATTCACATATGCTCCACAACAACACTCGCTAAAAACAACAACAACTGTAAAACTACCAGGTGTCCCTTTACAACGTAGAGTAATAGCTATAACTCTCGAACCGTAAGAGATAGAGAGTCGAAATTCGCACAGTGTATGTATTCCCAGATGCCTTACAACAGCAAAGTACAATAACAACAATAAGTCGAAAATTACTAGGTGTCCCAATACAACATAAAGTAGCTGTAAAAACAGAGAGATTAAATGTTTACAATACATGTATGTATTCACATATGCCATTCCATACATACATTACACATACATACATATGTACGTACGGAACCCTAAGTGTGCGAGCCAGCCTCGTACTTGACCAAATTTATTAATTTATAATCTCTTTTTGATCGCCCAACTGAATAATCAGTGTTTGGTATACAAGGGAGTCTTAAAATACTAATTTTGCATGATATTATCAGCAACAATCTTACAATTGCCAGCTGGGAAGTAATATTATGTTATGTATACATATGTATGTAGAAGTTAGCATGACATTGTTTTTGAAATTTTTTTATATTATTCTTAACTAATAATTAATAGTAAATTATTGTTTGAATATTATTATTTTGTTATTTATAGTTCTAATTGTCACAAATATTTATATATTGTTACGTTTTAACCTTTTCAAAACGTTTTCCGTAGATTCTTTAATTGTAATGAAGTTAAAAACACTCACGTCTTCAGTTTACAATAACCAACAGTTCAACACTTTATTTATTTGAACACACTATACTTGTAAACACTTTACTAAAAGAACAACACTTTCACTTAATCACTTTTTATTAAGCCCGTATGATACTTCATTTTTCTTTCATTAATTGGTATAGAATTGATAGAAAGAAACAGCAATTGCTAGAAAGAACCAAATATACAAAACGTAAACAAAACTGGCATCTTTTTTGTAAGTGTTGTATTCTTTTTATTTCAAGAAAGCGCTAGGAAATAAAAAATTTCTAAAAAAGAAGCGTTAAATCGCAAAAATTGTCCATAAACCGCTGACACAGCAACATTCAAGTTTGAAATGTCAATTTTAAGTTGAAAAATTTTACATTTTTTTTGACATAATCTCATTTTTTATCGATAACTTCAACAAAAATGTTGACAGTTTTGCATTTATCTTAATATAGCTGAACGCGTTGCACATACTAAATTCTACTATTACATTATATTTGCACTGTTCTCCAAAATTTGAACAATGCAAGAAAAATGTAGTGTCATACGGGCTTTACTTAAGACACTTTACACGTTAGCGCAGCTAAAAATCGACTGACTTCTCAAGCTGAAGTTACACAGTACGCTTTCTACGCGTCACGCTTTTCATGCGGTTGTCAAAAAAGTAGGATTAATGCATTTGTATGTGACAAGTTACAGAGCACAAAGCATAGAACGCGTAGACGCATAGAACGCATAAAGTAGACCTACTTTCTACTTTTATATGCGTCACATGCGTCATGAGAAAATGTCAGCTGGTTTTATTAACCAATGATGTGCCTACTCTCAACGTTATCGATAAATACCTTTTATATCGTAATTTAATGTATGAAATCTTTTGCAAAAACAACGTTTTTAATAAAAAAGAAAAGTTTTGTTACAAATTTTATAAACATTATCACGTGTAAGACAAATTGTAATTGTTTTTTTCAACACTTTTTTCATTAACAAAATTTTGATTCGATTTATCGATTGCGTTTGCGTACTGAGTATCATCACTGTTATGTTTACAAATATTTTCAATATATTCAAACAAGCGATATGGAAGAGAAGCTAATAAATGCAATTAAAAACCACGAGCTTTTATATAATAAAACCTTGCTGCTCTATCGGAACAAAAATAAAAGAGCAGCTGCATGAGCAGTTCCATTTTGTTAATGTTTGTTTTGTATGTTAAAAATATTTGCACAACAGCTTATCAAAACAAAGAAATATGGCGCATACGAAGCGTTGTATGTAACTTGTAGTATGAAACGCATAGAACGCATAAAACGTATAAAAAGCATGAAAAGCGTGGACGCGTCTAAAGCGGGCCATGTAACTTCACCTTCAGCGTTAAGCTCAGCTGCTTTTATACTTCTAATGATCATTACTAGAACATGCTAGACATTTACAGAAGCTAATCACGCCACATCTTTAGTGCGATGACTCATCATGAACAAAAGATATACACACACCGACATACATACACGCGGCAGTAAAACTCAAGCATCTGAGCCGCGCACATACATACACACACGAATATTGTATCGTGCGGTGGTGGTTTCTTTTATTTCGCTGTTGTGCCTATTTATCTACACATGTGTGTCAGTATGTGCACACTCGCTGTGCTGCCGTTTTGTTTATCAACAAGTTTCTATGTATCCATGTGTGTATATACCTCCTGTGTTCATTTATAAATAATAACAAGACAATATAAGCACATATAAAATAACGATGATTCAGTACGTTCTAGAACAATCACAATCGGTCCGTTCACGACCAAATTTGTAACAATATGTATATATTGTATCATTATTGTACATGTTGAAATTTAATTTACCTTATAGGTAATTTGTTGTAATTTGGTTTTGAGTTTGTCATTATTTTTTAAATTGAAATTATTAATAAAACTACGAACTTAGAAACACGTCTTTTCTTATAAAACCGTATATTCGGTCGTAAATTCGTGTTCTATGTAACTGGCGCCCAACATAAATTTGCGTTTATAAAGTAATAAAAAAGGAAGAGCAGAAATTATCTGTAATTGCCATAATTCGTTACCGCGAAGAATTTGAAATATCAAAGTCTTACATGCAAATATAATTAAATAAATGAAAATTTAAGGACCTCCAATACAAACATCAATTTATTTAACTGGAATATATTCAAAGGGAGGAAGTGAATAACAGAAGAGAAAATTAAAAGAATTTAAATCATGGATTAATTAATTTTTCTGACTCTATTCAAATAATATATTATAAAAGAATTTAAAATATACATACATACATACATATGTATAAAAATTACTGAAAGCAAATTTTAAACAAAAGAACAGCTTCTAACAAATAATCAAGGAGTAATTTCTGAAAAGGCAATATAATATTTAAGCCCTTATCAAACAGGAATAATTGAAGAAGACAAGGAGAACCTACAGTAACTTAACTCTGAACGACTTAAGTATCTGGAAGAATCAACAATTGCAGCAGTGGGAGAAAAGAAGTCTTCATTTTCAACAATTTAGCTAAGTATTCGTACAATTTTTCTATAAATTATATTATTTTATATGTAAAAGCTTCACTTTTTCTTGTGATATTCAGAGAAACAGGTCTTCTCTATTCAAAAGTTTATTAAAATCTAATCTTCATTACAATTTTTCAATTCTCAGAACAATAATTTTCAAATTAAAATTTTCACAACATATGTATGTATGTGCGTATAAAAACCTTAAAAGCTAGATATATGTAATTAATTATTTTACAAGGTAGAATTAAGGAGAGGTCTCCCTACAAAAGCGTAACAACCTATACAAATGTTAGCCTTAATCCAACAATATTAAAAGTTTAAATAGACAGAGAGTTTATGAAGAAGATAGACATTTAACCCTACCTGATTACCAACCCTACTACATATGTTGAGATTTTTTAGCTTGTCTTGTATTTAAAACAATTTCACACAGCAAATTTTTACTTTCATAAATATGTATTATAAAAAAAGAAAAGGGTAAAGCATCAACATGAATAGAAATGAGACTTGTTGAAGCTACGGTTGCGGTTAGTAAGAGAGAAATTTTGGATCAAATTAGTGACCTGACTAAAGCGGTGGAACAACTAAAGCCAATTCAGGTGGAACCTTTAGTTCCTGTTACCATTAGGCCTGATCATGATACAACTAACAAGGTAACCTTTTCGCTACAATAAGAACAACTTCAATAAAAATAACATGCATTTTGTTTTTGTACAACTTATACAAACTGTCAAAAAGACGCCACTTCTACATTTACAGAAGAGAGATGCACTGAGCTTACGCGGATTAGCTATCTCGTCTCTGCCTTTCATCTCTGCAATCTCTTGACAACCTAAAGTAGTCATATGATTAACGGTTTAGCTGACGAGGCTACCTTGTTAATTGTATCATGGGCCTGATGTTGCTCTAGGCAAGACAAATTTAGATCTCATTAAATCGCTTCCTTAGTTTTAGGTAATTCGGGGGCATATCCATCATGGAGGGCATCTGCAGGGTTTGCTTTAAATTATTACACGGAAGGGTCAGAGACTTACTACATTGCAATGGGCATTTTAAGCAACAAGATAGTTGGAGAAGCTAATTGCACTTTGAGTTCCTTGAACACTGCTTTTAATTTCGAGGCTATACTATCTCGATTGGACCAATCTTATTCGGACAAGAAACCAATTTATTTGTTAGAAAATGAGCTTAGTATTTTGCGACAGGGAAAGTCAACGATAAATGAGTATTATGATGAAATTAATAAACATTTCACTCTTATTGTAAATAAAATTCGTATGGCTAATACTGGTAAAGAGGAAGTTATTAAAGCTTTGAAAGAAAGGGCAAGAGCAAACGCGCTACGTGTATTTATTTCGGGCCTACGTAAACCTTCAAGTGATATCTGTTTTTCTTCAAATACAACGGATTTACCAACTGCTCTAGCAACAGCGCAAGAGCTCGAGCAAAATCATGAACGATACAGATTTGCAAATGCATTTACTGGCTACAAAAATGTACAGCAAACATTTTACCCAACCCATAATTCAACCAAGGAGGGGACCTTTCAGCATATACCAACCGGGACACAAAATTTGTCATATCCATCGCCTATACCAATGGAAGTAGATAAAAATACTTCCTACTTTAGAAAACCAATGCCACTTTCAAAGGAATTGGATCCTCAATATCAAAGTATGAATATGTAATAGCATTGGTAGGAAAAAACTAACTTCATTTGATAGTTTTAAACGTCGCTGTGTAAGTAATAATTCCAGTCAGTCTCCAATTCAAAAGATGCAAAGAATTAATTACGCTGAAAATTATGAAATTGATGATGTGCGTAACAATTGCGATTTTTCTTATAATGAAACCGAAGGGCATGCAGTCGACAGCTTTAATTTTTTAGCATAAGGTCGTTTGTGTTGTGTATTTTGACAGTTCTACAAGCTAAAAGAAATAGTCAGCTGGGCTTGTAAGGCTACCTGGTATCAAGGCGAATCAACTACAGGTGGTCGCATGATACAATTAACAAGGTAGCCTTTTCGCTACAATAAGAACAACTTCAATAAAAATAACATGCATTTTGTTTTTGTACAACTTATGCAAACTGTCAAAAAGACGCCACTTCTACATTTACAGAAGAGATATGCACTAAGCTTACGCGGATTAGCTATCTCGTTTTGGCTGCCTTTCATCTCTGCAATCTCTTGACAACCTAAAGTAGTCAGTTGATTAACGGTTTAGCTGACGAGGCTACCTTGTTAATTGTATCATGGGTGGTCGTAATTCAATTCGCTTCAACATTTTCCTCCGAGACGTTATACATTTTGTTGTCATTTGCTATCAGCTTTGACAACTCGTGGAAAAATGTTGAAGCGAATTGGTATGCGGGCACCTGTAATGGATTCGCCTCGTCAGCTAACCCGTTAATCATCTGACTACTTTAGGTTGTCAAGAAATTGCAGAGATGAAAGGCAGCCAAAACGAGATAGCTAATCCGCGTAAGCTCAGTGCATCTCTCTTCTGTAAATGTAGAAGTGGCGTCTTTTTGACAGTTTGCATAAGTTGTACAAAAACAAAATGCATGTTATTTTTATTGAAGTTGTTATTATTGTAGCGAAAAGGTTACCTTGTTAATTGTATCATGCCTTGGACTAGCTGAATCTAGCTTGAAGAAATGTCAAAATACACAATGGGTGACAGCAGTTCAAGATTTCTACCAACAATATACATGAAGTGTTTGTTGTAGTTATGCGACTACCTGGTATCAAGCTGCCTTGAGCCAGGCTACCTGGTATGAAGGTATCTTGAGTAGAGCTGTGCGCGGCAGAGCCTTGTGCCGAAGCGGCTACAGCCGGCTACGCCGCGCCGCCGACAATTTCACGGCTGAATTTGGCTAAAAATTAGCCGCCGATGTCATTTGGACATTTACTAAATTTTATTTATTTCTTATGGGAATTATTATTGTGCAACACTTGTAAGTTTTGAAAAACAGGGTCCAGCTCAATAAATTTGAACAGTAAATTACGTAGGTACATGAACGAAGGGGAAATACCTATCTGTTGGGGGTTTTCAATATTTTGTATACTGATATATGCTAATTACTTTCATAATTATTTTCTGTTAAGTTTATCAGTCCTTTCTATATAATTTATATGGTTAATATATATTAAATAACACTAAGAAAACAATAAAGACAACGAATTAGCAGGGTAGACAACTAGCTGTTTACAAGCCGTCACACTTCTCGTTAGTACATAGGCTCTTCAACACCAACTACAAAAAAAAACGATAAAAAGTTAGGAACTAAAGATCCTATAAACGAAACTGAAACTAGCTAACTTTTGAACCGCAAGTGATAGAGACTTGAAATTCTCCCAGGATGTGCAGTTGCCAGCACCTCGTTTCTGTATTTCTCGTATCGAGAAATTTCTAACATGGAAGAAGGGAATTGACACAAAAACAATGTAAATTGAAACAAAAATGTCAGTTTCTCGCACAAGGGTTTCTGTATCATTGACATATGAGAACTAGCTGTCATTATGAGTGTTTTCCGTTAAATATTGGAAAGATACGAGTAAAAGTGTTTCCATATGCAAATAATGCGAGAACTTTTCGGCAAGAACTGTCAAAATGATCCGCATTCAATCATTCATCCGAAAACAAGGCGAGAAGCAACAAATGTACAAAATGTATTAATTGATCAAAATAAAAATTTTTAGCACAAACCTTTTTAATTAAAATATTAAACATATTGTAAACTATTATGGATTCAAAATTAGCCGAAAAGGTGAGTAATAAAAAAAAGAACATTTAAAAACTAATATTTATGTGGATGTAAAAATTTTGTAAAAAAAAAGTATTAAATACATACTTACATTGTGAAACAAAATAAATATAGTGAAATTTTAAATATATAAAAACGTTGCATTAAATTGAAATTGAGCATGTGATTCATACTGTTTTATTTAAAAATGTGTCGAATGTGTTTATTGCTAAAAGGAGTGCACCTGGGATAAACATGTACATATATATTTGTTAATTTTATTTATTATCATTTTAGAAAATCGAACGAATTTCGAAGCAACAGAAGCAGAAACTAGTGAATTATATGGCATCGAATTTAGAATTCGCAAGAGGTCAGTTTGAAGCAGCTAACGCCTACACCAGTTTGAAAGAGGAATGGGCGTCACTGACAACATCATTGAACTCCTTGGGTGGCAGTGAAAAAACTGCTGAACAGTGGAAAAAGGTAATATTTTGTAGATAAATACATAAACACATTTTCTTTCATAGATTTATTTTCTTAGTGCTGAACGGATCAGTTGCGTCCCTCAGTTTCCGACGATATAGTCGCATCATGTTCCTCCTGTCATCATTTTCTGCAACAACTACAGTAACGGCACACATTTTGTTTATAATTTTATTTTTAAATTGTATTGTTTTTATATTTTATTCTTTTTAACACAACTTCTCTAAACGTTTTATTTTTATAATTTATTGTTTTTAACAAGAAAAAATTCTCTTTTTACTTTTTAAAGCACTAAATTTTTTTTGACAATTAATTTTTCCTTTTTGACGTTTATTTTTCATTTGACGTTTGATCAATGGAAATATTCCAGTGAATACAACACTTGTTTTGATTGTTTTCGCACTGAAATACAGACACAATTTTTTCTCGCAAATCGAGAAACGATGGAATTTTTTGTTTCACACTTCAACGGAAAAGTTTCTCAGTGCGAGAAATACAGAAACGAGGTGCAGGCCTATGCAATAACGTATACCAAAAATAACAATAAGTGAAAATTGAAAAAGGGGACCCCCTTTTATTGCAAATTGACATTAATTTTTGAACAGTTAAATGTTTGTAGCATGTGTAGTTGGAAGACCTTTACAACAAATACTAAAAGCAATAAAAAGTTAAAAGCTGAAGCTACCCTTTGGTAGTACGAAAGGCTTAAGGTGAGAGGGTATTTGGCTCAAATTATTAATACATACGAAAAATGCTTTTCATTATTATTCATTTGCCACCAGCAGAGCTACAACTATTAACCTACAAATTCGAAAAAGTCAATTGCAGTAAATAAAGAAAACAAAAATACGCTTGACTTGTTAATTTAGCTTAGACTGGTTTTTGTCTCAGCCGTTATTTTTCTGTCAATAAAGTTAATATCGTATGTCTCTATAAAATAAATAAAAAAATATACTAACATTATATAGATGTGCGATAATTGTTGTGTTATGATCAGTGATAATATTCAATGTGCTTATCAACTAATATTTATTTTTGAACTTTTTTATTTTTTCAAGCCGATTTTTTATTAGAGCCGAAAAGAAGACAGCTAGCTGCTGAACTGTCGGCTACAGCCGATTAGCCGCCGCCGCCGATAAAAATGCTAGGCGCAGGGCTCTGGTGCGCGGTCGTTTAGCATGATACAACTAACAAGGTAGCCTTTTCGCTACAATAAGAACAACTTCAATAAAAATAACATGCATTTTGTTTTGTACAACTTATGCAAACTGTCAAAACGATGCCACTTCTACATTTGCGTAAGAGAGATGCACTGAGCTTACGCGGATTTGCTACCTCGTTTTGGCTGCCTCTCCTCTCTGCAATCTCTTGACAACCTAAAGTAGTCAGTTGATTAACGGTTTAGCTGACGAGGCTACCTTGTTAATTGTATCATGGTCGTTTAAGCCCGTATGATACTTCATTTTTCTTTCATTAATTGGTATAGAATTGATAGAAAGAAACAGCAATTGCTAGAAAGAACCAAATATACAAAACGTAAACAAAACTGGCATCTTTTTTGTAAGTGTTGTATTCTTTTTATTTCAAGAAAGCGCTGGGAAATAAAAATTTTCCAAAAAGAAGCGTTAAATCGCAAAAATTGTCCATAAACCGCTGACACAGCAACATTCAAGTTTGAAATGTCAATTTTAAGTTGAAAAATTTAACATTTTTTTTGACATATTCTCATTTTTTATCGATAACTTCAACAAAAATGTTGACAGTTTTGCATTTATCTTAATATAGCTGAACGCGTTGCACATACTAAATTCTACTATTACATTATATTTGCACTGTTCTCCAAAATTTGAACAATGCAATAAAAATGTAGTGTCATACGGGCTTTAGGTGAAGTTACATGGCCCGCTTTAGACGCGTCCACGCTTTTCATGCTTTTTATACGTTTTAGGCGTTCTATGCGTTTCATACTACAAGTTACATACTACGCTTCACACGCGCCATATTTTGTTGTTTTGATCAGCTGTTGTGCAAATATTTTTAGCATACAAAACAAATATTAACAAAATGGAAAGTGAAATTGAAATTTTAAAAGAATTAATGGACTTTATAGAGTTCATAAACATTGTTATTTGTGCGATAAGAGCTTACGAAAAGCTCCAAAATTGTACATATGTATGTATACACATACCTGGTAAATTAAGCTAATTACTTATTGCGCTCCATGCAGCTACTCTTTTATTTTTGTTCCGATAGAGCAGCAAGGTTTTATTATATAAAAGCTAGTGGTTTTTAACTGCATTTATTAGCTTCTCTTCCATATCGTTTGTTTCAATAAATTGAAAATATTTGTAAACATAACAGTGATGATACTCAGTACGCAAACGCAATCGATAAATCGAATCCAAATTTCGTTAATGAAAAAAGTGTTGTAAAAAACAATTACAATTTGTTTTATTCGTGAAAATGTTTATAAAATTTGTAACAAAACTTTTCTTTTTTATTAAAAATGTTTTTTTGCAAGATTTTATAAATTATTTTACGATATAAAATGTATTTATCGATAACGTTGAGAGTAGACACATCATTGGTTATTAAAAACAGCTGACATTTTCTCATGACGCTTGTGACGCATATAAAAGTAGAAAATAGGTCTACTTTATGCGTTCTACGCGTCTTCGCGTTCTATGCTTTGTGCTCTGTAACTTGTCACATACAAATGCACTAATCCTACTTTTTTGACAACCGCTTGAAAAGCGTCGACGCGTAGAAAGCGTACTGTGTAACTTCAGCTTTTGTTTTAATGAGCGCTCTTTTCCGGTTAATTAGCACAGACTGATCCGTTCGTTCAATTCGTTCAACCGCTCACTTTGAACGAACAGTACGGCAACAATTTCTTTGTGTATCTCCGGTTGTGTATCAAAACAGATGTTAAGATAAAGTAAACACAACAAGAACACAGACACAAAAGCAAAAATGGGTGAAAAATAAAAATGTAATGAAATTTACATATGTATTTATATTAATAACTAGAATAATTTAGTATTTTATACATATGTCTAACAAAAACCTATATTGCGTCTGGTAAGGAGTTGGATATTTAAAAAAGATGCAATATGCAACCAAATTTCACTACTTTTTCTTTATGACATTTTTTTCTTTTATTTGAACAAACACTTAAATATCAATTTAATTTTTCTTTAAAACCGAGACTCTTTTACTAAACCATTTTTATCAACAACGATATCAGTATTTTAGCGAAACTGACTGTTATTACTTATTAAAAACGAATGAAAACAATACCATTCAAAATAAGTTTTTACTTACATACACTTAAATCAACCCTTAAGAAAACGCAAACAATCAACTAAAACAGATGAGCATAAAATTCAACATCGTAACTATTGAACGAAATCCGCTCACACGAAAGACCGGATCACTACGTACATTTAAGTGATCCGTTCAATTTAACCCGTTCGTTCACGAACGACACAGTTTTAGTACCGTACACTATTGAACGAAATCCGCTCACTTAAAAGACCGGATCACTACGTACATTTAAGTGATCCGTTCAATTTAACCCGTTCGTTCACGAACGGCTCAGCTCTTGATTCTTGAGCAAAAGCAGAGTACTATATGTATGTCTGTGGCAAAAGTTAAGAAAAATAAAAACTGACCATTTTCATTGGTCATTATGTATAACTTTTTTAGGTCCAGAAAAATTGAATGAAACTTTTTGTGTGGCAAGAAGCACCTTCAAAAACTTCATCCACAGCCTGTTGTTCAAGCACCCATTCCACATATCTACGACGTTGTGAATGGCCAGCTGGCTTCAGTTGTTGTGTGAGCTGGACTTTATATGGATGTACATACATACATAGGTGTAAATATAAATGCAAAATACTCCATAATGCGCCGCAAGACAGTCCTAATTCCTGAAACGAGGAATCGACACATTCGGGTCTTCCGCAACACTTTCACTTACAGCAGCGATATTTTCACCGGAACAAGCGAAACGAAGATACACAGGCCTTACAATATTTGTAACCGCTCCAGTCTCTTCAAATTTCTTCACAATTTTGCCCATTGCTTGCATAGTTGGACGATTATGTAAACCTCAATCTCCTCCTAAAGCTCGATACGTGGCAGAATCACCATTTTTGTAATATGTTTTGATAATTTTTATGCGTTGTGTGATAGTTTAGTGATTCATTTTTGTCAATGTCAGACTTTCAACTGAGAAGAAAAAAATTGGTTTAACAACTTAGTTTGACAGATGTCGAATTCCAGTCCTATACTTTTGAAACCACGAAATAGCCCATTATTTACTTACATAGTTCTTATTTGGCTCTAGTTCAACCTCTCGGTTACCATTATTTTGTATTAATATTAATTAAACAAGAAGAGCAAAATTTTATAGCTATGTGGGTAGACAACCGGATGTTTCTACATCCCTGCGAACTTTGAACGTGTTGGAAAGTAGAAAATCTGGCATCATATAAACTACTGTTTTAATAAAACTTATTATATTGAAATATATTTTGACTTAGGTGCCTTGATTTTTCCCTTCACTTATAATGAAAAACTAAATTATTAACTCTGAATAAACTGATTGTTACACTATCAGAAGCCTTTTAATTCCACGATCACAACAGGTTATGGGCCCAGTTTGTGATAAATAAAAAGGTTGAAGATCCGTTTTAAGTGTAAATCAAGTCTGTTGCTGAAGATGTCGTTTTCATCAAATTTTAGCGTAGAAAAATTGATGGGTCGAGAAAACTACGCATCATGGTCGTTTGCGATGAAAAATCTCCTACAGCACGAGGAATTGTGGGAGACTGTTATGGGACAATATCCAGCTTCTGGAATCAATGTGAAATCTGATACCAAAGCCAAAGCGAAAATTATCTTGATGGTAGATAAAATAAATTACGTCCATATCGAAGATGCAACAACATCAAAAGAAGTTTGGGACAAATTGAAAACAGCATTCCAGGACTCTGGACTATCGCGTAGAGTTGGACTATTACGTCAACTCATTACCACAAATTTTTCTACATCGCAAAATATTGAAGAATATGTAAGCCAGATAGTATCAACGGCGCATAAACTTAAGGAGGTTGACATGCCTGTAAGTGATGAGTGGGTTGGAACACTTCTATTAGCCGGTTTACCTGAAGAATACGCCCCAATGATTATGGGAATAGAAAGTTCTGGAGTCAAGATAACGTGTGATTCGATTAAAACAAAATTACTTCAAGACGTTAAGAAACCAGTCAATGATAACACTGCCTTTTTTTCAAAAACAAAAAAGAAGTATGTTTCGAAAAAAGGTTTTAGATGTTATAATTGTAATCGCTATGGACACAAATCAGCAGATTGCCGCGTAAATAAGCAAACCAAAGACAACAAAGAAGTTGGTTTTTGTACCGTATATGCAGCAGGTGTTATCAATAGTCAGGAGTGGTTTGTTGATTCGGGGGCGAGCATGCATATGTCAATGAGGTATGATTGGTTTACAAATATCAAACAATCTCATATAGAAGAGATTTTTGTGGCCAATAAAGAAAAATTAATTGTAAAAGGAGTGGGCGACATACAAATTCGTGTAAAAGGCAAGAATGGTCATGGTGTAGACGTTACCATCCACAATGTACTTTATGTACCCGAGTTGACAGTAAATCTGTTATCCGTGAGTCAAATAATAGACAGAGGTTACACGGTAAAGTTTGAGAGTGACAGATGCACAATTGCTGAACATGGTAATGTTGTTGCTACAGCTCATCTGGAGAATAATATGTTTAAACTGGATCGTGATATGAAACAAATGTGTATGGCGGCAACACAACTTGATGCCCGTGTATGGCATGCCCGTATGGGCCATTTAAATTTTGCTGATTTGACTAAAACAAAAAATTTAGTCACTGGTATGGAATTTCAATTGAAATCGAAGGAAAACTGTGTACCATGCATAAAGGGTAAAATGGCAAGAAAGTCATTTGAGACATCGCTATCCCGTTCGACAAAATTACTTCAGCTTATACATTCGGATCTTTGTGGCCCGATGGAAGAAATTTCAATTGGAAAAGCTAAGTATTTTTTGACATTTGTTGATGATTATTCTCGGAAAGTCTTTGTATATTTTTTGCGCAATAAAATGGAAGTAACATCAATTTTTGAGAGATTTATGGCCGAAGTTGAGAATGAAACTGGTCATAAAATAAAATGTTTGCGTACAGACAATGGCACTGAATTTTGCAATCAGAATATATCAAAATTAATTATTAAAAAAGGGATACAGCATCAAACTACAGTACCATATAGCCCTCAGCAGAATGGTGTTGCTGAACGTATGAATCGCTCAATCGTCGAACGTGCCAGATGTATGTTAATGCACGCCGGATTGTCAAAGAAGTTTTGGGCCGAAGCTGTTGCAAATGCTGTGTATGTCATCAATCGCTCTGTTTGCTCTGCTATTCATAAGGGTACACCACAGGAAGTTTACAATGGTGTTAAACCTGACTTAAGCCATCTTAGAGTGTTTGGTTGTCGTGCCATATCATATAACAAAAACCGCAACAGAAAATTTTTTCAAATGAAAATGAATTTTATTTTTGGAAACCGGATACCAATGAAGTGGAGGCTATCACTGAGAACTTGAACGATAACGATGAATCTAATAATGACACAACGCCATTGGAATATTTCTCAGATCAAGAAAATGATGAATCGTCCGATTACTATGAACCTGATGAAACTCTTATATCTGAAGATAGCAGTACTACATTGCCTATAGAAAATAACAATGGTGTTCGCCGTTCTCAACGGATTCCAAAAGCGATAAATATGAGAGATTACCATTTGTATTCAGTGGAGGCAAATGACATGGGTGACCCTATTACTGTTCAGGATGCCATGAATAGTTGCGAAGCAGCGCATTGGAAAAGTGCAATGGAAGAAGAGTATAAATCTTTATTGAATAATAATACCTGGACTATGGTCAAATTAGCCAAAGATAAAAAAGCTATTAAGTGCAAATGGGTTTTTAAAAGAAAACGAGATGAGAATGGAAAAGTACAGAGATATAAGGCCCGATTGGTAATAAAAGGTTGCTCACAGAGACCAGGTATTGATTACCAGGAAACGTACTCTCCTGTAGTAAGGTATACTTCAATTCGTTACTTAATATCAATAGCAGCACAATTTGATCTAGATATTGAGCAAATGGATGCAGTTACTGCATTCCTTCAAGGCGATTTATGCGAAGAAATATTTATGGAACCTCCGGAAGGTGTGGGTGCGAATCCAAATGGTCAAGTATGCAAACTTAATAAAGCCATTTATGGTTTGAAGCAAGCAAGCCGTCAATGGAACAAAAAATTGGACCAAGCTCTAAAGAAAATGGGTTTGCAACAATCAAAAGTTGATCCATGCATATATTTTAATGTTTGTCATTCCAAAATGTTTTTTATTGCGGTATACGTTGATGACTTAATTATATTTTCTAACAATATGCAGTTAAAAATAGAAGTAAAGAAGGGTTTACAAAAAATGTTTTTAATGAAGGATCTGGGAGAGGCCCGAAATTGTGTTGGATTACGTATTACTAGAAACCGTAACCAAGGAGAAATTCATATAGATCAATCAGTTTATGCAGAGGAAATTTTGAATAGATTTAAAATGATTGATTCAAATCCGGTATCAACACCTTTTGACGTCAATACAAAACTTACACATCCAAAACCAGATTCACAAACCCTTAATAATATTCCATATCAAGAAGCTATTGGCAGTTTGCTCTATTTGGTACAAGGAACTCGTCCAGATATTGCCTTCGCCGTAAATTTCTTAAGCAAATTCAACAATAATTTTGATAATTCACATTGGACAGCTGTAAAACGTGTCTTTAGGTACATAAAAGGTACAATAAATGTGAGACTGACATATTCTAAAATGCAAAGCCCAGAAATTATTGGTTTCTGTGATGCTGATTACGCCGGTGATATAACAGATAGGCGTTCATGTACAGGATATGTATTCATCCAACACGGTGCTATTAGTTGGAACAGTAAACGTCAAACAACTGTAGCCCTTTCAACAACAGAAGCCGAATATATGGCTATGTCTGCAGCAGTACAAGAAGCTGAGTGGCTACGTCAATTAAAAAAAGGCTTGTGGAATAATTCACAAGAGAACATAAAAATATTTTGCGATAATAAAAGCGCTTTGAACTTAGCAAAGAATGATGCATTCCATGCTCGATCCAAACACATAGATGTTCGACATCATTTCTTGCGTGACAAAGTTAATAATGGAAATGTCATGCTAATCTATAAGTGTTCCGAAGACATGGCTGCAGATTTCCTTACGAAACCCGTTACAAGGGAAAAACATTTCAAATGTGCCAGGATGTTGGGACTCACTAATTTCGAGCCAGCTTTTAGTGGAGGTGTTGGAAAGTAGAAAATCTGGCATCATATAAACTACTGTTTTAATAAAACTTATTATATTGAAATATATTTTGACTTAGGTGCCTTGATTTTTCCCTTCACTTATAATGAAAAACTAAATTATTAACTCTGAATAAACTGATTGTTACACTATCAGAAGCCTTTTTATTCCACGATCACAACAGAACGTGCTAATTTCATAATTTTAGCACCGCCATTTAAACCACTCGGCTACCAATGCTCACGCTTTGTTAATAGAAATAGTGACACACAGGGATTAAATTTGAGGCAATTAACAATTATTCGAATAAAATAGATCACTGTTGTTTAGTTTATTTAAAGGAATGTCGGCAGAGACAAATTCCTTACATAGTTCCACGACTTATTTTATCTCTTAAAAAGTTTGATGAAGTTTTAATTTTTGCTAAACAGCATTTGGCTCAAGAGAAAAACATGCATTTGCATGAACCACCTGAATCCGCCTGTTTGCGTGGGAAAAAGAAATAAAACACAATGAGTATTTTTAAAGATCTAAGAGAAATTCTCGACTTTATTATTTTACCTTTGTTAATTTATCTGGTAAGCGAAAGTTGCTGTGGCGTAAATGGCGTTTAAATAACAAGTGGTATACATATATAAAAAACCGAACGAACGTAGCGAGCAATATTTAGAAAAAGGACACCGTTACCGGTTAACTCGTTAGAATCTGTGTAGAAACTCCAACACAACGGTGTATAAAAGGGGAGTTACACAAATCCTAGAGGACAGGCGCGAAAATATTTAATACATAAAAATTCGACAAAAACCTAGGTATATCTTAACTAAACACCGACAAACTTTTTGCTATATGCACACACTTCTATTAAGTAGGACGCATTCGGCGTCCTTAAGATATACATACTTATTTACCATGTGCAGCCTGCAGTAAAAATTTGTGGTAGTTAAAACTTTTCAATTTACCATAGCCCGTAAGATTTGTTTTGGACGTAACAAATTTTTATTACTATTGCTCATGCGTAAGTTCAGAAATGCATAAGCATATGAAAACTGGAAGAACGTAACTCGATCAATTAATATTTCGTTCTCGTTTTTAACCATTGTATTGTAGTGGAATTTCCAATACACGTTTGAAAACTTCACAACCAAGTCTTTTAATATTAGGTATCTGACGAAATATTGTATAGGAGCTATGTATGATGTCCGGGAAATTTGTTCGCTATTGTTGCATTTTCTCGCTAAAATATTAACTCGGATTTTAAGAAACAAATGCAAATTCATATTTTCTATTAAAAAAAACATTACCTTTTAATAATAATTTCCTGGTATTTTTTATTCAAATTGTATTAAAAAATGGTTTACTAAACCAAAAATTCAACCATGTCGACTAATTTCTTTACAATTACTCATAAATGATACCATCATGTTATAGGCATCTTTGTCAAACTCAATATTTTCTCCACCAAACAAAATAGCCTAAAATGGAAGACTTAAATATTTTAGTTTACACATATATCCAGACTGTACAAACCTCACTAGCTCTAATAGCGGAAGCGCCAGCAACCTTTCCAATAACTTCTATCCAATCGCCCTTGGCCGCACCAACAGAATCGGGGAAGCTGACATTAATTTTTTGATCATCCGTAGAAATGCCTGTTAAATTCGTGCCTGCTTCACTCTCTACACACAACATGATGCTAATATTCTGCCCAATATTCGATCTTAACATATTTCCATTTGCAATGTTACGATGTTCAAACGACCCTGGCATTATGAAGAATTTTATCTAGATTTATAGATTTTTATTTATAAACTCAGTTTTTGTATGAAATAAAGAAAGAGCGGTTCAAATTGAGAGCTTGCAAATTCTCGATAGTTTAATTTTTAATTGAGTAGCGATATTTTTATCGATACTGCTACTATCGAAAAAAAGAATTTTAGCCCTAGAACCATGATACAACTTGTGTCATGTACAACTTATATCAATTACAACTTGTATCATGTACAACTTGTGTCATGTACAACTTGTATCATGTACAACTTGTATCATGCCTAGGACGACTGGAAACTTTTTACTGCTCTTGCACCAAGTCAAATTATACCAGGTGGTTGTAAGCGAAAAACCCATACATTTTGTTAGTGTAAAATCTTTTTGCTATGTCAAATTCTGAATTCGCCTGGTTAGCTCTGCTCATTCACTCTCACAACTGGAAAGATAGCTTGCTCACTAGATCTTACAGCCAGAGGTGTTAGATGTGACGATTTTGCGGTAATTTTGATCAAAAAAACGCTAAAATGACATTTGCCGTTTTTCTTCATAGAAACTCTTGTATTTTCACGTTTTTCTAGCTTCGATCCTTTTTAAATTTATGGCAACTACGAGAAAGTAATTGAAGGGAAAAAATGTATTTAAAAAAAATTTTTATATTTTAATTTACTCAAGAAAGGAAGAGACTAATAGATCGCATTCTTACGATCACTTACAACAGGCATATGTATGTTAATAAGAAGTAGTCGCAGTGTAGAATTGACGTTGAAATTTATAACCAACTTGTAGACGATTGTATTGAATTCTATGGTGAGTTATGCGTTCAAATAAAGAAAAGATTTGACTTGGAAATTCAGTTTTAAATAATTTTAATTTAATTAATCCATCCGTTATTTTAAATAGAAATATTTCTATAATATAAGTGTTAAATTTTTTTCCTAAATTGGTATCTAAAGAGAAGTACCAGGGAGTTGAAAACGATGTAAGAGAATTGCGGATTTTAAATTTAAATAAAAGTTCAACCAATTTTAATATTTTTTGGAAAAAACTCATTCAAGTTATCAAATAATGAACCGGCTTTTCCCATTTTATGTAGTTTTATTAACGACTTAATGGTTTTGCCAAACTCATCTGCTATCGTACTGAAATGAGAAATTTCTTGGGGACAGAAACAAGTGAAGGGATTTTGTTTGCGAAGGACTATTTAAAATATAACTCTTCAAAGTGTTTTAATGTAAACATTACAAAAAGTTTATTTAAAAGGCACAAAGCAATAAATTTGTATTAATAATATTAACATAAAATTTTTATAATACGTACATATGTGCATATACATATGTATATAGATACTAATATTTTTTGTAAAATTTTTAAATTGTACTGGTTTTGCTATAGTAAAATACTCGTTGAATTGTTTTTGGTACAATAAAAATGGAACAAAATTAATTAATTATGGGTAAATTTGTACATTTTTATAAATGACGTTTTTTGACGTTTTACGAATTGGTTTTTGACATTTCTGACGTTTTTCTTTCCGAAATTTGACGTTTTCTGAAAAAATTTTCTTAACACCCTTGCTTACAGCATAGAAGATATATTGTAAACAATTTTTGACATAACAAGATGAAAAAATGGGAGAGAAAAAATAATCGCCTGTTCACCTTGTTTAATCCACCTTGGTCTCGACTGAAATTCGAAAATTTTACACATTTATTTTGACACTATTTGCTAATTTGACAAATTTGAAAGAGCAATTTTGTATTTAATTTCATTCCTATCCACTATTACCCCCTATCACCCATGAACTCAGTATTTCTAAAAGAAAGTTTTCAGTTTGAACCGGGACAAAGGAAATGATATAACGCGTAATACAACTAATAAGAGAGCCGCTTCCCTACAATAACAGCAACTTCAAGAAAAATAGCACTTATTTTTCTTTTGTTCGCAGGAGTTCGCAAATGTCAAAAAAAGCACCACTAAAAATACTAACACAAGGAAGTAAATAAAGAAAAACGTTTGTTTTGCTATGTCTTGTCATCTGTGGTGATTGTGTGCAGGGTACAACCAATTAGAAATATTTGATTTTACACAAAGAATCGTGTGTTAATTGGAAAATTTAGTTAGTTAATTTCTATTATTTGAACTTTTTCTTATATAATTATTTCTGTGTTAAGTTTATCAGGCTCAAGTTCTTTCTATATTATCTTTGTGATTGATATTAATTAAATTAGACAAAGAAAACATCAAAGACATTTAGCAGGGTGGACAACTAGTTGTTTCGAAGCCGCCACACTTTCTCGTCAGAACCCGTCTTTGAACTCTGGGGCTCATGTTTCTAAAGCGACAAAAATTTAAATGCTCTCAGCTTGAAACCATTAAGAATTAATTGAATTGAATATTTTCTTTCGGCGCGTGAAAAAATATAACCAAAACAAGAAGTTAGATTCTCAAAAAAAAAAAAAGAAAACAATGTCTCTTCTCAAAATTAAAAAAAACTCTAATCTATTTATTTTAATTAAAAATGATTGAAACATAGGTAAACGAATTTAGTAAAATTTAACATAAACAAGTAGCTTTAAATAAAATTTTATCAGGTTGAAAAATTTTATTTACAAGAAATGTACTTATGTACGTTGGTCACCACATATGCTTTAACAATAATGAAGAATCAGAGGATTAACCGTTTAGCTAATGAGGCTACCTTATTTGTTGCAACATGAGTATAACGCAGAAATTGTTTTAATGAAAAAACTGCACAAAAGCTTTTTAAATTGTTCAAAGAATAGAAGCAGCTTTTTTAAATTCAATTTGCCAATATTCATACATGGCTTTCCATCAACCTCTTTCAAAATTTGAATTTGCATATTTTAATGCTTTTATTGTAAAATGTTAGTTAGTTGAAGACAAGGCGAATCTAGTACAGGTGGTCGCAATTCAATTCGCTTCAACATTTTTTCTCGAGACGTCACAAGTTTTGTTGTCGTTTTCTATCGGCTTTGACAACTCAGAAGATAAATTCGTGGAAAAATGCTGAAGCCTTGGTTGAAGAAAGACATCAAGCCGATTCAAGTATAGGTGGTCGCAATTCAATTCGCTTCAACATTTTCTCTCGAGACGTCACAAGTTTTGTTGTCGTTTTCTATCAGCTTTGACAACTCAGAAGATAAAATCGTGGAAAAATGTTGAAGCGAATTGGGATGCGGGCACCTGTATGGGATTCGCCTTGCTCAATACCAGGTAGCCGCGTAACTATACCAAACACAACACCAACAAACACTACATATATTAAGTTGGTAGAAATAATTTATATTGTCACCCATTTATTTGCGTTTGTGTATTGTGTGTTTTTAAGCCAGAAGCAGTAGTTCGTTGCCGTTGTAAGGCTGCCTGGTATGAAGGCACCACCTATTAATTTCGAATCGCGCCACATTGTGCCAGGATTGTCAGATATATTTTGACCTTTATCTCAAATTTCAATATAAGAAATCGCCAAAAGATTTTTAATTAGTTTTTCCCAGCTACTCTCTTTCTCTCTCAGAAACGTCAAACATATAAAAAAAAAAATCACAAAGTTCCCTGATATTCATCACTGCTCCTAAAGCGACTGTTCAAAATTAGTATTCCAAAAAGAAAAAACGCAAAACATGCATCATTGATAATTGTCAAAGAGAGGAATTGGCATAAACAACAACACTTTGTAAACTGGAAATTTTTTAAACCTACCGCAAAATAAGTTTAATTTAAAAGTCCATTAGATTTGTAAATCGTGATAATTTATATAAAAAAATATTTTAACTTTTTGTAAAATTGTTATTAGCACGAAATGTGAAAAGAATAAACCTCTAACATCACTGTCGGCGTATTACAAAAAAGGAGGATGAAAATTGATTTTTCCATTTATCTACCAAACTGCAGTAACTTTTAGGAATTTATCTCAATATCGTCAATTCGTGTAACTGAATATCTCTGTTTAAATAGCTAAATTGAGACAATGAGTAAGTTATTAAATTTGGAACAATCAGCAGGGATTTTATGACTTAATGTACTCCAATGAAGTACATTCTAAAATACTGGTGCTGGCGTGCGTTTGGCGGCATGTTAGCGCATTTTTACTGAATTCCTATACTGTGCATTTTCTTTTTTCCTTATACAGTGAGCTCGCGGTAATGTGAATTAACAAAAATCTCATATTCATTTCAACATCGCATAAAATAGAAAAATTTATGTATTGTTGGTTTCATGTAGAAATAGTTAGTTCACATTTTTTCAAACTCGACAGCTTTTTTTCTACACATTTAAATATAAGATCCTTCAATCTAAATGTGAAATTAACCAGGAGATTAAGAAAAAAAAATTGGATATAACCTTTACTCTCAAATAGGTAATTATGCATTTATGTTTATCTAAATCTATGCAGAATCGATTTTAATGAAATTTTGCACAGACAGGTTAATTAACTATCCAACCAACAACATATACATATATGTACGTTATCTTTTCTACTCCGCGTTTCGATTACGTTTCCGTATTCAGTAACGTTCGAGTCGAACAATGGTAGATATTTTGCAAGAAAAAAACCTAATCGAAAAAAATTAAGAAACTTGGAATAAATGATTTTGTAAATATTTCATTAAAGTTAATTTTTTTTTGCAAAAATTTTAATTTTATGATAAAAAGAAAAGTTGAATATTGTGTCAATTTGTAATAAATAAAAAATTAGCCAAGGCTGCGAAAATTAAATTCAAGCCGTTTCTTAAACGTATTAAATAGTCGCTAAAATTGTAGATACTGCTGGAAACTGCAAAAATTTGCAAAAACATAAATAGTTGCAACAAATGCTATGCCAGCATAAGCGCTAAAACTAGCAAACAATTTACTGCAAACAATAAAACATTAAATAGTTGCAAAGAGTACAACAGTTTTCAAATTCATGAAAATTAACTAAAAATAGTTTTTAGCAGCAATTACAAATGCAAAAATTCGCGAAAATGTGGAAAATGCAAAAATTTACAAAAGTAATGTTTTAAAAGAGCTAAATTGCTCTAAAAGGACACAAAATATCATAAATAAATAGCGTGAAGATTTTAAAGTTTTTTTTGTTGCAACTTGCAAAATTTTCACGAATCTTACATATTTGCAGAAGAAACTTTTTTTGAAACTGCTCAACTCGCATTTTAAATTAATGCCATCTTTTTCAACTATTTCGTTTTTGAAAAACTGTTTAAAGTAAATTTTTTTCCGATATTCTGCTCATATAAAGCATTTTGCGTATAATAAAACATTTCGTGAATTTCCACGATTATACACACTTTTGTGTTATTTGCTGCAATTGAGGGTTTTTCTTTTTTATTTTTTATTTTATTTTATTTATTTCAGTTTTCTTAAACATTTAACAGAACCTTAAACTGTTCCGAATTAATTTTCTTCAAATTGCAAAAGACTATTATCACTGGCTTAGTTCTTTCGTATATACATTTTTGGCCCTTTCTGCACTTATGCAATATTTAAAGCTTTAAGTATCAAAATTGAAGAACTTCCAATACAATTTGTTCAGTTCCGAAGAACGTAGCACATCAAAATGCAGAATACATACGATCGTAAGAAATTGATATAGAACGAAATGTAGAATACCATTTGTAGATTTCGAAAATTCATTTTGCTTTTTTAATGTTTCTTTTTAGTAAAGAAATTGCTCATTTTTATTTAATTTTGCATAACTTACCGAGATTTCGAAATCAAAATCGAATCTATAATTTTTTAATAAATTTGGCCATTTATAAATTGAATATTGAAATTGTTTTTCTTCCTTAGCTATTTTTAGTTTTTGTTTCATTTTATCATTGGTATTTGTAGGAAGTTAAGTAAAACAATGTTTTGAAAAGCGAAGGCAATGTAAGGGAAATTATATTTTGAGCCCAATACCCAAATCCGGTGGATTCTGTAAACAAAACATTTTCGAAAAAAAGAAATTTTTAAAAACGTATATTAAGTATATATCGAAAAATCGAACTAAAGCCGCATAAAATATTCAAGTATGAACTTAATTATTTATTTGCTTTAAGAGAAAAAAGTAAAAGCTTTTTGATACTTTCAAAAATACAAACCGTAGTAACCGATGGTAACTCGTTGTACAGAAGGTTGCAAAGAAAAGTAAAAGCGTTGCAAAACGAAAAGAAATGTTTACTGTGTTTGAACATTTCTGATTCTCATTTTGTTCATGGGAATTATGGAATAAGTAGTTAAGCCCCATAAAATAATTAACAATTGCAAATCATAAAAAGTTCGACTATAAAGCTGAAATTAATGTTTATAATTTTTATTTGCTATATTCTATATTGCTATTTTATATTCATAAAATATACAAAAACAACAAATATCCCTTTTTTTGTCTACTATCATGCAGCCTAATAGCTTAGAAATAAAAGTACTCAATTTTTGTACAATTGTCTTAAGATTTTTGATTTAATTCAAATTTTAGGAAACGAACTCAGTTGATTAAAATCGTATTTTCAATACATGTATGTATTCAATAGTAATATGTTCGAAGATTAGAATTTTTTGTACCTGCTGCTGTTGCCTGAAAATTTGTGATGTCATTTACTTATACTAGATCGCGAATTTCAAAACTCACCTTCACCTTTTCCATCAGCTCTAGTTTTTGAGTTATCGCGTTACGTTCAAAGCGAGTAAACATGCAAAAATGTATGCAAGCTTAAATATATTAAATGAGAAGTAGTTTTATTAAAAACGCTATAACACGTAAAAAACTAAATAAAATGCGAGGGCAATGAACTTCAAAATTGCAACTTGGTTTATATTGGAACAAACAAAAGATCATTATCTACAAGAATAAATGAACATATGATGGATATCAGCAAAAAGAAAGAGTCGACTGCACTAGCACAACACATATTAAAAACAGGTCACCTAGTTGATTTTAATACAAATCAAAATTTTAGACAATGAAAGTATAGAAAAGAAAAGGTATGCCAAAGAAAGTCTACACATACAAAAAAAGAGAAACAACACTATGGACTTAAAAGAGGATACCGACAACATAAATGCTAGCTACATTGTTGCTATCAATTAAACTGTGATATTAGTTAACAGTGTACAAGTTCTGCATTAAATGTTTATTGTAGTTTATATTTTGTAACGTTTTCATTTTTCAATGTTGTATTTTTCAATGTTTTAATTAATTTCTACTGCCATAAAATGTAAGCAACTCAATTTTAATTCAAAATTAAAAACTCACTAATTAAATGTTTAAATAAATAGATAAAAACCCTTGAAAAAGTCGACAAAAAATCGACGAAACGTCGGGTACAGCAGTAATTAAAACTTTGTTTTAATTATGAGAGATATTACGCCTTATAAGCTAAACCAGAAATGGAACAAAACACGTAGAACAAGGAATTGGCCAATATATACAAAAACACAATTTTTTAGTAAATTACTATTTTTTACGTTTCTGCAATTATTTATTCCAATATTGCTCACTTTTTCTTACTTTCGAGCAGGTATTATAACGAATAAAATTATGCCAACTCGATTTACGGAACACTAAAAACAAAAACTTGTTTTTCCGATTCGGTTTACAGAACAGACATGAATAATTCATGTTGTAACATGCGAATAAAATTAAAAATGTTAGCGCCATTATTACGACTTGGCGGTAAGGTTGGCGTTAGCTAAATGTACTTGTAATGCAAGTGAGCAATAAACTTGCGATTTTTATTATTACAATTAGTTTTTCCTTAATTTAAAACTAAAAAAAAAATGAATTAGTTTTTTGGAAATTTTTCCAATGATTTGACAATTTCAGATTGATATAGCAAACACCCAACCAAATATGGTAAATGCAAAACCAATTTACAAGTTGAATTATTGTTCCGATAACTTATTGCTCACTTTCTGTTAAAGGGAGATAATAATAAGGATACATTATTTATTTGCTCGAAAAAAGCATGTCTTTAACTCATGCCAAATTTTAGTACTGACCCTTAACTTTTATTTTGAATTATATAAGTTATAAACAACTCAAGCTATTATTTTTTGCATACGAAACTTTGTAAATTTATTTATAAAAAAAAGAATTGAAATATTTAAAAATTTTTATTTTCTTCAAGTAATTAATATTTTACATATTAAATCAATTCGAGCTCAAGCCCAATAAAACAATTAACATTTCACCATATTCAAGATGATTTTTTTCTCATTAAAAAAGCAAAAAAAAAATTAAACATAAATGTGAAGTATTTAATTTAAAAAAATTTGAATAATATTCAATTTGATACTGTTTGAGTACAAAACTCTCAAATTGATTTTTCACAAAATCGTAAAAATATTCCTGAAAAATTAAAGTAACTAAGTGACTGTAAAAAAAGTAGTTTGGAAAAATGTTTTAAAATCAAAACATGTTCAAAATGGCCATCTGTTATGATACATCTTCTTGGTTGACTTAAAATACCAGTCTGGAAAAAAAGTTCCTAAAAAACTATGGCCGAAAATGTAATTTTTAAAATTTCATCATAATTTCATTATTAAAAGTAAGTTTTTTCAATATTTCTCGAAACTATTCTGTTTCAAATGTACGAATTGATAATATTCAAAGAAAAAATTTCAATTGTTAATAGTTTTATTGGGCTTGAGTTCGAGTGTATTTCCTCCAAAGAGTGACCAACATTTCTAGATAGACAAGAAAATTAAAGTTGAAGACTTATAGACTGGAATACATGCCATGGCTGTTTCACGTATACCACAATGCTGATCAGAACCCATATAACCAATTGTACCACAAAAATATCTTTCTCAATTTTGAAGAAGTAATATCGCACTCAAGTCCGATAAAATGATTAATAATTGTGAATCATGTAGTTCGACTATTAATTAGTTCAGGTCCAAAAATAAACCCTACAAATGTTTTCTGTCTTTTTCTGCCGTCTATATGCCGCCGATATTTCGTTGATGCTAATCAACTCATCGACAAATACTTAACAGAATGTTTGAAACTTAGCAAAATGAGAATCAAACCTTTAACAGAGTAAACATTTTTTTTTTCGTTTTGCAACCTTCTATACAACGAGTTACCATTGGTTACTACGATTTGCATTTTTGCAAGTATCATAGAGTAAAAGTTCTTTTAATATTCAAAAATTAACTTAATTATTTATTTGCCTTAAGAGCCAATTTAAATGTATTAATTCAGGCCCAAAATTAGACCTTGCAAATGTTTTCAGTTTCAAATATGTTTATTTGATTTTTCTGAATGCAAAATATTTCATATTTCCTTATTTTCTAAAAATAAAATTAAATAAATACAGAAAAACATGTGAACTAAATTTATTTCATTTTGTGAAACGATGAATTGATTACAATTCATTTACATCGCTAGAAAATTAATAGAAATTTGTTCAAATTTATTTTGATCAAATATTTTGAATAAAAATATTCGTGTTGAACAACTATGATCCAGTCTTTGTTTATACTAATTCAAATTCTCAAAACTTTTCATTTTGAAAAACTAAACTCTTATGGCTTCGCTGACTAAAGCACAAAACAAACGAGCTGTCATCAAACATAAAAGAAAATATAAAGAGGAGTTCATACAACATTCGATTGCAACACAAATGCTCAGTTATAAATACATACCATTATTATATTGTCTTATTTAACTGCTGTGATTTGGTTTTCTGCACAAAACTACTGACCACTATGTAGAGAGTTCATATTAAAAATGTGTGTTCATAATAGTTACCATTGTAGAAGTTCACATAACTGCGAGTTCACTGTATTAACATTTTCATCATGAAAAGCACAACCCCTAAATCTATTTATTATTAAATAAGCATATTGCAACTCAAGAATATGACGTAACTTATCAAACCCTTAAACATCGTATTGTAAAAACATGTACAAATGTATGTATATATGTATATACATACATACATATATAGCCCACAAAGTCTGCGTTCACCTTGATGTAGTTTTTTGTGACATAAATAATACCATATAAACATTTGGATGAAAATAAATTTATTTTCTTAAGATTCATATCTCTTAAGATTCATATTTACAACAACCAAAAGCAAAATGCAATCTTCTTCTTCTAGTTTTCAACTAACGGAATTTTACATCATAAACATACAAATATTGCCACCAAAAAGACTGCGTTCATTTTCACTTCAAGGAATAAAAGATACAACAATTTTGATTAAAAACTAACTTCTGTGTTTCCTCAGCTGTGAGACAGCCTCACTCTGCCTGGGTAGCATTTCTCATAATTTCTTTGCTTGATAAGATGTGCAGATTAACTATTTTCTTCGCAAATACGTAAAGGCAGTCAATATGATTATGTTTAGCAGGTTATGCAGACGCTTTGAGCAATCTAGGAAAATTTTTTTGTGTCTGTAGTGCAGCTGAAGAAACACAGAAGTTAGTCAATTCCATGTCAAACATTTTAAATCGCTCACTCGCTTCGTTACACGCAAAACAATAGAAAACTTTAAGCATTGTTGTTGCTTTCATTGTTTTTGTATAAGCGAACGATGTCGAGTGACATCGTGTACCTGGCTTCGAGTTTTCAAGCATCCTAGGTAAAAAAAAAAAAGTATATTAAATAAACGTTTTCATTGAAATTAAAGGGTGTTTTTTCGATGTAGAGAACTTTAAGTTGGCATTACAGTTCAAGATGGCGACCGATTTAACAGCTGTCAAGTGATTTATTCTCAGTTTGGTTGGTTTGGCAATTCATCATGAATAGACTCGCGCCTGAATAACGCTTGCAAATAGTGCAATTTTAGTGCAAAACGAGATTGCCGTTGTTCTCGATTTTCATAAGCGAATTTTGTTTAGCCATGAAGCGCACTTCTGGTTGAATGGCTATGTCAACAAACAAAACTGCCGCATTTGGAGTGAAGCTAATCCTCAAGTGTATGGCGAAACATCGTTACATCCAGAAAAACTGACTGCTTGGTGCGCTTTATGGGCTGGTGAAGTCATTGGTCCGTACTTCTTCAAAAACGATGATGGCCAGAACGTTACAGTCAATGGTGATTGGTATAGAGCTATGATTGCTAACTTTTTCATTCCTGAATGGAATAACCATGATGTCCAGGAGATGTGGTTTCAACAAGACGGCACAACATCTCACACAGCTCGTGCCACAATCGATTTATTGAAAGACACGTTTGGTGACCGCTCAATTTCACATTTTGGACCTGTGAATTGGCCTCCAAGATCTTCTGATCCGCTAGACTACTTTTGTGGGGCTATGTAAATTCATTGGTCTATGCGGATAAGCCACAAACGCTTGACCATTTGGAAGACAACATTCGCCGTGTTATTGCCGAAATACGGCCATAAATGTTGGAAAAATTGGACGTCCATATTGAAGTACATCCGCGCCAGCCGTGGCGGTAATATGCCAGAAATCATATTTAAAATGTAATGCCACAAGATTATCTTTTGGATAAATAAAATTCATGGCAATCGAATGATCCATCGTTGTTTTATTGCAACTTAAAGTTCTATCGAAAAAAACACCCTTTATTATCTTATTCGTGGAAGTGAAAGTGAACGCGGACTTTTTGTTGACAATACTTGTATATTTATGATGCAAAATTACCTAATTTGAAAGAAATGTAGATTTTGTGGCTGTAGATTTTAAGAAAACTTTTTACAAAAAAAAAATTATAATTTTTGTGAACGAAATGAATATGTTATTTTTTTTTTTGTGCCAAAAACTATATTACGGCGAACGCGGACTTTGTGGATTATGTATTATAACAATTGCTTTTTTCTCTTATTAGCCGAAGAAGAAAGTGAAAATGCAATTTTGGACCTGTCGTGCAAACAATTGAAAAAGGTACCAAAACAAGAAGACGCTCAAAACATTCGTACTTTGCTTTTGGATGACAATGAATTGCAAAAAATTGATAACATCGATTCATATCTTAAAATTGAAAAGGTAATGTTTTATAATTACAAAAGAAAAATTAACATTTATTAAGGTTTATGTATAAATATATATGTAAGTAAATTTTAGACATTTAGTACGATTAGTTATCGTCCGCTTTCACACAAACACTGAAAAGAACAAACATTCATATTCATAAAAACTATTGAAGGTTTATTACACGTTTATTTGACAAATATTCCGTAGAAATACGTCAAAAAAGAGCTTAATAAACTTACAATAATTATTATTTTGAATATGGCCTAAAACGTTTAAATGTGTTATTGATTTGCATGTAACTGTGCGATCGAGCGATGGCGAGTGGCATAGTGGGCCTGGCGGTAAAAGAAAATTCGTAGGTTCTTTCTTCGCTCTTGTACTGTTTTGTGGGTAAGAAGAACTATTTAATATTTCCAAACTTTTTCAATTGTCAAGGTTTCTGGGAAAAATTAGCAGTTTGTCGGTAAGGAATGTTTTTTTTTGTAAAAGTTAGATCTTAAATTTCTTATTCACAATGCAAGGCCAATGAAATTAAAACTCCACATATGTTTGGGGCAATGGGAATTTGAAAATTTGTATAAAAAAACAAAATTTTTCTTAAAGAATTTGAATTTTTTTTTCCAAAAAATTAGAATAGTAAAGCGCAAAAACAAAAATTAATTTCAGATTATAGAACATATGTTTATATTCAACTTGTACTTTAAAATAACTGAAATTTAATGATTTGAGGTCATTTAAAGTTAAAATGAATAACATACAATGATGTTTGTAAAGAACATTGGCCTGATTTGATTTCGAATTTTTAGGGTTCCAAACTCATAGAGTAAAAACGGAACCCTATTGCTGAAACTTTACGTCCGTCCGTCCGTCACAGTACATGTGGTTACCCGGCCGCTACAACAGCAAATACTAAAAACCACAAAAAATTAGAAATTAAAGGGGGTCCCCATACAAGAAACCATGAAAATTAGATAAAATCAGCTGTAACTTTTGAACCATAGGAGCTTAAAAGCTGAAATTTTTACAGGATATGTGGTTACATAGGCTCCATAACAAAAAAAACCAAAAAAAAAAAAAATAAAAAATAAAATAAATAACTAAAGGGTGCTTTCATACAAGAAACTTAAATTTCCTGTAACTTTTGAACCATAAGAGATAGAGGCTTGAAATTTTTCACATCACATGCAGTTACTAGGCGTACACAACACCAAATACCAAGAATAGCAAAACGTGAAAATTAAATGTCGCCCTTTAATTTGAAAATTGACTTTCATTTTTGAATCGTAAAAGATGGACATTTAATATCGTCACAGTACATGTAGGTCGCAAGAATCTACAACAAATACCAAAAGCTGAAAAAGTTAAAATTTAATTGGTGTTATGTTATACATATTATACATGGTGACACCCTTTAGTACAAAAATCATCTACAGTAGACTCGCGAAAACGTGAACATCCAGTTACGTGAACATCCAAAAACGTGAACATTTTTATTTTAACATTGACTACTCTAAAACGTGAACAAGTGATGATGGCTCTAAAATGTGAACTTTATTTCTAATGATTTTTTTATTTTCTTAAGTCAGTTCTGTAGTTTTTATAAATTTTGGGAATAGCGGTATTTTAATTTCTTTACAGCTTAGTGACAAAAACATCTTTTAGAAATGTATACACACCTACATACATATATACATATGCACACATATAATACTTAATTTCAGTTTTTATGTGGTGATTGTGGTGTAAACATCTCTACGCGTTTGAGTATAAATAAAGTGTACATAGAAACAAGAGAATTTAAACTCAGTTTCAAAGAAAACTGTCCGCCAAGAAACCAAAAGTTTTAACTCTTCAAGAAAATGTGATATTATTGAACATTTAAGGAAAGGTGCGTCAGTAACGGGGTTGTCAAAAATGTACAATATAGAGTGTAAATTTACAGTGTAAATTTAATTGATTGCTAATTCGGAACAAATTTTCCACTTTTTCATAGCTTTACATCAACTGAAATGAAGTATTGTAGTAAATTTATTAAATAAAATTTGTTATATACATATATTTGTTATATATGTATATATGATTTAGCCTATTACGCGGTTGTGCATACTGATTTTCAACGTATTTTCATGTAAAAAAAATCCAATCTAAAATCGGTAAAAATCTCGGTAAAAATTAGTTCACGTTTTCGCGACTCTACTGTATAATGTTTAAACCGTATGATAGGGGCTTTTAATTTACACGGTGCATGTAGTTGTCTGACAGATAGAGGCTTTAAATTTACACGGTGCATGTAATTGTCTGACCTCTACCCTTTGACCAGAACTTACACGGTAGTACGAAACCTTTGCTGTGCGAGTCAGTCTCATACTTGGCTACATTTTTTTAATTAGCCTTGCATTGTCTATAGCATTGCTTAGTTTCATTTTGAAATATTGAACATGTGTACATTTATTTGTATCATACTTCTAGGTTTTTTTATTCTATCTTGATAAAGTCCGGAGATGTTGAATTATCTATTTTACCCTCTTTTTACCAGTTTTCACCAATTTCCGATTTAATCCCAGATCCGGAACCGTGTTAGATCAAAATTTTCGTACCCGAAAACCACCAAATACCGAGTTTTATCAAAATCGTTAAAGCAGTTTTCGAAAACTCCAAAACGTTCAAAACTTACAGCTAATTTTCACTTTTTAACTGGGGAACCCTTTAGCTTGTAACTTTTGTATTTGTAGAGCACATATGCTACATATCCTGTACCAATTTTTAGTCCCTATCTCTTATGGCTTGAAAGTTATAGTTAATTTTCACAGTTTGTTGTACGGGGACACTTTTAGCTTTCAACCTTTTGTTGTTTTCAGTATTTCTTGTTGTAGTGGCAGGGAAATTTTCGCAGATTGGTATTTAGCTAGATTTCCCTTTCATTTTACGACCGCAGCAAGTTGTCGGGGCACTGAAATGGAAATTATTTTTGGCAATTTGTGATGGAATATTATTCCATTCTACAGTGATCGAGAGTTTTAGAGACTCTTTGTTACTGCGATTTCGGATCTGCCTGTCCAGCTGTTTTAGTGTTCTGTGAAGCAACAATTATTTGATATTCCAAGCGGTATGCTTAGGATCATTTCCCCATATTGTTAAGCTCGTTGTTGATATCGTCATCAAGTTTTAGATGCTGTCAAATTTCTTTGACGTCGACATCAATTCGACAAAAAATCAGCATGAATTTAGAAGAATTTGTTGATGTCCACTTGTTATATTTTTTAAAAAAATATTTATTATCCATATATATTTTTTTCTATTCTATAAGTTTTCATCAAAAAATGTTTTTCAAAAAACATAACTGGTACAAAAAATCAAAACCCCGCGGAAAACTTGCAAAATGCAAAAATACTTTTTGAAAAAGTTAAACAAAAGCACGAACATTCAGGAAAATTTGCAAAAGATAATAAAAGACTTGAAATAATTTATATGAAAAGATGCAACAGATAGTAAAAAAGCGCGATAATATGAGACAAATTTCCGAAATGCAAAAATAGGATTATAGTAGATACAATTTAAAAAATAAAACAGTTGCGAAAACCATAGAAGGATGCAATGTTAAACAGAATGCAAAATCGCGCAAAGCTCAAAAAATACTTAAAGCAATTCTTAAAAATATTAGAAAGCTATAAAACCACAAAAATTCATAAGAAATTTGCAATGTGCAAAAATAGACTTTAATTAAATTAAAGCAACTATAAAGAATGTTTTTTCTTTGCATTTTAAACATTTTTTCGCAATTTTCTGCGGTTTTCTGTTCAGTTTTGTTCGTTACAGCTGTTTGAGATTTTTAAAAATTATTGTGACCATTTTATTTTTGGAAAAACTATAAATGAGTTTTGCAAACTTTTCGCCCACTTTCGCGTTTTGCACCCCTCTTGTCATCTTTGAATTTGCTTCACTTCTATTGTAAAAATAAAATTTAATTTTCAAAACATCTTTTAGATTACAAAAGAAAACCATGAACAATTCTTTTCTTGTCGACATTAAAAAGTTTGTCGACAAAAGCAAAGTCAAATCGGGAGAATGTCGTCCTAAAAATGACTTTAGTAATATAAATTCGTTCTCAATAGTCAACTAGTGTCAATATGGATCAGTTTTAAGGGTAGCGACTCACATTAGTATCATTCTAAAAAAGGTTGTAAAAAGTCTGGAACTTCTGCACTATTGAATGGAGTTTTGTGAAATTTTGAATTTTGTCACCAGTTAAAAAGCATGCAACTAACATGATTTTTATATGTTTGAATCGGGACTGTAGTTTTCCCACCTCGAGTATGCAAAACATTGTGCAGCTTATAACTTTTGTATTTATTGAAGGTTTTAAAGATTTTGAGCTATTTATCAAAACAGGGAAAAATATGTCTTACAGTTTAAGAGACATTTTCCTTAAAATTATATTTTTGCCTCGACTTTATTTTGTTTTTCGCTTATAAATTTTTTGCTAAATAACTTATTTTAATTGGAAGCCCATCACAAAAAGAAAAAGCTCGTTCTAAATTTAAGTTTTTTTCTACCTGTTTTTTAAACGTTTTTTTTTTCCTGAAAAAGATACCCGACGGAGTACCGAAATAAACTAAAATTTTCATAAGAAAACACGAGTTTAAACCACAATAATATTAAATAACAAAGGTCGAAAATCTGCCCAATAAGAAAAGTACCGGTCAAATAACGCGTTAAGTAACAAGTACTCATAACCAAAGTATTGGTTAGAAATTCTAAAACTTTCAGTTATTTTGTTCAGGCCTTTGGGAAAAAACTAACCTATTCTCTTCTGTACGTGTGAACTGATATCTCTTTCTTTTACATTATTGTTTAGCACAGAGAACATTATAGTGCTCTCGCTCGCACACATGAGTGCTAACATGTCTATAACTGGTTAGTTAAGGGTAGCGATAACAGGTAGTATCATGCCATAAATAACTTGTTAGTTAACCATTACTAATATTGGTCAGTGCTACTGAATACTACCAGTTATTGTATCTCTAAAAATTGGTTACTACTACTGTATTAAGAAAAGCTCGTTTTAATGTTTTTAATTCATTTTATTTTAAGAAAAAACTATTTCTTAAAAAAATACTTATGTATGTATATTGAATATAATAAAGGCAATTAATTCAAACTACATATTTAAAAATGTAATAAAAATAAAAAAAGCGGACGGACAACTCTCTACACTTTCCACTCCATCAATAATTGCAAATTTATTTATATTTTTGTATATTTCCACTCTTCTTTTAAATTCTTTTTTTTTTTCAATGCTTAAAGCATCTTGTTAAGATTTTCTACTTTTATTTATAAATTTTTTAATGCATATTTTTTAAACTTTTTTCTTTTTTCTTTGTTTTCTTTTTTTATGACAATTCTTCACCGTTCATATTTATTAGTGCTGCCATCTAAAATTATGAAAAGAGTAAGGTATAGCACGATTCTTTAATCAAAAAGGCTGTTTCTTTCTAACTTAAGGCACTTATGGAATATAAGTATGCGTATGTACATATGTATATGTTGAAATTTTAAAATCTCTCAATGTATTGGTGTATCGGTTAGGTAGGTTTTACTGGGTAACATCAAGAATATGTCAAAAATTGTGTTTCTTGCCATCGCATTCATATTAAAATACATCACAGCTGTGTCGTGTTTTCTATGAGTGTACCAATAAATTTTTTAAGAGAAGTATCTTAATTTATGTATTTATTAGTATGACTATGGATAAATATGTATATCCTCGCAGACAGATATTTAAATGTACATTGAAATAGCTAGATTTAAACCAAACAAACATTACAATTTATTTAACAATTACAATTTATTTAACAAAATGAAAATTTTACTATTTATTAAATTGTGAGATAAAACAAATCGATGATTTTATGAAATTTATTAATCTGACAGCACATTCTACCGAATGGTTCAGCATTTGCATAATTAGACGTGGAGTGCTTGATAAATCACAACCACATAGCGTCTGGACTAGACGGACAGTTGGGAACATTCAACAAAATATTATTAAAGTACATCACACACTATGTGTTTTTCCGTATGGTTTTTACGTTTCAGGATCATATGTAATTCCTTATGTTTGTCAAAATTGTTATTTATATTTGCTCACAAACTATCATGTACATATATTTACATATGACTTTGCACATGTTTGTAGGCTGCCACAAATTAAATTAATTAATTGAATTAGAAAGCATTTTTTATATTGAATGCATACAAACACGGATTTCACGCAAATTTCCTGCTTTTAAAACATTTAGCAAATGTGAAAATTGCAGTTGCTACATACATATGTAGGTCTAAACATTGAACAGTTCTTAAAAACGTTAAAGAGTGCAAAGTGCAAAAAAGGTCTTTAAAACATAAAACACTTCGAAATTTTGACAAATTTTAAGTATTTAAATATATAAATGTACTAAATTTTTCCTGTTTTCTTTTCAGTTGTCCCTAAGCAAAAATCAATTGCTACGCATGTATGGAGTTTGTCGCTTGCATTGTTTGCAGGAATTAAATCTTTCCTTCAACGGCATTCTGTCAATTGAAGGTCTCAAAGAGTGTGTTCATTTGCGTTACTTGAACTTGGAGGGAAACAACATCAAAACAATCGAACACTTAAACACAAATGTAAAGTTGGAGTTTTTGAATTTAGCTGAAAATAGTATTGGCAGCATATCGGATATTTCGTTTTTAAAAAATCTGAAGGTATGTTTTCTTACATGTAAATAAAGCCATATACATACATATATACATACATACATACATATGTATGTATGTATGCTATAAATTTTCCATTAATTAATTTGGAATATTATTTTCAATTAGAAAGCAGTTCATGTATACGTTTTACATAAACTAATTTTTATAAAATTATCCTTATATAAGCTCTGTTTCTTTACTCTAATTTGGGATCCCAATTTGCACGAAAAACGTTCCCGTACTTTAAAATTTGGCAAATGAGAGTATTTGTGAGAGAACATTGTGCTTCTTCCTCTTGCACGAAATAGCCCGTACTTTTTCTTCGGGCTAGTTTGGACAAGTAGTTCAACTGTTGTCAGCTGTTTCAAAGAATAAACAATAACATAGAAGAAATAAATGTTTTGCGGAAACTAAAAGACAAATTGGAAATTAGTGTGAAAAAATATGTTAAAGAATTCTCTAAAAAATTGTTTATTCTCTAAAAAAAATATTGTTGCTTGTTATATATTTATATTTACGAATTCATTTATGTATATGAATTTATGAGTCCTGATGTGTTCGCAAAAAGTTTTATGCATACGTAGTTGGTGTTTTTCTTTCACACAAATTAAATAAAATACATAAATATTTTCTTTTATAAATTGAGCTGTCAGAACCCTGACGTTTTCTTTTGTGGTAAAATATTTGTTTTTATTCGTTACCGTACTTTTGTGCATTTTTGTCTCTTGTTGAGAGAAGTTATAGTTTACTCTCATTTTACCGAACTTTGTCCAAAACGTAAAGAAACAGACAAAAAGAGTAAATTTGAAATTTACTATTTAAAATTTTATAGAAAACAAATTCAAAATACATAAATATATTTTTTTTTAATTATCTATAACAAGTCGACATTAAAATATACTCCTGACTTCTGAGGAACAGGCAGTATATAAAATACCAATTTTTTTTGTTGAATTGATGTCGGCGTCGACAAAATTTGACTGGGCCTCAAAATTGACGATGATGTAGATAACAAGCTTGACAATAAGGGGGGTATAATATAATATAATTAATTGGGCGATTTCGTACTCGTCGCGTGTGAGTTTTGTCGGCTCCTATAAACAGGCTGTAAAATGACTTCAAAAACTCAAAAATAGCATTACTTACTGCAGCAAAGTGACCGCTCAAAGCAAGAGCGTACCATCAACTGAAATTGCAAAAAAAAAAAAAAATTAGATCTTTCCAAGAAAAAAAAGTTACATGCAGAAATAAAAACAGTGTTAGTCAAAATGGCTAACATTAATACTGCAGGGTTAAAGCAGCGTTACCACCTCAGCAAAGTGATCATTCGGAGTCTTGTTTTTTTTCAAAATGCCCACAAAATTACATACATATAATGCTATTAATTTCTTTATTATTAAGTATACAAAAGAGTTTTTCGAAAAATTTTAAAAAACAATTCAAAGAGAATAGAATAAACTATTTTAGAGATACATTTAGATAAAATTAAACGGAAAACAGTAGTCAATAGCAGTTTTAACAATAGAAAACCGAATCGTATGGAAAAAACTTCCGCAGCACCATTTTTTTTTCAGAGAAAAGAAGGCAACTGAATCTATAAATTTATTAATGCATGAACGTAGTTCCAAATGAAATTACCAAATTAATACGGATTGCTTTGCATATGTTAGTAATTAAGTTGTTAATGTGTTAGTTTCCATCAGGGTATAAGGTACCTCGATACCAGGTAGGCGCATAACTACAACAAACACAACACCAACAAATACTTCATGTATTTTGTTGGTAGAAATCTTGAACTTCTGTCACCCATTTGTTCGCGTATGTGTGTTTGTGTTGTGTATTTTGACAGTTCTTCAGGCTAGAAGCAGCAGTCAGCTGGGCTTGTGAGGCTACCTGGTATCCAGATACCTTGGCAGGGCATTTGATTGCGGCTGTTTGCAGCACCGATATACTATATACTTATCGATGTAAGAAAACGTAAATGCTGTAAGCTTCAAAAACTACTCCCAGTGGATTTATTGCTGTTTATAATACATATTTTCATTTTTAAATCTATTATTACCGAACTTTCTATGACCTACATCAAATATTAGTGGCGGTATGAGTTGACATTGCTTTTACATTGAATTATTTTTAAAAGAAGTGACGTTTATTTATATTAACTGGCTGATAGTTACGAAATACAAAAGTGGCATAAGCATCAAAATGCCCGTGGACTTGCAAAGAAGGCTGTAAAGAACCTTCAGACCATTTTTTTTAATAAAATTAATTGAAAGCATATTTTTGACTTTTAGCTTTACTGCATTTGCGTTTCCCTGGGTCGATATGCATGTGCATACAAATTTTGTCACTGTGATATATTTTCTTGTTTTATTTAAAGGAGTTGTACTTACATGGAAATCGCTTAACACATTTACGTCAATGTGATAAATATTTACCGACGTCCTTAGAGGATCTAACTTTGGCAAAAAATAACATAAGTGATCTTAATGAGATTTGTTCACTTACAAATCTTTTAAATTTGAACAGTTTGACTATAAATGAAAATCCATGTGTCTTAATGACAGCTGGAGTTGAGTGAGTATTTAGATAATCTTAAATCAATATTTTATTAATGCTTATAAAATAAATCTTTTCAGTGGTTTCGATCACCGACCTTTCGTGCTGAATTGGTGTTTAAGTTTAAAAATCATTGATGGTTTCGTGGTTGATCCAATTGAAAGGTTTGTACATCTTTAATAATTACTTCAAGATAAAAAAACATAATGTTTACATACATCAGGAACTTATGATCTGTGTATATCTTTTTTTTATATTGCACGCACCCTTACAAAGTGGTTTTTGTTTCATATATTTTAATGGAACAAAATATTTTCTTGATTTTACACTAAACGTTAATGTACATATATTTATCGTTTCTGATGTGGACAAGTGCATTGTAATAAGTGAAAGTTGCATTTCTTGTAACTATTTAAGGTTTAAAAAAAAATATTTTAAGTTAATTTTGGAAATGTGCAAATTCTACACCAAGTACTTTTTGTACGCTGTTGTACTCTTTTCGACTATTTGACATTGTTTTGTATTACATTCATCGGGCTTAAGTTAATTCTATATTATGTTCAGATTGATAATAATGAAAACATCATATATAACCTTTAGATGGGGGACAACTAGTTGTTTCGAAGTCGCCATACTTCTCGTCGCCGCCTCTCCTTCAATTAAGAAACTCTTGCTTCTAAAGCTCATGATACTCGGCCACCCAAGTTGTATACTTTCTGGCTAACTTTGTCCTTTTATCGAACACCGATTGTTATTTTTATTTATATTTTTCATTGCATGTGTACCGGGTGAAAGGTAACCAACTTGTATAGCAACTCACTGCATACATTTTTCTTATATTGTTAATTCAAATTTTAATTTCTGCCCCCAGCGATTAATTTTTATCATTCTCTTTCCGAGCTTTAAGTTGTATATGTTTAAATCCTATTGAAGGTTTTTTTTAGATATTTGGAGTTAAATTTTGCAATTTGCAAATTTTTCGCGACTTTCAGCATTTGTAAATGTTTACCGCCCTTAGAAAAGTACTTGATGTTAATTTTTGCAGCATTTGCAATATCACAATGGAACCTTTCTAGGACCCAAGTGGGCCCGCGTAAAATAACATAATTTTTGCAATGTAAATTTTTAGTTGTGCTCTTTGAAGCCCTTAACGCTTATAGAATTCTATTTAACTCAAAGTTTGTATTTTGCAAAGATTTCGCACTTTCAAGTAGTTGCAGGTTTTGCAACTGTTTAATGTTCTTTAAAAAGAATTTAAAAGTAATTTTTGCAATTGATTTTGCCTTCGTAATTTATCGGGCTTTTGCACCTTGTTTTGCTGTTTGGAACTGTTTTGCTCTTTCAAAACACTCAACACAGTCAATTTTTGTATTTTGCAAATATTCCGTGAACTTCTGTGTAATGACTTCAGTTGCATTTGAGGAAGTGTTTAAAATTATGCACAATTTAGTTTTACATTCTTCAAAGTTTCTGCCATTTTTCACGTTTGCTTTACAAGAGTGCATTATCTGTTATTATACATCCTGGCTATTATACACCCTGACGTATAATTGAACATATTCCACATTTATTTGTGTAACATATTTAGAAAGAAAAACTAACCTTTCCATGTTGGAGTATAAACGCTAGCGAATGGTAGCATACGTGCAATGTATGTGCACTTGCGTGATTGTGATTGGGGGGAAAATTTATTTTCGAGGCGCTCAAATACAGGCGGAGCTCTCAAATGTATGACACATATGGTCAAAATGATATAAAGTACACAAGCATGAGCTACTAAAAGGTGTTTTTTTTTTTCGATGTATAGAACTAAGTTGGCATTACTGTTCAATATGGCGACCGATTTAACAGCTGTCAAGTGATTTATTCTCAGTTTGGTTTGGAAATTTATCATGAATAGACTCACGCCTGAACAACGCTTGCAAATAGTGCAATTTTAGTGCAAAACGAAATTGTCGTTGTTCCCGATTTTCATAAGCGAATTTTGTTTAGCCATGAAGCGCACTTCTGGTTGAATGGCTACGACAGCAAACAAAACTGCCGCATTTGGAGTGAAGCTAATCCTCAAGTGTATATCGAAACACCGTTACATCCAGAAAAACTGACTGGTTGGTGCGCTTTATGGGCTGGTGGAATCATTGGTCCGTACTTCTTCAAAAACGATGAAGACCAGAACGTTATATTCAATGGTGATTGGTATAGAGCTATGATTGCTAACTTTTTCATTCCTGAATTGAATAACCATGATGTCCAGGAGATGTGGTTTCAACAAGACGGCGCAACATGTCACACAGCTCGTGCCACAATGGATTTATTGAAAGAATCGTTTGGTGACCGCCTAACTTTACGTTTTGGACCTGTGAATTGGCCTCCAAGAGCTTGTGATTTAACACCGCTAGACTACTTTTGTGGGGCTATGTAAAGTCATTGGTCTATGCGGATAAGCCACAAACGCTTGACCATTTGGAACACAACATTCGCCGTGTTACTGCCGATATACGGCCACACATGTTGGAAAAAGTCATCGAAAATTGGACGTCCAGATTGGACTACATCCGCGCCAGTCGTGACGGTCATATCCCAGAAATCATATTTAGAATGCAATGCCACAAGATTATCTTTCGGATAAATAAAATTCATGTCAATCGAATAATCCATCGTTGTTTTATTGCAACTTAAAGTTGTATACATCGAAAAAAAAACACCATTTATTTATAGTATGGACAATTTTCCAATTTATTTTACTAATTTTGGATCACAATTATAGCTTCTAAACTTAGTTTTTTTAACAAATATCAAAAATAAAAAGGAAATTGTAATAAGCGAAAAGCAGAGAACAACTAGTTCACGTTAAGAAAAATATGAGGAAAATTAGTGTTCAAAATAATAATAAACAAATAAATAAGAAACCATTAATCAAAAGCTTTTAGTTCAATATAATTTTTTTTCTAGTTTTTTGCTAGTATCCTTTGTTTGTAAATTTTTTTTTCATCCTTATTGACATATTGTTGATAATTTTACGACAAGTAGCAAATGACATTTTTTAACAAATGTCATTGTTCCTTGTTTTGAAGTGTATGCTTCGAAATTGTTTTCTTTAAGTCTGCTCAAAGGTTTTCTATTGGCTTATATCCGGTAATTCATTAGGCCACTCCATATTTTGAAACCAATTCGTCACATATCGTGATGAGTACTTCGGATCGTTATCCTGCTGAAAAGCCCATTGAAACTGCACGTTTTCCTCGGCATACGTCAGCACTATATTTTCTAATATATTCTTGCATTCGAATCGCATCTTGATGTCAGTTATACGAAAAGTTGGACCACACCGTTCCAAGAAAAACTCCCCCATATTATAATCCTGTCGCTTCAGTTTTTTTATTGAACCGCACATTAAATTTTTTATCCACAGGACCACGAACGTTACGGCCGTTGCCATTATCAAACATTTATTTTGATTTCAATTCCAAAAAGAATATTAGGCCATTTATTTAGAATTGAAGCTTGGGACGAACTTAAATATTTTCTGGTGAAGTCCAGTCTTGCCCTCAAATGTTTTTCCTAAGTAGTGGAACTTTTCTGGTTGTTCGCCCGGGTAGCTTTACACCTTGTGGTCGTCGCCGAACAGCTGATGCTGATATAATACACCCAATATCGGCTAAAGTTACCTTAGATGATGCAAAATGCTTTTTTTTCGCAAGAGATATAATCATGTAGTCTATTCTTGGGTGTGACTTTTTCTGCCATTCAAAAAAATCGCTGATACAATAGCAAGAAACTATTTAGGTTTTACTTTTTTCCGTTTCTACTTTTTTCCGTTTTACCCGTTTTTCACCTTAAAATTTAATATTAAAAAAAATACCAATTTTTTTTTTTTGTAAACTTTTATGTTTGTATGCTAAAAAATTTAATAACAGCATATTAAAAATTTTGTATGGAAATTTCCATAATTCCATATTTCTAACTAGACTAAAGTTTTACGATAATATACCATAATCAGATTAAACACATTAATCTTACTTTGTAATGTTTCTCTCCATGTAACCAATAAGGAATTTTAGTTTTAGAACGAAGTTCCTTAACGCGGCTTGCTGGTAGTGGAAATTAGTAGAAATCGTCACGAAAGCGTGTGAGCTGTTTATATGTATTGGTGTACTGTCGACAAGCAATTGTATATGATGGGCGGTGTCTCCACTGACAGCAGCGGAGACACCTACCAATAAATATTAATTAGTTGGAAAACGTTCCAAAAATTTAAAGAATCATAAAATTTCAAAATTTCAAAAACAACACAAAATAAAACATACAGATTTCAACTTGTATTACATTCAAAGATGAAAATGAAAAAACATAAGGAACTTCGTTCCTATACGGGGGTCCCCCGACCACATTTCTGTTTTTTTTAATATTTGTGCTACCTTTGCTAAATCCGGAGAAACTGAGTTACCGATTGCACCTTTTTTTACCCCTTATATGTCCAAATAAAAAAAAAACGAAATTTATTTAAGTATTTTTTGGGAGGAGTAGTATTTAGTTTTTACTTTTTTCCCGTTCCCATTCCTCTTCTACATAAATGAAATTGGAAAGAACCGAAATGCAGATTTATCCCCTCAAAACTTCAAAAAAGTTCAAAACACCTATCCAATTATTTTTTTGCTACCTTTGCTAAGTCCGGAGGTATTGAGTTACCGATTTTATCCGTTTTTACCCCTTTGCGATTGGAATTTTTAAAATTCATATAGAGGTATACATAGTTCCTTTCCGACACGCAGAGATATACTGTAGAAATTTCAAGCAAATCGGTTTAGCCGTTTAGCTGTCTATAAAGAACAAATAAACACACATTCACTTTTATATATGTATAAGAAGATGTCATTGGTGGTGCAATATGAAAATTGGATTTTGGATCTTTCTTAATTTTTAAAACGAAAAGTAAAATTTAATGTAATTAAAAAAAAAAAGAATTCTAATTAAGAAAAAAAAAATCCAGTTATTTATTTTTCCACTAACAGAAATTAATAACAAATAGTGATTTCGAAATTATTAATTATATACATATGTATGTACCTCGAACTATTTATTTTCCAGCCTTAAAGCTGAATGGCTATATAGTCAGGGTCGTGGTCGAAGTTTTCGTCTGGGTGAACAAGCCGCATTAGCTAAGTATTTAAGCTCAGTTTGTCCATTAATAGGTAAAGCACTTGAGAACGAGAATGAACGAAAGTTGCGATTGATACTTAGCAAAGCCCAACATCACCAGCGGCAGCTGCAAGAAGAAATTTCAGAAAATTCAAATGTATCTGCCAACAATTCGCCATCTTCGGGGCGCAAAAAGCCCGTCAGTCGCATACAGTCTCCTAGGTGTAAGTTTTTCATTTTTGTTTTTGCGGTAAATATTTAAATAATTCTTAATAATTCTTTTCAGTCTCCCGCTTGAGTGGACGTCAAGGCTCTCCAGAGTCTATGGTTAATAGTTACCATGGCAATACATCTAATGACCAAGGTATTTTATTAAGCTGTTTTTCATCGTCGGGCTTTTCCTGCAATAAATTCACAATAGCTTAATTTATTTCACTAATTGAAAACATAAATCTTTTTTTATTTAGTGGTCACAGCAAATCATTTAGTTCAAATGACAACATCATTAATTGAAAATATTAAAAATTGTGATGGTTTGACGTCACAAAGCTTAGATGTATCCAATGTTAACAGCTCAAATTCTAAAACAACTAACTCGCAAGAATCAACACCTCGCACTATGACGCCAAATCCTTTTAATGGTATGTCTTACAAACAGATCTATTGTTTAATATAAAAAAGTAAACATATGTAGGTAATGTTGTGAAATGTATTAACATTTAAGATGTTGCACAAAACAACGAAATTAAAAAAACATTCACATCGTTTACAAAAGGTTTGTTCATTTACTAAAAGTTATTACAAATTTGTAGCAATTGTTAGAGAAAAGTGTTCATAAACCCACCCAAAAACAAGAGAGATTTATCAAAAATTTATTATTTTTTAAACGCTAATAATTGTATGAATACGATAAGAAATTGTAATATTTATGTAAATTGAAATCAAAGACATAAACATGAGATAGCTAATACAATTGAGGCACTACGGATAGCGAACAATCCAAAAATCTTTTTGTCGGAATAACTAAATATATGTTGCTTTTTTCGAACCCTCTAACGAACACCATATGCTAGAAATATTGCGTACAATATACATACACGCAAATTAATTTACATATATTTTCAACTAATGTATATCCCTTTTCAAAATGCTTCACGAATACGAAGGACATCTTAGTAATTTTTGCTATAACAAAAAAAGAAAACAAAATCGGGGCTTAGTTAAGGATAAATGGTCACTTCTGGTTTTGCAGTACGATTCCCTCTTGCCTTCTGAACTTATCAAAATATTTATGGTGTTCTAAGCGATTTTTCATTAAAAAACAGAAAGAAATAAAATAACAAAATTAGAGAAAAGTTAGAAAACTTTCAATTGAAAATTACTACTTCTGGTTCTGAAATGTGTTATGAATGTAAGAAAATTTACATGGCTAGGTTAAGGAGCTATACATATGTATGTGTAAATTTCGTTATTAAAATTTTGCAGCTTAACTAAAATCCCGTAATTAAATTTGGTCAAAAAATTAAAAAAAAAAAAAAAAAATAAACGCGGCTAAAATGTTTAATAGGCCATTTTCGATTGTGCACATGGAAATATGTATTTCTTACTTCTTGAATTAATTAATTTACATTTTGGACGATTTCCTATAAGAACCACCCATTTCAATATTTTTTATTCATGGTTTTTATGTCGAAGAAATAGCTTATGTTATGCGGGCCGCCGGTAGTGAAACCGGCCCACTAGGGTCCTAGAAAGGTCCCGTTGTGATAAAGAAATAGCTTAACAAAATAATATTTCAAAAGCGGCAACACTCGCACCCTAAAACACTGACAAATAACATCTTGCAAATAAAATATTTCATGTTATTCCGATAAAAAATAATTTTTTTTGTTATCCGTTTCAAAAATTGTGGCCCATGTGTATTAAACAACTAATGGCTTAGAATACCAGTGTCAGAGAATGTAGATTTATTTGATGTTGTGTTACTAGTGCCTAGGCATCCGGTAATTTTATTAAATTTTGAAAAGGACTAACCTAAACTGGATACTTCCCTCCGCAAGGGTGTTTGTAATTCTTTCGCGACAGCTTTGGAAAACGAAAAATGCGAAAATTCAAAACAGCCAGCGCCTTAAGTGATAATTTTATTAAAACGTGAAAATTACTAATCCAAACTGGATACTTCCTCCTGCAATGAAGGGAAGTTGTAGTTAGTTTTAAAACTTTAAAACCAAAAAACATTTTGCAAAATCAATATTAAAACTCCCTGACCTGTTTCATTTTTACGCTCAAAGCAATATTTAAAAAGTTCCAAGCTTTTTAATATCATGCTTCCTAAATTAATTGCTGTTAATTTGTCTGTTTAGTGTCCTGTATATATGTATACATACCTTCGATACTATGCAATCTGCAACATTTAACACAACCTCTGCAATATTACAAAACTTCGGCTATACAGAAGGAAAGTAGAGACGAATATACTTTAATGATCTCGATTTCAAGAGCCTGTTGTGTTTATTAGGTTCTTATTTGCCAAACATACATATATACAAATAAACGTTTAACAATCATAAAATATTACTTTAAAGAAGCCAGTAAACAAACACACGTTCATCTATTATGACACCATACCTTATGCAAAAAATCACAAAAAAGACGTTATTATCAAAAGCTCAAAAATAATCTTGGATATTCTTCTCTTACTCCGTGTAAGTTTGCTGTCCAAGATGATGCCGAGATATTTCGCCTTATTCGTGTGTAGTGCTTTCCAGCGGATGTCCAGGGTTCGTGTAGTTCCAGAGAGATAAAGGAAAACTCGTTTGTTTTCTTCATACGTTGTAAAGCTTCTTTTATTTTATGATTTAAATCCTATTGTCCAACTAAGACACTGACCATAGGACAAATGCTGGTATTTCGACGCTTGTGTTTCACGTAAGGAACACAGGATTTGCTGTCAGAGGAGTACCCTGCGCTTCGACCACAATTCCTATTTCCCTACGATCTCCTATGGGAGCGGACACCACGCTTCAATAGCAGTTCCCTTAATGTTCACACAAGAGCAGGCAAGTAGTTGATTGAGAACAGAGACTGGCTACGGATATCAAATTTTCTAGCATACACAATCTTTTACACAGATTTTTTTGTCATTGCAAATTTTAAGTCATGAACGATACAGTCTCATTTTAGCAAAAATTCGTATCGGACGATCAGTTTTATTCACAAATTGTCGCAGTCGAGTTGAATGTTCGAGATCGTTTTTTGGTATGATTGTACCAAAACTAATCGAACCAAAAACAATGCTCGTGTGCATTGACTGGCTAAAGATATCAAACTTTCAAGCATACACAAACATTTACTGTTTTTTTTTTTTTTGGGATTAAAACTTTTAGTTCGAAAACAAGACAGTTTTATTTCCGCAAAAGAGGCAAGCTAGAGGAGTGTTGTAATATACTTACATGCATACATGCACACATATACAGTGGTGGCCACAAATTAAATAATCGGGGGTAAGTAACTCTAAACATCAAAATTAAAATAGCCATATCTTTTGATCGAAATAGAGTCTTGCCAAAAACTAAGTAGCGTTTTGCAGGTAACTTATCAGCCTTTTATTTTGATCCAACTAGTACAATATTATGTAATTAACAAAGGAGTTACAGGGTAGAACTTGAAAGTCATATTATTATAATACATTTTTTACATACTGGCTTATAAATATTTATATCTCGATTTTTATCGAGCTCCTAGTTTTGTATTTTTAGTATTTGTTTAATATTCAGCTTCTCAATTATTAATGAATATGATTGATCTTTACATAGATAATACGTGTATGCAAGTGTCTTATAACAGGGTAATTCAGATAGTGAAGATATGTATTGATAAGAGTTATTTAATACGTTACGTTACCATAAATGTGCGTTATTGTAATTTTACACAACAGTATTAATCTAAGTAATCACTTTCAGCTGTAACATAATTTTTTTTTAATGATGAACAAAAAAGTTACAGCGCAGCATTATGTTGCTAGATAACCCCGACTTTCAGGTTCTTTGATTGTGGACCTTCAACAATTTTCTTAACCAATCAAATATTTCATTTCCCCATTTTTGTTTGTTTGTTAGTGCAAGCAAATATATAATAAAATAATACACAATGAAATATTTCTGTAAAACAAAAAATTTTACGGCCAAGAATTAAAAGGTCTTATTAAGCGGGTTGTTCTAGCAGCAAAATTCTGCTCTGTGAATTTTTTGTGCGTCATTAAGTTGACAACTTTAGAAAAACTTCATCAAAAAAACTAAATTTACTACAAAATTTGCTAAATAATATCAAACTAATTATATGATTGTATCAATACATATGTATGTATGTATACATATGTATATGTATTAGGGGTTGAAAAATAAAAGACACAAGCGAACCCGTATATGGAAAAAACACAAACATGATCGATCTAGTTGGTAAGGAAACAGATTCTTAAATTAACAAAACATGCAAAAATATACCCTTTTTCCAAATTGTCCAGCTCACGAGAGGTCAAAGCTAGAGCCGAAATATTTTAAATGGTATCTTAAAAGAGTTCAAGGTTCATTTTTAGGAGGGTACACTGTTGGAAAGTAGAAAATCTGGCATCATATAAACTACTGTTTTAATAAAACTTATTATATTGAAATATATTTTGACTTAGGTGCCTTGATTTTTCCCTTCACTTATAATGAAAAACTATATTATTAACATTGAATAAACTGATTGTTACACTATCAGAAGCCTTTTAATTCCACGATCACAACAGGTTATGGGCCCAGTTTGTGATAAATAAAAAGGTTGAAGATCCGTTTTAAGTGTAAATCAAGTCTGTTGCTGAAGATGTCGTTTTCATCAAATTTTAGCGTAGAAAAATTGATGGGTCGAGAAAACTACGCATCATGGTCGTTTGCGATGAAAAATCTCCTACAGCACGAGGAATTGTGGGAGACTGTTATGGGACAATATCCAGCTTCTGGAATCAATGTGAAATCTGATACCAAAGCCAAAGCGAAAATTATCTTGATGGTAGATAAAATAAATTACGTCCATATCGAAGATGCAACAACATCAAAAGAAGTTTGGGACAAATTGAAAACAGCATTCCAGGACTGGACTATCGCGTAGAGTTGGACTATTACGTCAACTCATTACCACAAATTTTTCTACATCGCAAAATATTGAAGAATATGTAAGCCAGATAGTATCAACGGCGCATAAACTTAAGGAGGTTGACATGCCTGTAAGTGATGAGTGGGTTGGAACACTTCTATTAGCCGGTTTACCTGAAGAATACGCCCCAATGATTATGGGAATAGAAAGTTCTGGAGTCAAGATAACGTGTGATTCGATTAAAACAAAATTACTTCAAGACGTTAAGAAACCAGTCAATGATAACACTGCCTTTTTTTCAAAAACAAAAAAGAAGTATGTTTCGAAAAAAGGTTTTAGATGTTATAATTGTAATCGCTATGGACACAAATCAGCAGATTGCCGCGTAAATAAGCAAACCAAAGACAACAAAGAAGTTGGTTTTTGTACCGTATATGCAGGAGGTGTTATCAATAGTCAGGAGTGGTTTGTTGATTCGGGGGCGAGCATGCATATGTCAATGAGGTATGATTGGTTTACAAATATCAAACAATCTCATATAGAAGAGATTTTTGTGGCCAATAAAGAAAAATTAATTGTAAAAGGAGTGGGCGACATACAAATTCGTGTAAAAGGCAAGAATGGTCATGGTGTAGACGTTACCATCCACAATGTACTTTATGTACCCGAGTTGACAGTAAATCTGTTATCCGTGAGTCAAATAATAGACAGAGGTTACACGGTAAAGTTTGAGAGTGACAGATGCACAATTGCTGAACATGGTAATGTTGTTGCTACAGCTCATCTGGAGAATAATATGTTTAAACTGGATCGTGATATGAAACAAATGTGTATGGCGGCAACACAACTTGATGCCCGTGTATGGCATGCCCGTATGGGCCATTTAAATTTTGCTGATTTGACTAAAACAAAAAATTTAGTCACTGGTATGGAATTTCAATTGAAATCGAAGGAAAACTGTGTACCATGCATAAAGGGTAAAATGGCAAGAAAGTCATTTGAGACATCGCTATCCCGTTCGACAAAATTACTTCAGCTTATACATTCGGATCTTTGTGGCCCGATGGAAGAAATTTCAATTGGAAAAGCTAAGTATTTTTTGACATTTGTTGATGATTATTCTCGGAAAGTGTTTGTATATTTTTTGCGCAATAAAATGGAAGTAACATCAATTTTTGAGAGATTTATGGCCGAAGTTGAGAATGAAACTGGTCATAAAATAAAATGTTTGCGTACAGACAATGGCACTGAATTTTGCAATCAGAATATGTCAAAATTAATTATTAAAAAAGGGATACAGCATCAAACTACAGTACCATATAGCCCTCAGCAGAATGGTGTTGCTGAACGTATGAATCGCTCAATCGTCGAACGTGCCAGATGTATGTTAATGCACGCCGGATTGTCAAAGAAGTTTTGGGCCGAAGCTGTTGCAAATGCTGTGTATGTCATCAATCGCTCTGTTTGCTCTGCTATTCATAAGGGTACACCACAGGAAGTTTACAATGGTGTTAAACCTGACTTAAGCCATCTTAGAGTGTTTGGTTGTCGTGCCATATCATATATACCAAAAGAAAGAAGACAGAAATGGGATCCCAAGGCTCAAGATTTAATTTTTGTGGGGTACTGTGAAAATACTAAAGGTTATCGATTCTTACATCCAGATGATTTCCGTGTAATCAAAAGCCGTGATGTCGTATTTTTTGAAAATGAGTTCCAACAAAAACCGCAACAGAAAATTTTTTCAAATGAAAATGAATTTTATTTTTGGAAACCGGATACCAATGAAGTGGAGGCTATCACTGAGAACTTGAACGATAACGATGAATCTAATAATGACACAACGCCATTGGAATATTTCTCAGATCAAGAAAATGATGAATCGTCCGATTACTATGAACCTGATGAAACTCTTATATCTGAAGATAGCAGTACTACATTGCCTATAGAAAATAACAATGGTGTTCGCCGTTCTCAACGGATTCCAAAAGCGATAAATATGAGAGATTACCATTTGTATTCAGTGGAGGCAAATGACATGGGTGACCCTATTACTGTTCAGGATGCCATGAATAGTTGCGAAGCAGCGCATTGGAAAAGTGCAATGGAAGAAGAGTATAAATCTTTATTGAATAATAATACCTGGACTATGGTCAAACTAGCCAAAGATAAAAAAGCTATTAAGTGCAAATGGGTTTTTAAAAGAAAACGAGATGAGAATGGAAAAGTACAGAGATATAAGGCCCGATTGGTAATAAAAGGTTGCTCACAGAGACCAGGTATTGATTACCAGGAAACGTACTCTCCTGTAGTAAGGTATACTTCAATTCGTTACTTAATATCAATAGCAGCACAATTTGATCTAGATATTGAGCAAATGGATGCAGTTACTGCATTCCTTCAAGGCGATTTATGCGAAGAAATATTTATGGAACCTCCGGAAGGTGTGGGTGCGAATCCAAATGGTCAAGTATGCAAACTTAATAAAGCCATTTATGGTTTGAAGCAAGCAAGCCGTCAATGGAACAAAAAATTGGACCAAGCTCTAAAGAAAATGGGTTTGCAACAATCAAAAGTTGATCCATGCATATATTTTAATGTTTGTCATTCCAAAATGTTTTTTATTGCGGTATACGTTGATGACTTAATTATATTTTCTAACAATATGCAGTTAAAAATAGAAGTAAAGAAGGGTTTACAAAAAATGTTTTTAATGAAGGATCTGGGAGAGGCCCGAAATTGTGTTGGATTACGTATTACTAGAAACCGTAACCAAGGAGAAATTCATATAGATCAATCAGTTTATGCAGAGGAAATTTTGAATAGATTTAAAATGATTGATTCAAATCCGGTATCAACACCTTTTGACGTCAATACAAAACTTACACATCCAAAACCAGATTCACAAACCCTTAATAATATTCCATATCAAGAAGCTATTGGCAGTTTGCTCTATTTGGTACAAGGAACTCGTCCAGATATTGCCTTCGCCGTAAATTTCTTAAGCAAATTCAACAATAATTTTGATAATTCACATTGGACAGCTGTAAAACGTGTCTTTAGGTACATAAAAGGTACAATAAATGTGAGACTGACATATTCTAAAATGCAAAGCCCAGAAATTATTGGTTTCTGTGATGCTGATTACGCCGGTGATATAACAGATAGGCGTTCATGTACAGGATATGTATTCATCCAACACGGTGCTATTAGTTGGAACAGTAAACGTCAAACAACTGTAGCCCTTTCAACAACAGAAGCCGAATATATGGCTATGTCTGCAGCAGTACAAGAAGCTGAGTGGCTACGTCAATTAAAAAAAGGCTTGTGGAATAATTCACAAGAGAACATAAAAATATTTTGCGATAATAAAAGCGCTTTGAACTTAGCAAAGAATGATGCATTCCATGCTCGATCCAAACACATAGATGTTCGACATCATTTCTTGCGTGACAAAGTTAATAATGGAAATGTCATGCTAATCTATAAGTGTTCCGAAGACATGGCTGCAGATTTCCTTACGAAACCCGTTACAAGGGAAAAACATTTCAAATGTGCCAGGATGTTGGGACTCACTAATTTCGAGCCAGCTTTTAGTGGAGGTGTTGGAAAGTAGAAAATCTGGCATCATATAAACTACTGTTTTAATAAAACTTATTATATTGAAATATATTTTGACTTAGGTGCCTTGATTTTTCCCTTCACTTATAATGAAAAACTATATTATTAACATTGAATAAACTGATTGTTACACTATCAGAAGCCTTTTAATTCCACGATCACAACATACACCTTGCACGAATTTTGCTCCCATACAACTTGAGTCGCTCTAATGTACATACTTATATCACACGAATAAGATCTCAAATCAAAACAATATATTTTTATGAAAATGTACGTTGCATTTCTACATATGTATGTGAAATTTTGCAGTGAACTCAAAATAATATATTTTTATATAAAGATAGCCACGACAGAATCACGAATGGCCTTAAATGTTGTTTTCGAGATGAAAGAGTAATCAGAATACGCTGAAATTTTTACTGTAGATATTGAAGTATGTACATACATATGTATGTAGTTATCAACTAACTTTGCAAAAAATGAAATATTGAAAATTCTGAACTAACACCATTTTGTTGTTACGTATGTGGTGACGTACATATTTATATGGTTCTTAATTATTTTTTTTCTCATTTATTAGGAGGACCTTTAAATGCTGCCTCAAAAATGGTCCCTGTGCCAGAGGCATTAATGAGTCCTGATGTTTGTCCAGCTTCGGTAGTCCAAAGAGTTGCAGTTACGGCTATAAATACACAAATTCAACAGTCAAAAATAAATAAAAACAAAGGTGGCGTTATTAATTTAAGAGTCAAAATATTTTTAAAACATTTTTCTCTTTTGAATTACATACATACATACATACATACATAGAGTGCGTCTTATTTTTAAAAATGTGAAATCATAAAGCAAAAACACATTGCGGAAAATTTTAGGAAAAATATGGCCGTTCCCCATTAGTTTTTTGTCCCCAAAACACTTTTAGCCAAACATACCAACTCTCGTAAATCCATACAAAAACAATATATTTATAAATTTTCTCCCAATCATCCCAACTAATCCCACTGTACCTCCAGAGGAGTCACTTGTTTGACTAACCCATCAGTTATTCTTTCTCAACGTGTCCTCAAAAAATCCTAAGGTTCTATTTCCCTCCTTAGGAGCTCCTAAACCAAGTAGCTCTAGAAATTTTCTCAATCGTCTTAATCAGTCCTAGAATGCCAAACTTTAAGTCTGAGGGCAAGGTAAACACGCCGTAATTTAAGTTAGATTTTCTTTCAGATTTAACAAAGTTTATTTTCCAATACAAAAAATCTTAGGCTGGTATTATAACTTGTAATAACATTCAGCGAAAACTAATGTAATAGAATATAACAGGTGAGCCAAAAGAAGTCATCCGATGTTGTTTGGCTTTCAGAATATCGGTTGTGGCTCACGTAGTCTGTGCCGTTGATCCGACCTGTTGGAACCACATGTCCTCCAGACCTAATTAGTTCAATTGCGGCAGAAAAAAATTGGTTAACATGGCCCTGTATCGCGTTGCTTTTTGACAAGCAGCGTCCTCGAAAAAATGGCTCCTCATGCATCACCCATGGATTTTCGGTACCCCAGAAGCAATAGTTTTGCTTGTTCACGTACCCGCTGAGGTAGAAATCAGCCTCATCTCTCATTATGGCTTAGGTCGAAAAATCGTCCACTTAGTCATAGACACGATTATTCCGCGTTCTTGGGGAGTGTATCGCTCCATGGCTTGTTCACTTGTATTCTACAGCTGTCTAGTTCACAAATGTAATAACAGATTTGATATTGGTCGCCATTTGAAAAAATAAGAGCAACTTCCAATACGGTGATTTCTTTTGGCCCACCTTGTACATGCCAGCAGACATGCATTCTCGTATGGGCATAAAAATGTATTTATTTGATATTTACAAAATTCCAATTTTATGTGATCCACACCATACACATACATTTAATTATTTAAAGCACTAGTTTACATATTTCACATATTACTTATTATAAAAATGTTCTGTAATCAAGTTTTCTCTTCACAAGAATTGTTTAAATGTCTCCAAAAGTTGTTTAAATCCATTAGTTTCAGTTTTCTGAATTCAGAGTACATTTCCATGAGTCTGGGAATTGCTGAAGAATTTGAAATGTTCAGGCCGTTTGAAAACCAGGCCGTTCATAAAAACATTTAGTTTTATTTCACGTAAACAGAAAAATGTATCTCCAAAATTCAATCTTTTAAAAATTTGATCACAAAAGTCAACACAGTTTTTTATAATTTCATCTATTTCTTCTTTGCTTAATTTTGCTGCTGCAAAATGCACATTTCTAATGCCTAGAAGCTGAATTAGTTTTTGTAATCTATTAAAATTAGCTTTGATTTCAATAAATTAGGCTTTACAAAATTACTCATAACTAAAAGATATTCCATTTGAATAGACAGATTCTATATTTCTGTGGTTTCAGAGTTACGTGTTCGACAGAGTTGTGAACTTTCAAATGTTTTATTTCCAAAAAATATTGAATTTCATCAAATTGACTTACATATACATACACATGTATGTAATCTGGCAGCACTCGACAAATACTTGAATTTAAAAATAAAATTAGGTAAAGAATTTTATTTTGTAGTTTTGATTTTTCGCGTTCTCTTTAGAAATAAAACCAACTTTTTGGTTGTATCCTTTGGAATGAATTCAAGCATTCTTCCGCACAAAAAACACTAGTGCTAAAATAATCAAATTAAATCTAATTTCTTCAATGAAAAATCGGCAAAATGGAGAGAAATAAGCAAATCTGCCAACAGTGGGTAGAATTATGCAGCCGTAAACGTTGGTTATCCTCCTCCCGATGCGATTTTGTTTCCTCTTATTTGCCAAGTTGAGAGAGGGTCCGCGTTTTCTGAAAAATTGTTCAATAGGAAAAACTAACTGGGGTAGTCAAACACTTCACGTCTCCAGAGGCACCATAGGTAAAACGGAGCAGGAAAAATTGTAGAACATTTTAGGGCTGATATGTTTTGAAGAAATGTCGAGAAAGGAAAACTAATGGCAGTGGGACTACTTACAACGGTGGAGAGAAAATTTAAGAAAATTACATTTTTTTGAGAGTCTCATCAAAGAAGGAAGGAAGAAAGGTTCATTTCGATGAGATGTCGAGAAAGGAAAACTAAGGGGGACTCGCCATACATTTGACGATGCGGAGAACTGTCTAAAACTACTTTCGATGGGAGTCCCCTAAGGAGGGAGAAAATGTCGAGAAGGGAACATTAATGGAAGCTAGTCGTACATGTGACTAGAGAGAGCATTTATAAAAATGTTTTTAAAATTATACCCCTATTGAAGAGAGAGATCAGAGTTTGGTATGATTGGAAAATATTTTTGGAAAAAAAAAAATTAAGGGGGTGTTGGTCTGACATTCTATTTTAGGTAAGGGTACATTTAGTAAACTTTTTTATATATTTCTTTAACTTGGCGGCGAATATTTCACGCCCTCTGCTGCTGCAATCTGCCTAAAAATTTTCGCAATGCAGTTTGTTACTAGGGAGAATGTTTTTGGAGGAGCGACGATCCAAACATTGCCAAAAAAAATTTGACCTGTACAAATAAGGCGCAGTCTAATGTACATATGTACAAATTTATAAGCTCAATTTGACAGTTGTTTTCTTTAATTGGACAGATAATCGCTTAAATTCTCCTAAAATGCGAAGTCCCCACTTGAAGCGCAATAACATTGAGCGTAGTTCAACCGTAAGCCCAAGAAAAAATTTAAATTCTAGTACAGAGAATTCTTCACTTCATCAGCAAGGTAATACCGGAAACGCTGGTGGCCAGCAACCTCCAGCTATCCAAGATCATCAAATCAAGTCAAAGCAGTGTATAATCAATTCAATGTGTGTGACTGCTCCAGGCGAATGTTCTGCTGGCGGCAGTTCTGATGATGACAGTGACAACATAAATGTGGATAAACTAAAAACAATAAGAAATAAAGCCGCGCAAAGGTAAGCACATAAATATACATGCATACTCCATATGAGCTTTTATTTCAAAGTAATTAATGTTCCCTAATTAAACAGATACCAACAACTGAAGCAAAACATGGAGAACTATAGTCATAATCTCAGCCCTGATACGGAGAACTCAGCTGTAGTAATTCAAAAAATGTGGCGCGGCTATAGAACTCGAAAGAAAACAAAAGATATTGCGGAAAAGCTTTTAAAGAAAAGAACGCATGAGTACATTGAGTAAGTTTCTTGTTAAGAGCTGAGAAACATTCATTTTAAATTACCTCTACTTTTTGGTGATTTGAACATAAACTATCACACGATTTTTATTTGATCATATTAGAAAGTGGGTGTCATTAGCTGTATTTTAGCGCCATAATTTACATGAATAAAACCATTTGTTATTACGTAGTAGCTGAAGATAAAATAATTTTGCCGCCCGTCACAAATATAATAAGTCTTGCAATAATTTGCCGCTCTCGGAGCGAATGAGGCACTCTGAAAGATCTGATCTCGCTCTGTAAAGTTTTCGTAAATTTTAATGCGTATTAATGAGCCGTGTATCACAATCACGCAATCACGGATATACTTCCATTTTAGGTACGTGTCAACCGCCTTGTATATCTATTTGTAGGCTCTTGCACAAGTGAACCGACTTTAGGGTTAACAAGCAATTGTAAAAAAACCTACACAAAAACAGTAATGAGTCATGTATAATAAATAAATTAAGTCAAGTACGAGGCTGGCTCGCACTCTATTACTCTAGGGTTCCGTACGTATGTATGTGTAATGTATGTATGGAATGGCGTATGTGAATACATATGTATATTTTATAAATTTCATCTCTCTGTTTTTACAGCTACTTTATGTTGTATGTGGACACCTAGTGATTTTCCACTTGTTGTTGTTGTTGTTGTAATTTGCTGTTGTAAGGCATCTGGGAATACATACACTGTGCGAATTTCGGCTCTCTATCTCTTACGGTTCGATAGTTATAGCTATTACTCTACGTTGTAAAGGGACACCTGGTAGTTTTATAGTTGTTGTTTTTAGCGTGTTGTTGTGGAGCATATGTGAATACACATATTGTGGAAATTTCATCCCTCTGTCTCTCACGGTTCGAGAGTAACGGCTAGTTGTTACTTTACGTTGTATAGGGACACCTGGTAGTTTTCGACTTGTTGTTTTTAGCATTTGTTATTGTAGGCCATATGCGAGTAAATATATTGTGTACATTTCATCTCTCTGTTTCTTACAGTTTGAAAGTTACGGCTAATGTTTTTTTACGTTGTATAGGGACACCTGGTAGTTTTCGACTTGTTGTTGTCTTTAGCATTTGTTGTTGTAAATCATCTATAAATACATACACTATGCAAATTTCAGCTTTCTATCTTTTACGGTTCGAGAGTTATAGCTAATTGCAACTTTTCGTTGTATGGGGACACCTGGTAGTTTTCAACTTGTTGTTGTCTTTAGCACTTGTTGTTGTAAAGCATTTATAAATACATACACTATGCAAATTTCAGCTTTCTATCTTTTACGGTTCGAGAGTTATAGCTAATTGCAACTTTTCGTTGTATGGGGACACCTGGTAGTTTTCGACTTGTTGTTGTTTTTAGTATTTGTTGTTGTAGCGGCAAGGTACAACAACATCCTGTGAAAATTTCAGCTCCCTAGCTCTTACCGTTTCGGAGAACGGACGCTGTGACGGACGGACGGACGTACTTGTCTCGGTAATAGGGTTCCGTTTCACTCTGATGAGTACGGAACCCTAAAAATGAATATTACAGTAGTTGGGTACTCGAAGTTTATTATTACTTCAGCATTATCATATGAATGCATACTCGATATTTAGAAACTTCAGGTTTTTATAGAATACTTTCGGTAATTTCTGTTACGTGCTAGCAATCTTAGTTCATTAACCGAATTGCTGATTTCAAATGAGAACATTTCGCTATAGCTCTTCGTTAAACATGGTCCTGGGCTACCATATTTGGAGAATATTTGGTACGCATCGCTTTTGAAGCTTTACTTCCTGGGGGTCGATTCTGGTTCTGTAAAAACGTTTCAAACGTGAAAAAACTCTTCATTTCACCGTTTCACAGAACCAGAATCGACCCCCAGTTCGCTTATTAAAAAAAACTTTTTTTCGTTCGTTTCTTTTTATTGAAAATACCAACGCACTCAAAATTATTATTTTTTTTCAATACTTATTTCCAAACGAAAATTGCTTTATTTAATTCATGAACAGACTGTTAAAGTTTTGCTTTAATTTTTTTTTTTTTTTTTTTTTTTTGCTTGCCACACTTCCATGTGCGCTTAAGCTTGGGACAGGCGATTTCCGCTCTTTGATAGGGCTTTCCTGTCTTCAGCCAGAGATGAAGTCACTGGGTTTGGCGTTGTGCAGAACTCAACACTGTTGTATCTGTTAAATTATTTTTAGTGGTATTTCCCTGTTTTCCAGATGTATTATTGATTCAAATGGCTTCTTCTCATCAATAAAATTGACATATAGCGTGTTATTATACTCGATGCACTGATCTCCGATTGATTGGCAGTCAAGCTGGGCTGTCTTTTTCTCTTGCTATAAGAACCAATTAAAATGTATTATTTTAGGTATAAAAGTATACCTTATTATTGGTGAAGAGAAGTAAAAGTATCGCAAAACGATGAAATTGTTTTCCGTTTCAAAGGTTTGTTTGAACATTTGTGATTCTCATTGTGTTCATGGGAATACTGGAATGTGTGGTCAGGTTCCAAACATTCTTTAAAGTTTTTCCCAGACTATTGATAAGTTGATTAGCATCAACGAAATGTCGCGGCATATATACAGCTGAAAAAGGCAGAAGACAATTATAAGATCCAGTTGTTTCATTTAGTGAAGTTTCTTATTAAAAAAAAAAAAAAACTAACTTGTTCTTGTGTAAATACAACCCTTCTTCAGACTGGTCAGCTGTATGTGACAAAGCAAATGCATTCATAAATATGTATGTACTTATGTGTGGAAATAGTTTTTGTGGTGTCTTAAGATGTTTTTTTTTTTATATAAATTTAATAAATAAATTATGGACTTAACGATCGCCGTGTATTTAGTGGAAACCGAGAAAGAGGCTAGCGAAAATTGTTACAAAGCTATTGCCGCTCCTCTCTACTGAACTCTTTGCCACACTAAACACAGATATTCCTCTGGCAAACTCAAGATTTTCTTCCATCCAGCGAACAAGTGCCAGCAAATGTTCCATTGTTGATTTTGTTAAACTGTTGAAGTTAACTTACATATATTTTCCATTTTTATTTCCCAATTTTCTACCAAATAAACATAAAAGTTTTTCTATAAAAACACGCACTCGATAGCAAAACAACAAATGCTTGATTTTGACATTTGTGTTCGCAGTGCTGACGACATGATCGAAATAGAGGTATCGGATTTTGTATGAACACGCTTACGTTTTTTCGACTTGTCGACAGACAGTATGTAGTTTCTTGCAATCTTTGCTTGTTAAAGGGCACGAAATGTCACAGAGGGCGAAGTCCATCAGCGTCAAGTTGGCACGCAGCCGCCGCCGACTTTATTTTTGTGGCACAAGCTGCTGCCTATTTAATATTTTTTTTTTTTTTTTTTTTTGAAAGACACCTATACAAATTAAAATTAATACGCGATGTATTCTTTTTATGCTTGCATTTGATGGAAAAAAGTCTTATTTTTAATTCGCATGAATATGTTTTTTACTGCATTAATACTTTTGGTTGCGGCCGCTATTTTTTGAAAATTGTTGGTCGACTTCGCCATCTGCTGGCGCCATCTATTTTTGTTTACATTACTTATTTTCAACTGAGCATTTTTGCTCAAGGTTTTTTCTAGTGCAAATATATGCATTTTGTTGTTGTGTGAAGAAAAGCAGAGTGTTTTTGCTCATATTTGCTTCATTTGCACTACGCATCGTGAAAACCCTCTTTGTTTTTGTACTGAGTAATAGGGAAACTGTAGTTTCCTGTTTTTTCATTTCAGGGTATAAATTAAACCGCAATAAAACCCCGAATTTTTTTGCACAAGTAGACACTTTTTCATAAAAATCTCAAAAAAATTATTTCACAAAATGAGGCTAAATGATTCCAAAGTTTTGAGTTATAAAATGAGTGTGGAGAATTGATGTTATAATTTCGATTCAACTTGAGATATAAAGATGAAAATTATTACAGAAGTAAAGAAAGTACAAAGAAACAATTTTCCCTAAGAAACTTAAAAATCTTATTTTTTCGAGATATGATTATGTTGCAATAAAGTACCGATATTTCGTTGTACCCCAGACCGACCCATCATTCTGGTTGCGTTTTTTGTTTTTGCGTGGGATACTATATTGATATTGAGCTCAACTTACACTTGTAAATAACTGTTATGCAAAATCAAAAGTACGATTTGTCAATTTCTTAAGACTTATTAATTTTAATTTTACAGCAAATTAACCAGAGATATGGAGATGACAAAGGCTCAATTAGAAAATGAGCGCAAAATACAACAACTGCAAATGCAAGCTATTAATGCATTATGGAAAAAAGTTTCCTCCATGCAACATGCAGGGTCAAGTACATCCAGCACAGTAGTTGAAAGTCAAAACATTGATAACGCTACCATAAATACATCGAATCAAAACACATTAAGCCTTGATAATAGTTCAACGACAGTGGTCAATGATTTAGCTAAAACCTGTTCGATGCTTACAAATCAGGTAAGTGCATACATATAGCAAGGTTGCCTGATTTTAATGAATAATACTTCATTTTAAGGTTCAGCAACTGCAAGGTTCTATGAGAGATATACTTAATTGTCTTACATTGTTCTGCAATCTGCCGCAAGAAAATGTCAAACGGCTTTTAACTGCAGGCGTAGCTGAAGCTTTATCGAACACAGCGGACAGTGGTTTGCACGCTTCGCACTCATCTACCACTTCAACTTTTGCAGAAAAAAGAGATTCTGCTGCTACTCAAACCGAAATAGTAGCAGTTCATACGCCTCAATTGGAGAACCAGTCAAATTTCCCCTTTAATAAGATACGACCTTCTACGTTACCTTTATTGGAATCACAAAATCCTAGCACACCGATCAGTTGTAATAGCAGCAGTTCAATGAACAATGTCACATTCGACGCAGACACTGAAAATGCCACAACAACACCAACTAATAAAACACCTTGTTTAGAAGAAAGCGGCGCAGCTAGCACCGAAGACGTCCGTAGCTCTTTCGATTCCGTATCAATAGTTGAAAAACAAGACGATGATGAAAAACACAACCTCAACGTCGCCGCCGTAATAAGTGGCTGAGAACTTGGAATATAATGAAGAACAAAGTGATTGATATTTGTATTTTTAAAATGTATTTTTCAGATTAATACATATATATATGCATATATATGCATATATATATATATATATATATATATATATATATATATATATATATATATATATATATATATATATACGCATACATACACGCATACATACATACATACCCTGTCGGACAGGCGACTACAAAAATAGTTAACTTTTATGCACTAACCTTCAGATAACTGCTACGCCATGTAATTTTTCTTAATTAGTATCTCTGTTTTGTTTTTTTGAGACTGACTATAAGCTCACTGCTAAGTAATGCAGATGATAACACACATACATGGTTTTCAATTTTTTGTTGTTGCATTCGTTCTAAATATTGTGATGGAGTGGCTGCACATCAATTGTGAGATTTGTGGTTCGAATGCTGTCAGAGGTAAAATGAAAATGAGACAGAGATACAATTTAATAAAATTCAATATCACAGAAAAATATAAAACCAGCCTTCGTTTCTACATTTTTTATGTGTGCTTAACTTATAAATAAGTAGCTAGCTTTCAGTTAGTTAAAAACTAATGTAGCGTCGTCGTATAATTGACTACTGCCAGCATCCGAATGTGAAAACAGTTTTTTCCTACTGAAAATTAATCCAAGTCTCAACCAATACATGTTGTGAAATAATTAAAATTGTTTCCGACAGGGTACATATGTACATACAGACCTATAAAATGATCTTATAACATTAATTATCAAAAAGTTTAATTAATAAGAAAATTAGCACATCTCTTGAAATATTCGCTTTAAGAGAAAATATAAAAATTCCAAGTTAAACTTCGGTTGAAAAAACATGCCATTAATTTTTGTACTCAATGTACAGTGAGAAAAAATATTTGCACGGCAAACGCTTCGCCAATACAACTAAATTACCCATGCCACTCCTTATGAATTTTAGGTCGAACCAAAGCCATGTTAGAGACAAATCAAATTAGTGTCTATAACAGCGAAAGCGAAAAAATTTACCAATTTATATAAAACGGTGAATTACTGTGGTGACATAGTCATTATGTGGGAAGTGATGCATAATAAAATAATATTAAAATTAATCATTTAATAACTCTAAGAGATAATTTGCGACATCTGCTGCAAAATTAGCAACGAGCACAAATGATCGCCTAGTTGAGAATAACGAACCCAAGCAAATAGTGAGAGTATTGCTATCACAATATAAGAAATTACTACCACATCTTTCTAGACCATGTTCTTAATTATATGGAACATTCGTGGTGTATGTGGAAACCAAAAATGAACTCCTTTCCAGGATATTGGAGAAAATATATCCCCCAATTTCACCATCAATTGTGCTCCATTTGTAGAAAGGCAACTTATGCAGTTTTATATTCTCTAGGCGTTAACACTAGGTATTACGTTTTGTTCAAGTGCCTATTCAAATGCTCTCTACCAAAGAAAAAGTTAGCTTTTTTGTTGTTGTCAAGATAGGGTCCTGTTTTGTCTTCTGTTATGGTGAGTTCTGGCAACAAGCATGCATAACGTGTGTAAATATGCCACTCTGACATATACATACATAATTATTATTAGGTATATAACATATTCATGTATTGCATATAATCATAATTAATCTAATATTCTTCACAATTATTGTAATTTCAACGACTTTCGCTGCCAGTATATTCTGTTATAAAATTTGTTAAAAAATTTTATTAAGCAATGCTCGTCTGTAGGCTTCAGAAATATAGTTTCTGAACTTACCAATTGACTTAGAAACTTCTTTCTGTGCTAATCAATAACAATGTCGTACTATGGTGCCATGAGTCACGAAGTCTGCCCTGAAATCGAATTAAAACACTTATTGATTTCAAAAAGTAGCTTATACCTTGTTCATACATGTATTTCTAATTGAGATAATATTCAGTTTATTGACATAATATTTTTTGCGTTCATACATACAAATATTGCGCTAACTCAATTAGTATTTGACAGCTGAAAAAAATTTGTTGTTTTTGTTTTGGTGGTAAGAAAAAAAAAGTGAAAAATATTTTCCAATAAGAAAAATGGAAGAAAAACTGCCTTTTATTAAAAAGATTTTAGTGTTGTACAATAAAAATATGGAACTTGTACAAGTAGTACGTTCATGTTATGACTCCAAAGCGGCGATAATAAAAAGAAAGAGAAATAAAAATTTGGAAATGCTAAAAATTTTTAATTTTTTTGTATTTATTTTTATTTTTTATTATTTTGTTTTGTTTGGTTTTGTTTAAATTTATCACGTCATTCATTTCGCATTGTATACTTTTGCTTATTAAACACATCTTTTACAGTGTTGTGTTCCATCTTTTTCTCAATATTCAAAGCAATTTTGAGTTTATTAAGCAATAACTTTACTGACTTTTTATATGGAATATTGAGCTCAATAATGGACTTTATTGCGATTACCCCAATAAAGGCGCATGTATGAACATGGTATTAGTCGACAAAAACAAATTATTTAAAGGTAGCGAAACGAAACAATTTTTGATGCAATTGTTCTGTTAATAAAATAGGTTATTAAAAGGTGAAAAGTGATAGTTATATATTTACCGTCTAATTCATAAAAACTATAACAGGTTTATAAAGCTCTTATTTGACAAATATGTCAAATAACAGTCTTATAAGCCTGTAATAATTTTTATGCATTAGGGGGTTAATATATACATATACGAGGTATGATAAAATAATAGCCGATATTTTAATTTTTTTTTTTTTTTAAGTATTTGTTTATTCATCAATAACTTGTCGCTTAATCTCGTCGCCTTCAAAGTAGTCCTCCTCAGATATAATACACGTGTGCCAGCGTTTTTTCCAATCCTCGAAACACTTCTGAAACGCTCTTTTTGGTATCCCCAACATCTATTGTTTCAATTTTTCTTTTATCTCTTCAATCGTAGCTAAACAAAAAAAAAATAGGTATGTATCTTCAGTTTTGGGGTGAGGAAAAATTCAGCGGGGGCCAAGTCCAGTGAATACGGTGTTTGAGACATGATAATGGCACAAACATCGATGAGTGAGCTGGTGCGTTACCATGGTGCAAAATCCATGATTGTTTTCTCCACAATTCTGTGCGTTTCTGACGAATTGCTTCGCGTAGACGGCGCATAACTTCAAGGTAGTATTCCTCATTGACCGTACGACCTTGCGGCAAGAATTCATGATGCACCACGCCAATGGAGTCGAAGAAAACAGTGAGCGAAACCTTCACATTTGACCGAACTTGACTCTTCTGGACGCTTCAATTGGAATGATTGGGCTGTGGTTTTAATGTCATAGCCATAAACCCATGATTCGTCACCAGTTATGACCTTTTTGAGAAAATCTGGATCGTCGTTGACGATCTTCAACAGCTCCTGAGCGAGTCCATGCGACGCACAGTGGAGGATTTAAAAAAAAAATGGAAAAAAATATAAATATAGCGTATATGTTCTCGCAAAGTTTTTCTATAATTCCGAAATAATGAACGTACTTTTTTCCACAAAAAAACGGGGAAAAATCTAGTTTTTAGTAATTTCAAATTAAGCTGCGCATAACTTTTGACTAGATTGGTTTTTCAAACCAATTCTTTTTTTCGATTGAAAATTTTGTTTTAAATACAGAAGAAGAAAAATTTACATACAAATTTGAAAATAACGGTTATTTTTCGATCAGACCTCGTATGCATCTACAAAAGCTGAGTTTTTAAAGAACGTTCCGGATAATGCAACTAAACCAATATTCATGATGCTAACCAAGGTAAACAACGTATGTATGGATATAAGCATTACTATTGTGAATGGTATGCCGCACAGCCAAATACAGCACTCTTACTTATTAGTATTAATAAAAGTTTGTTTTAATAAGTAAAATTTAATACAGAATAAATGCTCATTAGTTTGCTAACTTGAAATCTTAAAGCGCTGAATAGATTTAGTGGCGGGGCGTTTGCTGTACAAGTTTTTTTGTTCAGTGCACATACACACTTACATACATATGTATGTAAGTAGCTCTTATCCTCAAATCACTCACTTTTCTCAGGCTAATAGTCGTTTCTATTTTTAATTAACTGAATGTGAATTAAGTTCTTGATTCCATAAAAGGGCTTAAAATGAAAAAGATCTCGATAAGTTTTAAATTACATTAAAATTGTTCATGTATTTATTATCTTGTAGCTTTTGCATCAGAATAAAAGTAAAATATATAAAACAACCTGAAATGACTTTTCACTACTGCATGAACCACCAGCTTGTAAAGTGATATTTTAAAATGCTTTTTATAACACGGTCATTTTCCATAAACTTTGAAAGTTGCAGAAAATACATCTGCTGGACAGAAAATGAATTCTCCCGTGTTGCATTGTACGATTCTCAATGAATCGCACAATGCAATCAACTACGAATGGATGAGCCCTGGACGAAAAACGTGTATTGTATAAAAATATACGGGTGCCGTGAACAATATTCCTAATCTCGTTGTAGCTTGCATATGTAACATGTAACGGGGCTTAATTTTAATTTTTAAGGCCAAAAGGATTCTTTGCTTACACTAGCCGATAGAAAGTAGTTCAAATACTACTTTTGAGTTGTGATTGATATGGACACAACTAATGTAAAGTTCTTACATGATCATGTAAATACATATGTTAGCTGTTCTATCGATGTCAACAAATTAGCAAATTCTTTGTTAAAAATTAAAAAAAAAAATGCGTTCAGAAAAAATGGTTGCGTTCTCAAGCGATAGACGCCATTAGCCAAACTTGGTTAAATAAGTCATTGGTGCTTTTAACAGAACTCTTTTTTTACGTTTTTCAGGAAATTTACATAAATACAACAAATTTATATTGTTACAAATTATAGCCAGTGGTGCGACAGTGGTTTAATTCAATACAAGTAGCACTGCTTTAAGCGACATCTATGTGTCACAATGAAAACATCGCTATGTAATTTAAATAAACGGCCGTTTATTGTTAGTTGTAAAAGGATCTCAAAAGGTACTGTAGCATGTTTCCATTACAAGTTGAATCACCCGCTTCGCTCTTTCAATTTCATTTATGAATCACGCTGTTTACACCACTGGTCTATGTGCTTCGATTTGACTTTTGTTTTTAATAAGCCAACATAAATTTTCGACTAATTTCGTGAAGAAATTTTTTTTAATAGGACAAAAGAAGTTGTTGTTGCAAAAAAACCACATTCATATGGAAATGTCTTCAGAGTTGGCATTGCAGAACTTAATTTTTATTTTTATGGGACAATTACCTTTTCTTTGCTAGTTTTTACAATACATGATTTTGATAGATAGTGCAGATAAACTTGCGATACAAATTAGAGAAGACAGGAATTTTTCGTGTTTCGCATGTAGCTTCAACCATGATACAATTAACAAGGTAGCCTCGTCAGCTAAACCGTTAATCAACTGACTACTTTAGGTTGTCAAGAGATTACAGAGATGAAAGGCAGCCGAAACGAGATAGCTAATCCGCGTAAGCTCAGTGCATCTCTCTTCTGAAAATGTAGAAGTGGCGTCTTTTTGACAGTTTGCATAAGTTGTACAAAAACAAAATGCATGTTATTTTTATTGAAGTTGTTCTTATTGTAGCGAAAAGGCTACCTTGTTAGTTGTATCATGGCTTCAACATGAAGCTACTTCATGCATTCACTCTCAAAATTTTGTATGGCGAAGCACGTTGCTTCGCTCCTGATTAGGGTGTTAAGCACAAATAGAGAACGTAGCGCATTCCGTGGAAACATGCTATTAGAACTTTCAAGACAAATTGGCCCGGTGACAGCGCTCAAGCATAAGAATGGTAAATGGTTCTCGAATTCGGCAACTGCATATAAATAGTGGCACGATGTGTGCTGTCCCAGCGCTGGTTTTAAGTGTGCTACTTGAGCGCCATCAATTCATTAGCATAAGAACGGCAAATGGTTCTCGAGTTCGGCAACTGCATATGTGAGAATTTCGACATTAGTAGTATAACCCCCCCATTTACACTTGCAAGTAACTTGTTGCAAGTTGTATGTACATATTAACAACCAATACACTGACAGAGATAATAAAAGCTGTTACTACTTGCTTGATTGTTTACGCAGGCAAGTGCAAGCTCATTTTTAAAATGTCGACAAAAAAAATTGCTTTACTTTTCAAAATAAAAGAATTAAATGAGAGCAATAATAATAAAACAATTATTTGGAAAAAAAAAACTATAAAATCACTGTTCCATTTTTTTATATTTAAAAATCACTATTTTTTGACTTTTTTGTGTATACATGACTGGGTTACCAACTGTTATGGGGAAGCAAATTATACGAATATCTTTTTTTTATCACATAAATAGTAAATTTATATTAAGAATCCATAAAACCCACATTTTACTTCAACGTTTTTTATATTTTATCCTATTTTTCGGTATGTAAGATAAAAACAAAATAATCAGCCCGATTATGAATATTCCCGGGGAAAGATGCTCCCGGGGAGTTCATTCTCCCAGAAACTAAATTCCCATATTCTAAACAAACGGGGAGAACATTATTACGGGAAAGGGAACTTAGAGCTTTCGAAGTCAGCTGTATGCTTTTAGCTTTTATGCTTTTACGTAAAACTTTTAAATTGAAATTAAAAATTTACCAAAACAAGTTTATAGAACGTGAAAAAAATGAAAAAAAAAAAATATATTGGAGCAAAGCAAAATATTTAGTACAGCATTTCGGTTGGTAGTTGAAACAGTAGAAGAACGTTCAATAACGGAGCAAAGAATTGCAAGAAGAATGTTGCGTGATGACTTAAACCCATTCTTTTGTTTGGAATTGCAGAAGGCTGTAAAAACTATTTGCTTCTTAGTAAATGTTTTAATTATAGCAAATTTCAAGAATAACAAGTAAAAGTGCTATATTCGGCTGGGCCGAATGATATTCTTCAACGTGCAAAATAAATTTCTCACGTGGTAAAAGTTGTTTTATTTGTCTTATAGAGCCCATTTCTTGAAAAATCGGGAGACGCTATAGGTATGTATGGGCCGATTTCACAAATTTTTTGATTTTTTGGATCTAACGAGCATTAAAATTGATATGGCAAACTTTTTAGGAAAACATTTTTTTTCAAAAATCTTACCAAACAAATGGCCAAAAATACCCCTCAAAAAGCGTTTTTTTGGATATATCTCGGCTATCCGTAGATCAGACTTTCTGTATTTCAACAGCCAACCCATTACCAGGATTTAACACATTTTAGGGAAGGAATGAGGTTTCTATCTCAAACCGTTTTCTCAGAAACGGTATTTCAACGACTACAGACGGACATCGCTTAATCGTAATCTCTATTGATTCTGATCCCGAATATTCACACTTTATGGGGTGGGTCTTAGATGGTTATTTCAATGTGTTACGCACGGAATAACAAACTTATATATTCCCATTTACACATTTTTGTGAAATAATCTCTAGCTGTTTCTTATTTGCTGTTTTTGACAAACTGCGATGTAAAATTGGATTAAATTAATTTTTTATTAAAAAAAATGATATACTAAGTTTTTTCAGTGCAACTCCCTTTCAATTGCTTGGCGAAAATATTCCCAGAAGTTGTTATTGCAGTCTCCCTTAAATTGGCTTTCGTAATACCTACATTTTTCCCGGGGAACAGTTTCCCAATTTCGAACATTGTTTAGAATACGGGGAAAGGGAAAAGAGAACACTTTCCCGGGGAGAACTTATTTAGAATAGGAGAATTGGGAGTAGAGAACAAACTCCCCGGGAATTGTCGTTCGTAATCGGGCCGAATAATTCCTTGGAACTTATCTATTAAAATTAATATATGAATTTTATAAGGTAACACTGCTTTTTATCATTTTACCACTTTTACTGGCAATCGAAATCTCTCGCAAGTGAGCTCACAACTTGCAGAAGTGTGATGGTATTTCCAATGTATTGAGTTACTTGCGTGTGTAAATGGGGGGTAACTATGAAAACGTGTTTTAGCAGAGTGTTTCACCATAGTTTTGGAATAATTAATAAAGAGTGAACTGAATTGAAAATACTGTATATAAAATAGCTGAGTATGTTTTATATTGTTTGCAATCAAAGTATCCGCAAAAATCGTTTTTATTAAAGGATAAAAACGTAACAATATGCTAACTGCAGAAACTCATGATATAACTAATTAATAGCTGTGATCCCGTACTCAAGATTGGGAACCTGGGGGATCCCTATTTTTAATTTTAGTCTATGGAAATTAATTCCTTACAGACAATTTACATACATACACCGGTATTCATAAAAAATAAAATATTGTTGAAACACATTTTACTAAAAATTTTTCAAATAAAATTTTCTCTAAAATGTATTTGAGCAACGTTTTATTTTTTATGAATACCAGTGATAATATACAATTTTATTACATTTAAAGACAGCGGTTTTTCAAAAATAAAAAATATTAAAACATTTAAACATGAATTTAAAAAATGAATAACTGAATTTTTTACTGCAGCGGGATTTAAAGAAAAGTAAAAAAATCGATAAAATTGATTAAAAGTGTAACACATTCTCCTCAGAGGATCAGCATCAGCATAATTTTCTTTATAAACTTTTACCAACAAAGGAATAAAATTACGTGATGTACGTTGAGGAACGTTAAATAAGATTTCGCTGATCAAAAATCCAGAGCAGACATCGCCATTAATATTTAGAATAAATGATACATTCAACATAACTCTACGGCTTTCGAGAGTAGGCAGCTTGATAAGTGCAGGACTCGGCTTGAGTCTTGCGCTCATTTTGCAGGACTCAGGATCAAACTTATGAAAAGTTCAAAAGAACGGCAAATTGTACGAAGTAAAATGCTGCATTTTCTGTAAGGGCCAAATAACTTTGCGCTCCAGGAAACTTGAAATGTGCAGTTATTTGTAGTTGCCACAACAACAAATACCAAAAAGTTAAAATAGTGATCAATACGTAGGGACACCTACTGTATTGAAAGATAGGAGTAACTTGTGTACCGTAAGAGATAGAGAATGCAAATTTACACAATATATGTATCTAGTTGCCTGGTCTCTACAAGTCCAAAAATGCCCAATATTGCGAAAACCATCTCTCTAGATAGATTTGCAAGTGAACTGAAACAGTATTTGGCGCCAAAATGTAGATGCAAAAACTTGCATCGTGCCTTATATAACAGAAATAGCGAACAAGAACCTGCGCCTGTTCAAGAACTTAAAAAAGTTTTGGCACCAAGAAGTAATGTTACAATAATATGTAACCATAGCAAACAAAAACTTTCGACATCTGTCGATATATAGCGAAAATTGATTTCTTAAGTAGTAAGACTGTGAACGAACTAAAATAAGCAGATGTGATCATTTTTCTATAAATCTTTGTGCCATGAGCTGTTGATTGTGAATTTAAGATTCGGCTCAGCCCAACATACACTCCTACCTGTCAGTAACTCTTAATGAATTTGAAATCAAACGTCTGTATTTTAATTTATCGTTCTTTTATTCATCTTCCGAATCCGTACTATCAACTCCACCATCGTCATCAGTATCATAGTTTATATTCTGCGATTGAACTGGTCTATTCGTATTTGGTTCTAATTGATCGACACCACTATCTACAAATTTATATCTATTGTGTTTTGTGGTAAATCGTGCTGGCCAAATGTTCGCTTTTATATACTCCTTGACGTGTTCAGGTGTGAGAATCTTGCAAATTTCGGCTTTGACCTTATCGCCTTCTTCAATTGGCTCAACTAAAATGTAATCACCTCGTTTGACCCAAACATTTTTTCGATATTTTGTGGGCATCGTCACTGGATGGAATAAATGTTAAAGATCATATGTATGTATTCCTTTGCAGAACTTCAATTTACCTAAAAAGTGTTCATCATCTACATTGGCGGTTTCCACCTCATGTAAATTATTGCCGCGACTGCAAACAACTCGCACTATTTGCTGATTATATTTGGGTAATTCAAAGTCGTCCTCTACCATTTCCTTGAGTACATGCTTACAGCGAGTCACACGAGACATGCTTTGTGTCAAAAAGAAAAATAACGTGTAGAATTTATTTATTGTAATGTATTATTTTAGTTACGTTTTTTTTTCAAGAATTGAGTTGCTTTCTTTTAATCTTAAGCTTGTCAGAATATATTTCTCTTAAACACATTTAAATTTGCTAATTAAAATCCCTAGGGCACCAGCCAAGATAAATTAATTCGCCTTGGCACCAGCACTATGAAGATGTGTAAAAATATCGATAGCACTATTTAATGTAGCTGCCAGATCTGACGGTTTCAGGTACTGAAATTACTACTTGACGATTTTTAAAACTAACGCTTATTCTACAGTACGGCACGTCTCCACCAGAAATCAACTTGAGCGGCATTAACACTGCAGTTACACGACCAAGTTTTGTTATCAAGTTTTTTTTTTTCACATAGTGCTTGTCAAAATTCAATAAAATTGATAGCTGTGACGTAGGCTGCACGCAATTTCATAACAATTCGTTTTCAAGATGCCGTCAAGAAGAAAATTAAAAATAGCTGCTTCATTAAAAGTACTATCAGAAATAAAGAAAATAAAAGAAGAGGAATAAAAAACCAGAGGGCAGAAAGGAAATACTGGGTGAAGCCCTTATTAGTAAGAAGGTTGGTAAATATTTAAAAATTATAATGAATGTAGATATGCTCTATAAATCGCAGCACATCATTATATTTGTTGGTTTTGCACGTAAACATTTTTATTTCTATTTTTAAGCTTATGTTATGTTATGTTTTCGGGCCGCCAGTACAACAGACCAGCTCACTTGGGTCCCAACAGGTCCCGTTGTGATACCCTGAGGGCAGCAGGTAACTCCTACTCCCCCTCCCTTGGTTCAACTTTGAACCATCCAGATAACCGGATGAAAGATTCCACCCTAAACAAGTCACACTCCGATATGTCCGCCAAACTGTTCAGTATCGGTCTGCCTATGTATATCGCTCTGAGATTGGATAGAGCAGAACAATTACAGAGGAAGTGCTCAACACTCTCCTCCTCTTCTTCGTCTTTGCAGCTTCTACAAAAATCATTATACGGAAGATTTAGTCTTCTCGCATGTGCGCCTATATGACAATGTCCGGTTAGAACTGCCACTAAGGCGCTTAACCTTTGTCGGGGAAAATCCCACAGAGCTAAGGTTTTGTTTTGATCGTAAACGGGCCATGTGAGCCCCGATATTCGACAGCCGGTCACATTTGACCATCTGTCTTGAGCGATTCCTAGCAGCTGTTGTTTTATCAACTTTTTGCAGCTACTAAGTGGAACACCGACAGACTCGTCAATGTCCTCCTGTGGTAGTCGGGCCCCAGATCTAGCCAGTTCATCCGCGACTACATTTCCAGACACTCCACTGTGTCCTGGTACCCAGAGAAGCTCTAGGCTTGAATGTCTCGCTATCTCATTTAGAGATCTCCGGCATTCATGAACCAACTTTGATGTCGTGTAAACACCAGCCAGTGCATTTATTGCTGCCTTACTGTCAGTACAGATCTGAATATGCAAACCGTATATCCTATAGTACCTCATCCAGTTGGCTGCTTTCTTTATTGCCGTGATTTCGGCCTGAGCAACGCTGCATTTGTTATGCAGTCTAAAACTGATTCTCCGTTGAAAACGGGGAATATAGATACCCCCCCCCAACACCTACATCCGACTTGGAGCCGTCCGTAAAGATAGCGATCATGTCCTCTGGTTGGTCTATTTCGACGCTTTCAGAGTTCATGTTCGATAAATCCACGCTGAAGCTTCTATCAGTCATGGGAGTCGGGGAGCAGTAATCAATGGTATTCGGAAGGCTAATTATGCTTCCAATTATCGACGCATGTCCTATGTTTGCATCTTTCCACATTCCTCCTGCTTGCAGGCGTACCCCTGAATTCATGGCAGTTTCCTTAACCATGAGATCCACTGGCAGCCAATGTAGCATTGTGAATAGCGCCTTGGATGGTGCCGAGCCTGGAGCGCCGGTAACCATTAAGGCAGATGTACGTAGTATTCTTTCCAGAGTCTTACTGTATGTGGATTTTTCTAACGACTTCCACCATACAAGCGCCCCATACGTAAGTATGGGCTTTACGACTGCACCGAAGAGCCAAGCAGAGTTTCTGGGATTTATTCCCCAGTTCTTGCCAATGGCCCTTCGGGACAAGTATAAGGCAACAGCTGCCTTGCTGGCCCTTGCCTGAACGTTCCGCTGCCATGTCAACTTGGAGTCCAGGTAAGTGCCAAGGTACTTCGCATTATCCGATAGTTTGAGTTCAGTCCCCTTAATGGTTGGAAGTCTGAACACCGGAGGCTTATATCTTCGAGTAAATAGAACTAATTCTGTTTTCTCAGGGTTAAGGGTTTTTAAGCTTGAACCTGTTTAATTTTTATCACTTTTAATTGCAACTTTCAAATAAAACAAACAAAATTTGTTGGCAACTGTTTTCTTGATTGTGACTTGATGCTCTCTATGGGAAGCAAAAATTGTCATCAAGTTTGCATCAATTTTCAAAATTGTGAGTGTATTAGTAAAAAAGTCTGAATGTATTAAAACTTGAAAGGCAAAACTTGATCGTGTAACCCCCAAGTAATTTGCTCAGGTTTTTGTACAGGGAGAATGCGTGTGTTCAAACTGTTCATAATTTTTGATTTTTCGAAGTGTTTACTTTGTTCATATTTTGGCTTTATTTCAGTATTTTATGTATATATCAACCCAATTTTTGTATTTTTAAATTTAAAATTTTTTTTTTCAATTTTTAACAATTTGTTACTTCCTTTTTGTAGTATTTTTCATAAGTCAGGACTGTCAAACAGAAAATAACTCTTCATGGCGAACATCGATGCGCGGGCATCGCTGCCCGTTTTATTGCCGAATCTTATTCAGTGCCACAGAGTATGAACACAGATGAAACATGACCAGAACGAGATAGCAAGTCATCGCGAAGCTCTGTACGTCTCGTTTTCACAATTGCTCGAGAAATTGTAGTCAAAACAAAAAGCATTTTTTACTGAAAAAGTGGTGGTTTTTTTATTATAAATTTATGAAATGTTTAAAAAGGATATTAAATGGTTTTTTATAATATAAAACTTTATAGTATTCATTGTTTATAATGTGCTAAACAATATTTAATTATGTTTTATTTTGTGATTTTAAGAACAGTGTTTTAATTGTACTTTGTAGTGGTGGTTTTGTGAGCAAAAAATACATGCTCTTCATAATCAATTTCCAAATACTCAAATATTATCAAATCCTAAAACAAAGAGGATTTTTCGTTGACCACTTCTTAACAATCTTTTACTTTTAATTTAATTTAAATTATCAAATTTGTGATGTTTTGGTTGTGGTTGTTCATAAAAACGTGTTATTTTTTGTTTTGTTTACGTTTGTTTTTCGTATAAAATGCATACTATAGTTACGGTGACCATACGTACACTATTATAGTGGACAGTACACTTTTTTAGCCTCTTGTGCATTATTTTTTTCTGTACACTATTTGTCCACTTTTTTCCCCTCCTCTGCATTTTTAATATAATTTTTCTCTCAAATGTACACTTTTGTACACTTTTTTCGTTAGAAACGTAATTTTTAACTTAAATTTTAAAATCGTCAAAAATTATGTATGTATATAAAAATATTAGTTGGCACCTCTAAATGTTGTAACATACTCTGGTAACATCATTACAGTGAGAAGAAAGTTTAAAGAAGATACCAGCACGAAAGCTGACACTGAATGTCAACATACAATTTCGGGTTGGATTTTGACATTATTCGCAGTGTTTTTTGATCTTGTTCTTGTAACAGATACCAGTTAAAGTTGCCTTGATAGAAATTGTCAGCTGATGGTTGTTATCTGTTTCTGTCTTACAAATATATTTTGGCTATTGTAAAAGATTTGATAATTAGTCAATAGCGCAGTTCATTATTTGGTGCAAATGTCTTGCGTAAGTGCGAATGCAAGAAATCGTTGCTTTTTCTTTGCAACCCAACAACAAAATATACAAGGTCGCACTCGCAATATTTTTGCATTTACGCACCGCTAATTACGTATTGCTTTTTTCGCATGAGTATTGCGTTTGCAACACCGACACTCGAACAGCTGACATTTTAAAACAAAGGAAACAAAAAATTGTAGAGATGGAGCCATCAGCAACTACCAAAAAAATAAAACGTGAAAAATTAAAAATTGTGTATTAATTTATCAGCTGTTATTTGGAATGCAATAAAATTTGCAAAGTTGTTAAAAAGGGTGCTCAATATCAGTTGCAATATAATCGCAAACGCAAATAGTCGCAACCAAAAATGCACCAAACGCTGAGTACCGCTAATGTGTGTGTAAATAGTAACTGTCTTATTTTAAGTTTAGAGTAAGATCAGACGCTCATAAGAAATATTTTAACACTTTTATTAAATAATTTGTATTTAATTAATAAATAATTAACTTTAATTATTAAACCATTCTGCTAAACTCACGTCGATATACATATGTACATATTTATGTATGTATTTTTTTTTTAATCTTTGAAATGTGTACAATATTTTCTTTTGGGAATGATGGTCACCGTAACTATAGGCCATGATACAAATAACAAGGTAGCCTTTTTGCAAACTGTCAAAAAGTCGCCACTTCTACATTTACAGAAGAGAGATGCACTAAGCTTACGCGGATTTGCTACCTCGTTTTGGCTGCCGTTCATCTCTGCAATCTCTTGACAACCTAAAGTAGTCAGATGATTAACGGTTTAGCTGACGAGGCTACCTTGTTAATTGTATCATGCTATAGCCTATCTCTTTACACAAACTGTCTAGCAGTTGATTTGAGTCATTTTCAAATGTCACTTTTAATATCTCTGTGTACTCTGTTTTCAGTACTGAATCTTATAAGCATTTTACTAAAGTTTAATTAAAAACTTTTCTATATAAATTTGTAATATCAGGTTATATATGGCCTTAATTAGTTTTTATTATTCGAACTTTTTCTTATAAAGGTGTTTTTTCGATGTATAGAACTTTAAATCGCAGTAAAACAACGATGGATTATTCGATTGAGATGAATTGTATTAATCCGAAAGATAATCTTGTGGCATTATATTTTAAATATGAATTCTGGCATATGACCGCCACGGCTGGCGGGGATGTAGTCCGATCTGGACGTCCAATTTTCGATGACTTTTTCCAACATTTGTGGCCGTATATCGGCAATAACACGGCGAATGTTGTCTTCCAAATGGTCAAGCGTTTGTGGCTTATCCACATAGACCAATGACTTTACATAGCCCCACAAAAGTAGTCTAGCGGGGTTAAATCACAAGATCTTAGAGGCCGATTCACAGGTCCAAAACGTGAAATTAGGCAGTCACCAAACGTGTCTTTCAATAAATCGATTGTGGCACGAACTGTGTGACATGTTGCGCCGTCTTGTTGAAACCACATCTTTTGGACATCATGGCTATTCAATTCAGGAATGAAAAATTTAGTAATCATGACTCTATAGAGATCACCATTGACTGTAACGTTCTGGCCATGATCGTCTTTGAAGAACTAATGATTCCACCAGCCCATAAAGCGCACCAAACAGTCAGTTTTTCTGGATGTAACGGTGTGTCGACATACACTTGAGGATTAGCTTCACTCGAAATGCGGCAGTTTTGTTTGTTGACATAGCCATTCAACCAGAAGTGCGCTTCATCGCTAAACAAAATTCGCTTATGAAAATCCAGAACTACGGCAATCTCGTTTTGCACTAAAATTGTACTAGTTGCAAGCGTTGTTCAGGCGTGAAGGCCGTGTCAGATAAAACTTTGTTGCTTTGCGTGACGTTTATAACTTTGAAAGAAAAGCGTAAAACAAAAAGTGTATGTCACAATAAAAATTTTGACAAGACCCGCGAATTGTTTGTTTATCAATAAAATATTGAATATATAAAATATTTTATATATGTACTTATTTGTAGTTTTGTTTATTATATATTTCAAATGAATTTATTCATTAAATTTATAAAATTTATTTGGAATTTTTTTTTGATTTCTGTTGACGCCAAGAGAAAAGAAAATGAAAGCAGCTAATTGTCAAAGCGTGCAAAAAGATGAAAGATGAACAACTTTTTGCTTTGCTTTGCATCAAATAAAATTTATGTGACAAGTGCCATATAAACATGTACATTTATCTTAAATGTCAAAGCGTGTATGCAACGCAACGCGAAGCAAAAGTTTTATCTGACACGGCCTTGAGTCTGTCTATTCATGATGAATTGCCAAACCAACCAGAGAATAAGTCACTTGACAGCTGATAAATCGGTCGCCATCTTGAACAGTAATGCCAACTTAAAGTTCTATACATCGGAAAAAACACCCTTTATATAGATGATATATTTCTGAATTTATTTTAATATTACTGTCGATAATTAGCTTCATTGTCTTGAAGAAGCTGTCTGAACGAGAGCGAAATATCGACAAAAATGTTCGGATAAATAGGCGAAATATATACAATCAAAATACCTTTAGCTCAAGAAAATAATAATATTAAATCAACTTAAGCAACGCAAAACTTAGGTTCTCTTTACAAAGTGAATGTTAATACAAAATTATTTCTCTTAAGGATTATTTAAAATTGTGTAATGTTGACTTTTAATGTTAATATTTATTTATAAAGTGAGTTCGGCTTGAGGTCCTTCAGTTAATAATTTTACGCCAAATTTAAATTGATATAGGAATTATTTTATTATCTCTAATATTTCGGCCAACTTTGTTGGTCATCCTCAGGGAGTTCTTGAATTTACAAAGAAACATTAAATTACACTTATAATATTACTCGTTTTAATCTATTTATATATACTATTTACATCTTTTTAATATTTTTTCTATTACAGTAATAGTGTCGTCAGTTGTTAATGTAAGTAAAGGCCTGTTCGTAAATGAATCGCAACTCTGCACAATGGGCCTGTTCGTAAATGCATCACAACTCTAAACAATGTGATTATTTTGCCATGCCACTGCTGATTAGCTGTTGCTGATGTTATGTTTGCACATTTTATTGTTGCATTTACGAACGGAGAATTTCAATTCTTTTTTTCTTCTAATAAATTGTAAAAATGGAAAAATTAATAATTAATTCCATCTGTGAATTTTTTTTTATTTTCAGACGAGTTTGAAAATAAAAAAAATGTTAAATAAGAAATACATATTAAAAAGCAAACAATTTTTTCACTCACTCATTCATTGCATCAACCATTTTTATGATTAGTTTTTTGTTTTTATTTGCGCCTAATCTACGTCAGTGTTGCATTTACGAACAGATTACTGCTGTAGTGTTGCCAACGTTTGCATTTTCGAACGTTGTGCGCATAACATGCAGAGTTGTTATGCATTTACGAGTAGGCCCTATCTCTTCCTGTAATTTGTCTCTCTTTCTACTATTCTCACTCTGTTTAAGTCAGGCTTAGGTTTGGTTACTGCACATTGGGCCGCAAGTGCAGTCTGATTTGTTAGATGATAATCTCGTTTTAAATTTTGTTTGTGTAGTTCCAGCATATATCTTTTGGCATTTGTTTGTGTCATCTCCGTTACATGTGATTTTGTACACTACATTCGATTCAACCATTATATCTATTTTAGACTTCATGTTGCTGAACAGTTTTCTCGTTGTATTTCTCGTTTTCACTGTAATTATGTATATATTCATCCTTATTGTAAATATCTGAGTTTTTAAGTCTTTCGGACAGACCTGGCACATACACAATCGATTTATAAATATTTGACGGTTTCGCAACTGGAACGTTTTCCTTTCGGTTTGTTGCCTTATTTTGAACCTGTTTAATTAATTAATTTATTATATTAGTTGGAAAAGCGTTTTTTTGTAAAATAGATCAAATTTTTCTTATGTTTGAGCTTTGAAACTCTCTGTAACTTATATATGTTCAATACATTGTTTATGAAGTTTGTGGCGGTGTTTATGATTATGCTTTTAGGATGCTTGGAATAAAAATTGATCGATCGTCCAGATGGCATAGGTTTCTGGTACATACCAATCTAGTTTCAATTTGTTTGGCGCTCTTATAATTAAGGAGTCTAGGCAGGGGAGTTTATTGTTAATTTATTTTTCCATAGTGAACTGTATTTGTTTATTGAAACTATTTAAAAGCTTTTAGTGTATTTTCGGCTTGATCTGATTTGAGAATTGCAAAAATATCATCGACATACATATTTAGTTACTAATCTAGGTTTAATTTGCATTTGGCCAACTATTGATGATCCCATAGGCATCCCTTTATTTTGTTTATAATAAGCTTCATTATATTCAAATATGTACTTAATTATTTATTTGCTTTAAGAGCCAATTGAAATGTATTAATTCAGGTCCAAAAATTAACCTTTACAAAATGTTTGCTGTCCTTTTCAGCTGTCTATATGCCGACGACATTTCGTTGGTGCTAATCAACTCATCAGTAGACTTGAAAAATTCTTAAAAGTTTGTTTGAAACTTAACTACTTATTACATAATTCCCATGAACAGAATGAGAATCAGAAATGTTCAAACAAACCTTTAACACAGCAAACATTTCTTTTTCCGTTTTGCAACTCTTATTTTTCTTTGCAACCTTTTGATACTTTCAAAAATACAAATCGTAGTAACCGATGGTGACTCGTTGTATAGAAGGTTGCAAAGAAAAGTGCATTGTGCTCAAAACTAAATTGTCTCTTTCACTTGTTTTCATTTTTCTCCTGTGATCATCTAAGAGTGTGATAAATTTTATCCTTGCAATTACTTGGGTTTCTCTATTTTTTATCGTTTGTATGCATTGTTCACTGAGTGTAATGCAAGAGAATAGCGGGAACTTTTTCTTTGTGTACGGTTGTCCGAATTTGTCACCTAGTGATAACAACCACTGTATATTCAGGGCTGGGCAGTATTTGAAATACATGTATTTGAAATACGTATTTAAAATACAAATACGTATTTTGTATTTGTATTTTAAATACGTCGCACGAATGTATTTGTATTTCAAATACTTGTGCTCCCAAAATACATTTCCAATTTATGATAGCAAATATGCACTAAAAATTATTCCATTCATACATCAACTAAAAGCGCAAAATTTTGTTACGGTTTTATTTCCAAAAACTGGCAATACTACAATTTAATTAGCAAACGCAAAGTACATGTGTAAAGTAAACGCAACTGAATGCATACACATTGAGAAAGTCGCTAAGCTTTCATAAAGTTAAATAATGAACAAATAAAATATGAGGAAAAAACAGCTTTTGACATTTTGATCTAAAACAAGAAGAGAAAAAAATGTCAATCAGATGTTGACTTGGATAAACTTTATATAGCCTTTGGTCAAACGTTTTTTCATTGTCACTTCATTCTTAATTCCGTTATTTCTCTTTCAATAAAATATCGTTTTTTAATAATAAATCATTAGGTTTTTTCGATAGCTGGTTTTAGTCATTCGCCCTCAAGAGGATGTTTGTCTCATACCATATTTGAAAAGCTGGTGTTTATGAATGGACAAAAAATTTGTTGATTAAAAGTATTTTGTATTTTAAATACATATTTTTGTTACACTGTATTTTGTATTTCAAATACATGCTTTTAAAATGCGGTATTTTGTATTCTAAATACGTGGAGAAAAAGTATTTGTATTTTGTATTTTAAATACACAACTTTCATGTATTTTGTATTTTAAGTACACCAAAGCATGTATTTTGCCCAGCACTGTGTATATTCATAGGTATATCTGTTTTTGTGTTATTAACTAACCCAGATGAAGATAGCAGAAAACTGCTATCTTCAGATCAGATTGAGTTTTATACAACAAGTTATGTTTTGTTTGTATTAATCATCTTAATATAATCATATGAAAATTATAAATATGTTTTTGTACGGTCTGATGTAAATACTTCACCATTCTGTGAAAATAATACGTACGTACATACGTATGTACATATATGTATATTTATTAGGCGTAGTGTTAAAAATAAATATTGGAGATAATAAAATAGTTCCTATATCAATTTGAATTTGGTGTAAAATTATTTACTGAAAGGACCTCAAGCCGAACTCACTTTATAAATAAATAGGAATATTTAAAATTTAATTGCTGAATTTGTTTGGTGGGGGTATTAAAACTGATTTAATAAAAACGTCAAATACATAAGTTCACATGCGTAAAAACTTTAGAAATAACCGGTTTTTTCATTTAGCATAAGCTACTAAATATTATTAAGAGAAATTACCGTAAAGTACAAACTGCAATCTTTTGTATAAAATGTTTATTATCTTATACGTATGTATATTATAAACATTAGAATTTCAGTAAAACAATTTTTTTTGTTTTCCTTATTGCATTACATCGTCTTGTTTAGTGTATATGTATGTGTTTCGAGGTCTCCAAGATTATGTCCGCATTGTTATTTAATTGATCATTTTATATACATACATAACGGTCCATGTTTTCTAGTACATTGAGTTTTATTTCTTTGCCTTGTGTATGCAATAGTTTGAATGTTTCTCTAACGTACGCAGGTCTACAGTTGTTTTTGTACATATGGTTGGCGAAGTTTGGTTCCATTATTGTGTTTAGACTTTTCATTTCCTTATTGTCAGCCTCTTATGTGTTCTTTCTGTCTCGTTTTTAGTTATCGTCCCAATTGTCAGCTGTGCTGACAAGTGCATGTTGGCTTGAATATCATTGTTTCAAATTACACATTTCTTTAGTCAATATTTCTTGTCTTCGTTTTTCAACTTCGGCCCCACATGTACAGGACACTAAACATATGTATTATCCGAGGGTATAGACTTGAGGATCACTGATTTAAACAGTTGCAAACAACACAACTGGACCCAGAGCGCGAAAATTTGCAAAACATTTGTACAACACAAGAAATATGTTCATACATATGTATATTCAAAATGGCTTAGTCAGTTACAAGCAGCACAATTGGAACAAAAATGCAAAACTTTTCAAATTCCAAAAATTAATTTTAAATCGTTTATGAAGGGTTGCCGCATGCCTGAATGCGAGCAAATATATTTATTGTGATGTGCAAATTTTTTTGCGAATTTTTGCTCTGTTATCTCTTTTCTATAAATGCAGAAGCGCCGTCTTTTTGACAGTTTACAGAAGTTGTACAAAAACAAAATGCATGATACAACTAACAAGGTAGCCTTATCAGCTAAACCGTTAATCATCTGACTACTTTAGGTTGTCAAAAGAATGCAGAGATGAAAGGCAGCCAAAAGGAGCAAATCAATGTAACCTCTGTTCATATCTCTTTTATAAATGTAGAAGCGGCGATTTTTTGACAGTTTACAGAAGTTGTACAAAAACAAAATGCATGTTATTTTTATTGAAGTTGTTCTTATTGTAGGGAAAAGGTTACCTTGTTAATTGTATCATGACAAAATGCATGTTATTTTTATTGAAGTTGTTGTTATTGTAGTAAAAAGGCTACCTATATTCTAATCAACAAAAGAAGAAAAAAAAAAACAGTGATGAAATTGAAAGTTGATCAGCACATTAAATATAGACGATAGTCAGTAATGAAGATGGGTAGCAGGATCGCCAAGCGGTGGTGTTTAAAAATAGTATGCAATTAATTATGACCAGGGTTCGAAACGATAAAGCAAACATATAATTTTAAGAAACTTCAGTTTTGTGTTGGCGTTTCGTTATTGCGACGCCTATTCCTTAATTTAATTGTTGCGTATAAATGGTGTGTATTTGGCATCACAAGACTTATTAGTCGTGGGGAGATTTGGCCACTTTGTAATTTGTAGTTTGGCACTTTTCGTTCAGTTATTCTTTGTCCTAAGTTTTTAAACATTGTTTGTGAATGTGTTGAGTTTTTTAGAGTGGAGCCGCTTATGATTAAATGACAGCATCACTTGTTAACCAATTTGATTCGTTGTGACCCAGTGCTCCCACAACAGCATTAATTGGATTGAAACTGTCTACCAATGGTTCCAAAGGAAGATCATATTTTCGAAAAGCATGCAATGTTTTTTTTATTTTTATTAGTAGTAGTTAGTATTTGTAATACTTTTAGGAAATTACAATTTTTAATAATTTGTACTTTTAATGACATAAGCTCTGATCAAAAATTAACATGTTGTTTAACAAAATAAACTACTTTACTTCGAAAAACGTTCATATTCATTTCATTTTTAATATCATTTGGTATGTTAATTAATTTCTATTATTTGAACTTTTTCTTATATAATTATTTCTGTATTAAGTTTATCAGGCTCAAGTTCTTTCTATATTATCTTTGTGGTTGATATTAATTAAATTAGACAAAGAAAACATCACACTTAGCAGTGTGGCGGCTTCGAAACAACTAGTTGTCCACCCTGCTAAATGTCTTTGATGTTTTCTTTGTCTAATTTAATTAATATCAATCACAAAGATAAACTTAACACAGAAATTATCATTTGGCATCATATTGAATAGATTTTTTTTTTTTTTTGGGTGTAAGATGGGAAAATGCTTTATGCATTTGACTTGGACCGTCGTCCAAATCCGCTGCCAGACTCCTGCTCAGTTTACCGGCTAAAACCCACCTTAGACGGGAGTATGTATTCCACCTGGAAATACAACCCTGGGAACCGCTTTCGCATTGCTTCCAGGTGGATACCCCCTTCCTTATATACATACATAGTATATCAGTCTCTTCTATTATTGCCTACGTCTAGGCTCCCCTTTGTTCTGTGTTGACCATATTTTCCTCAGTCGTCTAGTTCCCTTTTTTTTGAACGGAGTACGTACTCCACAAAACCTGATACAAAATTCCAGTATTCCTCTGAGGCAATCATTTTTTCTGTAATATTTTCGGCCGTAATTTCTCCTACGTGACTTACCAGCATATTGCGTCTCTCAGCCCAACGCCTGCATTTAAAAATTGTGTGCTCAGCGTCATCTACAATTTCTGCATCTTCACAAATACAGAACGGTGTATTGCATTTCCCTATTTTATGCGTAACTGCGGAAATAGCCATGCCCAGATAGCATCTGAGTTAAGTAGTAATTCACTTCTCCTTTTTGTCTGTTGGCCCATTTTCTTATATCGGGAATGAGCTTATGCTCATTCAACCCTTTGAAGAAAAAGCGATCTTTGCATTGCGCTGGTGTCTGCACGTTGCCATCTAAAGTCTAGTGCATTCCTTAGATTATATGGTTGCACTTCTCCAACATACCTAATTTGCTCACTAAGATACTCTGGTGAGTTTTGCCTGTTTTCATTTTTTGTATGAAATAGATCGTATTAAGCTGCAATCTTTGTTGTACATTTAGCCATTTGAGCGTGTCTAACATATACTATCTTACTGATGTATAGCGGTTGCATTTTAATATTGATCGCATGTCTTTGTTTTGTAGCTTTTGTAGTCTTACTATTTGTTGCTCAGAACAGTATGTATATAATATTGTTGATCTATATTCGAAATGTGGTTTAATCATGGTATTACAAATGTTTACAGCCTTTATTATTTAAACTTTGTTTCTGATTCTTTTGAAAAAACATTAAAGAGGGAAAGATGGCTGTGTAAAATAACTAGAAAACGTACTGGGATGTTTTCAGCTCTTAATGAAATTACAATTTTCCGATTTTTAAATAATAAATGTGATCTTTGCGGAAATAATTTTCTTCTTCGAGGAAAAAATGTTTTTCTGGGAAGCTGCAGAATTTCCCGTTTTCTAAACCCTAGTATTCGTTCACATTTGTTCACTTGCACTTAATATGACACTATTATCATTCTTTGGTCAGAACCTGGCAGGCCTGCTCGCAGGCATAAGCATTAAAGCTATCTAACCGAGTGAAAAAGACGGCCTACACACGTCAGGGTTTTCTTGTGAATTCTCTCTTAAGCTTGCATTTGCGCTCATCCCCGAACACTTTGTTTTATACATTTTTGCTTTAATCTGCCAACAAGGAATTGACGTTACCTTCAGCGGCGTACTCCATTTATTCTCCCCTAAAAAGTCAAAACTTGACGAGCTAAAACCATGATACAACTAATAAGCTAACCTTTTCCCTACAATAAGAACAACTTCAATAAAAATAACATGCATTTTGTTTTTGTACAACTTTTGATAACTGTCAAAAAGACGCCTCTTTTACATTTACAGAAGAGAGATGTACAGAGCTTACGCTGATTTGATTTTAAATAGTCAGATGATTAACGGTTCAGCTGATGAGGCTACCTTGTTAGTTGTATCATGGCAAAAATGCTCTGTGTAATTCAGGTGAATCAAAGCTCATGAACTGAACTTTTTTCTACTCTATTTTTACACAAAGTTTTTATGGGAACGTTAATTTCTATAAGAACTTGATGCCAGCCTTAAGCCAAATCAAATACTAATAAACTAATGTCTTAACATTAGTTTGCATTATCAATGGCAGTGCTGTTTGTTCATAAAATATTAGAAAATTTTATCAATTTACTTGTATTCTGTGTTCTCAGGAAAATTTTAGTCCGAGAGACTTATTTGATAAGAACCTCAAAATCTCTCGGTTAAACAAATAACTCGCTACTGCAACTGCTTATATTTTGAAAAATCAATTCCTCAAATTAGTTTATAAAACTGCTTATAGGAAAGCAAACATTTATTAATCGGAAAGAAATAAGTGTAATTAATTTGACTGCAAGCATTTTTTTCTCTTTGTGAAACATGAAAAAGTAATCCTCTACTTAAAATCATTAATAAATGTAACTGATTCTGTACAAGTATTTTTAATCTTTCAGAATTTTAAATGAAGTAAATTATTTACTAAAAGCATTGTGGTGTTTCTTTGCGGCATGTCTTTTAGTACCGTTTCTTCTAATTATCTTTATTTGTAAGTTTATCAAATGGATCTTCGTCTGTTATTATTATTACTAGATACCAATTACTACTTTACAACCCAAGTGCTTATTGTCTAAAAAAGGAACAAAAATCTTTATATACACATAGTACATATGTATATTTGTTTTTCAGGTTTATTCTGCTCTTTTTGTTATCATTCTTAAATAAAAAAAATACATATAAATTATTATATGTATGTACATGCATCAAACAAACAAAACTGAAAATGATTTGATCTTTGATCAGTTGTGTGTTAGTCATAAGAAGTATTTTAAAGCTCTTCGATAAGAATATTAAATGCAGTATATTTCTTCCATACAGTGTTCATCCTTAATATTAAATACAATTGATAGTCCAATGTATGATACTTTCTTTTAGAGCGTCGACCCGTTAGAGACTACTGTCAAAAAAGTTATAGCAGTATGTTCTAATAATGCAAACTGCACAAAATAGATTTTATTAGAGCTCAGCAACTTTTACTTCTTTCATACGTTATACGATACGTGTTTGACATTTCGGTTAATAAAAAAGTCAATAAAAACAATTGAAAAAAATTAATTGCAGAAATAACAAAACTCATATTTCTGACAGTTTGTGCGCGGAGGTAAAGTTCTCTATGGACGTGGAGGTTCAAAACTGATTTTATAGTGCAACAGTCGAATTAAAGCTTATGTACATATATTTCCTTATTATTTTGATTTGAGCTCATTGGAAAACAAATGTTCCATCTTGTAGAATATTTGGAATGTGTGTCCAATTTCACTTAACTCTTTTTCTAGTTCTTCTTTATCAGTAGAATATTATGCAAAACCCTTTTTGTTCCTTGGACTTATAAGTTGGGTGTTTTTATCCCTTAATAGTTTTATTATTTGGGTGTAGTGAACAGTTTCTAAGGGTTGAATTTTTACTTCGTTGTCTTTGAGAACATTCAGCCTGATCACGATTGGCGAAGTCGTAATTCAAAGAATCGTAGTTCAAAGAATGTTACGGCACCACGAAAAATGTTCGACAACTAATAATTTGAAATAAATAAAATCTAAAAACAGTGCTTTGAAACCTAAAAAAAACTTTGCAGCACTGGCTGAAATTGACAAAACCAGCTCTTTGGTATTAATTTTCATTATTGAGAAACATTTAAAGGCCGTGAAAAAATAATGAACATGTTATTGAGTGTTGCTGCATTTTCATCATCTAATGAAGATGACCAGTACAATAACTCTGGGTTGATTACATTGCGAAGGAAATTGTGCCAAGATTCTGATGAGTACTTATTACCAAATCACAATTCACACTTAAAATCGGCCGATACATTCATCCAACCTTCAGCATTGCGTATCACTGGACCCACTACATTAAACTCATTCCTAATTTTTCTCCACTCCTCTTTTAAATCTCTTACCAACTGTGGATTTTTTTCCATCAACTCTACTATCTTCTCAAATTATTTTGGAGTTGTAATTTTTATTCTGAATTTTACTTTATTACATACGATTTAAAACCAAAAAATAATTTCAATACTTACGGTTTGTTTGAAATCAGTTTTATTTATTTCTTTATTTTTTCATGTAAGTACTTTTAAATTCGCGTGAACAAAATTTATTGGGACAGAATTCTATTTTCAAGACCAATTCGCATTGTAATAGATTAGATGATAGGGATACCAAGGTAGATTCCGACCAGGTAGGCCATGATACAACTAACAAGGTAGCCTTTTTACTACAATAACAACAACTTCAATAAAAATAACATGCATTTTGTTTTTGAACAACTTATGCAAACTGTCAAAAAGACGCCACTTCTATATTTACAGAAGAGAGATGCACTGAGCTTACGCGGATTAGCTATCTCGTTTTGGCTGCCTTTCATCTCTGCAATCTCTTGACAACCTAAAGTAGTCAGATGATTAACGGTTTAGCTGATGAGGCTACCTTGTTAATTGTATCATGAGGTAGGCATGATACAACTAATAAGGTAACCTTTTCACTACAATAAGAACAACTTCAATAAAAATAACAAGCATTTTGTTTTTGTACAACTTCTGTAAGTTGTCAAAAAGCCGCCGTTTCTGCATTTATAGAAGAGAGATGAACAGGGGTTACATTGATTTGGTGTTTTATTTTGGCTGCCTTTCATCTCTGCGTTCTCTTGACAACTTAAAGAAGGCAGATGATTACCGGTTTAGCTGATGAGGCTACCTTATTGGTTGTGTCATGCTGGTAGGTGCATTAAAATTCACCGTACGACACACACAAACTAACACATGATCAGGGTCTAAATATTTGCCAAGTATGTACATTAAAAATTATATTTGTGCTTTAAACACTGTGAAAATAAAATATATAGTCACAAAACTTTTCTACCATCAATAATTTTTAGAATAAAATGGCACCAACTTTTTTCATTGTTATCAAGTTTTCTTCAAATGAATTTGACTGAACCACTAACACATTAGAACACCTACTGAGCGCATCTACATGTTGCATCTGACTACTAGGTCGATGTTCCAACTCATAGTCGAAATTCTGAATTTCAAGAGCCCATCTTGCAATTCTCGGATTTATTTCCTTTTTATTAAGGGTCAGAGTAAGAGAATTGCAATCCGTTACAATCTTAAACTTCTTTCCCTGAAGGAAAATTCTAAATCGTTTCAGCGCGTAAATAATAGCTAACGTTTCCAGCTCGAAACTGTGACACCTGGACTCGGCATCTGTAGTTCTTTTGGAAAAATAAAAAATGAGGTGAAATTTACTATCGGTTTTTCCTTGCAACAAGACAGCCCCAAAACCAATCGAGCTGGCATCGCAGTGGAGCTGCCTTTGTGATCACTTGGATCACAAAGCGCCAGCACCGGTGACTCAACAAGTTTCTTTTTAAGCAACTCAGAAGATTCCAGCTCAGTCGGTCCAAACAAAAAACTTTTTGTTCTTTTTCGTCAATTCATACAAAGGTCTCGCTAACATTGAAAACCCCTTAACAAATCTTCTAAAATAAGAACACAAAGCTAGAGAATCCTGTACCGAATGTGCTTTATTTGGTACAGGAAAATCTCTTATTGCCCTCAAGCCTCTACCGTCAGCTCTTATGCCTTCTCCATCTATTGTATAGCTTAAATATTTAACAGAAGTTTGCAAAAATTCACATTTATCATTTCTGAGTTCTAAATTATTATTAATCATACGAATAAAAACCTCCCTTAGAATTTCAAAGTGCTCCTCTATGCCCACAGTTGCAATCATGATATCATCTAAGTATATTATCACCTTGTCGTCCTTGATCATATCGGCAAACATTTTATCCACAAACCTTTGGAAAACCGATGGGGCTGTTTTCAAACCAAATGGCATCCTTAACAATTCAAACTGACCAACCGGTGTAACAAAAGATGTAAACTTTACTGAATCGGGATGAACAAACACATGAAAAAAACCCATTTGGCAAATCCAATTTTGTAAAATACCTCCTTCCAGAAGGCCTGTCCAATAAATCATCAATCAAAGGTATTGGATAATTGTCCTTCAATGTTGCTTTATTCAATGTCCTATAGTCCACGTACATCCTTAAGTCCCCCGTGTGACCAAAACTATGGGTGAAACATATTCCGACTCACTCGGCCTTATATAGCCCTTTTCCAAATATTCATCCAACAGCTTCTGTAATTCCGTTCTTTCTGAATAAGATAACCTTCTAGGTCTATAGTTGAAAGCTTTATCAACGCTTAAGCTCAATGTAATCTCTCCATACACCCTAGGCCTTGACGGACGTTCAGGTTTCAAATAGCAATCATTATAAACGCTCTTCAGTCTAGACACTTCATCACAATGTATACTTTTTCCAACAACAAAATCAAATTCATCAGACACATCTACGTCAATTGACAATATCGTCTGCTCATAATCCTCCTCATCACTTACATATGTATGTATGTCTCTTTTACTATCACAAACAACATCATTTTCCACATCTCATGATACAAATCTAAAACTAGCCTTGTTCAAAAAATCTCTACCTAATACACATTGATGTGATGTGGTCTCATCGGAGACAACAAACATCTCTAAATCTACAACCCTTTTTCCAACCTTAACAAAACATTTGAATTTTCCACAAATATTCAACTGAGATCCATTTATTCCAAACAATTTACTATTACACCGTAAAAGGGAGTCCAAATCAATAAACTTCGAAATGTTTGTCTTCCTTGCGAAACTAGCTGCGCTGCCAGAATCCATTAGACATTCTAAATTAAATCTATAATTAACATGCATATATAAAGAAAATTTAAAATACCCTACATATTGATTATCCTCGACCAAGTGTATAGTTGTTTTTTTTTCTGGGCAATTAGCAACTTTATGCTCCACGCTTCCACACTCATAACAAGCTCCCATTTGCCTCTTTGGCTTTTGGCAGTCTTGAGCAAAATGCCCAAACCTGTTGACTTTCTCTACGCTTACCTGCTCATTTTTTTTCTTGAAAACGTCCGCTTCTCTTCAGCTCAATTTTCGAAAATATAATTGGGGAAAGTTTAACAATTTGATCACAATGGTGATTTGCAAACTAAAGCAGAATGTTCACCAAAAATTTTTTAGGGGGATTTTGTAGAAAAACATTGAATTTTAAGGGGTTTTAAAATTTTTCTAGGGGGAAGAAATATATTGACCTGGGAACACTGTTGTAGAAGTAGATTGTGTGGCAAGGGTGTTTAAATTTATTGTTGATGTTTGCACTTTTTTCACTTGCTTTATTTACAGCAATGCTTTTTTTTTTTGATGAGCTGCACTTCTCCGACGGAGGAGAGCGGTCAATCGGCATTTTCAGGGTTCCGTACTTATAGAGCAAAAACGGAAACCTATTACTGAGACTTCTACGTCCGTCCGTCACAGGCCCTATTCTCTAAAACGGTAAAAGCTAGATAGCTTAAATTTTCACAGTATGTATGTATATGTGATTACCCGGCTGCTACAGCAACAAATCTTAAGAATAACAACAAATTTAACACTAAAGTATGCTCCCATACAAGAAACTGTGAAAATTAGATAAAATTAGATAAAATTAGCTGTAATTTTTGAAGCATAAGAAAGCTAGAAAGCTGAAATTCCTACAGGATATGTGGTTACATAGGCACCACAACAAAAAATACCCAAAACAACAAAAAAATTTAATCTAAAGGGTGCTGCCATACAAGGAACTGTAAAAATTAGCTGTTACTTTTGAGCCATAAGAGTTAGAGAGATTAAATTTACACAGGATCTGTTGCTACATCTATCATGGCTCAAGAGTTACAACTAACTTCAGTTTCTTGTATGGAAGCACCCTTTAATTTTTAAATTTTTGTTGTTTTTGATATTTGCTATTGTAGAATATGTATGTAACCACATATCTGATGCGAATTTCAACTCTGTATCTCTTATGATTCAAAAGGTACAGCTATATTTACTAATTTTCACAGTTTCTTCTATGGGGACCAACTTTTTTTTAACTTCTCGTTTGTTATTGTATATTAGTGTAGAGGCCGAGTATCCATATGCCCGGTGAAAATTTCAGCTCTTACCATTTGAGAGATTGTGGCCTGCGACAGACGGATGAGCAGTGAAATCGTATCAAAGGGTTCTAATTTCACTCTATACGTACGGAACCCCATCATGGTCGCGCTTTCTTGTATGAGGACCTCCTTACGTTTTCAGCTTATTGTTGTTTTTAGTAGTTGTTGTTGAAGAGGGCTGCCAATTACATTTGCGTACTGTCTCTTGCGTTTCAAAAAGTATAACTAATTTTCAAATTAAAGGGCTACATTTAAATTTTTACTTCTTGGTATTTTCGGTATTTGATGTTGTGTAGACCTGATAACTGCATATACTGTGCAAAGTTCAAGTCTCTATTTCTTACACTTCGAACGTTGCTTACTTTAGTTCTTAAGTCGGCGGCATCTATTTAGAAGGCTGAAAAAGACAAAAAACATTAAAAAGGTATATTTTTAGACCCAAAGTAATACATTTCAATAGGCTCTTAAAGCAAATAAGTAATTAAGTTCATTTTACGTGTAATATTTTCTTTTTTCGTTAAGCTACTTGGATTAAAATTTCTTCCATGTAATTAAAACTTCATTTTTTCCCGACGTTTCGTAGATCTTTTGTCTACTTTATCAAGGGATCGTCTATTTAAATTAACAAAAACATAATTTAGTTGCAATTTTATGGAAATTATAACATCAACAACTTACATTTACAAATTATTTTTGTTACAATAATATTTGTTTGGACATACATACGTACATTTAATATAAAACATAGATGCGCGAACAAAATACATGTAACATAGTTTATAGATAATATCACATTAAGGAATTTTATTTTAAAACAGCTCAGCAACAGTTTGCATTTATGTTAGCTGTGTCTTCTTTCAAGTTCATTGTTTTTGTAATGTTTTGTTGTATTCTCAAGCTTTCAATTGTATATCTTTTTTCCCTTTGTTCTCTCTGTCTAATATTTTAACACTTTCGAAATCAGCTGTGTGACCAGTACTGATCATGTGTTTTGAGAATGCTGTTGTTTCCTTTTTTCTTTTTATGTCGTTCTTATGTTCTGCCATCCTTGTTTCCAAAGCTCTTCTCGTTGTTCCAATGTATATTAGCGGGCAGCTTTCGTTGTTGTTACCTTTGCATTTGATTTTGTAGACAACATTGCCTTGTTGTTGTTTGTCTACTGGTGTTTTTGTTTTTGTAAAAATGCAGTTTATTGTTGTATTTGGTTTATATGCAAAGCAAGTGTCTTTTGATGTGATTGTGCTTCTTATGTTTTTGTTGTCAGTTAGTTTTGGAATAAAAGATACACTGAAAAACTTTTTCGTTTCTGTTGTGAATTCAGTATTTTCTGCTTTTGAATATTGCAATACTCTACTTGTATGTTTTATAAGACTATATATTAGTTTATTTGGAAAACTGTTTTTCTTTAATATTGAATGTATTATTTTGATGTTTTTGTTATGAAATTGCACATATTCTTATAAAACTTTTTGCCGTGTTTATTATTTGGCTTTTTGGCTGAGTTGTATAAAAATTCATAATCCTGCCGGACGATATATCTTTTTTGTACCAGTCAATTAAAATGCGGTTATTTTCCTTGTATTGTATTGCATTGTGTCAAGATATGGTATTTTATTGTTTTGTTCTATTTCTAAAGTGAATTTTATTTTTGGGTGATATTCATTTAGAGCTGTCAAGACTTTTTCCACATCTTGCTTCTTAATTATCGCAAATATATCATCTACGTATTTCACAATATATTTTATATTAATATGCTGTTCTTTTAATTTTTCAATTGCTTTGTCAAGTGTAATATCAGCTATTGTTGGAGATAGGGGGTTTCCCATAGGCATACCAAACACTTGTTTGTATATTGAGTTTCCGTGCATAAAATAATTGTTCTCATTGGGACAAAACTTTAGTATGTGAAGAAATTTTGAGCGATGGATTTTCGTTACCTGTTTTATGTTTTCCCATTCTTCCATAATGTTTTTAATTGCTAGGTGGGTAGGTAAGTTGGTAAAGAGTGAAACCACATCAAATGAAACTAGAATGTCTTCTGGATCTATTTTAATATCTTTAATTTGTTGTTCATTTTATTTGATTCAGAAAAACGCTTTGTACAATGAAATTGGATCAGCAAACTGGTTCCTGCAGTTTTTTTCTTAATAGCAACCAGTAAAAATTTTACTGGTTGGCGTCAAGTTTTCTGGAACGCAGTAAAATTTTACTGGTTACTGTATTTTTCCACTAAATAGTAAAATTTTACTGGCTACTAAAATTTATTTCTATAATCATTAATCAAATATGAACTTAATTATTTATTTGCTTTAAGAGCCAATTGAAATGTATTAATTCAGGTCCAAAAATGAACCTTTTCAAAAAATATTTGCTGTCTTTTTCAGCTGTCTATATGCCGACGACATTTCGTTGGTGCTAATCAACTCATCAGTAGACTTATTCTTAATTCTTAAAAGTTTGTTTGAAACTTTTAATATTTAGTTATTTGACCCCTTTTTTTCTTATATTTTATATATTTATTTGAGCTTAAGGTCTTTTTGAAATTTGAGTATTTATTTTTGTCAATATTTCGCTCTCCTTCGGATAGCTTCTTCAGGACAATCATAATGAAAAATGTTTTGATTTTTGAAAAAAACCAATCAAAACATTTTTCATTATTATTGTCCTGAAGAAGCTATCCGAAGGAGAGCGAAATATTGACAAAAATAAATACTCAAATTTCAAAAAGACCTTAAGCTCAAATAAATATATAAAAGTTTGTTTGAAACTTAACTACTTATTTCATAATTCCCATGAACAGAATGAGAATTAGAAATGTTCATACAATCATTAATTTTAACTTTCAATAATAACTAAAATCATAGTAGTAATTGAAATTTATGTCTGTAAGTAGTAAATTTTATTGATTACTAAAACCTTTTTTCAGTAATCAGTAAAATTGGGACACATACTGTATTATAAATAAAAATACAATTATTATAAATAAAAATACATTTTTGCCCTTATTTTTGCTTTCAACTTCTTATTTCAGTCGTTCGTTACAGCAACGAGTTGGTGAACTACGTTCTGTCGCTTAAATATCCCCAAATATCAATATCTAAAACGAAAAAGATTCGTTCTCTCATTGACACGCCACGAAATGCTGGCATTTTCAACTTTCTCGTACAAGTAAAAGGTACTTGCGATTTCGCAGAAATTAGACGATACTACGACGAGCGCCTCACAAATATTCGTGACAAATCAGGACATCTTAAATTTCCCAAGTTACGGCAGCAACTAGTAAATTGTTGGGGCCAATATGGCTGGCTAAAAGACACAAGGTAAAAAGTTTTGATATAAGAAATTTACAATTTAAGAAACTCATCCTTTTAGTTCATTTAATTTAAACAATCACATTCTACTTAACACTTCATCCCATCGTGGATACGCTGTGAACGACGGTAATATTCAGGACTTTGTGAGTGATTTGGTTACCAAATACATTCCATCTGACTTGCCACAATGGCAAGTTGTTGTAATACCCACCGTCTCCAGGACTGCGAATGAAGTTGGTGCAGAAATTTTACAAGTAAGTTTCGAATAAAAAAGAAACAATTACACAAGATAACATTCACATATTTTCGAAACTTTTAGGATTTCTTTCCAAGATGTTATAATTTCTATCGTTTATCGCATAGCTTACGCAACTTTTGGAACGAAGTTCCTTAACGCGGCTTGCTGGTAGTGGAAATTAGTAGAAATCGTCACGAAAGCGTGTGAGATGTTTATATGTATTGGTGTAGTGTCGAAAAGCAATTGTGTATGATTGGCGGTGTCTCCACTGACAGCAGCGGAGACACCTACCAATAAATATTAATTAGTTGGAAAACGTTCCAAAAATTTAATAAATCATAAAATTTAAAAATTTCAGAAACAACACAAAATAAAACATACAGATTTCTCCTTGTATTACATTCAAAGGTGAAAAAAAAACGTAAGGAACTCCGTTCCTAACGGGGGTCTCCCGACCGCATTTCTTTTTTTTTATCATTGTGCTAATGTTTTTGACTTGGCCTCCAGATTTGAAAATATATTTCCGAATATTAAACTACAAACAAAATCTTCATCACTTAATATCTTCATCATCTTCCTTGCTTTGCGAGTATTCCAACAAAATTTTATTAGCAACAAATTTCAAATTCATTAAAATGGTCTTCACATATTTGCTATTTTTTGCATAGGCTATTCAACGACAGACATACATACATATGTATGTAGCTCGATATCGTTGACTCGCTTAGTTACGATATCGTGGACAAGTCACATAGTTATGGCTTTATAATCAAATTGAAGAAGCACGTAGTGCAAACGAAATTTTTATATTCGGTCGAGATTTGATTTATGTAATGCCAGTTTGAAGCAAACTTTCGATATGGCGACTCTCAAAAAAGACATTGAAAATTGCTTTAGTCTAGAGACTATAAAAGAGTAGAGGAGCCGCTTTGTGGTTTTATTTGAAACTTTTTTATTGCATAAAATACGATATACGCTGGGTCGTTATTAATTTCAGTTCAAATATGCATTCATAAAAAAAATTGAACAGTGTTTGAAACATTCTTTATATTGTGAAAAATTTAATCTAAATGAAAAACTTTTTGTAATTAATTATCTTCTTCATTCCAGTTTTCGGAAAGTTTGCGCTTTGCACTTTCCTTGTCTTCCATTTTTAATTCTATTTAATGTTCAAAATGTATTAACTCAGGTCCAAAAATAGGCCTATCAAATGTTTTCTGTCTTTTTCAGCTGTCTGTATGCCGACGACATTTGGTTGGTGCTAATCAACTCATCAGTAAACTCTAAAAATGCTTAAAAGAATGTTTGAAACTTAACTACTTATTCCATAATTCCCATTAACAAAATGATATTTGATACATATTACACCAATAAATTCGCTTACCAAATGAGATACTTAGTGATCAGAAAACGTAATAGCAAATACTTAAATTTATGATTACAGAAGTACATATTTGTGTTCGCGTTTTCCCAAAAGTAATGCATTACACTTTTTAAATTCGTAATTAAAATAAAAACCCATAGTTTTATGTTTACAAAAGTAATGGAAATCACTACTTTCGAGGAATACAAAAATACATAAAACAATTTTTTTTTATCGTTTTTATGTAGTTATCTTCTACCTTATTTTCCTTTGTGTTGGAAAGTTTTCCGTTTACCCCTGGTAGGATTTAAATCGCCATCGTAATAAAAAGGTACAACAAGTAACTTAAAGAGATGTTGTGTTACACTATGATATTGAATCAAGTTATTATTTTTATTTTTTTATGATTTTTAATAAAATTTTGCTCATTCCAATTTTAGTTACCAAACAAACATCAGTTAAATGGAAAAAATAGATATAAAAATAAATTTTCATGTTCGGCCCATCTGGGATTCGAACTGGACCTCTTGGTTTAATAGTTGGCGCTGTATAATAATGAGTTATATGACATACAGAAAAAGAATGCGTTATAATGTAATACAAAAAGTGGCAGATATACAAAATATACATAGTTACAATGTAATGCAGGCAATAAGTACTTGCTATATAAGTTGTACGTGAAGTTTTCGGTGATATAGTGCAAACATTAGTTACTACAAGTAGATTGTTCTTTTAAGTAATTTATAAACCTATTATTATTTATTTTATCTAAAAAATGAATTTATAGTTTCCTATTTTTGCTAATGCTTGGTCAAAATTTATTATTTTAATATACTTAAGTGCCTGTATTTTAAATAAACTTGTGGATATCAAAGTTCATATATGACCTGGGGGCTAATTCCCTCATTCGTGATCGAAATTAGATTCAAATAGAAATTAATTTCGATAATTCGTAATTTTCTAGGAATCGAGTTTTCTTTCAGTGTTGCAAAGAAAGGTGAAACAAAGTCATAATTTTATGTACATACGTAAAAGTTCAACAATATTTCATTTGTGCTAAAAAATTTTGAAGTTTATCTTAATTAAATACACATAAAATAGATCCTATTTTGCTCTTCCAATTATCTTCTTCCGAGTCTGACGAGGATGAAAACATTAATATAACAAGGAAAAAAAATAGTTCCACCTTCTCCTTTAGTTCCACCATTTTATTATTGATTTCGATGAGCTTGTCAAGCCTTTTTAGCATTTCTTTTTGGTAAATTTCCACAGACATTATATTTTTCTCTAGCAAACTTGTTTTATTATCTTTTTTCCGAATTTTTGGCAAATCTTTATGTTTCAAGCTAGTTTTAGTTTCATCTAATGTCTCCTCCTCACCATCAATTTCCATAACCGAGGCGAAATCGTCATGTATTTGATCTTCGCTAGAGAAACCAAAGCAGAGGGAGAGAGATGAAGCTTCATTGCTTTCATGGGATGCTATTGAAACATCCTTTTCCTTAGCTGGTGTGCTATAATTGCCGGTGCCAAAGCTTCGGACATTCTTTAGACCCTTAACAGCTACATATATCAATGCCTGCTGCAACCATTATTTGTTCCTCTACTTCGCTTAAAACTTTCTCTTCGTAAGGGTGCGTTTAATTGACGATTTATTAAAGGAAAGCTTCTTCCTTACGTTTTGTTTCTGGTCAGCATACACCTTTATAAAAAAAATTCATTATAGGTGTATTAAATAAATTTTTTTTGATTCTGTACCAAGCTCCACGTTTTGGAATACTGGCCCAGAAGCATTCAGCTTGCATGTTAGGTGCTCCCAAAGTTGGTTAGTTGGGCTTTTCCTTGCGAACTACTGGGCAAAATATTTTTGGCCAAATCAGTATGCGTTGGCATGAAATTGGCTAAGTGTTCTTTTTGAGTATAATTTATTTTCGACCTAAATTAATACGGTATTATTACTTTTTTCTTAAACATATAAAATTTTAAACTTACATTTTCCTTTTTCCGCTTCTTTATGTTATACGTTATTTCGATTGAATTTCTGTATACGAGTAAAAATTCGCATGGTTGCATTCGAATGATCATTCACTGTCGAATCACATCATCTCAAATTTCGATACATTTTATGCGATATCGAATAAGGGAATCCAAAACGAGCATAAACTCGTGAGTTCGAGTGAAAAATCGCTCGCAAGCGAATGAGGGAATTGGCCCCCTGATATTACACATTTATGTAGAAAAGCTTCTAATTACACTTTGGTAAGGGGTATATACGATTCGTCACAGTCGAATATAGCGCTCTTACTTGTTTTTATTTGGAAATGGGAATAAGGAAGCTTGAAGAACGGATAATGACCAGAACATATTAAATTGAGAACGTTGTAATATCGTTGGTAATAGCGGTCGGGGGATATTTTTAAGAATGTTCATGAGTTGGAACTTGGCTTGACTAATTTCAAATGGGGCAAATATTTTACTAGAACATAGTCATTGGCTATACTAGATTTAATTTGACAACTAATTCTTGGAAATACTACATTTTTTACAGTTTATGGGTCCAGAGTGTTCAAACTCTCTCCCCAATCTAAAACTTTTTCATCTTTCCAAACTTTGATCCAAACTGACTCTAATATTTCAAGTGATGGTGCGTAGAAAGTTCTACAAACTAGCTTAATTTCAGTACATCAACGAGGTGCTACATTAACTACGGTTTTGTTTGAATTCATGGGGAGTTTCTCCTCATTACTACTCGAAATAAAAATGGGAAAAAGCTATTGATAGCACACACCATTCTATTGTGTCTATTCATGTGTGACTCCGAATAAAAAAAAATATGTTTTTAAACTAATGAAGAGCAAAATATCGACAAAAACATTCTAAGAGATATAAAAAAGGCCTAGAATACTAATATTATTTTAAAACTACTCGTATATCAAAGAGATTTCGAAAGTAAAAGCACTTCATTTCATAATGAAAACACACAAATCTTTTTTTTCACAATAAGTGTTTTCCTTTGTAATGGCAGGACTTTACGAGTAATTAATACATCTTGTGTCCACAATTAATTTTATTTCTAAAATATTTCAGGAGGAACACTATTACATGCTGCTTAAAGTTCATCACCTAATTATAGCGGAAGAAAATAATATTCATATAAGTGAAATGTTATTGCTGAAGGATGATGGCGAAAAGCCTCTTGTTGAAATTGGCGGCATTACCAGAAGAAACTCCAAATTAAATGATATTTCGTCTTTCGTACGGAAGCCAGAGCATATCGAAAACCTTTTCAAGCATATACTCCTTTTCTTTGCCAACCAATGGAATAAGTTCATTTACGAGTTTGAGTCATTGGAAACACCCGACGGTGTAGTTGGTTTGAAAATCTCGAATCTTACGCAGCTACTTTCGGTCTTACTTATAGTTACTGTAAATGTTATAGCAAGTTACTGGAAAGTTGTGTCAGTCAAGCAGAAAAAAACATTTTTACGCAAACACCAACAAAGGGAAGGAGCATATACGACAATTAAGAAATTATTAGCAAGAGAAGTGGAGAAGCGTCAACTAACATGGAAAGTCGCTGGAGATGCTATTAAATCTTCCCTACAATTTTCGAATTTAACAAAAACCTTGGCCAATTTTCTTTGGGAGGCTAATATAAAAAGTATCATTAATTTTCCGTGCTATGCTTATCTTGAACTAAAAGCTTTAAAAGATTTGATTCTGAAAGGAGAAACTACACTCGTCACGACTTATTGCAATCGTTTATCTTTTTTTGTGCCTCTACTTATTTATGCTCAAATGGAGTTTATGAAAATTTGCTATGAAATATTCATGGCTCCTGTCAATATATTTGAAGAACTTTTTCAATGTCCTTCGAAGGAAGAGAACAAATTGCACAAAATGTCTTATTCTGGAAGAAAAATTATTTCATTTTCCAAGTCTTTGGAAGGCAAGGAAATACGAAAACGTTTGATTTTTAATCAAGAGCTACGAGAGTGTGACGTGATGCTTTCTTGCTTATCTGGAGCAATTTTTGATTACTTTGAATATTATAAAGCGGAAGTTCCCGTACCGAAAATTCTTAACACCACTTGCCGAACTATGTCGAAAGGCTATTTGACAGATAGTGTAGGGGATAAAACCGATTTTATAGGAGGCGTTGTATTTCTGCAACTGCCGTTAACAGTACCCAATCAAGAACATGCCAAACAAATACACTCGATTATTGAGAAAATTAGGCGCAAACAAATCATGATCTATTTATCATCCATTGGACAAACTAAATATGATATGCTGACATCAATTTTTCCAAGTGTATTAACGAAAATTTGCATCAATTACTTTTCGTCTAACTTTCCAGTTACGATCACTGAAATACATGGAGAAAGTTCTGAGTTTCACACTTTATGGGGTCAAAAAGTGAATGATGTCCTGCTTTTCCGACCACCCCAATCAAAAACATGTAAGTATTTCAAAACACATTGAACTTTTTTTTTATTGAGACCAGTCAGTGCCCCCTCTTGTTTTTTGTGCTTCAATATTCTAATTTACACCAACTCTTTGCTTTACCAAACTCTTTGCTTCGCCAGTCGATAATTTCTTCTTGGTTTATTGTGTTTTCAGACTAAAATCGCTACCTTAAACATTAAACACATTCAGGGCTGGGCAGTATTTGAAATACGTATTTAAAATACAAACACGTATTTTGTATATACATAAGTATGTATATCTTAAGTACGTCTCATTGAATGTATTTAGAATTTTGTATTTTAAATACTTGTGCTCTCAAAATACATTTTTCCAAATACATTTGTAAATGCTAGAAAATATGCGCTAAAAATTATTCCATTGATACTAGATGTTAGCATCAAGTGTATTTGAATTCACATACGTTTGATTTTTCAAATATACACAGTTTAAGTTTAAATAAAAAAATTACGAACAGAAGAAGCAAATTCAGAGAAAACAAGAGACAAATGAACGTTCACGTTATATTGTATTTGCTCCGACAAAATGTAGCGGCTATTCCCAAGTGTCTTAAATACTTAAAGTATTTAATTTTGGATCAATTTCAATTTATATGTATGTACATACATATAAATTAACGATGGTTTGTTTTTGGTTACAATTGGCATCTATTTCTACCTACAATTGAAAAATAAAGTGTTTTTTCAACCAGATATTATTGTAGTATACATAAATGTATATATATATATATATATATATATATATATATATATATATATATATATATATATATATATATATATATATATATATATATATATATATATATATATATATATATATATATATATATATATATATATATATATATATATATATATATATATATATATATATATATATATATATATATATATATATATATATACAAGGTAGCGCAAAAGTAATCCTCCTTCACAAAATGCTATAAATTTTGCGATTGGCCCGTAATGTCAGTTCTCTTTCGAAATTTGTGTAGTAAACACATGCGAAATACACGTTAGTAAACAATGTTACGCTACACTGCTCCAAGGAACGCGGAATATTGGTGACTATTTATTTGACCAATAATCGGTCGGTGACTTTGGCACAACGTGAATTTCGTCGCAGATTTTCTGGCCGTCCAACGCCTACTGGTGAAACACTGTGACGTTTAGCCGCTCGCCTCGAAGAGACTGACACAACACGAGATGCTGCCAGGCGTGGCAGACCCCGGAGTAGCCGTTCTGCAGAGAATATTGCTGCTGTAGCCGAGGATGTCATGGAAGCGCCGTCGACATCGACCAGACGACGTGCCACGCAAATGGGTATCAGTCGATGGTCTTTACTGCGAATTTTGGTACAAGATTTGAAGATGTTTCCGTACAAAGTCCGGACGGTGCATCAGCTGTTAGCTGCTGACCGCCAATCGCGTCTAACATACGCTCAAGCCATCCTTGATCACCACCAAGAGGAAGATGATATTTCATCAAAAATAATCATGAGTGATGAGGCCCATTTTCATCTTAGGGGGTACGTAAATAAGCAAAATTTACGCTTCTGGGGCACTGAAAATCCGCGTGTAACCTACGAAGAGCCATTACACCCGCTCAAAGTCACTGTATGGTGTGCTGTTTTCACTGGAGGAGTTATCGGACCTTTTTTCTTCGAAGACGTCGCGGGCCAAACGGTTACTGTGAATGGTGAGCGCTACAGAGCAATGATCAACGAGTTCTTTTTGTCGCAACTTGATGAATTGGGATTGGGAAACATGTGGTTCCAACAGGACGGTGCTACGGCACACACTGCAGGTGCCACAACCGATATGCTGAAGGATGCATTCCCCGGGCGCCTAATCTCCCGTTTTGGCGATTTGCACTGGCCAGCAAGATCGTCTGATTTGACCGCTGCATACTTCTTTCTGTGGCGCTTTTAGAAGTCGCGAGCTTATGTCAACAAGCGTCAGACTCTTGCAGCTCTTAAAGACAATATCCGTCAAGAATGTGAGGACCTATCGCCGGAAGTTTTGGCCAATGTGATGGAAAATGCTATAAAAAGGGCTCAAATGACAATCAACTGTGGCGGCGGCCATTTATATGACAACATATTCTCGACTTGATGTAAAAAAAATTAAAAGACCAAATAAAAATAATCCTCAAGAAGAATCAAAGTTTTTCATTTTTAATTACAGCCAAAAAACTTCGGGAGGTTATTTTTACGCCATTGTATACAAAATACCTGAGTATACCCCCAATGTTAGTTTTGATTTTAAAAATGCTTACATATGCTCATATTTGCTTTGTTTACTACCCCGGTTTCACTAATCAGAGTGAATTTTATTTTTATTTGCTTTTATTTTATAGCTAATGAATTCAATTATGGAGAATAATCTTAAAGGATATTTTAAAAATTAATTCGAATTTGTAAGTTTATACTTAAAATTAATTATATCTTTCGAAACTCTGATATGTATGTATGTATTTGCGTACATAATAGTACTACATATGTATGCAAATACATTTACAAAATAAACCGGACAAGAAACCAGCGAATGACATGATTGTCGATATTTTTGCAGGTCTATTTTAAATCAAAGCAGATTTAGACTAAGTAGGTGCATTAGAATTCGCCGCATGCTTTTGTTAGTGTTAAAAGATTTTGTCAAGGTCTGAATATTTGCGAAACACTTTAAAAGTTATATTTGTCTTTCAATACTATGAAAATAAAAAATTTTAGCCACAAAACTTTTTTACCACCAAAAATTTTTAGAATAAAATGACACCATCTTTTTTGTAAGCAAATAGAAAAAAATAGTCACCTGCGCTACCAAGTTCACCTTGTATGAATTCGCTTTGATTTTATGTATATAAAAATCGTGTCTGCATTAAAATAAGTATAGAACTAATATCTTCTTATTTCTCTCTTTAAAGGTTTGTCATTAAATATTCATCATTTCGGTGACAAATATCGCTTAGCAGTGATGGCAGATACTCAATTGGGCCCAGAGCATTCAATTATAACACATTCGTTCGAAAAATATATGGAAACAACTTTCCAATAACACCAGTTTGTAGTGCGAACTTTATATTATTTAATTACACGATGTAAAAGCATATATATATATATATATGTATATATATATATATATATATATATATATATATATATATATATATATATATATATATATATATATATATATATATATATATATATATATATATATATATATATATATATATATATATATATATATATATATATATATATATATATATATATATATATATATATATATATATATATATATATATATATATATATATATATATATATACAGTAGAATCTTAAAAAAGTTAACCAAAATGTTCCAAGGGGTATTAACTTTTCTGAACTTTAAACTTTTGTAAGCGAGTTTTTTTTTTGGTCGAAAAAATTAATAAATAAAGTATGTAATAAATTTTAAAAGTAATACACAACTTTTTTAGATACAAAATGTTATATTTTATTATTATTTATTATTAAAAGGCTTAAGTAGTTTTTATTATTACAAATAAGAAACTTAGGTATAATTTGTACTGGGTATTAAATTTCACAGTTGTGCTCAGCGTAAAAAATATTAATTTATAGTGGTTTAAAGAAACAGTCAAGGCTTGTTTGTTTCATTTCTTTTGTATAATAACTTTTAATCATTTTCGCGCGCATATCGACTAGATCTGCCACTTGATTTGCATCATTGTTGCTTTCAAACCATTTTATAACGTTATTGATGCTTTCAACTGCTTTCGTGAAACTTACTTTAGATCGTTGAACATCTTCCTCGATAATTGACACGTCGTTTTCATTATCGGTAACTTCGGAATCATCGTTATTTTCTGAAATTTCGTCATTGTTCCAATTTATGATTTCATTAATGCCAATGTCAACATTATCCCCAAGCTTTGATATCAACATTTGAACTTCGCGAAGTGTATCGTTGTATGGACTATTTGATAGAATCATTTCAGAGAGAGGAATTTCGTCTTCGCTCTCATACTGATCGTCATCCCACTTTTTTATCTTGTTCCATGCTTTTGTCAGGACTTCTTGAGGAAGTTCATCCCACACTAATTTTAGCATCAAAACAGCATCACGGATTGTATGTGCCTTCAAAATATTTTCGACAGGAACGGTATCTTGGGCGACAATGTTGCACAACAATTTAGATCGATATCCTAACTTTACCAGTCTTATTGGATTTTGATCGTTTGACGTTTTTTCTTTATCTTCGATATGGCTACTTTGGATACCCCATATTCCAACGCCAATCGCTTTCCATGTATACCTTGATCAAGCTTTTTTAAAATCTGCACTTTCTGTTGCAAATGCAACCTGATTTGTGATTTCTTTTGCTTTGGCATTTTTTAAATAAGCACTGCAAAACTCACAAGCTAAATAAACACTGACGACTAACAAGAACTTCAACAGCAATGTTGAAGGTAGACAAAAAGAAAGTTCGGGGAATACCCGAATATATTAAACAAAAATAAAGATTTAGCATTGCCACTGAGAAGATTTTAAGTGACAAAGCTGCCACTATTATCAATGAAATAGCCGTTGTTTTAAAAAAATGCACACGCTCTAAAAAGTTAACCGAAAAGTTAACTTTTTAGAGCTGCTCGTTGATAATGAAAAAGGTTAACTTATCCGCGTGTTTAACTTTTACGCGAGTAAACTTTTCTAAGATTCTACTGTATATATATATATATATGTATATATATATATATATATATATATATATATATATATATATATATATATATATATATATATATATATATATATATATATATATATATATATATATATATATATATATATATATATATATATATATACAAATAAATAACAGTAAAACATTAAGCTCTAAACACATAGACGACAGCAGACAGCAAGCAGCAATACGTCAAAAATAAAATGCATGTGTTTAAATGAAATCGATTATTTTGACGGCAGCACGACTGCACAACAGCATTTGCTGCTGCTGCCAACTTAGGCTATTTTCTATTTTGACGGGCAGCAAATAAGCAAATATAGTGTTGCCATTATATATATAAATTGGACAAATTAGAACAAAAACTTTTTTTCTAATATTAAACACAAAAGAACATTGCAAAAATACAATAAATAAATATATGTATGTGTTTTTATAGTTTTCGCGTGATATTATTACATTTTTCATCAATATTTTCAATTTTATTCATTATGAAATAAGAAATACGGCATCCCTGAAATTAGCATTGCTAAAATACACAGCTGTTCATTTTCAATATCAACACAATTTTTTTCGTTTGAGCTAATTTTTTGTGATATTTTATTTAATTTTCATCCTGGTTGCTTTGAAAAAGTGTTCTTCATCTTTTTCCTTGAGCTGTTGTACACATGTTTTGTAAATGCCCTCCTCATCACGGGTTATATTTACTGGGCGAACCCACCATCTTCGGTTTCTTGTACTATTCGTCTTAAGGGCTTTATACACTTCAGCTGTAGTCTGAGCTATTTTAACAATTGTTGTGATAAAATTCGCTAAATTTTCTACGTTCATTTTTTATATTTTTAAACTTTGAATTTGTAATATTTATAAAAATTCGAAATTGATTTACACACCAGCTAATTATTATGTCGTTGCTGTCTTTAAAATAATTATGAAGCCGACTTCAGAGCAGCATTTGAAGTTGGCTGCGCTTGAAGTTGGCAGCATTTGCAGTCTGCTGTCATCTATGTGTTTAGAGCTTTAACCTTTTTTCATTTTATTCGCAGTTTCTCTTTATGTAGAATATACATATGTGAATGCAAACATACACATACATATGTGTGTATATATAAGCATGTACATACATATACATATATGTATTTCAAATTTTTTATTTTACCTTCGAAAAATCTCAAAAAGTGCCAGCAAAAGGTGTCGTGCCAATAAAGCCGCACGAAAAAGTCGTTTTCGGTAAATCAGTGGGCTTCAAGTTGAGCCCATATGTATATATTACGTCAAAACGCTTGTGAATTGATAGCTATGACGTAGGTTGCACGGAACTTGTTGGTCAATTATTATTGATCTACAAAGCTTAATAGCGGGTTTACATTTACTGACATCTTTGAGATGTGTGTTGAGGATGTTGAAAATTTAAAAAAGCTGTTTACATTACATTTTCAACATCTTTCATCTGTCAAATATTATTTCACGTGTTTGAGCAAACTAAAAAACATTACACACACAAACTAAAAAACATTATTTTATTCTTTTTTACTAAAAATAAAAGTATTGCATTACTAATTTTATATTATGTTTAATTTAATTAAAATTTAATTACATTGTTTGTTCACGCTAATTGTAAAAATTTTTGACATTTGTATTTTTTTTAGTGATGGTATGAATTTTTATAATTTTTTAACTTCTTTTTAGTGATGACATTAAAATAATCGAAAGATGTTGAATACGGCGAAATGAGAAATGAACATCTTGTAAAGATGTTGAGTTTTTTTCATATAGAATTTGTATAGGAAGATGTTAACATCTTGCTAAAATGATGAAAGATGTAAGATGTGAGTAAGTGTAAAAAGCCTATAAATTGCATTAAAATTTAAGAGTCAAAACCAAGGCAAATTTCATAAGGTGGGTGCAGCACAACGGAAAAAATAGCACATGAGTTTTTTTAAGGCAGATTCAGACCAGGTCGGTGTAAAAGAATTCGCCGCACAACTCACACCAGCTTTTGTAAAATTAATTTTCTTGTCAGGGTCTGAATATTTACCAAACACTTTAAAACTCATAGTCACAAAACTTGCCTACCACCAAAAATGTTTAGAATAAAATTGCAAAGAAAAAAATTTGATATGTAAGAGCTTTTTGATTCAAGAAACAAAAAATAATCACCTGTGCTACCAAGTTCACTTTGTAGGAATTCGACTTGGGATTATGCTAGTGCACATGATACAACTAAGGAGGTAGCCTCATCAGCTAAACCGTTAGTCATCTGACTACTTTAGGCTGTCAAGAGAATGCAGAGATGAAAGGCAGCCAAAACGAAACACCAAATCAATGTAAGCTCTGTTATCTCTCTTCTATAAATGGTTACAGAAGTTGTACAAAAACAAAATGCATGTTATTTTTATTGAAGTTGTTCTAATTGTAGTGAAAAGGTTACCTTATGAGTTGTATCATGCTAGTGCAAACATCCTTTTGTTTTTAAAAACCTGAATTTCCCAGGGGCTGTTCATCCCAATTCACTTCAACATTTTTTCAAGATTTTATCTTCTGAGTTGTCAAAGCTGATAGCAAACGACAACAAAACGTATGACAACTCGAGAGAAAATGTTGAAGCGAATTGAATTGCGACCACCTGTACTTGATTCGCCTTGCATCTACCCAATAGGAAAGTATTTATTTTTATTGTAATGCATGTCTGCATTACGCGAAAACAACATACCTAAAAATATGTATAAAAATCACTTTAAACCCTAATAATGCAAACAATGGTTATAATCCAACATTTTGAAATCAAAAATTTCTAAAGTAAAATGGCGGGAACATTTTTGTGTGCAAAGAATAAAAACAAATTCACAACAATCAATTATTAAACGCCAGAAGTAAAAAATAATTACTTGTGCTGCCAAATTCGCATTGTAATGAATTCGCCTTGGTCAAAACACGAACGTTCTTCAAGCAATTCTAATAAGACCACATAATTTTCTCAAAGCAGTTATTTTACAAGCACATATGATAGCAGAAACCATTTAAAGCGCATGCTTTATTTTTTGCATTACCGTTATAATATTGCTCTTCACCACAATAATATTCTCAGGATACACACTTCATGAGCTTCGAGAGACAATAAAAGTGTGGCCAGCCCTCAAATTGCCATGAAGCTGAACATAATAATATAGAGCCAAATAATTCAATCACACATTTTACTTCTTTACAGAAAATACGTTGTACATTATATAAAAATTTATGTTGTCTTAAATGAAATTGATGTGTCACTAATGAACATAAATTGTTTATAAATTGAATCTGCACTCATTTGAAATTATTTTAATCAAAATGATGCAGACAATTAAATATTAACCCCCTAATTCATAAAAATTATTTCAGGGTTATAAGACTCTCATTTCACATAAATATTTGTATGGAAAATCTGTCAAATAAGAGTTTAATAAAGTATGTCAAATTAATTTCAATACAATTTGTGCCTATACTTTCAAAATGAACTATGTATGTATAAAGTTAAATTAAAATCACTTAGCACACCGCAAAGTTTGAAACTGTTATCATCATTGATACAATAGCAATAAGCAGAAAAATCAATTGAATGCTGGTGAGAAAATATAAAATGTATTCCAGTCCACACAAAAAGACAGTGATAAAAATGAAAGTTGATCAATAGGGTTAAATATAGTAAGTCAATAATGAAGAGAGGATGGCTAAGCGCTCTTGCTTATATATTTACCGTCTAATTCATAAAAATTATAACAGGTTTATAAAGCTCTTATTTGACAGATTTTCCATACAAATATGTCAAATAACAGTCTTATAAGCCTGTAATAATTTTTATGAATTAGGGGGTATGTCATGACCTGTGCTCGAAGCAATTTGTGTGCTGATGTCCCTCATGGTGGACGTTAAGCAGCCACAGTATGTTCCCCAGCTGATAAACTTTTAACTTGACTTTTCTTGCCGCCCTTAAAAATGTTGATCGTTAAAACTTTACCATAAACATCTTTTTTAAGTCTGGGAAAGTATAATCAAGCTAAACCGCGATGAAGTGATTATCACAATCGTCAAAATTTAATTAGTCTAAATAATGTCACATACCTGAAGTATTACCACAAACGGTACTTAATTTAATATCCTCGTGCAGTTATTACAAAATACACAATGCAAAGCATTATTAATGTTCTGTTAAAGCTCGTCTGGTAGGAATCATTTCAATATCATTAATTGTGAAAGACGGATGAATGTAAAATTTATTGCACCATTCAAAGTACAGCATCTCATTTTACGAACATGAAATCCTTACAATTCTAGAATCTAGAAAATAAAGCACCTGTCAAAAATAATACGAAAAAGTAATTTTATAAATACCAAAAATAAAAAAGAAATTGTATTCTATGCATCTTTTATTTAATTTTATTTTATATGAACAACTTTTTTATTTTTGTTTGTTGTAAATAAAGTATAATCAATAAAGTAGATGCAATTCAATACGTAGCCACTGAAAAACTCTCCAAACGGCTAGAAAATGCGGAATACAAAAATAATACAGCGTTTTACATTTGTATGAAAATCTAGACGAGACAAAAGTCAATCCGCTGTTGACTTGCATAGACTTTTTAAATATGTATTTAGTAGTCTTTGGAACTAACTGATTTCATAGCACATTTAAATAAACTGCTTAGATATTAAATACAGCCATTTTAAAAGACGTGATGGTTTTTTCCATCGCGCTGGGGAAAAATATAAATTTTTTTCAGTCCAAGGAATTACCAAAAATGTTTGTAGCACCACTGGTGTTGCGTACGTTACTTACACTCTAGCGAGAGCTGAATGAGCTCGTGCTAAAATAAGAAAAGAGAAATTAAATTTAGATGCGAAAGAGCTAATGTGGCCACGCTGCATGAGAAGCTTTTTGTTTTAAATAGCACACCAAAATGAAAAAAAAGGAAACTAGAAATAGTGTACAACAGACATGAAGATGAGTATTGTGGCTGCTGTTCGAGTGTTGTGGTCGTTTGGGAAATGTGGTGTAGTGCGGTAAAAACTTGTTAGTATAACCACATACTACCGTAATTACTACTACTGCAGCTGATGTTGTGAGAAAATGTTGCTAGCTCATTAAAATAATGATTTTTCGATATTATAACAGAAAAAAGTTTAATTTAATAAATTTAAATAAAGTGATGGCAAAAAATGTGTATCAAGGAAGCTACATCATGGAAATTAAAATTTAACATACATGTATTTACATAACCGTTTCGAGCTATTATTAACAAAACATCGTTTAAAAAATGTGAGAATTACAATGAAAATAATTTCTATTTGAAGAAAAGTGAGAAGAGAAGCAAATTATTCAGTCCTTGTACTCGTTCTTTACTACAACCAAAAGCTCGTAGGAGTTCAATATTGTATAATATACATAAATATGTATGTATGTACGTCCACAATAGCAAATTTATATTTTTAATTAAATTAAATAAGAAATGAAAGAACATGTATTAAGTGAAATCGAAACCATTTACCGTGTAACTAAAAAATGTGTTCAAAAATGCATATATATACATATATAAAAAGTTCTTACATGAAATGCATGCACATGTGTACATGATATTGAAAAAATATACTTTTAATTCACAAGATGATATTATGTTTTTATTGTATTTGTATTAAATCCTCAATGGATCAGTGAAGAAAATTATCAGCAGCAATTAATAATACATTACTTAGATCTTAAACAAAATTTGTGAATACAACGACAAATCACTCAGAACTAAAAATATAATAACTTTTCCAAGGAAATAATAAATGCAATAGAACATATTTTTTTTTTATATTAAAATTGATGTATATTCAACATATTCGAAACATCGTGTGAGTGTTACAGTAATTTTTATAAAAATAAGCGATTTAATTTGTTTCTCCTAAAAATTTGTTATCAAATATTCACGTACAATAAAAAAGGAAACAGAATTATTAAAACACAGATATCTGTTTATATACATACATATGTATACTATGTATATATCGAAACATGCACACACGCAGACTAATCACTTCACCTAAGTAGCCGAGGTGAAGGGGAGTATAAAACAGGACGTTTTTATTTAGCACCAGTGTTGCCAGTAGACAACTCGAAAAATACCTACAAATGTTAATAACCCGATGTTACTCTACTCGTTGAAAAATGTTTACTTTATAAGTATATAAAAGGTGTGTTTTTTTCGATGTATAGAACTTTAAGTTGCAATAAAACAACGATGGATTATTCGATTGACATGAATTTCATTTATCCGAAAGAAAATCTTGTGGCATTACATTTTAAATATGATTTCTGGCATATGACCGCCACGGCTGGCGCGGATGTTGTCCAATCTGGACGTCCAATTTTCGATGACTTTTTCCAACATTTGTGGCCGTATATTGTCAATAACACGGCGAATGTTGTCTTCCAAATGGTCAAGCGTTTGTGGCTTATCCGTATAGACAAATGACTTTACATAGCCCCACAGAAAGTAGTCTAGCGGTGTTAAATCACAAGATCTTGGAGGCCGATTCACAGGTCCAAAACGTGAAATTAGGCGGTCACCAAATGTGTCTTTCAATAAATCGATTGTGGCACGAGCTGTGTGACATTTTGCGCCGTCTTTTTGAAACCACATCTCCTGGACATCATGGTTATTCAATTCAGAAATGAAAAAGTTAGTAATCATGGCTCTTTACCGATCACCATTGACTGTAACGTTCTGGCCATCCTCGTTTTTGAAGAAGTACTGACCAATGATTCCACCAGCCTATAAAGCGCACCAAACAGTCAGTTTTTTTGGATGTGACGACATACACTTCACTCCAAGTGCGGCAGTTTTGTTTGTTGACGTAGCCATTCAACCAGAAGTGCGCTTCATCGCTAAACAAAATTCGCTTATGAAAATCGGGAATAAAGGCAATCTCGTTTTGAGCTAAAATTGCACTATTTGCAAGCGTTGTTCAGGCGTGAGTCTATTCATGATAAATTGCCAAACCAATCTGAGAATAAATCACTTGACAGCTGTTAAATCGGTCGCCGTCTTGAACAGTAATGCCGATATTTATATATATACACATATTTATATTTATATATACACATATTTATATATATATATATATATATATATATATATATATATATATATATATATATATATATATATATATATATATATATATATATATATATATATATATATATATATATATATATATATATATGTATAAATATGTAAACATATTAAATTACCTAATACTCATAATTCTGCTTATTTGAATTTTTTCCACTATATTAATACCATCCGATTGTTCAGCTCTTTCCACACAAACCTACGGTACTAATTCCAAATTCATTCCAAAAAAAGTCCCTACAATTCCTACCTTTTTTTATTCTAATGCATAGTTTTTTTTTTTTTTTTGCTTTCATTAATCCTTAAGCTTATCTCACCGTCCCACAACTCCTTTTTCTGCACCGGAGCATGGCTGAAGTCGATGTCTCAAAATTCATAAATGCTATCTTTATTATATTTCAATATGCACAAAGAATAGGTGGCGTTAGCGCCTCCGTGACTGAAGCTCGTAGCAGTTTAATAGTTCATTCCTTGTTATTAATCAGCTCGAAGAATCGAGGGTTTGGATGGTATAATTTTTTTCTCCACCTTGCGATACTATTCTCCAAGGTCCACCCAAAAAACATTTTTTCAGCCTGTCAGTAAGGTCTGAGTAACAAAACTGAAAAAAATCCTTTTTTGAATTGTAAAATATACAGGGCGCTCGAATTGGGTTCGCTTGAGATCGAGCCTAAAATAAACGCAGAAATAACGTTTACTTTTGGCCTGCGTGGGAGAGGGGGCAAACTAATACTTAGCACTGAAGAGGTTCTGCGCGGGTGCAAAATATATTCAAATATCCTACAAACTGTTACAAATCCCCATTATCTTTTTATTCAATTGCACTCAAATCAAACCAGAATAATAAAGAAGTGTACGCTTTAACTCACATTCTAGACTGCAAAATCAATTTTAAGCCGCCACGTCCAAAAAAGGCTTCAGTGCACAAAATAGGACCACACCAAAAACTTTTGCACAAAACATTCCGTTTGCGTCAAATGTGCTGCAGAAGTAATATTTGCTCAAGAACAGCAAATTCAAACAGCTGACCATTGTCAAAACGTCACAAGTATTCACAATTAACGTCCACTATTACCCGCACCGAAAATAGACAAACATTCCAACAAACAATACTCAACCACCTCCGCTGTACCGCAAAAATATATACATAAGTATATTGATATAAAAGACCTTAAAATTATGGTGGAGAGCTAATTTATCAAGTAACGAACATTAACCTTAAAACAGTACTTCTGACTAAGCTTGTTGGGCAGACAACGTGCACTTAATATCGTACAATGAAACGCGAACGGACTTGTCCAACACTTGCTCGAAATGAAATCGTTTTTCAGTAGACATATACATAAGTCGTCTCTGAAACACGTTTCACACACCAGAGCTTCTTCATAGCAGCACCAAATTACTCAATATTGAGCTGACAACGCAGCTCAATAATGATGCGTAACTCAAATGCACAGAAATTCAAGATTTTACAAACTTCCATCTTAATAGCTGTTTATTGCCCTCCGAAGTATAATAACTGAAAAATTTGATATCTTGGATTCCGTAAATCTCTTGGCAACAGGTTTATAGCTTGCAATGCACTGCTTTCGAGTCAAAGCAAATTTGTATACAACAAAAAAACTGATTAGAATTGTTTCCGAGAAATACTAGAGATAAAACTCGAGGCAAATGGGTTGTTGAAAAGAAGAAATGGATAATTCCTTAGATTCCTCCTAAGTCAACTGCTTTTCATTGTCTTGTCGAGAAGTTGAATAAACAGGGGGCAAATCACCGCATTCGAAATCGAGTGCTTTGTCATCGAAATGCTGTTAACGTGGATCATAGGACTCGTTATAGAAACGCATCTAATCGATGTTGTAGTCGATTGTTCCTGCACTATCGAAAACAAATAAACTTTAGCTTTTAGCAGCAAAACAAATAAAATAGCAAAGAAGCGACAAAAAATTAAAGAAATAATTTAAAAAATATAAATTTTATTGTTTTTAGGGAAAGTGAATACCAAGAAAAATATTTTCCACTAAGTATTGTATTTCATTTGTTACATTTTTCACCGCTTTGCACATAGTGCTTTGTGCCAATCCCACTAAAAAATAATTCCCGGCCATGTGCTGAAAGCTGCCACTGACCAACAGGGACAATGTAGCGGCAAACTGCAATACGGGTGGTACGCTAGTCGACATGTGACCAGAGATATTTATTTCCGATAAAACGCATTTAAAAGCTTCCTTAGAGAGCCGAAAACGTCTTTTGAATCTACACACATACATATGTACAAACGATGAAACATTTAGTTCTAATCTTTTGCTTCAAACTCACAACATACTCAGCTTCTGGCAATGAAAAAGGATTGCTTTTGTCACGAATGTTCCTACTTATAATGGTAATTTTGGACTCATCCTCCGATTCCGAAGATGAGAAACATAAAAACACATTTGGATTCATTTATCTTGAAGTTTTCCACCAATTTATTTATATTTTGTTTTCCTTTTTCGTTTTGTTTCTTTATTGTCATATGCGTGCTGCGATGTAAAAAATAGTAGTAGACAATATTAACTGCGATCGAATATTGCGATCCAAAAAATTGCAGCCGTCGAAATATTTGTACACACGAAAGAAGACTCGATTTCGAATGCGGTGATTTGCCCCCAGGTATGCATATGCTTATATTGTTGTTGTGGATTTCAAAGAAATCTGTTATTGGTTATGACCACTTTCCCTTTCGATTTTGGAACCTTTTATTATGTTATCGTGTTCAAATGCAACATCAGGTATTTTTTGCAATTTCATTATAACCGAACTAAGTGCATTTAGTTCGTATGTCTGGCTGTCTTTCAAAACGTCAAACTTGTTTACTTTGTATTGCTTGCATAGTATTTTAGTGGTTCCCGAGTGTGCAAATATTTAAGAACGGTAAGCATGTTATATATCGTTGGAAAGGAGTTTCTGTCTTCTTTTCAAATACATACATATGTATATGCAAAAATGTATACTTTGTTTATGTTTTTAAATCACATTCGTGAAAACAATGAAAAAAATAATAAAAAGATGGGGTTTCGCACATAAAAATCAACGTGAAATTTGAATATCTGGAAGACGGTAAAATATACATGCATAATTTTTCAAAACATATTAAAATACTAAAATTTCAAATAAAAACGTAAATTTCAGAAAAAAATAATTTTGTCGATATTTCCTTGCAAAATGAATGTATTAGATAGAACTATGTCTCTGAAAGAGTATTTAAAATTTAATAGCTGAAGCTGTGTTGGTGGGGATATTAAAACTGATTTAATAAAAACGTTAAATACAGATGTGAAACACGTATTTTTTAAGTTTGCATAAACTACCAAGTGTTATTAAAAGAAATTACCCTAAAGCATGATACAATTAACAAGGTAGCCTCGTCAGCTAAACCGTTAATCAACTGACTACTTTAGGTTGTCAAGAGATTGCAGAGATGAAAGGCAGCCAAAACGAGATAGCTAATCCGCGTAAGCTCAGTGCATCTCTCTAAGCTCAGTGCATAAGTTATACAAAAACAAAATGCATGTTATTTTTATTGAAGTTGTTCTTATTGTAGCGAAAAGGCTACCTTGTTAGTTGTATCATGCCCTAAAGTACAAACTACAACCTTTTGTATTAAACTTTTATTATTTTATACGTATCATAAACATTAGTTACTAATAATAAATTATTCTTTTAAGCAATTTTTTCTATCAAACTAATACACAGGCTTTCATCAACAAAGGAATTTATTTTTAATCTTTCAATTTTTAATATGCCGATTTTTTTTCCCAAAAATTATGTTTTTGAGCAAAGTTCACTGGCATCACTGTTGAGAACACATACACACATGAGACGATGATCATTTCGAGACTCGAATCTCTGTGTGTATGTGTTAGAACATAGAACTTGCCTTTGTTTAAAGTTTTTTTTTTGTTTAAATTTTTTTGCAAGTAGTCAATTGTCTTTTTTATATAGTTACAAATCTAGCTACAAATATCAATTGCTATTTTGTCAGAAACTTTTAGAATGGAAATTGGAAAATTGAAAGTTTTTATCAATTACACTATAGTATACTTAATCTCAGGCTATATATGTATGTAGTACAATAAGTATTAAATATACTTTTCATGCATTACTTATAGCTAATTAAGTTACTAGTAGTTTACATTTTTTCTCCTGTTTTTCTACATCATACATTACTATTGGATTTACAACTAGATAGATCGCATGTTTTTTTTTCTGTACAATTAACAAGAAGGTTCCGTTATCCTCACTTCAAATATTGTACATTTTTGTCATTCTTCTTTCTTTATTTAGTATTTTTTACGGATTTATATTAAAAAGACGTGCGGTTCGGTTAAAGTTAATTTGTTAAAGTGATTTAAAAGTAAAAAGTTTTAAGTATGTTATTGATGACAAGGTTTCATTGCAATTTAATGTTAATGGTGTCCATGGTATACATAGTTTGAAGAAATTAGAAAATATAAATGGTGTCCTCATAGGTAATTGTTTATAGTTATGGTTTTTACTTCATTTAAAAACTTAACAATTTAATTTCATCTTATTAATCTTAGAAGCTGTGTCACTTCAAAACGACAATACTGTTGGATCACCAGAAGAGAAAATTTGCAAGGCAGTGCAAAGACAGAAAAAGAACGCCAGTTTTGAAACACATTTATATAGTGTTTCAAAACCAACAGTTGATAATAGCACATAACACCAAAATTAATTAATATTTTTACTTCAAATGCACTTACTTCATAAAACTAATATGTAATATTTAATTGCCTTTTCAATTCGTTTAAATAAAAATTTTGTGTTTATTAAAAAAATGCGCTAAAATTACCTAATTACTATACTAGATAATTTGGACCAATTACCTATTGAACTAGTAATTTGTAGCTATCAATTTAGCCGATTACTTATCCCCAGAAATGGTGGCAAATAACTAGTACTTTTTAAATAGTTAAGTAGTTAGTTACTGAACTAGATATTGGTAATGCAGAGAGTATCCAATTGTCCCCCTCCAATGACATCACCATGTTAAAGTAAACAGCATTCATAGCTTAAAATACATTTGGTGGTAACTAGTTCTGGTTACTAAGTAACTAATGAAACTCCTAGTTAAAAACTAGTTACCAGAACTAGCGGGTTCAGTCAAGTACGAGGCTGGCTCGCACACTTAGGGTTCCGTACGTATGTGTAATGTACGTATGGAATCTCATATGTGAATAAATACTGTCTAATTCATAAAAATTATAACAGCTTTATAAAGCTCTTATTTCACAGATTTTCCATACAAATATGTCAAATAACAGTCTTATAAGCCTGTAATAATTTTTATGAATTATGGGGATAATATATAAATTTCATCTCTCTGTCTCTTACAGCTTGAGAGTTACGTTTAATTGGTACTTTATGTTGTATGGGGGGGGGACACTTAGTAATTTTCGACTCGTTGTTGTTGTTGTAATTTGCTGTTGTAAGGCATATGGGAATACATACACTGTGCGAATTTCGACAGTTGTTGTTGTTTTTAGCAAGTGTTGTTGTGGAGCATATGTGAATACACATATTGTGCAAATTTCATCCCTCTGTCTCTCACGGTTCGAGAGTAACGGCTAATTGTTACTTTACGTTGCATTAGCTGCTTATCAACCTGCATGCAGATGGTTCGAGCCCTTGTGTTCCTTTTGCTTTTTTTTTTGTTTTTCTATTTATTATAATGCAACAAATGTGATAAAAAAATTTAAAATTTATTTTGTCTATATCTCAGTAACTATAAATCAGATTTTGCTTATTTTCAATCCCAAAGCAGATGGGACATTTATAAAACGATTAAAGTGAGATTTAGATCAATAAGTTGTCTGGTGGCTTCACAATCGGTGCCCGAAAATAGATATTTTATGACAAATCTATATACAGTATTTACCGGATATAAGAACATCTCCTATAAGAATAAAACGCTTATAAGAAACATTTGCAAAAACACCATATCTTTTTAGTGATTTTTCTAACAAAAAAAGTTTCATATAAAAAAAACGCTTATGAGAAAAAAACTGATAAAAGAAAATTTTTCTTGAACACCAAAACCACAAAATGTATAGAAAAAGAATTTATATAAGCAACTTTCAAGGGCAACACTGAATTTATGTAGTTTGCATGGACAACTCTGTTTTCTGACAGTTTTACAACAACAACAACAACGTTTTTTTTTTAATTTTAGTGCTCATGAGAAGTTTTTGTTTCTTGCCTCGTAAATAAATAAATAGTACAAAATGAATTATGTATGTACATGTATTTACTACATATAATTTTTTTTTTTTTTCAAAATGAAGTTGTCTAGTTTTTTATATCTATTTACTAAAGGGGTTAATAAAATAAAATTTGATTTGTTTTATTTTTCTATTTACATACATACATCTACGTATATACATAAAAAGGTAAAAAAGCTCGTATATTCATATAAGAAACAAATGCCTTATGGCCATAGCTACTTATATAAGAAATAAGTTTCTTATATAAAATAATTGTATATAAGAAAGAAACGCTTATAAGAAACTTTTTTCATGGATTTTTCAAGTTTCTTATATCCGATAAATACTGTATACCCTTTTGGCAAAGGGTATTATAATATTTTAAGGCGAATATCTCTGAAACTTTAAGAGATATGGAAACATGTTTCATAACATTTTTTCCTTGCCTTGCTAAGAAAAATCCAATAAGGTAAAAATCTTCAAAATCGGCCAAGATATAGGAAAGTTATCAGTTGCATAACATTTTTTATACTCGAGGTAGGTAACTTTCAGCCCCCATAGCCCCGCCCCTGTTTTAACTATAGGCTAAAGACAACAAATAGTTAAAAACTAAAAGGGGTCCCCAAACAAGAAATTCTAAAAATTCTTTTAATTTGAAAGTTATACATACATACATAAATGCTGTGTGCTGTACTTTGAAAATATCGTCAATAAGGCTTGTGGAGGTTTTAGAGCAGGGATGCCCACGGCCTATACGCTTGGTACGCTTTTGTTTTTGTAAAACCGCGAAGCATTGGCTGAGCATTCTAATATGTATACACAACTCTTTGTATGAAATACACACATACACACATACTCCAAGTTCAAAGCAACAACACTTTCATATGCACAGTAATAAGAACGCAGGCTTTGTTGGTACACATTGGTGCCAAGCGTAAATTTTGTTGTTTTTTGTTTTTTTGTTTTCATGGTTTTGTTGTTTTTTTTAATGATTTCGTGAGTATGAAACACTTGAAGAAATCATTTTTTGTTATGAGTTTATTTCTGTTTTTCTTTGTGTGTTTACGCTTCCATAAGAAGATTTTGGGCACTCCTGTTTTAGAGAAATGATTTGCAAGAATTAAATTACATATTAATTTTTTTTTTTTTTTTGCTTTCCATAGCGAGTAGTTCACTGTAGCTCCGAGGTTCGTGAAGTATCTTTGGAGTTTATCTTCTCTGTCGATTTTAAGTAAATTTTTGAGGCCTTTTGTTAGTTTCTTAAGCAGGGGTTTCTCCTGGGATGACCTAGTATCTTTCCATCATTTTCTTAATTTTCGCTTAGCTTCTACTTTCTCCTGGATATGATACAGGAGTACTGTATATATGTATATTATATGTGTGTGCTCCTGATGGAGAACAACCAGGGGGCAGCCTTTATAAGCATATCATTAAGGGAAGCTAAAGAACTATCCAACTCATCTTCAGTTTTCAATGATACATCTACATATGTCGGGTTTTATCTCTAGAATTTCTCTGAAGCAAAACCAATCAGTTGTATAATAATTTGCTTTGATTCGAAGGTACATCAGTCCTGTACTTATACACAGCTGGCGAGTGATCTGAAGATAGTTCGCAGCATAATTTTATATTTAGACAACCATGTCGTATATTCTTCGTAGGAAAAAATCTGAAGGCTATGGTTTTTATTGTTTGTTGGCCAATAGGTCCGCTCTCCACTACTTGCAATTGTATTCGTGTATTGCCTCTAAAAAATTTTTTCTTTTCGCTGAAGTTAATTTAGGTCCACAAAATGTATTTTTTGAGTTAAAGTCCCCGCCCGCTATGAACCTGAGAGATTTCTCTTGGCAGGATATTAAATTTTTGAGTTATTATACTTTGGATGGCAATAGACAGCAGCTAAGACACAAGTGGACAGCAGCTAAGACATACATATGTGTTTAGCGCAGAAGTTGCTTGCATATGATCCTTTCTAAAACCTTGGATTTTAGCGTAACTAACGAAGCTATTTATTATTATTATTATTTTTGCACCCCCATGAGCTGTGTTGTCAAGATGATTAGTGTGAAATATTGAGTAATTTGGTATGGCGGCTATAAGGCTCTCCTGTGTGAAGTGCGTTTCAGGTATGTATAATATGTGCGCTGAAAAATGGTTTGCCTTGTGTGAGCCTTTCGGTAAGGCCACTAGCGTTCCACAGTGCAATGCTGAGTTCACTTTGTCTGCTCATTAAGTTTAGTCACAAGCACTGTTGTATAGTTCGTGATGTTTGAAACCCAAAAAATCAGTTGACTAAACCCAAAAAATCAGTTTTTTGGGTTTCATGGAAAACTCTTCATGTTTTTAAGGTCTTGTACATCGTTATTTACTTGTGGTATAGTGGAGATTGGAACATTATCTCTCGGACTGGTTGACGTGTTTATGGAGTGGGTACTTGAGGACGTTACCTGCGAACTAGGTACTGGATCCTGTGCTTTTGCTTGAACGTAAGTTATTAAAGGATTTATAGTACTTGTTACAATGTGAAAATGCTCAGCCTTTTGTGTTTGGTGTTCTTGGTCGGACAATACTTCCATATTTCATAGCGGTGGGAATTGTTTTATCTTATGAGATTTATATACCGCACAGCCTTTGTAATATGCTGTATGATTTTCACCACATAGCGCACATTTTATATTGAAACTTTTGTTTTTTATTTCGTAATCCCCAGCACATTTAATGCAAACGGAATTTTCAGAGCAGAAATTTTTCGTGTGGCCATATTTCGGGCAGTTTGTGTACTGAAGCAAAGTCCTTTTTGGACATGGAGGTTCAAAACTGATTTTTCAGTGCAAGAGGTGAATTACGGCATACATATGTACATGTATTTCCTTATTATTTAGGTTTGATTTAAGTTGAATTGAAAACAATGATAATTACTGAGTGGCCAAGCTCACTTAGCTCTTTTCTTCTTCTTCTTTATCAGTAGAATAGTGTATATTACAGAAAAATACTTTAAAGCCTTTTTGTTCTTTTAGTTTATAAGTCTAATATTGGGTACTTTTATCCGTGTAGTGAATAGATTCCGAAGATTGAATTTTTGCTTCATTCGTAGTGAGTTGGGTACTTGTTTACTGATTGCCTGTGGGAATCAATATCCAGTAGGATTTTAGTGTTTTTTGTTTCTGCCCTAAAACATTAACTTTTTTGCTACTACACATTTGTGTTTTCAGAATTCTGTACAGGTGACCTGTGAGGCCTCTTTGTTATGTTATTGGTTTTATTTAACGGGTTTTATTTAACTTCGTGCAACATATTTTTAATTGTTGTTGTTAATGGTATGTTTGTGTATGCAGCTGAAGTCAACGTTGTTACTGACGCTTGTGATGAGTACGATATTGTGGGTGTTTTAGTCGTTATTGGTAATGTAATGATTGTGATACTCAACCGGTGTTACCAGGTCAATGTATTTCTTCCCCCCAGAAAAATGTTAAAACCCCCTAAAATTCAATGTTTTTCTACAAAAACCCCCTAAAAAATTTAGGTGAACATTCTGCTTTAGTTTGCGAACAGTATTCCCAGGTCAATGTATTTCTTCCCCCCCAGAAAAATTGTAAAATCCTCTAAAATTCAATGTTTTTCTACAAAATCCCCCTAAAAATTTTGGTAAACATTCTGCTTTAGATTGCGAACTGTGTTCCGAGGTTAATGTATTTCTTCCCCGCAGAAAAATTGTAGAACCCCCTAAAATTCAATGTTTTTCTACAAAATCCCCTAAAAAATTTTAGTGAACATTCTGCTTTAGTTTGCGAATCACTATATGTATTTTTCAGTGAATATGTTGTGATTACAGGCGTATGCATATTTATTATAAATTTTCTATTTATTTGTATTCACATATTTTGGGATCTAAGTACATATTCATAGCCAGCTGGAAATTGCTATCTGCGTATCTAGAAAAAATTAAATGTGTCCAAAAATATTAAAAGTTTCTAAGTCTTCTTCGCTTTTTACGTTCTTTTGACATTTTCATAAAAAGAGTTTAAATTTATCAACGGTTCTTAGATATTTTAGTTTTACCAATTCTTAAGAAACGGAAAAAATTCATTCAACTCAACAAAAAAAGTACTTGAAAATACCATTTGCAAAATTCTGTACTTGAAACTACCAGATGATTTACCGTTTAACCAAACACAGAAATCCCCTAAAAATACCCCAAAAATAAATTGTTTCCCCCTAAATTTTCTCCGAAAGAATTTAACACCCCAAATTCACCCCTAAAAGAAAAACACCTAAACTGGCAACACTGTACTCAACACTTATTGGAGTCAAACATTGTGAACTCCGAGAGATCGATGTTGATTGTGAACCATTTGACAGAAATCCTGCACTGTATAAGCGAAGTCATCTGATGTTCGATAGTCGTTACTAACATTGTAGTAGCTAATATGATCAGGTCATATAGACTGGGCTGTATGTTAGGCGCACGGTTATTGCCTGGAAGCACATAAAATTTTTAGGATTAAACATAAGTAACAAATGTTTTTATTGTAAAAGAGACACCGCTTTATTTAAATTTGTTGGAATTGCATTTATTTATGTACATATGTAAATTAGTATTAGGCCATATAATTTTTTCTTCAACATAAATGTATTACTTTCAAAAATTTCTTTTCACTTTCAGTAATATCGTTCCACTAATCTATTTCCTTGTCACTTTTTGTCAATATTTTTCATCGGATTCACAATTTGTTATCGGATTTCTGTCTTATTTTTCAGCAGTTTTTCATATGATTTTTGGATTTTCACAGGTCTGATAAGATTTCATGATTCTTTTGTCTTCTACTTGGGTCTTGGATTCACACATTTTTCGATTTGTATTTTGAATTCTCGTTTACACGGGATTTGTTTTTAATACTGTTATTTCTTTACGACAACTTATACTGAATGATTTCTTTGCTCAACCGCACCATTTCAAGGCTTTTTGCTTCGAGGGATACACTTTCTTTTGCGGGCTTAACATTAGTTACGCGCCATATTACTTGAACTTATGCCGATTTCTTTTCTGGAAAAAATTGTGTGTTCTTTTACACTTCTTTTTCTAAATGCGAGTTTTCGTAGCTTTGCGAGAGGGGTACCAAAAGAAAAGGTTACCGAAACTATGAATAAGTAAAACCATTAATGAAAACAATGGATCCACGTTTTTTACACTAGGTTTGAAGTTATTTAATGTCTCTATCTATGAAATCGCTATTGAAATTGAGTTCGAAGGCCCCTTTGAGTGCAGCGAGGTCTATGTGACAGTTGACAGAAGTACTCATGGGAAATGTGTACAGAGCCAGACTGGATGCTAACTAGGATGTCGTATCAATAAGCCTGCTTTCTATAGAAGTGCTTTTTTGGTTTGAAAAATATATGTATGTATGTCAGAGCAACGACTTTTTAGTGAAATTTGGAGAAACTTCGTAATCACGCTATCCTCTTAAATTACAACCAAAACACAAAAATTGCACATCACTCTTTTTACGCTCTTCCCCCTTTTTTTCTTTCCGTTGCTGTTTGTGGTTGTATCTACATATGTATTTGTCTAAAATATAGGTAAACTGGAAAATTGTAGTCCATTTTTGAAATGGCGGAAATGCAGGTCCTTCTTGTATGTATCCATAGACTAAGACCCTCTAAGAGGTTGCCAAAATTTTTAATTTATGATTATTTATAATAATAATTACTGAATACATCAAAAGCTCAGGTATTCAATAGAAAATAAAATATTTTTATTAAAGCCGCGGTTTTACATACATCAACGTTTTAATATTTAAATCTGTAGCTTCAACTAAACATTTTGTGGTCTAATGTTGAAAGGTACTAAATCACACATTTTTCAGTCTCGTGACTTTTGCAGTTTTTTATATAAGATCCTTCAATTAGTCGAATAAGATAAAAAATGCGGAGATAGGGCCTTGATACATGAGACCAACGATATGTACCTACATCAATTAACCAAAAAAATCTTTATCCTTTGTATTTTATCCCTTTAGATTATACAACAGAAATAAAGAGAAAATAAAAATATCGAAACAAGCAAATTCGGAAACATTTAAAGCTTCCTTCAAAAGTACAATAAGAGAAAAGGCAGAAGCTTAGGAAAAGATAATCCATCCATTCGCGAAAACAGAGACAAATCTTAGCGAAGGAAAAACTAAATTTTATTTGAGACTGAATACTTTGGTGTTTTGGTGTTATAAAGGCCAAACAATTTTTATATATTAAAAATTTCTTCGCACAAGATCCGGTGATGTGGGACAACCCCCGCAGCGGGAAATGCAACAACCCCAACGTTACATACCGTCTGTATCTGATCTATATGGAACGGACGAGATAGAACTTCTACTGGACGAAATTCGTGAATTAGAGCCGGTCTGCTGTCAGCTGGACGATGAACAGGATTTTGAAATAGCTGGCAGCAGAGCCGGAGAGCTATCATTGTCCTTGGAATCGCCGCTAGGTACGTGCACATCGTGGGACTCCCACGCAAATTATAAACAGCGTACTGCACAAACGCCACTGCCATGGGGAGTTGCCCTACACTGTGATCCACAACATTTAAAAACGCCTACAGGGATTGTCCGAATACTTTTGGTGGTAAGTTTAATTCAAATTTTCGTCGAATTTTTAAAGATCATCTTTACCTCATTTCAGTTATCCTCAGCCGCTTGTCTTGCCTGCGAATGTTCAGCAGGCACAGTTCAAGTGGGCCTCTTTCTACTGCCACTCATCGGACGCCTGAGACTGATGGTGTTTTGTGCGTTATTCTCTCTTTTAATCACGTGTCTCATGATATTTCTTGACGTTTCACACATAGCTCTTATGTTTCCTTTCAACTGGACAAAAGTTGTAAGTTTTAAAAAAAAGGGGAGTTACAGCTACAATTAGGGCCAATACTACCATTCAAGTGCAATTCAGGGTACAAACATTATACATATATTTATATGTATATATGCTGAAAACTATGCCTCTGATAGTCAGTACAGAAGTCTAACCTGAATAACTCGTGTTATTACCGTACAGACGAATTCAATACAACTGCGTTATCGTAGGTAGGATCAGTACAAAAGATACTGCAATGCAAAAGTCTATAATACTGGCATCAGGCGTAGATGGTTCTTGACTTAGAAATCTCTGGAAGCTAGGTAAGAATTTAAATAGTGGAACTTATTCGCGTTTGAGATGAGTATTATCTGAACAGCTCAACTAAAAGCTTATAAAGTGAGTCTGGTGTTTAGAGCCGCGGTGTAACAGTATTAAAAGTGTTTCACTGAAGTGTTTTAACATGGTTGAATAGTTAAGAAAGGTTGAAGTGTGAAGTGCTGTAAATCAAATAGATAAGTGTGTTTTATTTTCATTTGCAATTAAAGAATCCGCTAAACCATTTTTATTGAAGAGTAAAAACGTAACGATTGGTGTCAGAAGTGAAATCTCAAACTGAAATTTTCCGAGCTCAAAAAGGGGTTGGGCAATTGGAGCTGCCCTCTACTGGTAAGAAAGCGGAGCTGAAGAAGAGGCTTATGGAAGAGTTTGTGCGACGTGGTCACGACGTCGATGCATATGAATTGGAGATGAAAGTACGTGCATTAACAAACAATATGGACTTAAGCTCAATGTTTGCGGCCATGATGCAATATATTTAAGAGTCGTCTAGTGCAACAAATGACATGATGATGCAGTCTGTCAAAGAGGCCTCCAATGCAACAAAAGCAATGCTGATATCGAATAATGAAATGCTTCTAGTATAAATGGACTCAAGGCTTAGCGTGAGATGGATGAATTGGTAGAGTGCTCTACCAAGAGTCTTCGAGGTCGCAGGTTCGATTCCTGCCGAAGGCTCTGGGTGTTTCTGCAGACAAGCAAAAAGCTTCGCAGTTTTGTGTTTGTTTAAAAAAAAAAAAAAAAAAAAAGAACTACATGAAAAGTTGTCAAAGGCAAAGACAATAAGCGAGAAGTTGATGCAGTTATCTGAGGCGGTGAACTTGAAAGTGAACAGAATCGAAAAAATCAGAATTTAATTAGCCTGGAAGACAGAATGAATAATCTTCAACTGCAATAAATGACGGTAGGAATTATTCCAGAAGATGTGAGCAGAATAGGAGCACCTACTTTTTATGGCAGTGCACCACAGTGAGAGTTTCTAAAGTGTCAATTTGAAACTGTAAACAACAAATATGTGTGGAGCAAAAAAGAGAAATCAATTGAATTGATTTTGCCATTGAAAAGCGCTGCTGCACAAATCCTGGGACCTGTACTCATAACATCTCGAGGCAGTTATGAGGACATTATGGTGGCTTCGCAGTGTAAGTATAGTGGTGAGCACAAAAGAGAAATCAACAAAATGGAATTGAGGGGCAGAGTACAGAAAGCCAACAATTATGGACTTATTGAAAGCACTAGTGAAGAAACACAGCAAACGGATAGCCAGGGGTTTTAACTGTGGCATATCTGGGGATTTTAAGAGAAATTGCTGGGAGCAAGAAATGAAAAGAGATTTGCTTCACGACCGAAAGTGAGAAATAAAACTGCACCAGAAAGACCTGTCATATCGTAACGTAGCGAAAATACAATCTGGGCCAATGCGAAAGAACTGTGATGCAAAAGTCAATAATACTGGCATTAGGCGTTGTTGGGCGGTGGGCTAAGTTGGAGTGTAAATAGTGGCAATTTGTAGCCAATAACTTTTGTATTTATTAATGGATTATAAAGGTTCTAAGCTTTTTGGATTTTGCTCATCAAGGTAAAAAAGAAATATGGCCTTGATATATCCCACAGCTTACGATATATTTTCGTTACACATTTTTTTTAATTTTTTACCTATAACTTTTTTGTTACACAATTTATTTTAATTTAAAGCCCTCCAAACGGGTTGCAATTGACAAATTTGAATAATTATATTATTTGTAATATAAAAGGATAACTCTTTAATAATGTGTAAAAGGTGATTTTTTTTTTGAACTTGGAGCAAGTATGCTGCAGTTGGAAGGGGTCAAAATAGTTTTTGGATATATAGCTGTGTAGAAGCAGTGAACATTGTTTGTGTGAAAGACACATTAGAAAAAAAACAGTGTTGCCAGAGTGGAATTACTTAAAAAAAAACCGTCTTTTTAAGGAACAGTTTTATATCATTAAACAAATGTATTTACAATTATCAATTTTTCCTAAAATTTTTAATTTTAATTACTACTGTACTAATTTTTTTTAATAAATGTATCGATTGATACAATATTTTAGATTTTTAGTTGTTTTATATTACCATTTGATTTGTTTGAAAATGTCAAATTTGCTTTCTTTATATTGATTGCGAAGTGTTTTTACTGCCTCTCGAAGAGGCAATCTTTTGTAAAAGGTAGATATATTATAGCCATTTGTAGTTGATTGTCCAGTGAATAGCACAACGCATCTGTGGAATAAACTGCCTACAGATGTCTTTTCTGCCATTTACAGCGTTGGAGGGTACAAATCAAATGTACACAAGTACTACTCTCTGTTTCCTCCCTGGAACTAGTTTTCCTATCGCCGACAAATTAACAAAATAGGAGTGTCTTATATTGTATTTGATTGTTGATAATATTGTGAGCATTTCATCAATATTCTCTTTGATTTGGTCTGTTTGATTTGGTCTGCTGTACTTTTAATCACACGTGCTATATTTGTCATTAGCCAACAAATAACAGCTGATTTAACAGATAATTGTGTATAAAACTTTCAAATTAAAGAAGTAAGTCGACTGCACCAAATTATCAAAAGAATTCAAAAGCTTTAATCGTAGATACAAGAAACAAAAGGGGAAAGCAGGGAAACAGTACAAAACTGTTATTCTCTATGCCAGATTAATGCAAAGTTCTGCAAGTAGAAGTTCGGGCAATAACGCAATGTATTAGGGAACTCAATGAAATGGGGAGGCCAAGGCTTATTGATATATTAACGGATAGTCAGATTGTCATTTAAGAGACCACAGCTGAGCGTACTAGCAGTTTGAGACAAACTGCAAAACTGCTATTAACAGTTGCTTGACGCATGGTGAGCTACGCATCATATGGGTGCCGCAACACAATATTTTTTTTTTTTTTTTTTTAATTGAATTCATTTATTTAACAAAATAGTAATACAATTAGATGTATAAGTCACCTCAGCGCCATTTTAGGGCTAAAGAGAGGCTAAATTAAATTAAATAGCAAGTTCACATGCTTTAAGATCAAGAGATTTTAGCGACTTAAGCTTGAAATGATCCAAACCCTTCCACTCTATGGGAGGATGAAACCGTAGGACTCATTGAAAAAATCCTTTGAGGAGATCCAGACAAGGCTGCCAAAACTTAGCAAACGCGAATTCAATAGAATATTGGGAGTAATAACAGGTCATTTACGACTACTGATACATCTAAACCGCATAGCAATAGTGGGAGTAGTTTAATGTATAGCATGTGGAAAGGAGAGTGAGAAATTAGAGCACTATTTATGCCACTGTCCCGATTTCTCACAAATACGGTCCCGCCATCTGAGGAGCGGCACCTTACAGGATGTAACGTATCTACCGGTGTATATACTGTGAAAGTTTGCCTATAATACCGAATTCGTAAAAATCTATGAGTTAAAAGTGTTATGATGAATTCCACGCATCGCATAATAAACCCACATTGGCATAAATGTCTGTCAGAAGACGATAATATCCCTCTTATTAATCTACCCTAGTCCCTGTTTTTACAATGGCATACGAAAGAAAACTATTAGATCATGCGGATAAATTACTAGTTATGGACAATTCAACTTTAAGAGTAGTGCTGCAATGCTATATCTCTTGTTAACACCAGACATTCCAACCCCAGCATCAAATAATAATATGATAGCTGATGACACTGTTTTAATTTCATCTCAGGAAAAAGCCACGTGGGTTGTGCAAAAGCTACAACTGCTCAATAACACATTGAAGTGGTTTCGTAGTTAGGGAATACAGGTAAACAGTGTCAAAACAGGTCAAGTAAAGTACACAAACAGGAAGATACCAAATATTCTACCCATTCAAATAAATTACTCCCCCGTCTTATCAGAAACAAAAGCGAAATATCTTCTCATGATAATTGACTCCGAACACAAGGCAGAAGAAAAACGAATTAAACAACAGGTTCAGACAACTATTTTGGCTGCTAGGGAGAGAATACAAGCTATCAACTCGATATAAAATTCTCATATACAACACAACTGGAAGTACGGCGTGGAAATCTGGGGCACTGCAAGCACAACTAGCTTAAAACGAATTCAATCTAAAATACTGCGAACTATAGTCAATGGTACCGAATGGTACATAAGGGATAAAGATATACATCGTAATCTACAAGTCAAATCAGTAAAAGAAGTCATCAGTGATAGCAGCCTCAAACATACAACTCGCTTAATACAACATTCTAACTAGGAACTCAGACAGTTGCCGGCAAACGAGGGTCATGATGATGCGGAAAACTAAGTTTTATATATTTATTTTTATATTATTTGATCTTTATATTATTTGATCTTTATATTGTTAAATTAACTATTCAAGCTTTTGATCTTTGGTTTCTTTATAAAAATAATTTTAAACAATTATTTATTTATTTTCAATATTTCGCCAACAATTTGTTGACATCTTCAGGAAAATAATTATAATATTCAAAAAACAAATTACAGTATTTTTCGGTTAATTGACCCTACGGTTAATTGGTTTCCACGCTTAATTGTACCACATGATCGGGCAAAAAAAATATTGCATACGAACACCATGTGAATTTCCTCGGATAATTGAACCCGGTTAATTGATTTTCCCGCTTAATTCGTTCAAAATTCATGTCATCAAAAATAAATTTCCTCTTACTTTTACCCGGTTAATTGCATTGAAAAATAATCTGGCATTTTTGCACATACATATTTGACATCATTTGTGAAAAACACTGGATGGCATCTCTACTATACACATATATGTAAATTTTTTGCTGTTACTTGTATTTTTTTTTCGTTTAAGGTAAAAAAAATTATTTTGAAAAACTTAAAGTGCACATATGCGATTTCTTTTAATTCATTAGTACATAGTTTCAATTATGCGTGATTTCTGTAATTGAACAAACTGTTCAATTAAATAGGGCTCTTATAATTGAACGAATTGTTCAATTAAACGGGTATCGGCTAATTGGTTCCCCGGTTAATTGAACAAAAAATTGTGCAAATTTTGATGTGCAATTAACCGAAAAATACTGTATTGAAAAAAATTGATTACTAAACATTCAAAAATATTTTTCCCGCTTTAAAATGTATTAACAACATTCATGAGCAACATAAATAAAAAAAGAATTAATAAAACAACAACAAATTGTTGGCGAAATTTTGAAAAAAAAATAAATAATTGCTTAAAATTATCTTTATAAAAAAAACCAAAAATCAGAAGCTTGAATAATTAATTTAATAAGTATTAATTCAGGTCCAAATATGAACCTTTTCAAAATATTTACTGTATTTCTCAGCTGTCGATATGCTGACGACATTTCGTTGGTGCTAATAAACTCATCAGTAGACTTGAAAAATTCTTAAAAGTTTGTTTGAAACTTAACTACTTATTCTTATTCTTAACTACCATGTAGTTAAGTTTCAAACAAACTTTCAAGAATTTTTCAAATCTACTGATGAGTTGATTAGCACCAACGAAATGTCGTCGGCATATAGGCAGCTGAGAAATACAGTAAATATTTTAAAAATGTTCATTTTTGGACCTGAATTAATACATTTCAATTGGCTCTTAAAGCAAATATATAATTAAGTTCATATTTAAATAATTTAATAAGTTTTATATATGTATTTACATATATGTATTATTTTTCATTCGACATAAATTGTCTCATTTATTGATTTAAGATAGTTAACATTCAAATATGTGAATTCAATTACTTATTGTCACATTGTGACAGGTGTAATAACAATGAGATATTAAAAAAACGTCTAGTTCTGGTTTCCTAAAAACTAGCCGTAAAACAACAACGTTTCCGAACAAAACTCAATGCCCAATATTTGTGGTCAAAGAGCAAATGCCCAGAAAAACCAATTCAGCAGTACAACCTATTTTTGGACACAAAAGCCTTACGAAGTATATTAAGCGAACCGCCTCTGACGGTATATTTTCTTAGAGATGGAAATCCATTAGTGCTAAACAGGAATGAAGCTCAGTGAGTCGGTTTTTAAAAGCTGGTCTTTGTGTACATATGTATGTATAATTGACTGTACTCTTCACCCAACTTTTAATACCATAAATGGTGTGGTCTTTGCACTAACTCTAAAGGATCTCAGTCTTGTGGAAATAAAAGAAGGTTTAGGTGTTACCAAAGTGTTGTGAACTATACAAAATCTTCTTAACTCATTCATAATGAAATACAAAACACTGATCTTAATATCCTATCCTAGTCGCTATGAGCTTCCAAAAAAAAAAAAAAAAAAATGTAACCGATTTTTAAATTGCAAGGTCGCACCCTACATTACAAACCTTAATTAATGAAAAAACTTTAAAAAACTTGGTCATATGAGGAAATATAGTTTTTTATAACTGTTTTTCTACAATACATGACCCAATTCCATTCACAAAAATACAAGGCATAAATTGTAACCGTCGAAATAGATCCACCAACATCAAATTGCCCAATTTATGAGCATAATAATAGCAATAAAATTTTACAAATTGAAACGTTAAACAATTGTTCTTCCAAAGAAGCTTCAGTTCAACTAGTAAACTATCCTTCATTTAATATATGTGTACCTACAGAAGACTTTAATAATGTATGTAACTGAAGAGAGGAAAATGAAAATTAATAAATTATACACCAATAAACATTTAAAAACCTACAACTACAAACGGTTTGAATCCACCAAACAACAATACAAGAACATAATAATAAAACGACTTACAATATTGCAAAAAATTATGTACAAACTCAAGACACATGTGGAATTAATCAACTACTGGAGCAAATTAAAAACAATACCACAGAGCACCACACAACATAATTTAATCAAACTTAGTCATCTAGTCAATAAATCTTACCAGACTCTAAGCATGTGTGTTAAACTAGATCAGCATCTAAATCCAATTTGAGAGAAACTACAACATCTAAAACCCACCTTTATATCATTTGAGTTCAAACTCAAATATTTCCCTGAAACTCTTATAGAAAAAAGATAAAATATCAAATAGGAACAATGAAACCGACTCACCTGATGATGTGGAGCTCTAAGCACCCCAAATTTCATATTTTCAAGTACCAGCACAATGGATATTACCAGATTCCAAAGCTTTGCAAGAAACCCGAACTCCACCGAATATTATAAAACTTACAGATTACAGCTCAGCATTATAACTTTATACTGTACACATGGCTTTTTGGTTAAAATAGTATTAAATATGCTGCCATAAATAATCAACATGAATTTTTATCGGTTTCAGACTGAAGGTCATTTTCATTTATTTGAAGCCTACTTGCAGTTTACCACAGAATACTACCAGAAGGGTCGCCAGCTCTGCCGGACTACAAAAATTACCAATTTTCTGTCAAATTTCATGAAAGTGGCAACCTTACGGTGCTGGAGCATCCAGTGAAGAAGAGCAAACACGAAAATATGTACATATACAGCTATCTCTGTTGGTAGACTCCGTATTTGTTTACATTTGATTTTTGGTTAGAAAAATTCAGTGCAAATCTAATGCAAACAAAAGAGCTTTGCAAGCACACAAATAATAATTATTTGTATGTATTTAATATTTTATTTGCATTGAGTACATCACTAGCAGTACATGGAATATGTTTAAAACTTACCCCCCGATTATGGTTCACAACATCTAAATGTTGTGTTGTAAGATTTACAACACAACTTACAACTCTTTTTGTGATTATGGTTCACAACATCTAGGTGTTGTGTATGTCACAGAGTTGTTTTTCATTTGTAGAGCATCTTTCCGCAAAAATACATGCCTGCACACAAAAAACTACCAAGTAAATCCACACTTCCAGAAAGATACACGCGTATGTTGCTTTCATTACACATACACAAGCGAAAAACAATAAATTTTGACGTTTCATTGTCAAGTTTTACAACAAAAAGACATGGAGTGTTGGATTTCATGTAACACCGCAACTACCGCGTAGAAATGCATTGGTAAAAATGAAAAGAATGAAAAACGTTTTTGCTAGAAAAGTACAAACAAAGCCATAAAAATTTATGTTAATGTTGATGTTTAATTTGGTTATGATAATGAAAGGACCAACAAATTATAGATTGCAGTTTAAATCCATTGTAACTACAAAATACAAAATAAAACTATTTTGTAATCGAAAAATGGGTAATAATTATGTGTATAGATGTATTTTTATTTATATTTTGTTAATAAATTTTAACAATTAATTGTTTTTTTTTTATATTTTTGCAAAACATTTTGTATGCACACTTACAAATTTTATAATTTTTTTGTAATTTAACTGGTAACATCAACAAGACAACACTTCAGTAGGTGTCGTAAGTTTTTGACAACATCTGATTATGTGTTGTAAGATTTTGACAACACTTGCCACAATAGTTGTAAACCATAATCACTTTTCAAAAAATACATACATAAATGAACAAATGTTGTGAACCATAATCGGGGCCTTAGTTGTCAAAGCTTTTCATTCATGCTTTCTACTTTTTTCGTAAAAATTACAACAGAACCAATATTTTTCCAAACACTGTACAACAACATTTGTTTATGTTTATTTTTGTGTACACTATCTGGTCTCATACACTCATGTTGCTACGATTTGCTGTACTGCTCACTTCTGACTGGCCCCCAAACAAATGATATGGCCACTTTACAAAATTCATTATTGGGATATCTGTTTATGTCTGTGCAGTTTACTTATTACGAACTGTACAATATTTTCCCTGTTAATGCCAACAGCACCTTACTTTTAGCCGATTTCAATGGACATTCTATTTTTCGGAGGTCCAATAATACAAATATTAGAGGTCACAGGATGTAAAGTATTTCAACCTAATCTAACAAGATTCTAATCAAGACGGATCGTATCGCCCACACATTTTTCAATCAGACCCACTTTCACACACGTCAAAGTGTTACTGAAGGGGAGTGTTGACCAACATATCCATGGCAGTTATCATTTTTCAATTCACATTAAATTCAAAAAGTTCAATCCTACCAGGGCTACCCCTAGAAAAGTTCGCTTCAATACCGATAGTGCTAGCTGGTTAAAAATAAAAGCTATTCTTTCTCAAACATAGAATAAACCACTAACGTTAATAAGGAAACTGCTAAACTACAAAAAATCAGTATTGCGGCATCAAATGTCTCTATTTCGAAATTTAAAAACATCTCATTGAAATTTCTTCTTAATGGTGGAACAAAGATCTCATTATTTTGAGGCAAAAAAAAAAATCCCCTTGAAAACGACAAAACGAATCGAAAACGAAAAGCAATTCATCTTCCTACGGAAAAACCAATTTTAATTTCAAATATAAAGCTACAAAAAGGGAATCTTTTTTTAAGTTCACGAGCCAAATTAACCTTAAAGGCCGCCCTCCAACAAAAATCTGAAACAATATGCGTAAGCTGAGTGGTGGTAAAATTCCAAGCCGCGTCAGATTAACGCATCAATTTCCAATTCATTAAACATGGCCAACGTATTTGCAAACACTTGATCTGACCAGTCCAGTGCTGATAATTTTGGCTAGCACTTCAAACATAGCAACGAGTGCTGCCATATCAACATAAACTACGACTCTAATAATAAGGCTTTCGCTCATCGAGCAATCGATCTCAACATTCACTCACCCACTTGCTCATGCTTTTTAATAACATTTGCTCTGCTGGCATTATCCCTCAACAATGTCAAGTCACAGCCGTTCTAACAATCCCTAAGTCCATAAGTCCCCAACATCGATAAATTAGTATCGCCTCATTCCCTTAATTCGTGCACATCCAAAGCTCTAAAAAAAAGTTGTACACACAAGACTAAATTGGTTTCTTACAAGGTATAAGTTTTCGGCAAGGCTGTGCATCGTTGTGGTCCACAAAAGGGAAGATGAAATGTCCTCTTGTGGAGTTCTACGTTGTACCTTCTTCCTTATATTTATGTCGTGCGTCTTACAATTTCTCCAGCCGTTCCTTAACAGCCAATCCAGTCGGGTATCACATCGTTGATTATCCTCTCCACGGTTTTCATCAAGAAGAACGTTAGACTTGTGGGTCTATAAGTTTTTGGGGGAAAAATCCTGGCCTTAGACATGCTTCCATCACGATCCTATCACTGATAACAGGCACTTCATGTTCACCACTTCCCTCCATCGTCCAGCATAACTCCATAATAGTTCTACTAGGCTGCACGGAAAATATATGTCCACGAGTAATTTGATGGTTTCTTCCATATCTTCAATTAACCTGTCCGATTTATTCATCAAGGATGCAGTTTCGCTGTGGGCCTTTTATAGATTTATTAAAATTAAACTGCCCCAATTGAGAGTTGAGTTACTTTTCGAAGTTTGCCATATTTTGAAAGATTCTGGCGCTTACCCAGCAATCTTAAGCGCGATATACCGATGATCTGAGAATGAGTGCTTATTTAGAACCCTCTATTCTGTATAATATTATTTTATGATAATCGTTGGTACCAGGAAGTTGTTGCATTGCACTTGCAGGCAGAAGGATACGATGTCATTCTGATGTGCTTATCATCTTATACTCAAATATAAGCTTCATATTATTACCCCATACATTATAGTCAATATTACAGAAAAATTAGGAAGGACGATGGTTTGTAATAAAATTTTCAATAACCACTCATATATGAATAACTTAAACTTAACCAAATTAGAGTGCGTCTTATTATACCCATTCATAACAGTAACATACATATAAGCTCGTGATTCCGTTTGTAACGCATACATATGTATTCAGTATCAGGATCAATATTGATTGACTTTTTCTCTAGTAGCTTATTTAAATATAAAATTTAGCAATGTTCGTCTTTCCGTCCGCCTGTACGCCGTTTCCGAAGAAATCATTCAGCTCAATTAAAAAAAATGGACTCATGAGTCACCGGGATATAGTCGGAAAGTAGCGATAGGTAAAAAAATTTGCATTTTTTGTATGAAAATTTAGCATATTTTTGCTTTAAGATTAATATACTACCTATATTATTTGGCATGGCCGTTAAAGGCAAAAAAACAAACTTTTCAACATCGGTTCATGCATATCCGAAATGTAACCAAAATCGTTTTCTCAAGAAGTTGTGCCTCTACGAAAATTGAAACAAGTTTAGGCGACACAGATATTTCAGTGTTTTCCCCCAATTATTTCTTGTTCTATACGCTATTTATGATAAAAATGAACTAAATTAAAATGTTTACAACGACAAAATCATTGTTTCAAATTACTCATTTCAAATCTCTCAGAAGCTATACAGTTTTTACACGTAATGTCCTACGAATGAGTCAATACTCACCCAATATGCATCAGCACCAGCATCACCTAGCCATGAGCCACTTCATTATAAGTAAGCTTTGAACTAACAGCAAACGGCTAGTTCATGGTTAGGCTTAAAAATCTAACTCATGGTGCGTGAGAAATGAATGCATTTTGTTTGCTTTAACTATAACCGGCTACTTCTTCAGTGAAATTACAAGTTGAATATTGTTTTTATTCATTTTTATAATCAGTGAACGCACAAAAGAAATCAATATGCATTTACATTAGGTTAAAAAAAGTATATAACTTCAAAAATTCGCATTTTGGTTAGAAATATAATACTTATAACACATATTGTCAAGCTGTTTATTTTATTCTAAATCTGACTCATCTTTGCATCAGTTTGTAGTTAGTTTGTAAACTGGTTACTGGTGGTAGTTACCCAATAATTTAGTTAACTCAACAAATTCCTACAGGCTTAGTTTCTTTAAATTTGTAAAGTTGCTGTGCAAAAAAACTATTTATATCTGTATATCACATTTTTATTAATATACGATATAAGTTATATTAAGTATTGATTTAACTCAATTAACACTCCTACTAAGTACATCCAATTACTTATTGTCACTTTGCTGACAGGTGTAATAGAAACAGAATTTTCCTAACGAAGGTACGCAAAGGGGTAAAGAAATAATGAAAACAGCGCCAAAAATAAAGATCTTTTGATCACATTATATGAACACATTATTAACAGTAATAAAAACAAAAGGTCAACGATTTCATATAAAAAGCAATTTGTTTATTTTTATTCATAAAATTCATTTCTGATATAAACAATTTCATTTCCTCATCTAATCAATTGTTACTCTTAAGTGAAATATTTTCCATTAACTAATTTTATAAAAAGGAAGTAAAAATAAACAATCAATAAACATTTTCTAGTAATCAAGAAAAACTTTGGCTTTGCTATGCGTCGGCTTCCCTCTCGTTCCGAGTGCTTGTAAGAAGTATTTTTGCAATTTAGTGCCAATTTAAATTTACATATATGTTTGAAGTGATCACCACTAAATAATTTTCCAGTTAACAGGAGCAATATGAGAGAGTGCCAAAATAGGTTCCAAGCGGTCAAACAATTGGCAATTTGCTACTTAAGTAGGACTAACGCTGCATATTAAACTCTTTCAAGATCACAGTTGGAATTACGTTATCACTCCGTTTTTTTCTTCTTTCAATCAAATCCTTTAAAAAGTAACAGATCAATTGCAACTTTACTCTTCCAAGCTTTAACATTCAGGAACCTTACAAAATATATCGAATCTGAACATTAGCTGCTGCTTTTTCTAAAACATAAACAGTTTTTTATTTTTGAATTTGTTTTCAACACAAATTCAGGAAACAAAATTTGTGTGAGCTGTAGCAAAACCGGCAGTAAGTTTCTGAATTCTCAAGACGAGGTCTTTAAAATTTTTTTTATTTTCAGAATACATGGATGTACCTGAGTATTGGTTTAATATTGATTTTGAGCTCTACACTTATCATGCACATGGTACTTTTTGCCGAAGAGTATACCTGGGTACCAAAATACACAAAGGACACGCTATTTGTATCATCGGTAAAAAGTTTTATTTATAGAGTTTTTGAATAAAAATACATATTTATCTCTTGTCCTGCAGATAATTGGCTACATTTGTGCTATAGAATCATTTATGTTATCAGGTATTGCTTCATGGCCATGCTCACAGTATCATCATGTACCAGATGATGGTAGCGAAATGTACATTGAGGATCGCGAGATGACACCCATGAGTCCAATTGATAGTAATGATGTGCCGAATAATCACCATCAATTACCGCATCAGCCACCACAGAACCACAATAATTGTAATAATAGCGTTACAACGTACAATGAAACAAATCACCACAATCAGCAAAATCGTACAATATCATCACCAACGTCCTATTATAATCAAAAGCCTTATATACCTGGTACGTACTCTTCTCTCATTGTCTAACGTACTCTCAATTTAGTAAAACGACTCTCTCTCTCTCTCTCTCTCTATCTCCGTTAACCATTAAAAGCAATGACCTTTTTTTTCCTAAAAATAGGGGCTGTGCTAGAAAAAGCACATTTTGTAATCGCTATAGTATCTATGGAATTTTTCCTTTATCCATCGCACCTCCAAATAACGGAAAGAGCTCCTAATTGCATAATATTTAAGTAATAGGCCTTGAAGTTTTCATATACAATTAGAGTTGCCAAATATGAGAAGTACCTATTTCAAAAATCAGTTTTCGAACATCTCCAAAAACAGGTGTTTTTTGGGAAACTCCGTTTTAAAATTTTCAGTGACAAAGCGGCTCAAATATACGATTTTTATTAACACAAGAATATTATAATTTTTATCAGTTGTAAACAAAAGGAAAGTAAAAAAAAACAAGTAAGAGTGGCTAAGACGAATCTCAAATACCCTTCAGGAAACTTACTGCCTGTTCCTCAATGTCACAAGAAAATATAAGGGATCGAAATGTAGTCCCTCGATTTCGAATCAAATTGCATTCCTTGATTTCGATAGCTTACATTCGCATGGTCTTATGTACGTTATTAAATATATACTACATACTTCGTAGGTATACCAGATCGGCAATTTACAAGTTTTAGTTGGGTTTGTTCTTATGCAGATACAACCCCGTGTAAATCTAATCACTCACCTGTATTTGATAAATCAAAACAAGTAAATAAAGATGCGGTCAGACTATCAGATATTAGCCGCCAAATAACAGGACAGCTGTTCTCTTGATTTGGCCAGGTACATGGATACAAACAACTAAAATGTATAACATATACATACATATGGACACATCGGCAAACAAAAACGAAAACAAAAGTCGGTGAAAATAACGGGTTATCCATATCGTGCTTTAAGAGGAGATTATGGTTTACATAATCGTCCAACTACGCAAGCAATTGGCAAAATTGTGAAGAAATTTGAAGAGACTGAAACGGTTACAAATATTGTTGGCCTGTGCATCATCGTTTCGCTCGTTCCGCTGAAAATATCGCTGCTGTAAGTGAAAGTGTTGCCGAATACCCGAATGGGTCGATTCCTCGTCCTTCTTAGGAATTAGGACTGTCTTACGGCGGATTATGGCGTATTTTGCATTTAGATGTACATCTACATTCATATAAGGTTCAGCTCACACAGAAACTGAAGTCAGCTGACCATTCACAACGTCGTAGATACGTGGAATGGGTTCTTGAACAACAGGCGGGGGACGGCAATTTTTCGAACAAAAGTTTCTTCAGCGATGAAGCACATCTCTAACACGGTGGGTATGTTAATAAACAAAATTGTCGTATTTGAACTTCTGAGAATCCTCAAGTAATTGAAGAGAGGACATTACATCCAGAAAAATCACTGTTTGGTGCGCTCTTTGATCCGAAGGTGTGGTTGGACCTGACTTCTTCGAAAACGACGATGGAACGACTGTCACCGTCAATTCAGAGTGTTATGGTCAAATGATAACCGACTTTTTTTTATCTGCTATTGAAGAATACGACTTGGAGAATATGTGGTTTCAACGAGACGGTGCCACATGCCACACAACTCGAATGAATATGGCTTTATTGCAAGGGACATTTCCTGGCCGCGTAATTTCTCGTCGTAGCGATATCAGCTGGCCACCAAGATCATGCTATTTAACACCATTAGACTTTTTTTGTGGCGCTACGCCAAAGACCGTGTTTATACACGGTCTTTATTTAACTCTTGACCACTTAAAAACCAACATTCGTCAAGTTATGGCTGAGATTATTTTTTACCTTATTTTGAACGTTAACCACCACGAGAAGTGTTGCAAGCATTGATTCTTTTAAGGTAATTTTCGACCACTTTTTGACACATATTCGGTTTTTTTTACGTACTCAAGAGTTAAAGGTTCATCTGAATAAACACGGTCTTTCGCGTAGCCCCACAAAAAAAGTCTAATGGTGTCAAATCGCATGATCTTGGTGGTCAGTTGGCATCGCCACCGTTTTGTTGAAACCACATATTCTCCAAGTCGTATTCTTCAATAGCAGATAAAAAAAAGTCGGTTATCATATGACCATAACACTCTGAATTGATGGTGACAGTCGTTCCATCGTCGTTTTCGAAGAAGTAAGGTATAATCACATCTTCGGACCAAAGAGCGCACCAAACAGTGACTTTTTCTAGATGTAATGGCCTCTCTTCAATTACTTGAGGATTCTCGGAACCCCAAATACGACAATTTTGTGCTTCATCGCTGAAGAAAATTTTATTGGAAAAATCGCCGTCCACCGGCTGTTGTTCAAGCACCCATTGCACGTATCTACGATGTTGTGAATGGTCAGCTGGCTACAGTTGTTGTGTGAGCTGGAATTTATATGGATGTACATACGTGTAGATCTAAATGCAAAATACGTCATAATGCGCGGTAAGACAGTTCTAATTCCTGATGATGCACAGGCCTTACAATATTTGTAACCGCTCCAGTCTCTTCAAATTTCTTCACAATTTCGCCAATTGCTGGCGTAGTTGGACGATTATGTACACCGTAATCTTCTCTTAAAGCACGATATGTGGCTGTGGCATTTTTGTAGTATGTTTTGATAATTTTGCGTTGTGTGATAGTTAAGAGATCCATTTTCGTCAATGTCAGACTTTCAACTGGGAAGAAAAAAAATTGGTTTAACAACCTGGTGTCACAGATGTCGAATTCCAGTCCTATACTTTTAAAACCACGAAATGGATAACCCTTTACACTACTGATTAGCGAAATGACTCATATATTACTTAACTTATTTCTAAACTGTCACTACATAATTGCTTATGTCAGAATATACTCTTACTTATGAAATCGGAAAAATAGCTTATGTTCAAATATTACATACGGAAGGCACATGTATGTTTTGGAAAAACGTCTTTTTACAACTACCAATAATATTGCTACGTTGTTATGTACTAATAAGTTGTAAAAGAAAATTTTGTTATTGGGAAAAACAGCTTGTAATTTTTTAAGCTTTTATTCCAAATGCAATTACATATTGAAAAAAGATAAGCAAAAAGAAATTTTGCTATAACTTCTTGAAAGATCGTACAAAGTTATTGAAACTTTGCCCATGGGTACTTTTGAATATGAAGATTGCAAAGGTGTCGTTAACTCAAATTTTGCTTAAGTCGATTTAAGCACTTATTCCTTCTTGCCACAGGTTTATCGAAAATGGCAAATTATTTATCATACAACCATTTTCAAATTTAAGTAAAATCCCATCTCCAATGAGATGACTCTCAAAAATTACCCTGCCGGCAACTCAGTTAACTAGTAATGAATTATAAGCTAACTTTTTTACAACTGGTGGTGGTTGACACTTAGATTATTTTCAATGGAGATGACTGACTATTTTAACATTACGATGTCCTAGGAGGTAGTCAATTGTCCGACGCTGCATTACTTTTCAACTAACTTAAAGTTAGCTACTTTAAAGTCAGTAGCCACAGAAAAAAATGTAGAAATCAAGGCTGATTTTACATTTCTCGGTGGTAATATTATATTTTATTAAATTAAATTTCATCCTATTTTTTTTTTTTTTTTTTTTTTTTTTGTTAGCCTCTGGTGGGATTCGAACCACTAAGCCTCAAGACTGGTGAGGAGCCAACTTAACCCATTCAGCCATCGCAACATTTAAAACGAATGCGACAGTAGGCAATTTAATTCAAGAGTTATTTACCGTGTATGTTAGTATTTGAATTTTGGGTGAACTCTGCACTACGTTTCGATTGTATTGTAGCTAATTTGAAGCTAGTCCATAAAAGTTAACGTAAAGTTAATTATTTTAGTAGTCGACTACCAATTTGCTGACAGGGTATGTATAAATGTAAGCACACACATATACAAATGTAAGATTGTATTAGTAAGTAAACAAAAATCATCAAAGCGAATTGGATAAAAGTAAAATTTCAATGAAAATTCTGATTAATAAAAGTTGTTAAAAAATCTTTAATTTAATTATTTAAAGTAAAAAATTTACATTAAAAAACTTTTACATTTAAAAGTGACATTTGTTTGAGCAAAGCTGTTGCTAAATAAGTTAAAGACAACTTCTGCTGGTTTTAAGTTTAGAGCAGACTTTTACGGGTAAAGTCGGTTTTTTCTTTTCTATAGTAGATAAAAAGTTTACTTTTATTTAACAGTGACTTAAAATTGCTTAACGTATACTTTTTGGATGTATAAAGTTATGGCCCAATCATTTCATTTGAACACAGCAAAATAGTCAGAAATTATGTTTTATATTATTTTTGGAACGAAGTTCCTTAACGCGGCTTGCTGGTAGTGGAAATTAGTAGAAATCGTCACGAAAGCGTGTGAGCTGTTTATATGTATTAGTGTATCTGTCGACAAACAATTGTGAGTGATGGGCGGTGTCTCCGCTGACAGCAGCGGAGACACATACCAATAAATATTAATTAGTTGTGAAAACGGACACTATCAGCAGCTAGATGTCGCTAAAGTAAAGTATGTCACAACAAAAAACAGCAATATTGAAAAATTTTCTTCGTTTTGTAGCAGATTGACCAAAAAATACTGCATTTGTCAAAAGTAAAAAATAAAACGTTCCAAAAATTTAAAGAATCATAAAATTTAAAAATTTCAAAAACAACACAAAATGAAACATACAGATTTCACCTTATATTACATTCAAAGATGAAACAAGAACGTAATGAACTTCGTTCCTAACGGGGGTCCCCCGACCGCATTTTTTTTTTTTATTTGAGTTCCGTACTCAGAGTGAAAAAGGAACTCTATCAATGAGATTTCGCTGTCTGTCCGTTCGTACGTCACAGATTCCATTCTCCGAAACGGTAAGAGCTATACATCTGAAATTAAAACAGGATATTGTCGTACCCAGTCGCTATAACAGCAAATGCTAAAAGTTAGAAAGTATGTATTTCCGATACAAAAACTGTAAAAACTATAGTATTATGTTTTGGATGTGTAGGTGTTTCCATCCCTGGAAAAGAGAAAATATGTGTGTTTGTGTATGATGGAGAGAGAGAGAGAGAGAGTTGTCTGATAATGAGTGACCAATCATAGTTGTGTCATTTGTCATATGTGTGGATGTGTGTGAGAGCCGGCTGGCTGATAGTAGCCAATCAGGTAAATTAAATAATATTACTTTGGAATGCATGGGTGTGTGAGCCAGACGGTGCCGCTGATAAAAAATACATTCATGGCATTTTACATTTCAATTAGATGGCGAAAAAAGTTGAATGTAAAGCCCTTCACCTACAAAATCAGTATAATCAGCAGTCGCATTTGAAAAATTGTAAGAAAAATATTCTAAAACAATGGTTAACAACGAAATTACTCAACGAAAGTTCCAGAAAGTCAACAAAATATGGCCTAAAACGATGCTGGAATTGGAAGAATAACCATCTAATTCATAAAAATTATAACAGGTTTATAAAGCTCTTATTTGACAGATTTTCCATACAAATATGTCAAATATCTTATAAGCCTGTAATAATTTTTATGAATTAGGGGTTAAGTATCCAGCATCGTTTTTAGGCCATATTTTCTTTACTTTTTCTTTGACTTTATGTTCACGAGCTATGAACATGACTTGAAGCCGGCAGAGCAACGGTATTAATTAATACGCTCATGTTTTTGTACATGGAGAACACGTTTGTTCAAACTTTTTATAAATTTTGATTCGCCGTTCCTATTTTTGCTTTATTTCTGTTTTTATTTTATTTATTTCATTATTTTATTAAATTTGTGTATTTTAAAATTTGTACGTATGTTGACCTCAAATGTTTAATTTTCTTTTTTTACCGTTTCCATACACTTTCCCATACTCCTCGCTATTGCTTCCCAAGCATTCGTCTTTCTGTCTGTCTACCCTTTTAGATGACGAGCTTTGGTAGACCCATAAGCGCGGGAATTGCTGTTGAAAATGAATTATTTTAAAAACATCTTCCATTACTTTTGCCTATAATAAATAAATTAGCAAGTAGCAGCAGATTTACCAAATGATGTTTGGCGGGTAAGTTCAATTGAACTTACTCCAGAAGTATTTCAGGAAAAGAACAGTTTTGTTGAAAAAGGCAGCCGCACGATTTAACTAGAGAGCTTTTGTTTTGTTAAAGAAAAGAAAAAAAAAACAATTATTTTCTTGTTGGTGTTAACTATTTTTTATTTTCAACTTTATTCGAACACGTTGCAACTTAGACTAGTCTTATTTTATTTCGTTAATTATCATCAAACTTCTTATTGACATGAATTTTTGTTAGTTCAGCTTAAATGTGTTTTACTTATACTAAATTTATTTTATTTTAAAAATAATCTGAATTAAAGCGGAAATGCAATGAATGCAGTTTTGGTAATATTTATTAAAAATTACTGTGTTAAATTGGACCGTTGCAATTCTTGGAATTGCGACCGAAATTAATATTGACTTATAATTTAGCTTTAGTTTCTTTTAACAGGAAATGATTTTTTTGATTTAAGTTTTTATACTTTGTATTTTTTCTAAGAAATCATCAATAGGGTCATTCTTTAAGTATGTGAGTGTATTGGGATTTATATATGTAACTCACGCGGACGTAGATATGCAAAAAACTAATGTAATTTATTTTGCTTTAAATTCAATAAAACATTTTACATACATACATATGTATATTAAATTTTAAAACAAGAAACGAATGTAATTTATTTTCACTTTAACTTTAATATTTATTTTAAAGCAATCACTTTCGTGCTAATTACACTGTGCTAGTTGAAGAAACCGACAAACGGGGCACCCAGTGACTAAACATAATTCGGGTACGCTGAATTCAGTGGTGCTATCCGTTTTTCTAGGTTAGCTCGCGTTTTCGAGATTTACCGTTATTTTAAAAATGGAGGAGGTTGCACTACATGTATTAAACTAACTAAAAAAAATTTTCGTTCATTAAACTTTAGTAAAAAACCGAAATTCCGCAATAAAAAAACCTTTAATCTGATATATAATTCATTAAAAAGAAATTTAAGTTTTTAGAAAAAAAATTAAAAAAAAAAACAATTTTTTTGCAAATTCTTGAAATTTTTTGATTTTGCCATTTATTTGTAACATCGGTATTTTCTATGATAGGTTATTGCTATATCGAAGTTTTAGTAACTACAGTTACCTACACTTTCTTCGATCACACCAGGCACGTTCTTGTAGACTAGCTTAGTTCGGTAGTGAGGGGCGGGGATCTTGCTCCTGTGTCTGATCTTAAACCCTATTACAAACAAAACTAACGTGCGGTTCAATGCCCAAAATGGGATTTTTCGGGATTTTGACATTATATAATACAAAATATATAATACAAACATTTTCTTCAAGTGCACCGCTTGTAATTTTAATGAGTATCTGAAACACCGTGTTAATAAGTCAATTACTGGAACAAAAAATTAGCTACTCGGTTTTTTACTAAAGTTTAATGAACGAAAATTTTTTTTAGTTAGTTCAATACATGTAGTGCAACTTCCTCCATTTTTAAAATAACGGTAAATCTCGAAAACGCGAGCTAACCTAGAAAAACGGATAGCACCACTGAATTCAGCGAATTATGTTTAGTCACTGGGTGCCCCGTTTGTCGGCAAAAAAAAGATTCAAATTCAAGCACAGTGTTATTTTTATTTCCAAGAAGTTTTCACAGAATTTGACAGTGTATGCTTTCAGATATACCCCAGTGGTATAAGGGACTAGCTCCGTACGTGTAGATTCGATAGCTACTTTAGCACTACCGCTAGTCCCGCTACAATCTACCACAAATGTATTTGAGTGGCGAATTTAACATGGGCTTGTCATTGGAGGTGGCGATTGACCCGTCTCTGCATAACCTTTAACCACCTAAAGGATTAGTCGCTAGTAGCCATCACAAGAAGCAGTGCAAGAGAGCTACCACATTTGCAACTCTGTTTCGTTGGTGATTTCTATTACTCCCATTCTTCTATCCTTTCCCTAGCTATAGTAAAACAATTAAATTTAGCAAACAAACATATTACATAAAATGCACATAAACATACATACATATGTATGTACATTTATTTATTCAAAATTTTTAATATGAAACAATTCACTGTTGTTAAATATCTACCTACATATGTTTCGAAAACTAAAAAAATATAATTCAGTATTAAGTTAAAAATAAGAATGCTTAAATTAAATAAATTCAATTGAACTTCTAGTATTGAATGTTCGAACTTGAGGTCACTTCAGCAACACTTACTGTTTACTTGTTTAGATCACAAAGTAGAACAGAGCTGAAACGCCACCAGAATGAGATAGCAAGTCAGCGCAAAGCTCTGTACGTCTCGTTTTCACAATCGCTCGAGAACTTGTAATCAAAACAAAACAAAAAGCATTTTCTACAGAAAAAGTGGTGGTTTTTTGTATTATAAATTTATGAATGCTTAAAAAGTATATTAAATGGTTTTTTATAATATAAAACTTTATAGTATTCACTGTTTATAATGTGCTAAACATTATTTAATTGTGTTTTATTTTGTAACTTTAAAGATATTTCTTTAATTTTACTTTGTAGTGGTGGTTTTGTGAGCAAAAAATACATGCTCTTCGTAATCAATTTGCAAACACTCAAATATGTATAATCAAATCCTAAGTCAAAGAGGACTTTTAGTTGACCACTTTTTATCAATTTTTTGCTTTTAATTTACTTTAAATTATTAAATTTTTGCTGTTTCGGTGGTGGTTGTTCACAAAAACGTGTTATTTTTTGTTTTGTTTACATTTATTTTTCGTAAAAAATGCATACTATAGCTTAGCTCTTTACACAATCTGTCTAGAAGTTGATTTGAGCCATTTTCAAATGTCAGTTTTAACATCTCTGTGTACTCTGTGGTTTAGATTTCAAATGCTACTGAACTTTACTTTTGGAATAAACGAAAGTAGCAAGAACGATGTTATAATCTTAAGTTGTTGTTGTTGTTTTAATAACGGGATCTTTCTAAAAACATAATTGCTTTCAGTGGCAAACATTAAATGCGCAATAGCAAAATATGTACATATGTATGTGTGTTACGCATTAGCTAGTGATGCAAATTAGCTATCGAATAGTGGGCAGCAATTGTTACAACTACTGGTGAGTAGTCACAGTTACAGTAGCCAAGTGACAGGCCCTTTTGTTAGCTATTTTAGTGCATAGACAAAACACACCCACCACTTCGCTAGCCACTTCTGGCAATGGTTTCTGGCTGTACCAGAGGGACATACCTACATACATACATACATAATTGCTTTGTGTTTTGTTCGGGCAATGATGTGTTCGCACTAGGGTTTGGGAATTCCAGGACTTTTTCTCTTATAAATTTTCCCGGGGATCCGGTGAAATTTTCTTCTACTACAAACAAGTAATTTTTAGTAATAAACTTTTTTTAATTGGTTTTATTTAAAATTATATAATAAAGTGCATATACATATGTATAAACATTTAAAACAAAAATTAATTAAATTAAATAGCACATGTTAATTCAATCTGTGCTGTAAGGAAATAATTTGAGATCATGTTTAAATAAAAAAAAAATCTTTACAGAATTCATACCATCACTTCGATAAAAAATAAGTTTTTAGTACGACTAAAGCATTAAGTAACTCGCCTGATGTTCGGTTTCGTACTTTTGTGGCAAAATTCCCAGCAACGGAGAAAACCCGTTCGCTATCCACCGATGTTGGTTTTGTTGTTAGTAAAGCATTAAAAAAATTATCTAAGTTTTTAGTTCGAATATTGCTCGCTTCATACAAAGCAAATTCTTTTCTTAGAAAATTACTCTGAGGAAGTTTGGGCATTTTTGGATTAGCCCTTGCATTATCCATAGCATATTTCAATTTAATTTTAAAACATTCATTAATTTTGTTGTCAGATATATCAGAATCGCTGCTGGACATTGCAGAAAGTGATAGCATATAATTTTAAAGAATTTTTTTTAATAATTTCGTGTTGACATCAGGCGTTTTTAAATAATTTAGTAATGCTATAATTTTTTTCATTACGTCTTTGGTCAACTTTATCTCGAATTGACTCAGCTTCTTTTTTTTTGTGAAAATATTGTTTTTATTAACATAAGCTGTGCAAAAAGAGTATTCATTATAGCAGGGATGCCCACAGCCTATACGCTTGGTACGCTTTTGCTTTTGTAAAACCGCGAAGCATTGGCTGAGCATTCTAATATGTATACACAACTCTTTGTATGAAATACACACATACACACATATCCCAAGTTCAAAGCAACAACACTTTCATATGCACAGCAATAAGAACGCAGGCTTTGTTGGTACACATTGGTGCCAATCGTAAATTTTGTTGTTTTTGTTTTTTTTGTTTTCATGATTTTCTTGTTTTTTTTTTTAATGATTTCGTGAGTATGAAACACTTGAAGAAATCATTTTTTGTTATGAGTTTATATTTGTTTTTCATTGTGTGCGTCAATAAAGTGTATACGTGTTGGTGTTTACGTTTCCGTAAGAAGATTTTGGGCACCCCTGGATTATAGCATCAGCTACTAAGAGGTTAGAGTCTCGGCGACTAAGCGGCGTTTTGTAAAAGTGATGTTAATGTACAAACAGCGTATTTTTAAAATGAAATTCCGTTATTTTTTTAATTAATTTAACAAAAGTTTTTCTTATTACATGAAAGATTTAATTTTAAGAAAATAAAAATGTGGAGAAATAAAATATTGCTGTTATAAATCCAATTTAAACATTTCCCGTCTTCCCGGGAATTTTAAAAAATTTTCCTGGGAATTCCCAAACCCTAGCCCGCACACAAACACATGCCGGCTACACAGTCATGTTTTATGTTAGCGAAAGAATTTTACAATTGCAAACACAAAATTTTTCAAACTTCTGTCCCGTGTAGCCAGCATGCAAGCTAAGTAAAATCGAACTTTTAATGTTGATTATCAGTCAATAATTCTTTTCTTCTTTAAGCAAACAACGTTTAATAAAAAATATATGTATGTATTTTCATTTCATTTTCAGCCAAAAGACCCAATGAATTGAATAATCAAAGACCAACACTGGGTCATACTCAAACAACCCGTAAGGCGAATCAACGTTATCGCGAGGGTTATCACTATCAACCTGTTGCGTCGACGTCCCGCCATAGTCCCACATTCGTCTTGGGCGATGATATTGGGGCAGATCCATCCACATCCCGATCCAATGATAATTCTAGTGCGTGATAGTTTTTATTCCTCATTACATAATTAATATTTAATAAAGAGAGAATTAAGAAATATGTACGTTGAACAAATCTTTCGAAAAACAAAATTTAAAAAAAATCGTACAGCAAAAAGGAAACATATAATAATATTAAGAAATTGACAATTCAACTGAAATGAGTTAAAGTAGTATTAATTGTAAACAATAAAATATGTAATTGGAAAACAAAGAAAAGAAAAAAGTAATTGCGAAATGATGAAAACAATAATAAAGTTAAATTTATATCTGTGTAAAACTAAATTAAACCAAACGAAAAAGTAAATAAAAACTTAAATGAATTAAAACTGAAATTTCAAGAATTTAAGGAAGAAAGTAAAACTTGATATTAATGGCAACCATTCAAAATTAGAATCAGAACATATTTAGAACAAGCAGCAAAAACTATAGATTTAAAAAAAAACTTACAAAAACATTAAGCAACTATTAAAACATTTAAAAAACAGTACTGAAAAAACTTTGAACGGAAAATAAACAAAACTTTTGTTATACTTATGTATAATCACAGCATTAAACCAACACCTTTCAACAATGTAATTTCGTCTTTAATTTCATTTTTTTACGCATTAATAGAATTAATAAAAAAAAAAGTATGCCGTACTTGTAAACAATTTTATAAGAGAAAATCTGTCATCTTTCATTTATCGCAATTATGTACTTAAGAAAAATCATACGAATCATTTACGAATGTTAAGATAATAAAATTATTAATTAATGCAGAATATGCAGAGTAAATCAATAACTGGGATGTATTTCAACGAAAATCGATACAATTATAGTAGCAGCTAAACCTACCATATTGTTTCATGTCTTGCAAAAATAAATTAATTAAATATTTTACTTCAATGTTATAAATAGCACGGACTTTTTGTTGTCGTGAGTCTGTGATCGACACGAGCCAAATATCTTTGAGAATCAAGAGAATGCAGGTAATTTGTCCTTGCATATTTTGCAATTTGATTTGTCCCTGCATATTTTGCTTGCATATTGAAAGCCTTTTGAAGCCAACTGGATTTTGCTTTGCACATCAATATTTAAGTATAAGAACAACATTTTTGCTCATAGGTTTTAATCTATGTACATATTTTAAAGTATGCATGCATACAGTTCCTCATCTTAGAGGTAAAACAACGCAATATAAACTGCGTGTATGCGAACCTTAATTCTTTTGTGTGCTAATTAAGCCAAACTTTATTTATAATATTTTTCCCAACGTTTCGCCAATGTTTTGTTGACTTCTTAAAAGGAATCTATTTAAAATACTGGATGTCTCATGGCTTAACGTCCAAACCAAGGCAGATCGATACCAGCCCAGTAAGAACAGTACCGGTCAAATAACGCGTTAAATAACAAGTACTCATAACCAAAGTATAGGTTAGAAATTCTAAAACGTTCAATTATTTTGTACAGGCCTTTGGGAAAAAACTAACCTATTCTTTTTGTACGTGTGAACTGATATCTCTTTCAGAGAACACTACAGTGCGCTCGCTCGCACACATCAGTGCTAACGTGTATATAACCGGTTAGTTAACGGTAGCGATAACCGGTAGTATTATATACTATAAATAACTTGTTAGTTAACCATTACTAACATTGGTTTGTGCTACTGAATAGTACCAGTTATTGTATTCCTAAAAATTGGTTATTGCTACTGTATTAAGAAAAGCTCGTTTTAATGTTTTAATTCATTTTATGTTAAGAAAAAAAAAAATTCAATATCTTAAAAAAATATATACTTATGTATATTAAACAAAAATTAATAAATATAAAAACTGTCCACATGGAATAGATTGAATCGGAATATTTCGCTTTTGGGTACCAAGAAGACATTTATTTAGCGCAAAGAGGCAAGTTAGGAACTCCCATTCCCTTCAAAGTTTGCAACGAGTATGTTACAGTATTTTGGGACACATTATCACGAATAGCCCATGACTTGAGCTGGTTTATATTTTAGGTAACATTCCCTATTTCTTCAATATTTTGTGAATTTTCTCTAGAGAACGGACAACTTTCTACACTTTCCGCTCTATCAACAATTGCAAATTTATTTACATTTTTATACATTTCCACTCTTTTTTTTTTCAATGCTTAAAACATTTTGTTTCGATTTTTTACTTATACTTTTATTTAAATTTTTATCCATATTTTTTTTTAAACTTTTTAACTTTGGTTTTTATCTTTATTTTCACGCGCGTCTTCAATTTATTTTTTTATGAAAGGCTGTTTCTTTCTAACTTAAGGCGCTCATTGAATATAAGTGTGCGTATGTATATGTGGAAATTTTAAAATCCTTAAAATTATCTTTTTGATGTATCGGTTAGGTAGTTTTTGCTGGGAGATAGTCGCATAACTACAACAAACACAACAACAACAAGCACTTCATGTATTTTGTTGGTAGAAAAACTGTTTTACTATCATCCGTTTGTTCGCGTATGTGTGTTTGTGTTGTGTATTTTGACAGTCCTTCAAGCTAAAAGCACTAATCAGCTTGACTTGTAAGGCTACCTGGTATCGAGCTGCCTTGGTCCAACCGAAAACTGGTGACTGCTCCCAAAAAAATTATAAAAAAATGTACATATGTCGCGCAGTTTAGAGGGTATTGCCATATTAAAAAAAATCAACCTGTGATGACAATTGTTAAATTTAAAAATTTGTTTTCTCCAAAAACATCGTCAGTCATTCTTCTTTTACGTACATTTAAGAATTCGGACTGCGATTGCCGATTTCGCAAAGAAAATCTCACATTTTGTGACTTTTTGTACATTTGGTGCAAACTGCGAGAAAAATTTTGCATAGAAACATAAAAATTTTCTTTTATTTTTTGTTTTAAATCTAAAATTGTATGAGTTACAAATTCAAACATTCTGTACTCTTGTAAGTTTTCAGATAATAGAGATGGATAGTGGACATGTTTATCAAGGGCGAGGGAGACAGATAGTGACGCCACGCAGTGATACCTGAAATATTCCCCTCTACTTCCTCAATATAATAATAATTTATAAGTTATTATTAATATATTTGCTGATTTGAACCTGGAACCTAACTACTACAACTCCAGCCACTCTAGCATTCATCTAGCGCAGCAATTGAAAAAATGAAACAAAATTCAATACTTAAACAAGCACACACAGGTGCCGGTTATAAATAGACACAAGAATTTCGTACTAATTTTAAGTCATAACAGGATTGATTCTTTTTAATAATCCCTATTCGGCTTCTTGTAAGCAAACTTGTGTTATGCATACTTAAATTTGCAAGTACGATTCGAACTCAATTCAAGTAGAAAAAATTTAAATCTAGAAGGAGCCTTTTCTTTCTGTGTACTCTAAAAACTACTTAGAATTAATGTGTGATATAAATACTATTATATATATATATATATATATATATATATATATATATATATATATATACATATATATATATATATATATATATATATATATATATATATATATATATATATATATATATATATATATATATATATATATATATATATATATATATATATATATATATATATATATATATATATATATATATATATATATATATATATATATATATATATAATAGTATTTATATCACACATTAATTCTAAGTAGTTTTTAGAGTACACAGAAAGAAAAGGCTCCTTCTAGATTTTAATTTTTTCTACTTGAATTGAGTTCGAATCGTACTTGCAAATTTAAGTATGCATAACACACAAGTTTGCTTACAAGAAGCCGAATAGGGATTATTAAAAAGAATCAATCCTGTTATGACTTAAAATTAGTACGAAATTCTTGTGTCTATTTATAACCGGCACCTGTGTGTGCTTGTTTAAGTATTGAATTTTGTTTCATTTTTTCAATTGCTGCGCTAGATGAATGCTAGAGTGTATACATATATTTCTATTCAATATTTACAAAGGGTTGGAATAAAATAAAATCCGAAAGCACAGAAGGCAGGGATACGTTTTTGATTTTAGTGCCCTAGAATCACTTCGCTGATTTGATAGACCCAAATTATATATGTATCTGATCAACAGGAAAAATGTGATCATTATATCTAAAAAAACAGGTAAGAAAAAAGATTTTCGGATGCTTTAATGTCTTCATTGAGAACACCAATTGGAGAAATATCCAAATAGTCAGACCAGGTCAATTATAGATATCCGTTAAGAGTACTTTCGTGAAATTTAAATTTTCGGCAGAATTCCTGTATCAAAGTCAGGGCATGGAAACATAAAGGAATAACATTTGGTTCCTTATAGATAAGATTATTTTAAAATCGTCTATCAAATGATTTAAAATTTCATCCCAAGCACAGTCTCAAAACGCTTCGTTCAATAACTTCGAATTCCGTAGCAACCGTTGAAGAAACAGTAAGCCGCACGGGAAATCCATTCAACAAAAATGACCTGATTCCCGGCTGAAGTGGTGATTGACCAAAAGACGATTTAATACGCCGTGCCTTAGCTGCAATCAAACGAGCGTGTATATTAAACTTAACACAAGTTTATTAAAAGTAATTGCAAAAGCAATTTCAATACTATTCAAAACTAGATTTAAGCTTTTACTACATGGTACTACATAATAAGGACACTTCCTAGAAGCAATTCTCAGATTCACTTGGCCTGAACTTTATTTCCCAATTCTCATAAAAATTAGTAACTATGGTAAGATGGGCTGATGCGTACTCTAAAGCACTGTCTGGATTAGAGCGATGTGCATAAATTAACTAATCGTCTGCATACAATATACTTTTTCAAATCTCTGAAATAGAATGGAAAATTATAAACTAAAATGCTGTAAAGTAGTGACGCTAATATAGAAAGTTTCTGCATTAGAGCCAGGTTTCTATTAGAAACCTGGGGCACCCCACTAAACACACTTTTTCTTTACGATCTAGCCTGATTAGTCTGCATAAAAATATACCTGTTCTGAAAAAAGTTTTAAAATAACTTCGTTATAAAGGGTTCAAAGCCGATACGTATGAGCTTCACAATTACCCTGCCCTGGTATGGCTTAGGTTCTGAATAATATATAGTCACTGCCCATAGTTATATTAATTTTATTGCTGATTATCCTTTCAAACAATTTTATTAATTTAGGTCTAAAAAATAGAACTTAATGCTTTCTGTCTTTACTCAGCCGTCTATATGCCGCCGACTCATTAGTAGACTTGAAAAATCTAAAAAGAATGTTTGAAGCCCAACTACTTATTCCAAAATTCTCATGAACAAAATGAGAATCAGAAATGCTCAAACAAACTTTTTATACAGAAAGAATTTTACGTCTTGCAACACCTTTACTTTTTATAGCACTTCCTTACAACGGATGACCCTTGGCTACCAACAACTTGTATTCTTGAAAGTATCAAAAAGTAAAAGTTTTTGAATATTCAAAAATGAACTTAATTATTTATTCGCTATAAGAGCCAAGATTTTTCAAGTCTACTGATGAGTTGTTTGGCAGCAACGGCAACGAAATGGCGGCATATAGACTGCTGAAAAATGAAGAACGCATTAAGGCATATTTTTTAGACCTAAAGTAATAAATTTCAATTGGCTCTTATAGCGAATAAATAATTAAGTTCGTTTTTTTACAATTTTACTAAGTTCGAAAGCAATGATATATGTAGCTCTTTAGTTGTTTATTTCAAAATTATTCGTTTTTTTTTGTATGGGTTCTATTTGTGCAGCCTTGCATGAAATTGAAAAATATCCACTATTAATACAATTATTGAAAATCAATAAAATAATCAAAAGCTAATGGTGGTAATTTCTTTAGCACAAAATTTTATGTGTTTTCAATTCAATATCAAAGAGTTTGCAAACTGAGATAACTCTACAAAGTCTAGTGATCTAAAATCAGTATTGAAAGAATAAATATTTCTTGGAGCGCTGCCTACAAAGGACGGTATAATTTAGTAATATCAGGGATCACCGAAGAAATAGGTGCGTGAGCAGAGTAAACATTTGAAATAAACCCTCTAAATTGCTGTACTTTCTTGTACTATCTACAAAGTAAGAAAGATTATCTGAAAAAGTTGCTTTTTTATATCATTATTTTCTGTATTTTCTGTTGGTCATTTCAATAGATTCACAGGAGCTGCAACTCCAGGACCATGACTTAGTTAGTTTTTCTACCTTTGTCGTTAAATACTTTTGAGTTTTCAAATTGAGCTCAAGGTCACACGTGCTTTTTTTATTTTTTATAAAAATAGCATGTTAGAAAGAAATACTAAAACACGAGCGTCCTTAAGTTTAATTTAACAACAACACTATTCTTTAAAGCTTTAGGTCTTTATATTTTTCTTCCTTTATTAATCGATATTTCGCTAACAATTTGTTAGCATCGTCAGGAATCTTTAATTGTTTTTATTTTCTATTATTAAAAACAATTAAAGATTCCTGATGATGCTAACAAATTGTTAGCGAAATATCGATTAATAAAGAAAGAAAAATATAAAGACCTAAAGCTTTAAAGAATTGTGTTGTCAATTTTAACAATAAAGGCCAAAAATTATATGTAGATAAAATATTATTAAATGTAAAAATTAGCTTTGCTTTTTTTTTTTTTTGATTTTCTAAGGCTCATTATTACATACATATGTATGTATATAATTTTCATTTGATCTTTTTGATTCTGGAAAAAAACTAATTTATACAGCTTCAGATCGCTTTAATATAAAAATTTTATTAACAATATTATTCAATATTTCGATAATAGTTTGTTATCATCTTCAGGATAATATTTGTAATTGAATTGAAAAAGTTGAAAAAATTTTTGATTAATAAAAATTCAAAAATTGATAACTAAAAACAATATAATATAACAGTAAAAAATTACACAAGTAAAATCAAACTAATTCTATGTCTAACTCTTGCTATGTTAATATTCGTAACATGTTGCATTGCAACGTTACGCTAACACAGCAAATATTACCCACAGACTAAACATGATAACATTTTAATATAATAATAAACATTAAAATACATTCAAGTTCCTAATTTTTTGTTAACTAAATATCTATAATTCTGCGCTAAATTCTCTGTGTCTACTCTAAAGTTCATCCTATGCGCCAATGGTGTTTTAATTATTTCTAACATTTCTAGCATGTAACGTTTCTTATAACTATATTCTGGGGAGCTAATTCCCTCATTCGTGATCGAAATTAGATTCGAATAGAAATTGATTTCGATAATTCGTAATTTTCTAATGATGTTACTCGACACGCTACGAATCGAGTTTTTCTTTCAGTGTTGAAAAGAAAGGTGTAAATATCAATTTACAACACTGAATAAATTGTAAACAAAGTCATAATTTTATGTACGACAAAAGTTCAACAATATTTCATTTGTGCCAAAAAATATTGAAGTTTATCTTAATTAAATACACATAAAATGGATCCTATTTTGCTCTTCCAATTATCTTTTGATTTCTTTTTGGTAAATTTCCACAGACATTATATTTTTCTCTAGCAAACTTGTTTTATTATCTTTTTTTTACTAATTTTTGGCAAAGCTTTATGTTTCAAGCTAGTTTTAGTTTCATCTAATGTCTCCTCCTCACCATCAATTTCCATAATCGAGGCGATATCGTCATGTATTTGATCTTCGCTAGAGAAACCAAAGCAGAGGGAGAGAGATGAAGCTTCATTGCTTTCATGGGATGCTATTGAAACATCATTTTCCTTAGCTGGTGTGCTATAATTGCCGGTGCCAAAGCTTCGGACATTCTTTAGACCCTCAACAGCTACATATATCAATGCCTGCTGCAACCATTATTTGTTCCTCTACTTGGCTTAAAACTTTCTCTTCGTAAGGGTCCCCACCTGTGCGTTCAATTTAATTTTATTAAAAGAAAGCTTCTTCCTTACGTTTTGTTTCTGGTCAGCATACACCTTTATAAAAAAAATTCATTATAGGTGTATTAAATACATTTTTTTGATTCTGTACCATGCGCCACGTTTTGGAATCCTGGCCCAGAAGCATTCAGCTTGCATGTTAGGTGCTCCCAAAGTTGGTTAGTTGGGCTTTTCCTTGCGAACTACTGGGCAAAATATTTTTGGCCAAATCAGTATGCGTTGGCATGAAATTGGCTAAGTGTTCTTTTTGAGTATAATTTATTTTCGACCTAAATTAATACGGTATTATTACTTTTTTCTTAAACATATAAAATTTTAAACTTACATTTTCCTTTTTCCGCTTCTTTATGTTATACGTTATTTCGATTGAATTTCTGTATACGAGTAAAAACTCGCATGGTTGCATTCGAATGATCATTCACTGTCGAATCACATCATCTCAAATTTCGATAAATTTTATGCGATATCGAATAAGGGAATCCTAAACGAGCATAAACTCGTGAGTTCGAGTGAAAAATCGCTAGCCAGCGAATGAGGGAATTAGTCCCCTGTTTTTAACACTGAAACATTTTCAAAATGAGAATAATGATTTCATCTGCGAAGATAATGGTGTCTTCTGTGCATTTATATGTCTATACTTTTGGTCCGATCTATGTACTTAGTTTGTTCTTTGTAGTCTCTATATACATATAATTTATCACAATTCTCCTCGTCATTTACCATACAAGGAATTTTATAAACTAAATTTGCCATATCTAATCTAGCAAACTTACTAAATAAACCAATGCCCTATAACTTTTATGAGCTATACTGCTCCCTATTATATACATATGTTAGATTTTGCTATTCTTTCCGATAGTCCTGGTATATACGTTAAAGGCTTGTAAATTTTTGGTTCAGTTATACTAACTATATTCTGAGTACTTCTCTTCTTAATCTGATTCACAAATCTATTAGTCAATGTAGCCGGAAAATCATTCCTAATTTTAATAATATCCTTTCTATGAAATCCCTCATCACTAATCTTCAGAACTCTTTTTACAAAATTTCTAGCTGTGTTCATGATGATACTCTTGCTATGTTTTGAAAAATAATTAATTATCCTGCCTGAAGCTCATTATTACAATTAACCGATAGATAAAATTAGGATTTTGTTGGCAGCCTTTCGCAGCAATATAAAATAAACTTTAAACATGAGAGTGATTATTGAATAACAAATACTTTTTGGTTTTAGTAATCTAAAGTTTTAAATTATGAACTCGAAATGAGGCTTATAAAATCCTACCTCTAGCTATCGACAAGTTGTAATAATGGGTCTAAACGTATTATTACAAAAGTTATGTCAATATATGAATTAAATGTTTTAAAATGTAAATAAGTTTTCAAAATGCGAAGAAAATTTTTTTTAATTCCCTTTATATATCAAGCTATATGATTTTTTAGTTTCGGCCCAGTGCCCAAATAAAACTTTTTGAATAAATTATTCCAATGCAGTTTTTTCAACATTTACTGCGTATGTTCTCGATAAATTGACTTGCAAAACATAACATCGATATGATTTGCAATGGAATAGTTACAGAAACATACTAAAAAAACACAGATTTTCTTACAATAACACGGAAATGTATACATGCAGGGTAATATCGGACCACAGAAAACATGTAGACAGGTAGATAAAAAGGAGAGTGAGCACATTGTTGTATTGTGTAATCAAATTTTCTGCCTGCTATATTTTAACACAGATTCATTTCTTAATACAAATAAGCACTATAGTTCATAAAATTGAAGATACAGTATGTATTGAGTATGTTATGGGGGTAGCAAATAATGTGAAAAATAGTGCATGTTTGCTAAATGTCATCCGAGGTGTGCGTTTTGTGATCGTTTTGCTCAGTATGTTAAGTTAAAAATATATATGTATTATATACTGTTGGACAGGTAAATAACTGTTATTTTATATTTTGCATGAGTTTTGATAATTTTGTAAAAAAAAAATGTGGGATTTCACTGAAAAAAACCTAAAAAAATCTCTTTTTGTACTTCTTTCATATATTTTTTTTGGATTCGAAAATGCATAAAAAATTTTTTAATTAATTTATCTTCCAACCCTTTTCACCAATAAAAGATGATGGTGTTTTCTAATAAATAACAGAAATATTAATAGATAAAAATTAAATTCAGTATAATTTTCAAGCAGGTAGATAAAATGATCCCAAGAATTCGACTATTTTTAATAAATCTGCTCTGCTGCTCACAGTTTTCACCGGGCGGGTAACAATAAAAAGTCAGATTAAATGTTTTAAATATATCTAATATAATTTTTAAAAGTTTTTAAAAAATTCGATGGGCGATTTTTGTTTTTTACCAATCAATTCAGAATTTTTTTGAAAAATTCTCCGAATTCGTCCATTGCTGGGTGTAGCGTGCATTCTTTTTTCAGTTTAAAATTAGAAATAGAGTAAATTTCAAAGCCTATACTTTGACAATTTTTAAAAACTTTTGTTTTGATTAAACATTTAAAAAAAAAACGTCAAACAATTAAGCTCCATTTTTGTCAAAATTTTGCCATTTTTCACTAATATTTCAAAGACTTGACTTTGATCTCGTTTCACGAGCACACGTTTCACGATAATTAAAAATTTTCTTTTGTGTAATATTGAAATATATCTAAGAAATAGTTTAAAACTATTTTTAGGCCTTTGGTTATGCCATTACTGGAGATATTTACAAAATAAGAAACAAAGTCAAGGCCAAAAACAAATATTTCGAAATTCAAACCAAATATCTTTTAAACTATTTACGATATCAACCAAAACTAAAATGCGTTTTGTTAATCTATTAATTTTCTTTTCGCAAAATGTAAATTTTTAAAAATCGGACCATATTTACAAAAGTTATGAATCGAACAAACTTTTTCATACCCGAGGTAGTCAACTTTGACACCCTGTAGGTCAACGTGTGATACAACAGGGTGGCTCAAATTTAATTACTTTTAAAGCCTAAGTCCTCCTCTATGATTCTTTCATAAATTGTTATATAATCAGCTCGCTTGTTTCAAAGATACAGATTTATTACCCTTTTTTTTGCGTTTGGCCCCACTGTGTGTTGGTAAATTTTTGAATATTGCTGTTTTTTGTTGTGACATACTTTACTTTAGCGACATCTAGCAACTGGTAGTGACAGTTTTCGCAACTAATTAATATTTATTGGTTTGTGTCTCCGCTGACGTCAAATAGTTTCGTTACTTGCCGCCCGTCATACACGATTGTTTGTCGAAAGATACACCAATACATATGTATAAACAGCTCACACGCTTTCGTGGCGATTTCTACTAATTTGCCCTACCAGCAAGCCGCGTTAAGGAACTTCGTTCCAAAAACACCAGAAAATATAAAAATAAACAGATACATATCTGGTACTTTTTTGAAATTCTGAACAGTAACGGGTAAGAACCGAATTTTATTACATTTTTAAATTGCATTTACCTATAAAATAGGTAGGAACAGGAAAACAATAAGAACTGATTTGAACTGCCATGAAAACACTCCTTAATATGCTTTCTCTTCTTCTAAAATTGGGAAATTTAGGGGATAAAAAGGGCAAAATCGGTAATTCTGTATCTCCAAGATTAATATACATAAGTACCAAAAAAGTTAAAAAAAAGACCTGAAAGCCTACTAAAAACAATCGGATACGTGTTCAAATTTTTCAAAATTCAAAAAAATATTTCAAAAAGGGGCATGGCATTTATATTGGTATAGTTGAACTCTTTATTCTTGGCGTATTTTCCTACTATTTCCACTGATCTCTAAAACTTGAACAATGCAGGAAAAATGTAGTGTCATAGTGTCATATAGCCTTAAGAAAATGATCATGAAAACGTTGTGCTATTAAATAGCCATATTTTTCTATTTCTAAAAACGGAAATAAACTAGAAAAAATATGATAAAGAATTTGTCTCGAAATGATAATTTTAAAAAGAGTAAATGAGTAAATCTATATTCAATATAGCATATAAAAAAATTAATTTATTGTATGCATTTCCGTGTACATTTACATATAAAGAAATTTACATTTTCTGAAAATATCAAATTTATAAACACTTGTGATCAATAAAGCAAATGTTATTGTTATTAAACAAGCAATAAATTATTTCAAATTCAAATCCTTTTCAATTGTATGAGAGCAAACAGCCATCATTTGACCTTTTACACGCATAAAGTTTTCTACAGCTTTCGGTTTAGCTTCTGGCCATTTTGCTAAATCACGATAAATAGGACGGCAGAATTTCATTCGGAAGTTTGAGTTAGCAAAAGCAATAATCTCATCCAGACGGTTTAATAGTTTAGCCATAATGCACAAACGCATAATTCGAAAACGAACTTCAGCGTTTTGTGTGTTCTTCAGATTGTAAGTTGATTCCAACATTTCAATTTTCTTTTCAGTCAAATCAACGATAACTTTGCATTCAATTAACTTGCCGAGGAAATCAATTAACTGATGTGTTGAAATAGATTTTTTAATTTCGGAATTGCCCTCCAATTCACTGATGGTTTTCGTACTCCATAGCAAAGCCAACTCTTTGGAAACGTTAGCTAAGGTTTCATCAAGCCTTAAAAGAAAAATTGAAAAGAAAAAGGTTTTAAATATTTTGCAAAAAAAAGAGCAGTCTCGTTTTTAATATTTTCTTTCCATTTTCAAAATTTTCTTTTTTTAAAAAGTTTTTAGAACATTTAATAATATTTTCAGTTCAAGCATTAGTAATAAAAACGGGTTTTGTTTATCAAGGAAACTGGTGAATTTGGCAGCGCAGGTGATTATTTTCTGCTTCTTGAATTTCATAAAAAAAGAAAAAAATTATAATAAATGGGTGATTCTTATAGAAAATCATTCAATTCAAAAAAATTAAAGAAGGCAGTAAAATGTTTTTTTTTCATGTGCGAAATCGGAAACGACGTGTCAAAATAAAAATTAACAAACTTTGGCATACTTTTGTATACCCCTCACAACAAGTGATGTTGTTCTGCTTGTAATTTCTTCAATTTAAATTTTCAACCGCACACGGCAATTTCCGTCCGTCTGCAGGCCGTCAAAATACAGTTTCTGAGAAAACTACTTGATGACTCAGAAACATCTTTTGATGCTAAGCTTTTTTGAAATTGAAAATCACGAAAATCGGTTGATGAAAAACCAAAATATATCAAGAAAATCGCGAAAGGCCAGCAAAATTTGCATATTTAGCATGAAATTTTTGAAAAAAATATTTCTGCTTTGAGGCTGCAGTAGTTACTAGCTCGTTATTAGGCTTGGGCATTGAAAGCCAAAAAAATATGTATGCAGGTACAACGAAAACCGTTTTCTTAAAAAGTTGGGCCGAAAAAGCAGAAGTGAAGGAAAATAAAGTAACTTAGAGGTAAAAACAAAAATTTTCCACATCGGACCTTATATAGCTGAGCTATAGCGAAAACGGATTTCTAACAAAGTTGGGCCTGTAAGTGAAGTTTTGCTGTCAGTATTATTATAAATAAAACAAAATCCAAAAACAAATATTTTGGACATCGGTCCATACCCCAGCTATAGCGATAGTCGGTTTTTCGAGAAGTTCTGCAATAAGAGAACTTAAACAAGTTTTGGTGTCAAAAAGAATGTGTAGCATAAAATACTGCTTTTTAAAGGCAAGAAATAAAAATAAAAAAGCCGGGATGTAGCGAAAACTGATTTCTGAAGCAGTTAAGCCGGTACGCCAGCTAAAACAATTCTTTAAACCAAAGAGTTGATGTTATAATAAAATAAACTTGCTAAAAGTTAAGACAAAAATATTAAAATTCTCGATATCAGTCCATTATGGTCGAGATATAGCGATAGCACATTTTTCGAAAAGTTGAACCTGTACGAGAACTTAAACAAGCTTTGATGCAAAAATAAAGCAAATGTTATTGTTTTACTACAAGTTTTGGTGCCAGCAAGTTGTTGATAACATAATAGATCATCTACTAAAGAAGAAAGACAGACAGTTTTGATATCGATTTACATATGTATGTATGTATATTAGATCTGAGGGCAGAAGTGTTGATTGTGAAGGGTATTTAAAGTTCGGCACAGCCGATATAGCACTGTTACTTGTTTTCTTTTATTTATTTACTTTTTTTTCAAAATGCTTTCAGATGTTTTAATAATCCTGTACAAATTTGTTAGTGGTATTGCCATAAGTTTTTTGAATGTTCGAAAACGAACGAAATTATTTATTTGCTTTTGCTCTTTGATACCTTCAAGAATACAAATCGTACTAACCAATGGTAATGTGTTGTATAGAAGTGGTGAAGAAAAGTAAAAGTGTTGCAAGACAAAGAAAATATTTTCTGTATTAAAGATTTGTTTGAACATTTCCGATTCTCACTTTGTTCATTAGAATTATAGAATAAGTAGTTAGGTTTCACACATTCTTTTAAGTTTTTTCGAGTCTACTGACGAGTTGATTACCATCAACGAAATGTCGGCGGCATAAAACAGTTGGAAAAGACAAAGAACATTAATAAGGTCCATTTTTAGACCTAAAATAATTTTTTATTCTTAAAAAATAAATGATTTTTTACAGAGAACCGATAATACAACCGAACATCGAGTGTATTTTATTTATTTGGGCTGGCTGCGACTTCAGGATGACAATTGATTAATTTATTTGGTTTTTTATTGGTATTTTTTTCATACATTTTTCCTTTAATATTAGATTCTTTTGCAAAGTTCAATAACTTTTTGCAACTATGTGAAATGAAATTTAATGTACAAAAGTAGAGAAGCAATCAGGCTTAGATTTAATATGTATAGGCTAGAAAATATTGTTTCAAATATTTCAATATGTGAAATGCTTAACAAACGTCTTGTAGCTGATAAGTGTTTATTACAATATTCGCTACTTTGTGTTTGTGAATTAACATTTAATACATTTTGCACATGAGAGCCTCACAACGGTTATGAATCAGACCGTAAAAATTTGTAAGTGGGATATGCATTAGTTCAAAAGACATGAAAAATTAATGTGAATTTATATTGCAGTTATTATTATTATTAAAAATATGATGTGCATTAGGGGGTTCGAAAAAAATGTTATCCGGTCACCCACTAAAATTAAAGATTAGTTGAAGACGACTTCAATCAAATATATTTTTATTTTTTACTTCGCCCCTTGACTTCGCTCTTTTAGTTTTTTCTGCACTGCGGAATTTTTGTATTTTTAAAGCTTTGCAACTTTTTTGTTTGTACTGCGATCATATAATTTTGTTATTGTTCCTTTAATACGTGCATGTTTTGTCTGTAGTTAATTTTATTTCAGATATCAAATTAAAATTTGACTTTTCCATCTCTGGTTCCTGCCCAACAAAATACCAAAAAAATCTGCTTTATTTCATGAAATTTTGCATAGGTTAGGTTGATGTATGATAGCCCAATTCTTCCGAAATACAGTTAAGCTAATGTAGGCTTTGACTGTATGTGAGAAGGCGGGGCATCGGCATAAATAGTGCTAAAAATGTCTCATCATATACCCCACATGCTCTATGTTCATCTCCTCCCGATATTCCTATGCGGTTTAGATGTGCCAGTAGTTGTGAGTGATCCGTTATCACTCCCACTATTCTACTCAATTCGGACTTGGTAGACAACTAATTTTAACTAATTTGCTATTTGCGAACATTATCGTACATTCGTAAAATTACATTAATACAAAAAATGTTTTTTTTGAAAATTCTCGCAAATTCGTTCATTTCAATATTTCACATTCATATGCAAATTCAAACTAGCTGCCCAATACGATCAGCTCTGCACCGATAACCATTCGCCCTTCACCACGAACAAAACTTGGATGTGTGTGAAGGAAGATAGTAAAATTGTTACATACATTTAAATCAACCCAAAATAATATACAGTGGAATCTCTCTTGAGCGGACACCGAAGGGACCGTTAAAATGTGTCCGTACAAGGGAGCTGTCCGGCCAAGAGAAAACTACAAATTTAAGTCAACAAAAATTTGTCTAAGATTGTTAGTTTCGATAAATTTCTCACGCTTAATTTTTCTTTGTTATACACTTCAATAACTTCTATTTTTTGCTTAATAGTTAATACAGACCTCTTTTTATCCATTTTCAAACGTCACGAACGTACTAATGTATACAAACGAATGAACAATGCTTTCCAAACTGCAATAAACAAACGCATACCTCTGTTATTTGGGGAATCCCATAAATCGCGTAAGTAATGGCATAGATTACAAGCTGTTGGTCAAATAGGTTTGTTTGTTTGCAAGAATTAGTATTGACAACTCTACGAAGCAGAAGAGTAAATTGTAGAAAAAACGTTAGATTGAAAACATTATGTGACATAGAAAATATTTAGCATACCCACATTTAACAATGTTATGTGATGTAGTAAATATTATAAACCGTGCCCTGTTGTTAAAGCGAACAAATTAAAAGAGTCTTGGCAAGCTTTTTTGTAAATTATGACATGAAAAAATCGGAAATAATAAGCTAAATGTCCGTCCAAGAGAATGTTTTTTTCTCAAGCGGATGTCCGCGTCCGTTCATGAGAAGCGTCGGTTCAAGGGAAATCGACTGCAATGCTTTTCTTATGGAGCGCTGCCGGGACCTGGCAACAATGTCCGTCTAATAGAGGTGTCCGCTTATGGGAAGTGTCCGTTAAGGGAGATTCCACTGTACAAATAAATTAAGCCAAGTACGAGACTGAGTAGTATAACAAGGGTTCCGTACAAGGGTATCGCTTGCATGGGGTACCAATTAGATTTTATTGTTTTTACTATTTGTTGTTGTAGAGACCAGGCATCTACATACACCGATTGAATTTTGAAGACTTTATGGCCTACAGTTCAAAAGCTACGGCTAATTTTCAAAATAAAGGGTATGAACACTAATTAAATGTTAACTTTTTTATAATTTTTGGTATTTAAGGACATATTCATAATAATTATTGTAAGCTTATTAAGCTCTTGTTTGACGTATTTCTACGGATTTGTCAAATAAATGTGTAATAAACTTTGAATAGCTTTTATGAATATGGGTGTTATTGTTTAGAGGCCTGCCAACTACATACACTATCTTCTACGGCTCAAAGGCTATAGCTACTTTTCTAAAGGGTGCCCCCGTGTATAAGCACCTATTAAATTTGAATGTTTTGCTATTTTTGGCATTTGGTATTGTATAGGCTTGTCAACTGTATATCTCTTTCACGTCTCTATCTCTTACGATTTAAAAGTTACAGCTAATTTCAGTTTCTTGTATGCAACTACCCTTTAGTTTTTTTACTTTTTGTTGTTTTTGATATTTGTTGTTGTAGAGCCTCCTATAATTCAAAAGATACAGGTAATTTTCACAGTTTCTTGTACAGTATTTGTTGTTAAAGCGGCCGGGCTTTATTCTTATCGTTTGGGAGAATGTGACCTGTGACGGACGGACGGACAGACAGCGAAGTCTCAGTAATATAGTACTCATAGAGTGAGAATGGAAGCCTAAAAGTCAACTGAAACAAAAGAGCATGATACTACTTCTAGGTAAAATCTAGCTAATTTGTACTGAAATCTGCAACCCCTTTAATGTTTACAATAACGTTTTTTTTGGCGTTTTGCAAGATTTCAATTTTATAAAATTTATTTTTATGGGTCGTTTGAAAGAACACACGAAAATGTTGCTGAGAGCTGAGTGAAAAAATTAATTTTAATCTTATGAATAGTCAATTAATACTTTTGTATACTTACTTTGGTATTATTGGTGGCATGCCCTCGCTTTTCAACCAAAGATCCCAATCAATTTCGTTAAGTTTATCTTTTTTATCAGTTTCAATAAAGTAGTCATACAATGCAGATTTGAAATCATCCGTCACTATGGATTTATAAGCAAATTTCTTCAGATAAAATTGCAAAAAGGGTTCAAAAACTTCTGGTCCTCCAAACAAATCTTCTATGTAACGTAAAAACGTAGAGCCCTTTATATATGGTACACTTGAAAATGCATCATCTGGTCCACAATTTGATAGATCAACCACAAGTTTTGTCAGCTCTGGACTGTTGGCGAGCTGAGTACGTATCTAAAACAAAAATTGAAGAAATGGAACAAATCTATTAAGCGAACAGTTCGAAAATAACCATACATAGGGCGTTAGAAAATTGAAAAATAAGAGTTATAAAATATGTATTGCAAATTTATCGGGGGGACTGGTTTCCAAGTTTCTCCATCGAAAATCATTTACTATAAGACTTCGCTTCTTCTCCACTTTGCTTGACTCACTAGATTAAATAAAATAAATTTAAACAGAAAACTATGAATGCAAAAGCAAATTCGCATTTGATAAAAAATACTACTTTTAAGGTGCGGTCACATTGCGGAAACATTTGATATAAAAAATTTAGTCCCGTGGAAATTTTAAGTCTATCTCTTAATGCTCAAAATGTACAGCTGCTTTTCACAGTTTCTTGCACCGGGACACCCTTTAGTTTTGAAATGGTTGTTTTTAATATTTAGTATTTTAGTTGTAGCGTTAAGCTAAATGTTTAATACTACATATACTATACAAATTTCAGCTCTCTAGCTCTTACTGTTTGGGAGACTGGGTACTGGGTGCTGTGACGGACAGAAGGACGGACGGCAAAATCTCAGTAAGCCCCTATCCAGACCGGCAGTAAATATCTTTAACAATTTTTTTGTTGTTTGCTGCAATAAATATTGAAGATATTTATTGCGATATTTATTTCGTTTTGTTGTGTGAACGAACATATTCTGAGCAAAAATTTTTATAATAATGTTACTTACACACTCTTGTAAATCTGTCAAATTGCGTATCATATGGAAATCCTGTTCTTTTAAGCCCTGCATGCGACCTACAATTTTCGTCTCAATAAAAACGGTAAAGCCTTCATTCAGCCAAAAGTGTTCAAAATTTTTGTTGGTGACCAAATTTCCAGTCCAGCTGTGGGCAATTTCATGTGCTATAACATCCGCCAATGATTTATCACCAGCCAATAACGTAGGCGTGACGAAAGTCAAACACGGATTTTCCATGCCACCAAATGGAAACGAAGGTGGCATTACCAAAAGATCATATTGCTTCCATACATATGGTCCACATATATCGGTAGCAGTTTTTAACATCTCTGACGTTTGAGAAAACTCTTCGGCGCAAGCGTCAATTATGCCCTGTTCAGCCCATACCTTTGAGTTTGGCCCTAAGGGTTTCGATACCAAATTTCCAATGGCAATTGCTAAAAGATAAGCAGGAATTGGTACTTCCTGCTTAAATATGGTTACACTACCCTCTTTCTTCAAAATTAATGCACTCATTAATGCTGTTAACTCTCGAGGATGTTCAATTGTAGCTTCGTACGTGAACTTTACAGCTGGTGTGTCTTGACAGGGTAAAATTGAACGTGCATGAATGGGTTGGCATTGGCTGAACATGTAGGGATGTTGTTTGCCTAAAGTTTGTTCGGGGGTTAACCATTGAAGACCACTAGCATTATTTGATGTTTCATAATCAATACGTACAAACAAGCTGAAAATAAACATATGCATACATACTTATGGTTACTATGATTAACAATAATATATTTAAGAATAAAAAACATATTTCAAAATAAAACTTAAAAACATAATTTTGCGGTTGCACATTTTAAAAGCATAAGTATTGACAAAATATCGAAAATTTAAAGTTATTTTATGCGGAAATTTACTGCTTTTTGGAACGAAGTTCCTTAACGCGGCTTGCTGGTAGGGCAAATTAGTAGAAATCGTCACGAAAGCGTGTGAGCTGTTTATATGTATTGGTGTATCTTTAGACAAACAATCGTGTATGACGGGCGCAAGTAGCGAAACTATTTGACGTCAGCGGAGACTCAAACCAATAAATATTAATTAGTTGCGGAAACTGCCACTACCAGTTGCTTTTCTTCTGTTTGTAGCAGGTTGACAAAAAAATACTACATGTGTCAAAAGTGAAAAACAACGCAAAATAAAGCATACAGATTTCCCCTTGTATTACATTCGAAGATGAAGAAGAAACGTAAGGAACTTCGTTCCTAACGGGGGTCCCCCGACCGCATTTTTTTTTTGTTAAGTTTATCTTTCATAGTGATATTGCGAGAAAAAGCTTTCAAATCTCGCCTTCCATCAGTGATCGATCTTCAAGCCTATGCCGGCGGACAATACATATGTATTACATGAGAAAATTAAAAATTAAATTAAGAATTTCAATTTGAAAATGGGAAAATTCTTAATAAAATAAAAAATTTTAGTATGATAATTAAGAAATCCTAATGAAATTGCGAATTTCAAAATGAAAATTAGAATTTTCTAAATATTCCGAATTAAATTGAGAATTTCAGTGCGAAAAAGAGATAATTCTAAGTAAAATTGAGAATTACTGTTTCAATTTTAGAAAATTGCATATGAACGCGCGAAATTTCTATTTTAAATTGGAAAAATTCAATGTAATAAAAAAATTTTCAGTAAAATGTTAACATTCTTTTAAGATTGTTCCAGTCTACTGATGAGTTGATTAGCCTCAACGATATATCGTCGGAATATAGACGGCTGAAAAATACAGAATTAAATGTATTTTTTTATTTTGCAAGGAATTTCAGTTACATAATATGTAAGGGAAACCCCGAGTTATTAATCGATCGTCTGTCGTTTTGTACACATGAGCTTAATTGAATAGGGATCAACATCCCTGGTCTTGCCAGCATATTTTGAAGCTAAAACAAATATCAAATATATGCAAACAACACTAACATATATAAAGATGTGTATATGTATACAACTTTATGCCAGATGAATTTATCCCGTGTGTCTTGCAGAGTACAAAAGTTGTGCGGACTAAAAAAATAATCTCGTCTATATTGGCTCAATGGCCAAACAAAGAAGTGGACTTTTCAGTTAGTGTTTACATGTACGCAAACACGTGCTTGGTTTTAAGTGTTAATCAAAAGTGAATAATTTGTAAAATATGGATACAAAAAAAAAAAAAAAACAAACGTTATAGCTGATTTACGTAATAAAGGGTGCCACCATGTATGAACACCAATTAAATTTTAACTTTATTCAGCTTTTGGTATTTGGTGCTGTAGAGGTCTGTGAACTACATATACTATGAAAATTTTAAGTCTCCATCTTTTACGATTCAAAAATGAAAGTCAATTTTCAAATTAAAGGGTGCCCCCGTACCAAGGGCGACATTTAATTTTCACGTTTTGCTATTCTTGGTATTTGGTGTTGTGTACGCCTGGTGACTGCACATATTGTGCAAATTTCAAGTCTCCATCTCTTACGGTTCAAAAGTTAAAAATTTTTGTATGTGAGCATCCTTTAGTTCTTAACTATTTTTTGCTTTTATTGTTGTACAATGTAACGACATATCCTATGAAAATTTCAGCTCTCTAGCTCTGATGGTTCAAAGGTTAGAGTTAATTTTAGCTTATTTTCACAGTTTCTTGTATGCGAGCACCCTTTAGTTCGAATTTTGTTGTTGTTTTGGATATTTGTTGTTGTAAAGCCTATTGGATTCCATATCCTGTAAAAATGTCAGCTTTCTAGCTCCTATGATTCAAAAATTACAGCTAATGTTATCTAACATAGTTTTTTTATGGGGACCCCCTTTAGTGTCTAACTCTTTGTTGGTTTTAATATTTATTGTTGAAGCGGCCGGGTAGCCACATGTACTGTGAAAATGTCACCTCTCTATCTCTCATCGTTTCGGAGAATGGGGCCTGTGACGAACGGACGGACGGACGTAGAAGTCTCAGTAATAGTGTTCCGTACTCGTCAGGGTGAAACGGAACCCTATTACCGAGACTTCTACGTCCGTCCGTCCGTCACAGCGTCCATTCTTCGAAACGGTAAGAGCTAGAGAACTGAAATTTTCACAGGATGTTGTCGGGCCTTGCCGCTACAACAACAAATACTAAAAACAAGTCGAAAACTAAAAAGTGTCCCTATACAACGTAAAGTAACAATTAGCCGTTACTCTCGAACTGTGAGCGACAGAGGGATGAAATTTGCATAATATATGTATTCACATATGCTCCACAACAACAACTCTAAAACTACTAGGTGTCCCTTTACAACGTAAAGTAACAGTTAGCTATAACTCTCGAAACATAAGAGATAGAGAGCCGAAATTCGCAAGTGTATGTATTTCCATATGCCTCACAACAAGTCGAAAACTACTAGGTGTCCCCATACAACGTAAAGTAACACATATGTACGGAACCCTAAGTGTGCGAGCCAGCCACGCACTTGACTGAATTTTTTACTTTATGAGTACGGAACCCTCTAAATGGAATAAGAAATTTTTTGCCATTTGTAAATATGTATGTATGAGCAATCTCAAAAATTTGAATGCCTTTGTTTTCATTAGTTCATATTATTTTGAGTGCACTGTAATTGGATTATCTTAAATCAATACTTCAGATAACTTATCTTGAATGTTATAAATTCTATTTTTACACAGCAACTTGATCCTCCTAGTAACGGTTAGCTAGTTCTGAAGGTTCATATCGTTTAACACACCTGTGTATTAGGGTTTCATTTGCCGGCAAATGTCTGAGTTTCGAATTGGAATTTTGTGTTAAACGAGTTGTATGTTTAACACTTCTTCTAGCATTGGAATAGTTTTGTTCTTTCATTACAGAAAACGATATTAATTTGTTATAACTTTTGGTGCCAGAAAAATGTTGTTATAACAAAACACAAAAACCGTTGGAAAACGATCAATATAGTATGTACACACACCAGGTCTGGGGGTTTAAGTGTTGATTGTAAAAGGCATTTAAGCCCAATATATTACCCTTACTTGTTTTTATCTATGCTTTCATTTCTTTTGCCTATGTGAACAATGACGTGTGATGAATATTAAATTTTCATAAAGGCACTTCTTGCAAAAGTTGCAGAGAATAGTTTTTTCGTTGTATAAATTTTCCCACCAGATTTAACCTGACATACATATGTATATACCCATCATTTCCATAACAGGCATAGGGCTAAGGTACCTCGATACTAGGTAGCCTTAAAAGCCCAACTGACTACTGCTTTTAGCCTGAAGAACTGTCAATATACACAACTCAAACACATAAACGCTAGCAAATGGGCGAGAGAATTTCAAGATTTCAAGGTTTGTTGCTGGTGTGTTGTGCTCAAAGTGTGATAGTGTGGACTAAAAGTGTTTTTGTGTGACAGATTTTTGGACAAGTCTGTACAGTTTGACATTTTATAAAAAAAGCTTTTTTCTTCAAAGTCGATCGCAGAAAAGCACAAATGTATAAGATTATTGCATGAAGCGTACGATTGTGTAGGATAGTGATTCATAGCGTTTAATGATATCATTTTAACAACTTACTCTCCATCGGCAGTACCATGCGGTAGTTCTAAAGTTAGTTTCGCACCAATATCATCAACAGCATCGCTTACAAAATAATTAATTGGTATTATGGAGTTACCCGATACAATTTCTGCATTTAACACTTTGATATCACGTACATCTAAAAGCTGAAACGAAAAAAAAGTTCTGCTTAGCATACAAATTAACATTAAGTTAGAAATTTTATATTCTTATCTTCTGTTTTTATTTACATAAAATGTGCCATGATTTTGAAACCCCCTATTTGTGTGTTAGAGAATGTTATAATAAAGACAGTTGAAAAATTACAAAATATTATTAAAAATTGTTTGCAAACTAAAACACCGCAAGTTCCACAATGGGGACCTGTAAACGTGTAAGAAAAAGTTCAAGCACATCAAATACAACGAATGCATTCGTATTAATTCAGTAAAGAATGAGATCTCCAATTCACTTACATATATTACCTTATAAAAAGTATTCTTTATTTATACGGCGAAAGGCGAAGCTTTATCGCCTCCACTTGTCATTGACGAAAAACTCCGCAAAGTTGTTACTCACCAGAGTGCAATTAGAAAACTTACTAACGTTCAACCAAATATATACCCCCTAATTCATAAAAATTATTACAGGCTTATAAAACTGTTATTTGACATATTTGTATGGAAAATCTGTCAAATAAGAGCTTTATAAACCTGTTATAATTTTTATGAATTAGACGGATAAAATATATCAAATTTACATACATTTATATTAAACTACTTTTCAGGCTCAAAGTTCAACCCTTTTTGTCACTTTTTAATCAATATCAATTAAGTAAAGAAAAGTAACATTTTTATAGCTAGGTGGGCAACCGGCTGTTTCTGGGTAGCAAGCACCCTTCATCAGCACCCTATGAACTTTGGACGTGTTAACAACTCGGCAACCAAAGCTCACGCAATTTTACTTTCTATTTTTATACTTAATTAACATTAACCAAAGCAATGATCTTTTTTCCAGTCTTCTTTATGGATGATTTTTTGTCATCTCAGAAGACTGTTATTTGGTCTTTAAATGAGAGCTTTTTCATACATGTTCTTGTTTATATCATTGAGATCTAGATGCTCATTTATTGATAAAACTTGAAAACTTCAGTAAAATGTTAACAAACAACGTATGGCTTGGCGTAAATGTTCAAGTTGTATGTATCAATAAATGAGCACCTAGATCTCAATGATACAAACAAGAACATGTATGAAAAACCTCTCATATAAAGAGCAAATAACAGTCTTCTGAGATGGCAAAAAATCATCCATAAAAAATACTGCAAAAAAGATTATTGCTTTGGTTAATGTTAATTAAGGTTTGGTTAATGTTAAATAGAAAGGAAAACTGCGTGAGCTTTGGTTGCCGCTTATCCCCAAAGTTGGCAATCCAAATTATTCTTTACCAAAGGCTTATAGGCCAATAAGTATTACTTCCTTCTTGCTGAAAACCGTTACGAAAATAATCGCCGACGTGGTTAAAAGCAGGATCCCAGGCGATATGCTGAGATTCAAACAATACGCACACGTGAAAGGTAGATCTGTAGACACTGCATTACATAATGAGGTGCACTTTGCAGAAAGGACTCTTAATGACAAAATATACTTGCAGTTTGCATTGACATTGAGGGGGCTTTCAACAACGTGCATACTTGTCCATTCTATGGATTAGGGAATGGTAAGTCGATTTCGATTGTATTCGATAATCGATTTTCAGTCCTAAAAATAGATTATTTTCTGATCGATTGTGCATTGCCAACTTTATGCTGAAATCGATTTTTGGCGTCGATTAATCGAAACGGTAAGCCACAAAGCATAACATAATTACCTCTTGTAGAAGTTCGACAACAAGAACGTCTAATTCATTACATACTGCAAGCAAAAGTAGTTTTTGTTATTGCTATAGAAAGCTACCACCACTAAAGTTATTGAAGAGAAAACAAAGCAAGTGTTTGGTTGTGAAAACTTGATCAAATAAAACGTACAATTTATAATACAAAATAAGTGAATATTTAAAAATAAATTAAGTCAAGTACGAGGCTGGCTCGCACTCTTAGGGTTCCGTATGTGTAATGTATGTATGGAATGGCGTATGTGAATACATATGTATATTTTATAAATTTCATCTCTCTGTTTTTAAAGCTACTTTATGTTGTACGGGGACACCTAGTAATTTTCCACTTGTTGTTGTTGTTGTTGTTGTAATTTGTTGTTATAGGGCATCTGGGAATACATACACTGTGCGAATTTCGACTCTCTATCTCTTACGGTTCGAGAGTTATAGCTATTACTCTACGTTGTATAGGGACACCTGGTAGTTTTACAGTTGTTGTTGTTTTTAGCAAGTGTTGTTGTGTGAATACACATATTGTGCAAATTTCATCCCTCTGTCTCTCACGGATCGAGAGTAACGGCTAGTTGTTACTTTACGTTGTATAGGGACACCTGGTAATTTTCGACTTGTTTTTAGCATTTGTTATTGTAGGCCACATGCTAGTACATACATACATTTTTATTCACATTTCATCTCTCTGTCTCTTACAGTTTGGGAGTTACGGCTAATGTTTACTCTACGTTGTATAGGGACACCTGGTAGTTTTTGACATGTTGTTTTTAGCATTTGTTGTTGTAGGGCATATGTAAACACATATATTCTGCGAATTTCAGCTCTTTGTCTCTTACAGTTTAGCAGCTACGGCTAATTGTTACTTTAGGTTGTATTGGGACACCTGGTAGTTTTCAACTTGTTGTTGTCTTTAGCATTTGTTGTTGTAAAGCATCTATAAATACATACACTATGCAGATTTCAGCTTTCTATCTTTTACGGTTCGAGAGTTATAGCTAATTGCAACTTTTCGTTGTATGGGGACAGCTGGTAGTTTTCGACTTGTTGTTGTTTTTAGTATTTGTTGTTGTAGCAGCAAGGTACAACAACATCCTGTGAAAATTTCAGCTCTCTAGCTCTTACCGTTTCGGAGAATGGACGCTGTGACGGACGGACGGACGGACGTACTTGTCTCCGTAATAGGGTTCCGTTTCACTCTGATGAGTACGGAACCCTAAAAATGGAAACAAACGTTACTGTTTCATTTGCAAAAAAGAACTTTTTGTGGAAGTACAACTTCCTTAGCATTACATCTGCTTAAATGTCATAAAATTAATGGCTTGAAGAAAGAATGAGCAAACATTACAGTTCAAGGAATCTCGGAAGATGAGGATGAACTAAATCTAACAACAGGCTCTGCAGTTAAAGTTAACAAAAACTCTGCAAAAAAAATTTCATCTGCCATTGAGCAAGAATTACCTACAACAAGCAAAGACGCTGTTAGTTCGAATGAAATGGGGCCCATAGTAAAACTATTTCAAAATGCATCTTCTTTTTCGAGTAATTAAAGAAATATTGTGTATGAACATCTGATTTATAAAAATTTTTTAGGTGATGGGGAAAAAGCGTATATGATTGCCGTAGATAATATGCCATTTCGTTCCGCCGAAAAAAGGAGGTTTCAAAAAGTTTATTAAAACTTTACAACCCCTTTATAAAGCTCCCTGCCTAAAAAGTAGAGAGCATATGTTTCAATCTAAGTATGAATATCTAAAGCACAAAGTTATTGAACGATTAAATATTACTGAAAATATTATTATAACGACGGTGGACAGAATCCATGAATGTAAAAAGTTTTTTGAGAGTGACAGTTCACTATATTAATGGTAAGTACTTTTACATTTAATTATTTAATGTTCCAAAGAATTTACATAATTTATTAAATTGAATTTATAGATAGCATTTATGTACATATTTTTTTGAATTAAACTGAGTTTCTATTAACAAAATACCTAAAACAAGCTACATTTTATGTAAAAATTCAAGTCGTTATTCGTTTATTTTATGCAAACTATATTAATTGACTTGAAAACAAATCGATTTTCAGCTACGATTAATCGATTAAATAATCGGAATGAAAAATGGTTGCTCGAAAAATCGACTTTTACTTTCTGATGCCATTCAGTACTCTGGATCAGATTAATGTCAACCGGACCATACGCGACTGGATTGGCAGTCGGACTCCGCAAGGTAGGATTTTGTTACCCTTCTGTGGACCACAACGATACAACTTAATTAGGACTCTGACCGATGAAGGGTTCGAGACAGTCTGCTATGCAGATGACTTAATGACACTTTTAAAGGGAAGGAACACAAATCAACTGTGCAGGAAAGCCGAGAAAACATTAGCTCTGACACACGACTGGGTTGAACGTAAGCCCGGAAAAAACCGAAATTATTCCATTTACAAGAAAGACAAAGATGACGAGCCGCGCTTTCCGACAGGGTGAAGTGTTTGGAGTCATCCTGAATCGGGAATTAAAATATAAACACCACATAGATGAAAGAGTCTATAAGGCTCATATATGTTGGCCAATCTGTAAACGAGCCATAGACACAAGATGGGGGACGAGCCCAAAGATGACACACTGGCGCTATAAGGCCGATTATGACCTATTCTTCTATAGTGTGATGGACGTCGATGGAATATAAATGCAACATCAAAACTATACAGAAAGTTCAAAAAACCTGCTGTCTTGCTTTAAGTGGAGCTATCAAAAAGACACCAACAAAGGCGATAGAAGCAATATCATCTATGGAGCCAATCGAAATTCGTATAAAATATGAAGCGGCTCTCACAGCGAATAGATTAAAGATGATGAGTGAGTGGATCGATCAGGGACACGAAACGCATCATCAACAAATCTTTACGGCCATAGGCGAGTCTGTACTGGAAAATGTGACGTCAGATCGCATACCGGAGACGAGACCTGAGGCCAATTGCGAAACATTGATTCCTGACTTGCATTCCGGGTTGACCGAACTTTTGAACCAGATCCCCATGGGGCTTCATTGTTACACGGATGGATCAAGGGCGAGGGGAAAAACAGGACTTGCTATTTATATAGAGAATATCACGGAACTGTTATTTCGTCTGCGGGACTTTTGCACAGTTTTTCAGGCGAAAATTCCGGCAATTACGGAGTGTATTCAGGATTAAGGACAATAACTGGAAATAAGGGAGCAAACGCATTTGCTACAAGGGCAAGAGAGTTAAGCAACACAAGCTTAGTATGAGCGAAACCCTTCGATACAGTTAAAACTATTTTGAAAATAATAATCTATTACACGAAACCCAATCGGATTTTAGAAATAACCATAGTTGCGAGTCTCTTTTAAATCTTGTAGTTACCCAGTGGAAATCAGAATGGAAAATAAAAATTGTGCTGTGGCAGCATTTCTGGACCTAAAAAGAGCATTTGAAACTATAAATACTACTGATAAAACTTACCCCCCGATTATGGTTCACAACATCTACATACATAAATGTATTACAGAAGTTCGATAAAATTATAAATTTACAGTAAAATGTTAATTTGGTTATGATAATGAAAGGACCAAAAAATTATAGATTGCAGTTTAAATCCATTGCAACTACAAAATACAAAATAAAACTGTTTTGTAATCGAAAAATGGGTAATAATTATGTATATAGATGTATTTTTATTTATATTTTGTTAATAAATTTTAACAATTAATTGTTTTTTTTATATTTTCGCAAAACATTTTGTATGCACACTTTAAATTTTATAATTTTTTCGTAATTTAACTGGTAACATCAACAAGACAACACTTCAGTGGTGTCGTAAGTTTTTGACAACATCTGATTATGTGTTGTAAGATTTTGACAACACTTGCCACAATAGTTGTAAACCATAATCACTTTTCAAAAAATACATACATAAATGAACAAATGTTGTGAACCATAATCGGGGCCTTAAGTATGGGGTGAAAGATAAAGAATTAAAATGGTTTGATAACAGAACTCAAAAAAACAAAACTCGGGGAATATTTATCAGAAGCTGAAAATGTTAGCATATGAGTACCACAAGGCGCAGTTCTGGGAACTTTACTATTTATAATTTATATACATAAATGATTTACCAAAAGTTTTGAAAGAAGCAAAAGTGTGTATGTTTGCAGATGCTTATTTACATAAGCCGGAAAAACGCAGATGAGTGTGTTCGTATACTTAATAAGGAATTGGACGAAGTGGATATATATCTCAAAAAGAACAAATTAAAACTCAATACAACTAAAACAAAAGCAATGGTTATAAATGCAAGTACAGTTGCAAGTAGTGTTGCAAGTTGTAGAAATAGTGTCGAATATGAAATATCTTGGCGTGCATTGCATGAAAAGTTAATAAAAATAAAAAATGGTATGTTACAGAAATGTTACATTGCTTGAAAAGTTATAAATATTTTACGATAGCTGAAATGCACGGAAACAGTTATTATTATTATTATTTTTTTTTTTTTTTTTTTTGTAGCATAAAGCTCTAAACACATAGACGACAGCAGACTGCAAATGCTGCCTACTTCAAGTGCAGCCAACTTCAAATGTTGCTCTGAAGTCGGCTTCATAATTATTTTGAAGACAGCAACAACATAATAATCAGCTGGTGAAAAATCAAGGAAAAAGATGAAGAACACTTTTTCAAAGCAACCAGGATGAAAATTAAATAAAATATCACAAAAAATTAGCTCAAACGAAAAAAATTGTTTTGATATTGAAAATGAACAGCTGTGTATTTTAGCAATGCTAATTTCAGGGATGCCGTATTTCTTATTTCATAATGAATAAAATTGAAAATATTGATGAAAAATGTAATAATATCACGAAAGAACTATAAAAACACATACATTTATTTATTTATTGTATTTTTCCAATGTTCTTTTGTGTTTAATATTAAAAAAAAAATTTTTGTTCTAATTTGTCCAATTTATATATATAATGGCCACACTATATTTGCTTATTTGCTGCCCGTCAAAATAGAAAATAGCCTAAGTTGGCAGCAGCAGCAAATGCTGTTGTGCAGTCGTGCTGCCCTGCTGCCGTCAAAATAATCGTTTTCATTTAAACACATGCATTTTATTTTTGACATATTGCTGCTTGCTGTCTGCTGTCGTCTATGTGTTTACAGCTTAATGCAACACCACATTTTTCACACAAAGTTTGTGACACGCCAGTGCAATTTGGCATTTTTCAACGTATTCTCTTTTCCGCCCATACTGGCCAATGACCAACCTGATCTTGAAGTACAGCTTGTGATGGGGCATATTGAGCCGGTCCTTTGAACTTTTTTTGCTTGTATATCCGGTTCTTTTTATGAAAGTAGAAAGTCCTTTGAGCCAAATATAATAATTAATGTATTATTTTAATAGCCTCTGTGCTAAATATGTATACAAAATAAAAAGTCGGCACTGGTTATACTAAAGAGGAGAAAATCCCTTACCATGGCCGAAGGCTGGTTGTCAAGAAAAAGTTTCACATACCTACATATGAAAAATATTATGCACTGAAATTGAAAAAACTCGGTTTTAAACTCATTTATGACTTCGCGTTACGTTCTGTGAAGAAACTTTCCTCTGACAGCACTGTTTTACCAATATTTTCATTGTTTTCTTAGTAAATTTCGTAACATCAGCATCGAATTATTAACAAAATTAACACTCTGGCAGACTTAGGGTTGAATTTTGTGAGGTCTACGACTGCCTCTACAAAACAATAAAACGCGTCTTTCAAAGCCGGGCTCCTTATACTAAAGTTTACCCTATACATATTCCTATAAAAATACATATTTTAGTGAAAATAGCATCTACATATATAATATTTCTACCAAATTTCAAGTAGTTTTCATTTTACAGTAATTAGCTTATTAGAATACTAAAGCATGCCCATAATTTCATTTTCGAAGCGCCTAAATCAATCTGAGGGCGCCCCTATAGGAGTGAAATGTATGGCCAACAACCAATAATTAAGTGTGTTCGACGTACCTTACCGCGGGACCACGAGGGAACACGCGTGTTCCCAAACTAGCCCGAAAAGTGTTCTTTGTCTTGAAAATTGTGTAAATTGGGTAAATGAGAACGCTCATGAGAGAGCAAAATGTGTCTCTCACTTTACCGAACTTTACCCGTACTTTTTTTCCGTGCAAAATGTGGTAAAACTGTCAAATCATTCAATCAGCTGCAGAGACCTGCGCCGAGCCGATTTCAGCCGGCTGAGCGATAGCCGCCGATTAATTTTGACAGCCGAAGCCGCCGAAAATTTCGTGGCTTACATCGGCTTAAAATCAGCCGCCGATTATTATTTACCTATCTTTATTGTACTCTTTTTTTTTAATTTAGTTTTACTCTTTATTTTCGATTAAACAAGAGACTTATTAGTTGTAACAAGGCGAATTAATTTATAAATTAATTCGCCTTGAGTTGTAATAAGATAGTATAAATCAAGCACAGAGTCGCACTTTAATACATCCTGGTCGTTTTACCCATGGTACAATTAACAAGGTAGCCTCGTCAGCTAAACCGTTAATCAACTGACTACTTTAGGTTGTCAAGATGAAAGGCAGCCAAAACGAGATAGCTAATCCGCGTAAGCTCAGTGCATCTCTCTTCTATAAATGTAGAAGTGGAGTCTTTTTGACAGTTTGCATAAGTTGTACAAAAACAAAATGCATGTTATTTTTATTGAAGTTGTTCTTATTGTAGCGAAAAGGCTACCTTGTTAGTTGTATCATGGTTTTACCCTATTTATTGTATCTACGACAATAATGCTGCCACATTGTACATCTACAATTCATATGCAAGTTTTAGGTGTACATGTACGTAACTATTTGCCAACGTTCGCATTTGCAATTTATTGGATGCTAAAGTAATTGGTTCTTTAGTCAGGATTGACGGTTCGCTACAGGAAATAATTCAGCTATTATTACTATTATTTGAATGATATTAATGACCTGTAATGTAAACATTTCCCGTTTTAAATTAATATTTAAAAATAAATTTAAACTTAACAAAAAGCAAGAAAAAACTTAATTTTTTTTAATGACTAAATTGATTTGCATGAAAGAATTTGTAAATCAGTGTTGTTTACTGATTTAACATTAAATTGCATGAATGTATGGAAAATTCGTGCGAAACGAGAGAATGTTTTGCATCCAATTTGGTGCAGTGCTAGAATACTTTTTTTCAAGCAATCGTTTTTACATTATTATTTGGGTTTAATTTTTAGGAAAGAGCTAAGAGGTTGGAAAGTGCATTATTGTCATTATAATTTTATTACTTAACTTTTATTGTAATTATAGCGAAAATATTTATTTCAATAACAATTAAATTAGCCAAAGGCAATATGTACTATGCACTCACAACATTCTTAAAAATTGATACGATCTTGATGATAATACTTTTCTACCCCAAAAATCAAAAAGTAGGTACTTTGTGGTAAAAACACAGATACTCCATCCAAATCGTGTGGCAGCCATGCCATCACATTAATTCAAAATACGTTAGAAATTTCTCTTTGGCTTAAATTGAAAAAGGAGTGTTTTAAAAGGGGGTTTTTTAAGTTAGAAATTTTCACTTTGGTACCAAAATTGAAAAAAGGAGTGTTTTATAACGGGGGTTTTTAAAATGTTTTTTAAGTGACAAATATGGAAAATTATAATATAACAAGTTTTTTTTTAGCAATCAAGTCTTTCAAATAACATGAAGGTGTCGTCGGATTCCGAAGAAGATTTGTCCAATATTTAAATGATTATTTTTACAATTTAAAAAATGATTATTTTAAAATTTTTATAGCCGGCTTAGCCGAATTTGAGCCGCCGCCGATAAATTTTCAAGTCAGCCGCCGCCGCCGACAATTTAATTCGGCGCAGGTCTCTGATCAGCTGTGTATCATTTACAAAAATTAAAAATTACAACACAGTGTTCATAAAAAAGTTAATATCGACGGCGGCTTAGTAAAACAAGTCTCACCGCCTCTTCACAAAACAGTGCTACCACGGCGGTAAAGAACACATTATTTATCGATATGCTTGTTAAGCATTTTGAACGTGTCTAGACTGCTTTGATTAATAACCAATTTACATCTACACAAAATCTAGTACTGGGATTTCAATCCAAAAATTTGCTTAAATATATGGTAACTTTGACGAGATTGGCCATACCAAGGTATATGAAATCTACCATGATCAAATAATAAGGTCCATGCATTTCTACAAAAACAAAAAAAAAATGATAATGAAAACGTTAAATATTTTGTTAATAAATGCGAACATTAAATAAGCCAATCGCCAAGCACATGTGCATGCAACGGCGACTAAAGCTGAAGTTACACAGTACGCTTTCTATGCGTCACGCTTTTCACGCGGTTGTCAAAAAAGTAGGATTAATGCACTTGTATGTGACAAGTTACAGAGCACAAAGCATAGAACGCGTAGACGCATAGAACGCATAAAGTAGACCTACTTTCTACTTTTATATGCGTCGCAAGCGTCATGAGAAAATGTCAGCTGTTTATAATAACCAATGATGTGCCTACTCTCAACGTTATCGATAAATACCTTTTATATCGTAAATTAATTTATAAAATATTTTGCAAAAAAACGTTTTTAATAAAAAAGAAAAGTTTTGTTACAAATTTTATAGATATTATCACGAGTAAAACAAATTGTAATTGTTTTTTTCAACACTTTTTTCATTAACAAAACTTTGATTCGATTTATCGATTGCGTTTGCGTACTTAGTATCATCACTGTTATGTTTACAAATATTTTCAATTTATTAAAACAAGCGATATGGAAGAGAAGTTAATAAATGCTGTTAAAAACCACGAGCTTTTATATAATAAAACCTTGCTGCTCTATCGGAACAAAAATAATGTTTATGAACTCTATAAAGTCCATTAATTCTTTTAAAATTTCAATTTCACTTTCCATTTTGTTAATATTTGTTTTGTATGTTAAAAATATTTGCACAACAGCTGATCAAAACAAAGAAATATGACGCATAAGAAGCGTTGTATGTAACTTGTAGTATGAAACGCATAGAACGCATAAAAAGTATAAAAAGCATCAAAAGCGTGACGCGTCTAAAGCGAGCCATGTAACTTCACCTTAAGAAGTTATGAAAACAGTTCGCCGCGGCCAATAGCCCGCAACTAACCAACCGACTTCGCTCTCTTTTGTTTGTGTATACTATTTTGATATTTTGACACTTAAGCTGAAGTTACACAGTACGCTTTCTACGCGTCGACGCTTTTCACGCGGTTGTCAAAAAAGTAGGATAAGTGCATTTGTATGTGACAAGTTACAGAGCACAAAGCATAGAACGCGAAGACGCGTAGAACGCATAAAGTAGACCTACTTTCTACTTTTATATGCGTCACATGCGTCATGAGAAAATGTCAGCTGGTTTTATTAACCAATGATGTGCCTACTCTCAACGTTATCGATAAATACCTTTTATATCGTAAATTAATGTATGAAATCTTTTGCAAAAACAACGTTTTGAATAAAAAAGAAAAGTTTTGTTACAAATTTTATAAACATTATCACGTGTAAGACAAATTGTAATTGTTTTTTTCAACACTTTTTTCATTAACAAAATTTTGATTCGATTTATCGATTGCGTTTGCGTACTGAGTATCATCACTGTTATGTTTACAAATATTTTCAATATATTCAAACAAGCGATATGGAAGAGAAGCTAATAAATGCAATTAAAAACCACGAGCTTTTATATAATAAAACCTTGCTGCTCTATCGGAACAAAAATAAAAGAGCAGCTGCATGAGCAGTTCCATTTTGTTAATGTTTGTTTTGTATGTTAAAAATATTTGCACAACAGCTTATCAAAACAAAGAAATGTGGCGCATACGAAGCGTTGTATGTAACTTGTAGTATGAAACGCATAGAACGCATAAAACGTATAAAAAGCATGAAAAGCGTGGACGCGTCTAAAGCGGGCCATGTAACTTCACCTTTAGTTTCGGGCTTGAAAAGTGGTTTTGTGTGTTCGAGGTAAATTGGGCAAATTTTTATTTTTTTGAGAGTATTTTTCTTTTACTCTCATTTTACCGAACTTTACCCGGAATTACCAAGAACAAACCTATTGTTTCTCCCCAATATTTTTTGCGTACCACGCAAGAAGGAGTTGCACATAAAAATAAATCTAAGTCTGGACGGTTTGAAAATTACTTTGCTGTAGTGGAATTTTTTCTTCATTCCAAAACAAATTGATAGCACAATATTGATTGCTAAATTAACCTCCCCTAATATAGATACTTACAATTGCTGACAAGTTTTTTTTAAATACATTAAAGCGATGTGTTACTGATCCCTTGAGTTTGGTATTATCGAAATCCACTTTCCACTTCAAAACACTGTTAACAGTGGTTATCAATTCCGGCTGAGAGAATGAACTGGGATCAATTTTGCCTAGACGACCCATATTCCGCTGATTTTGAACAGATAACACTGTAATTGTTTGAAAAAATTGTCTATACTTTGTTTTTGTAAATGGCAGCTGTTGCCGTGTCTTCAATAAACTAAAAAGAACTGAAGGAAAAATTCTGGCTATTATCATAGATAAGAAACCAATTTCAAATTAATAGGATTATAAATTTATAATACAGTATTTTTGTATTTTTCTACGATAATCAAATAATCTTATCACAACTTTGTACCAGTCATTGTCAATAGCAGAAGCTAGAGCAGTAAGACAGTCGATTATCTTAGCGATAGTTGTATTTTTAACGAACTGTCGATATTTTTCGATAATGATACTATCGACAAATAAGTAGTATTAACACCGCAGGCACGCATCCTGTTTTACACGAAAAATGTTCTGTGTTACTCGAAAAACTTGGCACTACTACCAAACTATATCCAAAGCGCATACACATATGTGTGTGTGAGCATATGTGTCTACCAGCGCAAAGTGCGAGAAGAAACTGCAAACATTTTCATGCACGTATTTTATTTTCAAATGTTTGTTACTCCATATTTCGGATATAACAAACTGTGCTCTTATTTGGCATCTTGCATAATGTTGAGAATCGAAATACGCTTCTGTAAAGGTCACAGACTACACAGATATCCGAAAAGTGACGTTTGAAAAGTGGCCATATCATTTGTTTGGGGGCCAGTCAGAAGTGAGCAGTACAGGAAATCGTAGCAATATGAGTGTGTGAGACTAACTAGTGTACACAAAAACAAACATAAACAATGAAAAAATGGTGTTGTAAAGTGTTTGGAAAAATTTGGTTTTGTTGTAATTTTTCCGAAAAAAAGTAGAAAACATGAATGAAAAGCTTTTTAAACTAAGTTTTAAATATATATATTGGTTTGCACTGAATTTTTCTAACCAAAAATCAAATGTAAACAAATGCGGAGTCAACCAACAGAGAAATTTTCATGTTTGCTGTCCTTCACTGGATGCTCCAGCACCGCAAGGCTGCCACTTTCATGAAATTTGACAGAAAATTGGTAATTTTTGTAGTCCGGCAGAGCTGGTGACCCTTCTGGTTGTTTTGTGGTAAAGGTATTAACTGTACTTCCAACAACTTTGCAGGAGGAGTTATGATCCTCTTAATTAGTGCCATTAGTGTTGGTGAAAGTTTAAAGAAACTTTGTTAAGTTTTTACCCATCAATAAAAGCGGCTTTTGCGGATTCTTTATTTGCAAACGGAAATAAAACATGCTCAACTATTTTGTTTACAGCACTTTTAATTCAGTTCAATCTTTGTTAATTATTCAACTCTGTTAACACACTCTTCAGACTCATATACGTGCCACAATTCTTTAAGCTACTATGTTAGCTTAACTTCCAGAACGTTCCAGGTCAATAACTGTCTTCAATACCTAATGCCCGTACTAATGAATTCCACGCTATCAATATGCAAATTAATCTCGAAAGTTCTAAGACAACAACGTTTGTGCTAAAGCTTAAGATGTGATAGCATTTCTGAGATCCGTTTAGACCAATCGTTAGACGAGCGTTAGTTTAACTGCATGGTGGTGCTTCCCTTCGTTTGGTACAGATGTCGCTTATAGCAGTGCTACTCAATCACTGGTATTGGATTAACCCACGACGTTTAAGGCAACGTTTGTTTGAAATGTATTAATTTAGGTCCAAAAATGAACCTTTTTAAAACATATATTTGCTGTCTTTTTTAAATTAATACATTTCAATTGGATCTTAAAGCAAATAAATAATTAAGTTGATATTTGAATATTCAAAAAGCTTTTACTTTTTTATACTTTCAAAAATACAAATCGTAGTAGCCGATGGTGACTCGTTGTATAGAAGGTTGTAAAGAAAAGTAAAAGAGTTGCAAAACGAAAAGAAATGTTTGCTGTGTTAAAGGTTTGTTTGAACATTTCTGATTCTCATTTTGTTCATGGAAATTATGAAATAAGTAGTTAAGTTTCAAACAAACTTTTAAGAATTTTTCAAGTCTACTGGTGAGTTGATTAGCACCAACGAAATGTCGGCGGCATATAGACAGCTGAAAAGACAGAAAACATTTGAAAAGGTCTATTTTTGGACCTGCATTAATAAACTAAAGCAACATAATCTCAAAAGAAATTGTCTTAAACACTGTAGCCTTAAAAAACAAATTAAAAAATAGTCTCCCTGGATGGATAAAACCGTTTTCAATTAAATCGTAAAAAAACAACGACAATTTTGAAAAAGATCTTAAAATTTATTATATTCACATAAATTTGCGTTGTGAATTCAAATTATGCCCTTAATCTTTGTAGGAAGGTAATATTATTTCAAATAAACCGATGCTAGTGATATACAAATAATTATAAAACTCATTTTGTTGTTCATTTCATATATTCTCAATTTTACTTCAATTCTTTTTAGTTTCATATTTACATACTTATGTACATAAATGAAGCAGTGTGTTTCAATATTTTAATAAAAGGAGTTATAGAAATTTAGCTTATTAAAAAAACCGTATCCAAAAAAGATCTGTTAATATATTTAACGTAATACATAATCTTTTGGATAGTCCATAATTGAAGGGAAATTTTCCAAAGTATTCTTGTCAATATGGTCTAAACGCTGCGGCACTTCGCGTGGCGTTCTTATTTGATTTGTTACATTAGCTAGAATTTCTTGGGGAACTTTGTCATCAGCAAATAAATGGAGACGCTGCATGGTGTGACGTCGCTGAAGATTGCCTTCCATGGAATTGTAGACAGCTTTTTGCATAACCATTGTTGGGTCTTTTTCGTGTAACTGCCATGCCAGTGTCCAACTGGCACCTCCAGGATAGCCAGTGTGATGGAAGTAGACACGTTTTATCCATTCGTCTCCAGGTAAAGCAATTTCTTTTGTGTTTATAACAACGACATGATCACCACAATCATCTGAAATATAAGTTTCATAAAATAAAGATAATACTTAAAACAATTTGTATTTCCCATTAATGTATACACATACATATTATGATTTACATTTGCTTATACATATGTACATATGTATGTATTTGGAATGAGGAAAAGTTCCCCCACAACATATCGAAAAAATAATTTTCGAAGCTTCCGACGTTAATGCCCCGATTATGGTTTACAACACTTAAGTGCTGTGTTGTTTCAGCTACAACACAACGTACAGCTTTTTTTTCGATTATGGTTTACAACATCTAGGTGTCGTGTATGTCAAAGAATTGTTTTTTATTTGTACAGCTAAAATATGTATGTAATAATACATGCCTACATACAAAAAACTACCAAGTAAAGTAACTCTTCAAGAAGATGCACGCGTATGTTTTTACGCTTTTATTACACAAACACAAGCGAAAAACAACAAATTTTGACATTTCTTTGTCAAGCAAGTTCTACCATCAGAAGCCATCAATACCTTTTTGGTGTTGTATTTATTGTAAACGGTGTTTTTTTTTTCGATGTATAGAAATTTAGGCCCCGATTATGGTTCACAACATTTGTTCATTTAGTATGTATTTTTTGAAAAGTGATTATGGTTTACAACTATTGTGGCAAGTGTTGTCAAAATCTTACAACACATAATCAGATGTTGTCAAAAACTTACGACACCTACTGAAGTGTTGTCTTGTTGATGTTACCAGTTAAATTACGAAAAAATTATAAAATTTTTAAGTGGGCTTACAAAATGTTTTGCAAAAATATAAAAAAAAAACAATTAATTGTTAAAATTTATTAACAAAATATAAATAAAAATACATCTGTACACATAATTATTACCTATTTTTTAATAACAAAAGAGTTTTATTTTGTATTTTGTAGTTGCAATGGATTTAAACTGCAATGTACAATTTTTTGGTCCTTTCATTGTTATAACCAAATTAAACATCAACATTTACATACATACATTTTTATGGCTTGTTTGTATTTTTCTAAGAAAAACGTTTTTCATTCTTTTCATTTTTACCAATGCATTTCTACGCGGTAGTTGCGGTGTTATATGAAGTACAACACCAAAAAAAATCTCCACGTTTTTTGGTTGTAAATCTTGAAAATGAAATGTAAAAATTTATTGTTTTTCGCTTGTGTTTGTGTAATGAAAGCGTGCATCTATCTGGAAGTGTGGCTTTACTTGGTAGTTTTTTGTATGCAGGCATGTATTTTTGCGGAAAGATGCTCTACAAATGAAAAACAACTCTGTGACATACACAACACCTAGATGTTGTGAACCATAATCACAAAAAGAGTTGTAAGTTGTGTTGTAAATCTTACAACACAACATTTAGATGTTGTGAACCATAATCGGGGGTTAAGTTGTCATTACTGTTCAATATGGCGACTGATTTAACAGCTGTCAAGTGATTTATTCTCAGTTTAGTTTGGCAATTCATCATGAATAGACTCACGCCTGAACAACGGTTGCAAATAGTGCAAAACGAGATTGCCGTTGTTCCCTGATTGTTGACTGCTGCGCTTTATGGGCTGGTGGAATCATTTGTCCGTACTTCTTCAAAAACGATGATGGCCAGAACGTTACAGTCAATGGTGATCGGTAAAGAGCCATGATTACTAACTTTTTCATTCCCGAATTGAATAACCATGATGTCCAGGATATGTGGTTTCAACAAGTCGGCGCAACATGTCACACAGCTCGTGCCACAATCGATTTATTGAAAGACAAGTTTGGTTACCGCCTAATTTCACATTTTGGACCTGTAATTGGCCTCTTGTGATTTAACACCGCTAGACTACTTTCTGTGTGGCTATGTAAAGCCATTGGTCTATGCGGATAAGCCACAAACGCTTGACCATTTGGAAGACAATATTCGCCGTGTTGTTGCCGATATACGGCCACAAATGTTGGAAAAAGTCATCGAAAATTGGACGTCCAGATTGGACTACATCCGCGCAAGCTGTGGCGGTCATATGCCGGAAATCATATTTAAAATGTAATGCCACAAGATTATCTTTCGGATAAATAAAATTCATGTCAATTGAATAATCCATCGTTGTTTTATTGCAACTTAAAGTTCTATACATAAAAAAACACCCTTTAGTAGAGCGGCTACCGCGTAGAAATGCATTTTTTTATGTTAACTTTGGTGTTTAATTCGGTTATGATAATGGATGGACCAAAAAATTGTACATTGCTTTTTAAACCAATTTTATTTAACTAACGAATACAAAATAAAACTGATTTTGAATCAAAAATTATTACAAATCATATGTACAGCTGCACTTTTATTTGTATTTTGTTAATGAATTTTAATAATTATTTTTATTATATTTTTTCAAAATATATTTCATACGTACACTTATAAATTTTCCACTTATTCGTTTTTTTAAACTTGTAACATCAACAATACAACACTTATTTAGGTGTCGTTAGTTTTTGACAACATTACTTACAACAGTTGTAAGCCATAATCGCTTTTTAAAACAACATTAAATGATCAACTGTTGTAAACTACGAGCCCTAACCACTATTAATTCGTACATAAAATATTTGTTTACTGTCTAACATTAAATACCAGAAAACAAATTAAATTAAGTTAACTCTACTTACAGGCTTGTACTTTTCTGAATGGTTGATTTGTTTCCTTTAAATTTATTTATAAAGATAATTTAATATTGTACGAAAATATTAATAAAATGCATAAACTAAAAAAATCATTATTGTTCACTGAAATTAATTTGACCACTATTAATTCGTACAGTGTATAAACTAGGCTCAAGATGACAAAAAAGATCAAAATGTAAACAAAAATTGATAATATACCGTTACAAAAAGAGGAAAATAATGCAAGGGAGCAAAAAAGAGAATTTTTTTACTTTCTTTTATTTTAATTTTTATTATTTCTGAAAAATGGCACGCGGTAAGCCTATTTGTGAAGAAATTCGAATTTTAATCATTGAAAAATTCAAATCGGGAAAGACATATGGGCAAATATCGACTGATCTTAAAATCCCAAGATCAACAATACAAAGCATTGTTAAAAAATACGAAATAAGTGGAAACTACTGCAATGAAGTTTCAAAAAGAGGCCGGACCTCAAAAATAACACTTCGAGATAAAAGAGCTTTAGCAAATATTATTAAGCAAAACCGTCGAAGCACTGTTCGTGACATAGCTTCGAAATGGTCTGATGCTATTGGAAAGCCCGTAAAACGTGAATGGACCCGCCAGCAAATGAAAAGTATAGGGTACAATTTTTACAAAGTAAGTTAAAAATTTACTCGGTATGTCGAAATCAGTTTAGAATATTATAAACTTTTTTAGGCTAAGGAAAAGCCATTGCTTACCGCATTTCAAAAGAAAAAACGTATGTTATGGTGTAAACAGAGACGTTCTTGGGTACAAAGGCAATGGGATAGCATTATTTTTAGTGACGAATCGAAGTTTGATGTTTGTGTTGGTGATGCTAGAAAAAGGGTGATTCGTAAAAGCACAGAGGCTTACAATAAAGACTGCTTGAAACGCACAGTTAAGTTTCCAGCTAGCCTCATGGTATGGGGATGTATGTCCTCAAAGGGTGTCGGAAAGCTTCACTTCATTGATGGAACCGTAAATGCAGAAAAATACGTAAAAATATTAGAGGAAAATCTGATACCGTCGGTACCAAAGTTAGCCGACTGCGGTGAATATATTTTTCAACAAGATGGTGCATCATCCCATACAGCTAAAAAAACTAAAGAATGGCTACAAGGAAACGGTATAGAGGTTCTTGATTGGCCATCATCTAGTCCAGACCTCAATCCAATAGAAAATCTGTGGGCTCTTATGAAAAGAAAGCTTCGCAATGATCCTCAACGGACTCTTGACGGGTTAAGATCCAAAATTCAAGAAATCTGGGACTCAATAACCCCTGAAGATTGTCAAAAATTAATAAGTACCATGTCAAGGCGAGTCGACTCCGTTTTAAAAAACAAGGGAGATGTAACACAGTTCTAAGTAAGAAAATATGTGACTGTATGAATTAATAGTGGTCAATTTATTTTAGTTGAAAATAATGGACTTTCGTTTTAGTTTATATTTTTAAAAGAATTTTTTTTTAATAACTTACTTTCTCAATTTATATTTAAATACATAAAATTGTCTTTAAGAAATAATATTTACTTTCTGGTGTAGTCAGTATAATTAGGAAAATATTCCTATTTTAATATCACATTGTAACAAAATGGTCAGTGTACGAATTAATAGTGGTTAGGGCTCGTATAATTGGGGCCTAAATTTCTCTTTGTATGGGAACCCATCTAAGAGTGAGTTGTACATTATCAAAAAAAAAGTATTGGAGAGAACAAGTTATTAGGGATTATTCATACATTTGACTGCTCTACCGGCATACATACATGCATGTATCTGAAATATGTACATCCACATTTATGTATACAGGTAGAAACTATTTTTTATTTTAATAACAGAAAAAATAAACACATATTACTCTTTTCTTGGACCTACTTTTTTCAAATAAAGTTGCATTTTATTTTAAATTTTCTGTTAAATTAGGTTAGCAAGTGCAACTTTGAAAGTATTAACTATTTTTGACTATTGAGTATCCAAAAAATGTATAAGTACGAGCACTCGGTACCCTAATACTCAATACTTAACCAGCACTAGTATATACGTATGTACTAGCGGCGTAGCGGAAGCGAATAACAAATTTGACTTTTTGCGAACACGGATACTTAAGAGTATACGCAAAATACATATGCAAATAAAGATTTATGTCAATTGCAATTTGTATTTTTCAAATATATTTTTATTATACAAATATGAATTCTGAAAATAACTTGTAAATATGTATATTAAAAAAAAAATCAAAATAATTAAGTTCAATTCACTTTAACAATAGCGAATTCACGAAGTTTTCTTGAATGACCAGAGAAGAGAGATGAGAACTTTTTTATTTCCATATTATTCAGTACAATTCACTTTGCTGATGAACATTGATCTTCATTTGTTAGAGTGAATTAAGTATTAATATTTAAATAAACAGAAAAAATATCGGTAGGTTGAATGTACTAATATTTTTACGAATGTGACGATTTTTGGGGATGAAAAATTGGAAATTGATAATAAAACCTAAAAAAATACTGGGCAGAAGACAGAAGTTATGAATATGCTCCCATCGCTTGGTTTATATTTTCAAGATGTTACTACTAGTGCTGGTGAAGTATTAGCGTACTTGCACTTTTTTGTATGCTCAAGAGTAGTTTTTCAATACACTCAGCGTTGCACTTTTTAACCAAATTTATCGGAAATTTCGACTAAATAAAATAAGGACTATTTTTGATCTACATAAATATGAATATATGAAAGAACCCATAGGAATAAAACTTCCTGTCACTTAAAGATTCTAACAACCGTTAAAATCTTTGAGTAGTGTTGAGTACCCAAATGAAAACTATTGAGTATCATTGACTAACCAAAATTAGTAGAATTCACCTTGACAGTAGTTACTACCAAGTCCTAAACTAGAATGGAGAAATATTTATTAAAATAACTTTCCAGTTATAACGCATTTTAATTTGTTAAATGTATGTATATGGAGATACATATGCAGGCAGATTAGAGTGGGTCGATTTAGCGATCGATCTTGTGCCATCGACTTTTTAATAGCTTTTGCCATGAAGAAAAAAAGTTCATTTTCGAGGCGTCCGTTGTCAATTATCTGACATCAGTCCACATATATTCGAGATATAACGAAAACCGGTTTCTGAAGAAGTTGGACCTGTACGCGAGCTGAAACAAGTTTCAGAGACACAAAGTTGATGTTAAAACAAAATAAGCTTACTTAATGCAAAAACTCAACATTTTTGATATCGGTCCATGTATAGCTGAGAAATAGCGAAACTCAATTTGGTCCGGGGTTGCTTTTCTGGCCATAGGATTAGACCAATTTATAAAATAGAAGCAATAATTGGTCGTTTCGTATATAAGAAGATCTTAGAAAATGTAATACTACTACATGCCAAAAAATAAATGCTCTTAAATGCAGATATCAACACGACAACCATCCAAAACACAAATCTAAGTAAGTGACAGAGTTGCTTACAAAAGAAGAGATTAACGTTTTGCAATGGCCAGCACAATCGCCTGATCTCAATCCCATAAAAAACTAGATCGTAAACTAAACCGCATTGATTGCAAAATTTCTGGTGAATTTTTTTATCGAACCTAGTCGACTCCATGCGACGCAGGTGTGAACAAGTTTTAAAAAATAAAGGCACACTACTAAATGTTAATGAAACTATTTTTTTGGATGAAGTGAAATTGTGCTTGTTTTTTCGTTAATAAAAAACTATGTAAAGATTTTGTTGTGTTTGATAGAAGTTGTTGTTTTTGTTTTCATTTAACAAATATTATCTGTAAATAATACTAATTATGATGTAAAGTTTTAAGGCCATATTCATAATAATTATTGTTAGTTTATTAAGCTCTTATTTGACGTATTTCTACGGAATATTTGTCAAATAAACATGTAATAAACCATCAATAGTTTTTATAAATATGGGTGTTAATGTGCTTGGCTTGATTATTAAGATACATAAGATTATATGTATTATATTGGTCACAACTTCGTGCATATGTTTTGTCGCACACTGTATGTGCATAAATATATGGACAAATATCGGGAACACTTCTTTTTACTCTTAAAAGAAATTTCTACCTCCAACTTCGATTTTTTTTACAAAATGTTTTAGCTCGCTTGAATCTAAAAATTCTGAAAACCCGGTTACCGCTATATATGTACATATGTATGTATATGGAGCGATTTCGGAAAAAATTTCACTTTAAATAACCTCCTTTTATCACCAGATTCACCTTTTGGTTTAAAAAGTTCTTTTAGCTCCATTGAAATTGTATAAAAATCCAGTTTTTGTTATATATCGGGTTTATATGCCTTTCTATAGTTTTGGTAACAAAAATTGTTTTAACTCGCTTATCTATGGAATTTCCTAGAAAAAACTGTTTTTTACTAAATATTGGGTTCTTATGGACGGATATCGGGATACAACTTTTTCACTCTTTGGCACCATAAAGTGATATATGAACCGATATCGAAGTATTATCTTTTAGCCTTATTTGATCTATTTTAATAATGTTACCAAATTTGGAGCAAACAAAAATGTTTTCATTTTATTGAAATTTTAATTTCGTTTAACTATGATATTGTAATACATTTATTATAAATTACTTTTTCAGGAAAGTAAACTATAGCTAGGTGAACAACCGGCTGTTTCTAGGTAGCAAGCACCCTTCATCAGCACCCTATGAACTTTGAACGTGTCAAATTTCACAATTTTGACACAGCCGCTTTAACCACTCGGCAACCGAAGCTCACGCAATTTTACTTTCTATTTATATAAATACTTAACTAACATTAACCAAAGCAATGATTTTTTTCGCAGTCTCTTTTATGGATGATTTTTTGTCAGAAGACTGTTATTTGTTCTTTACATGAGAGCTTTTTCATACATGTTCTGTATACATATTTTTAAAAATGCGTTTTCAATATATTTTTAAAAATGTATCCAAAAATCAAATTTTTTTATATACATGTATGCATTTCAGATATTTGTGAACCGATTTTACTGAATTTCCATAGCAAACACTAAAGGTGGGATCACACGATTGCCGCAATGCACCAATTTTACACAATTTTTATTGGGCTGAATTGGAGCATAATAAAAAATTTGTCCCAATCAAATTCTCTGTAATCACATGATTGTGACATTTTACTGAAATTTTATTTTCGCAAATTGCCGCAAAACGATTTAGTACCAATAATTGCCGCATTATAGTCACACGATTGTTATATTATACGGCAACTCTGAGAAACAGCTGTTGTAGCTGATGACAAACTTTGTTTTCCAAAAAAAAAAAAAATTAATTAAATGTTAAAAATATGGTTTGTTCATTAAAAAGGGAGAAAATTGCTTCGGCTATTATTATAATGTTGTGCGAGCTGAAAAAGCAAAAAATTAATAGTAACAACAATTGAATTTTACTGATTGAAAAGCAGAAATCATGTTTGGAAGACGCGTTTAAACAATTTTGAAACTAAATAAATGTATACATGTGTATGTATGTAGATTATTGGCGGGCATTGTCTTCTTTGGTTGCCGCATGAGAACACAATATATATTGGTGCATTTTTAGAATTTTTATTGGTGATTAGTTGTATGTCAAGTGTTCACACGGTTGTCGCATCAGGGTTGTATTTGATTGGGACAAATAGGAACAACATTCGTTTTAGTTGTCGCATGAGCCAATAAATTGTGCTATCACACGATTGGCATACAAAATGTAACAAAAATTGGTGCATTGCGGCAATCGTATGATCCCACCTTAACACGATATATCAATAGTTTGGGATCAAAAGTTTTGTTCTGACCAAACAAGCCTGCTCAGAAATAATATAATTTTATAAAAATAATTCCCATTTTCTGAACGAAAAAAAAATGTGGGTTTCGATATACAGTCGAACTTCCATAACTCGAACTTCTCTAACTCGAATTTTCTCTAACTCGAACTAATTTTGTTGGCAGTAGCGTTAAAAGAACAAATCACATACAATTTTCCTTCCGTAACTCGAACTGCCATAAGTCGAAGTTCTCCATAACTCGAACAAAAAACATACACATGAACTCTATAACTCGAAGAATTTTGCTTGTTAAATTGGTTTTTTGTTTTAGTTTTGGTTTGTTTGTTTTACACTCTTTGGTTGCTTGAGCTGGTTTGTATACTTTATATGATATTTTTGCTCAGTCCATGATACAACTAACAAGGTAGCCTTTTCGCTACAATAAGAACAACTTCAATAAAAATAACATGCATTTTGTTTTTGTACAACTTATGTAAACTGTCAAAAAGACGCCACTTCTACATTTACAGAAGAGAGATGCACAGAGCTTACGCGGATTTGCTACCTCGTCTTGGCTGCCTTTCATCTCTGCAATCTCTTGACAACCTAAAGTAGTCAGATGATTAACGGTTTAGCTGACGAGGCTACCTTGTTAATTGTATCATGGCTCAGTCACTTATTTCAAAATATTTTACTTAACTGTAAATTTTTAAATATGTACATATGTATATGAGTACATATGCTTGTTCTTTTATATTCTTAAGTATGTAGTTTTCCATTAGAGGCTATTTTAAATAAAAATACATGATACAAAATCCTTTTATTCTATTTTGACGAAAAATGCTATAACTCAAAGTCTCCGTAAGTCGAAGTTTTTTTTTTGGGATAATGGTTGTTAGAAATGAAAAGTTAATTTGTTTCTCATCATATACACATTTGTAATTTTTGTCAATGTTTTTTATACTGAATAAAAAATTATTATTTTTTGTATACTTAGAAAAGAAAGACGTTTTTTCTTTAAAAGAAAGAAACTTTATTAGCATAGCAATTTCAATAGGTTATGGGCCCAGTAACACGCTATGGAGAAAATAGTAGAGATTGAGAAGCTTACTGGGAGGGAGAATTATCACAAATGGAAATTCTCTGTGGAACATGCTATGAGGCTCCAAGGATATTGGAAGTCGGTACTTGGAACAGAAGTAAAAGAAGATGTAAATGAAAGAGCTACATCAAGATTGGTGTTGTATGTTTGTCCAAGCTTGTATGTACATATACAGAATGAAAATACAGCAAAAGGTATTTGGGACAAACTAGTGAAGTTATACGAAGACTCTGGTCTGGCTCGTCGTTGTGGGCTTTTAAGAAAATTAACGACGACTCAACTTGTAAATTGCGAAAATATAAGCGAATATGTAAATACAATAATTCATACAGCACAAAAATTAAATCAAATTGGAATGAAAGTGGATGATGAGTGGGTTGGCAGTTTGATGTTAAGTGGTCTACCAGATCATTTCGCTCCTATGATAATGGCTATAGAGAGCAGCAACATTAAAGTATCAGCAGACAATATTAAGACTAAATTGTTGCAAGACTTCGATACATACAATCATTTTTCATCAACAGAATCAGCGTTTTATGGTAAATCTAAAATTAAGAAACCATTTGAAAGGAAGAAGAAAATTATATGCTATAACTGCAAGAAAGAAGGCCATATTGCTAAATATTGTAAAGCGCAAGGAAAAAAACAAATTGGCGTATACAGTGAGAAAACCTTGGCTGCAAGTTTGGCGGCGAGGTTTGATAACGATTGGCTAATTGATTCGGGCTCAACTGCTCACATGGTGAATGATAAAAGTTTGTTTGTGAATCTTACACTGTACAAAGAGAGAAAATATGTAACAATTGCTAATAACAAAAGTTTAAAGGTCGCTGGCAAGGGAACTATCCGTGTTCAACAGTTATTAGACAACAAAACGGAGTATATCAATATTGCAGATGTCCTGTATGTACCAGATATTTGCGCGAATTTGATTTCGGTTAGTCAGCTTGCAAAGAAAGGCTATCAATTTATATTTAATGCTGACGGGTGTGTTGTAAATAAGAATGGTATGATTTTTTTGAGAGCTGTCTTGAACAGTGGGATGTTTATGCTAAATTTTGCAACAAAGTATAAAATTTGTTTTGCAACTACTAAAGCGACTTGGCATAAGCGTTTAGGGCATCCTTGTGATAAGAACATGAACTTTTTACCATGCAATGACTGTCACGTGTCTGATTTAGAAGTTTGTATCTCATGTTTACAAGGTAAACAGTCACGTTCATCATATAAGTCATCAATTACAAAAACAAAGGGTATATTAGAACTTATACACACAGATGTGTGTGGGCCAATGGAGCAAAAGTCTATAGGTGGTGCAATTTACTATGTATTGTTTCTCGATGATTTTTCTAATAAGTTGTTTATTTATATGGTGAAAAACAAATCTGAAATTCCAAAAATATTTCGTAATTTCAAAAATTTGGTGGAGAATCAAACCGGTAAAACTATTAAAATACTACGCTCTGATAATGGCTTAGAATACTGCAACAAGCAACTTAAACAAATATGTGAAGAAAGTGGTATAGTTCATCAAACTTCTGCACCGTATAGTCCTCAACAAAACGGCAAGGCTGAAAGAATGAACAGAACTTTGGTTGGAAAGGCTCGCTCAATGTTATTTGATGCAAATTTGAGTAAGATTTACTGGGCAGAGGCAGTAAGTACTGCTGCATATTTGTTAAACATTATTCCAAGAAAAGGTGTTAATGATGTATCCCCAGAAGAAATATGGACTGGTAAGAAGCCAATACTTGATCACTTACGAATATTTGGTTGTGTCGGAATGGTATTCGTACCCAAGGAATTGAGGAGAAAATGGGACTTGAGATCAAAAAAGTGCATCATGATCGGATATAGTGAGAATAGCAAGGCGTACAGAATGTATGATCCAGAAAGAAAAAAGTTACACATAAGCCGCAATGTCAAATTTTTGGAAGATAAAATGTTTTATGAAAAACCTAGCTATGATTCCATCAATGGTGTGAAATTATTGCAAGATGCAGAACTAGTACGAATTTTTTGTGACAGTGACGATGAAAATATCAGTAATAATGTAGACAACGGTGATATTGAATTTATGTCAGCTGAAAATTCAACAGATGATGAAAGCGAAGAACAAAGGCAACGGAATGCTGCACAAAGCAAACCAACACAATATGATCATTTGAATAATGATAAGTCAAATCTACGGAAATCCTCAAGAAAAATAAAACCTCCAGATATGGGAGATTATATTACATACATGGTTAGCTCTCTTTGTGACGAACCGACCAATTATGAAGATGCAGTTAGCAGTGTCGATAAGGATATGTGGTTACAGGCCATTCAAAGTGAAGTCAACTCTCTTTTAGAAAATAAAACATGGAGTATTGTTAAAGATGATAAGTGCAGAAATAAGCTATCGACAAAATGGGTATTTAAGAAGAAGAACGAGGAGAATGGCATAAGATATAAGGCAAGACTAGTCGCAAGAGGTTTCGAGCAAAAAAGTGGCATAGACTATACAGAAACTTATTCACCGGTGATGAGATACAATTCATTGCGTTATTTATTAACAATAGCTTTACAATTTGACTTAAAAATAAGTCAATTGGATGTATGCACTGCATTTTTGCAAGGCAACCTGAAAGATGAAATTTATATCCAAAATCCTAAAGGTATACCAGTACCAGAAGGTTGTATTTTAAAATTAAACAGGCCACTATATGGTTTAAAACAGGCATCCAGAATGTGGAACGAAAAGCTAAATGATGAGTTGAGAGGTCTTGGTATGCGACAGTTAAAGACGGACCAGTGTGTTTATGTAATGAACGAAAATACAGATGATATAATTATTATATCTGTATATGTGGATGATATCCTTATAATGTGGAAAAATGATAAGGTTAGAGAATCAATAGTCAAAAGTTTAAAAAAATCGTTTAAAATAAAAGACCTTGGTGCAGCTAAATATTTTCTTGGAATGAGAATTACTTATAATTTAGGAGAAAATATATCTATTGATCAGACAGCGTACATTCAAATGCTACTTGAGAGATTTGATATGACGTCGTGTAACCCAGCTTTAACACCCATGGATCCTGGTATAAAGTTGTTTAATAATGAAGAAATTAATGACAATTTTTCTATGCACAAATACCCCTATCAAGAATTAATTGGCAGTCTTCTTTTCGCGGCTCAAATTACTAGGCCGGACATAAGTTTTGCAGTGAATTTACTTAGTCGTTTTAACAATAATTTTCAAGCACATCACTGGACAGCAGCAAAACGAATATTGCGCTATCTGAAAGGAACCATCGATTTTAAGCTGACATTTGAAAAACAATCCAGTTTTGAAACCACCTGTTTTAGTGACGCTGACTATGCAGCCGATCCAGAATTGAGAAAATCTGTGAGTGGGTATGTGTTTGTTAAGAAAGGGGGAGCAATCTCTTGGGGCTCAAAGAAACAACAAACTACCGCTTTATCGACTTGCGAATCCGAATATATGGCTATGGGATTAGCTTTACAGGAGTTACTATGGCTAAGAGCTTTGGAAGAAGAACTATTTAAAATTTGGTTGAAACCTATGACTTTGTTTTGTGACAATCAAAGCGCAATTCATCTTGCTCAAAACGAGTCATACCACGCTAAGACAAAGCATATAGACATCAGGCATCATTTTATAAGGGATAATATAATTGCCAAGAATGTGCAATTGAAACATATAAGCTCTGGAGAAATGGTGGCAGATATTATGACCAAACCACTTGGAAACATAAAAATAAAACAGTTCATTGTTTCTATGGGTCTCAAATAAATCAACTTTTAGAGAGAATGTTAGAAATGAAAAGTTAATTTGTTTCTCATCATATACACATTTGTAATTTTTGTCAATGTTTTTTATACTGAATAAAAAATTATTATTTTTTGTATACTTAGAAAAGAAAGACGTTTTTTCTTTAAAAGAAAGAAACTATTAGCATAGCAATTTCAATAATGGTGATTCGAGTTAGGGAAGTTCGACTGTATCTAAGCTTTTCGCGATCCGATTTTACTAAATTTCAATAGCAAACACATGACATGATATACAAACAGTTTACCATCACAAACATTTTCCTGAGTTGAGTAGTTTCCTTACAAACTTGATTTCACCAGTCTACAGACGGACATCGCTTAATAGCGATTTCTATCTATGCTGATCCAGAATATATGTATATATTTTATGGGCGAAGGAAGTTACAAACGGAATGACAAACTTATATATAGCCGTAAGAGTTGTTGTGAAGGCTATCAAAATATTTAAATCGCCTAGACGCCTAGAAAATAATTTTTTTGATATGTTGTAGCAGCAGGATACAAGTGTGTTCGGCGTTCGTTGCCGCGGGAAGTGTTTCTAGTGTTGAAAATTATGTAAATTGGGTAAACGAGAATGCTCATGGGAGAGTAAAATATGTTTCACATTTTTCCGAAATTTATCCTATGAATTTTTAAATATACATAAATTGATCATATTACAGAATGCACATACATACATACATATATATGTAAACGTCAGGGCCTATATCTTGGAAACCAATCCTGTCTGCAAAATTTCTCATTTAACATTTTCTTATTTTAAATATTCTATCATGAGATTTTATTTTTTTTTAGCTATTTATACCACTAAAGTAGCTTTGTGCCGAAACCCATGAAGAACCCACAAAATTTACCGAAGCCGTAACTCAGGGAATGTGAGTCGCCGGAGTACTTGACTCTTAGAATTCAATTTTATATCATCTAAGATATTTTTTGTTACACTTTTTCTTATACTTATGATTTTTCTCTAAACTGCATTTACCCAAAAATTGAAGTCAGGGAAAAACTTACTCATTGGATGATAGATGGGTTTCTGCAAGCCTTGTAAGTGCCTCGATATCAATTTAGCCGAATCAAATGGATTTTGCCAAGTGCAGTCATATATGTGCCACGTTCTTGCGAATGTTGCCCATTGCTAGTGGGGTAAGAAATAAATTTTGAAGGTTTAAATGGAAATGTGGTAAACTATTTAGTTACCTGTGCTCGCTTCATAAAAGACATTTCTAGCTTGCTTAAATAAATGTATATTTCGTTAAGTAATACCTGTTTTAATAAAAATTGTTCAGCTGTTTTTAGCGGTGGGCAAAATATAACAATATAAATCGATATTTATGAAAATATCGATACGTATTGCCGATATCTTTGAAATCAATATATCGATACACCTACGTTTATTTACAAATATTAAATTCGAAATTTTTAAAAGCTCTAACAAGAGTCTCTTCACTGGCTCTTAATCTCTGTACCTCTTTCTCCTAATCCGATGATTGATTACCCTTACAGAGAATCTAAAACAATAGGGACGCTAATTTTTAATATTGAAAAAGGGTTAAAAATAATCAAATGTAATTAAAAGATAGTGCTGTATATAGAATCCAAAAATGAAAATTTCTAGTATACGTATGTATGTGTTTCATCCACGCCCAACATAATTAGGGTCTCCATTAGCCATGATCTTGGTATGAACATGATGTCGACTCATGGCTAATGAAGACGGCTCATGTTCATGTTTCGGCCATCGATGTTCGCTATGAAGTTAGGTTAGTGAAACGTCATTTTCTGAAAAAAGAGATAAAAAAGGATTGAAAAATAAAAAAAATAATAATTTTACAGGTTCAAAAATACGAAAATTGAATTGACATATACATAAAATATGAAATAAATCAAAAATATAAACGAAGTAAGCACTTCGACATATCAAAAATTATGAATAGTTTGAACACACGTGTTCTCCATGTACAAAACCACGAAGGAATTAATATCGTTGCTCTGCCAGCGTCATGTTCATGTCATGCTCAAGTTGATAGCTGGTGAGAACGTCATGTAATATACATATACATATGCACGTGACGATTGTGCACAGTATTTAAAAATAGGCCCAGTTGAATATAGTGCTCTTGCTTGTTGAATATATTATCTTAATATGTTATGTGTCAATACTCGTGCGAAACATTGATTCGATATATATCGATATTTTTTTAATTACTCACCTCTAGTTGGTTTAGCAAAAATTATAAAGTGCAGCCAAGTGTGAAAACAAGTGGTGAGTTCACTATAGCAGGTCTTAGAACCATCCAGCTCATGGCGCTACTAACAGAGAGTACAAAAGCACTTATTGTACAACGATAGGGGTTTCGGTGTTTATTGTTGGGAATGATTACACACAAAAAACGATAAATTATGTCCTTAAGCGATCAGACGGTTTGAACGTTTACATTATGTGTGAAACACTACATCATTTAAATTTCCACCACGCGAAGTGTTGCAAGTACTGATTCTTTTGAGGTAATTTTCGACCACTTTTTGACACATATTGGGTAGTATCTGAGCCATAACTTGACAAATGTTCGTTCTTAAGTGCTCAAGAGTTAAAGTTTTGCTTACATAAACACGCTCTTTCGCGTAGCCCCACAAAAAAAGTTAAATCGCATGGTCTGGGTGGCCACTTGATATGGCCGTGACGATAAATTATGCGGCCAGGAAATGTCTTTTGCAATAAAGCCATATTCGCTCAAGTTGTGTGTCATGTGGCTTGTTTGAAATCAAATGTTCTCTAAGTCGTATTCTTCAATATCAGGCAAAAAAAGTCGTTTATCATATGACTATAACGCTCCGAATTGACGGCGACAGTCGTTCCATCGTCGTTTTCGAAGAAGTAAGGTTCAATCACACCTTCGGACCAAAAAGCGCACTAAACAGTGACTTTTTCTGGATTTGATGGCCTCTCTTCAATTACTTGAGGATTCTCAGAACCCCAAATACGAGAACTTTGTTTATTAACATAGCTACCGAATGAGAAAATTTTGTTCGAAAAATTGCCGTCCACCGCCTGTTGTTCAAGCACCCATTCCACGTACATATCTACGACGCTGTGAATGGTCAGCTGACTTCAGTTGTTGTGTGAGCTGGACCTTATATGGACGTAGGTGTAGATCTAAATGCAAATTACGCCATAATGCGCCGTAAGACAGTTCTAATTCCTGAGAACGACGAGCAATCAGCGATATTTTCAGCGGAACGAGAGAAACGATGATGCACAGGCCTTACAATATTTGTATCCGCTCCAGTCTGTTCAAATTTCATCACTATTTTGCCAATTGCAAACCATAATCTCCTCTTAAAGCACGATCTGTTGCCATTTTTGTAGTATGTTTTGATAATTTTTATGCATTGTGTAAGCGATCCATTTTCGTCAATGTCATGCTTTCAACTGAGAAGAAAAAAATTGGTTTAAAAACTTAGTTTGACAGAATTCCAGCCCTATACTTTTCAAACCACGAAATGGAATACTTTTCAAACCACGAAATAGATAACCCGTTAGAATAGTGTTTTAATGGTAACTACAATTTGTGCCGAAATTTTGCTGTGACTTTGTGCTGTTTCTGTGGTGCTTATTTATAAAAACGTGCAATTTTTTTTTCGTAAAAAGAGCATACTATAGCTATCTCTTTAAACAAACTGTCCTTCAGCTGCTTTGAGCGATTTTCAAAAGTCACTTTTTCACCTCTGTATACTCTATGTTTTTGTTCTCTATGGACAAAACAGAATTGGTACATTAGAACCCTTGAATAATTTTGGTTTATCACAGTGTAATTTTTGTTTTTGAAATTAGAAAATTGTAAAAACTTTATATTAATCTTAACTTTATTTCTTGGAATATTTTTAGGTTATTTTATCAAAAGTCTACAGAATTTGTTTACTTGCGTACATTGACAATAATGACATACATACATACATATTAAACATTTTTGCAATAAAATAGGTTGTGGGCCAATTTGACCCAAAGGAGATTTGAGGGATAGTTCCCAAAATAAACTGTTTGACTGCGTCTTTATTAAAAGTCTACATAATCCACATGTTTTTATAAAATAATGTAGAAAATCGAGAAAACGTTGTCCGATACAGCTCAAGTTTTCAGCAGAGAACTTTTAGACCTATTGTTACAAAATTTCGTTGAAAAAACTTTAAAATTTGAGCAAAAAATTTCTTACCTACAAACCATTGTCACTCTAATGCACACACAACTTGTAAAGGTGGGATCATACGATTGCCGCAATGCACCAATTTTTGTTACATTTTGTGTGCCAATCGTGTGATAGCACAATTTATTGGCTCATGCGGCAACTAAAACGAATGTTGTTCCTATTTGTCCCAATCAAATACAACCCTGATGCGACAACCGTGTGAACACTTGACATACAACTAATCACCAATAAAAATTATAAAAATGCACCAATATTTATTGTGTTCTCATGCGGCAACCAAAGAAGACAATGCCCGCCAATAATATACATGCATGCATATGTATACATTTATTTAGTTTCCAAACATGATTTCTGCTTTTCAATCAGTAAAATTCAATTCTTGTTACTATTCATTTTTTGCTTTTTCAGCCCGCATAACATTATAATAATAGCCGAAGCAATTTTCTCTCTTTTTAATGAACAAACCATATTTTTAACATTTAATTAATTTTTTTTTTTTTTTGGGGAAAACAAAGTTTGTCATCAGCTACAACAGCTGTTTCTCAGAGTTGCCGTATAATATAACAATCGTGGGACTATAATGCGGCAATTATTGGTACTAAATTGTTTTGCGGCAATTTGCGACAATAAAATTTCAGTAAAATGTCACAATCATGTGATTGCAGAGAATTTGATTGGGACAAATTTTTTATTATGCTCCAATTCAGCCCAATAAAAATTGTGTAAAATTGGTGCATTGTGGCAATCGTGTGATCCCACCTTAACATGTTACTTGCATGTTTAAACGATATGTATGTATGTATGTAAGTATTCATATTGATAAAAAAGTGATCAACCGAAGGTTGAACTTGACGCAGTTAAGAACCATATAATAACTATAAATAAATGTATTAAACTACAGTTGAATGCAATTAAAATTTCAGCGAAATGTTAACAATCTACTGCATGGCATGGCTTAGATGTTTAAATTGTATCAATAAAATGAGCTCCTAGATCTCAAGGATACAAACCAGAACATATGTATAAGAAATCTGTAAAAAAAAGCTAGTTGCTCTAGTCTTCTGAGAAGCCAAAAAAAATCAACCCTAAAATAGACTCCAAAAAAATCACTACTTTGGTTAATGTGAGTTTAGCAGGGCTGGCCAGTATTTGAAACACATGTACATATTTGAAATACGTATTTAAAATACAAATACGTACGTATGTTGTAATAAATATAACAAGTGCCAATGAATGTGTATTTAAACATGATATATTTTAACAAGAATGTATTGTTTACAAATCGGTTCAAATAAGCCTGTTTTGCTTTTTATTGTTTTGCTTTTTTATTTATATTTTAAAGTTATAATGTTGGAATGAATAATGATTTCAGAAATAAATTTGCAGGTTAAATACATTATTTGCAAATAAAATTCTCTGAAAAAGTGTAAGCCTTAGTTTAGTTTGCTATTGGGTCTACTATATCATTCCTGGCAATTAAATAAATCAAATTATTAGCAAATTTAATTGCCGTTACCGAACAGTTGATTTGTATTTAAAAAGTTCTTCAATCTTTTAAAACAAAATATAAGTTTTTTTTTTAATCTTAAATATATTTTTAAGCTTAACTCAAAACTTAGTTTGCTTTTTTAAAGAACTTCAAAGCTTTGACTCAAAACTATGTATTAATTATTAATTTCGCTGAAAACGAGCTAACCCAAGTCTTTAAAATCAGAAATTTTTATACTAAAACTAAAAATTTCCCAAGTTTGAGATTATTTGTTAAGTACCCGTATATGTGTGCATGTATGTGTGGATATTACAACACTCCTCTAGCTTGCCTCTTTTGCTGAAATAAAACTGTCTTGTTTTCGAACTAAAAGTTTTAATCCTAAAAACACAGTAAATCTTTGTGTATGCTTGAAAGTTTGATATCTTTAGCCAGTCAATGCACACGAGCATTGTTTTTGGTTCGATTAGTTTTGGTACAATCATACCTAAAAACGATCACTAACATTCAGCTCAACTGCTACAATTTGTGAATAAAACTGATCGTTCGATATGAACTTTTGCTAAAATGAGACTGTATTGTTCATGACATAAAAATTTTAATCACAAAAAATCTGTGTAAAAGATTGTGTATGCTAGAAAATTCGATATCCGTAGCCATTTTTGACATCTAGTTTTGCTTGTGAATAGCCTATATGTACCATTTTGATTGATTTTTGGTGCCAAAAGTTGTTTTATTTGGCTTATAAAGCCGATTTAATGAAAAATCGGGAGGGGCTATATCTCGGCCATATATGGGCCGATTTCAAAAATTCTTCGATTTTTGGGATCTAATGAGCATTAAAAATGGGCAAAAAAAAAAATTTTCAAAAATCTGATAAAAAAAATTGGCCAAAAACACCCCTCAAAACCCGGTTTTTTGGATATGTCTCGGCTATCCGTGGACCGATCTTACTGAATTTCAATAGCAGAACCACTACCGGGATTTAACACACTTTAGCGAAAAAATGAGGTTTCTATCTCAAACCGTTTTCTCAGAAACGGTATTTCAACGAGTGCAGACGGACAGACGGACATCGCTTAATCGTAATCTCTATTGATTCTGATCTAGAATATATATACTTCATGGGGTCTTAGATGGTTATTTCAATACGGAATCACAAACTTATATATACCCTTACACATTTTTGTGAAGGGTATAAAAATATCAACAACTTTTGATTTTTGCTTCAAGCAGAGCCAATCGATCGCATGTATGTACGTGTAGCGGAACAGGCACGACCGCACGTACGAAGCGAGTGTCGAGTTTATTGCATGTGTACTGGGCTCTTAAAACGTCCAAAGTTCATAGAGTGCTGATGAAGGGTGTGCACCTAAATACAAATTTCACTTTTCTTTCCTTAATTCATATTGACAAAAAAAAGTGATCAAACAAGAGTTGAATTTGATACAGTTAAGAACCACATGGTTTTCAATTTTTCCAAATAAAAGACAAGTGTTATTTCATTCATGAATAGTGAGCAGCTGGCCATCATATTTAGAGTAAAAATTTGAAAGTATAGACTTTGATTTTTTAATTCATTTATTTTTTCTGTTTTTTACATAACTATAAATATATAAACATTTGTTTTTTATGTTTAAAGTACTTGGTTACTTTAATCTTATGCCAATTATACATAAAAAGAAAAGTGGTAATAAACAAATTCGAATAAATTATCAAAAATATTTTTTTAAACAAATATAAAACAGTAAGTAGATAATTTATATAATAGTATTTTACAAGTTTGTTTGTCCTTTAAAATTTTTTCTTAATGATTACTCTAAGATTTATTACCATTTTAATGTCAGCTGATTTTGTTTAAATTTTTATACACATTTTTCTTTTTACAATAAATAATATAATGTAGGGTGTTTGTATGTATGTAAATGTTCATGCTTTTGCGTAATTTGATGCAATTTTTCTTTGTTTGCTTTGATTTTAAAAATACGTTCGAATATATTTTCCCAAAAATGGTTACAAATTTTGAATAATTCACCTAAAAATTAATACAAAATAATAAAATTATGTTACAGGAAAACTAATTTTATAAGATGCATACATACATATTTACATTGAGAAGTGACTTTTAAGAATAAATACATACAAATTACCAATACTAAATTTACAAATCCATTTTCAATTCTGGAAAAGGAAAATACTTTGTAAGTGAGTGAGCATTTTTGTTTTGAATCGTCGCGATTAATTGTAAGTTTTATTAGATCTTATTAAGCAGCAACAATTTTCCCATGTGTACTTGTTAACTGACGAATTATCTCGATAAGTCTTTGGTCGCAAAGTATGTATGTAAAATGAACGTGTGTTTTCTATGAAAATGTGAGTATGTATTAGGGTGGTTCTTAAACCTTTTTTTTTTATCGATTTTGATGAAAAAGTCCGACTGGAACATATTTTTCTAAACATTTCACCTCTTTAGGTAGCTACATATAATGTTTTTAGAAATTTTCTCCTCTTCGTCATGGTGTAATGCGGGTGAATTCTACTACTTTTCATTACTGACCAATACCGAATACTTTTCATTTCGGTTGTCAATACCTCTCAATACTTTTAACACGTTTTTGAATATTTGGCAGCAAGTAGTTTTCTTCTTATAAGTCAAAAATAGGTTTATGAACAAAAGAACTACTATTTTCTATTCTTACCACCTTAAATAGAAACAGTGCAATAACATTGATTTTAAGTAGAGTTGTGTTTTGTGTAGGTCTGCAAGTATTGAGTAGCTACTTCTGAATATTTAACATAACAAATAAGTAGAAAAAATTCAGTATTCAGTACCCTTCAGTACTCAATACTTCACCAGCACTATCATGGTGCCGCCAGAGAAGACAAATGTACGACTGACCCTATTAATTTATTCTCCTCAACGTTTTTTGTTGAAACATATTTATGTATCCCTCCTGCCAATGGTAGTAACTAGCTCCAGGGTGCTTCTGGAGGAGTGGAATGGTAATGAGCGGCTTTATTTATTCCATCTAAATGTTTTATATACAACAGCTGAGAAATTAGTACATATAGTAGAGAACAGAATGAATTAGTCTATCATAAATTACGTTACAATATTATAAGCAATTATAAGTATATTCACTGGAGTTTAAGTATAAAGGAAGTCTTCGCTTAATAACATCGATATTGCCAGATAAGTCAATGAGATCATAAAATCTATTTACTTCGCCACAAACTCTGCGGAAAGCATCAAAATTTAAAAAGTTTGATCTATGAAATTGAAGATGCAGTGGAGCGTATGATCTTAGTTGTCTGGTAGGGATATTAATGTTTACTCTGTCGCGGAGATTAGTTGAATCAATTTCTTCTTTTAAAAGTTTTAAAAGAATGAGATGTAGCTACAACTCTTCTGCTTTTCAATGTAAGGAGGTTAATAAGAGCTTCTCGGCTGCGATATGGTGGCAAATTTACAGCACCTTTCACAAAGATCTTCATATCTGGCTGAAACTCTCAAACTGCTGTCATCGTTTTGACTTACTCTTATCGATTCTAGTATACCCCATTGCTGGATGAACATTTGTGGTAGACAACGATGCCATAGTATAGGAAGTATATTCTATTATGTGATAGATAGAGTAGGCCAAATGCTTCTTTCACAGACTGAGAAAAAATAATGTGTGACACGACGTTAGCTTCTGACGGTACTATAATGTATACAGAACTGCCATAAATATCAGTATGGTGAATACTTCGCGCTGTGGACCGATTATTTAGCTTCTAACAGGCTGTTGCAACTCCCAAATTCCGAAGGGCATTGAATTTATGCATGATTTTTTATATTTCTATAAGTTGACTAAAAAGTCACTAGCCTACCAATAGATTGACGAACAGGAGAAAATATTTTTAAATCTTAAATGATTATAATGACAGCACCAGTTGTAGCACACCTTAGCGCTGGAAGAAAATCTGTACTAGACACCAAAGTAAGAAGATGTAGTTCCAGAGGTATATTCTCTCAGATGGCGAATGTTGCAAAAAAAAAAAAAAATATTAAGATACCCACTTGATTATGTTTGTTTGGGTATGTCCACATTCACTATTTCTGTGTACTACCTGAAAAGTGATTTTTGTAAAGTGAGTTGTTTTTTTAATACACTGAAAAAACAATTCAATCCATTTGTACTTGAATCAATCCCAAGCGGTGTCAAAAGTTTGGTAAGTGCGGATTTTCTTACATCAAGTACGTTGTGCTTAAATTAAGTATGTATTATTCAAGCACTAAATACTAAATTTTAGCCATATTCAATCCTGATTTCAGATTCAATACAGCTAAAATCTTTGCTTAAAAACAACAACGCGGTACTTGATTTAAGAACATTCGTACTTACCATAGTTTTGACACTGATTGGAATTGATTTAAGTACGCAATGATTGAATTTGTCTTGATTGTGACGATTATACACTTGATTCGACGTTTCTTTTCTGAAGTCGTCTATTTAATCCCAAATTCGTACCTGAAACTATCTCCTCTTTTTCCTTAATTTAATAACAATTTGTAAACTATTTTGACTTCTAGCCGATTTGAACCTGGAACCTAACAGCTGTCAGCCCAGCTACTCTGCCAATTCAGTTATCGCAGCAATTAAAAAGATGAAACAAAATTCAATACTTATAAATACACACATACTGGTTACAAATACATCTAAGATGTATTTGTTCGCAAGGCGAATCCATTACAGGTGCCCTCATCCCAATTCGCTTCTACATTTTTCCACGATTTTATCTTCTGAGTTGTCAAAGTTGATAGCAAACGACAAAAAAACTTATGACGTCTCGAGAGAAAATGTTGAAGCGAATGGAATTGCGACCAGCTATACTTGATTCGCCTTGGAATTTCGTGCTCATTTTAAGTCATAACAGGATTGATTCTCTTTAATAATCCCCACCACTCTGTGTGCTATCCGTAATTGAATCAAGTAGAAAAAACTTAAATTTAGAATTTCTTTCTGTGTAGAATATAATGATGTTAGGTGACCCGGCGACGCGTTGCTAATGATCTTATAGCAGTTGTAAATAATATTAAGCTACGAAAGTCATTCCGACATGAGCTGAGAGACGCAACATTTTTAAATCATTTGTTTATTCAAAATTTATTCATGTGCTGAAGGTCGCCAGTTTTGTTCAACGTGATGTGTATAAAGTCTAGAGGCATTTTTTTTTTTGCTTGAAGCCAAGCAGCTGTGCTTGGAAATTTTCCGATTTCAATGTTTTCAATAAAATTTATCAGTTTTTAAAAAGATTATAAATAAAACTCCATTAAATTTAACTTATACGCTTTTATTTCTTCGGTTTAACACTCCGTTCTTGTAATATATTCTAGATCACCTTCATTCAGTCATTTCATTCTTTCCCTGCGAGCTGAAATTTTTCGTGATTGCGACTTCCAGCACACCAATTTTGTGATTTCAAGTCATAAACGTAGCTCTTCGGTTCCAAAATAATGTAGATTTTGAATTCAACGTTGAAAATTTTTACATGGTAATTTTACTGAGATGCACTTCCAAAAAGCACTGGTTTATCCAAATAAGTGTTACGATATTGAACGCAATTGCGTACATAAAAACTAATTCATTGCGACAATCGTGCACGCCTGAAGAGATAAAATTTGTACATTATGTATTAGAATATCAACTTAATTATTTATTATTGCTTTGAGAACCAACTGAAATGTATTAATTCAGGTCCAAAACTGATCCCTTTTTATAAAACATTTTCTGAAAAGGGTTCATTTTTGGACCTGAATTAATACATTTCAGTTGGCTCTTAAAGCAAATAAATAATTACGTTCATATTTGAATATACAAAAAGCTTTTACTTTTTGAGACTTTCAAAAATACAAATCGTAGTAAACGATGGTAACTCGTTGTATAGAAGGTTGCAAAGAAAAGTAAAAGATTTGCAAAACGAAAAGAAATGTTTGCTGTGTTAAAGGTTTGTTTGAGCATATCTGATTCTCATTTAGTTCATGGGAATTATGGAATAAGTAGTTAAGTTTCAAACAAACTTTTAAGAATTTTTCAAGTCTACTGGTGAGTTGATTAGACATGTCGTCGGCGTATAGACAGCTGAAAGAGACAGAAAACATTTTGTAAAAAGGGTTCATTTTTGGACCTGAATTAATACATTAAATATTAGTTTACATGCTGCACATACACAGAAAATTAGAAGGCGCATTTCATTGTTGGAGAGTATAAATATTGTAAAATATTCCGAAGTGTAATGGTCGTACGATTTGCAAGAGATTGTGCATTTAGCTAAAGATTTTGATAGAATTTATAATTTTGGTCGGTACGTGTTTCCGCCAACTCAGAAGTTCTTGGAAAAACTGCCACTTAATAACATGTTAGTTAAAAAGAAAAAAACGTAAAACTACATCTATATCTACGTAAAATCTAAAAGATTCACATTAAAATCTTCCACGTTTACATTACCGTTATTTGATGTCTTGCAAGATTTCACTTTCATATAATTAATTTTTGTGCATCACTAGATGCAGAGTAGATTTAGTCAAATATAGCCTGATAGTAGATTTTTGAATGGAAATCTCGTCAAAATGACCAGATTTGCCTTGTGATCCCTCCCGTATGTGTTAGATTTTGCGTAGATATAAACAAGCTGTAAAACTAGAAGTAATTTTCGTCTAAGTTTAGTGGCTATTTTTATAAAACATACCAACATTTTCATTCATGTATTTACATTAGAAACAAGTAGTCATCTTTTACTGTTGTTTTCAATATAAATTCAAGAATGACCATTTGTGTACGTTCTACAGAAACAGCCAGCAGATGTCCCTAATATTCGTTTATTTTTGTTTAATTTACTCTTATTAGAAGCTCAACTGACCAATTTTTAATTATCCTATAATATATATAAAAATTTTCTTTTTCTGTGTACAATTTTTAGGTTTGATTTAATTAGAAGTTGAAAATAAACAAACATTAAATCTATTCGAGAATGAAGAAAAATGTTATTTAAAAAAAATATTTTGTTTTGCTTCAGCTGTATTGCACAGTCCCTGATTTTGAATGCTATTCACTTCATATAAATCAGATGAGACGGGGAGCTATTTGGCCAAGAGGATGCATTTGTTGTGATGCAGGAGGTGCTGAGCTTCAACTTGCTCTTTGAAGCACCTGCAATAACTGATCTGTGGCAGAAAGTGGTTGTACTGATGTAATGCTGGTACAAATCTCACCATTCATATTACCACTGAGAACGTTTGTGTTGTTGCTATGATGAAGGGAAGAACCCATAGAGGATGATGGTGATGATAATATGGTGTGATGGTTGCAGTTGGTGTCGACACTGTTGATAAAAACTAAGAAGATGATGGAATTGAGTATACAGATGTCAACATTGGTTTCGTTTCTGCTTGTGAGTTAACAAAAGAAACATATTGGGTATTTTTGCATTTATTTCTCTACGGGCTGCCTGGCATACTGTCGTCGCTCTCCAGATATGTCACATACGAGTCTGTACTGTCTGGGTGATGGTGAGAAGTGATTCCTGAGTCCATGCTGCCACCTGGTGGACCAGTAATTTGTTGACCTGGTGGCGGCGGATGTGGTCCCTGGTGATGGGGCTGCAAGGGAGGCATACCATTTAGGTCGTAACCATGCATCTGTAATAATGGAATTTTCGAGTGTTGTAAATTAGTTTGGAATAAACACAAAATAACGCTGAAAATATTCTATAAACTTGTTTAAATTTGCCATACATAATTAGAGGACTGAAAGTCCACAACAATAATGTAAGTTAAATTTGAAAACCTATCATTCGTATACAAATTTTAACTTAATTATATCTTTTATAGTATGTTTCCATTACGAGTTGAATCACGCGCTTCGCCCTCTCAATCATATTTATGAATCACACTGTTTACACTACTCGTTTATGTGCTTCGATTTGACTTTTGTTTTCAATTTTCCACTAATTTCGTGAAGCAAATTTTTCTAAATGTCCAAAAGAACTAAGTGAAAGTGTTGTCGCATAAAAACCACATTCATATGGGTATGTATTCGGATTTGGCATTGCAAGGTATTAAATACAACTCAGAACTTAACTTTTATTTTTATGGAACAATTAAGTTTTCTTTGTTTTTTTTTCTTGTTTACAATATATTAATTTGACAAATATTGCAGATAAACTTGCGATATGAATTAGAGAAGACATTAATTGTACGTACTTCGCATGTAGCTTCAATATGAAGCTACTTCATTCGCTCTCAAAATTTAGTATCGCCCCTGATTAGGATGTTAAGCGTATGTTGTGAAAACATGCTATTACATTTAGACGTTCAATTTGGCGCAGTGCTATGTGAAATAATAAACAGACTTCAACAGATATTTTTGAGTTTGACTAGTTTTTTCTTTCTTCATTACTTTCGTTTTCACATTTTCTTAATGGGTTTTTCCACGATTTTGGATTTAAATAAAACAAAAAAAAAGCAGACTTTACCCGCAAAAGTCTGTTCTAAACTTAAAACCGCTGCAGAAGTTGTTTTTAGCTTATTTATTATAACAGCTTTGATCAAACAAATATTGGTTTTAAATTCAATAACTTTCTAAATGTAAGAGTTTTTGCATTAAACAAATGAATTACATTTTTATAGTAACTCTATTTAAGCGGAATTCTTTTTAAAATTTTACTTTTATTGAATATGCTTTGATGTTTTTTTTTTATTTACTTCCTAATACAATCAATTTTATATTTATATATATATGTATGTGTGTGTATACATGTATACTTAATTATTGAGAGTCATCTCATTAGGATGCGATTTTACTTAAATTTGTATGTAGTTGCAATTGGACCATATGGAAAAGGAAGCCGATTTATGGTGTACGAGTATTTCGTAGTATAATAGCCTAGACAGACGGCACAGTTAATTTGCATTAAGAGCTCACTAATTTGAATTAAAAATTTTACGGTGACAGACGACGGTTTCTGCATTTAGTAAACAGCTGCAATTAAAAAACAGCTGTTGTTTGCTATTGATTTTTTGTTTTGGCATTTAAAATATTTACTTAGAGTTTACTTTTACACACAAAATGGATAAAAAGCAGAGTGTAAAATTTGCAGGTTTGCTGTTGATAGGAACTGAACATTTATTTTCAAGAAAGTTGAAATTTCTTTTCATAAAACTGCTCCATAATACAAAAATTGTGCATGCACTAACAATCACAAATTTAAATTTGTTGTAACAGTTGCCTTTTTTGCCTGTGATTCCATTTTATCTATTCACAATAGTAAACAAAATATCAACAGCCGACGGATTTCGACGGTGCTGCCATATTATGTAACTGAATTTAGTATAAATGCAGTTTGATTTTGTGCATTTATGACAGAGCTAAATTCACATTCGAATGTAGATAGTGCACGACTAAATGCGCAAAATGGCCACTAATGCGCATTAACGCTGTCGTCTGTCTAGGGTTTAAGTGCCATTTCTCAATTGTATATGAGTGACTAAAAAAAAAATAATTTAAACATTCACGACTTTTTATTAAAAATCTTTCACTTTCAAAGCTGCGCAGATGAATTTGTATTCGTTATTTCTACGGAAAATCTGCATAATGTATGGGCATTGCCAGAACAAAAAATAATATACATACTCACTTTCTTAATCATTTGCTGTTCAACGTTTATGAATACAAAATTGTACTAAACATTAATTGGGCTTCGATCGCTGTTCAACTAAATAGTAGCTGATAACAAATAGAATCTGTGAACAGGTGAAACATTTTGTCAATAAGCTGACCAAATAAAGAATTTATTAACACATTAATTTCTGCTGACTAAGCTCTTCTCAATTACGCTACGCATTACCATTGAGAACCACCATATTTTTTATGTATATGTGTTGTGGTTTTCTAAGCACAAAAATTATCATTATTTCGTTCAGTGTTTTTGTAGAATTTTGTTTTTAAATTGGAGATTTTAAAACAAGCTGCTGCATACATCTTGTAGCTTTGAAATAACGCATTCGATTTTATTACATAATACAGTACTTTTCGCTTGTAGTCCATTCTGGATATATCTAAGCCAAAACTGTAATACTCACTTACATATTTCTTCGAGTTTCATACAAATTATTTGCTCTGTAGTCCATTTTCGTTTACAAGCCACATTTTCTTTCGTATCTAATACTCTATGCAAAAAAAAAAACGCTTATAGTCCACTCTGTTTTTTTACACTTTTTTTAGCAACAGATTTTTTAGCAAACAGATTGCCAGTGTTTTTATTTGCCGTTCTGGCAACTTTTATAAATGTAATTTTTTTGGGTAATTCATAAACGTAGAAAAGATTAGTAAACGAGTTGTGTTAAGTGTGGAAAAAAAACTAAAATTAATAAAAGACTATGAACAAAACTGAGCTCTAAATAAATATAAAGTGGACAAATCCACAGTTTATAAAATAGTAAAAAATAGAGAAAAAATAAAAGAAGTGTCCAATTCATGCAGTTTAAAAAAATCGCGTCAAAGAAATGGGGATCACCCATATGGTATGGTTTAACGAAATGCGTGGCTAGAATGCAGTGGTAACTGGCCAAATCCACTACAAATTCTTTTGAATTTGGAAAAGGACTTTGAGAAACAGAATATGTGTTGGCAAAATCTGTGGGGCATCAAAGGATAATGATGAAAGCAGTGCTTCATACATACATACTTCGTAGAGAACCAGTTGCCTCAAATTTATAGAAGAGTATTCACTTTTAATTAGTAATAATAATATTTATGTATTTAAATTAAATAAATATTTGGTTATGTTTAAATAAAGTTTTATTTTGCTTAAAAAAGAGTGGTTTTATTGAAGAAATTAATTTTTCTATAATCCAAATGTGGATTATACAAGGATTCACTTATCATCCATAAGTGGCATATAACAAAATTTTGTTATAGTCCAAATTCGTTTATAGTCCCCAAAAGTTTTGCAAATGTAGTAATGGACTACAACCGAAAACTACTGTATATGCAGGATTTTTAAATAATTATTTTATCGGGCTTTATTTAGATTTTAGTGATCGACATATTTAAGGAAGACAAGAAAAGTTGAGTACTTGTAGGCTGGGGCACATACTATGGCTGTTTCATACTGTTTTTAAGCAGTAGCACTCAGCCATCCTACTATCTGACTTCTACATTGCAGACTGTGTACTTATTAAATTTTATTCTGTCCTTTTCTATTGATTGGGTCATATTGTTTATTCTCTCACAAACGTCCAATTGATATCAAATTTAATTTTGTGTCCCTGCGATATTTAAGCATTAACTTAAACTTTATGGTTTACAATTGTTAATAATTTTATCAGCCTTACGTTCTATTTTTACTTCCTCAAAATAGCTGACCATAACGAGGAGCTTAAACATGCATTGCTGCTTAAAAACAGTATATAATGGCCTGTGATCGTAGCAAATTTGAAGCATAATGAGCAAAGTGGTGGTCGTGAAACAGCCATGGTACGTACCCCAGCCAGTAAGTCTTTAACTTTACTCTTCTTGTCTTTCTGAAAAATGTTGATCACTCCAGGCAGACGCGAAACATCCGTGGTGTGGTCCCCACCTAATAAATCATCAACTTTACTTTGCTTGTCTTTGAACATTAGCTTTTTTCTCAATTTGATGAAATAAACCGAACTAAAGCCCGATAAAATTGTAAGAAGTTGTAAATCATAAAAGTTCGAACATAAAGCAAAAACTACTACATAATACATATTTTCTTATAAAACTGATTTAAATACTGCTTTTATCGAACGAAATGTGGTAAAACCGGCTTCTAGAAAACGGGCTTGTGAACTTTTGATCAGAGTGAACGTGTTTTTTGTGATGTGTGGTCGTAGTAGGTGAACGCGTGCTTTTTTAAAAAAATATTATATGCTTAGTAAACTTTTATTTGGCAAATTATGTATAGATATTCGCTAAATGAGTTCTTAATAAACATAATATACATATTTTTAAAAATGAGTCTGTCAAAGTATACATTCGTAATAGGTATTATAGTGGTTATTGCGTCGTCTTTTTGTGCTATATAGTCAACGTTTTGCTATATTGAAGAGGTTTCGTTAAAAGTTGTTAACTGGATAGTGTCGCAGGGATATACACTGGACACTAAACGGACAAATTAGCTACAGTAAATACTGACTTATTCAGCTTTGCAAAATTAAATGTTCTGTTTTTGTGTTATAATTTATTTATTTTTGCTTAATCAAACGTCCACAAACACTCCCCATTTTCGTTTTTTCACCCACCAAACCCACTTTCCTAGTTTCCCAGTTTCAATACAATGCAATGCATATGTATATAGGGGTCATCCCCTGAGTACTGGTCCCAGTCTGAAAAAAAACTAATTTCGTTTCGATTGAACTAGAACCAACCTGATTGACTAGTTGTTGAAATGCTGGAGTGTGAGTATTAATGGCACCATTGCTATCGAGATCAGCATGGAGGGCAAAGTCAGACAAAGCTTTCCATGGGGGTTGATATGTTTGCACATCGAGACCTTGCAGATTCAAGGGAGAATCGTGCCTCACTGGTGAACTAGCTATCATCGGAATCCCCTGCATAGCGCCGTATCCAAGTTTTCGACCCTCCTGCAATTATTCAAAAAGAATGCGTTATTTAATAAAAATGTGTACATATGTATATGTAGTAACGAGGGAAAACGTAACTCGGTGCTATATGATATACATTCATATGTATATTCAATAAAGTTTAAAAACAAACAAAAATTATGAGTTCCACTTTTCTTCTTCGCTGTACTTGGAATGTAATAAAAAGAAATGTTAACTAGCCATTGTTCAAATATGAACTTTATTTATTTACTTTAGGAGCCAAGTGAAATGTATTAATTCAGGTCCAAAAATAGACCTATCAAATGTTTTCTGTCTTTTTCAGCTGTCTATATTCCACCGACATTTCGTTGGTGCTAATCAATCAGTAGACTTGAAAAATTCTTAAAATAATGTTTCAAACTCAACTAGTTATTCCAGAATTCCCATGAACAAAATGTTTGAACATTTCTGATTCTCATTTTGCTTGTATCTATTGAATGACCCAGTACAATTACAAGGTAATGGAAAGTATGGTTAACTACCACCTTGTGAAGTATGTACTTCTAAAAACACACTAAAACAAATGCTTTTTAATACAAAGAGTAGATTCGAAAAAATGGACAACAATAATGTCATATATAAAATTTGCTGCAAAGGACATTACCAAACTGTATGTGATCAAATATACATCGGAACAACCGGCAATAAATTAAACACGAGACTAGCAGATCACAAATCTGACTTCAAAAATATAAATAAAAATTTAATACAAAAAACAGCACTTGTATCCCATTGTGCAGCAAACAAACATAGACCTGAGCTTGACAATTTTGAAATATTACAAAGAGAAAAGAGAGAAAACAAGCGTTATACTTTGGAAATGTTACATATCATCAATACACCTAAGGAGAGAAGAATTAATTTCGAAACAGGGGCCGGATTCTGGCATTCGTGATCGAATATACTCGATAATAAAAACAATGTAGAGCAAAAACAAAATGAACAACAAACACACAGCATTCTGTAACGAAATCGTTCAATCACGAGTGCCAGAATTTGGCCCCTGGTATTGATAATTGCGCCACCAGTTACAGACATGTAATAAATTAAAAAATGAGATAAAATAGCATTAGTAATTTTTTTTAATGTATGTTTCGTCTTCCTTGAGAATGAATGAATAATATATAAAAACTTGGCCTAGAGCTTGGAGTCTTTTTATTTTAATAAGGACATTCTTATTAAAAACATCAAGATGTAAACTTTTATATGTATGTTCTTATTGATATTGATTTTTCAAAAAACACTTCCTGTGGTATTCGAACGCACTACCTTCCGATTGCCAGTATCCTTTAGTTCTTAACTTTTTATTGTTATTAGTATTTGCTGTCGTGGAGGCCAATCAACTACATACACCATGCAAATTTTAAGCATCTTATGGTGCAAAAGTTACCGCAACTTTTCACACTAAACTGTGTCCCCGTCCAAAGATACCAATTATAATTCAATTTTTCGCTATTTTGGTATAGTGTAAAAAATTCAAGTCTCTATCTTTTACGGTTCAAAAACTAGTTGCTTTTTTCTATTTTAGGTATTTTTTGCTGTGTAGTCCTGAAAACTGCACATTTAAATTTCAATTTAAACCTTCTAGCTCTTATGATTAAAAAGTTACAGATAATTTTAGCTTCATGTATGGGAGCATCTTTTAGTTCTTAGTTGTTTGTTGTTTTGGATATTTGTTGTTGTAAAGCCTATGGGACTATATATCCTGTAAAAATTTTACCTTTCTAGCTCTTAGAGTTCGAAAGTTACGACAATTTTAGCTAATTTTCACAAGTTTCTTGCATGGGAGCACCCTTTAGTTCTTTGTTGTTTAGAGCATAATTTGTGAAAATTTCAGTTTCCTAGTAGTTTTCAACTTTTTGTTGTCTTTAGTATTTGTTGTTGTAGCGGCCGGGTAACCACATGACTTTGAAAATTGAAGCTCTCTAGCTCTTACCGTTTAGAAGAATGGGTCTGCGACGTTCGGACGGACGTAAAAGTCTCAGTAATAGAGTTCCATTTTCACTCTATGAGCACGGAACCCTAAAAACTATGAATAAAAAGGGTTTCTCTACGGTTTTATGGGTTTTCCTTAATGATAAAATTAATGAGATTTACCATAGGAAAATAATAAGGAATTTCTATATATTCATTTCTTTCTGCCGGGACACCCCTTAACCTAAAAATGTTTCAAAGAAAAAATGTTATAAATATATATTCTTAGGTTGTTTTGGCTCTGTATATACATTTGTATGTAGCGGACATATATTTATATGGCATTCAACTCGGTTTGGTTTTAAAGATTGTTTCAAACTTTACTACGTTTATCTTTTCTTTAAAATACAAGTAGTAATTGAAACGTCTCTTAAGTAGTAATTAAAACGTCTCGATTCTATTGATGAACTGAATGGCAGCAATGAAATGTCAGCTGAGAAGCTAGACCAAAAACAATTAGGAGGTCATTTCAGTTCAATATTAAAAAATGTCAAACGGCTTTTTTAAGGCAAATATTGAATTCGCTTTTTTAAAGCTTTTTACCTTTTCCTGCTGCATTTGCAATTTCATTTGCAGAGTTTTCTTCTTATCTTTGCAACGTTTGTTTTGAAACCACACTCGTATGACGCGTGGTGAAAGACCAGTCATTTCCACAAGTTGCTCTTTCATGAGCGCATCAGGTCGCGGATTAGCATTGTAGCAGGTCCTGTCAAAGTTACAACAATTTTAAAAACTTTAATAAGTGAAATTAAACTGACTCTTTTACTTACCTTAATGTATGTAATTGCTTTTCATTGAGCACCGTTCTTACTCGTGTTGGTTTTCCATCCGATGGTCCTGATGGTCTTTTATCCCTAATACTTTTATGTGACCCCGATTCGCTGCCAGAGTCTACAAAAAATCAAAAACCAAAGAATACTATATTTTAATCATGCTGGCTTTTAAACAGTTAGTAATTGGCATTTTTATATGAACAAGAACAACAACTGCTTTGGCATTAGAGACTGGCACGGAGATCATATAGAAATTCATATAAGGAAAACAATTTTCTATTTCTACATGGAAAAACTGTCACGTACAGAAAAAGTTAATATTTCTATCGTTTACATTGTGCAACACAGTTCAGGGCAACAATCCGCTGGCGATAATACACTTTTAAAACAGGTTTCAGACGACAGGGCGCATATTAAAAGCAAAGCAAAGTTGGATATTTGCGGAAGTAACGCCGTAATAGAGACTCTTTCATCCCAAAAGTGTTTTATTTGTGGCGTTACCTTAAGACGACGAACGAGACCCTGCAATGTTTAACAGCAATCAAGAACATATACTTCATAATTGGAGTCATTGCTTCGCATGTATGTATGTACTTCTCACATATCAACTACCAATATTAAGAATATTAAGAAATGGCAGGCTAGAAGCAGCGAAGACAAACCAGATATCTACGTTCGTTCCGAGGAAATCAAAATGAAATGGCACTTATTGTGGATAAACCAAACTTAATATTTGGTTCTTAAAATGCACGCCGCTTTTTCACGAATGCTGAGATGATTGCTGCGATCACAAGGTCGAGTGTTACAATTAGAAAAAAGTTTGATATTATTTTGAGGACATTGTCTTCTGGATTCTAGATAAACTTAGTGGTATAAGAAGAAAATGTTGTCTTGAAACCAGAAAATGTTATCTTAGTCCTTACTCGTGGCACTGTATGCTTGCTACCGTGAATAAAATATCAATTCACAGTACAGAAGCCTCAAAGCGCCATTGCATCCAGTTGGACGGCCATAGAAAGAGGCTCAGGAAGCACGGAATAAAGAAAGCAGCATGTTTAGAGAGTAAAACACCCACAAATAGATATTTTTTACGCGTAAGTTATAACATCTGATATTTTGATAAATAGCCTACCGAAATACCACCGAAAACTTCACTTACAACTTATATGGTAAGTACTTATTGTCTGCTTTACATTGTAACTATATTTATATATCTGCCAGTTTTTTTCATTATTATACAAGAGGTCCGAGTTCGAGTCCCAGATGGGCCGAACATAAAATTTATTTTTTATTTTTTTGCGTTTAACCGATGTTTGGTAACTCAAATTGTCATGAGCGAAATTTGATTACAAAAACAATAAGCTGATACAATATCATAGTAACGGGTTATCCATTTTGCGGTTTCAAAAATAAGTGTAAACAAAACACATATAAAACATTTTGTTCATTATATTTCTTTTTTATTATAAAGATGGAACGTTGACGTTATGTGTGAAACACTACATCATATAAATGTCCAGCACGCGAAGTGTTGCAAGCATTGATTCTTTTGAGGTAATTTTCGACCACTTTTGACACATATTGGGCGGTATCTCAGCCATAACATAAATTATCTGCATAAACACGATCTTTCGCGTAGGCCTATCAAAAAAAGTTTAACGGTATTAAATTTTAAATATTCCTTAATAGAAATAGTTCTCTTTAATACATTTATTTTGTAAGGAGCCTCTAAGTTTCGTGTTGCTTAAGTTGATTTAATATTATTATTTTCTTGAGCTGAAGGTCTCTTTTTTGTATGTATTTATTCGAATAGTTTTGTCGATATTTCGCTCTCCTTCGGATAGCTTCTTCACGAGATAGCTTCTTCAGGACAATTTAACGAAACATCGACAAAATTCTTTGAAAAACTAATTTATACAGCTTCAGATCGTTTTAATATAAAAATTGTATTAACAATATTATTCAATATTTCCATAATAGTTTGTTATCATCTTCAGGATAATATTTGTAGTTAAATCGAAAATGTTGAAAAAATTTTTGATTTATAAAAATTCAAAAATTTAAAAACAAAAAAAAATATAAATAACAGTAAAAAATAACACAAGTAGAAATAAACCAATTCTATGTCTAACATTTGCTATGTTAACATTCCCAACATGTTGCATTGCAACGTTGTGTTAACACAGCAAACATTACCCATAGACTAACAATGATAATATTTTAATATAATAATAAACATTAAAAAAAATTCAAGTTCCTAATCTTTTATTAACTAAATATCTATAATTCTGCGCTAAATTCTCTGTGTCTACTCTAAAGTTCATCCTAGTGCTTTAATTATCTCTAACATTTCTAGCATGTAACGTTTCTTATAACTATTTTCTTCCAATGGGATCTCCAGCTTCTCCAATTATTGCAGATATTGTAATGGAAAGACTACTAGATAGTTCTATAGAAGTTTTAGATGTAAGACCCAGAATAATTACAAAATATGTAGATGATTTGTTTCGCATAATTCCAGACAGGGCTGTTAATAACATGTTTACAGTATTGAATAATTTTAATGATAATATTAAATTTACAAAGGAAAGGGAATGTGATTCAAGACCTCCATATTTAGATACCTATACTTATACTTAGGAGAAACAATAAATTGATAATTGATTGGTACCAAAAACCAACAGCTTCAGGCAGGATAATTAATTATTTTTCAAAACGTAGCAAGAGTATCATCATGATACTCTTGACACAGCTAGAAATTTTGTAAAAAGAGTTCTCAAGATTAGTGATGAGGAATTTCATAAAAAGAATATTATTAAGATTAGGAATATTTTGGAAGATAATGATTTTCCGGCTACATTGACTAAGAGATTTGTGAATCAGATTAAGAAGAGAAGTACTCAGAATATAGTTAGTATAACTGAACCAAAAATTTACAAGCCTTTAACGTATATACCAGGACTATCGGAGAGAATAGCAAGATCTAACATATGTATATAATAGGAAGCAGCATAGAATAGCTCATAAATGTTATAGGACATTGGATAAATTATTTGGTAAGACAAAAGATACGTTTGATACATTAGATATGGCAAATTTAGTATATAAAATCCCTTGTATGGGAAATGACCAGGAGAATTGTGATAAAGTATATATAGGGACTACAAAAAACAAACTAAGGACTAGAATAGCAGGACATAGATCGGACCAAAAATATAGACATATAAATGCACAGAAGACAGCATTATCTTCGCACTGCAGTAGATTAAATCATTATCCTCATTTTGAAAATGTTTCAGTGTTAAATACAGAAAAAAGAGAGAATTTAGCGCAGAATTATAGATATTTAGTTAATAAAAGATCAGGAACTTGAATGTTTTTTAATGTTTATTATTATATTAAAATATTATCATTGTTAGTCTATGGGTAATGTTTGCTGTGTTAACATAACGTTGCAATGCAACATGTTGGGAATGTTAACATAGCAAATATATCCTGAAGATGATAACAAACTGTTATCGAAATATTGAAATAGCTGTATAAATTAGTTTTTCAAATAATTAAAAAGATCAAATAAATATTATATATCGACAAAATTATTTAGAAAAATACTATATATCGCAAAATTAATGCATTGAACTTTTTAAATGTGTAATTAATACAAAAACCCATAGTCATTATTTTGACCAAGCATTATTTTTTTAAATAAACTTAGGTATATCAAAGTTCATATATGACCTGGTATTACACATTTATATTGAAAAGCCTCTAATTACAGTTTGGTAAAGGGTATCTAAGATTCGACACAGTCGAATATAGCACTCTTACTTGTTTTAGATCAAAATGACAAACGCTTTTTTTCCTTGAATTTTATTTTTTCATTTTTTAACTTTCTGACAGCTTGGCGACTTTTTCAATGTGTATGCATTCAGTTCCTTTTACTTTACCCAGGTACTTTACATTTGGTAATTAAATTGCAGTGTTGCCATTTTTTGCAAATAAAACAGTATGTATGATTCTAACATAAATTAAAAACTTAAAAGAAATTTTTCGTTCGGCTTGAGGTCAATATATTTTATTTCCTTCTCTTTAATTTATTACTTAAGCCCAATGTTTCGACCAACGTCGGTGATCATCTTCAGGAAATCTAGAAACATAAATGAAACAACAAAAACAAACATAAAGTAATTACTTTTACGTTGGTCGAAATATTGGGCTTAAGTAATAAATTAAAGAAAAGGAAATAAAATATATTGACCTCAAGCCGAACGATAAATTTCTTTTAAATTTAAACTTATGAAAGGTCAACTAAAACACAAACACTTGTAACAAATTAAAAATGTATTTGGAAAAATGTACATATGAAGTATGAAATACAAAATATTCAAGCGCTTAGTGTTTAAAATACAAAATAAATTTATGGGACGTATGTATTTAAAATACAAATACAAAGTACGTATTTATATTTAAAATACGTATTTCAAATACTGCCCAGCACTGCACATAAGTACATATGTGAAATGCAACATTGGTGCTAATATATGTATACTTATGTATATACAAGTGTGTCAAATAAATTTGGACACATGTATGTACACACATCGGTTCATCAGGTATTACTAAATGATATTATTATTTTATATAGAAAAATCCTAATTATACTTTGTTCAAGGGCATATACGATTCGACATGGACAGAGTGCTATAGGCTTGTGATAATAATATGTATTTGCCTTTTATGAAACCAAATTAAATTGATTATGCTTTGATGATTTTGATTTGGCAGAGTAATTCGGATAATTGTAAAGGCTTAATCAAATAATCTAGAAAGTCAAATAATTCGATACTCTAGTACGTATGTACATATGTATGTATGTACATTCATGCGTGCACTGATGTACATACATATGTATATGCAAGCATGCACGGATATTTATTTACGTACGTATGTATGTATGCTTTTCGTTACACTTCAAAGGAAATTCCACTGTCAGGCTAAACAGTATGCTTAATGCTTAGGGCGCTTAATCCAACAATTGTCTGTAGAACATTTTCGAAAATATTTCGTTTTGTATTTTTGTGTGTTTAAAAATACTGTTTACTTAAGATATTCATTTAATTTTTGTTTTGTTGGAAAAGTAAAACAAAATAGTTTTTTAAACAAGCAAGAGAAAAAAATTCCACCGTCAGTTGCGTTGTATTTCTAATATCCAGTAGAGAAATCCAAAGAAATCAGGATCAAAAATTGTAAATTTCCGCTAAAGATGTTGAATGAAATGCTGTTGTCATTCCTAAGAACTAATTTAGCGACTGGCGGCGATATAAAATGCATAAAACACAACATTTGTGAGTACGTATGCATTAGGGTGCACTTACAAAAAAGTCAGATTTTTCCTAGTTTCACGACAATCGAGTTAAGAAATATGCCGTCAAAGTTGGCAAAAAAAGGATTAAGAAATCACGAAAAGCTTTGCAGTTGCTCTTGCTTTTTCTCGTCCACATTCTTCTGAGCATCTCAACCCCTATTGCCCCTCTCTAAGGGGCTGCCATATAAACATAATATGTTTAAAACATTTCGTTCCCATCGGCATAACTCGCCACGCGGTGCCGCTAGAGAAGTCAAATGCATGACTGAACACCAATAATTTTTCCTATTCGATATTTTTTAGAACATGGTAAACCTCTATCTCTTCTCCTTACGGAGCTCGATACAAAACGACATTTCTAAATTTTTGGAATGTTCCAGGGTGCTTCTGGAATGTTCCAGGGTCAATTGGTATTCCCTATTTTTCTGTAATTTTTCCAGTACATATCCACCCCGTACCTCCACTTCCATATAAAAACAATTTTTATAACATTTTTCTCCCTTGCCCTAACTAGTTTCAAGGCGTTTCTAACGATGTAAAATGTATGACCGACCCACATTAATTTTCTGTCATGATATTTTTCGTAGCAAACAAGCCTTCTATCTCCCCTGTTGCGTTCTTGAAGAATATCACAGGATTATTACAAATGCTAAAATATATTTATTCTCCGCTGCTGTCAGCGGAGACACCTACCAATAAATATTAATTAGTTGTGAAAACGGACACTATCAGTTGTTAGATGTCGCTAAAGTAATGTATGTCACAACAAAAAACAGCAATATTGAAAAATTTACCAACAGTTGCTTTTCTTCGTTTTGTAGCAGATTGACAAAAAAATACATACAGATTTCACCTTGTATTACACTCGAAGATGAAGAAGAAACGTAAGGAACTTCGTTCCTAACGGGGGTCCCCCGAACGCATTTCTTTTTTTTCTGCCATACAAAGAAATACAAAGAAAGAGAGATGCAACATTAGTGAACAAAGCAACAACAGTTATTGCTTGACGGAATTTAAAAATACATAAATTTGTATGCTACACACATTCATTAATTTATGGATATTTATACATATGTATAACTGTTTTTTGTCTCCATTTGCATTTAGCTTCTTGCCTCTAAATTTAAATATCTTACTTTTACCTGCATTTTTTTGCTCTCGCCGAATGAAGCTTTTCATTCCCGAGCCTTTCAGGTGTGTAGCATTTGAAAACGCGATACATAAACCAAAATAAATGCAAAAAACTCATTCGCAAATCAGAAAAACATCAATGCCTCTTCGTGCTCCATGGATATGCGTTAAAGTTTTCAGAAACCATATTTTGTTATAACATTTACTTTTACGTACCAAAACTTGTCTAACTTCCCTTACAAGGTTAACTTCTTGAAATGTTGGTTTTCGCTATATCTCGGCTACATACGGTTCGATGTCGGAAATTTTCTTTTTTACCTTAAATCACCCTTATTTTATTTTTGCGTCTTTTTAATATTAAATATATTTTCAGTTCGCTACAAGCGAAGCTTTCCTGTATCTCGCCTATACATAGTTGGATGTCGGAACTTTTCATTTCGTACGTTAAGTGCCCAAGATACGTTCAATGAACTTGTCGCTCAGTTTGATTGTGTGCGTGCGGTAGTGCTTGTTCGGCTACACGTACATGCGATCGACTGTGTTTGAAGCAAATATTTTTATTGAAGCAATATTTTCCTCACGTGCCCACTATTGCACAACAGCAAAACAAAAAATTTGGTTTCAAATTTCATGGCGGATATAAAAATAAAATGCGTAATTTTCGCTTTTTTTGTTTCTTTATGCATACATATGAATTTTGTTTTTACCCTGCTGGAAATGTGACTGCAGTGATTTATGTCTGAGTTAGTCGTGAAAATACTATTTACTATAAAAATTTTAGATGTGGGTGTTACTGAATATCGATTTTTGACGTTGGCATAACAAAAATGTGGATTCCTTGCTTCGCCGGCCATTCATTACAAAATATTCGACATAAGAGGTGACTTCCCGCTGCATTGTAAATTCCTTTCTTCAGTTTACTACAGGGGAACTTAACTTTTAAAAGTGTACATAAACATGGGAAAATTCATTCCAGGATACAAAATTAATCGAGAGAGGGAAAGAAATTGTTAATTTTTTTATTTGAAGCTTTCAATGACGAAAAAAAAAGTAATTTGGTAGGTCGAAGTGATAGACCAGTGCGCGGAGGCACACATAAATCTTTTTACGATTTATTGAAAACTATCTTTGCACGAGGTAACACAGCACAAGACAAAAATAACTCAGCACCCGACGGCATAACATAAACGAAGGCTACTGAGTCACAAAAGCTATGATTTTTGCCGCCTTTTATTGTATGCCTGGAGCAAATTATTAAAATACACGACATGCACACAATCAAACGTGAGTGACGAGTGTATTGAGCGTTTCTTGGGCACTTTGGAGCCACCTTATTTATATTTCTGCGTCTGCTTCTTTAATATTATTGGGCAATAGCTCTGGAGGGTCCCGTTTATTTGCTAGTGTAGTTTTTAACTGCCTATCTCTCAAGATAACAGTTTTGGAGGATCCCGGAGGACTTGCCGGATTTTCCATCTTCAAAAGTAAACACTCAGTTTTTCTAATTGTTTATAATTAACCACCTTTATTTATTCTTATTTACTTTTCACAACTTCATAATTTACCAACTGCGACTGACTGACTTTCCGCTGAATGCTCAGTTTTATACTCCCTGCTGGTTCTGTTGCTGTTCCCTGCTGCAAGTGTGGCCGGCTACCGGCTGACTGTTGTTGTCACGATATTGCTGACTGTGCAATATGCACTAATACGCACCGTCAGCGTATTTCTACTTTTATAATTGGTGATTTATTTATTAAGTTTTTCGTACTTGCTTTTGTTGTTAGTTTTGTTTGCTGTTATTGTTGGCCAGTTTGATTTTGTTGTTTAACACCTTTCATTTGTTCTTACATTTGGGCTCTGGCGTTTGCTATTGTTTTTAATTTTATTCGTTGCTGTTGCTTTTTCTGCAACTGCTTATTTTTTGCTGTAGCTGCTGGTTATACCATTGGTTGGGGGAAAATGTCTCATAGCAAAGCGAACTGTCCCGTATGTTGATCTTTGTGATCAAATTTTTCAAAGACTTGAATTGTGAAAAAAATCTAAATGTTTTTATGCGCGGCCAGTTTAATTTAATATTTAAAATTCTTCAACAGTTTTTAAACTTAATACGAGAGGCAGATATGTAAGCAACATACTCTGAATTCAGAGAAATTGAACTAATTAATTAAACAATCAAGTCTTTTAGGACCTAGAAAAGTACATATTGATTGGCTCTTATAGTAAAGAGCAATTAAGTTAATTTTTTAATATTCAAAAAACGTTTGTTTCAAAAATACAAATCGGTTACCACGATGAAGGTCGTATGAAGGTTGAGAAGAAAAGTATAAGTGTTGCGAAACGATTAAATTGTTTTCTGTATTGGAGGTTTGTTTGAACAGTTGTGATTCTCATTGTGTTCATGGGAGTAATACAGTAAGTAGCGAAGTTTCAAACATTCTCTTATGTTTCTTCGAGTCTACTGACGAGTTGAACGAAATATCGGCGGCATATAGACGGCTGAAAAAGACAGAAAACAATTAATAAGGTCTATTTAGACCTAGAATATTAAACTGAAATCTTTTAGATTTTTTAGGTGCACGCATTTATCCCGCTTTATTTGAGTTCCCGCTCAAATGATTTCACGGTTATGTGCGTTAAAAATTGTGCACTTTGCTCTGCGCACTTGAGCGGAAACTGCCGTATATTATAAAAATTTATGTATGAAAATTAAAAAAAAATTGACTAGAATTTAACGTTAAAGGCATATGTATATCTGCTTTGCAACGCAAATGTTCAACTGTTGCAGTCAGAGTGAACGCGTTCTAGTTCTAAAACTACATTGATGGATGAAAGGAAAAATATTATTGATTTGTATAATTTAAGAAATCATCAGATATTTTTCCTTTCATTATTATGAAACAAATGAAACACAAACGAAGTTGGCATAAGCAAGCAGAATAATTTTTAGAACATCTTCAGGAGTATATTTCTTGCAATCTGTAGAGCGATTCTACAACTTTTGATTATCCGATAATTGTAACTTTTTTTTTATAACTTCATCAGTTGCAGTAACGATTGCGTGATTCTGTTTCATAATTTCAACGATAAATTTTTATCGAAAAATTGGTATATTTTCGCGAAAAAAGTTGTTTTTAAACTTGCGAAAAAAAACATTGCTCCAATTCTCTTTTGTGATGCGTAAGACGGTAATGTTTTTGAGTTTGTATTACGTACGCTACAGTTGGCAGGGGTTTAAAATTGTAAACTTTTAAAATAATTTCTGAATATATGGGAGTGCGAAAAAGTTCAGTGGAAGTGAAACCAAAACCTTCCAACAAGCTTTCGTTGGTAAATTAGTGGACTTGGTTTCAGCAAAAAAAAAAAAAAAAAGCAGAGATCCGAGAAAAAAACGCTGCCAGAGTGGTGCACCAGTTCTGGGCAAAATGTATGAAAGTTGTGTATTTAAAATACAAATAATTTTTATTCCATTTATTTAAAATAAAAAATACTGCATTCTAAAACCAGGTAACAAAAATATGAATTTAAAATACAAAATACTTTTAATCAAAAATGTTTTTATTTCCCTCCATCAACACCAGTTTTTCAAATGTGGTATCAGACAAACAACCTCTTGATTAAATTAAAAATAAATGACAGTTAAAAAACGTTTCACTAAAGGCAATACATATAAAGTTTATCCAAGTCAACATCTGGTTGAGATTTTCTTCTCTTATTGCTTTAGATCAAAATGTCAAACGCTGTTTTTTTCCTTGTAATTTGTTTACTCATTAAGTTTTCCGTTGTGAGCCCGCACGATCCCAATTTGCACGAAATCTATTTCCGTACTCAAAGTTCGGACAAGTGAGAGAGAGAGAGAGCTTTTGAGAGAAAATTGTTCTTATTCTTCTTGCACGAAACAGCCCACACTTTTTCTTCGGGCTGGTTTGTAACTGATAACAAAGAAAACAGTTCAACTGAATCAACCAACATAACAATAATTTTGATATTTTTCCATTTAGTATTTCATACAAAAATACCTGCAAAGCACTTTAAAATCTAAATGCCTGCAGAAAAACACGTCATCTTCTCAAAATGTCTGTTTCAGTTTTCTTTACAGCATCTAAATATACCAGATGTTAAATCGGGAATGACATCAATATTTATTTCAGTAATTTGAAATAAATATTGAGTAATAACTTTTTGAAACACTTTTTAATTTTTTCAGTTTATTTTCTTTTAGATATTTATTTGATTTCATAATTGCCTTTTCATATTTTTTTAAGAATTTAAATGTAATGTACAAGTTTTGACCTTAAAGACTCACATATTGCATATCTTGCAAATAAAATGAGATGAATAGAAAAAGTGAACAGCGAACTGTTCTATGTCTGAAAGTGAGCCACTAATAAATCTAGGTACGAAATACTTAACGTACCAGTTATTTTCTATAAATCCTCTAGAAACTGTGAAAATAGTCCTTTTTGTACTAACACATAAAATTAAATTTGGACAATTACCGCCTAATCTCACGCAGAGTGCACATAGAAGACAAGACCACAGACACTGACACCGGTACTCCTAAAAAAAAAAACAAAAAGTTGTTAAAATACGTTTTACAACAAATTTTTCTCGTACAATTTGCCCCAAAATGTATTTCAGCAACTTTTTAGTTTTTTATAAGTACCGGCATTAATATTTAATATCGAATATACAAAAACATTACTGAAAAAATATGCGTCGATAAAAACGAAAGATAAAACGGTTGACGTGCTACCAATATGTCTCCAAAAGAAATATGGCGGATTGTAGGGGGTATACCAACCCCCAAATTAAGTACTTATTTTACGGAAGAAGATTCATTTCCAATTATTCTCAGTTTAGGTATTAATGGATGATTTAGAAATAATCCATAGCTGTGGATTATTGGAGTGCAATAACTAGCTTATCAAACCTTCTTGAAAATACAGCATCAAGGTTGACTGCAAACTTCCAGGAAGAAGATACATCCAATAATTCCGAGTTGCCATTAATTTATAAATCTGCTAGGGTTTTTCGAATATAAGCAAACGAGTGAATCCAATTCAGATTTCTCAACGGTTTTAGTGGCATCGTTAGTACAGTTATGGCTACAGGTCTGTAGCGAATAGCCGTCGTCAAGTAAACACTGTGACGGACGGACGGGTTACACTTTGTGATGTACGGAACTCTCACAGGGTCTCAGTTTCTTGCCTGAGAACCTCCTTTCGATATGTTGTTTTTAGTAGCTGTAGTTGGAGAGGCCTAGCAACTACATATGTAAGTTTATTTTTATATTGTATTATTTATTATAAAAAAAACTATTTTTATTTTTTTATGGGAGCTTAAGCTCTTTATTTATTAATTACCAACTTAAGACTGAAAATTATAAAATTGTTTTTCTTAAACGTAACTTATTTCTCTATGCACTGAAATTGTTGCCTCAGCGTTTTCCCACGAGTTGCAAAATTATTTGGTGGCGCGTATGCAACGTCAGCAAGACGGACAAGACGGAGTTGTTTATAATGTTGATGTTGAAATAAATATTAGACGTATGCAGCAAAAAAGAATTTAATGTATTGACTATACAAATTAATGTGAAAATATTTATCGTGTTAACTTGTATGCTCTGAAGATATAAAATCTCTACCTCTCGATTATAGCTAATTTAAAAACTAAAGGGTATCCCCATAGATAGGGCAACCTTCAAATTTTTATTTGTTGCTACTTCTGGTATTTGTTGTTTTGTAGGCCTAGTAACTGCATATCCCGCATATACCGTGCAAATTGCAAAAGTTGCAGCTAATTTTAGATTCTTGTATGGGAGCACACTTTAGCTCTAAACTCTGTGGCGTTTTTGTGTTTGGGCGTTTGTTGGGTTAGAGCCGATGCAACCCCATATCTTGTAAAAGTTTCAGCCCCCCAAGCTTTTGTGGTAAAAAAGTTGCAGCTAATTTTCGTAGTTTCTTGTATGGGAACACCCTTCACTTCTAAGTTTCTTATTAATTTGGGTATTTGCTGTTGTAGAGCCTATGTAAGCACTGCAGAGACTGGCTACGGATATCGAATTTTCTAGCATACACAATCTTTTACACAGATTTTTTGTGATTAAGATTTTTAATTCATGAACGATACAGCCTCATTTTAGCAAAAGTTCATATCGAACGATCAGTTTTATTCACAAATTGTCGCAGTTGAGTTGAATGTTAGTGATCGTTTTTTGGTACCAAAACTGATCGAACCAAAAGCAATACTCGTGTTCATTGACTGCATATCAAAGTTTCAAACATACACATTTACTGTTTTTTTTTAGGATTAAAACTTTTAGTTCGAAATCAAGACAGTTTTGTTTCAGCAAGAGGCAAATTAGAGTAGTGTTGTAATATACATCCATGCACACATATACATACGGGTACTTAACAAATAAACTTGGGAAATTTCAAGTTTTAGTATAAAAATTTTTGATTTATTTTAGCTCGTTTTCAGCGAAATTAATAAAGAAGTGTCGTGAACATGCACCATTCATTCATTTAATAACATAGAGTCAAAGTTTTCAAATTCTTAAAAAAAAACAAAACGATTTTAAACGTAATTCACATCCCGAACTTTTTTAGAAACCTCTTGTTTATTTTTTACTTAAAACTTGCTTTTATTATTTTTATTTTTTCGAATTTTTTGTAATATATTTAAATTTTTTAACAGACTTTTAAAGTCGTTTTTATAAAATGCTACTATTTTGATTATTGTTAAACTAAAGGCAAAATAAACTTAGCACGGTGGACATCCAGATGTTTCTGGGCTGCCACGCTCTTCAATCTTTGGTTAGTTCATTGTCAGCAATCTTTGGTTAGTTCATTGGGGTGCTGACGAAGAGCGTCAGTCTTTAGTTCAATATTCACCAAAATAGCAGCATTTTAAACAAACGAATTTATAAGCCTGTTAAAAATTTAGAAATACCTATCAATATCTTAAAAAAAATTCGAAAAAATAAAAATATTAAAAGAAAATTTTAAGTAAAACCCAAAAACCCGGTTTCTAAAAAAGTTCGGGATTTTAAACTTTGGAAAACCAGTTTATGGGAAGTGTCGAATAGTTGACAACTTGAGAAAAACTTCATCAAGAAAACTAAATTTACTACAAAAGTAGCTAAATAATGTCAAACTAATTATATGATTGTATACATATATGTATGTGTTAGGAGTTGAAAAGTAAAAGACATAACCGACCCGTACACGTAAAAAAACACAAACAGGATCGATCCAGTATGCACACATTTGTTTTCGATCATAAACAATCCATGCAAAAGTCACTCAACGTGCATATATTGTATTGTATTATGACTAGGTTGGTCCAGGATGACTCTTTGAACTGCGACCACAGATGATCTATTGTGCAAGACGTGCACATAATTATTATTCATAAGCAAGACGCTTAGCTTGTAAATAAATCAAATCAAGCATACTGTCTTTGGCGATCTTTGCATATAGCAGAATTTTTGTCTTCTTGTACACAACTCGAACGTGCACAAAATTGCTGTAGGCTTGATTTCATCTTATCGAAGTTGTATCAAATGCGAATAAGACTGCTCGATCATACTTGTTGCAGCTCACTGGTAAGCACATATCCTAGAAAAATTCTAGCTCTTTTGGCTTAAAAGTTACAGTTAATTCTCACAGTTTTTTTTTGTATGGCACCTCCCTTTAGTTCTAAATTTTTTGTTGTATTTAGTATTGTTGTTATTAGTAGACCACATATATGTACTGTGAAAAGTTTAGCTCTCTAGCCTTTACCATTTGGGAGAATGGGGCCTGTGGCGGACGTTTTCCGTTTTCACTCTACGAGTGTGGAACCCTAAAAAGAAGCGATATGTGTGGTGCGATAGGAATATAAAGGCTACTTCAGATTTGAGGAGAAAATATTCAAACTGAAGTTTATTATATGCGACGACTGTCGCCTGTCAGGGGAACTTTTTACTTCGCATTAGTGAGCTCTTCAATTAGCTCTATCGCCTGTCTAGGCTATTATTATATTTAACACGTGCTATGAAGAATATAAAAATTTTAATTTATAGTAAAATCCATACATCCCACCCCACGAAATTTTGTCATAAAACAAAAGTTGAAATCTCGATAGAGGTGAGAAATACGATCGTCTGGCGGCATTGAGTTCTGCTAATTGGTGTGTGATGCTATTGTGGTTTTCTATTTTTTTTTTTTCATTTTATACAATTTACATTGAAATGTTTGTCAGTTAGTATTTTTTTAGTTTTTCTCCAGATGTTTTGTTTTTTGCAGTTATTTTAGCATTTGGTGTCGAAGTTGGTGTTGTTGCTATTGACTGCATTTGCGAAGATACTCCTCAATTGAAATACATATGTGCAGATGTTCAAAGATAGTAATGTGTAGATTATGTCAGCGATATCGTGCGACAGTTGTTATATGACATATGTAGCGAAATGTGTCACAGCAAAAATCTACGTTCTGGCTGTTGCCGTGTTTGCTATTGCTATCGTTTGTAGCTGGTTTGTGTTATTATCGTTGATTTATTTATTTTTTTCTTTTTATCAATTTTATGTTAAGTTGTTATGAGAACAACGATTTCGGCTTGTTTTCTTTGTAGTAACATTTATTCATTGTTGAGACAATTTCTATTTTCTAAGAATTTTTCGCATGCATGTACTCGGTAAATGAAAGTTTTTCGTAAATATGTAGTATGTCAATTTTAAAACATCTACTATGTAGTTTATACAAAATAGTAATGATAAAGGCGGTATATGCAGAGTTATGTATGCGTATTAGAGTGGGTCGACTTGTAAGGACAAACATTATTCTGCATTATGCCATCGACTTTTCCTTAGATTTTGGCATGAGGGACAAAAGTTCCACTACGATATACATATGTATCAACAAAATCATTTTCGAACTAATTTTTTATTTTATTTTTGCACTTGACGGGCACCCTGGAACGTCAGCTTAGTTACATATGTATGTATATGAAGCCGGTCAGTTTTATTTTCAGTTGTATGTAATCATATCAATGCTTTTATATTCCTTGCCGAATCTTATACACCCTTTAACAAAGTGTGTAGTAACTAAGAGAATTTCCCATACTTGTGAAACCTTGCTTAGTCCGAAGAGAAATAGTCTCGAATTCAGTCATCGTATTTTCTCAACAATCATTGACAAGGTAGTGCGGAAATGTTCTTTGAATTTATTTTCATTGATTGAGATACTGGCTAGCGCTAAATTGGAGATTAACAGTGCTATGCAGAAAAAATTAATATAGGTTTACTATCCAGTAATAACGAAAATTGCTTAAAGTGTTTTTCACAAACGATTATTAGCTTAATTTGTTGGCTTTAACGGTGTATTAAATGCTGAAATTTTAATGTATGAAGACCCCTACTCTTTAAAGTAAAATGACACTTCCTTTTGATTGTTCATTTGTACAAAAAATTTTGGAAATATTCAAGAAATTGTGAAATGCAAAAGGGCGTCACAACAAAAAAATCGAAATGAAGGTTTTTACTGATTATGGTAGAGCAAATCAAAATACTTGTGCTCATAAATTTTTTCATTCCTAATGTCAAAAACAACGACTTTATTAAAGATCAGAAAATATTAATACCTGCAGACTGCCACTTATTTTATGATGACATTCCGTTTGAAGATTAACCCAGTATTCATAAAAACTAGCCATAGAAAACTGTTATACTAAGTCCACCTTAATTTTTTTTAAAATGCAATGAATTTATCTTTAATTTTTTTAGACGTTATTTAATGAAATGTTATATTGTTTTTAAATTTTCAGTTACTAAAAAAATTGTATATGTATATTCATTTTAATAAAATTTATGATGTTACGCCCTTTTGATTTCAGGTCTTTTGAATTCAAAAGGGTGCATCCCACACAACTAATAACAACAACGTTGAAAGCATATTTTGTAAAATGGAATACCTTTTTATGAATATGTACTTAAAAGAACAATATATTTTTAGTAACTAATATTTGCAGCATACCACCGAAAACTTCACTTACAACTTATATAGTAAGTACTTATTGCCTGCATTACACTGTAACTAACTTTATGTGTCTGCCACTTTTTGCATTACATTGTATGTATTTTATAACGCTTACTTTTTTATGTAACTCATTATTATATAGCCCAAACTATTAAGCCAAGAGGTCCGAGTTCGAATCCCAGAGGGACCGAACATGAAAATTATTTTTATATAATTTTATTGCGTTTAACTGATGTTTGGTAACTAAAATTAGTATGAGTGAAATTTTATTAAAAACCATGCTAAATTCGTACAAAAAATAAGCTGATTCAATACCATAGAACAACACAGCATCTATTAAAATTGCTTGTTGTACTTTTTATTCTACTTATTACGATGACGTTTTAAATCCTACAAGAGATAAACAGGAAACTTTGCAATCAATACAAACTTAAAGGAATCAAACATGAAAAGAAAATAAGAACAAGCGTCGATGGCTGGTGTAGTAGTGTAAGCTGCTATCAACCTGGATGTGGATGGTTCGATCCCGCTTGCTTCCTTTTACTTTTTTTTATAAAACAATAAATGTGGTAAAAAAAATTGCGTAAAGTTTTCTTGTCCCTTCGGTGTGGTGAATTTGATTTGACGTTAAAAACTCATCTATTTTTCTAACCAGGTGTATGTTTTGAAATTTTGGCGAATCTTTTAAAACTTTAAAAAATATATTTTTTTTATCAATGATGTAGCAGTCAGTTCTGACAGGCTTATGACATTGGGAATGATTGCTCAGGTATGATGAAGGTATCTATTATGTCAGACTAGTCAGATTAATCAGCATCTGAAATGATTTGGCAGTACTGTTACTACATAAACATTAACATAGTTGTAGCTACGCAGTTCAGCCATATGCCTCGTTAGTCAAGTAATTTATAAGTATGAGATGCAGAGAGAGAGAGAGAGAGAAAAAGAGAGAAAATCACACGTACACTATTATTTTCATTATGATGCAACTAATAATGAAAAAGGAGACAAACTCCAAAGATACCTCAGCAATCTTGGCCCGTTAGCTACAACAAATTACTCACCTTGGAAAGCTACCAACCTATTCAAAAAGCAGATCTCACATGGGCCCCCACTAATGAAGAAAAATCAATTGCTCTAGCAAATCATTTCTCAAAAACCTTCACAAGCTCAATTCCGATTCCAACTGTCAACAAAAAAAAAAAAAAAAAAAATCATAAAGGCAAACATAAAAGATAATAAATCTACCAGTTATGATCAGACCACCGGCAAACTCTTAAGAGAATTACCTAGTAAAGTCCTTGTTTACTTAAGAAATATATTTAATTCAATTATCCGCATTAAGTACTTTCCAAAAGTTTAGATATTTGCTGCAACTCCGAAACCAAATAAAGAAGAATCAAAACCAACCTCTTACAGGCCTTATTGGCTTACTACCATTATTGTCAAACCTCTTTAAAAAACTCTTCTTTGAACGCATCGAACCCATCCCTGAACACCAATTTGAATTTCGACGAAATCACTCTACTATTCAGCAAATGCATCGAGTAACAAAAAAATAGCGTCTGATATGGACAGAAAAACTTTTGCGTTGCAACACACCTCGATTTTGCCAAGGCCTTTGATGCGCATGGCACAAAGGTCTTCTCCACAAGCAAAAAAAAATTCATTCTGGTTACATCTGATATTCCAACTCCGACATTAAATATTAATATGATAGCTACCTTCGCTGATGACACTGTTATACTACCTTCTCACGAAAACATTAAATGGGCTATGCACAACAATTGCTCAATAACACGTTAGAGTGGTTCAACAGTTGGCTAATACAGCCGTAAAACCGTCATAAAACAGTAAAAGTAATCTATATTAAAAAAAAATACCACAAACAAAATACAAAAACCAAAAACAAATTGAACAAATAGTTCACCAATTCTGTTGAATACGAAGGTAAAATACCTTGGAATGACAATTTACTCTAAGCTCATATGGAAAGATCACATCACACAGAACAAAAAGGAATTAAACAACAAACTCAGGCTCCTAGGTAGAGATTCAAAGCTATCGACTCAAAACAAACGATCATACACTGAAAAAACAATTCAATTCATTTAAACTTAAATCAATCCCAAGCGGTGTCAGAAGTTCGGTAAGTACGGATATCTTTAAATCAAGTCGGTTGTGCTTGCTTTACGGATTTTTCAATCGCTAAGCACTTAATTTTAGCCGCATTCAATCACAGTTTCGGATTGATTTCAGCCATACACAATCCTGGTTTCAGATTGAATATACGTCATTCTTTATTTAAGAAGATTGGTACCATACCTCTGACACCGTTTGGGATTGATTTAAATACGGAAGGATTGAATGTGATGATTGATTATGCACTTCATTCGATGTTTCTGAAGCCTCTTTAAACCGTAAATTCATACCTGAAATATTCCGTTCTATTTCCTTAACTCAATAATAATTTATAAACTAATTTGGTTTCTATGCCGATTTGAATCTGGAACCTCACTACTGCCAGTCCACCGATTTTGCCATCGTAGCAATGAAAAAATTAAAAATAAAATGCACACAAGTGCTGGTTACAAATACATCTAAGAAGTTCGTACTGATTTAAGCCTTAACAGGATTGATTCTCTTTAATAATCCCTATTCGGCTTATTTTAAGTACACTTGTGTCTTGTCGGTACTTAAATTTTCCAATATGCTTCATACTAAAATCAGGTAGAAAAATCCAAAATTTAGATCGGGCTTTTTCTTTCTGCGTAGTCCCTATTTGGAAGTACGGAGTGGAAATTTGGGGCAATTCTAGCACTACGAATATACAAATTATCCAACGAATCCAGTCCAAAGTATTTCGAGCTGTTATCGATGCTGAATGGTACATTAGAGATGAGGACACACTTCGTAATCTACAAGAAGTTATCGGTGACAACAGCATGAAACATACAACTCATTTAGTACAACATTCTAACTGGAAACATTCAGACAGTTGCCAAAGAACGAATCCCAAAGAGAACGAATAGAATGATCAACTTGCTGTATAAGAATATGATCCATATATGTATATCTTGTTCGTATTAACATATCGTATAAGTTGTCTTAAGTATTGATTTAAGATAGTTAACTATCTTAAATCACCTATAAAGTACACCCAATTACTCATTGTCACTTTGTGGACAGGTGTAATAAAAAACGGGATAAAAAACTATGATGTACACACCCATCATATGACCAGCATTGTTTTCGCTGGTTATATACAAAACAACAACATTTTTTTGGGGGGAATTTCGAATTTTTTAATGCTTCTTATATAAATCTAGGTATTGCGTACTTTCCCTATTGGAGGAAATTTGTCATAATGACTACACCGTAGCCAATTTTTGAACCTGAGCAATTGCAGATCCGTGCTTTTATCATTTCAATTAAAACTCCAAAAAGTTTCCACTCAAAATGCTCTTTTCTTGCTCTTTTTAGTTTTTAATATTTATTATAAGAAAAAATAGTTTTAAACATTAATTGAGGACTCACCTGACATTGAACCCAATTCGCTGGAATGATTATTATTACTTAGACTTGAATGATTGTTATTATTGCTACAACTATTGTTATTGTTGCTCTCTAAAGATGACGAAGTTAAACTACTTTGGGAGGATTTTTCTAATACATCATGATCTTCTTTACAATACAATATGCCGCCATTTCGTAATGCAAATTCATCACCTGTTAACATGGAGAAAAATTGTTTATGCATGCAAAACTTGAAAAGATGCTAATGCTGTATGTAGTACCTGGCAGTAATTGTCTTGCACATGCTGAACATCGAAAACATTCTATATGAAATATTTTCGTCTTGGCCCGCATCACAAAATCGTTTTTACTAAAGGAATTTCCACATTTATCACATTTGGTACCGAATAATCTGAAATTTTGAAATAAACAGATAAATATGCATGTATGAAAGTATGTAAGTATTTTATGAGAAAATATTGCAAGTTAAAAAATAAATGTGCCTTCTATAACAAATTACTGGGTATGTTCCGTACTTGTACTTCGTGATAACTTTTTCAAATAAGAGTCCGCAATACAGCATTAACTGATTGGGCAAAGTAAGAAACGTCACTTAACCCTCAATGGCGGCAGTTTAATTTTAATAAAGAGCAAAGTCAAAATCATTACGGAGGCTTTAGTTGAGTCATCGTTCTAGCCTGGATGACAAGGGAGATGAAGGCAATGGGAATGACTCCACAGTAAAGCAAACTGTACAAAAACTATCAGTGATTTGGGGGAATCATCATTGAAGACTCCGAAATTACGCAAAAAAATAATGTCCTTTCACAAACCTAATATTCGTTATGTGAATGCTTTCCAGTACAAGTTATCTGATTGCAATTTAGTAGTGGTCAATCCAATGTTAGATCTGGGTATAATTTTGGACTGTGAACTTAACTTTAATGCTCATCTTGACTACATGATACCTAAAGCCTATTCCGTCTGCTTGATCATTCTTTTATAAGAAGAAACTGTCAAGACTTTACTGATCCCATTGCTTTACGAATTTTGTATACAGCTTTTGTACGCTCTAAATTAGAGTATTGCTCGTTTATTTGGAACCCTATTTACGATGTACATACAAATAGAATTGAAAGAGTTCAAAAGAAATTTGTTAAATATGCGCTTCATAATTTTCAAACTTTGTCAATGCCAATTTTATATAATGCTCGTTGTTTGCTTTTGGGTTTGAAGCCACTTTCTGTAAGACGTACTATGCAATCCACTATTGTAATTTATAACTTGATAAACGGTCATATCGATTGTGAATACTTATTAAAGTTAATAAAATTTTTTGTGCCATGTAAGTTTTTCAGATCCAGTAATTTATTCTATGTTTCTAGTCATGGTACTAATTATGCAACGCATGAGCCGTTGCTACGGGCCTTGCATACTTTAAATAGCATCAATAATATCGTTAGCATTGATTTTTCGTTGCCGATTACTGATTTTAAATTGTTATTAGAATATAACGATTTATTTAATATATTTTGTAATTAAATTATTATTAGCCTGTAAGGATATTGTATTCCATAGGCTTAGATGGATAAATAAATAAATAAGTTGGAAGGAAGCAAGAGTACTGCTTATTGCCAAGCTTGGCACAACAAAGTATTCTTCATCAAAGGCTGAAAACTATGGAGAAGATAGTCGACAAAACGGTTAAAGGCAGGATCGCGCGAGATGTACACAGTTGCAATATGCACTGACATTGAGGGAGCTTTTATCTCCATATATACTGATATACTTATGTATTCTTTTCACCAGTCTCATGTCACGCACATCCGTACACACACATGCATAGAACTTCTGTTGCTTTTTCTTGTTCTTTATAATTCAAGTGTTGTAATCCGGATAATTTATTCGTTTATTCTGTATTCTTTGTAATCGTAATGACTACTCCGAGATTTTGTATGCTTGTGCATTTACAAAACAACCAAATGAAGGCAAACGAATACAGATAAATTAATTCGTTACGCTTGAGCAATTCATTCGTGTTTGTGGCATCATTCATTTAATTATACTGAGCTCTGTTCGAGTATTAACGGCTGTGTTCATAATAAAATCTTAATCAGCATTTTAACAACTTTTTAGTAACAATGATTTTATCTCTTAAAAAGCAGTTTTTTAAAACCTGTGTTCATCATCAGATGTTTAACTAAAAACTATTTCATCGAATTTATCCAATATGATCCGGCAACACTATTATTTATACTTGTTATTTCAGTGTTAATGAAGTGGCACTATATCTACTTTTTTCAATAATAACCGAATACGCAACAATGCTTATGTTACATTTAAGAAAAACAATGGGTTATGCATTTTGCGGTTTCAAAAGTAAACGTAAATAAAAGACATATTGAATATTTTTTCATGATATTTCTTTCTGATCATAAAGTTAGCACGTTGAACACTACATCATTTAAATGACCACCATGCGAAGTGTTGCCAGCATTGATTGTTTTGAGGGAATTTGCGACCACTTTTTGACACATAGTGGGTGGTATCTGACCCACCGTATCGCAACGGTTATATATATATATATATATATATATATATATATATATATATATATATATATATATATATATATATATATATATATACATATATATATACATATATATATATATATATATATATATATATATATATATATATATATATATATATATATATATATATATATATATATATATATATATATATATATATATATATGTATATATATATGTGTGTATATATATATATATATATATATATATATATATACATATATATATATATTATTTTTATATTATAATTGAGGTTACAATTATTGATTTCCACTACCCTGCTTCTGTACAAGAATGATGATTTTATACATTTTATAAAATTTTCAATGGCGCCACCAATTGACGAACGAACAAAGAAAACATTTCTTACCAAAATCTGCTGACGTTGCATTTAGGACATTTAGACATTGACGTGGTATTGTCTTAAAAGTTTTCCTATTAAGTTTGTTTTTGAATAAAGAACTGTACGATAATAATTGAACGGTTTTGTTTTTAATAAAGAATTGCCGATTTCCAAAAATAACTTGCATGCTTTTATTCATTTATTTCAGTGGACGGTATAATCATTCTAATACGTATGTATATGTAGTCGATAATGTGACATCGATTTTTCGAAAGAAAGGACTTATTTTCGACGCACCCAAATTTAAATAGTTTGCATTTTTGTAAGAGAGTCTCCATAAGGAGGAGCGTATAAAACCAGTACGTGCTAAACTTGCTTACAGCAATCCTGGACAGTTTCGTTAGAATTCTGTCAAACTATCGATAGTTTCTAGCTTGTATGTTACATTTTTATATACACGTACAACAAATGTGGTTGAGGTGACCTTATTGTGGAAATATGTTTGTGATTGAAGTCCAAAAATATTTACTTTTGAATCTACATTTTCTACTTATACGATCATATATACTTCTGCAAGTTCTGGGCTCAGTTGCACTTTGATTCCAGTATTTGCTTATGGGAACTCTCCTAAGGAAGAATCGTACTTGATCCGTGTGTTTGATACAAATATTGTAGGGAAAACATTATTGGGATTTGGTCATACATTTGTCTCCTCTACGAGCGAGCATCCAGGGTCTGATTAGTATGATGGGGGAAAATCAAGATTGAAGAATTAATATAACAACTGGAAATGTGTGGTTATCGTGAAAAATCGTGACACTCTTGTTCGTGATTAAATTTTACAAAAATCACGCGTGAGTGAGTGACTAAAATTTCTTGCGTGATTACTATTTTAGGGCAGTTCACGAAGCATCACGAAATTTCACAAAAAATTTAACACTAACTTTTTTTGGTTTACAAAAAACCTTTCAAACATCTTTCCGTGAATTATTTTGCAATCTAGTTTATTTTAGCTCAATTTGTACTACACATGCTATGTATATTAAACCAATAAGCTATGTATATGTAGTGGAACACCAAAAGTAGAGTTATTAGTTATACTTATCAATATTGCTTCTTTTTACCAATGTAACCTTTTTGTTGACGAATAAAAATTAACACCCTGAAAGAACAAGTTTCGTGACATTGAGATTAAGAAGCATGGATTGCAAAGAGTAAATGAAGTGTTAGAAGAGCAAACTATGGTGTGTATATGTGATGTATATGATCAAACCTCCTTTGATTTTTTGGAAAAGTTATTATACAGCAAAAGAAAATAGTTACGAATTGCTAAATTGCATCGAACATAATACTGAAAATTAGTGGCTCCTGCAATATTTCGAAATGCCCTCAATTTGCGGGTGATAATCCACTTTAGAAGCAATTGGCATGATAAGTTATAATTATTGCAGCAGGTTCTGTAGAACCGTAACAAATAGAGGTATTTTTTGACATCAGGGCGAATATTAAAAGACAAGGCTCGTAGTTGTCAGTTGTTTGCGTAACTGAACCATATGTCTGTACTAAGAACCGATAGCAACCTAAGTTGACTTACGGCAAAATCGATCATGGTTAAATCTACATGTCTCTAACGAAGTTTGTTAAAAAAGATGCAAATAAAACAGGATTGAAATCAGTGTTGCCAGTTTAAGGGGTTTCCTCATTAGATTTAGTGGTGAATTTGGGGTGTTAAATTCATTCGGGGAAAATTTAGGGGAAAACAATTTATTTTTGAGGTATTTTTAGGGGATTTCTGTGTTTGGTTGAACTGCAAAATGGCAGGAATTAGAAGGTTTTTCAACTGATAAATTTGAAGACTTTAACGATTTTTAAAGTAAAATTACAGTACAGAATTTTGCAACTGGTAATTTATAGTACTTTTTTTGTATAGTTCAATGAATTTTTTCGTTTCTTAAGAATTGGGAAAATTAAAATATTTAAGAACCTTCGATAAAATTGAAACTCTTTTTATGAAAATATTAAAAGAACGTAAAGAGCGCAGAAGACTTAGAAATTCTTAATATTTTTGGAGCAACTTAATTTTTTCTAGATACGCAGATAACAATTTCCAGCTGCCTATAAATATGTACTTAGATCTCAAAATATGTGAATACAAATAAATCGAAAAATTTTAATAAATATGCATGTGCCTGTAATCATAATCATAATTTTTTCTTTTTAATTGGGGAACGTTTAACAATTTTATGCATTTTCCGCATTATCAATACATTAATATTGGTGATTCGCAAACAAAAGCAGAATGTTCACCAAAATGTTTTAGGGGGATTTCGTAGAAAAACATTGCATTTTAGGGGGTTCTAAAATTTTTCTGGGGGGAAGAAATACATTGAACACAATACACTCTGAACACTGATACAAATTATCCACAGTATTATATTCCTTAAGTTATCGAAAAGTTCTTCTAAGTTGCCCATTTTTACTTTTTCTACTTCGGGAAAACGCGGCTTTCTCGAAACTTTTTAAGACTAAGGCCACAGATGTCTGTATACATACATACATATATAAAATAAAAGTTTTTTACGATAATGTTTTGTTTCAATATGCAAATAACGTGATTGGTCGTTAAAATTTTCTTGTGCGTAATGTGATGTCTAAAAATAGTTATCGTACGTGAGGAAAATTATTATTATCGGCAGCGTGCACGACGTCAGCCAAAAAACAGTCACGCTCTCATCTCTCATAACGACTACACAGCATAGAGCTTCTCACCTACATACCAGAAAAATAAAATTTTTTTTAATGAAATGCTAATATTTGTCCAATAAAAATTTAATATTATTATTGTTTGCATTTGAGCAAATTTGTTATTTTAGTGAAAACAAAGAAAACTATTGCTTATTTAAGTAGTTACTACCTCTAAACTAATTTGTTAAATAAACACACAGTATGTTGACGTGCTCGTACAAGAAGTCTCATGACTGATGGGTGCAGAGGATGTTTTTCTGGATAAAGTTATAGCATTTTTGTTCTGACATGTAAGTGTGGCCTTATTGCAATTTTAGTGACTTCGTTCACAATTATTATTTGTAATCAAACAAAAATGCGTGGTTTTTTTACTGTCATGAAAATGCATGTCTTAAAATTACACTGTCCTGCAAAAACATTTGTATGTGAACTATGACGAAAATATTTTCATTAAATTGTTGCAAATTTTTTTACATTTAAAATGTAATAGAAAGACAAGAATAAAAAATTAAAATTTAAGTTTATAGACAAACTATGTACAATTGTTAATAGCTTCATGTATAGCCGACATATAGCGAAAACAGATTTCTCGAGAAGTCGGGCTTGTACGCGATCAGAAACAATTTTTTGTATCCAAAAATCAGACACAAAAGTAAAATAAGCTTACTAAAAGAAAAACGAAACAATTTCGAGTTCTCAAGAAATTGGTCCTGTACGTGAGCTTAAAAAGAGCTTATTTCATTTTAATTTTTGGTGTCAATAAGTTTTTGCAATAATAAAGTAACTGTACAAAACACAAGTACTTTTAATACCGATTTATATACATACATCGGACCTGAGGGTCAGAAGTTTGTTCTAAATTGATTGTGAAGGGTATTCAGTAATTGTCGCAGCCGGATATACCACACTCATACTTGTGTTTTTTTGAGTTTGATTATAAACTTTATGGGTCTTAGCTTTTCTATTTGATTTATGTAAGTAAAAAGAAGCTGTAGAAAACTTAATTGATACTTTAATTGAAATAAGTAAAAATAATATCAAATCAATGAATTTTTTAGTTAAATATACATACTACTAATTAAACATTGTAATAGATCATAAGTTTTTATTAGAAGTGTAAAATTTTCTTTTATCATTTCTTGCATTTCTTGGCTTTAATGTCCAAGCAGCGTCTTGAGAAGAAGAAACCCCTTACAACTTGTAATTATTACTTTTTGTAAAAATTACTTTTACGCAGATATTCTCTTGCTGTCACCGTGAAAAGTTTTACTTTAACAAAATTAAGCTCAAAAATAATATCCTATATTTCATTAAAAAAAAAAAGTCTTTTCGGGAGTTCTTAAAACTTTTACCGGGAATCGCATGTGTGATAGATTTTTTGAACAGTCTGTCCCATGTACTAATCTTTCGAAAAATTCCAGAAAACTTTTTTTCTATGCGATCAGAATGGAATTTTCGAAGTTTTTAGCAAAAGTATAATAACGTGGAATTTTTTTTTGATGCAACTTTTTTATGGTAGAATGGAAATCTATCCAATTTATCTAGCAATTTCCAGTGAACGGACCCGTATAATTGTGCGATTGTACAGGTGTCTGCAGAAGAGTCAAGTGTAGGATCAACCAGCAATAATTGTTTCTCCCCAAAATTTAGTTCGAACACGCTGAACCCGTATCACGTCGAAAATTATTGATGGCTTTTTGATCTGTCGTAGTGGAATTCTTTTTCTCATGGCAAATGCTATCGAAAAGTCATGGCACCATATTGATTGCTAAGTTGAGCAACCCCACTGTAATTATTTTTCGTTTGTTGTTGAATCAGCCATAATACGTATCCTACCCAGCATGTCCTCAACTTTACTTTTCTTGTATTCTTTAAAAAATGTGGATTAATATGATTTTACGAGAAAAATCTTCCTCCATTCTGAGGAAGTAAAAATCGTTCCAGTGCCCGATAAAAAACTGACAATTTTGTATCATAAAGTTCGATTATAAGGTAAAATTAATGTTCCAAAACTGCTGGGTTCTCGCAGTTTGAAAGCATTGACATCAATTGATACAATGGGCCGAGCAAATAAAATGTTAGTTAAATCTTATACTGCAAATTTTTTAGTTTTAACTGGCTTTGGGGTGAATAAAGAAGAATAGTGTTTTCGAATACTTCGATTTAAATATTAATATGCCTGCTTTTATGAACGTTCGTCAAAACAAAGAATACCGTATGACTATTTCAATTTATACAGATTTCACAAAGAAAATGTAAACTGGTTATCGGAATACTTTCTGGAGGAAATTTATGAATGCAGAGGAGCAGCGCTCCTCTATATGTTAACGTAGAGGAGCGCTGACATACATATATGTATGTATGTTAATATATTTAAAAAGATCATCAAGAATGTGTACCTTGTTTGGAATTTAAAAATTTTATAAAACAATAACAAATGAAATTTTAAGATGTTGCTGTGTGTTCGTTTATTATTCACCCCGTAAATACCTACCGTCTAATTCATAAAAATTATAACAGGTTTATAAAACTCTTATTTGACAGATTTTCCATACAAATATGTCAACTAACAGTCGTATAAGCCTGTTATAATTTTTATGAATTAGGGGGCTAAAATATTATTTGGAAATAAAGAGCTTTTATTTGTTGTTTTGAAATTTTTAGGAATAATAATAGAAAAACCTTTTCAAAAATATGTAGCAATACGATTAAACTGTTTTTCTTTTATTGAAAATTTGTATTAACAATTTGGAGTTCTAAAAATAGTCGAATATGAAATAGATGTTTGCATTCCAGAAATTGTTCCAGTTTACTGACGAGTTGATTTACACCACCATTTTTGAAAACTTATGAAAATAAGAAGCAATGCGAAGAAGTGGTTCAGCTTATCTAAAGCAACCAAAAATCGTAGAAGGTCAGATTAATCGTGGTCAGGTGGACGTACAATTTATTAGTATCTTTGTACACTATTGAACAAAGTTAACGCAAAATAGAACAAGAAAATAATGTATACGAAATCGGTAAAAAAAAAAAGAAAATTTGCAGAAAAATATGAATAGCGAAAATAAAGCTTGGTACATAAAAATAAAAAAATAGCTATTTAGGAAAAATTGCAAAAAAAAAAAAAAAAAAAAAAATATATATATATATATATATATATATATATATATATATATATATATATATATATATATATATATATATATATATATATATATATATATGTATATATATATATATATATATATATATATATATATATAATTCAAATTTTTCAATTCCGGATATATGTATGTATACCGGTTTTATGGGTAAAATGTGGCAGCTCCTTAAAAGTTTTTGTCAGCTGTTGAGTTTTCCAGCTTTTGCTTAACTTTTTTAGCTTTAACTATCTAGCACTAGCCAAGTGTTATTCACACTTTTTCTAGTTTTAACTATTAGCATAAGCTAGTACTGAAAAGATTAAACTAGTGCTACTAGCTTATGCTATGTAGCATTAACTTAATTTTTATTCACGCCGCCCATTAGCAACAAACACAAATATCAATTGTAAAACAATTCGATATTGGTGAGAGAAAGCAACATATAAGCAACGGACATAATTGAACGTTAATCAACAGGATTAAATATACACAGTTGGCAATGAAGAGCTCAGGTTGTAGGATAAATAAGCACTGCTGCTGAAAAAAAAAACAGTAAGTGCAATTACTTATGAACTGAGTTCGAAGCCATTTGAGTGCTGATGATCGTGGGGGGGGGGGGGGGGGACGTGCAACAGCCACGGTATGTTCCCTAGCCAATAAATCTTCAACTATACTTTTCTTGCCTTCAGTACAAAAAGTTAATTAATGCAGTTTCATTACAAAAAAACTTTTTTCAATTCTGAGGAAATAAAAACCGAACTAAAGCCCTATAGTGTAGGTAACAGTTCTAATTTTCATTTCCTGCTTTCAAATCTTCGAATAACTAGCTTCTATTATTCGAACTTTTTATTCTATAACTATTTCGTATTTTCTTTTTCGGTCTCAAGTTCATTATTTACACAGAAAGAAAAAGCTCGTTCTAAACACTTGAAACAAGGTGTACTTAAAACAAGCCGAACAAGGATTATTAAAGAGAATCAATTCTTGCGTGCATTTGTAACCAGCACTTGTGCGTGCTTGTAATTGCTACAGCAGCTGAATTGATAGGGTGGCTGGACTGGCAGTAGTTAAGATCCAGGTTCAGATCGGCAAAATGACAAAATAATTTATTAAGTTACGGAAGTACAGCAGAATATTTCAGTTGAGAGTTAGGAATTAAATAGGCTTCAGAAACATCCAATCAAGTGCATAATCAATCATCGCACTCACAACAAATTCAATCCTTCCGTACTTAAATCATACCCAATCAGTGTCAAAATTATGGTAAGTACCAATGTTCTTAAATCAATGTTCTTGTTTTTAGGCACGGATTTGAGCTATATTCAATCCGAAACCACTATTGGATATGGCTGAAATTAAGTACTTAGCGCTTGAAAAATATATACTTGAAACAAGCACAACGTACTTCAATTAAGGAAATTCGTACTTATCGAACTTCTGACACCACAATTCTCATTTAAGTTCAAATGGATTGAATTATTTTTTCAGTGTATTATGATACGAATTAAACAAGACAAAGAAAACAGATTTGGCGTGAATCTTCTTCCACGTCTAATTAGTGAAAAATTTTCATTGAGATGACAAAATCTAGAATTGGACAGCACAAACCGTTTGACAAACGTCCACCATGTTTGCAAAAATGCAAAAAAATTAGATTTTCGCGCAAACATGCTTCATTAATTTGTGCAAACTAGTAAACACCTCCATAGATAGACAATGTAAGATGTTTGTACACACTTAAAATTCTCTCATATTTGTCACCGTTTGTGTAGCTTATTTCGCCGGGGGTAAAATATCTCACGCATATTAAAAAAAAATCTCTACGTAATTGAGAATACTAAAGACAAATTTGAACTCATACATGCTTTTGTTTAAATGACGTTTTCGCTGTGTTATCGAAACACTTCATAGAATATATAGAATACATTTTACTCCGGGTTTTTTATTGAATGTTTGAACTTACCTAACATAGTCGCGTTTACAGTACGTCTTTCCATCACGTACAAAACACGTACAACTTTCATCTAGAAACTGCCGACATTCTTGGCATTTAAGACACGCTGCATGCCATTCTAGGTCTGGTGCTACACGTAGGATATACTGATCATGAATTTGCCCACCACAGCCCACACACAGCGAGAGACGTTGTTTTTCTGCAAACGACAATAATTGTTTTTAGTAATTGTGTTATTCCAGTTTTAACTTTAATAATTATACACACAGAGAAAACAGTTCCTAATACATTACAGTAAAGTTAATAAGATATCTCTATGGGGAAGGAAGTGCCATATTAGCGAGGAAAATCATATTGAAAAACTGAAGAAAAAACTTCTGTTTCTTTTTTAAATTAACTTTTTCTTGATGGCTCCTGAATCAACAATCTTGCGATTGTCAATCGACCCCTCAACCATCAAGACTCTCAAAGAAATTTAAAACAATATCGAACATAATTTAAGCATGCTCATTAGTGGTCTAATCACACCAATAAGAAATCCCTTTTTGAAAAATTAATAAGATAAGTTAAGTTTAAGAAATGCGGATTATTCCGCATTGGGTACAATTTGCAAGAAACTATGCTTTCTTATTAATTTTCAATAATTAATTTTATTAATAAGGAAAATAAATAATATTAAGAAGAAAACTTGTTTTCACTTTCTTTTTTTCAGTTACCGTTGTTTTTTGCATAAAAAAATCCTTAAGGAAAAGTTTATTAACTCTATTTTCGTTTCTTCAAAAAAAAAAAACGACCATATGTATGTAAGAGTTGTGCTGTATTTGCTGAAATTTCTGTCAGTGTTTTGATGACTGAGTTGGATGAGTGGCCGACTGACAATCGCAAGGTTGTGGGTCCGAATCTATCAAGAGAAGACTTTTCTAAGAAATCAGTAAGAAAACCTAACAGTAATTACATATAAGTTCTTTGATTAATTTTTTAAAGGGGGCTTTCTTTTTAAAATACTAAACTTTCTTCAAAAAAAAAAAAAAAAAAAAAACAAAGATATTTTTGATTTAATTTATTAGCTTTTATTAGGCATTATGTTCTCCGTAGAGCGACATACTTATACTAATGTTAATATACCCGGAAGTTTACATCAGAAATTGACTACAGGACCAGAACAAAATGTTAGTTAGGAAAATAAACGAAAGATTTTGGCAATAGTTTGTTAAATCTACTCAGTAACTGTCCACCCGCTAGTGAAAGTGCGACCGATATATAAACTAATTTGTTCTGTCAGACACATTTTATCAAAATACAATTTCTCAAGTTTTTGAGAAACTGTAGTTTAAACGGAAATATTGTTGAATGTTTCAGTACAAATATATAGAATAGATCATGCTCAGGTGTGAATGTAATTCAGATAGTTATTGTTTTCTGAGATTATAACACCTTTTTCAAAAATTTAATGTGGTAACATGAGAAAATCAAAAAAAAAATTATTATTGTATACAATTTACATGGAATCCTAATAGAATCAATAAGATTTTCTCCAAACATAACGGAAACTGAGAAAAAAAACAAGTTTTCTCCATGGTTTAAAGTGTTTTCCCTATTAAAAAAATTAATAGAATTTACTAATTGAAAATAATAAAAAATCCTTGGAGAAAAATCGTTGTTGCTTTCTCCTAGGCTACCCCTCATCTTAGACGTTTAATACAGAAAATCTTATTGATTCCATTAAGCAGCTTTGGCTCTGTGTAATCCTATCGGTTCAAGACATCTTATTATTTTTTAAGATTTTAGCCAGGATTACAATCCAAATAATAAAACTCCTGAACGCCATTTATGCATATTGAAGTCCATTGATCAAGAAACAGTTTAATTCTCGTTTTCAACGTTTCAACATATGAAAAGCTTTTCGCCAATTTTAGATCGCGGAATTTTAGATATGATTCAAACTGGTAAAAAAAAACTTTAGAACAACGCCCAGTGTGCCGAGCCTTGCGAATATCAATTGTTCATATTCGTAAATACGAATATTTACTTTAATATTCGTCGAACACGAGTATTCAACTTTAAGCTCAGCGTTAGTAATCATAGCTCTATACCGATCACCATTGACTGTAACGTTCGTTTTTGAAGAAGTACTGACCAATGATTCCACCAGCCCATAAAGCGCACCAATCAGTCAGTTTTTCAGATGTAACGGTGTTTAGACATACACTTGAGGATTAGCTTCACTAAACAAAATTCGCTTATGAAATTCGGGAAAAATGGCAATCTCGTTTTGCACTAAATTTGCACTATTTGCAAGCGTTGTTCAGGCGTGAGTCTGTCTATTTATGATGAATTGCCAAACCAAACTGAGAATAAATCACTTGACAGCTGTTAAATCGGTTGCCATCTAGAACAGTAATGCCAACTTAAAGTTCTATACATCGTAAAAAACACCCTTTATTTGCTTTGGCTTGTCAGACACAGCTGAGCAGTTTCAAGACATAGTTTTAAGTCAATACTTCAATAAAAAATCAACCAAAACTTTAATTTACCGATCTGGTATGTCTGTAAAGTAAATGAAAATAAATTTCATGACGTAAGCCCATGCGAACGCAAGCTGTCAAAATAGAGGAATCCAAATTAATTCGAAATCGAACGACTACATTTCGATCGCTTGTATTTTTTCTGGCGACTTTGTGGAAAGTAAAAAAAAACCTTTTACCTAAATGTACTGCTATTTTATTCTCAATATATGTATATTCTTTGGCGATTTGATATCTCGCAATCCTCAGTAGAAATGTTATGTAAAATGGACAAGAACGCATTTGGGTTTGTCCTGACTGCTTTGCTTTATGTGATGATTTCTTGTTATAAAAAGAGTGATGCGTGCATTTAATAAAACCAAATTGTTTAAGCAACCCAATTAAAGTCTTATTTATGTAATAAACTCCTAAAAGAAAAATAAAATGGCACACTCACGAACTTTAATGGCCTGCGCATAGGCGTGTTGGTTGCTGGCTTTGACCCTTCTGTTAGAAGGAAAGAAACAACAGCATCAGAAAGCTGTTTTTTGTTTTTTCAAACATTGAGTACATTTAAGTTTTGTGTGCAAAGTGTATTTTTAGTAGTGTGTTTGATATTGGATACATTTTAACAGCCCTTTTATAACCATAATGGGGATTTTAACTTTTTATTGCTGTGTTGAATTACTTTTTTAGTCGTTGATGTTGGGAATTCCGTTCAACATTCTGTGGCAAATACTTTTTGAGCAAGAGAAGGTTGGCGTATGTGTATATTTTTGCCATTTTGCTACAGCTTTTTAGTGTTGGTGTTTGTGGAAATAAACCGGGATATTAAGTACATCCATACATAAGTATGTATGTATGCGAGCGTGTGCGTATAATAAAGCGTTTGTATGTTGCCAAATTGCTTTTAGGATTTCATTCCATGTTGTGGTGTTTTTTGGTTAACAAACTCCGTGTACCGAAATTTCTTTGCCTGTTTTTTCGCAGGCACATTTCACTATTTTTTATGGTTGTCGGTTCAGTCATTTTGAAAACGCCGTCATGTGTGTTATTAAAAATATATGTATGTATGCAAGAGCTGTAAATACCTGCTCCTACATATTCCAATTAGAACGACTCATGCTGTATGTATGTGAAAAAATCTACATATATTTTAATTTTAAGGTGGCTTTTATTCAAAAGGTTTTAAAAAACATTTATGTAATTTTAATAAAGCAAAAGATTGCTGTCTTAACAACATGACATGCAAAATGATACACTACTTGCAATGCCCGATGGATGGTGTATAAAACAATTTCACTGCATGAATTGTTTAACATAAAATGTATGTATGTATGTACATACATCGGTGGTCATGGATTACAATAGAGGGTTTTTTGGAAGCTCACAGAAAATACCCTGCCGGCAACTCAGTTAACCAGTAATGAATTATAAGCTAACTTTTTTACAACTGGTGGTGGTTGACACTTAGATTATTTTTAATGGAGATGACTGAATATTTTAACATTACGATGTCCTAGGAAGTAGTCAATTGTCCGACTGTGCATTACTTTTCAACTAACTTAAAGTTAGGTACTTAAAAGTCAGTACCCACAGAAAAAAATGTACAAATCAAGGCTGATTTTACAATTTTATTACATTAAATTTCATCCTATTTTTTTTTTTTTGTTAGTCTCTGGTGGGAATCGAACCACTAAGCCTCAAGACTGGTGAGCAGCCAACATACCCACTCAGCTATCGCAACATTTAAAACGAATGCGACAATAGGCAATTTAATTAAAGAGTTATTTACCGTGTGTGTGTGTATGTTGTTATTTGAATTTTGGGTTAACTCTGCACTACGTTTCAGCTAGCTTATAGCCAGTACACAAAAAGTGAATTACAAATCGATTGTATTGTAGCTAATTTGAAGCTAGTCCATAAAAGTTAACGTAAAGTTAATTATTTTAGTAGTCGACTACTCAATGTCTGACAGGGATGAACTATAAGTCGATTTTATTTGTAGTCGACTACCAATTTGCTGGCAGGGTAATGTTAAACTCTGTCCAGAGGAGCAAGGATGTGAAGTAATTGAAATATTTTTCCATGAGTAGTTCTACTAATGCATACATTTGTATGTACACATATACATAGAAAGATATGTACATATCTGCATATATAGAAGTGTATGTATACTTACATATGTATGTATGTATGAGAATAACTGCGTGGGTACACATTTCATTTAATAAATAAGAGATTTTTTACACCATGTTGGGTTTGTGGCTTTACGTTTACTTTATTTTTTTTTCAATAGAAAGTAACTATGTATATATTTTTCAACAAAATACTCAAGTGGATACTTGTTTATTTATTTTAATAAACTTGTTTGATTAATCAAATATTAATTTAATTCTTATTCACAATAAGAGCCAATTGAAATGTATTATTCTGGGTCTAAGTACACCTTGTTTAGGGCTCTCTGTCTCTTCAGTTTTATCAAGTCTACTGACGAGTTGAGTAGCCTCAACGAAATGTCAGCGGCATACAAAGGGTCGAAAAAGGGAGAAAGCTATTAACAAGGCTATAAACATAGAATAATTATCTTAATAACTCTAAGAAATATGCATACCCTGCAGATAGTGGTGGCAGATATTTTGACGGAATAATCCCGATTCGTCAAAAAAAATCCTACTTTTTTTAACAAAACTCGAAAACGTATTTTGTTAAATATTTATTTTATAGTTACTGAAAGCTGCAAAATTTTTGGGCAGTTAATTATGCAAAGAGTTCAAATTATCGATGAGGCGCTTATGCGAATTAAAGATGTGCAAGCGAATAACTGAAAGTATATTCAACACAAACATATTTGTTTCTGTTATACAGAAGAGCGAAAGCATAAAATGAATCAAGTATGTGTTCACTTTTAAGTGCCCAGGACATGTATAATAAAGTATTCCCTCACGTTTGATTGTGTGCGTGTCGTTTATATTAACAACTTGCTGCAGACATTCAATAAAAGGCACAAACATCATAGTTTTTTGACTTTCTAGCGTTTGTTTCTATTATACCGTCGGGTGGTGAGTTATTTTCGCCTTGTGCCTTGTGTCTCGCACGAAGATAGTCAATCTTTTTTATTCGTGCACTTTTCCATCACTTTGATAATTGTGTACCAAATGACATTTTTTCATTATGCAGGCTTCAGGTATATATAAAAAAAATTAAAATGTTTGATTTTGATTCAATCAAAGCAAGAGAAAAGAGAGTTCTCGATTTATTTTGCATCCTGGAATGCATTTTTTCATATTTATGTATACTTTTGCACCGGTATTCATAAAAAATAAAACGTTGCTCAAATACATTTTAAAACAAATTTAATATGAAAAATTTGTTCTAAAATGTATTTTAACAATGTTTTATTTTTATTTAGAAATTAAGTTCCCATGAAGTAAACAAGACAGAAAAAATATTGTAATGAATTGTCCATGAAACAATGAATCTACATTTCAGTTGTTAAACGTCAATATTCAATAACACCCACATTTAAAAATTTTATAGTAAATAGTATTTTCAGGGATTGTCAGTAGTACAACTGACTCAATCATAAATTACTGCAGTCACATTTCCTGCAGGGTTCCTGCAAAAATTACGCATTATTCTGCTATTTTTTCATCCCCAAATTTATGTATGTATGTATCTATCCACCACGAAATTTTAAAGCAAATGAGGTTTTTTCTGTCACACAATAGTGTACACGAGATGAAAAAATTACTTTAATAAAAATGTCAAAAACTTTTGATTTTTGCTTCAAGCAGAGCCGATCGCATGTACGAAATCAAGCGAGTGACGAGTTTATTGTATATGTCCTGTGCACTTTGCTTCCTTGTGTATCTTTATGCATACATATAGATATGTGTGCATACATATGAAGTCTGTTAGTACCCTGGAGGCAATGCGACTGCAGTAATTTATGATTGAATGAGTTGTACTAATGACAATTCCTTAAAATATTATTTACTATAAAATTTTTAAATGTAGATTCGTGTTTCGTGAACAATTCATGAAAATATTCTAGCTGCCTTGTATATACCTTTCCTCAGTTTAATGAGCGCTAGAAACTGTCTCCAGCAAATTATTAAAATAAACGACACGCACACAATCAAACGTGAGTGACGACTTTTTTGCACATGTCCTGGGCACTTAAAGGCAGTAAGAGATGCACTTTTTATTCACACAAGGAAATTTTAGTTTGGCGATTCTCTTCTAAATTTGATTTCTTGTCTATACAGGACAATTTTCGCAGCGATTTTTATGGTAACTTTGTTATAAATTTAAATAATTTCACATAAACACATTTTTGCTTCATGAACTTAATTATTTATTTGCTTTAAGAGCCAATTGAAATGTTTTAATTCAGGTCCAAAAAGGAACCTTTTCGAAAAGTTTACTGCCTTTTTCAGCTGTCTATATGCCGACGACATTTCGTTGATGCTAATCAACTCATCAGTAGACTAGAAAAAATTCTTAAAAGTTTGTTTGTAACTTAACTACTTATACTTTTAAGAATTTTTCAAGTCATTTTTGCTTTATTTATTTACTATTAATATTTTAAGCTCTTGTAGTGCTGCTTTGTGTACACCATGAGTCAAAACATAGAATAAACAAAATATTACCCAAAATCAAAATAAAATCGTCGAGTACGGGCAATTATTTTTCCCTTCTTACTGTCCTCTCATAATGCTTGGCCAACTAAAATTTCTTTGTGTGATCTAACCCTAAGTAATTGTCCTGTCATTAGTTTTGCAAAATACCCTGCAAGAACAGTACCATTAATTTGATGCATCATATGAGCGACATTGCTGATCGGTTCATACGTCAGGGTTTCTATCATTTTCTTAAGGGCAAAATGAAAAAAAAAAAAAAAAAAAAAAACTGATTGAAACATTTGTGTACGTGTGGTCTGTTTTTTAAACCAGTGTTAGCACATCGGCAAAGTGATCACTCGAAGTATTTTTTCAAACTGCCCACAAAATTACATACAATGCTATTGATTTCTTTGTTATTAAATAAAATAAGAGTTTTTCGAAAAAATTTCAAAAAGCAATGCAAAGAGAATAGAATAAACTATTTTAGAGATACATTTAGATCTAAAATTTAAAGAAAACCAATAGTCAGTAGCAGTTTTAACAACAGAAAACTAACTCGTATAGAAAAAACTTCCGCAGCACCGTTTTTTTTTTTTTCAAAGAAAAACGGGCAAATAAACCGATAAAAACATTAATGCATAAACATAGTTCCAAATGAAGTTACCAAACTGATAGGGGAAAATTTAAATATTAAAAAAAATCATTGTAATGGCAACGCTGAAAGCTATAAAATTGATTTACATGTGTTAGTAATTAAGTTGTTAATGTGTTAGTTTTCATCAGCTATATTTCTTGCGGGGTATTTATTTCATTGCAAAAAATACAAAAAAAAAAAAAAATTATAAAACAGCCACGTAAATATGTAAGCATTAAATAATGTGTTGTTTATATCACATGTAATTTTTATCGGTGATAAATCATCCGCCAAAATGGCGCTTCAAAATTTTATTTTCGATTATTATTCCCTTTTTTTGTATTCGTTTTTTCCTAATTTTTCATAAAGTGTGGCCAATTTAAACTCTGTTGATTGATGAAGTCGTTCAGCGAACCGCACAGGCTGTAAAGTTTGGCTTTTGCTATTCCAACTATTTACGTTTCTGTATTCAAAATGACAAAAGATGAGCTCAGCACAAAATTTTAGTTAGCGGCTCCTGCTTTACATTAAACAAATTATGTTGAAACTGTTCGTTTTTAATATAACATACATTTTGAGAAAGTGCAACAGTTAACCTAAAAAAAAGTGTCATTAAGAATCTTTTTCAAATTACATATGTGCCGTCTTGTGTAAAAAGTCATGCCCAGATAAAGGCGGCTAGAAAATTTAATATATGCTAAATAACGAAAACAAAAATGTATGTATTTCTTGAATTATTAATTAACATTGGATTTTTAAGCTCCAAAAATCTCTCAATCATGTACGAGTAATGTGTGCGGTTCCATCGTGTGGCACGTCTTGTATAATCTTTGTTTCAGCCTTTGCCGGCTTTCGCAATTGTTTTTATTTTCGAAAGTATATCTAGCGATTGAAAAATTATCAAACAAATTTTGCTAAGCGTGTGGGTAAAACATGGATAAGTTTCTTTTTTCCAAAAGAGATTTCAATTGTAAAACATATTTGCGGTATTATTATTGATAACTGCAGAGACTTTTCCGTTGAGAAATCCCCAATATTTGTAGGTTCTAAGGAGTCTATTGCTAAATAAATTCTGATGTATGCCTCTCATCGAATTGCAACCGATTGAAATTCTGTAACAACTAAATCTGCATGTCTGATCAAATATTGCTGCTTAAAGTCAGATGATCAACAGCAGAAATTTTGGACTTCAATAAAATTGACAGCAAGTTATAATATTTCTAGTAGGTAGGTACATTGTAAAGAGAAGAAGTGAATTTAAGCAAATTTTCGAAAGAAAGGCTGGTTGTCCTTACAAATAAAATACAAAATTGCTTAATTAGTTTTTGTTGCTTCATCACCGGTTGTAGAAATGTATAAGACAATTTCATAAAAACTTTATTTAATGGACTTTTGAGCTTTTAGATGCTTTGCTGATGGCTGTGAGCCATTGTCAATATCGACAATGATGCACATTAACCTAATGCTGTCTCTGGTATGGGACCAGTGCTGGAATCGCTTCTGTTTTTGTTTATTCACAAATGTTATTTGGCTTGCTAAATTTGAACCTGCGCTTTCGTGCAAATCAATACGTTTGTTTAGCTTCAAACTAACAGCTTTATTCATATTATTAATATCATCAAGTTGGTTGTATTTCCAGTAGAACCTATAGATTTTTCCCTCAATTTACACTTAGAATTTTTATCATCCAGTTTTTTTTTTAATATATCCAAACTGAACTGCTCTGATTAGATCACATAGTGTGTATGTATATGGAGTCCAACAAAGTTGTTTTAGTTTCACTCAATTTCAGGAAATTGTACTTTGTATACATTTTTATATTTTAACCAAAAGAAAAAATTTTTTTAAAGATATTTTCTTACCAGCCCAGCAGACTTGCTTCCATACTTGCCCTTTGTCAAATTTCATATATATTCAGATGTGTTCAATAAGAAAAAATATGGTATTATTCATGCTGATACTATCAACGATTACAACATTGATGTCCCTCTCAAAACCAAATTTGGTATAACCATAATAAAAAAAAACGTCCTCTCTCGATGACACGGTTACACAGGAAGAAAACGTCATTCTAAATTGAAGGTTTTTCTTCTTGATTTCAGTACGAAGCGTACTTGATGATTTAAGTACGGATAACACACAGTGTACTTAAAACAAGACTAATGGCTTAAAACAATGTTATGGCTTAAAATGAGTGCGATATTCTTGGGTGTATTTGTAACCAGCATCTGTGTGTGTTTGTACTGAATTTTGTTCCATTTTTAGGGTTCCGTACTCATCAGCGTGAAACGGAACCCTATTACCGAGCCTACTACGTCCGTCCGCCCGTGCGTCAGTCACAGCGTCCATTCTCCGAAACGATAAGAGTTAGAGAGCTGAAATTTTCACAGGTTGTTGTTGTACCTTGCCGCTACAATAACAAATACTAAAAACAACAACAAATCGAAAACTACCAGGTGTCCCCATGCAACGAACAATAACAATTAGCCATAACTCTCGAATCGTAAAAGGTAGAAAGCTGAGATTAGCAAGGTGTATGTATTTATAGATGTTCTATAACAACAAATGCTAAACGCAACAACAAGTCAAAAACTATCAGGTGTCCCCATACAACCTACAGTAACAATTAGCCGTAGCTGCTAAACTGTAAAAGACTGAGCGCTGAAATTCGCACAATATATGTACAGTCGAACTTTCATAACTTGAATCACCACCATTATCCCAAAAAAACTTCGACTTACGGAGTCTTCGAGTTACAGAATTTTTTGTCAAAATGGAATAAAGGTTTTTGTGTCATGTATTTTTATTTAAAATAGCCTCTAATGGAAAACTATATACTTAAGAATATAAAAGAACAAGCATATGTACTCATATACATATGTATTTAAAAATTTACAGTTAAGTAAAATATTCTGAAATAAGTGACTGAGCAAAAATAGCATGTAAAGTTCAAGCAACCAAAGAGAGTAAAACAAACAAACCAAAACTAAAACAAAAAACCAATTTAACAAGCAAAATTCTTCGAGTTATAGAGTTCATGTGTATGTTTTTTGTTCGAGTTATGGAGAACTTCGACTTATGGCAGTTCGAGTTACGGAAGGAAAATTGTATGTGATTTGTTCTTTTAACGCTACTGCCAACAAAATTAGTTCGAGTTAGAGAAAATTCGAGTTAGATGAAAGAGAGATGAAATGTGCATAACATATGTATGTATTCACATATGCTCGACAACAACAAAGGCTAAAAACCACAACAACAACAACTGTAAAACTACCAGGTGTCCTTTTACAACGTAAAGTAACTGCTATAACTCTCGAACCGTAAGAGATAGAGAGCCGAAATTCGCACAGTGTATGTATTCCCAGATGCATTAAAACAGCAAATATGCCATTCCATACGTACATTACAAATACATGCGTACGGAACCCTAAATGTGCGAGCCAGGCTCGTGCTTGGCTGAATTTATTTTAATTGGGGCGACAGCTAAATTGGTAGAGTGGCTGGACTGGCACTAGTTTTATTTCTCAAATTAGCAAAGAGAAAAAATAATTTATAAATTATTGTTAAATTAGGAAGTTGAGCGGACTATTTCGTGTAGGAGTATGCGATTAAAATAGGCTGCACAAATAGCGAATCAAGTGCATAATCATCACACTCAAAACTAATTCAATCCTTCCGTACTTAAATCAATCCCAAACGGCGTCCAAAGTATGGTAAGTACCAATGCTCTTAAATCAAGAACGGCGTTCTTGTTTTTAAGCACTGATTGGAGCTATATTCAATCCGCAACCAGGATTGTAAATGGCTAAAATCAATCTGAAACTGTGCTTGAATGTGCCTAAAACTAAGTATTTATCGCTTAAAAAATCCGTGCTTAGATCAAGTGCAATGTACTTAATTTAAGGAAAACCGTACTTAACGTACTTCTGATAACGCTCGGTATTGATTTAAAAAAGAAATCCACCACTTTATTGTAATATTACCATACAAATTTTATCACCACACCGGAAAATTGTTACCATCGAAATTGCTGCATCAATTTAGATCAACAGTTAATTAGCAACTGATAATTCTTAGATTACCCTGCGTTATTTTTTTGGTGTATATGACTGATACTCATAAATATTAAAGTTGGTACAGAAGCAGAATTAAATATAAAGAAGTGAAATCTGTATAACTACAAGAAGTAGTATTCTATTCACTGATAAAATCCAATAAAAAAATATGTATAATAAGAAATTCTTACATTTGTGCCATTTTCGTCATTACCATCAACCACGTCATGTTGCAGGAGAAATCATCAGAGCTTGAGCTTCATCATCAGCCATCATTCCACTGTGTATTAGCTGCTTAAATTTGTTTGTATTTAATTTTACTCTTTTCTGTACATACACATGTACACATATACATATATACGAAATTTTAGTGATTTGAAACCGATGACAAACCATTTTCATTTTCTTCTTCGCATTAAGTGCAAGAGTTTTTTGTTTATATCAGGACCAACCTAAGAAGTTGTCATCACAGCCAAGATGACAACACTGATAATGTTTTTTATAACTTAAATTTTGAATTTTCATTTGTTTTGTCTTCGCCCTTACAGCCTGGTTGAAGAAAAAAAAAGTGTGTGAATCTTTATTTAATTTTTTGGGAAACAACAAACGCCAATGATCGTTAAAATGAATGAATAAAAACTGAGATTCTTAAATAGGCATTTTTATGTGTATTATCAAGCAAAAACGAAAAAAATACAAACAAGACAAAGGAATATACAATCAATTTTAAGGTGCGGTCACTTTTTTGTTTTTTTTGCTGATTTATTTATGGTCTAGATAAATATTGAGACAAAACCAGCTTTATAGATTTTTGGCGCCAATAAATGAAATAAATTCTGAATTTCGTTCGTGCCGCGTCTTTCCATATCAGGAAGTCACACGATTGCCACATCAGAGTTGCATTTGGTTGGTCAAAATGACTACAATAGTAACCGTTGTTGCTGCATACGAGTGACAATTAACTGTGCAATGAATTCGGGCACAAAAATTAATGCATTACGGCAAGCATGTAATCCTGCCTCAGCTGAATATGTAAAATAAATTTGAGCGAAATGCATTGACGCCGATTTGCCATTGACTTTCTTACCAATGAGTCCTCAATATTTATCTTGACTTGCGAAGTAACTTCCGAATCACGATTTGGCACTTCCATGAAATGAGTTTAATTTTATTTTCATAAAATTGTTTTGATTTCTGTTTTATTTCTTTGATGCTATCAAATATTACAAAAATAAAGTTCAACTGAAATCTAACATGCCATATAAAGTTTTACTCCATTTGAGTAGGCAGGCAATTCCTGCATGAGTATTCATATACACATACATATGTATGAGTGTACATGGTTGAACAATCAGTTGCAAATGTAACTTCGTTCATAAGCACGAAGCCATCCGAAAGGCACAAAAATATGATTGCATATAACTGGGGTAAAATCATAATTTTTATTTTCATTCAATTACTATTAATATTTTTATTTTTTATTATTAATATCCATTATAGTAATCTTTCGAGCTTGTATCCTGGATATAAAAACATTAACAGTTGCCTTAAGTATTTTTAATTTATAAAAAAAAAATGTAACAGACTAGCCGACTAGGCCGAATTTTAAATACCCTTCACAATTCACACTTCTGACCCATGGATCTGATGCAAATAAACCTTTAGTTATTTTATTATGCCAACAACGATTATTATAAAATAATATCATCTACTTTCTGGACCAAAGAATTTCTTTAGTTTCTACACGGGTATAACTTTTTGCGAAACCGCTTTTCACTACATATCGGCTTATTTACGCCGATGCCGGGAAGTTTTTTTGCCTTTAAATAACCATATTTTGTTAGAGCATCTACTTTTTCCCCAAAACTTTAATTTCGCTATAGCTGGGCTATAGCCGATATCGAACATTTGCTTTCCTTTAAGTAAGCATATTTTACAGTGAAACTTCGCTATTACGAATTTCGTTATAACGAAAAACTCAATACAATGAATTTTTAGCTGAGTCCCTTGAAAAACTTTTTATTGCCAAGTTTTTCATACAAAACTGCTCTATAGATATAACGCAAAAAAATTCTGAGCTATAAAGCCTCTATATAGCGAAGTACTTTTGTATATAACGAAGTCAGAATAAAGCAAAAAGCAGAATAAAGCTATACGAGGACAAATTTCTATAATTGATGCTGTTGATTGTGGTGACAAATCTAAGCAAGAAAGTGCTATACAATTTAATATACCGCTGAGTACTCTCTCTACAATTTAAAAAAATCGATGGATTATTAGCAACACTAAACCTTTAAAGTACAAAAGATTTCGACTTGTATAATATGAAGACGTTGAGCAATGTTTACACAATATCGCAATCAAAACATTCCTGGGACACAACGATTTTAACGGTAGTAGCGGTTGGCTCGATAATTTTCAAAGGCCTATTGCATCGGCTTTCGAAAAGTGAGTATAGAAAGTGCCAGTATAAGTGATGAAGTTGGTTTTGAATGGAAAACATTGTTACCAAGTTTTTTCACAGAATATAAGCGGTATAATATTTTTAATGCTGACAAAACTGGACTATTTTTTAAATGCGCACCAAACCGAACAATTGCACAGGACTCAACACCGCAAATACATACATTCGACAACTCAGCATCTGTCGAAAAAAAGATTGATGGTTGCATTCTAAGCTTGCGCAAACAAATAAAAATTACAGAATATTTTACTAATATGTAATAAAATAAAAACATAATTTTTTATTTACCTCTTCAATATTGAATTTTTATTGCGTAGTATTTTCGTGTGAAATTGCATTTGGACAAAAAAGACTGTAGTTATAACGAACTTCTTTCGTATATCTTTCGTTATACTAAGGCTTCCCAATGCATATGTATGTACAACGAATCAATAGCTATAACGAAGTGTTTTTCGACCCCCTCTAGCTTCATTATATTGAAGTTTCACTGTATTACAAAATATACTTTTTGCCAGCAAAACTTATTTAAATTCCCTTAAAGGCCCAACTTCTTGAGAAACCTGTTTTCGCCATGTCTTGGCTTTATGTACACCGGTACCAAACAGTTTTTATTTTTTATCTTCAAACGGGCATCTTTTATTACAAAATCTACTTATTGCCAGCAAAATTTGTTTAAATTCGTTTGCAAGCCCAACTTCTAGAGAAATCAGTTTTTTCCCCTATATAGGGAGACAGGTAATTTTTGTTTTTGCCTTTTAGTAAGTTGATTTGATTGTAACATCTACTTTAGGCACCAAGAATTGTTTTACGTTGCGCATAGGCTGAACTTTTTGCGAACCGGTTGACCCTACATCACGACTGTAATAGGACCGATATCGAAAATGTTTATTTTTTACGTTTAAGTGAGCTGATTTTATTATAAAATATTCGATTTCCTTTTCGGCACTAGGACTTGGTTAAGATCGGTCATAATTTCTTAAGATGTTTTCGCTATATCTCCCCTGTATCAGTTCCGATGTCAAATATGTTAATTTTTTACCACTAAGTATGTTTATTTATTACGAAATTAACTTTTTAGCGAATTGAATTGTTTCAGTTCTCGTACATGCCCAACTTCATGAGAAATCAGCCTTCGCTATATCTCGACTATAAGGGACCAATGTCGAAACATTATATTTTTTGCTTTTTAATAATTATATTTTATTAAAAAAGCTACTTCCTGGGACCAAAACTTGTTTAAGTTCGCTCACAAGCCCAGCTTCGTGAGAAATCGGTTTTCCTTATATATATGCTATATATGGACCCATGTCAAAAATTTTTATTTTTTGGCTTCATGCCTGTTGATCAATGTCGAAGTCGTGCGATTGTTTGCATTCTAAGCGAAAGAAAATTGTTCTGGATTCCTCTATGATGTTCTTTTATTCGAACGATGACTCGATCGACAAGTCGAAAATAAGAAAATCCGCTTCCTCTATTTCGATCAAGTCGTCCGCACTGTGAACACAAACGTCAAAATCAATCACTTGCTGTTTTGCTATCGAGTGGGTGTTTTTACAGAAAAAATTTGTATATTTATTTGTTAAAAAACTGGGAAATAAAACTAGAAAATCTCCATATTTTTCATATTTATTTTATTTACTAAACTTATTAAACAATTATCATACGTATATATATATAGTTTTCCTAAACAGTTCACTTATTCGCTCGATGGAAGAAAATCCTCAATACTTCAAAGTACTTATTAAATGTCTATAAAAAGGTACTTTTAAAACATCACAAAAACTATTTCCTCACTTATAAAATATTTAAATACCATAAGCTTATTTAATATTGGCTTCTACATTTTAGTACCGAAAATTTTTTCAGTCCGCGTACAAACCCGACTGTATATAAGCCGGAGTCATAAATTTTCTGCGTTTGAATATTTAATTAAAGCGCCAACTTTTCGGTGTAAAAAATTCTTCAGCTCGCATACATCTTGGCTGTATATGGACCAATATCCAAAATCAATATCAAAAAATGTAAGTTTTTCGCATTAACATTATAACATTATTAAACCAAACTTCTTGAGAAACTAGTGTCCGATTTAATATACATTATTCCGGATCGACTTGTATGGACAACAATTGATAGCTTTTGCCATGGGGGTTCTACTGCGAAATCATTTTCGAGGGGCCTGATTCCTAATTTCCTTTTTGTATGAAAGCCCGCTAATGGGTTGCAGTACGACGTCGGTATAATAAAAAAAAATCATTGGTCATACCTCTACCAGTGATTATTATTACGGTGTAAATGCGAATAAACGAATAAGTTATGAAGTTTCAAACACTCTTTTAAGGTTTTATCAGTATTCTGACGAGTTGAGTACCATCAATGGAATGGTGGCAGCAATAGAAGCCAGTAAAAGACAAAGCAGTTAATACATCAGACCATAAATAGCCGATATATAGAGAAAACTGGTTTCTTAAAAAGTGGGGCTTTTACGTGAACCTAAACAAATTTTGGTACTAAAAAGTAGACTACTTCACAAGAATAGTAGCTTGTAGGCGAAGTGAAGCACTTTCTGGCACAAAAAAGGACATGCAGGAATAAAATAAGATTTCGTTAAAGTAACAAATAAAAGTTGTCGGCATTGGACCATACTTAGACCATACTCGGTTTTTATTATCTCTTAGATAATAAAAACCGATATATAGTTACTCAAAGGCGGACAATAAAACCTTTCGACATCAATTAATACATAGCCGATATACATATATACGAAAACCGATTTCTTAAGGTGTTGCACCCGTATGTGAACTGTGCCCAAAGCAGATGTTATTATTTTTTATTATAACTTTTAGTTGCAGGGAACAATTTATATACATCGGGTCTGATGGTCAGAAGTATTGATTGTGAGGAAAATACAGCTTGTTTAACATTAATTAAGTAAAGAAAAGTATGATTTTATAGGTAGGTAGATAATCGGGCGTTTCTTTACTTAATCAATATTAATAAAAAAAAAAAAAGTCGTCTCAGGGGTTGAGCATACGGCAGTAAATACAAATGTATATAAATTTTTTTTGGCGAAAATAGTGGTACCTTCTATTAAACCTTGTTTAATTTTTGTGCACATTCAAATTTTGTGTCTCACAAATTTTTAACCTGCCAAAATTAATACATATTTATTAACATTTTACAGAAATTTTAATTTTATTGCACTATGATATTTTACATATATTTATGTATATTAAATTACTTTTCAGGCTCAAGCTCAACCCTTGCTTTGTCACTTTTAAATTAATATCAATTAAGTAAAGAAAAGTAAAATTTTTATAGCTAGGTGGACAACCGGCTGTTTCTGGTTAGCAAGCACCCTTGATCAGCACCCTATGAATTGGATGTGTCAAATTTCACAATTTTGGCACAGCCGCTTTAGCCACTCGGCAACCACAGCTCACGCAATTTTACTTTCTATTTTTATACTTAATCAACATTAACCAATGCAATGGTATTTTTTTTAATATTTATAGTTCTTCTCATTGAAGTGTATTTTTCGAAATTAATCAGCGCTGTGCCGTTGACCATGAGGCTAAACAATACATTTGTGCGATAATTTGAAATCTATTACATGGGCAAAAGGAATTGGGGAAACTATTTGAAACTTCATTATACATATGTATATGATGCCTTCGGATGATGACAAAATTGCGAAAGCCGACAAAACACCGTGTGGCGTAATGTTGTGTTCGTCTTGAGCGTACATATGTCCGAAACTGCCATTTTTGTACCGAATCGAATATATCTAGTCCATGACAAACAGAACTCCATTCTTCTCAGCTCAGCAATTTATAATCAATTAGAATTTAGAACACGTTTTATTTCTGTAGTGGATATCCTTGATCCAATAGGGCAACAGCAATACTTCCACGCGTGAGGCTGATCCACAGCTTGTCACAAGTGATGTCTAAAGTCGCATACAACATAAATTGTTGCACTGCAAAGTTTAGCTGCTTCAAGTGTCTGGGCGTTTTCCTTTGTCTGCGTTTGTATGTGCGCGAATGGAGTTCTGATTGCAGTAGCTTCAAAGTTGAAGCGGCAATAAATATTGCCGTGACAATAATATCAAGAAGAGTTGCGTTTTTGTTCAATCTTGTCCCGGTTGTTTGTTTTTCTGACTGTCTTTTGGGTCGTTCGCTTGTTTGCTTTTCTTATTTCATCTGTTGGCTAAGTTTGTATTGTTTTGGCACTTGAGAATATTTGTGTGTCCATATGTACATACGTACATACATATGTATGTACATACATGCTTGTGTGAGTTTTCTCTGTATTCATGGATCCCTTGTCTTGGATTATTCAAATGTGGTCAATAAACACTTGAAAGCGGCTTCTTTGTTTTAACCTGGTTTTGTAAAAAAGACGGCGAATTTCACAAAAGTGAATATTCAAATAAATGTATTTATTGATTTGTTCTTTTTCTTCTCTGCTCTTTTTCAACACATGCGTTTGCTTACCAGGGTTAATTAATTAATGAGTTTTTTATTTCTTCAGGATTTAAATATTCATACCAAAATAACATCAACAACGCACACACTTGCAAACAAACAAACATATGTATGTACATATACATGTACATATATGGATGCACGTATGTATGTACATATATAATTTAATTATATCGAAGGCATTTTAAGTATTTCCGTTAGATTAAAACGCAACAACAACCCACATATTCCTTTTTAGTTTCGAATTCCCTACATAATGAACGTTTAAAATTGAACCCATTTTTCCAAGCAAATCCTTTTCAACAAACAATTGTCTGAATTTTAAAACAATAAAACTCAAACTCATATTCAATAATACATATGTACATATTTTTGAGTACCACAAATTCTTGAAATCAATCTTTTAAACATAAATACTACTGACAGTCGAAAGTGTCTCCAGTCTTATCTACAAAATTGATGAGTCTCCTCCGTCAGCCAACTGTGTGAGTATTAATTTGGGCACGTGTTCGGTCGTCGTTACGAACTTTATTTACCTTTTTTTTCTTTGTTTGGATATCGCTTCTTTTCTTTCGATTTTTATTTAAAGGTTTAAAAATTTTATTTTTTTTATTTTGGGTTTTGTTAATGTTGTCGGCTAAGTGGATGCCTTTCCATAATCGTCATTCGTTTGCCAAAAAAAATAATGAAAAAAAAATCAAATCAAATCAAATATACAGGTAAAAACCTAGAATAAAACTAAAACCTGTGATAGCCATCGGTGTTTAAAAAGGTGATTTGAATTAATAAGACAAGTTCTCAGAAAACATATGCATTTTCCAGGAAACTCAAAAATGTTTCATTGAAGGAATTCCCTGGTCAAAAATAAAATAAATATATTACTTATTTTAATGATTTACTTTCATATTAAAAATTGCTTGTTCATTTCAAAATGATTTTGTTTACTGTTATTTACAATCAGTTCTGTTTCAAATTTTATTATTATTTTAATCTTTTAAATAAATTCTAAACTAAAAGAAATGTCCAAGATTTTTTTTCGAGCACACAGACCCCGTGGCACGACTCTGCATGTTGTAAGTCTCGAAAGTTATTGTTTTGATACGTCAAAAGGTATAGAAAATTTGATGACACAATATCGACAAATTCCTTATCATACGAATCGACTCGCCCCCAGTGTATTGACCTAAGCTTTGATTGATTGAATTTTGACCATATCTTCTTTCAGGGAACTGGAAATAAGCCAAATCATCAAAATGCATTGCTCCATGTATTTATTATTTATAAGAAAAAAAAAAAGCTCTGAATTTGAACCAATAGCATTTTGGATACAAGTCAGTTAACCCCCCCATACCTGGCCAGTCTTCAACCATTATTGAAATTTCTGATATTTTACACACACACACACACATGATATTTTAATTTAAAATTTGTTTTTGTGCAAAACCAACAATTAAAACATTCGTTATACTTAAGAATATTGTTTTTTGTAAACCTATGCGAATATTTTCTTTATGAATAAAAATTAACACCCTGAAAGCACAAATTTTAATGACATCTATTTTGATCCCGTATGTTTTGGGTACACTGAAAAAACAATTCAATTCATTTGTACTTAAGTCAATCCCAAGCGGTGTCAGAAGTTCGGTAAAACTTCGTTTTCTAAAAACGAGAAGGTTTACGCGTTTAAGCACACGGGCAGCAATATGCTACTTTTGATATTGAACGGTACAAATTGGAACGCCTTATTATCTGGATTTGATGATGTTAATAAAATGTGCGATATTTTCTACGGCAAAATCTATTCTTTCATTGAGTTGTGTGTTCAAAAAATTACTTTTAATCAAACCAGTGGACCTCCTTGGAATAATAAACAGTTGGCTCATGCGAAAAACAAAAAGAGTAAGCTCTATAAAAAATTCAAAAAAATCTGGTTTATCCTCTGATCTGAATCTGATGTTGCAAACTATCGCGGTATTGCAAAACTGAGTACCATACCCAAAGTTTTTGAAAAAATTATTACTGATTGTTTGTGCTATCAAATATCAAATTTGATATCCCCCTACCAGCATGCATTTCAAAAAAGATGCTCCACAACAACCAAATTTCTTCATTTTACAACTGTTATTTATCGTGGATTTCTCCAAAAATAGCAGACTGATGTGATATATACAGACTTCAGTAAGGTTTTCGATAAAGTCAACCATCGGCTTTTGATGATTAAGCTGCATTTCCTTGGATTTGCTGATCTTAGTATAAAGTGGATTTGCTCACACCTTCTACATAGAAAACAGCTTGTTCACTTCAATAGTTCTGTCTGCCGAACCTTTATGCCGACGTTAAATAGCCGTAGATCTGTGTTGAACACATCGTTTATTTGCAACATAATAAATCGCGACGTATGCTCCGGTTTTTCAATCAACGATATAACTTTCAATATGCCTCAACGCCATTCACGATATTTAGTCCCGTTATCTGTTGAATTCTGTAGAGCTAACTATGCTAATGCGGAGCCGCTGAGAAGGATGTGTAATGAATTCAACAACCTTTTTAAGTTTATTGATTATTCTTATAACACAAACGTCACTAAGAACAATTTACTGATTTGTTTATATTCATAATTATTATTCTTTTATTTCTTTATTGGTTTTGTAAATCTTTAATATCTCTGTAAGGATTTATATTCCATTGACATATAATAATAATATATATATATATATATATATATATATATATATATATATATATATATATATATATATATATATATATATATATATATATATATATATATATATATATATATATATATATATATATATATATATATATATAATTTAATTTCCGACCCCATAAGGCATATCTTAGATCAGTATTGATGTTGAGGTCAATTCAACGATATCCCGATATCCGTCCGTCTGTAGGCCGCTGAAATATCGTTTCTGAGGAAATTACTTCACACTTCTCTCATGCTTTACCATTGTGCGTTGACTATTAAAATTTTACAAAATCTGTTAATGAATAACGGAGATATAACCAAAAAACCGCAAATGATAAGACGCTTGAATTTTTTGGCCGAAATTTAAAAAGAAGTTTCTTTGATTTAAGGTTAAAATATAAATTTTGTTATTTGGCAAAGAAAAAGAAAGAAAACTGACATCGGCCGATATATATTCGAGTTATAGCAAAATCCAGTATCTCAAGAAGTTGGGCATGTACAAAAGTTTAAACAAGCTTTAGAGCCTTTAAAGAATATAAGCTTACTTAATGCAAAAGCACTTGAAATTTTTTACTTCGGTCCTTTATAGCCGAAATATAGCAAAAGCTGATTTTTTTTAAGAAATTGGGCATTTACATACGTGAATTGAAGCATTTTATGCGCTAAAGCTAATGTTGTGTTTAAACAGGCTTACTTAAAGGCAGACGAAAAAATTGAATTACATCGATCTATGTATACATATATAGCCGAAATATAGCGAAAACCGATTTCTCAAGAAGTCTGGCCTGTACGTGAAGTGAAAAAATGTATGTTACCAAACAGTTGACACAAAAATCAAATGAGCTTAATCAACCAAAAGAAAATTTTTTTTTTTTTTTTTAACATCGGACTATATCTTGCCGAATTATGCCGAGAAAGGCATTCGGTCTGTAAGTGAAGTTAAATCAGATTTCGACTGAAATATAGATGACATAATAAATTATAATTACTACAAGAAAAAAAAATTTTTTTTTTGACACCGCCATAGTCGACGTAGTCGAGATATAACGAAAACCGATTACTCAAGACGTTGCACCTGTACGAGAATTTAAATTAGTTTTGATACCTACAAAATGACGTCATAATAAAAAATTAATGATATAAGGCACAAAATATAAATTTTCGACATCGGCAAATATGTAACCGCTATATAACGAAAACCGGTTTGTCGTGAGGTTGGGCGGGTAAGTGAACATAATCAAATTTTGGTGCAAAAAAGTAGATTTAATAGTAATATACTACACATAGCTATTCAAGGCTATAAAATTAAATTTTTGACATCGGTTAATATAAAGTCGAGATACATATATCGAAAAACGATTTTTCAGAAAGAAAGAACACAATTTTTTGCCACATCAGTCCACAAACACCCCGTCTATAGTGAAAACTTTTTTCTTTGAAAACTCACCTGGAAGTGAGATAAAACAACCTTTTATACGAAAAACTGAATCTGGTGATAGAAATGGTTACTAAGACTAGAAAAAAGTTTTCCCCGTTTTCGGTCCAACTGCCTGATGTATAGGGAAATCGGTTTTTTAAAAGAAATTTTGCCTATAAGCGGAAATCGGCTTCTAAATTTATTTTAACTTATGAGGAAACTAAAAGATTTTTTATATTAAAAAATAAGGTGGCCAATAAGAGAGGATAATTAAGAAATAAAAACTCTTTTCCAATATCAGTCCCTATATATTCGAAATATAGCAACAGCCGGGTTTCAAGAAATTTTACATATAATCAAGCCAAACCAACTTTCTGCACCAAAACGTACATAGTTCTGATGGCAAAATATATAGGGGTCGTCACCTAGCCTAAGCTTCCGATATCGATCCATATTATAGCTCAGATATGGAGAATTAAAAAAACGCTTGGGCCATAAAAGTAATTTGTTGAAAAAGTTTATTTTAAGCAAAATATAAAAATTTTCATAATTGTTTCATTTGTATATACATATGTATGTATGTAGCTCAGATATGACGCGATCTTACTTTTCACAATGTTAGCCGTGCAAATTTAGTTCTGATAGCAAAGAAAATGGTTGTATTATATGTAGAAGTGAAATACTGATGGCTTCCGTTATACATACTTATGTACGTGTCACAAGATGGCAAAGAAACAAATGTATGTATAGACGAGTACAAACACATATGTATGTATGTATGTATGTAATGTTTGTGAAGATTATTTAGTTTTCAACCGAGCCGAATATAGCACTTTTACTTTTTTTGTTAGAATTTTGCTTTTATGTACATATGTGTAACTTTCGGTATGCGACATTTCGGCATACGACACCGTCATTTTGCCACCGACATCTTTACGGCTAACTGCGTGTGTAATCACTTAAGCAAACCTAAATGTATTCGTAAGTATGTATGCAAGCATGTTTATTTAAATACTTATCAAGTCGGGAATCTATCAAAGGCCAAAACAAAAATGTATAGAGATCGAACACGAAAAAATTGAATAAATAAATAAAATACATCTGTATATGTATAAAATGTATATATGTACATACATACACACATACATACGTATATAAGCATAATAAAAGAAAATGTTCTAATAGGTTCAGTTGCAGTCAGGCTGCATATGTGTATACCTGTACCTGTGCATGTAGGTTGTGTCTTGTGTAGCTGACAACTGGCTAGGGAGCCTGAATATGTACATATGTACATATGTACTCGTAAGCTTAGAAAACGATTGCATGGGATGTTCATTTAAAAGAGGTTTATTTGGTCTCAATATAAAAAAAAAAAAACAATACAAGAACCAGAAGATATGCACTAGCTGCGATCTCGTGCTTTATTTAAAATTTTGGTAAAATTCAAGAAACAAAAATTAATCTCAACAAGAGATGGAAATACACAAAACTACGGGAACACTAAGAGCAAAATATCTGACCCAAAAATAAACATATACATATGTATATCTCCGTTCTTGTATGTAATGCATATATGTAAATGTAAACGAATTGAATTTAAGCGTGTTCATTCAAATCACATTTTGTTCTACATTTAAAAAACAATTCAATCCATTTGTACTTGAATCAATCCCAAGCAGTGTCAGAAGTTCGGTAAGTATGGACTTTTTTAAATCAAGTACGTTGTGCTTAATTTAAGTACGGATTATTCCAGCACTAAATACTTAATTTTAGCCATATTCAATCCCAGTTTCGGATTGATTTTACTCATATTTCGGATTGAATCTGGCTGAAATCTGTACTTAAAAAGAAGCACGCGGTACTTGCTTCAATAACATTCATCCTTACCATACTTTTGACACTGATTGGAATTGATTTAAGTACGGAAGGATTGAATTTCTGCTGTGTGTGGTGTCCATGCACTTGGTTCGATGTTTCTGAAGTCTATTTAATCACAAACTATTACCTCTACTTCCCCACTTCAATAACAACTCATAAATTAGTTTGTCTCTTTGCTGATTTGAGCCTGAAACCCAACTAATGCCAGTCCAGCCAGTCTACCAATTCAGCTATCGCAGCAGTTAAAAAAGTGAAGTGAAATTCATACAATGAAACTTATACAACCACACACAAGTGCTGGTTACAAATAAAGGGTGTTTTTTTCGATGTATAGAACTTTAAGCTGGCATTACTGTTCAAGATGGCGACCGATTTGACAGCTGTCAAGTGATTTATTCTCAGTTAACTTGGCAATTCATCATGAATAGACTCATGCCTGAACAACGCTTGCAAATAGTGCAATTTTAGTGCAAAACGAGATTGCCGTTGTTTCCGATTTTCATAAGCGAATTTTGCTTAGCGATGAAGTGCACTTCTGGTTGAATGGCTACGTCAACAAACAAAACTGCCGCATTTAGAGTGAAGCTAATCCTCAAGTGTATGTCGAAACACCGTTACATCCGGAAAAACTGACAGTTTGGTGCGCTTTATGGGCTGATGGAATCATTGTTCCGTACTTCTTCAAAAACGATGATGGCCAGAACGTTACAGTCAATGGTGATCGGTATAGAGCCATGATTACTAACTTTTTCATTCCTGAATTGAATAATGATGTCCCGGAGATGTGGTTTCAACAAGACGGCGCAACATGTCACACAGCTCGTGGAACAATCGATTTATTGAAAGCCACGTTTGGTGACCGCCTAATTTCACGTTCTCGACCTGTAATTGGCCTCTTGTGGTTTAACACCGCTAGACTACTTTCTGGGGGGCTATGTAAAGTCATTGGTCTATGCAGATAAGCCACAAACGCTTCGCCATTTGGAAGACAACATTCGCCGTGTTATTGCCGATATACGGCCACAAATGTTGGAAAAAGTCATCGAAAATTGGACGTCTAGATTGGACTACATCCGCGCCAGCCGTGGCGGTCATATGCCGGAAATCATATTTAAAATGTAATGCCGCAAGATTATCTTTCGGATAAATAAAATTCATGTCAAGCGAATAATCCATCGTTGTTTTATTGCAACTTAAAGTTATATACATCGAAAAACAAACACCCTTTACAACCAAGAATTTCGTCTTGAGCCATAGCAGGATTGATTCTCTTCAATAATTCCTATTCGACTTGTGTTCGACAATGTGTACTCAAGTACGTTTCGTACTAAAATCAAGTAAAAAAAACTTAAATCTAGAACGAACTGTTTTCTTTATGTGTGTAGTTAATATCTCTCAAACAGTGGATGTTTAACTATTTAGTTGCCCAAAGTATCACATAAAAAATGCAAGAAAATTTCTTTGTAGAAATTTTTCTCTTTAGCCCGATTTGACTACAGGATCACACCTACTTATTTACTACAAATGCAGCCTCAGCAAACAACAGTCTTATCCAACAGACAATTTTTATTTCTTTACTTTCGAACTGTACAAAACAAAAACGAAAAGAAAAAAAGAGCAACAACAAGTATCGATAAGATAAGCAACAACAGAAAACATACAAATGAATCAAGAAAAACTCCATCTCTCGATCAAACCCCCAAATGGCAAAAGAAAGAAAAAAAAAGTGCAAGAATGAATCAAGTGGCAACATTATGAGATATTTGTTTCTGTTTAAACTCTTCTGCCAGCCAATGGTGGCCAGTCAGAGAAGCATGCCCATCAGAAACAAGTTTTAAACTCATGGAAGCTTTAAAATTGTGCACGTTATTTAAGTTAAAACTTACTACTGGTTATTAAGACAACGAGATATGTACCACGAACATTTCGATAGCGGGCTGACTGGACATTGAATTGGCTTAATATGCGAAAGAAAAATTGCTAAATGAAAATGGAAAGAGTATGAAGTAAAGCAAAACACAACCCATAGATCCTAACTAAAAAAGTTAAAAAATTTTGTAAAATTTTAATCTTAACATAGATGCTTTATAAAGATACGAATTTATTTTTCAGCTCTATATATAAGGTTACTTTTGCTACTGCTTATTAAACGGTCATGATGACGACGGCAATGCCGCCATAGACAACGATGATGATGATGATGATTCATGACATAGTTTCTTGCGTCTGGTTTTCTTTGGCCTCTATGGAATTTCACACGATCATAAAACATGTAAGATTGTTAGAAGTTAGATTTAAAGTTACGACATTTTATTTTCACTACTTGTGCTAAAAACAAATAAAAGCTGGAATGAAAAATATATGTATGTAAACATTTAGTCGCACTGAAAGCACAAAAGTCTAGTGATTGTTTTTAGTTTCATTATTTTGGATTTGCGTGCGTTCAAAATATTGAACTATGGAATCAAAACACTTAAAATGTTTACTTGGTGTGGACTTACACAACAATTTTTTATCCGATCAATTATATTTGTTCTTCATAAAATGAACTTGCTGCCTAAGGGCCTTCAGACTGTAATACTGTGTATTAATACATGATAGAAATTCAAATAATACGACCAAGTGTGTGAACGCTTCGTTATACAAACGAAAAGTAATTCGCAAAAAAAAATTGGTATCCCATACGACATCATCGTTTGTTGAAATTTTTGAAAACAGTAATACATTTCATTGGATCAGGGTTGCTTTTTATAAAAGCACATACAAAATAATTTCACTAACTCGATGGTTTTGCCGCCGATGTCGAGCTGTTGGTGATGATATTATTCCTTCTCATGCAGCGGCTCAGAATTTGGATTATAGAAATCGCAAAGAAATATATTTTCTTCACACCATACACCATACAGATAGTGAAATTTTGTTAAAGATATTTTTGTGCTCTTATACATATATAACGACTACTTTTCGCCTTCATAAAACTACTCATATGAAGATTTTACCGTGGCATGTAGTATTTTCCATTTTATTTGGAAATTTTCTTTGATGGCCGCAAGAAATTTATTTCGATTTTTGTCTTGTAGTGTGCAATGATTTTACTGCTCAAATTTGCCGACTGTTTATAAATAAATATGTATGTATATTAGGTATTATTTCAGATTGTGATATTCACTTTTGAATAACAATACCATTTGACTTTCTCGGATTGATTTTCAAACTATTTGTTGAGGCCTATTTTTGAATTTGAGAAGTTTGCTGATCTAGTGTACCATAATGTTGTACATTATCAGCGTAGGCTCTTACACTGCAGACTGTAATAATACGTGGTGGATCATTGGAATAAATGGAAAATAGGCGTAGATCTACTATTGAACCTCACGACAGCTCTCAAGCTCATTGGATGGTCCTACTTTACTCTCAGCACATTAATCGGGTGATGGTTGTAGGTAGTTCTCTATCAACTTCCTTACCTAGTTAATCTGCAACATCCATTAAGGCCGTTAAACAACTACTATTTTTTTCTCAAGCCCGATTGATGGTTTGCTATAAAAAATATAACCCATAGTTATATGGTAACATAGCTATGGGTCTGTACTTGCAACAGTAAAAAAAGTCATCTGTGACAGCAGCCTTAAACACACAACTCGTTGAATAGAACATGCCAATAGGGAACTCAGACAGATGCCGGTGAACGAAACCTGGTCACCCAGAAGACTTAAGCGATATGCATCATCAGAACTAGTTAACCGTTACTAAAAAGATCAAGATTAACATACGATATAAGTTATCTTAAGTATTGATTTAAGATAATTAACCCTCCAGCTAAATACTTCCAATGGCTTATTGTTACTTTGTAGACAGGTGTAATAAAAAAGGAATAATAAAAAAAACGTAACTATGGGTCTGCCATTCAGTTATGACACAACTTCTGTTGGATTCCAATTTGATGTACACTAACTGGAGGTTATTTGTTCATTATATGTATATGCTACAATTTATGTAGTGTGATGGCGGGAGAACTTAGTTTTCGAGTCACTCAAATCTGGGCTCCTGAGACTAATCAGGTTGCTACTAGAGGAGTCATATGTATGACCAAGCGCAAGCAATTTTTTCTCCACATTTTTTTTCAAACACAGCGATCCCGTACTACGTCTCTATAGGGGGCTCCCATACAAAACGAATTGATATTCGGACAACTCAAACATTTATTTTTGCATATGTTGAACTGCATTTTTTTATTATTTGGACCAGTACTCAGGTGGCGACCCCTGCATATGCAACGCATTGCTCCAGAACTAGGGAAATAGGTTTAAGGCAGAAGAGAAGAAGGATTAGTGTTTGTGTACCCTTGATTTGAATCTTCCTACATTGTAACTAGAATGAAATATGTCGGAAGGCAATTTGTTCCACAGACGGACCGCACGGCTGAAGAACGGGTTTTCTCTGTAATGTGTTGTGAGATCCACTGGCCTATCGGCCTCGAATGATGTACATATAGTACGTAAAAAGGTGCAATGTTGAATTCAGAGCAGAATCCATTGTAGTGCCGATGAGACAACGTAACTCACACTGTCATCGTAGCAGTAGAGTACTCTGAAATTGGATACACTATTGTCACCGATGGGCTTCTTCTTCTTCTCACCTGTACACGATCGAGTAACCCAAAATTGAGGTTTGAGTACCGGCCCAAACATGGGAGTTGTATAACATTTTCGGTCGGATATAATTGGTCTCAGATCGATTGAAGTATATCTAGGCTCTTAAATGCTCTTTTTGCGACAGGAACGGTCATGATTCAGTCCTCAATATTTATACCATCCGTGAATACAGATGCTTACAGAGGCAGCATCGACGACCGTGCGTTAATAACTTACAAGGGCTAAAATTTACCGTATTTTTGCGACCCCACTCAGCGATTATTCGTAGATCATTACAGAGTGTAACGTGCTGCTGTCATCTGCAAAAGAATAGATAGAGTTGGAAGTTTTAGACAAAAGGTAATTAAGTTTTGAGCATAGTGCGCCAGGCCACATTTTGTCAAAAGCCATGGTGATATCTCGAGCCACCGTTTTACTCTCACTAAAATTATGGATCGAATGGCACCTAGACACATTCTCGTGCCAAAAGCTATCGAAAAATCGATGGCATAGCACCGACATATTTTTGGCCATAATGCGTATGGTACTATTTTATTTGGCAAACTCATGGCAAGTACAATTGTGATTGCTCAAAACTATATTATCAATCGTTGATTTAAAACAGGCAAATGACCCACTGTCTGTTACTCACAGAAAAGTTTAACATTTTGAATTTCATTTTTGTAAGTCTCGAGTGTTTTCCTAAATGTTTAATTCATTTTTATTAAGCATGTGCGAAAAAAGTTCAATAAACGCCGCTGCATGTTAGAATATCTGTTATGTTGCAAAGAAGTTGCACAAAAGGCAAAATGAAACAAGCATAAACAAAGAAAAATTTTTACAAAAATTCCGACATGAAATGTTTGGTATTATAGACTGTAAAAGGTGATGGTAAAGCTAATGATGATGACGACGGTTGGTGTTCTTTATATCATGACCAGATGCGTGGACCCTCCTGTAAGTTAGAGCTATTCACAAAATACCAGCAGTAATTTCAAAACACCAGACCACCTCTACAACATGTTGTTCTTGTTGCTTAAAAATAATCTTGCATCATTTTTCTTTGAGCAAAGGAAAAAACATCGTAAGCCGGACTTGATTTAAAGATTGTATAGGCAATAATTTGTACGCCAGGCTTTTCAGTTTAGAGTTTGTATGCAAGTGTACTGCTTTCAGTGTGCCCCAAAAACCTGTGAAAAAAGGTGAGGTATTCAATGTTGGACTACTTGGTACGATATAGAGTTCCTTTGTGTTATTTCCTTTCCGCAAAAACTAAATCAGAAACAACTACATACTTGCAACTAGACACATCCAATCATACAAATATTATACAATTTGTATTCATAAGAGAGGATTTGTTCTTGTGGTAGAGAAGAAAACAGTTGGACATTTGCATATAAATACATACATACCGCCTTTTCCATGATTTGGAAGCAAAAAAAAAAAAAATATTATTGAAGGCATAATAAAAACCTGGCAATAAGTTGGCTACTCATTTTGACAAATAAGTAAAAATAAAATCTGCAAAAGAAATACTCCGTATCCAGTGAAGTTTTGTTTTCTGATTTTCTACCGCTATCAATTTAAAAGAGATCCATTGAAAGTGTTGGCAAAATTATCGTGTTTTTGTTTCCAAGGAATTTAGAATTGGAGAGTTTTTTCTCGAGAGAGCATTTTCCCATGAAGAGAAATCCAAGAGAATATTGATAATTGGGCTGACAATAAATAATTTAAAAATAATTTTCTAAACAATCTAAAACTCATCTACACATGTTTCGGTTATGCCAGAATACATTTCATTTATTCCCGTTTTCCTAAGTCCTGACTCACTTCAAGTTTTTGTTTAATGTTTTTCCATACAACCACCGGTTTGTGTTATGATATATTCCCTGAAGGAAATGTCAGTAGAAAAACTCTAGTGATTTAGTATTGACATGGTCACCAGTACTAGTGACATATTATACCTTATACAATGATTTTTTCTGTTCTCTAGGTACTATCGTTTCTCTATAGACATTGTCGCTACCCTGAAATAAATATCAGTAGAGAAAGCCAATTGAAAAATTAAGAAATAAAATTTGTCTAGTCATTAATAATGTTGTCAACTCAATGTTTTCTTCTGATTTTTATTTCACGATTTTGGTGGGCTTACAAATTTCAACAATCACAACACTGTTCATAAAACAAAAAACTGAAGACACTCTGTTGACAATTTGATAAAAAAAAAAGTCACCAATATAGGCGAAAAATGTAGCGACTTGGAGCCACTTGACTCTAGGTTTCCTTCAGGGTATATCCATATACATATATACATATGTATGTATGTGTGTATACAACTAATACAACTACAACAACCAGCGTAATGACACATTTAAAGTGTCTCTAAGAACGAAACTTGGCCATTTGCAAATTCAATGTTTACGTCTTATGTATTTTTTAATTTTATTTGCGATAAGAAATGCTTAAGAACGAAACGAAGTGAAGATTCATCTCGATTTACTTTTCATGGAAAAGTCGCTTTATTTTAGCTAATATCTAGACGATTGTGTGCACGCACGCATAAATGGAAATGGCAAAATATTAATGCCAACAAACATATTTATGAGTCTAAAGAAAATTATTGCAGTTGCAAGATTTACATACATACATCTTTCTCCTTTCCTTTTGTGGATTTTACGAAACAAAACCTTACTTATGGAGTCCTTGACACGCAAAGCCGGTTAAAAACAAAGAAATGTAAATTTTTGCGATTGCACACCTCAAAAGAATAAATAAAAACTCCAGCCAGTTATTGCAAAAAAAGTAAAATCAAATGCAACTCTCTAAAAGTAGCATTAATATATGAAAGAATTTTGTGTTAATTAATTTATATTATTTTATTTGAACGTCAGTTAGTGTTTATAATGTACCCGTAAATGGTGACCAAGAAAAGACGACTCACAGCTTCATTGGCAATGGATACGAGTATTGTTAGTTGTTGATGCAGTTGCACCTTCCGTCGTCCAACACCTGAACTAAAAGCACTCTCTTGCTTATATGCTCGTTTCAATGTTACTTTACGGTCTTGTATAATAAACGACAAATTTATATTTAATGAGCTTCCATAAAATTTGAATTTCAAGAGGAAAATGCCGCATAACTTCAGTATAAACGCAGAAAATGACATGCATTTTTGTGTTTTTCTTTGAATTTTATATTCCGTTTTGATAGAGAGTGTAAATCAGTGTTTGTTTTTATTTCATTCTTTGTGTTTGCTTATTTCTTTTATCATCTATTGCTTCTTGTTCTTTCCTCGAAAATGATGATTATAAACTTGATGCTGCACTAAATAATGGTGGCCAGCATATTGTCTGACTATCTGTTGATGCTATACTGGTTACTAAAATTTCTGTCTTTTATTATGCGTTTTAAAGTTTTGAGTTGTAACTGCTTGCAGCACCATCACGTGAAAGATGCCGTATTCACCTGGAAAAGCAGCTCATTGGGGAAAAAAAAGAGGAAAGCGATGATGGCAAAATAAAATATTTGTTTTTATGGCAACTTAAGTGTGCTGAAGTTTATAGCATTGATTGTTGTTAAGGAAAAAAAAAACTTGTGACTTCAAGACTTACTCACAAAAAAGTCCTATCGCAACATTGATGACTTTAAGCTACAACAGGAAAACCATTTGCCATACAGAAATACACTTTTTGTTGTGCCCAATATAGGACTATGCTTTTATAGTTACAATTCAGTCTGGTTTATTTCTTTATTTTTCAAATAAACAACTTGGGTGTTTTCTGATAAGAGCTGATGTCAACCTGACAAAAGGCTGAAAACCTTTTCATTCAATCCCACTTGGGAGTTTATTAGATTTTGTTATGGGAAATTAAATCACGTTTTTAAGAAAACAGAAACCATCTATAAAATAGGTTCTGTTGATGGTGATTCCAATCAGATCAGAAGGCTAATATAAAGTTATTTGTCATAGATAAATACTTGGTGCAACTAGTGAATGGGCAACTAGTGAATCAAATAATATCTCTTCACACCTTCAAAAGTATGAAGTTAGCTTTAGGGCCAGGGTTGCATTCTGGTCATTTTCAGACTTGGCATAAAAAGCCGTTTTAGCAAAATAGAAGTCGTACAAATAGCAGTTTAGCAAAATATAAACTACACACGTTTTTCGAAAGAGTTTTATTTATGAAAAAGCAAACACAGAGCAAATATAACTTCAAACGAAACATTCATTGCAAAAAGCATTTTTTTCTTCTGCCAAAAGTTTGATTATATAACGACAATGCTGAAATGGGTTAATTTTAATGATTTTTCGTATTAAGTAAATTTTTAATGCGTTGACAAAAAATTTGTATAGATTTACAAAAAGGGGGAAAAAGTGGCTATAAAACAAAACAAAAAAAGTCACAAAATTAGCGGCATTTAATAAAGTCGCCCACAAATAACCACTTCAATCTGGATTTTGGGCAGCACCATCGCTGTGTTGAACGTCATTGATGATATGTGATGTTTGCAAATTGTCACTGAAGTGCCTCTTTCATTTTTCTGAAGCCTTTGATAAAATAGACCACTCTATTCTTTGTATGAAACTTGAGCATTATTTTGGATGTGATGATAGACTGTTAGGCCTGATGTGAAAATATTAAGCAGGCCGCTTACAGAAAGAAAAAAATGTTGAGTCTAAGAAAAATAACTTCCGGCGGTCCACTAGGAACTGTTCTTGGTCTTTTAATGTTCAGTATGTTCATCAGTGACATCTTTAATATGGTAAATTATGCGAAAATTCATGCCTATGCTGATGCCATTCATTCAAATGTACATATCTAATCGTATGGGGCTATTTGAGGACATGTGTCATAAGTTAAATGAAGATTTATCTTCAATTGCTGCATGGTCCATGGATAATAAGCGAGTGCTTAATCATTACCCATAACTTGGTATGGATTCGACTTCATACAGTTTCCAAACATGCACCTTAGTATGACTGTTCTACAGTAGTATGTCAAAAAAATAAAGTATTTAGGATTCCACCTTAACTCTTCACTAACCGGCAGCCATCATTACAATATTGCTGTTAGAAATATATTTCTAATACTTCGCAATTTGAAAATGTTCGGTAGCTATGTCTCGATAGCCGTAAAACGAACGAACTTGTACTGCAACGTATTGTACCCCTGAATACATATTTCGCACTTATTTATAGTAAGCTTGACTAGCAGTCACTATACAAACTTCAAGTAGCTTTAAATAATGCAACTCGCTAAGTTTTTTGGCATATGAAGTCCTGCTAGTGTCGCGTCATGGCGGAAAATGATTTTGGGGTGTGAAGTGAAGGACCATTTAACTATGCGGAATTGACCTTTTTTGCATGACTTTGAAAAAAAAAGAAAACTCTCACATACTTGTATGGAAAACTTGCTTTTGGTGCATCCATTAGAAATATAACTCTCATCACACTTAAACATGTGCACCTCAACACATCCAGATTCTTTTTTATTAGCGCTATTGAACTATGGAATAGTCTACCAACACGTACTAAACTCGTACAGGGAAAACCCAATTTTACTAAAGCACTCATTGATCTCTATGCAAAAAGATAAGTAAAACTTTTAAAATCTATCCTTTTATATAATAAATAAAATAATATGTATAACAAAACTTTAGAATGCCTAAAGCCAGTCCTATTATTTACAGATACGTAAGAATTATTAAAACTATTTCGTCTTTTCATCAGTATGCGCTTTGCTCCTCAATTTGTTTATTCATCATATGAGATTTACCTTCAAAAATTTTATCCACCTGCACAGGAAAGTGGCATATGTGTGTATATATTATATATATATATGTGTAGAAAGATTTTTAGAATAACCGGTCCAACTTAATCACGCAAAGCCGTGGAAACATTGAAGCATCAGGATTAATCAACATTGGGGTCTTTTGGATTTTGCATATCACAAAAATAAAATTAAGAGCGGTCATTATTGTATAATGTGCATAAGTTCTACTGCAAGCATTCTGGATAAATTTATGCGTAGAATGAAACTTAATGAGAACGTTATTTGCCACTTTCCTGTGCAGGTGGATAAAATTTTTGATATATGTATATATTTTGATATATTTATTTTGATATATATATTTGATATATTTATTTTGATATATTTATTTTGATATATGTATTTGATATATATATTTTGATATATTTATTTTGATATATATATTTGATATATGTATATATTATTTTTGTTATTTTATTTTGTTTGTCTGTTTTTGCGAAAACCCGCCTGTCTCTGCTGACTGTTTTGTAAACCTGTCTCATGTGGTATGCTGGCCATTTATTTACTGCAACATTTCAATTTGTGACATAATGAGTTACACTTTTATCCACAAATGTAAAACACACTACAACATCACAAAAAAAAAGCATTCCACATTTATTTATTTTTTGTTCTTGCGGCTTGAATTTGCTTTCGTTTTCAGAAAGGCATTGCTTTTGGAATTCCATTTCTGTTGTATTAATTACCCACATCATAAAATAAATACAAGCTGAACAAAACTTATGCCGAAGGAAAACGATCAGAAAAACGCAGACTTTAGAAAACCTCAGAGTGCAGAGCTAAAGTTTTGTTTGTCTTTTGTTAAATATGCAACACTGTGATTTTGTTGCTTCTATTGTTTTTTCTGTTCTTCAGTTGTATTGGCTGCTTTTGCGGCTGTTATTTCATTTGTTACACGTTAAACGCATATGGATGAACATACAGTTTCCAGTTTGCGGTATGCAAAATATTATCATCTTGCTGTCTTGTTTCTGTTTCATCTGGCGTACGGTCAAAATGTTAAGGCGGTTTGATCATAAACATCTTAAAAATTGGCCGTAACGATGGATGGAATATTAGGTTGGGTTGGATGCATCGTTCGTTTCTTGAGTCTGTGTGTCCACGTATGCTTGTACAAGTTTTATTTTTAAAGCACAAAAGAGGAAAAATTATTTGATCATGGAGTGTATATTTGTAGGATTCTTAAATCCAATTTTCATCTTAAGTGGTTACAGAATATGTTTCACTTTCATCTCCTTTGTGTACAAAGATTATTCTAGTAAGTTTCCTATTTCGTAAACGTTTTTGCACCTGTAAAGTTAATTGGCATTTTAAATAAAATTTTTAATTACAAACTAGTATTAATAAGGAGTATATCAGCGTTTGTTTCTTTTTTGTTTGTTTTACTTATTATTGAAGAAAACATGAAATTTAGCTCTGCTTAGTACTATATGAAAACTTTTTCGTGGAAGTTTACGATCATTGTAGGAATACTAGTCATTACTACAAAGAATGAAATTCTGTATTCGAAATATAAAAAGCCGCATTAAAAATTTCTCGGAGAATTTCATCAATACTTTCTAGTTGTATCTGACACTGTTTCTGACCAAATATTACGAAAAAAAATTTTGTTCTAGTTCTACATATATATTTTTTAATTCTTTTTTATATTTTACAGCCGACATTTCTTTGCTGTTACTAAACTCGTTAGTAGACTCGAAAAAATTTAAGAGAGTGTTTTAAACTTTACTACTTATTCTATTGTTATCATTGGTTTCACGAGAATAATATAATAAGTAGTATTCTCTAAACTATAATCAAGTCTACTGACGAGCTTAATAGCATCAACAAAATGTCGGCGGATTATAGACGACTATAATTTTGTTTGTTTTAGAATCAATTTTGCATGATACTTTTCACAGTAGGATAATTTATATAACCTTAGATAACTTAGTGAATTAACAAATAATTTTTCTGCTTGTAAAATATTTTGTTTTTTATCTTAGTTGACACCCGGAAGTAAATTAACTTTTGCCCAATAAAAATAAACTTTTACAAATAATTATAAAAAAAAACAAATTTTTCGACAATTATTTCATTGCAAACGTATGATATGTTTAAATTCTGCCCTTGCACACAAATATACAAGTGTGTATATACAATACATAAATATGTATGTATGCATGGCTTTATATGAAAAGCTTAACAAATTAATTGTTTATTGCGAGATTTATTGCCCCGCTTTATGAGTCATTAACCTGGCCCCTGCTGCAAAGCGCTATTAAACGCTTTAATTAAGGTAATTTTTGGTGAGTTTTATGACACCTTAATAAAATTATTCCCACTTTTTAAGATTTTTAATGATTCTTCTTAAACCTTTTATTGTTGACAATTTTTTATTTGTTTACTCAATTTTCAACCAACAAAAGGGAAAGAAAACAAATAAACTGCAGCCGCACTGTTGACAATAACTTTGTTTTTGTTATGCCTTAAAACAAAGCAAACAAAACTAACAAATGTTTCAATGAAATAAAAGAGATGCATGCATTTATCTTAGAGATGCATCTTATACATATGAGCTGGAAAACATTCATTAAGAAAGCCGTCGGGTAGTGATCCATGCCGTCGTCGTTCGGCTCAAATAGTGATGAGGGTAATTGGCCTTAGTGTGGGATCGCCAATGCTTCAAGTGTAATTTCTATAGCAATGACCATCATGGCGGTTGTGTTTCATCTGTATTTGTTTAGATTTAAGCCGGTCAGATGGTGCACAGTGGCACCTGTAGAGCAAGTGGTTTAGCCAAAATAAAAAGTTGCATGTGGTCCTAAAAAAATTTAAAAACCCTTTTGTACAAGAAATTGACCAGCAGTTTCAAATATGATACTAATATAATAATCAAATTTGACTGATTTCAGGTAAAAGAAAAAAAATGGGCCATTTTTAGATAATTTGGCCCTTCTTCAGACACAGTGTCTGAAAAACTAGGTAAGGAATCGTCATTATTTGTGATTCTTCTGGTAGGTAGATCTTTTTATTAAAAAAAATTTTTTAAAATGTGCTTTGGGTTTATGTAGGTGAATCGGTATTTACGACCTATATATTTTTGAGTATTTCTAAGTATTTGCCTCATTTTCAACAATGCTTCTTCGATTATTTCTTTGACTAGTGCAATTTCCAGCTGCCCGCCTTTTCCCCATTTTTTTGCCACAGTTATTGTAAAATTTTGAAAAAGGACATGGTTCCAAATATGTCTTGAATGCATTTTTCACGTGCAGAATCAGGATGTACAGGTACGCATCCTGTGTAGAAATTGTATTGGCGTACAAACAGTCAACCATCCAATACAGGAAAGTATTTGCAACTATTATTCAGGCATGTGAATGATGTCAATATTACATAACTTGACCCAAGCCGTATTTATACAGTTAGTAGATAGATTAGATTTGAAAGCAATGAATACCGGGATTAGTCCACTAAACATGAAGTTGAACAACTTTGAATTATCTGACCTGCTTGAAAGGTCAACCACTTGCTGCCTTAGAGGGCTTTAGTAGCTTATAAGCGATATACAGAGAAGCGAAAACAAACAATATATACTTTCATGATGCATGCGATTCCAAACTAAAACTGGATAAGAAAAACAAACTATACAAGATTCAACTTCAAACATCAGAACTGGCGTAGTAATGACGCCATCCTGGAAACATTGACAGAAGATGAGCCCAGCTTATTTACAAGCGAAGAGAGTTTTGAATACGGCATCTCACCTTTGCAAGAATAAAGTTTATGAAGTTCTTACTAAAGTTTATGAAGTTCTTACTAAAAAATTAGCATAACACTTCCACAAGAAGAGGAAACACTTTGATGATAATACCTCAAACTAAGATAAGGAAAGGATCGATGCGTTTTTCAAACATTTGTGCAGTTTGCATTTTAGGCTGCGGCAAGTACGGAAACGAAAACTGAAACGATGAAAATCCTTCGAGGAGACTTTTTTGAAATGATGAATCACTTTAACGTGAATAAACAATCAATCGTTAAGAGATTGGAAACGATGTTGAATGTATTAAAAATGGAGAATACGCTTCGTAGGCTGCATCACTTTTAGCGAAGTTAGAAGAAGCAAAGTTAAAAAAGGTAAGATAAGTTAAAATACATAATTCGTTATCAGATTTTTGAAGTCTCTGAACAAATTAAAGAACGTATACATATAGTTCGCACATTCATTAAACCCGAGGGCAAATAAATTTAACCCAAACGGAAATCGATCGAAATCATTCTTGGCACTTAAGTTGAATCAATTTGCATTTGTTTGAAATCGATTTGCGCTTGTATCAAATAAATGTGGGAATTCTATAAATTTCTGAGCACAAAATTAGGATTTCTTGTACATGTGACTAGCATAATCCGATCAACTTATTTCATAGCAGCACTACGTGCCGCAATCAGGCACGTAATACAGAATAATTATAGTTCAGAAATGATGAACCTTATTTTACGGATTGCAAGCAATGCTGTAAAAAATTAAAAAAAAAATCTGAAATAATTGCGAACCATAAAAGCCTTTAAAATAACATAAAAAATCCACAATTTAAGAAAATATTTTATTTCGTGTCAAATTGATTTTCCACAAACTTCTACTTTGGTAACCCTGTGCCTACTTAAGCACAGAAACACTTTTCAAATACTAATTTCATAGGTCGATCAATTATCTTCAAATATTTTTTATTACCTCATTTGATCAAGAGTTATAATTTCTGCAACGAAAAAGTTCTAATGGAGCCACTGTGCAACAATCGGTGCAGCAGAATTAAAAAAAAACAACACATTTTCAAAAGTCGTAAAAATACGTTAGACACGTGAATTAAAAACCTATATACCACCACCAGACATTGTTTTAAGTATCTAAGTGATTTGAAAAGGTTGACGGAAGACCTTCTTATGAAACATAGTTAATGGTGGGACTTCATGTCGGTCGCAATACAAATTTTTTAGGGTACTCCTACTTATTTGACTTTAAAAGTTACAAAAAGTATAGGTGAACATGCTCAGTATGATATAAAAGCCGAAACTCTAAGTCGATTATTTGTTCTAGTAGCATTTCGGTTTTTTAGTTTGATTGTTAAAACTGTTCTGAAGTAGATGTAAGCTTTTGTGACATACCGTTGTAAGTCCTAAGGTTTCTTTGAAAATATTTAACTTTTTAATAGCGTGTTTTGACGATAAATAACTCGATATTGACCAACCATCTCTTAAGATAAAATTGTATAGATTTTGACTCTAGAATCTATGAGAGAGAGAGAGAGAGAAAATGTATTTTTCAATCGCGCGAAGACCGTATACCGAGCTTCAATATAAAATTAGAAATGAGTGTTTCTGTCTAAATTCAAGAACACCAAGTCAGTTTTGATATTTTAAAAGGGTTAATTTGGAAAAGTGGATTGTGAGCTATAATTTTGAAAATAATGTGGAACGGTCGCCTACACCCTTTCTACGAAGACAGACAAGTTCATTGGTGGTTTCTATCTCTCGTGAAGTGTGGACCACATTCTGCAAGTAACTCCCGATACATCAAGAAACACGAAGATCCTAAACTTTGTATATTTTTTGTCATTAAAGACTTTAGTTATTCATGTCAACAACATTCCATTTTAAGCACTTGTACATATTTTGTCCATTCTTTTCTTCTCTTTCTCAAATAGTATCAAAAAATAGAAAACAGTGTGATAGAAAAATTTCAACCTAGTTGAAGCCAGTAGCCTTAAGAAACAGCAAATTTATGGATATAGGGAGTATTAGCAGATATAATACTGTATCCTGAGGTGGTTATAAGAAACTAGTGGTATTAATTACAAATCTACAGATCTTGGAGCTAAAATAGTTAAAAAGAAGAGCGCGAAAAGTCCTAAGTACTTTTTACTTCAAAACCGAGGCTCCAGCTACAACGTGTTGTTTGCGATACTAATGCCGATTTTTTTTTTGGAACGAAGTTCCTTAACGCGGCTTGCTGGTAGGGGAAATTAGTAGAAATCGTCACGAAAGCGTGTGAGCTGTTTATATGTATTGGTGTACTGTCGAAAAGCAATTGTGTATGATTGGCGGTGTCTCCACTGACAGCAGCGGAGACATCTACCAATAAATATTAATTAGTTGGAAAACGTACCAAAAATTTAAAGAATCATAAAATTTAAAAATTTCAAAAACAAGACAAAATAAAACATACAGATTTCACCTTGTATTACATTCAAAGATGAAAAAAGAACGTAAGGAACTTCGTTCCTAACGGGGGTCCCCCGACCGCATTTCATTTTTTTTTTTCTGAAAGAAAAGTGCACCTTTATTTTGTACTTTTTTCTTAAAATGTCAGTTTTACACTATTGAGATCGAGATTGAGATAAAAAGAAAAGAGGATCAAAAATATGAATATATAGGAAAATTAATAGGAGTCATGTTTATCTAAATTTTTTTCTTGTAAAAGGAACACTGCGTAAGACGTAAAAAATGTGTACACAAAGTTTGATAACGCAATACTTTCTACGCCATACGATTCTACCTTACCCTGGTGTATTTGTTGATCAAATAGTATCAAAACACCACAATCGTATCAATTTTTCCACCACTGAACTGAAAAAATGAAAAGTCATATTCGAATTGGATTCTGAGCACACTTAAGCAACTGCAAACCAATAAATGAATGAATTAATGTGTAAGATGACTCAAGGCGACAAAAACATCGCTTGGATTCATTTGCTTTTGTTGAGCTGGATAAAGTTTTTTTTTTTTTAATTTACTTTACGCAGGCCTGAACGGCGCTAAGGTAGTGTAGAGAGCAAACGATTCTTGTTTTCGGAAAAGGTCTTTTGGAATTAATCGTTTGTTTATTTATTTACAAGACTATCAGAAAGGCGTAAGCATATACAGAATCCTAATGAAAGTCTCCAGAATTTTTTTTCGCGCCACCACTTTACTGAGCTTACGAACAAATTATGAGTGCAGCACGAAACAGTTTATACATAAAGAAATCTTGTTCACCCGACAAAAAATAAACAAATTAAAATTTTTTGTTTAAGTTTTTTTTTTTTTTTTGTTCAATTAATCGCTTTCAAGATATTTAATTATGATACTAAAAAACCACTTGAAAGAGGCGACACAATTCTGTCCCTTAGTGTTCAAAGTGTCATGTTGATTTATATAAATTTGAGAGGCTCTTAAAAAACACTCACTAAAAATCTGATTTCAATCTAAGTAGAGAGGGAATAAATAAGCTAATTTTCCAGTTCAGTTTTGAAATTGTCAACAATATCAACAGGTTGTCTGCCCTTAATTTTTGACATTGATCTTAATTTATCAGCATGTTCTTAGAGCTCCTGTAAGCAGGCAAAAACAAAAAGAAACGAAAGACTTCCAGCAGAGTTTTACAAAATCCTGTACACAAAGGCACACTTTAAACAGCGGGGAATTTCATTCATAACAATGAGTTAAAAATAAAATTTACGGTCCGGTTCGACGCAGACATGCTATTGAAAAGTAAATGTTTTAACCTTTTATAATTGTACACTTTGTATACTTGAGTTTCATTATTTACATATCCTTAAAATGGATTTAGTGCTACAAAAAAACTATAGACATGCCGATAGTTTATGGCTTCTAGTTAATGACACACACATTCGGCACTTGATGACGTCTTTCTGTGTATTTTATTGCTTTCAGTGTTGTCTGTCTAGCCATTCATATTTGCCCGCTTATCCTTTTGTGCGTGCGTCTTTGTTTGTTGCTGTCGGTAAGTAGGCTTATTTACGTTTGAGTCAAAATATCTATAGCGTTTTGATTTACAAGGATGTTGAATTCAGTAAGCGTTGGAAATAATGAGTTGCTTATTGTTGATTTCCTTCGCCGATCTTTTTTGTTAGTGGTTTTTTACATTTTGTTATCATATAACACAAGACGTTGGCAAACATTATGAGAGATTTTAAACAATTATTGAGCAGAATATTTACATATTTGCGAATATTTGGAAAATCTAAGTCAGAACAAATCATAGCAAGCTTCGATGAACGCATCTGCATTTCTTGCCTATATATGTACATATGTATATAAATAAATAAATAAATAAATGAATATATACACACACACACACACACACACACACATATATATATATATATATATATATATATATATATATATATATATATATATATATATATATATATATATATATATATATATATATATATATATATATATATATATATATATATATATATATATATATATATATATATATATATATATATATATATATATATATATATATATATATGTATACAGTCAAAGCCCGGTATAACGAATACTCAGTTTAACGAATATCCGATATAACGAATGGCGAAACTTTCGCATTAACTGCCTTATATAACGAATGGCAAAAAAAAAGAATCTCGATTTAACGAATGACAAAGCAAAATACATTAAAAAATCGTTATAGAATCGTATGATTGTGGGTATTTTTGGCTTCTTTGCTTTGTATTGAAAGAACGCGTGTGATGCGTTGCTTTTTTCCTGAAAATTTCAGTAGTGTTGTTTGGTTCATTGTGAAAACGTGATGTCGAATTCTTAAGAAATTAATAATATGAATGAAATGTAATAATAAACCTACACATGTTAATACCATCCACATATAAGTAAATATGTATATGCACCTTTGTACATTTATGATTTTTAATGAATTTACATATTATAAATAAAAACAATTCTTAAATAAACGTTAAAATATCAATTAAAGTTTTATTTCTCCACAAAGTTATCAATACAATTAAATTTTGATGTTTTTAAAACTGGAGACCACCGTCTTTTATAAAATTTTAAGATAAAAAATTACTGTGCGATATAACGAATATCTCGGAATAACGAAAGGTCTGAACATTATATCATTCGTTAAACCGGGCTTTGACTGTATATATTATTTTTATTATTATTATTATTTATTTATTAATAGACATTTATCTATATATGGCTTAACATAATGTTGTGAGCCAGATTGGCACTTGTAATATAGTTATTATTAAAGTATAAAATTTGAGTTTAATTCATTTAAATCATCATTCATGCATTTCGCTTAATACTAGTTAATTAGCTATATACTGGATTCATATAAAATCAATTTACGATATTATAAGGATGTCTCTACATATAGGACTAAAGCTTCAAAGTTACATCCATTTAAAATGCTGAGTACTTCATCAATATTAAGTTTTGGTTTCCCAAATGCTGCTATTCTTTGTTCTTTATACACTGGGCAATTACCTAGAAAGTGATATGTGTCTTCAGATTCTGATAGATTACAGATCGTGCAGTTTATTCCTGTATTATTGCTATATGATCTCGCTCATAAGTCAAGAAGTCCACCTCTTGTCCTTATTATTAAACTAGTTTTATAGGCTGAGTAGTTCTTTGCTAGGAGAGGCACCACATTGTAGTCCAATAGGCGGTATAGATCGTGGTGTAGCGAGTTAGTTGCTTTAAATACATTATCTGCATGTTCTTTTGCTTTAAGTAATTGTATGAGTGCTTTCCAGTCGGTGGAGAGCGACTGAGCTGAGTTATTTGGGGAATAACGTATATAAAGGCTGAGGTCATACCAATCGTTTGCCCAGCTAATGTTTAGATCCAAAATCGCTTCAGCAAGAATACGCGGTATGTTGGGGCATATTTAGGGCTTTGTTTATATAACGGAAGTGTAGTTCCAAAGTTGAGACGTATAAGGACGGTAGACCTGATTCTAGGTATATCATGTAATTTGGAGTTGTTGACGGTGGGTAGAGCAACATTTTAATAAAAAACCGAAACAGCTTTTCCACGTCTTCAAACTTTATGTATCCCCAAATCTCAGCAGCGTAAAACATAATAGAACGTGCGGACGAGTGGAATATTTTCAGTTTATTTGATTTTGAAATATGTGGGTGGTTAATATACTTTGACCACGTTGAATTGATAGCACATTTAGCGACCGACAATTTATTTGAAATATGTTATAAGCTATTTCAACACCCAGATATTTATAGGTGTTGACAATTTCAATATTAGCGTTATCAAAACTCCACTTTAGATGCTTCGATATCCTTGTTTTTATTTATTTATTTTTATTTATTTATAAGCTAAGCACCACCTTGTGCAATATGTGTGTATGGCATTGATCATAGATTGGAGCACAGTAGGACTATGAGCTAAGATTACCATATCGTCGGCATAAAGCAGAGCTTTTGTTGTTGTTCCAGCGATGTTTATTCCACCAGGTAGTTCAACAACAAGATCATTAACATACAATGAAAACAAAACCGGGCTTAGTATACAACCTTGTTTTACACCAACTTTTACTGGAAATTGTTCCGAAAGAGAGCTACCGTCCCAGATACAACTTTCTGTGTTGTCATATATAGACTGCAAAATTTGAATGATTTTAGAAGATAGGCTTAAACAGAAGAGCTTCTAGAACAGTTCATTTCTTGGAATAGTGTCAAAAGCTCATGAAAGTTCAATGAAGAAAGCATAGGTATTTCTTCCATTATGCTGATTCAGCTCAACAATATTTACCAAGTTAAATATATTGTCAATGGTTGAGTATCCCTTTCTAAAGCCTGCCTGGTATTCGCTTTGAATTTTACTTGAATTTTATCCAACCACTCCGTTATTCAATTTAGTAGAATTGTGTTGGAAATTTTGCAATCAGCGTTAATTAGAGATAATCCTCGATAATTAGCAGGTATCTCTGGGTCTCCTTTCTTAAATAAGGGAATTATTATGGATTTGCGAAAGGATGGAGGAACATTTTCACGCAAAAATATTACGTTGAAGATCGATAAAATTTCCTTAATAAAGCATTTAGGGGCGTGTTTGTAAAATTCGTAACTAATGCCATCTTCATCAGGTGCTTTATTGGGTTTGAGATTTCTAATAACAGCCAAAATTTCACACATTTCAAAAGGGGAGTCCAAAAACGGATCGGTAGTGCATGGCATGCACCAATTTGTGGAGGGGTAATCTGTGATATCTACCATGGAACTGAAATACGATAGAAAATCATCTGATTTTAAGTCACCTTTTATAGTTTGCTTACATGTATTAAGAGACTTAGTAAGTTTCCACCATTCGCAACTATTTTTAACATTATTTAGTTTGTTAATATTTTCCTTGTACATATCTAGTTTCTTTTTATTGCTTACTGTAGCATGTTTAGCACGTTTTCTTATACAATTTAAGCATTTTTTGCACATGTTTACGGGAGCGCTCACACTGCCAGTCAAACCATTTGTGTTTGTGTTTGAAAATGATGTTTTTTAACCTTTCTTGTCGCAGCTTGTCTTATTTTATTCACAACTGATAGTAATAGATCGTTAACTGATACATTAGACTGTATGTCGATAATGGTCCTGAGCGACTTAAGCTTTTCCTCGTATTCCAGAGTGTGTTTACTATTCCAATATAGTTTGCAAGTTGACAGTAAGCTCCTGGGTTGTGTTTCAGTAATTAAGCAATTTATTTTTAAACAAACAGGCATATGATCTGAATAGGGCTTGGAACTAACGTTTAAGTCATCCACATATTCCAAAAAACTATGAGAACAAATACAGTAATCAATAACTGATTTGCCTCTTGCACCATAAAAACTGTAATCACCTTCAGTATCATGTTTTGTTCTCCCGTTTAACACAATTCCACCAATATCCTTCAACCAAGCCCATGAGTTTTTTGCCTTGTGTGTTGAAAATTGTGTCGTTTGAGAATCTGAAGTCCCGGATATGTGGCAGCCATTGTAAGAGATTATATATATATATATATATATATATATATATATATATATATATATATATATATATATATATATATATATATATATATATATATATATATATATATATATATATATATATATATATATATACCAATTCTATTTATGTACAAGAGAGATATTACTCCCCCCAAAACAAGTTGTAATAATTTTCGTCATTTAGACCTATACCAAAGTGATGAAGTTTGCAAAGACATATAAAATCGTTTCAACTAGAGGCCTTCACGATCAATAAGATTGAAAAAAATTTCACAATTGTTAGCTGCTATTGTTAACATCATATGAACCAGAAAAATAATTATTTACCAATATATTGCGAAATAATTGTTCACGATTATTTCTAGCAAATTATCAAATTAAAAAGGTCGAACACCCTATAATTATCTAGACAATTAATTTAGGTCCAAAATTTTTTTCAGTCTTTTTCAACTGTCTATATGCCGACGACATTTCGTTGGTGCTAATCAACTAATATTTTTTTCAACTGTTTAACATTTTCAAAACGTATTTGCGTCTTTACGGTTTAAATTCTTTTTTTTTTTTTTTTTTTTTTGAGAATTTCTGCAACAATTATTGACATATTTTCTTCAGCCGACTTACGATTCCGCATAAAACTGCCATCTTATTCAAATCACTGCTGTATTAAAAATCAACATTCGTTAGGCTTATGGTTCGAGTCCAGTCCTAGGCAACTGAAAGAGTTTACAGTACAGAAATAAAATAAAAGCAAATTAAAGAGAAATGCAATGAAATATCATAAAAGAACAACAAAACGTTGAACAAAGGCTAATAAGAAATGAGGTTTTTTTTCTGTGTGTGTAGTAGTTAAAAAACTTATCCTTTGCGGTATACCACCAAGTGGTGGTATGAAGTATTTTTATTACTGGATGGAGTGTTGAGACTAATATAACCAGAGCTGGGCAGTATTTGAAATGCATGTATTTGAAATACGTATTTATAATACAAATACGTATTTTATATTATTTTGGTCAACAGAAAAAATGGAAACTATTTTCTAGACATTTCACCTTTCTGTCTACTTTTAGTATTTGTAATCTGTTTTAGTTTGACGTAGCGCTATTTATGCAAATAATTAAAGTGCCCAGGACACTTGCAATAAACTCGTCACTCGCTTGATTTCGTACGTGCGGTCGTACTTGTTCGGCAAAAGCTATCGGCTGTACTTGAGGCAAAAATAAAAACTTTTTCATATTTTTGTTGAAGCTCTGCAGAAAAAACCTCTTTTGGTTTGAAATTTTGTGGTGGATAGATACATAAATGTGCGGATGAAAAAACAGAAGTAATTTTTACTTCTTAGTATTGCTTTATACCTACATATATGTACATAGATATATGTGCATATGAATTTTGTTTGTACCCTGCAGGAAATGTGGCTGCAGTAATTTACAATTCCTGCAAATACTATACAGAAAGAAAAATCGCGTTCTAAATTTAAATTTTTCCTACTTGATTTTAGTACGAAGTAGTCTTGAAAATTTAAGTACGCATAACACAAAAGTGTTCTTAAAACAAGATCCATCGGGATTATTAAAAGGAATCAATCCCGGTAAGCTTTAAAATGAGTACGAAATTCTTGAGAGTATTTGAACTGAATTTTGTCTAAATTTTTTAATTGCTACGATGGCTGAATTGGTAGAGTGGCTGAACTGGCATTAGTTAGGTTCCGGGTTCAAATCGGCAAAGAGGCAAAATTCTTTATAAATTATTATTAATTTAAGGAAGTAGAGCGGAATATTTCAGGTACGAATTTTGGATTTAATAGACTTGAAAAACATCGCATCAATCCTCACACTCAAAATAAATACAATACTTCCGTACTTAAATCAATCCCAAACGGTGTCAGAAGTACGGTAAGTACCAATGTTCTTAAATTGAGAATAGCGTTCTTCTTTTTAATCACGGATTTGAGCCATATTCTATCCGAAACAAGGATTGAATATGTCTAAAATTAAGTCTTTAGCGCGCTTGAAAAATCCATACTTAAAACAAGCTTAACGTACTTGGTTTAAGGAAATCCGTACTTCCCCAACTTCTGACACCGCTTGGGATTGATTTAAGTACAAAGGTTTGAATTGTTTTTTCAGTGTATTTGTTATTAAAATTTTAAGCGTGGGTGTTATTGAATATTGACGTTGTAATAAAAACATTTTTGATTCATTGCTTCATGGACAATTCATTACAATATTCTTAGTGCGACAGGGGAACTTAATTTTTAAAAGTATCATTCAATTCAATTCAATCTTTATTTATAAATATCTTCCAAGGTTTTTACAAGTTCAATAATTTTCTTAAAGAGTTTAGGATGCTTTATCCTTTTCTACTTAGATATTAGATAACAAACATTTTGTATTTAACTGAGCTGAAATTATTTTTAATGTGAAGGAGAAAATTTTCAAAAACCTTTGTGTGAAATTTTTTTGGGGGGGTATATGATAAAATCTTAATACTAAGGGTAAAATTATGATGAGATTATCTCATTGATGTGGTTAAACTCAGAACTGAGGCATCTGCAATTGAAGTTAAGAGTGAGGCGGCTTAGTTGGTCATTTTTGGGTTCGACGTTTGCCAGGGTATGAAGACGTTGGGTAGAGTAATGCCAAGGCAGATTATGAATCATTTTTAATAATTTATTCTGGGCTATTTGCAATTTTTTTTATGACAATTAGCTGCTGTGGACCATGCTGGAGCACCATATAACATTATAGCCTGAAATATTAACTTCAAAAGTATCATAAACATAAAAAAACTGAATTCTCGTGTGCAAAATCAATCGAGAACTCTCTCTTCTCTGGCTTTGATTGAATCAAAATCAAACATTTTAAAGTTTTTATATGTACTGGAAGCCTTGATGGAAAAGATCGCGGATGAAAAAAAAAAACAAATAATTTGCCGGCTTATTGAAAACTATCTTTGTGCGAAACAAAAGAGCGCAAGGCAAAAATAACTCACCACCCGACGGCATAATAGAAACGAACGATTATGATGTTTGCGTCTTTTATTGAATGTCTGCAGCAAATTATTAAAATAAACGGAACTCACAAAATCAAACGTGAGTGAAAACTTTATTGTACATGTCCTGGGCTCTTAAAGCCTGGGTGAATCCACCTTTCTCAAAAATATCGCATTTCGTTTATGAAATTAAAAAAGTAAAATTACATTTACAAGTACATACTTTACTTGTTATTCAGCACTTGCAAGTTTTGAGGAAGGGAAATCTGGTACAAATGAAACATTTCCATTTTCCTTCATTCTGAAATGAGTGTAACATTCAGAAAGATGAACTAAAGAAGCAATCAATTCACATTAGAAAGAGAACGAACGATTCGCTCCAATGAAAGATTTTGACCAATACTAGCTCTTGTACCAACTATAAATTAGCAGTCGTTACTTAATGCGATCATCAACTTGCGACAGCGTGAAGCCGAAATTAATTGCTGGTGGATTGACTTACGCCCATGTTTTTATTTGAGAGAGGCCATTTGTGTGGTAATGCGTGCGCACCAATTTAGGCATGTCAGCTACTTGTTTTTTTTTTTGGTGGGATTGTCCAGTATGTAATTAAAATAGTCTGGGCAAAGCAAAATTGTAGTGGTCACTAATAAATTGTAAAGTATGAAATATTTTAACACTTGTACGATATTAGCTGTTTTACGTTTTGGCGTTTTGAGCCCTGTTAATTGAAAACCTGTTCTCTTAAGAGCGAAAAAGTTAAACTGTTGTATTTAACCTTGTTTGCTTAAACTATTTAGGCATAGCAAATATGTAATTATAAATACAAATTAATTACTGTATTAACTGCAATTAATCGCCGTCTCGTTAAAGATAAGTGGTGGAGGTAAGAAATCTAGCGCAAATCAAAGCTAATTAGAGGAAAGTTAGCATTTTAAAGTCGTGTCAAGGTCAACGCGATCGAGCTGCTTAAGATCAATTTAAAAATACACACTCAGAAAATAAATTTAAATAAATGCAAACTACAAAGCAAACGTGTTATTGATTAGAGAAAAAGGTTCAATATAAGCAAACGTTTTTAGTTATGTCGCATACCAAAAATTAAAAAAAAAGTAAAATTAATGAGGCACCAATAGAGTTTAGCTGAAATACCTTTTTAAAATAACCCCAGCAATTTTTTTTAGACATTTTTATCGCCTTAAAAATGTTTCATTAGTTTTATTTCTATTAAAAAAAAAGGTAGATTTGGGACAGTAAACAAAGAAATGTGCAAAATTGGGTAAGGGTATCTTAAGAATTTATGATGTGCTTTGAAATATCTTTATCTCTAGCTAAAAGAGTCATACGTTATGCTCATAATTTTTGTTAAGAAATACCGGATGTTGCCAATAAACAACATCCCTCTTAAATACCTTCAAGGCAGGTTAATAAATTATGATTAAATTGAATTCCACAAGAATCTTAACTTATATGTGTACTTTAAAGTATTGGTAGAAAATGACACATTTATTCTGAATGCAGTGGTAGAATGTTTCTTGATTTTAGTGTCCCAACTAAATAGACACTAAGTTCCGATGATCCGAATCGTAAACACCCTTTACATTGAAAGTGACATGTGTGTTTATATGAATTTTTGGTGTTATCGAAAATTATAATTTTACGTATTTAAATGCCTTACAGGGCAAAACTCTTAAACGATATCACAACGGTATAGATTCCTTCCAAGTACCGGACAAAGAGTACAGATATCTGCTTGTATCGTTGAACTACTCCAAAGCCTATTTTCTTGAACAGCATATTGAGAGAAAAATCCATTCCCGCTGTCTTTTGACATCATTCTACAGTCTTACAACAAAACTTTCGGAGAAATTTCTCAATATTTTCCGAAACTTTACCACCCATGTAAAGGGTGTTTTTTTCGATGTTTTAAGTTGCAATAAAACAACGATGGATTATTCGATTGTCATGAATTTTATTTATCCGAAAGATAATCTTGTGGCATTACATTTTAAATATGATTTCTGGCAGTCCATCGAAAATTTTCGATGACTTTTTCCAACATTTGTGGCCGTATATCGGCAATAACCCGACGAATGTTGTCTTCCAAATGGTCAAACGTTTGTGGCTTATCCGCATAGACCAATGACTTTACATAGCCCCACAGAAAGGAGGCCAATTCAGAGGTCCAAGACTGAAATTAGGCGGTCACCAAACGTGTCTTTCAATAAATCGATTGTGGCACGAGCTGTGTGACATGTTGCGCCGTCTTGTTGAAACCACATCTCCTGGACATCATGGTTGTTCAATTCAGGAATGAAAAAGTTAGTAATCATGGCTCTATACCGATCACCATTGACTGTAATGTTCTGGCCATCATCGGTTTTGAAGAAGTACGGAATATTGATTCCACCAGCCCATAAATCGCACCAGACAACAGTTTTTCTGGACGTAACGGTGTTTCGACATACACTTGAAGATTAGCTTCACTCCTAATGCGGCAATTTTGTTTGTTGACGTAGCCATTCACCAGAAGTGCGCTTCATCTCTAAACAAAATTCGCTTATGAAAATCGGAAACAACGGCAATCTCGTTTTGCACTAAAATTGCACTATTTGCAGGCGTTGTTCAGGCGTGAGTCTATTCATGATAAATTGCCAAACCAAACTGAGAATAAATCACTTGACAGCTGTTAAATCGGTCGCCATCGTGAACAGTAATGCCAACTTAAAGTTCTATACATCGAAAAACACCCTTTATAATGTTCGGCACAAGAAACTTGATTTTTTTTTAACTTTCTAAAAAAAATACTTCATGTTCTTCATGTACGGAAAATAATTTTTTCAGATACGGTCTAATGTATGTACTTAATAGTTTTTATATTATTTTTGAGCTAAATTACATACGCAGTTTCTTACTTGGCAAAACAAGTGGAAGTTTAAATTGTCAGCAGTTAAGACATACACAAATATATACTTGAGTATATTTTTGTTTTGTTTAGTTCACACATTTTATTTTCTTTTAACTTCTGTTTCCTCCAGCCCACATGATGAGTATGATAATAAAAAATTTGCTAAAATAAAGCACCACCAGAAAATAAAAAAAGTTTGCGCATAAATAAATCAACTGCATTCACGACCCACCACAAATAGCGTTTTACTGTTCGCACAAACATCAAATCACATTGAATGAATACACAGTTTGGATTGGCTGAAAGAATATGCAAAACGAACATACATATACACATATGTATGTATACATAAACATGTGTACATTAATGTTCTGGACTACTTTACATAATTCCTAAGAACCAAGTAACACAATAGTCACGTAGAGTATCCACGCGAGTAATCTTTGATCGATTAATCGAAGAACCTTTTTCTATTATTTGATTGGTTAATTAATATGGCCGGTTATTAAAACATGATAGGATAATTAAAATTTTATGCTCGCTTAGTCTTTAGCACAGCAAGGGTTCCGTACTACAGTGCAAGTGGTAGGCTAAGGGTCCTCCTTGTGTATGATACCCTTTAGTTTTTAATTTTTTATCGTTTTTAATATTTGTTGTTGTAAAAGTCAGACAACTACATACACCGACTAAATTTCATACCTATATCTGTATCGGTCCAAAGTTACAGATGATTTTACGGTTCAAAACTGAAGTCAATTTTGGAATTGTAGGGTGTCCTCACATAACGGGCAATATTAAAATATTCACTTTTTTGCTATTTTTGGTATTTGTTGTTGTGTAAGACTGACAACAGCATATCCTGTGCAAATTTGAAGTCTCTGCCTTTCACGGTTCTAAAGTTACCGCTATATTTACTAACTTTCACAGTTCCTTGTATGGGCACCCTCTTTGTTTTTTACCTATTCGCTGTTTCTATTGTTTACTGTAGTAGAAGCTGCAGTATCCTGCGTAAATTTCAGCTCTCTAGCTCTTTTACCGTTTGAGAGATTAAGTTCTGTGGCGGACGGATGTATAGACAGGGAAATCTCATAACAGGATTTCACTTTCACTCTATGAGTGCGAAAACCTTATGGGGCCGCAGTGTCTTGCATTGGGACCTTCTCTCGTTTTTACTTTTATTGTTTTGCCAACTACATATGTATACTATGAAAATTCTAAGTCTATATCTCTTACGGTTCGAGAATTACAGCTAATTTAAGTTTATTGTATAGGCGCACCCTTTAGTTCTGAAATTTATGGTGTTTTTGGTGTTTATTCTTGTAGATCCTATGAAAATTTCAGCTCGCTAGCTCGTGTGATTCAAAAGTCACAGCTAGTTTTATCTAATTTTCACAGTTTCTTGTATGGTACAACTTTAGCTTACAACTTTTTGTTGTTATTATTATTAGCTGTTGTCACATTAGCTCTGTAGCTCTTACTGTTTGGGGGAATGGGACCTGTGCCTGTGCACGGACAGAGAAGTCTCAGTAATAGAGTTCCGTTTTTATTTTAGAAGTACGAACCCTAAAAAACGACAGAAAAATGAACCATACTGTCGAATGTAATAGTATATTTGTTACCAACATAAACTTTAAGTGAAAAGTCGTTTTCAGCATTCATAAAAACCTAAAAAAAATTCCATTAAGGCTAAACACCTTAACATTTTACTTTTTTAACAACTATTTTAAAGGATTAGTTTAACGAAAATTTTGTACATGTAATATCGGTAGACTGTGTACCTCTTGGCACGAGAGAGCAAGGAGGCCTGGAACCTGAAGAAAACTGGCGCCAATTTTATCGCAGCAAACCTAAGATCCCGCAGCATACAAAGATGGCAGAGCAGGTGGTGCATGGAAGAGTATGGTAAATGGACGGCAAAACTTATCCCTAGCATTGAGGGCTGGATACAACGATCATTCGGGGAAGTTAGTTATTTTCTTACCCAGTTCCTTTCAGATCACGAATACTTCCGGAAGTACCTGTACCGAGTGGGTAAGGCTCATAGTGCCTGCTGCATTTATTGTGATGAGATAACCGATGATGCGGAACACACTTTCTTTAACTGTGTGAGGTGGCAGAACGAGAGAAACGAGCTGAGGAATCAGATTGGTGACTTCACACCCGATGATATAATCAACAACATGACTCGTGATGAAAACAACTGGAACACAGTGAAAAGTTACGTAGAATATATCCTACGTTCAAAGAAACCGGATCTCGACGCAGTCCAGTGGAACGAGGAAAATGACGGACCCAGACGTGGGTAAACAGAGAATAGTCCTGGAGGACGTAAATCTGGGCCTTCCCAAAGTAATGCAGATAGCGGTACCGGGAAGGACCGGCCCAGAAAAGAGGAAGGAGTTTTTTAGTGGATACACCACACAACGGCATTTTAAACCCTACCTCACCGTAAAAAAAATATCCAAAGACTTATCTTTAATTTTATTTTAAACAAGTAGGAGTGCTATATTCGGCTGGGCCGAATCTTAAATACCCTTCACAATGGTACATACATTCTGATTGATTTTTGGTGCGAAAAGTTGTTTTATTTGGCTTTTAGATGGTCCGATTTTTTCTGAATTTCAATATCAGATCCACTACCGGGATTTAACACAGGCTGCAAAACTTTTATTTAAATAATTCCTAATATGCTCAAGTTCAACCACTGGGTGACACCAATTCTTTTTAATATCAATGAAATAAAGAAAAGCAAAATGTGTTTCTTAATTATTTATCAGTTAACTTTATAGTAAAATTTATTTAACAAAAAATTGCATATAATTGCATTATTTTTGAATTATAATGCTAAACATTGCCATTAAGTGTGATTTTCTTTTCAATTTACTTACGTATGTGGGTACATGCATACGTATGTATGTACATATGTATGTATCTATAATAGAAAACGCTAAAATAAATTCTTTATTATTGAATATTTTCAGTGTGTTCCATAAAACAATGATTATATACATACATATATACATACATATGTACATATTTACATTGCTTGCTTTTACAAAATTATTTTTTTCTTGTGCACGTTGCTGATGATCTATTGCGTATCATCATACACATGTGTGTGTGTATGTACATATGTAAGTACGTAGGGAAACCCAAAATGATTTTTTGTGTGAATGAATTTGAAGACGCAATTGTTTAAAAGAATTTCATTGCGTACCCTTTTTTCAACAATTCTTTATATCACTTTCATTTTCAAGCTCGTGTATACATACATATGTACATACATACACATTTTTACACCAAAGCAAAACAATTGTTTATGTTAACATACTTGCATGCATACATACAAATGTAGATACATACATACCTACATACATACAAATGTATCTACATACATACATACATACATACATACATACATACATACATACATTCATACATGATCGCAAATATTATATACATATGTATATAATATTATATACATATGTATGTACCATTATGATTGATTTTTGGTACCAAAAGTTGGGTGCATATGGGCCGATGTCCAAAAATTTTCTAATTTTGCCCCTAAACAGCCTGTATGTACCATTCCGACAAATATTTAGTGCAAAAAAACTGTTTCGTTTAGCTTCCAGGCCCGACTTCTTGAGATATCGGGAGGCGCTATATCTCGAACATATATGGGCCGATGACAAAAAGATTTCCAGTTTTGCTTCTGACTAACCTATATGTATCATTCTGATTGATTTTTGGTGCTAAAAGTTGTTTTATTTAGCTTATAGAGCCGATTTCTTGAAAAATCGGGAGACGCTATATCTCACGTATATATAGACCGATTGCAGACATTTTCAAATTTTGCTTTTAAACACCTTATATGTACCATTCTGATCGATTTTTGGTACCAAAAGTTGTTTTATTTGGCTTTTAGAGCCGACTTCTTGAGAAAACTTGAGGCGCTATATCTCGAGTGTATATGGGCCGATGTCCAAAATTTTCCACGTTTGCCTCTAAATAGTCTATATGTACCATTCTGATTGATTTTTAGTGCCAAAAATTGCTTTATTTGGCTTAAAGAGCGGATTTCTTGAAAAATCAGGAGTCGCTATATCTCAGATATATATGGACCGATTTCAAAAATTTTCCAATTTTGCTTTTAAACACCTTATATGTTCCATTCTAATCGATTTTTGATACCAAAAGTTGTTTTATTTGGCTTTTAGAGCCGACTTCTTGAGAAAACGGGAGGCGCTATATCTCGAGTGTATATGGGCCGATGTGGAAAAATTTTCCACTTTTGCCTCTAAATAGCCTATATATACCATCTTGATTGATCTTCGGTGCCAAAAGTTGTCTTATTTGGCTAATAAAGCCGATTTCTTTAAAAATCGGGAGACGCTATATCTCGGATATATATGGGCCGATTTCAAAAATTCCTTCATTTCTAGGATTTAATGAGCACTAAAAATGATATGATTTAGTTTTTAAGAAAAAAATTTTTTTCAAAAATCTGAATACAAAAATTACACAAAATATCCCTCAAAACCCGGTTTTTTGAATATATCTCGGCTATCCGCGGACCTATCTTACTGAATTTCAATAGCAGACCCACTACCGGGGTTTCACACGTTTTAGCGAAAGAATGAGGTTTCTATCTCAAACCGTTTTCTCAGAAACGGTATTTCAACGACTACAGACGGACAGACGGACATCGCTCAATCGTAATCGCTATTGATGCTGATCCAGAATATATATACTTTATGGGGTCTTAGATGGATATTTCAATGCGTTACAAACGGAATCACAAACTTATATATACCCTTACACATTTATGTGAAGGGTATAAAAATCGTTTTGGAACATTAAAATGTATGCTTTATTATATTTAAAGCTTTTTGGTTAATATTTTGTTTGGTATTGTTTTTATATTTTAGGCAATAAAATTTAATTGATTTTTAATTCTATGCACTGCGGATTATTTGAACTGGTTTAAAATTATTTGATTTCATTGAGTAATTCGGATAATTGTAGGAGCTTTTATAATTTTGTAAGGGTTGTCCACCGAGTGGAAATTATATTTGAGCTAAAAACAAGTAAGAGTGCTATATTCGGCTGGGCCGAATCTTAAATACCCTTCACAATGGTACATACATTCCGATTGATTTTTGGTGCGAAAAGTTGTTTTATTTGGCTTTTAAATGGGCCGATTTTTTCTGAATTTCAATATCAGATCCACTACCGGGATTTAACACAGGCTGCAAAACTTTTATTTAAATAATTCCTAATATGCTCAAGTTCAACCACTGGGTGACACCAATTCTTTTTAATATCAATGAAATAAAGAAAAGCAAAATGTATTTCTTAATTATTTATCAGTTAACTATATAATATTTATTTGATCTTCTTAATTATTTGAAAAAACTATTTATTACAGCTTCAGATCGTTTTTTATATAAACAAATTTTTATTTACAATATTATTCAATATTTCGATCACAAGTTGTCATCATCTTCAGGATAATAATTGTAATTGTAATATTGAATAATATTGTAAATAAAAATTTGTTTATATAAAAAACGATCTGAAGCTGTAATAAATAGTTTTTTCAAATTTATCAGTTAACTTTATAGTAAAATTTATTTAACAAAAAATTGCATATAATTGCATTATTTTTGAATTATAATGCTAAACATTGCCATTAAGTGTGATTTGCTTTTCAATTTACTTACGTATGTGGGTACATGCATACGTATGTATGTATGTATGTACCTATAATAGAAAACTCTAAAATAAATTCTTTATTATTGAATATTTTCAGTGTGTTCCATAAAACAATGATTATATACATACATATATACATACATACATATTTACATTGCTTGCTTTTACAAAATTATTTTTTTCTTGTGCACGTTGTTGATGATCTATTGCGTATCATCATACACATGTGTGTGTGTATGTACATATGTAAGTACGTAGGGAAACCCAAAATGATTTTTTTGTGTGAATGAATTTGAAGACGCAATTGTTTAAAAGAATTTCATTGCGTACCCTTTTTTCAACAATTCTTTATATCACTTTCATTTTCAAGCTCGTGTATATATACATACACATTTTTACACCAGAGCAAAAAAATTGTTTATGCTAACATACTTGCATGCATACATACATATGTAGATACATACATACCTACATACATACAAACGTATCTACATACATACATACATACATACATACATACATTCATACATGATCGCAAATATTATATACATATGTATATAATATTATATACATATGTACATATGTACCATTATGATTGATTTTTGGTACCAAAAGTTGGGTGCATATGGGCCGATGTCCAAAAATTTTCTAATTTTGCCCCTAAACAGCCTGTATGTACCATTCCGACAAATATTTAGTGCAAAAAACTGTTTCGTTTAGCTTCCAGGCCCGACTTCTTGAGATATCGGGAGGCGCTATATCTCGAACATATATGGGCCGATGACAAAAAGATTTCCAGTTTTGCTTCTGACTAACCTATATGTATCATTCTGATTGATTTTTGGTGCCAAAAGTTGTTTTATTTAGCTTATAGAGCCGATTTCTTGAAAAATCGGGAGACGCTATATCTCAGGTATATATAGACCGATTGCAGACATTTTCAAATTTTGCTTTTAAACACCTTATATGTACCATTCTGATCGATTTTTGGTACCAAAAGTTGTTTTATTTGGCTTTTAGAGCCGACTTCTTGAGAAAACTTGAGGCGCTATATCTCGAGTGTATATGGGCCGATGTCCAAAATTTTCCACGTTTGCCTCTAAATAGTCTATATGTACCATTCTGATTGATTTTTAGTGCCAAAAATTGCTTTATTTGGCTTAAAGAGCGGATTTCTTGAAAAATCAGGAGTCGCTATATCTCAGATATATATGGACCGATTTCAAAAATTTTCCAATTTTGCTTTTAAACACCTTATATGTACCATTCTGATCGATTTTTGGTACCAAAAGTTGTTTTATTTGGCTTTTAGAGCCGACTTCTTGAGAAAACGGGAGGCGCTATATCTCGAGTGTATATGGGCCGATGTGGAAAAATTTTCCACTTTTGCCTCTAAATAGCCTATATATACCATCTTGATTGATCTTCGGTGCCAAAAGTTGTCTTATTTGGCTAATAAAGCCGATTTCTTTAAAAATCGGGAGACGCTATATCTCGGATATATATGGGCCGATTTCAAAAATTCCTTCATTTCTAGGATTTAATGAGCACTAAAAATGATATGGTTTAGTTTTTAAGAAAAAATTTTTTTTCAAAAATCTGAATACAAAAATTACACAAAATATCCCTCAAAACCCGGTTTTTTGAATATATCTCGGCTATCCGCGGACCTATCTTACTGAATTTCAATAGCAGACCCACTACCGGGGTTTCACACGTTTTAGCGAAAGAATGAGGTTTCTATCTCAAACCGTTTTCTCAGAAACGGTATTTCAACGACTACAGACGGACAGACGGACAGACGGACAGACGGACCGACGGACAGACGGACAGACGGACAGACGGACAGACGGACAGACGGACAGACGGACATCGCTCAATCGTAATCGCTATTGATGCTGATCCAGAATATATATACTTTATGGGGTCTTAGATGGATATTTCAATGCGTTACAAACGGAATCACAAACTTATATATACCCTTACACATTTATGTGAAGGGTATAAAAATAGTTGTTTTAACCTTCAGTTATCAGTGATGGTGAGTAGAGTAGAAAAGAAAATTAATTTACATGTTACATGCGCTTTTTCAAATTTTGCATTGTATTTTCCTCCACAAGATAAAAAAGCTCCCTAAAAATATTTGCGTCAGCACTCATGTAAAAATATATGTACCTGGAAAAACATACACTTACAAACAGAGTTTTATTTTTCTTGTTAAATGATATACTACAAATAAATAAATTTCAACTGGTTTTTCAAACTTCATGCGGCAGGTTGTAACTAACATCTTATAAACAATTCACATAAACATGTGGTTCAGCAAAAGACTTAAATTGAACATCACATTACAATCGTTACTAAAATATGTGTGTATGTATATTGAAATATTTCTAAGAATTGCAGCCTTCTACCCTGGACGAACATTTCTTTCAAGACAATTTAAATACATGCAAACTAGCATAAGTACATACATACATACATACCTACATACATATACATATGTAACTCAACAAGTATCAAAATGAGTAGGAAACATTTTGCAACTATTGAATAAATTATTCTGTTTTGCCCTGCACTGCAACAAGAGTCCTTAGAAGACAGTCATAATGAAATGGTTTCTTCCCGTTCGATGTAACTATTTTGTATCATTTCCACCTGAATTATAACGTATGTGTCTTTTCCAGAATATTTACTATGTTGTCATGTCTTGCTCTTATAGCAAGACAATCTTGAGGTTGTGTTAGAGCAATTAAGTGTCAAAATTAAATTTATAACACTTTTGAAATATTATTTAAAAATCAGTTACCTTGAAACCGCATGTCAAAAGTTTAATTTGAATTGATATATTTTGGTAATGCTCTTGTAAAATAAAGTAGGTATGTATTTTTATTTTGCTATGAACTGCTAGTTTAATCGTTTTGCCATTCTTTCTCAAAGTAATAATGTAGCAAAATGATTTGAAATCTATACTAGATGAAACTAATCATGATACAACTAACAAGGTAACCTTTTCCCTACAATAAGAACAACTTCAATCATTTTTATTGAAGTTGTTCTTATTGCATAGTTGTTCTTATTGCATTTTGTTTTTGTACAACTTCTGTAAACTGTCAAAAAGTCCCCGCTTCTACATTTATAAAAGAGATATGAACAGAGGTTACATTGATTTGCTCCTTTTGGTTGCCTTTCATCTCTGCATTCTTTTGACAACCTAAAGTAGTCAGATGATTAACGGTTTAGCTGATAAGGCTACCTTGTTAGTTGTATCATGAAACTAATTACACACATATTTGCAACATTATTGGATATCAGTAGGGCGATGATATAAAATATGAATATCGATGTATTTTTATTCGATACGCTGTTAAAAGAACTATCGATACAAAATCGTATCGGTCAACAACTTCATACTAATAAAGCAAACACAAAATTGTCAATAGCTTTGATAAATACTGTTACTGGGGGAACTCATAGGATTTTTCGGAGCCGCAAACCTCGACAATTTGGCAAAATTTAGTTTAAAAGTCTAAATATTTACGCTATAATTAACAAACGTTGCTTAAGGCTTTATGAAGCAAAATGTATGAAAAGTTTGTTTATTAACACAAAAGAGCGAAGATTTTAAGAAACACTTATCAACGACAAACAAGCGCCTTGCTTAAGCATTTAAGAAATTGAAATACTTGAAAGAACATTTTGTAACACAAAACCCTCTATAAATTTAATACCTACAATCAAAATAGTGGGTATTAATTCCGCACGGAACGAAAAATTGAAAGGAAAAAAATATCGATCGATATGAAAATTGCAATTAGTTATTCATTCCGGCGGTATATTTAAATTTAAAGTCTCTGTTTTACCCCCAATTTTTGACTTGGATTTTAAATGCCATTTCAATTTAAATTTGATTTAAATACAAAATTGAGTCAAACAGTTGCTATTTAAATCAAACTTAAACGGCCTGCCGTGCCCATTTAAAATCGATTTAATTTTTTCGTTCTGCCATATGATTTTGACAGTTTGGTTTTGTTCTGCAAATTAAGAAAATTGCACATGTTTTTTTTTGTTTGTTTCATAATTTGATTTTTTATTATTTCCAGAAGGTAATCAACTTCTCTGGCAGTGAAATTGGGAGTCGTTTTATGACTTTTGCTACTCATTTTAATAATTTTTACAAAACAATTTATTATTTTCTAAACTTTTCAGAATTTCACTTGCTTCCAAATTTGTTTAAACAGCTGTTTTTTATTGAGTTATCGATAATTTTTTGACACTTATATTGTGCTGCCGTACTTTTGTTACAATTTATTACCAAAAATAATTTTAGACTGTAAAACAGAAAGCTATTTTAAATCCAACTTAAATTTTAAGGAAAGTTTACTAATTGTGTATTTAAATCCCAAGTCAAAAATCGGGGGTTAATGTATTAATTTAGGTCCAAAAATGAACCTTTTTAAAAAATATTTGCCGTCTTTTTCAGCTGTCTATATGCCGACGACATTTCTGTGTTTTAATACATTCAAGGTTAGTTTGACAGAAGCTACTGGTAGAAAAATACATAAAAAAATTTAATTTTGAACGTAGGTTTTAATAAATTTATTATCAGTGAAATATATGTATAGTTTAGCAAGTAAAGTAGCCATATATTGCTTTTTTGAGGATGGTACTAAAAGTTCTCCCTTGGACATCCGGTTAGAGAGAAAAGATATGCACTATAATTCGGAAGACTTGTTACAGATGAACGATAAAGAGCTAGTTGAAATAAAGAACTGCAGGTCTCCTGGCAAATAAATATGTATGCAATTCTTGCAGCTTCCAAAGAAATGTTCGATTAACACAACTCTTTTATGACCCTCTTATATTGCCACTACAATCAAACTGCAAGTTAAGTCCCGAAAGAAACAGTGTTGCGATACCTTTTTCCAACCAACGGCATCGTTTATTGGTGGTCCGGAACAATTTAATGTCAGCGCCAATTCTTCCCAAAAATTTGTTTATGTCGGCTGGATGGGGCTGCGTAAAACCACAGGATTTTTTTTATTAAATCCACCATTGCTACAATTTGCAATTTGTTTATCTACTTTTGTCTTTTCATTCTTATAAAAATAGTTATCAAAAAGAAAAGAAAATAAACTAAAACAAAAATTCTACATTTTGGTGGTTTCGTCAGCTTTCCGTTATAAAATTTGAGCGCAAGCAAAACTAGGAAAGATATCCACATTGCGAAATCAATAATACAGCAATACCGCAACTGTAGAGATGATATCGCAGCAACGGAATGAGTAATTGTAAATTTTAAATTACTTTTCAGGCTCAAGTTCAACCCTTGGTTTGTCACTTTTTAAATCAATATTAATTAAACAAAGAAAGAATATTAATTAATTAATATTGATTTAAAAAGTGATAAACCAAAGGTTTAACTTGATAACTGTATGTAAAATACTATAGTTCAATAAATGTTGAAAATTTCAGTAAATTGTAAATTTTGCTTCCGCATAAAAATGCTTTCCGCAGTCGCGGAACGGACTCAATAATTGCACCCATTGAGTAAGTTAAAACAACGGAAAATGAAATATAAAAGAAATGGAATTTCAGTTAAAAACCGGTTAACTCATTCTTTCTTAAAATCAAACCAAATTAAAGTTATTTTTAAATGTTGAAAAAATCACCGTAAAAACTACGGATTTCGGCTTTTTTTTGCAAATTAATAACTGTGGAAAGAAAAGTCTTTGTAAATATTCGTTTTTTTAAACATTAAAATAAAGTTTTCTTTCTAAAAAAAAGTAAAAATTCTTCTAATTTCTTTTAACTTTTTTGAGTGTAAGAGTGTATGCAGTATATCAAACTGAAGCCTGATTCCCTCTCTACTCTTGCAAGTTAAATTTCATTTCACATAGTTTCAAAAGAATAAATTAATCGGTTGTCATAGTGATTCCGCAGCCAACCCAAACGAGTAAAATACACTTGCTGGTCGATTAAATTATTCGTTATCCCCAGGAAAAGCCATTCTTTTTGTGGCCTTTTGCTTAAAGGGTAAAACAATATTACTAGTCATTTTCCAAAGATGACGATGTTTACCCGTATTACCTTATATAGCAAAACGTTTTGGTTTTCAAGATTACACGAATGACTTTCTATTCTCCAATTTTACAAAGCAAACTGCAAAGTGTATGGGCCTTTAAGAACAGAAAATAAAATACTCACAATCTAATTGTGTGTTATGAATCGTTTATGCATACAATATTTTAACAAACTACCAACGCGAAGTTTCTTGGGTACCATTTAATTTTAACCTTTTGTTCTTTTTGGCATTGGTTGCTGTAAAAGCCAGTTAAATAGATATACTATGCAAATTTTAAGACTATCTGAAACTTTTCTCTATAGCTCATTTCGAGGTTATTTTATTGGAAACCCTAAAGGGTTTCCAATGGGTTTACATTTTCGTTTTTTTTTTTGTATTTGTTGTTGTTGAGGACATGCAACTAAATATCCTGTGCAAGTTTGAATTCTATTTCTTAGGTAGATTGTTTTCGAATTGAATACTCGAGGCACCGTAATATTATTGGCCGACGACTTCCGGCAAACAGTTCCCATGATCCCCAAATTAGTAGCAGTGAATAAATTAAGCCCAAGTTTCAGGTAAATATATTTGCATGAATACGTGAAAATTATTAAATCAATTCATACTTGATTATTAAATCAATTCATACTGAGAGTGCTTGCGTGCCTAGATAGAACGGGAGATCTTTAGCGTTGAACAGTTTTGTGCCTCACTAGCCCAGGTCAATGGTTTACCTCAATTAACTGTTTCACTGTCAGTAGACCAAATTCATCGGTCAACCACGTTGTTTCTTTTTGAGGAAAGGCATAATTCGTGTACTGTTAGTCAAAATATAATTACAAAAATTCTGCAAATAGCATCTCCAGCAAACAGTTTTAGTAACGTGGCTCACGCCCGTGTAACTATATTTTACAAATTTGCTTTGTAAGGTATATATATATATATATATAATTAAACACATACGTAAATATTTTAGTTGCCATCATAAAAACAAATAAGTTCTTGTTAATTGTTCTACATAATTAAAATAAACAGTTTATTATCAATTTAATAATATGCCAAAATTTTCAAAGCAGACTGTTGAAAAAACTCTTTATTATAAATTGCAAATTTAACAAGTTAATCTACACAAATAATTTAAAATGTTTTCTAACTCATGTTTTCATTAATTATTTTTGACAAACATATATGTATGTATAAATTTATCGTTAAAAAGCTTGGCTTGTGTTGTTTTTATATTTTGCCAATAAAATTGAATATATAAAACATTTGAACAAATAACTGACTGGTTGAGGTTTAAAATATTTTTAAACAAATGTCCTATACGGAAATTATGTCATTTTCAAAAGTTATTAATAATTATGAAAATCGTTTGTAAAACTTGCGATCAAGTTATTCAAATTGGTTATTTTTCCTTTCTTAACATCAACATTTCAGTGTATTTCCGATAAGATACAACAAAGTAAAATTTCATGGACATGCCAAGCAGAGATGTTTAGGTTGATAATAGATTTGAGAGGAGTCAGTACTTGAGTTCCCTGGACCAAACATTTTGAATAATAGCCAGAGCCTATTTATTACTCAAACGCAAACACGTTCATATACATCCTGTCCGAAACGTGCATTCTATGGAAATGTCTTATCTCCATTTTAATTATGGTTTTTATATGTTGTATTCGTAAAAATTATATTCGTATATGTTGTATTCGCTACACAAAAAATGGTCAAAAAATAAGAACGCTTCACGAAATCAATACAGTTTAGTGTAAAAGTTTATTCGACTCAAACTCTCATCTCCCAGATAGATCCAAAATTATTTTCCAAAAATCTTCGCACCGACTGTAATATTTATGTATGTATGTATGTATGTATGTATGTATGTGTGTATGTATATAAAGCGAACAAGTGAACTCTTTAGGAAAACTACATGCATACATTGTTCAATATATTTACTAAATAAAATAAAGATGAAAAATATGTGGATTTTCTAGTTTCATTACCCAGTTTTTTAACAAATAAATATAATTTTTTTTTTATAAAAACACACACACACACGATAGCAAAACAGCAAGTGATTGATTTTGACGTTTGTGTTCGCAGTGCTGACGACATGAACGAAATAGAGGAATCGGATTTTGTATGACAACACTTACGTCTTTTCGACTTATCGATCGAGTCATCGTACGAATAAAGGAACGTCATACAACAGTTTTCTTTCGCTTAGAAAGCGAAGTTTTCCCAATGTCTTATTGAGAACTGCACGGTATTAAGGTACTTAACCTGTGCGTATAAAACCTCATACATACATATATTTTTGAAAAGTGTCTCGTCGGTCTCTGAGTAGTCGTCGACTACAAAAATAGTTAAATTTAATGAGCTAAATGCCTCATTAGTTTCTACTCTCAGTTACGATTATTTTTCAAATTACTTTTTCCTTGAAAATACTTAGTTTTTTTCCTCGCCCATTGTTATTTTATTTGCGAGCAACACTAAAGCTTGACAAATACTGAATAGAAACCATTTTCATTTTAGATTTTAAGAAAAACTTTCAACAATAACAAACAATATATATTCATTCTTGCTGCCACTTAACGTTAATTCTATTTTCCACAGGTATGTCGGCAACGGCACAGAACAAAAATCACACATTCACATTTCCAATTGAACAGAAACAAAACTGATTTATATGCCAGAAAGCAAAGTGCAAACTAATTCTGCCTCAGCTTAAAGTTAAGGTAATTGCTATGCAATGCCGCTTTTCCGCTAATCAACGCGTATATTTTGTACAGTATTTTTGTTAATTACTGTTTGTCCCTAATTTTTTGCCATGTTGCTTCATATTTCATGTGTGTGTGTGTGTTTACTTATGTGTGTGTGTGATGCTAATTTATAAATGTTAATAGAAATATATCACCTTAAAAAATCTGTTAGCAATATTTTTCCACGCACATCTCTATGAATATAAATAAACACAACATCTATTTACTAAAGACAGAAATATTAATTTTCATCAAATTAGAATTTGTACAATTACAAAAGTTCTTTAATAAATATATTCGAATAGTTATTTATTGGCAATAACTTGAGGAATTTGCATTATTTCTGTATATACTGTGCCACCATTCGCTTAAAACAGTTTTTAAATAAAAATGTTAGCTCATTTGATCTCTGGTTTAGAATGACTACAAGCACTTCACTCTAATTTTGGTGCTCTAAAAGGTTTCAGAGCTGGGTAAGTCGACTACAATTTCTTGTGAAGCAGGCCTTCTGCAATGGTTATGTGCTGGCTGTTATTTCCAGAAAATATAATCAGGCTAAAAGAAAAATCTTTACTCAAACCGCAACCCAAGGGGTAACAGCATATCTCGAGGAATGAATGATCTCAATATACAGATTTTGGATACTAGACATGCACCCATTTCAACGAGATCCTTAGTGCGTCCCCCAGACATGGTTGGTCCCGGAAACAAAGCCGGTAGGCCGACAAATTCTTACCTAAAACCGAGGGAAATTCGCAGAGAGCCCGAAAAATTCAGTGGAGGAGGCAAAAGATGCTAGCATTTCTTTTTTTTTTAGATCGGGCTTGCATAATAAAGAAGAGTGCGTTAAAGTCTTCTTTTGTCCGACACAAAGTTAACAACTCCAGAGGCTACAGCTAAGAAGAGGTGTAGTGACGAGAAATCGTTGTCTTCCAGGACAGCGAAGCAAACGAAATTATTGATACCCAAAAGCCAACGTCCAACGACAGGTCGCCCACTCTCTCGTGCGCACGTTACAACAGTGTGCAGTGTGCGCACACTGCAGTCATATTAAGGGATTGTCGAACTACGTATCTGACGGCACTAATTCCACCCAGCTGTTGGTTACAGACGAACGTAAGCGTCCCCACTCAAATATCGCAGTGTACTAACTTATATCAGTCATTTTTTTCCTTCTTGCAACCGCTTCATCTAGAGCTTGCGGTAACATGTACAGTCACATTTTTCTTAAATAATTTCTAGTTATGATGGCCTTTCTTTCCTCCGCTTCAAAAAAAAAAAAAACACAGTATCAATGTTGCTGAGTGCTGGCATTTACCATCTTCCAAATAAATAAAATTTTGTTTGCAGAAAAATACATACGTTTATCTTAAAAAGTTTTATATGTATTTTTTAATAAGACATAGTCATTAGCTTTAATACAGATAATAGTCTATTTTGAGACGATTTGTTTTGTTGTTGTTTATTTTAGTAAAGAATAGTAATGAAGCTTTGTATGCCAGTAAACATTTTTAATGTATTTTTCATGTAATGTGTGTCGCAATAAAACGTATAAGTACTACTTTTACTTTTGAGCGAATGAGCTACCATTTTTCAAACAAATTGTTGTCTGGAACAGTTTCGGTGGAGTAACAAATGTTTGTGCACCTTTTATAGGAATTCTGCCTTATATCAAGTTTAGCACGTCTTTCTCGTTTAAGAGTTGTAAATTGAAATTATTCGCTATAAGAGCCTTCACAGCGTCGTTCTTAGCATAAATAATTATTTGAGCACTTTCTCTAAAAATGCTCCAATACGTTGAAAATGTTAGCATACAGAACATTAGAGAGATGTTAACGACGAAGCTAACTGACGGTGCTAACTTCACACAAATCCTTATTTAGAGGCTAAAAATAAAAATGTTGACCATCGGCCAGTACATAGTCGAGGTTTAAATCAAACTGATATTTCAGGAAATTTGTTTTGTAAGCGGCTTAAAAAAATTCTCTTTTTTTTTGCCAAAATAGTGTTCTGTAGCATTGAAAAGTGCTATTTGAAAGCAAAAAATAAAAATGTAGGATATCGGTACGTATGTACATTTAAGGACAAAAACTATTCACGAATTTATAAAACGTTAATTTTTTTACAATCTTATCTATACTGAGATGATCTGGTAACATTTTATTAGTGTTATCTGGTAGCACGCATTTAAACTAACAGAATTTGTATAAGTTTGTTTGACACCATGATACAATTAACAAGGTAGCCTCGTCAGCTAAACCGTTAATCATCTGACTACTTTAGGTTGTCAAGAGATTGCAGAGATGAACGGCAGCCAAAACGAGGTAGCAAATCCGCGTAAGCTCAGTGCATCTCTCTTCTGTAAATGTAGAAGTGGCGTCTTTTTTGACAGTTTGCATAAGTTGTACAAAAACAAAATGCATGTTATTTTTATTGAAGTTGTTCTTATTGTAGCGAAAAGGCTACCTTGTTAGTTGTATCATAGTTTGACACCATCTTTAAAGTTACATCTGTGAACAGTTTTGACCGCAAAAAGTTTTTTTTTCCTTAAATATATGTACATACATATGTATTTTACATATAACAGCAGAGAAAATTAGATCAATAAAATAAACTAATTTGCTTTTTATTAAAAAAAACATAAAATACAGTGATTGTTTACCTTTCTAGTTACTTCATAATGGGAAATACTATAAATAAATATAAATAAAATAATACAATACAATTGCCCAATTCACAAGCTGGTCGTATTGTTGTTAAGTCGTATTTGGAGAGGCAATTTCAAACACAATTTCTTAAATTCAAATAAATTTTCAAACAATTTATGCTTCTTTTTAAGAATTGTGTTTGAAATTTTCTCTCACGATACAACTTAACAACGATACGACCAGCTTGTGAATTGGGCAAATGTTTCAATCGGACTTGTTAATAAAATAAAAAACAAAACAATTTGGAAGTACCACGAAGTTATGGCGGCCATCCTCAGAAGCTATCTGTAGCTATTACCCGAGTAGCCAAGCGTCTAATTGTCTCCGGAGCAACAAATACTGCAGTGGAGATAAATGCAGTACTAAGAGCGGCACATGAAGTAAGCGTCAGTAATAGAACCATGAGCAGAAGATACCTCAGAAAAAGCGGCCTTAAAGCAAGAACTGTGATTAAAAAACCGTTACCAAGTGAAGGTCATCGTAAGGCGAGACCAAAATTTGCTAAAGCATACGAAAACTTCTATATTGATGACTGGATGGAAGTTACTTGGTCCGACGAAACTAAGATTAATCGCGTGGGATGGGATGGATCCAATTGAACATGGATTGATACACGAATTGGTGCTCAAGAGCGAAACATATGTCAAACTGTGAAATTCGGGGGTGGATCGCTCATGGTCTGGGGATGTTTTCGTAGCGGCGAGCTCGGTGTGCTTCCGCGTATCAGTGGAATTACGCGAGCTGCAGATTATATTAACATATTAGAGGATTCTTATCTTCCAAGTTTTTCGGTTAATTGCACATCAAAATTTGCACAATTTTCTGTTCAATTAACCGGGGAACCAATCAGCCGATACCCGTTTAATTGAACAATTCGTTCAATTACAAGAACCCTATTTAATTGAACAATTTGTTCAATTACAGAAATCACGCATAATTGGAACTATGTACTAATGAATTAAAAGAAATCGCATATGTGCACTTTAAGTTTTTCAAAATAATTTTTTTTTACCTTAAACGAAAAACAAAAATGCAAGTAACAGCAAAAAATGTACATATATGTATGTGTATAGTAGAGATGGCACCCAGTGTTTTTCACAAATGATTTCAAATATGTATGTGCAAAAATGCCAGATTATTTTTCAATGCAATTAACCAGGTAAAAGTAAGAGGAAATTTATTTTTGATGACATGAATTTTGAACGAATTAAGCGAGAAAATCAATTAACCGGGTTCAATTATCCGAGGAAATTCACATGGTGTTCGTATGCAATATTTTTTTTTGCCCGATCATGTGGTTTAATTAAGCGTGGAAACCAATTAACCGTAGGGTCAATTAACCGAAAAATACTGTGTTCGAAATCGAATGCGGACAAAACGATATTTACATGCAAGATAACGACCCGAATCATACGGCGAAAATTACAAAAGAATTGTTTTTAAACAATGGAATGAAGCTTCTTGAATGACCTCCCCAGTCCCCGGATTTGAACCCCATTTAGCACCTTTGGGCAATTCTTAAACGAAAGATTTTTGTCGAAAATTACCCTCCGAGACCTTTAGATGAGTTATGGGAGCGTGCTCTTGTTGCGTGGCAAAATATAAATCCAAGCATTTTAGAAAACCTCGTAAAGAGTCTGCCAGAAAGAATAAAAGCCGTAAAGAAAGCCCGCGGAGGCCATACCAAATACTAAATTTAAAAGTAAGCCGCAGTTTTAAGGCAATTTCCAACCAGCGACAGAAGTGTTCACACACAAATTACTTTTAATATGTACTATTTTGAATTACCAAGTTGAAATATTTTAAGTTAATTTAGTTTTTAAACTTAAAGTTTGTTATATCTTCTAAAATATATTTTCTTTTTTTAAGATAGGTACATATAGCTATTTAGAAATTAAAAAATTCTTAACAAAAGTTTTCTGTGAACAGTTTTGTCTTCCACTGTATGTACATACTTAGGTGGAATACATTCCAGAATGATCGTTAATCAAATTACCCCTGTGAAAGCATCGAAACAATTTTAGATGGCAAATAGTGGTTCTTCTTGCATAAGTACGCCTGATAATATTATGTAAGTGGGTTTTTATATTGGAGTGGAAATATGATTCTAAATTTGTATATGTAATCAAAATTTTAGGGTAACGCTGAGAAGATTGAAATTTGGAACCAAGCGCATGTAAGCAATGGAAGAGGAAGTTTTCGCCTTTCGACTTCTCCAAAAGGGTGTAATCAAAATACGAGGGTTCTTCTCGAAATCCGTGAAGGTTGAAAATTGGTAGTCAAGTCCCCAATTGCTACAAATGAAAAAAGGAAAATGTAAGGTGAACTTTCCGCCTTTAACAAACCCAAAGCGCGTTCATATTTATACAGGAAATTATAGTTTTATGATATTACCTGTAATCCTTAAAAGTTGAAATTTAGTACACAGGCTAGTAATAACAAAAGGTTTAGAAAGGGGAAGCTTTCGCTCCCGACCAGACATTAAAAGGGGTACAAACGATAAGAATAGTTTGAATGTACTTGAAATTCTAGTGTACACTCAGAGACTCTACAAGAGTGCAATTTGGCACGCAACCCAGTATTATATACAATCTACAGAAAAATTAATCTTTAGTTTACATGAAAGCATCCGAATTGTCCTAAAAATTGGTATAGAATTACTTTAAGAAATTAGAACTTTTTATACAAAAATTTCATATCGAGCCGCTTGCTTGTGTTGTGGAAACTACTAAGGCTCTGAGCACAATTAATTAAATTTCTGTCGACTTTCACCGAACAAATTTTCGGAGTTTTTTCCCTCAAATTAGGAGCAAGCATTTGATATCAACATATGTATTAATATATAATCAGAACTCTACGGTTTTTCCAGAAGCCTTGGAAAACTGAAATTTCGGACAAGCAAATGTATACAAACAATGAAACAATTAAGAAAAAGATAAGCACAGCCACATAATAAAATAAAGACGAAGCTTTAAGCACTGGGGTTCAGCTGTCATTTATTAAAATATTGGCTATTTGTAACATGATTGTATTGTAAGTATTGATGCTGTAAGTGGATTAACATGTGATCTTGGTTTTCTATCGTCCGCCAGATGTAGGTTGCTTTAGGAAACCTAATTGTTATGATGACATTTATATACAAGTAAATCAGACCATTTCAGACCCCCTTTAAATACATTATCAGAATTTCATGAACGTCCACTCATACTTGAAGGCAATTTAAGTATCGCTTAATTTTCATAACAGAAGCTTGAAGTTTGTATTTTTTTATGCAAACAAGGAATTCAAAAAGATTTAAAGGTAATATGTTTTTTCAAAGATAAAAAAAATTAAATGAATCAAAGAATTTAAAATTTTGTAAATATAATTAAAATAATGAACATGATCCCAGATTATATACACATTCATGAAGTTTAACATTTTCAATTATGATTTCACTTGTATCCATTTTCTCAGTTTTTTAATTTTATCTTATTATAGTTGAACAGCTGATGGAGTGACCATATTAAATTGGTTGCTAAAAAAATTAAACACTACAAACATGTTTTATAATCTAATATGTTGGCTTTTTATTTTAAATGCAAAAAGTGAAAGCTTAGCACTTAAAATAAAAACTATTAAAGTAAAACTCAACTGTTTTTACTAAAACACTTGAAAACTAAAACCAAAATGGCCACATGGCTGAATTGTTCGTCGTTCGCCGGCGTAAGAAATATAAATCTATTTCAAGTTCGCAGCGTACAACGAATTTCGACCGACGCTGTGACTGTGTGCATTTTCATATACACCAATGTGTTTTATTTTTGATGGCGAATATTCGCGGCGAAAAATTCGTCGTTCGTCCCAGTTGTGGTCCTAGCATAAAATGTTAATGCCAATGACTTGAATTGAACAATTAAAAACAAACTGCGTTCAGTGAATTATATGGTTATTTAGTAGAGCTGCTAAGCTCTCTAAATTTGCTCGGCATGCCACCGGTGCTGACTAATTGTCAGAAAACCGTTGAACCATGCAATAACGCAAGTCTTATTAAGAAGCCTTGACTTAAACCGGTCAGCAGTCTACTTTAGGCGTATTCAGTTGCCAATAAGCCTCGCACTTTTGACAAATCACACGGACACTTTCAGAGAGTTTGAGACATAAGTTCGAAGATTTCATGGCAGCTTTATGTGGCATTTTGCTCCACTCTCAAAAGCGCATTGAGATAAAAATATTGTATATCATGCAGCATTAAGGAGGACTTGTTTTTCTGCTTTAATGAAGCGAATAAAATTAATAAAAATTAATTCTAGATTTTAATTTCTTAGAAGAATGGGGCAAGAATAATCCACTCTATAATTGAGACTGTGCAAATTGATGTAATCAACAGTTCTGTTTTGGGCAAAACGAAGATTACCAGGTAACTTAGGGTATAGATAAGAACAGCAATACCAATATGAAAATTCCGTAAGAAATTTGAAATTTTGAAAGAATGGTATTAAATTTGGAAACTTTTTAGGCGTATAATTTCAGATTTCAAACGTGTCACTTTATGAATGCGTGTTCTGTGCTGTCAAAGTTTCAACAGCACGTTCACACTCTTTTTTATGTTTGGAAATATTTTTTATCACGTCAACTTAAACAAAACGAAATTTAGAATGAGCTGGGAAAATTAATATTTAGAAGGAGCTCGTTTTGCTAAAAGCTATTTAAAACTTAATTGCTTATTACGAATTCCGCCGCAGGCTCCGACAGAATTCTGTTGATAAAATGCCAATTTAAATTCCGACATAATCACTAAATGTTCGAAATCCGGGAGATTGATATAATGAATCTATTTTTTACCGAATCCTCATAAGAATTTTGTGCGAACTTTTTCTGTTTGTAGGGAGAATACGAAAACTAATTGAAAATAATAATAAACGTAAAATAGTATTCCTGAAATGAATAAAAATAAGATTTTTTATGTTGCATGTTAAAAGGAACCACTTCAAATGCGCTATTGCCAACAGTTCTTAAATTTATCTGATAGACAGATAGAAAATGACAACATAAATTTATTTCTGTACCTTTCTGCTAAATTTCTGAAGTATATGTTCCCGTCTTCGGTGCAATATAAGGAAACAATATCGGTAACTTGTTTTAAAACTTGGTAACTTCGATTTGTCTCAGCTAGCGGGCAGTATGAACTTTAATTCCGTCGGAGTGCATGATAGCATTTTCTACAAGTCGGGTAGTTTCGAATATGAGTGATATTCACTCGAAATTCATAATGAGGCCGTTAACAATTGAAGCTGTCAAATCTTGCTGATAATAAAGAAGAGTTAATAAAGCTATCAAACATAATCATGTATCTATCATCTATTTAAAATGTGTTCCAGGGTTATGCTATCATATCGTATAGCCAAATGCTACAATGACCTTATTTTTAAATTTCATAATTGTTTTCGTAGAACGTCCAGAAAACAAACAAACATCAGTTTTTGCCTAAATAGTTTTTCTTCCTCTTAACTGTTACCATTTTATTTTAATCAGAATCCAGAATGATCTTTGTAATAATAGTATGACAAATGTTCCTCTTATTTTTAATGTTGATAGGGTTCTCATTAAGTATCAACATGCTCGCCACGGTTTCAGGAGCATACCTCTATCCGACGGTATATACCATTGATGACTCTCGGACTTACTTGAGGTTCAATGTTCTTAATGTAGCAAACTATCTCATCCCTTAGTTCTTATTTTATTCTTGGCTTACTAACGTGCACTTCTTATTGTAAACATCCACAAAGAGACAAATTTAACGGTCTCAAATCACACGACCGTTGTGGTGGGTTCACATTGTCACGATGCACAGTAAGGTCAAACGAAAAAAATAGGGTAATATGTCAGTTTCTTTAAAACCTGCGAGCTGATCATAAAACAATATATGAGGGAACCATAGAAGATGACCCAACCCTTGAGAGTAATGAAATTTGATCCCCCTGTTGCATCACACGTTTTTACCTACAAGGTCTCAAATTTGACTACGTTGGATATGAAAAAGTGTGTCCGATTCATAAATTGTGTAAAATAATTTGATTTTAGGAAATTCTTTGACAAGCGATTAGGCAGATAAACAAGAATCATTTTATTTTTAGTTGTAGTCGTAAATGGCTCAAGATATATTTGCTTTTGTTTTAGGCCTTGACTCTGTTTCTTATTTTGTAAATATATCCGTTAATAGCACAGCCAAAGTCCTAGAAATGTTGTTGAAACATTTCTCAGATATTTTTTATTGATATGACTTTGATTTACCTACAATGGGAAACGTCTTGAGCTATTAAATTCGGATATACCATGTTATACAAAGGAAAGATGTCATTGTACATCACAAATGTATGTTTGTGTGTATATAACTGTATGTATGTACATATAATGCACAAAACGCCGCCTTGAATGAAGGCACCCAGTAGCCATACATTACATACACAGGCCGTTGACAGAGCCTGAAAAGATTTTAGAAACTCCTCTTCTGTTACGGGTGGGGTACCTTTTGTATTTGCTGGTGATTTGTGAAAGACTCTTTTTGTCGTTAACAGACGTACTCGAGCAGATATTGTCAGTGCATGTTTCAAATCATAACCCCAATTAACTTCGATTTAAAATTTAAAGCGACGGACGAATATAAATACTACCTCATCTTCGTGCAATTGCAGATAGTGTTTTCCCATAAACTATTTTAAAACCAGGGGAAGGCGTTGCTGCCACTCCATATCTAAATTGAAATATGAAAACCTTTTTAATGAGTCTTTTCACCAAATAGTCACCTCAATTACAAACTTTAGCACATTCAGTACATCCTGACATTGACAATTTGCATGGAAAACCTTTTTAATTGGCTGTGTTGTAAAGCAATGGAGACACCTGCAAATGATAGTGAGAACGAAATAAGCAATCTAGTTATTCAAAAAGCCGCCGGCCAAATAAAAAGTTACAACGAGGACGCGGCTCTTTAACGACAGGAATTTTTAAATTCACTAAATCCTCTTAGGTAGCCTTCACATGAATCGGGATTCCAATTATGCTTCTGAGGAATTTAAGCCTTCCTTCAACAGCAAAAGAAATGGACTTACAAAAATCATATTATACTCATAGCCAACTGTTATGTTACCCAATCAATCTTCAACCCACGATCACAAAATCAGTTCATTTTGCTGCCGCAAAATAAAAATAAAAAACATCAAACATCGTTTATGCTAAAGCATTAATTCAAAAATTTTGCTTTGCAAATATGGTTTTTTAAGAAACATTTGAAATAAAATAATCTAAACTGATATCATAGAAATAAAACATTTCATTTTGTGTGTGTGTGTGTTTTTTGTTTGTTTGTTAGCATCGAATAGCCTCCGAGTCTATTGGGCCAAATCGAAAGACACTATCAAAAATAAGAGAAAATATAAATCAAAAGTTCATTGATTCATTAAGCGAATAGTTTTTTTTCATAATGTAATCCTTTTTAGTGACCATCTGTATGTTTTTAGGTGTGTGAGCCGCTAGTCTGAACATAAATTTTAATATTTCAAAACATGTGGACAAAAAAGAAAATGCTTTAAAGAATGTTAAGATGTGTGGCTTTAAAGCGGTTTTTATTAAACCTGACGTTGAAAAACATCCTTTACTTAAAGTTGCTGGTAGTACTGTATTCGAAATACACAATAAGTATTATGCTGTTATATAATTTGTTTCACAGGTTTGGAAAAAATTGACGTTTATTAGGAATCTTCTTGTACTAAGGTAGAGAGTAAGCGAATTTAAAACTTAATTTTGTCTTTCATCGATTCGCACCATGAGACAGATTAAAAGCCATTGGCAACGTTATTATTTTGCTTTTGTAAATTACTGATTGAAATTTAAATTTGCATTTCTTTCACAGAGAAAAAATATATATATTACAACAAAATCAATAAAGTGTCTTTATGGACTATCTTTTGAAGAAAAATTTCTTAATATTTTAATAAGGAAAATCTTATTGAAAAACTCAAGCAGGAAACTTGTCGTTTTTATCAGATATTCTTATCGATTTGAATTCTATTTATCGAATACTTCAATATCATTTTTAATAATGTCTAACATTTATTAAAACACATACGAGCGTTACACAAAAAGCAACGTTGAAGTTCCGTTAATTCTTTAAAGTATCAATTTTGTTTCCCATTTTGTCAAAAACTTGTTTTATATGTAAAAAATATTTACACAATTCGGCACGTAGAAAGCATGTCATCCAACTGCAGCTGTGTTTCGGTTTATTCGATTAATTAAGCAAAATTCTTCAAGTTAATTCATGTTTACAATTGGCAGTCTTGATCAATCGATCATATAGTTTATAGACAACGTTTATTCGATAAATCGATCAAACATTACTCGAATGGAGAGATACTCTAATACGCGCACATGTATGCATGTATATATCGTGTAGTAAATCATAAACAACTGGAACTCATTATTCCGGGGGAGTCATAAAAAACTTTTTTTTAAAACGATATCAGATCTAACGGCAATTTTCCGGTTGAAGAGGCAGCGGTGCAAACGAAATTTTAATGGTCTGTAGAGTAATTTATGAAAAAAAAATCGATTTCGATAAATTTTAAGTTCCATAATTGATGATTTCACAACAACTTCTCGCTTTAATGATTCTCAACTTTTGAACGCACAAAATTATAATATTGGAATAGATTGAAGAGTTAAATTTATGCCAAATCCACGATGCCACTTTGCATCGTGAGACAAAACCATTTTTCTTGCTGTTTTCAATGTCTGTGCAGCAAACGATGTCGATCGATATCACGGGTCAGGTACTACGTATTAGTAAATAGATGTAAACAGGCCATACTCTTGCTTCTGATTTAAAGACTAAGCCCCTAATTAATAAAAATTATTTCAGGCTTATAAGGCTCTTATTTGACATACATATTTGTATGGAAAATTTGTCAAATAAGAGTTTAATAAACCTAAAATATTTATTATGAATGAGACCCTAACTTTACAAAACATTTCATATAATAAATTATTTATGAACAATTCAAAATAAAAACCGGTCTAGCATATACTAAACTGCACAAATAAAAAAAAGAATGGAATATAGCGTTAAGGTTCACTATTTCAAACATTCTCTGAGAGAAGCTCCCCTTATCACTCTTGTTTTGTATACGATTACTTTCGCTTTCATACTCATGCACTGAGTTCGTACGGAGGTTTAGTTTGATGAATTTCTTAAAAAAAAAACTGCAAATCGTCTGTCCTTAAAGTCAACAAATGCACTTCTGCGTATTAAGTATGGTTTAAAATGTGAAAATGAATTCAAATGATTCATATCGAAAATCACAATATTTTATTTCGTGTTCTGATTGCGAAGGCGAATTGGGAGCGTCATCAACTTGGAGCTTTTCGTACTGCGTTCAGAGTTTTTTATAATTTGCAACAGGAAAAATCTTGAGTTGGTGTTCAGTTGCCTTTTTTAAATTGGTGGTTCTTTTTTTTAATTTTCAGTGGCACCAAATCCAATTTTTACACATTGGTTGCTAGTGTAAAAAAAACTAGCTATGGGCAATAAAACACATCTGTTTGAATACTATTTCATTCAACTGTGCAATACAATATTATTGATTCAAAACATGAGCTTGGAAGGGAAGTAAATTATTATGAGAATGCTTTAAAACTCTACCACTTCCATATTCAAATGCAAAACTTACGTGAGTTGTTAGATCGATGAATTTATTTAATTATTAGAATCATAACCGAATACCTTAAAATATAGTTTATGGCATTATTTCATAACAAAAACTACAGTTGATATTATATTGCTTTTATAAAATAATATTAATAATTAAAATTAGTAAAATTTAATATTAAATTTTAAATAAAACATGAAAATGGTCGTTGTGAATATTACCAACTTTCTGACGGTATTAATTGTTGTGTCAATAGCAATGATGCTTAGAAAATGTTAGAATTTGAAATTTAATCTGCTTTAAATGTTGACTAAATCTAGAACGATGCAAATGTTAGATGTGCTGATTTTTGAAATCTCTGTTATTAATGTTGGAACTTTTTTTTGAAAACCTACAAAAAACTTATTGCAAAAAATTATGGTATTTGTAAGACGGAAACATTTTTAATGTATGTTTTTTCAATACATGTACTTTAAGTATGGAAAATTTCTCCATTTTCCCACCTTTCTACAAATAATACATTTTTTAGATTTCTTATTTTGAAGTTTTCTGTGACTCAAAATTTGAACTGTTTTTTGTGTTTATTTAAAATATGCGTGCGTTTTGAAATGTCAAAGTTGACAACACTGCAAATCGGATATTTTTTCAACTATTGTTTCCGATTTCAAAATGTTAAAGATTATTATTCTGTTCATTACATCCTTATGTTTGTATGTGTGTATATTTATTTGATTCTGCTTTTCTTCAGTTATGCTTTTGGTTTATAAACTGAGTTGTGGTTTTATTTTAGTTAATATCTTAATGAATTTTGCTATTAGACCTCAAAATTTATTTTGTATATTTTAGTGGAACAAATCAAAATTTAAGTAGTTATATTTTCCTTAAAACCTACTGTTAAATATTTTACTATCTTGTGACATGTCTAAAATTAAACTGAACGAAAATTTTAGCGTTTTACCCTTTTTCAATACCTTACTTGGCTTTTGCTAGTTCAGGAGATAGCATATACAATAGTTGAGCATATATGTAGATCAGTTGTTTCTTATACATATCTACTACATATATATACGAAATTTCAAGTAAAGTAATATGCAGTTCACATATGCCTTTTTAATTGAAACAATATTCAGTTAATTGGCAATATCGTTTTGGTGTTCATACATACTTAATATTGCTACGACAATTATCATTTGGCAGGTCAAAAAGTTATTGTTTACATTTGGTTATTTTGTAAAGGGTGTTTTTTCGATGTATAGAACTATAAGTTGGCATTACTGTTCCAGATGGCTACCGATTTAACAGGTGTCAAGTGATCTATTCTCAGTTTGGTTTGGCAATATGTACATCATGAATAAACTCACGCGTGAACAAGGCTTGCAAATAGTGCAATTTTATTTCGAAAATAATGGTGCTGTGCAGAATACGTATCGCGCACAATTTTGTTTAGCGATGAAGCATACTTCTGGTTGAATGGCAACGTCAACAAACAAAACTGGCGCATTCGGAGTGAAGCTAATCCTCAAGTGCATGTCGAAACACCGTTACATCCACAAAAACTGACTGTTTGGTGAGCTTTATGGGCTGGTGGAATCATTGGTCCGTACTTCTTCAAAAACGATGATGGCCAGAAAGTTACAGTCTATGGTGATCGATATAGAGCCATGATTACTAACTTTTTCATTCCTGAATTGAATAACCATGATGTCCAGGAGATGTGATTTCAACAAGACTGCGCAACATGCTTGTGCCACAAACGCTTGACCATTTGGAAGACAACATTCGCTGTATTATTGCCGATATACGGCCAGAAATGTTGGAAAAAGTCATCGAAAATTGGAAGTCCAGATTGGACTACATCCGCGCCAGCCGTGGCGGTCATATGCCAGAAGTCATACATATTTAAAATGTAATGCCACAAGATTATCTTTCGGATAAGTAAAATTCATGCCAATCAAATAATCCATCGTTGTTTTATTGCAACTTAAAGTTGTATACATCGAAAAAAAACACCCCTTATCATAAAAAATTAAAAAAAAATTTGTTTTTTTTTTTATTTATTTTGTTGACATTTGATTAGTAAAATTTTCACAAGGAGTGTTCAATATGTACTGTTATTGTACTGTTAATACAAATTGTACTGTTAATACAAATCTAACAGTGTTGCATTATAAATTTTACTCATTATTGAAACAATTATCTCTTAATTGCCAATAAGCTAATTGTAATTTTTATATGAAAATTTTGTCTCAATAATGGCTTTAATTGTTATAATTTGAATATTGCTGCATGTATGAACAGGATATAAGACTATCGTTGGACAATCAGTATGAGATAGTGTAAGAAATCTTGCAAAGAAAATTTTTAATTGCAACTACAGTCAAAATATACATAGGTATCAGTCTGATCCATGAACTAGCGAACAAGGGACTTACTACCGGGGTACCATATAAAGAAAATATAAAGTTTCATATCATTGCACTATGGCTGTGAATCCGTATTCAATATTGGGAGCTTGTGCTATCCAAATTCGCACGAAAACTGTTCTCGTACTCGAAGCACGTGCAAATGAGGGAAATATCGAGAGATATTTTATACAGAACAGCACTTTGTCTTCTAGCTCGTTGGGGCAAGTAATAAAACATGTGAACAATAGCAAAAAAAAAAAAAAAAAACACAGATCTTCTGAATAAACCAACATAACAACAATTTTCCTGTTTTTCTATTGGCATCAGAAGTACATGCAACGACAATCTAATGCGTCCACAAAAACAACAGCCCGTGAAACATGAAATAACGTAACACTCGTGCGTTTTTATCTATTATTGAGGGAAATTTTCGGTAACTCTAATTTTACCGGACTTTGCCCAAAAAGTACGGGCTCCTAGTTAATACATGTATACGAATACTACATATTATGAAGTGTCAAACTGCAAAATATGCACTTGTTTTTTTCAAGATTTTCAGTTTTTTTTTCGTTCGTCTTTTTGTATGTATCCATATGTAATGTGTATGCATATGAACTTTTAATTGATTGTATTCATCAGCTCAGTGCAACTCTACAACAACAAAAAACGTGTTTGTATTTTGATTGTGTACTAATAGTGGTGAGACTATCAAATCTCCAACAATCAAATTCCTTTGTACAGCTTTTGACAGTTTCACAATGAAAACACACAAAATCATATGGAGAGTTGCATTGACCTGATAAATGGACCATGATTGTAGCCATATACTTGACAACAAGAGCAGTGGTCCACTTATTTCAAAGATAATATTTGTCTATATCTTTACCCCCTAATTCATAAAAATTATTACAGACCTATAAGACTGTTATTTGACATATTTGTATGGAAAATCTGTCAAATAAAAGCTTTATAAACCTGTTATAATTTTTATGAATTAAACGGTTAGAATATATGTATAGATTAGAGATTTGATAACAAATTTCTTTTGCGAATATTATAAATCGGCAACCCTCTAGGAGAGCATGATCTATGCAAAATATACATAGGATCTTATTTATGATAGACAGCGTTATCAAATTGGCGCATTTCGCACCTTTTTTAGCGTTTCTTTTCTATACAGGGTGCATTTTCAGATGAACCAAGTCGAACCAACACAACCTTTTTCAGTGCAAAAAATGGGTTTGTGTAATAAATAACAACTGTTTTAATACATCCTATTAGCATACATATGTATATCGTAAGGACAATTTTGCCGCTTCAGTATTCAAATACAGCAGTTGACCGCCTTTTCAGTTCGATAAATTTGTTTAAATTAACAAACACGGAAATATTCTTCTTGTTAATCTTTCTAGCTTCCTGATGGTAATAGTTATCAAGTCAAAAGCAATTATAGTTATAAGAATTTAAAATTAAATATGTAAGTATACTAAAGGCCACAGGTATAACAAGGGCCACAGGTTTAATAAAGGCCATGACCCACTATCCTACTCAATCGTACGGTTCATTCACTAGAAAGTCTGATAAAATTCTGCCTCACTTAAAAAAAGCGCTTCCTAATGGCGTTGCACCACCACATTATCATAACTTTTCTGTCACCAACTATTAAAAAAAAAGCAACTCTGATCACATAGAAAAAATATTTTTTTTTAATTTTTCGAAAGAGTAGTAACTCGGAGATGCTCGTCACAAAACGTGTTGTTCACATACACTTTTAATCCACACTTTTAATTACACTTTTTAAACACAAATGTCAATTTTGACATGCCGCACGATTGTGTACGATAGGGATGCATGGCCTTGATGACGAAAATATCGGTTTTATTAATTTTGAGTCCCCATTACAAATCTTGACCTTTTTAAAAATATTTGTACTAACAAAAGTTATAACATCTGTCACAAGTACATGGAAAGAAAGAGCTAGTTCCAAATTATAGTTTATTCTACTTGATTTTAGTATCCGTAACACACAAGTGTACTTAAAGCAAGCCTGTTTCGGCTTAAAATGAGTGCGAACTGTATTTGTAACCAGCCAGCACTTGTGTGCTTGTATAAGTATTGAATTTTGTTTAATTTTTTTAATTGCTGTGACAGCTGAATTAATAGAGTGGCTGGACTGGCAGTAGTTAGGTTCCTGGTTCAAATCAGCAAAGAAGCAAAATAATTTATAAATTATGATTGCATTAAGGAAATAGAGCGGACTATTTCATATACGAATTTGGGACTAAATAGGCTGCAGAAATATGGGATCAGATCACACTCAAAATAAATTTAATCCTTCCATACTTTAAGTAATCGCAATCAATGTCAAAGTACGGTAAGCGTGCTTGTTTTTAAGTACAGATTTTAGCTCTATGCAATCCGAAAGTATTTAGCGCTTGAGTAATCTGTACTCAAAATAAGCACAACGTACTTGATTTAGGAAAATCCGTACTTAGCGAACTTCTGACACCGCTTGGTTGGGATTGTATTGTTCTTTCAGTGCATGTACTTTACTTTTCAGTTTTATGCGCTTTTGAACATTGAACTGTTATGTTATTTTATGGTTTTAATATTGAACTGCATTTCTTAAACGAAATGATGTTAATAAAAATAATAAACTAATTGCGTTTTCTTCGAAAAAACACTTTTGTTCCCTATTTTGGTGCGTCTTGAAACTTCGAAATTGGTAACGCTGATGCCAGTGTGTCGATAAGACTGAAATTCATATGCGTGTGAAACTAAGCCGTCGACCAAGGTACCTCGATGCCAGTTAACCTTACAAGTCCAGCTGACTACTGCTTTTAGCCTGATGAACTGTCAAAATACACAGCACAAACGTGAACAAATGGGTGAGTGAATTTAAAGTATTTCTATCAACAAAATAAATGAAATGTTCATTGATGTTGTGTATGTTGTAGTTATGCGGCTACCTGGTGACGAGGTACCTTGTCAGCGGCCAAATTCTGGCATTCATAATCGAATACTATCGAGTATATTCGACAACGAAAGCCAGAATTCGCCCCCAGATATTTTTTATTTTTTTTATTTTAGTACTTGTAAGTATTACATATTAAACAGGTGTTATGTTTTCGAATCATGCAAACGCAGATACGAAATTTATTGTTTCTTTATTTTTACTGGAAAATTATATTCTCAAATTTTATTGCGTATATGAGAGTAGGCAATATCTGTGTTTCATGAAAATCATCAACAACGATTGAAGCAAAAACTTGAATTTTGTGAATTTACTCTTAAGCCTTTTTGTGGTTCTGCAATGGAATATTTATGACGATATAGAGGCAGGAGTAAAGAGCATAGCGATTCATGTTTTGCCCGCAAACAATTTCTTTTCTGTTGGCTTTTGTCAATTGATATCCCTTTACCGTCGGCAAAATATATACATATATTTGTGGGTCTCTTGCTTCAAAAGTATTTGAAAGCGTTTTAGTTTTCACTCAAGTTTTAATTTTACTCACTTATGACATCATGTCCGTGACAATCTAACTCCAGGTGATGGTTCATCACCAGCGATGGTTGTAATCCAGTTTGATTGTGATTGTGCAAAGGAAGTTGGTGAGCCAAATGGCCACCAATCTCTGCCATTACCATATATTATGTTTAAAACAGGCGTTTTGTATGAGAAATTTGAAAAAAATTATTTTCCAAATTCTAAGTTTTTTTTTTTTTTTTGTAACGCAAGCTTTAATAGACTTATGTATTAGCTTTGCAATGTTTGAATGCTTTACTAGGTCGTAAGTAAAAAAAAAATATTTTTTAATATCTTTTATTGAATTTTAAATTGATTTAAGAACTTTGAGCAATCTAGGTAAAATTTTTTAATTTTGCTTTTTATTTAAAAAAATATTTTCTAAGGCACTTAATACTTTCTTATTTCTTATAATTTATTAAGAACTCGATTTTTTATTGTTTTATATGCATATGTATGTATTTTGTTGTGTCATTTACAATATAGGTATTATATTTACAATCTTCAGACACGTTGTTTTAATTTTAAAAAGTAACAAAAACAAAATACATCAAGTAATATAACTGATTTTTTTCTTTCTTTTTTTTTTTTTTTGTTGTCGTTGCTTATCTAAAATTTTCTAAAACGCGCGGTTGCACGATTTTTTGCGGCAAACGGGCAACCAGGGTTGTATTTTTTTTATCACATTTAAACACGGCGTCCACCTTCAACAAAATAACGTTAGCGCATCAAAGTCTCACGTACAACTAAACCAGCCTTTCGTTCTGCCCAGTGCTGTGTGTTGAAAACCAGAGGTACTGGTTTTGCATCATTCTCTTTCCCCTTCATACACGTTTTGAAAACAATTTTGATATTTTCTTGCTGTTGCTTTTTATGTTTATTATAATGCACGTTTGGTGTTTCCTCATAAAGCCACCCTCTTATTCGAAAAACGAGTTACTATTCAGGTCTCTTTCTGTTTTGCTTAGCGCTTGATAAATCACTTATGAGTGAAGAGTACTGAGATATGGTTGCCATTGGCCCATTTAATTGAGGAATTTTCGAAAGGGGAAACTTTGACGTGATGTTCGTTTATGACTTATGTTCGAATTTTAAATTTGAACTAGGTGGCTCTTAGCAGCAAAGCAATAACTGTCTCTTTTCCTCCCCTAGTAGCTGGTGTCAATCGATAATATTTGAAAAGAAAAACATTTTAGAGTGCACTTGTTGGTTTTTGCAATAAAGCCTGGCAAGTATACTCTGAATAGCACACAGTGTCTCGTTTTTTTTTTTCTTTTTTAATTGCTTTAATTTCCGTTTACTTGAATTTTTTTTAAATGGCGTCTTAACGGACCAATCGTTTCCCACTACAGAGCATGCGTCTTATTTTCAGAAATGCTTTAAATTACGAACATATAGACTTATACCTACATACAAGCACACTTGGATACTTTCATATGTACAAATGAAAGTATCTATATACCTACATACATACATACATACATACATACATACATACATACATACATACATTGTACATACTCATTTTGTTACTCCATAAATGTGTTTAATGACTGTGTTTCCTTTGTTGTGCGTTGTATGCAAAGCCTGTTTGTGCCCCACCTTCCAATTAAAGTTTAAGAGTTTATTTTTTTTTAGCTAGTTTTAAAACTGCTGTAGTTAGTCGTCGTTTTCCCAACTTCGAAAAGTTGCTTTTATAAGTGAGTGTTCATTCTCTTCGAAAGTTATTTCAAACGCCGAGTTTAGTGGAACTTCAAGTTTTATGGTGTATTTAAAGACTGTCTGTATGTATGTATATATGTGTATAGTATTTACTTATGTATGTAAGAAATGTATTTTCGCAGTACTACAATTTAAGATTCTTGGTGTCGTAGGTATTGAAAATTTAAATGTTTTAAAACGAGTTCAAAAAATAAATAAATAACACCAACAGAATTCCCTTATGGGGAAAAAAAATTCTTTATGGCTTTCGGGATTTTTCCTATTTCTCTCTAGCAATTTGGCTTTGTTTCTTGTTTATTTGCATGATTTTTGTTTTTAGCAGAAATTGTTTTACAAAATGGTTGCAGTCATAGACATGTACGTAAATATTTTGATGCAAGTGTCTGCTATTAAAACAAAAGCAAAACATGGGTGCATGTGTACATATACATATGTATGTATTTGAATAGAGGCAACGAAATTTTCTTGAATTTCCATGTTGCCACCCGAAATGTGGGCTGTTCTTTTACCCTTGTTGAAGTAGGTATAAGCGTGCCAACAAGTGTTGCAGCTGCACTTATTGCTACATTGTTCTCCTATTGTTTTTGTTGTTGTTTTTGCTGCTATTGTTCTTCCTCTCCACTACTCGAACTCCATTTCTTACTTTGCTTTCGGTATACTTACGAACGTTTCCATTACACCATTAAATTGTGACAAACAGCATAGGCACCAACATTTAAACGAGCTACATAGGTACATACATATGTACATAATTTTTTGCAATTATTGATCTTCTGCCACAAAGACGTAATTGCTCGAATGGTCTGTTCGCTCACTAGACGTGAAAATGGTATATGATGTTTTTGCTAAAATACCTATTACTTACACGTTTTGCTTTAAATTTTAACTTCCTTTGTATTTAGAATGTTGTTAAACAAACATGTATGTATGTACATATTTGATTTAGCTATGTATGTATATGGGACACGCTGAAGTAGAACAAATTATGTTCAAATTTCTGTGAAGTTGCAAATAGCGAACGGTAACGCCACGTTACGTCATTAAAAAAACTTGTTAGTGGATCGTTTTTATCATGCGATAAAAATGCTTATCGCATTTAAATGTCTTCCATCATTATAAAACAAAATTTCCACAACTGACACCAGTTTGTGGAGACAAACATACATATATGAAATATTTTTGATTCTTTGGTTCCTTTTATATGTATATTCATACAGAGTCCGACGTTTGTGTTTTATTTCCCCATAAATGGGAACAGTTATTGTGTGGCCCATTCTCATGGAAAATGTCCTTAGTGAAATTGCTACAATTCCTTCAATACTAGAATATGAGTGCAGCAAGATTTGTTGTAATCTATTGAAATGGTGATCATTGAGCTTCGAAAATACTGCTACCTTCTCTTTATCAAATCGTCTTTGTACTACACAAATAACATTATCAGCCTCGATAAAAATTCGTTAAAATTTTCTGCTAGTCAAATCAGTTTCCTCTGATTGATAGTGGTTACTGCAACTTATAGGTTCGTTGAAATTTTCTTGTAAATTATCAATGCGAACCATTAAAGAGGTTTCTGGAAGCCAGCTGTGTTTATTTTACAGTTTTCCCTATTAATTCCACTGAAACATAGTCGATTCTTGCATTGTATTTACCAAACTGCCCAAGCCATCGCACATACACTCAGAAAACTTTGTCAGTAACATTAACTGAGAACACTCTTTAAAATAAATGAAACTTCATTTAAAAACCGTCCTACTTATTTTTCATTTAAATTTACTTATTACTTCATTTGACTTTAAATGTTAAAAAATCTACGGAACTCAATCGGTAAAAATAATGATTTTTCCTTTATTCTAACTGTCAAATAATTCATGCGTAATCAACTTGTAAAATTTTTTTAGTTTTTCTTATAGTTTTCTATCTGTATTATCTCCTTTTCCAATTCGCTAATTTCCTATTTGTACTGCAAAGCCTCTGCTGAGATTCGAACATGCAACATCTCGACTTGAAAGCAGCTGCCATACCCACTCATCCATCACAACAACCAGGGGCCAAATCGTCGCATTCGATATCGAATGAACTATCGAGCAAAAATAATGTAAAACACAAACAAAATAAACAACAAACACACAGCATAAGTGACGGAATTCGTTCGATATCGAATGCGACGATTTGGCCCCAGAACAAATTCAACAACAATCGATTTAAGTAAAGAGCATGTACGATACATATGTATGCAGACACCTAATTATAAATATGTACATATGTATATACGTATTAGCAGCTTGATTCCTTCATGTATGTGTAACATAAATTACTACTGTCATTATTAACTGTCAGCGAAAATCCATATTTATCTGTAGTTAGTTTTTAAAGTAATCAGTTAAAATTAAAATTTCATTATTTTTTAAACGTTTTGTCATTTAAAAATAACTGCACTGATTACTTCTAGAATAAACTACGGCCGGTTACTGCAAAAATATTCTGAGTGGCGGAGTATTCATTCAATTTATCTAACCAAAATTTATATACATATATTATTAATAATATATATTTTACATAAATACCATTATTATTATTAATATTGTTAAGTCGTTTTTGCAATAAACTTTATAAATAAAAATAATTATTTATATCATGTATTTAATAAATTTTGCAAGATTTTTTCTAAAACCAACATTATTATTTTCAGTCTTTAAACGATTTGGCATGGCATTATAAATACAAACTTAATTCTTTCTCGAATAGTAAATTCTGCATCGAACTGGTATTTGTTTTATATATGGTTGAACTTCTCCAACATATATCAATTGCGCAGTCAAGTATTCTGGTGCCTCGCCTTTCTTCATTTGTTGGATAAAGTTTATAGTATTAAGTAAGCTATAATCATTGATGAATGTTTAGCCAGTATAGAGTATTTAAGATTATATTTATTGATGTGAATAGGTGGCATTTAAGTATCGCTCGCATTGATTTATTTTATAATTCTTGTCACTTTGTCATGTGTTGATTCGTGCAACATGTATAAAATATAGTTGATCCATATCCAAAGTGAAATTTTGTAATTGTATTATATAGGTATGTATGTATGTTAAGGGATGTAATGGTGCTCAGTTTATTTCCTACGCGTTCAAAAAATTCAATTTTTTTTTGCCAATTTTTTAGAACATATATTCAATGTGTTCATTTTTAATTCATTGTCGGTTGTGAAACCAAGATATTTAATACTATTAACTTTTTCTATTACTACATTATTGATTTTAAACTGTGCGCTCGTGTTCATATTTATCTAAATTATTTTTGTTTTTTTTTTTTTTCATTTAGTTTTAACTTGTTTATTTTTAGCCAGTTGTTTATACTCTTGTACCCTTATTCATAAAAAATAGTTCAGGTTTATAAACCGCTTATATGACAAATTTGTATGGAAAATTTGGCAAATAAGAGTTTAATAAACGTAAATATTTATTATGATTAAGACCCCTGATATATATCGACATATTTTCGTTTTCGTTCGATTCTGCTTTTCGCATTTTTGCAACACATTTTCTAGGTGGTTGCTTGCATGTCTATTCGCTGCTGCTTAAGAACAGTATACAATTAGTCACAGCCTGGGTTCGAAACAAATTTGGATGCTGATGAGCGAGGTGGTGGTCGTGAAACAGCCATGGTATGTACTCCAACCAGTAAGTCTTCAATTTTACTTTTCTTGTCTTCTTTAGAAATGTTGATCATTCCCATTTTATCACAAAAAAAAATCTTTCTCAATTTCGAGGAAGTAAAAATTTAACTAGAAAGCGCAATAAAATTATTAATATTTTCCATATCGTTTGTGTCAATTATGGACAACAGAGCCGATAAAATGGATCCCTAGGGTACACCATTGCCATTTAGAGTGCATTAGTAAACACTATATTATTTAGTTTAGTTTTTTATATGCGATTTGTTAAATATGACTGGGCCCACATTAATCGTTTATTTTGAATACTATAATTGTAAAGTTTACGAAGTATTCGCGAAAGCTCGCTTAAAGTCTATAAAATTTTATTCTCTGTTGTTTGTACTTTACCATTTATTTATCACATAGTTAATTGTTGTTTTACATGACTGTTCACTTCAAAAACCCAGTTGATACTTTGATAATAGTTTTCTAAATAGTTTCGTAATACCGTCAATAGGGCGGTATTCTTTGTATTTTTTTGTGTATTTTAATGTTTTCAATGGGCATTATCACAGAATCTTTCCAATTATCGGGAAATATACCAGGTATTTTGTTCTCATATTGCACATTTTCGAATGTATATCTTATATCTTGGTTACTACAGTATTTTTCGGTTAATTGACCCTACGGTTAATTGGTTTCCACGCTTAATTGAACCACATGATCGGGCAAAAAAAATATTGCATACGAACACCATGTGAATTTCCTCGGATAATTGAACCCGGTTAATTGATTTTCCCGCTTCATTCGTTCAAAATGCATGTCATCAAAAATAAATTTCCTCTTACTTTTACCTGGTTAATTGCATTGAAAAATAATCTGGCATTTTTGCACATACATATTTGACATCATTTGTGAAAAACACTGGTTGGCATCTCTACTATACACATATATGTATGTACATTTTTTGCTGTTACTTGCATTTTTTTTCGTTTAAGGTAAAAAAAAAAATTATTTTGAAAAACTTAAAGTGCACATATGCAATTTCTTTTAATTCATTAGTACATAGTTCCAATTATGCGTGATTTCTGTAATTGAACAAACTGTTCAATTAAATAGGGTTCTTGTAATTGAACGAATTGTTCAATTAAACGGGTATCGGCTAATTGGTTCCCCGGTTAATTGAACAAAAAATTGTGCAATTAACCGAAAAATACTGTATTACCAAACAAGTGATTAGAACTCTCTGCGATTTCGAGGTTATCAGTATATTCGTTTTGATTAAATATCACTGCCTTTATTGCACTTATAGGTTTTTTTATAAGTAACTCTTTTATTTTTCTCCACATGTCCTTCTGTGTATTTGTATTGATTATGCTTTTATTTACATATATATTCATATTTTGTATTTTCAATTTTTATCTTATATTCGTTTCGTCTTATGATTTACTGTTTTATGATATTTAACTTTTTTTCAGTACTCTAAGCTCATTGATATATCATTTATTTTTACTATCTTCATTAATTTTAGATTTAATTGTAATTTTTTTTTTTTCTTTTAAAAAATCACACGTCAATTTGAATTTCAAGTTCTGCTTCTTTTAATTGCTCTAAAATTATTTTTGTATTTGCTATAAGCGCGGAGCATTTTTGAGCCCCAACATCAATCTTGTTAATTCGTAGTGTACAGAAAATGGGGCGTTTTCCATGCGATTTTCAGGCATTGATGCTTGATGAACATTTGTAAAATGGAAACTTATAATTTTTTTTTTTCGTTTAATATTTTATTTATAATATTTTAATATTTTTCAATGCAAGTTTTGTATGTCAATGCAAGGTTTCTATGGGGGGATCCAGATGAGGAAAAGACAGGGGGACTGCTAAGACTTAGCAAGCCCGAATTAAGTAGACTAATGGGAGTCATGACTGGCCACTCTCAACTACTGGCACATCTTAACCGCATGGGAATAGCGGGAGGAGATGAATGTAGAGCATGTGGGGAGGAGAGCGAGACTCTAGAGCACTATTTATGCCAGTGCCCCGCCTTCTCACAAATACGATCCCGACATCTTGGGAGAGACACCTTACCAGACATAACCCAATTACGGGGCATATGCTGGAGGAAATTAAGGAACTTTGTGAATGACACGGAGTTCCTATAGACCTATGGGTCAAACTGTATCACGGTTAAATCCACGGAACGCACAAGAAGCCTATACTGGCTTAGGTGTATGTCGCAAGACATGGGCAAGCAAACCCCTCCAATCAACCTAACCTAACCTAATATTTTATAATCGATAACAATTTGCCATTTTGCAGTAGTGTAGTGTGAATTGCGTTCTCTAACTATGTATATTTTGATCCAACATCTCTTTTACCTGCTTTTAAATTTCCTTTTCATTTATCTGGGGACAGCAATAAATTTTCGAGTATATTGGTCGATTTATGATAGTTATTATTTCATTCTCAACTTCGTGAGTGGCAGAAAGCTTACTTTATGAAATAATTCGTTGTGAGTTTCCAATAGTTTTTCGAGCATTTGATGTTCTTCAGAATTCAAATCTGCCAAATCTAAATTTGTTGGTCACTGGGCTCAAGTGAACAAATTTCTTGGTTTTGTTTGGGCTGTAATAGCCAAACGGTATATTGGTATCTGAAATGGTAATGAGTGTATTTTCCACATTAATGTCAACTTTAAGAGCGATGAAAAAACGTTGACCTATTATATACTACATTTATACGTACTTCTTATTCGCGAATAAAATTATTGTGAATAGAAAAATTTGGCGTATAAACAGTAAATAAAATTTTTTTATTGTGAATAGCTAAAGTCACGAAAACAAGTACTAATTAAAAAGCTATTCACAAATATAACACAAAAAGTTGCCCCTTTTTTTTATCGGTTTTAAAGTTTTCTTCGATGTGGAACACGTACAATCATATGACAGAAAGGAAATAATTTACTAAAAATTGCACGAAAGCAGATATGCGCCTTTTTCTTTCACTAGCGATTACAAAAGTTGCATGCCTTTTGTTGAACCGTTCTTGCAATATTTTGTGGCTTTCATTAACTACCTTTCATTAACTACCTTTTAACACCCATGGGTGCATGTCAAATTAATTTGAAAATACGTGGCAGCTTCGTTGAAAATGGCGAAAACCACAAAGAAGGATGCAAGGCAGATTGATACCAGGTAATCGCATAACTACAACAAACACAAACAGTTATACAAGCTAAAAGCAGTAGTCAGCTGGGCTTGTAAGGCTACCTAGTATCGAGCTGCCTTGGAAGGATGCAAAAAATAAGCAACACAAAAATTGATAAAAGAACAAAACTCAGTACTAGAACTAAAAACATTGATACAAAAATTTATTTTCTAAAAGACTATACCGACAACAGATATATAATGTGTGATCTCTTGTCGATATAGTCCTTTAGAAAATTAATTTTTGTATCAATGTGTTTAGTTCTAGTACTGAGTTTTGTTCTTTTATCATATGTAAGCAACTTTGATTGTCTTCATATATCAAAGTAGGATTTTGCTGTGCAAAATGAATATCTCTCAAAATACGAGGAACGCAAACAGCTTCCTTGCACGTTTCGGAAAGCGCAATAAATTCAGCCTCCGTGGGTGATAATGCGATAAACGTTTTCTTCTTGTATGACCGACCAACTTATTGGTAAGCCATTTAATTGAAAAATAGAGCCCAATTTGCATCTGCGTATTCTAAGAGTATATCAGGCTTAATGGTTTTAGAGCTTAACCGCAAAAGTACTGGCTCAGTACTCTTTAAGAATGTTAGAATTCTTTTTAGCTCAGACCAGTCTTCTTGATTTGGTAAACCCACATTACGAGCGAGATTAGGGAATATGAATAGGGCAGCAATATTTGGCCTTGAACAAACACTCAGATATAACACCGATCTCACTAATTTTTGGTATTTTTCGTTGCACAGCCAGTTTTCAGATTCAATTTTACCATATCCTGCAGTGGGTATTGAAATGTTTTTGAATTCTCCAACATGAGTTCCTTAAGAAGGTTGCTAATGTTTGAAGACTGGCGATTACAATAAACTAAGTAGTTATCTTGAAATATTTCAATTCCCAGAAAATGGGTAACTTTCCCGAGACAGCTTGTTTTAAATTTTGATGATAATATATTTTTTACCACCTTAAAGAATGTCTCTTTCTGCACTGCAACCAAAATATCGCCAACCGAAACCAAATGTAGATTATCCCTTCCTCATTGCTATATGTGGTATATAGGCATGTATCAGCGGTAGATTTCTCATATCCCGATGATCAAAATAGTTCGTCTAAGGATTGATTCCACACATAAGCAGATTACTTATGTCCATAAATAATCTCCATAAGCTTACACATCGCTTTACTCCCTTCCTCAACCCCTAGAGCGTCCTGCGACTCTAATATCATATAATAATTTCAATTTCTTATATTTTGCAATAATGTAGTTCAAAGTTTCATGTTCGCCCAAATGAGCTCTTGTTGGTCCGTCAATTTTTTTGCCCCATCAGTGAGTCGGCTAAATCTCTGTCTACATAAGGAGAACTACAAACCACTGGCTTTCTTACAACTAATTCGTGAAGTTTATTGATCCTTCGTTTTGCATTAATAAAGACATAAAAAAACTGACTCACTTTTATGCTTCTTCAGTAGTTGAGTATTTCAGCATACAATTTTCACCATTGTATTCAGCTCAATAATTTTTCTTTTACTTGCTCCCACCAGGTGGCATTATTTTGTAATTTTCGTACTACCTTTCCAACACTTCCATCAAGTTTCTTGAGCTTGGTATGTCTTGTTGTTGCTGATGTTGTAAAATCTGTTGGTTTGCCGCTTTTCCTAATTGCTGGGTAGTATTTTGTTCCTGCTATAGTAGAATTGTTTCGAATTCATAAAATTTTACCGTAAATCCTACATGTTTTCTTCATGCAGCTGGCGACTTTCATCAGAAATTCTTTGTCTGGTCATGACCCACAACAACAAAATCTGATCACAAGCTTAGATTGCATGCAAATGTTTTTGTTTTTTCCTTTAACAAGGGGGTTTGTTGGTTGGAGATGTATGTAGGTATATTTTGTAGGCGTTTTTTGTAATTTTTTTTAGCTGTAAAGAATTTTCCTTTAACTACCTTATATTTCACGCAAGTAGCAAAAGTATTTTCTTTTAAAAGAGTTGGTTCTTTTTTTTTTAAATTACAAACAGTTTAAGTTCTTATAAATTGAATTAATCGATACGTTGTTCATATTTTAGGTAAAACACAATTTTATTAAGTTATTATACTTTTCCTTAAAATTTACAAACAGTTTAAGATTTTTTTCACAGAATTTTTAGGCTTAATAGCGGATTTACATTTACTCACATCTTTCAAGATGTTGGAAATTGAAAAAAGCTGTTTACATTACATTTTCAACATCTTTCATCTGTCAAATATTATTTCACGTGTTTGAGCAAACTAAGAGACATTACACAACACGAAGAATTTTATTCGTTTTTACTATAAATAAAAGTATTGTATTACTAATTTTATATTTGACCAATTCACAAGCTGGTCGTATTGTTGTTAAGTCGTATTTGGAAAGGCAATTTTAAACACAATTTTTTAAATTCAAATAAATTTTCAAACAATTTATGTTTCTCTTTACGAATTGTGTTTGAAATTTTCTCTCACGATACAACTTAACAACGATACGACCAGCTTGGGCAATTATGTTTAATTTAATTAAAATTTACTTAAATACATTGTTCGGCCACGCTCATTGTAAAAATGTTTGACACTTGTATGTTTTCTAGTGATGGTATGAATTTCTATAATTTTTTTAACTTCTTTTTAGTGATGACATTAAAATAATCGAAACATGTTGAATACAGCAAAATGAGAAATGAACATCTTGTAAAGATGTTGAGTTTTTTTCATATAGAATTTGTATAGGAAGATGTTAATATCTTGCCAAAATGATGAAAGATGTAAGATGTGAGTAAGTGTAAAAAGCCTATAAGCATTCTGTAGCTTTTCAAGCTTTGACTGTCTATTAGGAAAAAAAACGGGGTTCTTCCATCTTATTCTTCAGAACAGTGATTCTCAAGCAGTGTTGCCAGTATAGGGGGTTTCCCCCTAGATTTATAGGTTTTTTTTTCTTTTAGGGGTGAATTTGGGGTACTAAATTCTTTCGGAGAAAGTTTAGGGGAAACAATTTATTTTTGGGGTATTTCTAAGGGATTTCTGTGTTTGGTTAAACGGTAAAATGGCAGGAGTTAGAAGAGTTTTCAACTGATGAATTTGAAGACTTTAACGATTTTTAAAGAAAAGTTAAATGAAATATTTTAGGTTCATCTGGTAGTTTCAAGTGCAGAATTTTGCAACTGGTAATTTCAAGTACTTTTTTGTTGAGCTGAATGAATTTTTTCCTTATGGGTCATTTCTTTATATTTCTTTATTTCTAATGCGATGGATTAATATATTAGTCTAGTATAATATATGTGATTCTAATGCTGTAACATATAAGATATCATATCTTGTTGTATTAAAAAGCCAACTCCAAATAAAGAAAGAAAGCCAATGAACTAACAATGCTCCACTGCTTGTTAGCAGTGTTGCAAGTAATATGTCGCCATTACATTAAGTTGCAGAAACCTTTTTTACTCTTGTAGGGTAGATGGCTGAGTTGAGTTCCCGGGGACTTCATACGCACTTGCGTACCATCGCCACAAGCAACGACTCCAGGTATACCTGCTTTGTTGAAAAAATTTTTGTTCGCCTTACTTTCCTCCTCCACTGCCAGTTTTAATACTTTCATTTAGAAGACACATTCGTTTTCAATACAAAATTTGTGCCCACCTTCAGTATTGGCGGAATATAAGTTATCCTGCCAGTTCGTACGCTGCATTTCCAGACACATGCGGGTTAGAAGCATCGTGAACACATCTTTGCTTGTCCGAAAATTTCCCACAAATTTATAAACTGTACTTTTAGCATTTTCTTCAGTAAATTCGTTTTCCATTTTAATCACATACCTGATACAAGCACACTTTTTAGTTTTATAAAATTACGTACACACTTACTTAAAAAAAAAAAACAACAGCCGATATACAGTAAAAACCGATTTCTCTTGAAGTTGGGCCTGTACGCGAACTTAAAACATTTTTGGTTCCGGAAAATAGATGCTACAATGAAATATGGTTTCTCAAAGTTAAACAATAAAGGCATTAATTTCACTTTACACAGAGAAAAAAGCACCTAATAAAGTAGAACAAAATCAATAAGATATCTCTATGGTTTTTTTTCAAGAAGGATTCCTTATTATTTTAAATGGGAAAACCTTATTGAAAAAACAACAATTAATGCAATTAAAAAGATGATTTACGTGTGTTTATATAGGAAACTAATAAATCCAATAAGGAAAAATTAATAGGATAACCTAATAAAATCAATAAGAAATCCTTATTGTATACAATTTACAAGAAAACCTAATAGAATCAATAAGTTCTTCTCTATAGAATTTTTTTTTGGTACCATGCAAATCGGAAACTGGGTAAAAACAAACGTAACTAACAAGTTTTCTTCTTGGTTTTATGTGTTTTTCTTGTTGAGACAATTAATAAGATTTGCAACATGGAAATAATAAGAAATACCCATAGAAAAATCTTCTTTTCTCTCTGCTGAGATACCCCTCAGCCTAAAAACGTTTCAAAGAGAAAATCTTATTGAATCTATTAGGAAGTTTTCGCTCTGTGTATAGTCGAACTATGTATATGATCTGCAATTGTTAATTATCCTATCGAGCCTGATCTCAAGTTTTACTTCCTTAGAATTAAGAAAAATAATTATTTTTTGATAAAATTGTAGCGATCAACATTTTTAAAGAAGACAAGATAAGTAAAGTTGAAGATTTATTGGCTAAGTTACATAACAGGGCTGTTTCACGTACACCACGACGCACACTGGGGATTTCACTGAAAAAAGTCAAATTGTCAACATACTCTAAATGCAATATGCAGCGATATTTTGAGATTTTAGACTAAATGGTACAATCAAATCAAAAAGAATTACTCCGATCTGACTGCTAGTTTTTTTTTATGGCCGTCTCAAATTAAGTACTTGTATATTTCGCCGAACCAACTTAATTAAAACCTAAGAATTTAAAAACGACTATATTTTATTATGTGAGCTACGTTGTTTTTTTTTATTTTTTATTTAAAGTAGAATATTTCAGTATACTAAAATTGAAAAAATGAACTGTGCAGAGACTTAAGTGTTTTTTTTTTTTGTTTATTTTTACGAACATATAACAAAAGTCGCTTTTTTCTGCAAACATTTGGACCTGCAATCTTAGCCTTACTTTCCCATAGTCGGAAATCACTACTAATACGTTCTCATATCTGTTTTTACATTTTTAATCAACTTCAAGTGCCACCAGGTGCCACCTCTCAATTTGTCGCATTATACGTACAACACTTTTCAACGCGACTCAGTTGTGATAAGACTGTTTTGTTTAACATAACTCAAGAGCCACTAGTCGGATTTTGCTGAAATAAATTTAGAAAAATCAAGAATTACAATTACTTTCATCTGTTTATACATAAATTCGCTACATAAGCAACAGTTTCGCAGTTAAAATAAATAAATATATGAAGAAAAAAAATATTTTTTGCCTAAGAAATCAAGTTTATTTGTTCTTTTTTTATTCATAAAAAATCCAAAACGGTAAAAAAGTGTCATGTTCTGTACCTTTCACGTAAAGTCGCATAAGCTGTAAACAAAATAAGACAATAATCATGAAACTCGATGAAGGCGTTTCGTTTTTATTCGCAATTAAGTAAAGATAAGAATTAAAAAAATTTGCTCGAGATATTCACAAAATTCTTTGGAAAAACATTGATGACTTTTTATGATTCTCAGAATGGGTGTTGCTTCCGACGGGGTTTATTAAATTTCGGAATGAGTTTCCGTCATCCCTCGTCAATTTTTTTTTTTGATTTAAAACAGACCGGTTTCGGCGTTGTGACATCTTCAGTGTTTGCTTTATGTTGAACTGTTTCAAGTCTTTCGATGTCTTTTTTTCGTATGCATGTATGTGTGTGTGTGTGTGCAATAGTACCCTGCCGGCAACTCAGTTAACTAGTAATGAATTATAAGCTAACTTTTTTTGCAACTGGTGGTGGTTGACACTTAGATTATTTTCAATGGAGATGACTGACTATTTTAACATTACGATGTCCTAGGAGGTAGTCAATTGTCCGACGCTGCATTACTTTTCAACTAACTTAAAGTTAGCTACTTTAAAGTCAGTAGCCACAGAAAAAAATGTAGAAATCAAGGCTGAATTTACATTTCTCGGTGGTAATATTATATTTTATTAAATTAAATTTCATCCTATTTTTTTTTTTTTTTTTTTTTGTTAGCCTCTGGTGGGATTCGAACCACTAAGCCTCAAGACTGGTGAGGAGCCAACTTAACCCATTCAGCCACCGCAACATTTAAAACGAATGCGACAATAGGCAATTTAATTCAAGAGTTATTTACCGTGTATGTTAGTATTTGAATTTTGGGTGAACTCTGCACTACGTTTCGATTGTATTGTAGCTAATTTGAAGCTAGTCCATAAAAGTTAACGTAAAGTTAATTATTTTAGTAGGCGACTACCAATTTGCTGGCAGGGTAGGTACTTCGTTATGTGTTTCGTTAGTTGAGGTTAGATATGCAATCCGTTTCTGTTGCCTAATGGTTAAATTTGCGTGGACAATTAGAACGAAAAAAGGAAAGTGGACTTTCTTAATTATTTAGTTTTTCCCTTAGTTACCTGCATGATTTTTTTTTAGAGAAATTGCACCCACATTTATGAGTGCTCATGTTTTGGAACGTATCGAAATATAAGCCCATTCATAAGTACCTATCAGTAAAATATTAAATAATACGTAGTATTTATAGGTGTTCATTGCTCGATTTTTGTCATTCAACAAGTGCCGACGAACGTGAAAAGTACAATCGATTTTTCTCTGGTTTTTTAATTATAACTGAAACTAAGGCTCAAGAGTTTTACTACAATGGAAAGTTTTTCTATTTCACATGGGGTTTTATGCTCGAAACTTCTGGAGTATGACCAACATAGAACAAGATTAAAACAGTTTTTGCAACAATCGCACGTTGGCTTAAACGAAACTAGAGCATGTGAAATTTTGGATATAATATATAAAAGTTTTTACTCTAACTTCAAACAAAGGTGGCAGGATTCTAATCGTACGAAGTCGTGATTTGAAAAAAAAATGCAAATTGGCTTGAACGCACATTTACAATTAAGTTTACTGACCCTGAATGTTCTACCAGTCCTGCACTTGGTCGGCCGCGTAAATCGTTTGAGAAGTGCTGTGATCGTGCCATGTATCCTCAAAAAGTAATTGATTTTACTTCTAGTATTTCAAAAAGAAATCACAAAATTTGTACATTAAAAACTTTGGGGATGTTTACAATGCTTGAACTTACAAAAGAAAAATACGAGTAACTATCTAATGCATTGGTTAGAAAAGGAAGGGTACAAAATACTCGTACCATACAAGGATATTACGAAAGAAAAAACTAAGAGCTATCCTCATGAATAATAAATAAGAAATTTAAAAGCAGATTTAAAATAAATTAAAAATTAAAAAAATCAAATAAATTTTTTTGTTAGTTATGGCTTTTTACATTGTAGGTAACGGTATAAATTTCTCTAGCTTTCTTTATTTTGATGACTTTTGTGTATTACTATATAAATAAAACTAAATTTGTGATGAAATCACTACATTGTTTGAAAAATATATTTTTTTCCTCACCTCCATACAAAACTTCCCACCGTGCGACGCTCATCAGCACCCAAATTGCTTCGAAAATGGGTCGTGACTGGGTTGGTTTTAATCGGCAGCTAAAAACTCTGAGCTCGTCATTACTGACTGCCACTATTTAATCTATTGATTTCCTGCCTAAATTTTAATTTTATTCAACAAACCCAGTTATCTACATTCTTCTATCTACATATTTCTCAAGTTTCTCACAACATAAATCTAATCAAGTTGTATTACAACTCACTGTATATATTCCCGGAGTTAGGAAATGACAATTAGAATTAGCAATATCAAAAGAGTAGAGCTAGTTAAGGAGAAAATTCATAAAAATATTACTCTTGTGTGCTGCAAGCTGCGTAAAACTTTCCACAGTCTTCTGCACCGGAGAACATTTTTGGGGAAAGCGACGATAAAAGTTTTACGAAACAACAGACCCTTTCAAATGATACGCTCTCTAATTTACATATATAGGTGAATTTAACATTTGGCACAGACGAATATAACACTTCTACTTGTTTTTAATCTACTCAAATTAGCCTTAGTAACTCGTAATAACTTCAGTCCACTAAAATCCAGCAAATAAATTGTGTAGTATTTTTTAAAAATAAAGCAAGCATGAAAAAATAGTTTTTTCGAAGCATTTGCATATTATACACTCCTCATGAGATGATTGGAAAAACTTGAATTTATATTTTTAGATTAGTATGTCTCACCTCTTGAAATACGTTATCGACAGCTTAAATTTCACTACAATCGGAAAAGTTGCTTTCTTAAAATTACAGATATAACAAACGCAAACTGTAAAGTGTAAAGTAATGTAGTTAAACAGTCTGTTTTCAAAAACAATGCTGCCGTCTTAATTGTTTATTGTCTTTACAGACATCTGAAAAGGCCAGCAAACAATTAAAGAGGAATATTTTTGGACCTAAATTAATAAATTTGACTTTACCAAATAATACATTATTTTTTGAATAAAAAAATATGAAAAGTAAGAGCGAATTGTCTAATTTATATTGGCAAAAGTAAGAAGATCCACTAATATAAAGGTTTTGAGCAATATTTTAAACATTTCAATAGTGAGGGAGTGACATCTCTCGCGTTTATACTGACTTCAAATACTCCTTTTTTTTTGTTGAAGCAGAACGTTTTTTTCCTGAATTTTTTTCATTCCCAATTGCATATTTAGAACTGCATGTGATATCAGAAATGAGACAGAAGAAAATTGTTTATTTTTTTTTTTTTTTTCAAAAATATCCATGCTTCTTTACGTGGAAGGTTTTACTTTGCCCAATCCATTCAATTTTTTTGTAATCTTTTTTTCACTTCTGCACCAGCAAAGGTCACTTTGACACTGATGAGTTTTGTATTCAACACAATAACAAATATATGCATGCATATAACGAAGTAAAAGCACAGAATTGAAGTCTAAGGGCCCAAATTTAATACGCGTTATGTTCTGTCCGAATTGAACCAAAAGTCTCTAAAATTCCTAACTATAATATGTAAAGTTAACTTTCCCGTGTAGAAGCCCTCTGTATATTGTAGCACTTTCTCTCTCTAAAATACTTTTTTTCAGTATGTATCTGCATGACTACAATTTTGATTAAAAAAAATCTAAGCATAAAAATGCAACAGTCAGTCGGACAGTATAAACAATCGAATGTAGATATTACGAAAAAAAAAAACATACAAGAACAGCAAAGTAAGTGGCAATAAAATGCTATATTCCACTTGATGGATTAGAGCAGACATTGAAAGTTGGTCGGTTGAATAACACTCAACGATTAACTGAATGACTGACTAGCTGACACATTACACGGTTTTAAAAATTGGCATTTTAATGTTGAAAAATCAAAAGCAATAAGAACCAATACATTATTGTACAACACATGTACACATACATAAAACACATGTGTATGTGTGCATATATTCCCTGCAGTCAAACTGGGACTAAACGTCTCTGTGTCGCTAAGAGTAATTGAAATGTCTAGAGGTTTTCTTTTAGGTCGATGTTAAAAAGTGCGCAACAGAAGATAGGTACGTATGTACATTAGCTCTGATTCCTTATTCTACTTTGGGATCCCAAGAGCTATCCGCAGGAGAGCGAAATATCAACAAATTTATTCAAAAACATATAAAGGGTCAACCAAATAACTTTTTTTGAAAATGCTATAAAACATCTAGTGTAGCCTTGGCTGTGTGGTACGTAGCGCCGTCCTGTTGAAACCAAATGTTTGCAATATCCTCCTCTTCAATTTTCATAAACAAAAATTCGCTCAACATGTCGATAACGATCGCCATTGCCTGTAACGGCCACTCCTTGCTCATTTTCGCAGAAAAATGGCCCAATTACACCTCTGGACCAAAATCCGCACGTGCGTCGGCTTTTCAAAGTATGAGTGCGGGCTTTCTGTGCCACAAATGCGACAATTTTGCTTGTTTACATACCCGCCAAGATCAAAATGAGCTTCATCTGAAAAGATGATTTTTTTTTGGCAAAATCATTACCATTATTTTCAAAGTAATGTCTCAATACTTCCCAGCGTTGTTCAAATTTACACACAGCATATTCTTTCAGCGGAATGATAAAACTAATTATCTGTCAAATCAGACATGAGCTATTTGTGATCATTCACGAAATAAGCACTAGTTGAAAGAAAAAAAAATCATTAGATGGCGGACCCTGTAATAAAAAAGACCTTCAGCTCAAGAAAATAATTATATAAATAATAAAAAAGGTCGAAAAAAACAAATATTAAATTAATAAAAGTATTAAACATAAATAAATTTATTTAACGTACCTAATCGATGTATCAACAATAAATTTCATAGCAAGGCAGAATCAGCTAAGTGTGTACATATGTATATATGCACATGCAAAAACATCAACTTGCTACAACGGGACTTAACTAAAAAAAAAAGAAACAATCATATATACAATGATTTGGTTGTTCTTTCAATGTAGTAAATCATTATCTTCAACGTAATAAATCATACCTATTCTCTCGCTCTCTAAATTGTAGAGAGAGAGAGGGAGAATAACCAAATCAAGAGCATCCTTAACCGCAGGAACAAACAAAAAATTAAACAAAACAAAATCTTGATTCATGCAATGAAATGTGTCGTAGCATGAACGTAATCTTCATTGAAATATAACGCGACTCAAGATATGTTTTAGTTTACTTGTTGTTTTCATAAAGGGCAACATGCTAAACATTAACCCTTGGTTTTGATGGTTTGTTGGAACAAACTTAGTTTATTTGAACATTCATTGCGTAAAGAGTAAACAAGTGACCGTGAAGAACAGTGTTTGTGGTTTTTATACATATGTACATACATGCTAGGGAATGGCATCAGAAAGTAAAAGTCGATTTTTGGAGCAACCATTTTTTATTCCGATTATTTAACCGATTAATCGTAGCTCAAAATCGATTGTTTTTTTTTATTACATGGTGCCAAACGTGGCTGGGTGGCATTTTTTTAAATATTCACTCATTTTGTATTATAAATTGTACGTTTTGTTTGATCAAATTTTCACAACCAAACACTTGCTTTGTTTTCTCTGCAATAACTTTAGTGGTGGTAGCTTTCTATAGCAATAACAAAAACTTCTTTTGCTTGCAGTATGTAATGAAATAGACGTTTTTGTTGTCGAACTTCTACAACAGGTAATTTTGTTATGCTTTGTGGCATGGTACAACCAATAAGGTAGCCTCATCCGCTAAACCGGTAACCATCTGACTACTTTAGGTTGTCAAGAGAATGCAGAGATGAAAGGCAGCCAAAACGAAACACCAAATCAATGTAAGCTCTGTTATCTCTCTTCTATAAATGCAGAAGCGGCTTCTTTTTGACAGCTTGCATAAGTTGTACAAAAACAAAATGCATGTTATTTTTATTCAAGTTGTTGTTATTGTAGTGAAAAGACTGCCTTATTAGTTGTATCACGCTTTGTGGCTTATCGTTTCGATTAATCGACGCCAAAAATCGATTTCAGCATAAAGTTGGCAGTGCATAATCGATCAGAAAATAATCGTTTTTTAGGACTGAAAATCGATTATCGAATGCAATCGAAATCGACTTACCATTCCCTAATACATGCATTTTGTAAAGTGAATTGTTAAATAGGTAGGTAGAAGAAAATTAATAAAAAATATTAAGTGTTTCTTATGTAAAGTGTTGCTTAAGGAAAATGAAAGCTACTTTGATCACTTTTAAATTTTTAGATGAAGAAGCCCCACACATCTACTCTTCTAGCATCTCTTTTCCACCCAGGATTTATAACACCATCTGTGTTTCTTCGAAGATAAAAACAGTCCTTTCAGAATATAAATACGTTTGAATATTCTCTAAAATTACAACATTCGGTAGACTTTTAAACAAATAAATCCACTTTCAGAACAAAATATCACAATTAAGGTCTTGTCTATAATGTCAGACAACGACATTTATGAAGCTACAAAGACAATGAAAACTGGTGACAAAATTATTTTTTAACATAATTTCTTAAAATGAAGAGCTGAGCGAGATCTACCAACAATGACTCATAGTTCTTCAATTGTTTCTCAGGATGCTTGATCCAATCTACAGGTTGTGACTCAGAAATTGAATACAGAATTCAAGAATTGTTCTCCTATAGGATATTAAAAAAAAAATTCAGACGATGACCTTCTTCATTCATCTTATGACACTTGTCATTAAGAGTGAGCTACTGATGGTTTCATTAAGTTAACGTGGAACATATCACTGCACTTAGAAGTTTCTAAGTAATAAATACAACGAAACTAGTCAGTTATTATCTTAATGAACAACTTGCATTTGCCGAACGTAACAGTTTCATACTTCAAATGAAATTATTTTATTAGATGAATGAAGTGTAACATTTCATAAAATAAATTATTCCACTAACTGTACGAAACTGTTTTATTAAATTTATGAAACATTGTCATGAAAGTTATAAAACTGTTCCTAAAATTTCATGCACCCGTGACATAGACCCTGAATAAAGGAAATATAAAGCGTTTTTATGAGGAATAAAAAATTTTTGTTTCATTTATGTAATAATATGTAACTACATATGTATTAAAAATTAGTAATTGATATTTTAGATTTCTCTCTGCGGGAAAACTTGGTCGATTAGGTTTTCGCATAAGTTTTCTTCCATTAGTTTTTTTTAAGGCATTCACTGTTTATTGTCCTGAAAACTGTTGAGCACATTTCTATCAAATTATAAATTTTATTAATTCAGGTCCAAAAATGAACCTTTTCAAAATGTTTTCTGTCTCTTTTCAGCTGTCTATATGCCGACGACATTTCGTTGGTGGCAACCAACTCATCAGTAGACTTCAAAAAGTCTTAAAAGTTTGTTTGAAACTTAGCTACTTATTCCATAATAATAAACTTAATTAAGTTAATTTTATAAATTTTATAATTAAAGCATTGATCTCTATTTATGTAATTACCTTCTGTGTCAAGACGCTCTAAATTCAGTAGTAGAGCCATATTCTAACTGTCTTGGTTTTTTACGGTTCCGTGCTGAAAGAGTGAAAACGGAGTCCTATTACTGAGACTTTCAGGTCCGTCCGTCACAGACCCCAAACTCCCAAACGGATACAGAGCTGAAATTTCCGCAGTATATGTGGTTACCCGGCAGCTACAATAACAAGTACCAAAAACAACAAAATTTTAAAAACTAAAGGTGGTCCCAATACAAGAAACTGAAAATTAAATGAAATTAGCTGTAACACTTGAACCATAACAACTAGAAAGTTTAAATTTTCACAGGATATGCGGTTACACAGTTTAAAACTACAAATGCTTAAAACAACCACTAAATTAGAGCTAAACGGTGCTCCCATACAGGAAACTGAAATTAGCTGTAACTTTTGAACTATAAGGGATAGAGACTTGAAATTTGAGAATGTACAGTTACCAGGCTCACACAACCACCAATAGCAAAAAGTAAAAAATGTAGATATTTCCCTACACATGGGGACGCCCTTTGCTTTGAAAACTAGCCATAACTTTCGAACTATAAGTAGTTGGCAGGCTTCTCCAACAACAAATACTAAAAACAACAAAATATTAAAAACGAAAGGAGGTCCACATACAAAAAACTGCGATCTTGTTAGGGCTCCGTACTCATACAGTAAAAATAGCACCCTTTTATGAAACTTCGCTGTCCAGAGTAAGAGCTAGACAGCTGAAATTGACATAGGAAATGTGGTTACCCGGTTTCTACAACAATAAAAACAACTAAAAATTATAAACTAAAGGAAAAGAAAGAAACTGTGAAACGTTTGAATCATAAGAGATAGAATTGAAATTCGCAAGGGATATGTGGTTACAACAAAACAACAAAAAGCTAAAAATTAAGAGGTGCTCTCATACAAGAAACTGAAATTAGCTGTAACTTTTGAACCATAATAGATAGAGACTTGAAATTTGCACAGGATATGCAGCTACCACACAACAAAAACTACCGATAGTAAAAATTTAAAAATTAAATGTCGGCCATCATACGGGGTTGTTGAACCGTGTTCAACAAAATCATCATTCATTTATCTTTTTCTCTGTCTTAGTTTCTATTTTTTGTATGAATATGCATACCTACCTAAATTTACCTGAATTCTTTTTTTTCGTTTTTACTTTTTTCCATATAATCCATAATTCCCAAATATTTTTGTAATAACTATTCATAAAATTATAGTTGGTTTCTCCTTGAACTTAGTTGAATTCGTCTTGCCAATAAGCCAAGCGCGAAGCTTACCATTTTATTTAAGTGTTTAACTCAACAGTTTTTTGTTTCTTCATTTTCTTGGGGAAATATTTATCCTGTTGGACCGAAGAGCTAGTCAGTCCAACACGGGGACATCCTTTAGTCCAAACTAAAGGATGTCGCCTTTGGTTTTTGAACCGTAAGTCCCCTACAGCAATAAATACCACAAACAGTGAAGAGTTAAAAGTTAACTGGTATTCTTATACGACTACACTGGGACACCCTTTAGTTTGAAAATCACCTTTAACTTTTGAACCGTAAGAGAGAGGGCCGGCTTCTACAGCAGTAAATACTAAAAACGTTAAACTAAAAAAGTTAAATCTAAAGGGTGTTACATACCACAGATACCCTTGGCCTACTACTTGCTCGGTAGTACGGAGCCCTTGTTGTGCGGATCAGTCTGGTACTTGGCCCATTATATTCTTATTTAAAAAACACAACTTTCAGATCGACGGTTTGTAAGTTGATAGTTTCCAAGCCGAGAAATGTGCTCTTTTTTAAGTAATGTAAATGGTTATCCATTTTGCGGTTTCAAAAGTAAAAAAAAGTAAACGATATTTCTTTTCTATTATAAAGTTTGAACGTTGACATTATGTGTGAAACACTACATCATTTGAATGACCACCACGCGAAGTGTTTCAAGCATTGATTCTTTTGAGGTAATTCTCGACAACTTTTTGACACATATTGGGCGGTATCTCACCCATAACTTGACGAATGTTGGTTTTTATGTGCTCAAGAGTTAAAGGTTTATCTGCATAAACGCGGTGTTTCGCGTAGATCCATAAAAAAAGTCTTATGGAGTCAAATCGCATGATTTTGGTGGCCAGTTGATATCGCCATGACGAGAAATTATGCGGCCAGTAAATGGCTCTTGCAATAAAGCCATATTCGCTCGAGTTGTGTGGCATGTGGCACCATCTTGTTGAAACCACATATCCTCCAAGTCGTATTCTTCAGTAGCAGGCAAAAAAAAATCCGCTTGTCATGTGACCATAACGCTCCGACTTGACGGTGACAGTCCTTACGTCGTCGTTTTCGAAGAAGTAAGGTTCAATCACACCTTTGGACCAAAAAGCGCACCAAGCAGTAACTATGGATGTAATGGCCTCTCTCAACTACTAGAGGATTCTTAGAACCCCAAATACGACAATTTTGTTTATTAACATACCCACCGAGTGAGAAATGTGCTTCATCGCTGAAGAAAATTTTGTTCGAAAAATCGCCGTCCACCGCCTGTTTTTAAGCACCCATTCCACGTATCTACGACTTTGTGAACGGCCAGCTGTTGTTATGTTAGCTGGACTTTATATGGATGTAGGTGTAGATCTATGTGCAAAATACGCCATAATGTACAGTAAGACATTCATTCATTCACATCCATTCATTCATTCACATCCACACATCATCCCGGTCTTCGCCAACACTTTCACTTACAACAGAGACATTTTCCGCGGAACTAGCGAAACTATGACGCACAGGCCTTACAATATTTGTAACCGCTCCAGTCTCTTCAAATTTCTTCACAATTTTGCCAATTGCTTGCATAGTTGGACGATTATGTAAACCATAATCTCCTCTGAAAGCACAATATGTGGCTGTGGCAGAATCACAATTTTTGCAGAATGCTTTGATAATTTTTATGTGTTGTGTGATGGCTAAGCGATCCATATTAGTCAACGTCAGACTTTCAACTGCGAAGAAAAAAATTGATTTAACAACTTAGTTTGACAGATGTGGAATTCCAGTCCTATACTTTTGAAACCACGACACGGATGTCCCTTTACAAGTGCTTTTGTAGTTCTTATTGAAGCAAAAATTAAGATATGCAAGTGATTTTTTTTATCAAAGAAAGAACTAAACTTTAGGTTTCCCAAATAAATGTATAAATTTGAAAAGGAATAATTTTGTTCCTACAATTGGTGGAATCTGTTTTTCATGTGTACTCACAAATCGAATTCCGTCCCTTAATATATATACATATACATATATATATATATATATATATATATATATATATATATATATATATATATATGTGCAAAATTTCTTTATGATTTTTTTACACGATATAAAAAATTATGTAACAATTATAACTGCGACATCAACTCAAAAACTGGGTTTCTTGAGCTATGACGCTGTTGCAGAAGAGCCGCGATATGTTGTATGTATATTACTAGTTTTACCGCAACAAAACTCAGACAACTACCAAACACTACTTTTATTCATCAAGAGCTCTCTCCAAATTACATTATAGCCTCTTGCTTATTGTAGAAAACTTTAATATATACTAGCATATATATACATATACATACATATAAATATATATATATATATATATATATATATATATATATATATATATATATATATATATATATATATATATATATATATATATATATATATATATATATATATATATATGTATATATATATATATATATATATATATATACATATATATATATATATATATATATATATATATATATATATATATATATATATATATATATATATATATATATATATATATACATATATATATATATATATATATATATATATATATATATATATATATATATATATATATATATATATATATATATATGTATATATATATATATATATATATATATATATATATATATATATATATATATATATATATATATATATATATATATATATATATATATATATATATATATATATATATATATATATATATATATATATATATATATATATATATATATATATATATATATATATATATATATATATATATATATATATATATATATATATATATATATATATATATATATATATATATATATATATATATATATATATATATATATATATATTTATATGTATATATATGCTAGTATATATTCAAGTTTTCTACAATAAGCAAGAGGCTATAATGTAATTTGGAGAGAGCTCTTGATGAATAAAAGTAGTGTTTGGTAGTTGTCTGAGTTTTGTTCCGGTAAAACTAGTAATATATATACAACATATCGCGGCTCTTCTGCAACAGCGTCATAGCTCAAGAAACCCAGTTTTTGAGTTGATGTCGCAGTTATAATTGTTACATAATTTTTTATATCGTGTAAAAAAATCATAAAGAAATTTTGCACACTCAGCTCTTCAGAGACGATTTAAGTTGTTTTTTGAAATCAAGTGTGGGTAGGTATAATGCCAAAGTTTTAAATACGCTATCTGCAAAGCAAGCTTATTTGAGTTGTGACCCTATCGAAGCAGAGGCTCGATATGTACAATGTATTTGTATATGAGCATATGTAGGCATACATACATACATATATAATTTTTTATATGAAATGTTATTCATTCTATCATTCATATGTACCCTGTCGGAAACTAAGTTAACTTTGAATTGATGAAGACGCACATCGAGATCTAAATGTCAAAACAGTAAAAGAACGCATCCGAGATATCAGCCGCAAACATACAACTCGTTTAAGACAACATTCCAACGCGGAACTGAAACAGTTGCCGGTAAAAGAACCTCTGGCACCCAGAAGACTTAAACGATGTACACCTTCAGAGCTAGTTCACCGCTACTATGAGGGTCGTGATGATGAGTAAAACTAAGTATTATTTAAATACATGCATCACTTTTTATTCAACATAAATTGTGTTATATATTCATTCAAGATAATTAACACCCAATCATGGAAATTCAATTACTTTATGTCACGCTGTGACAAGTGTAATAGAAATGGGATAAAAACAAATTTGGAATTCATTTGAATCTAACTACATATTTCACAACAGGTGCTGGTTGATGCCTGGCTTACTTGTCACTGGAAACAACTAAATATTTTTACAAAGCTATATCCCAGGACGTTGTCAATTATCCGATGCTGCATTACTTTTCAACGAACTTAATGCTAACTACTTACTGGCTTGCTTTAAAAAATTGTTCATGTTTCTTAAACAAATATTGTAGAGCTAAACAAATTAAAAAAAAAAAAAGTTTATATAAAAGTTATTGCAAACAGAAAAGGCGCGCAAAGCAAGGTTGGTTTTATATGTTTCGGTAGTAATATTTGTTTTTTTAAGTAAATTGTATCTCTATCTTATTTTCTTTTTTATTACTTTAGGTCTAAAATAATAGACCTTAATGCTTTCTGTCTTTTTTCAGCCGTCTATATGCCACCGACATTTCGTTGCTGCTAAAAAAAAACTCATCAGTAGACTTGAAAAAGCTAAAAAGAATGTTTGAAGCCCAACTACTTATTCCAAAATTCTCATGAACAAAATGACAACCAGAAATGCTCAAACAAACTTTTTATACAAAAAGCATTTTACGTCTTGCAACACCTTTACTTTTTAAAGCACTTCCTTACAAAAGTAAAGGTGTTGCAAGACCAAATAACTTTTTCCCTACAATAAGAATAACTTCAATAAAAATAGCATGCATTTTGTTTTTATGCAACTTCTGAAAACTGTGAAAAAGACGCCACTTTTACCTTTACAGACGTGAGATGAACAGAGCTTATGCTGGTTTGCTATCTCGTTTTGGCTGCCTTTCATCTCTGTTTTAAGTAGTCAGGTGCATAGCGGTTCAGCTGATGAGGCTACTTTCTTAGTTGTACCCTCTCAGCCATTGCAATAGTTAGAACAAATGCAACAATAAGGAATTTAAGTACAGAGTTAACCATAAATGTGTGTATGTAATTTATGTATTTTGGGTTAACTTATAATTCTTCAGTTAGCTTATAATCAATCCATAAAAAGTGAATTATAAATCGATTGCATAGTAGATAGGTTGAAGTTAGAGCATAAAAGTAAACTTACAGTTAACTGAGGATATTGAGTCAACTACTCAATATCCGACAGGGTACATTTGTACGAAGGCACATACAAAGGTGTGTATTGCTATGTGCATAAACATGACAGCGCGCTGCAGCGACGATACAATGCTGGACGTTTCCGTTTTATTTTCATTGCCTCTGCCGCAATTTTAATTTTCCTAATGGATATCGATCCTTCCGAAAAAATAATAATAGCAAAGCATAAAAAGCAATCGAAAACAAAAGGGAAATAACAAAATAAACAATGAAGAAAATAAAATGCAAAAGGATAATAGACTCCTTTATAATGATTGCGACTCTATAAAAAGTCAACTTGTTCACCAACCAAAATTAATGTTTGGGTGTATGTATGCATGTACACACATACGTAAAATGTCCGCCGTGTGTGTGTGTGTGTGTGTGTATGACTCAATGTTTGGACTACAAACTTTTTGTTGTAATTTTTTTGTGTTGGTGTAGCTGACAATATTGTGAACGACTGACATAGTCTGCGAACATGCCAACAATGTACATACGTCATACACCATCAGACACACTTGTGATTCGTAAAAATTATAAAGGTAAAAGATACATACATATGTACATACATAGATACGTACACAGGTACGTAAATGTACAAGAAAAATCGGAGCAGAGAAATAAGTAATATTAAAATTTAAAGCAGAAAAAGCCCCTTTCAATTATTTAAAAGTTAAACAAAATTTTAAATTTTGTCATATTTCGCTATTGTGCGAAGGGTATTGTATTTTATTATCATCGAACTAAATGTCGCATTATGCCGTAATTGAAGTAATGATTAAAGGATATACATATGTATGTACATATATATGCTAACCGTCTAATTCCCAAAAAAAAAACATTCAATTGATAATCTATTCTGACATCGCCCATAGATTTTGCAGGTAAAAAAAAATAAAAAAAATTTTGTTTTCATAAAATGTTTTTGTTATTGTGGTCAATATCATTGTTTTTAAAAAATTTTTAGTAGTAAAACTTTTACATTTTCAGAAAATCGTAACGAAAGGAAGAGCTTTTTCGTGATTTACAACACTGAGTGTATTTTACTTTATTCTCTTTTTATTTTGTTGACACGACGACATCATTAAAAAAATTTTTTTAAATGTTTTCATACATTTTTCTTTAATTTTAGTTTATTTTGCAACGTTTAGTAACTTTTTGGGACTGTGTGAAATGAAATTTAATATGCAAAAGTAGCAGAGCAATGAGGCTTCAACTTGACATGGGAATACACACATAGATCTCAAATTCAGAGAGGGGATCGAGCCAGATGATATGATATTTCAAATATTTCAATTTGTTAAATGCCTAAATATCGTTGATAAATGTCGTTGATAATATTTATTAAAGTAGGACTGAGCCGAATCTTAAATACACTTCTTCTTAAATGGACTTCTGACCCAGAGGTCCGATGGATATAAATTGCTGTCAAAAAGTTTTGTGTTTTGTATACTTATTTTATTGTTGCCACAACTTTCTTGCACCAGCTGAGGAGTGCCTAACCTTGGCCACAGGTAGTATTTTAATCTGTTGAAAGAACAATTTGCTTGAAAAATTAAGTTACGCCATATCTTGACCATATACGGACTGGTATCGAAATATTTTCTGTTCTCCACTAATTAACCATGTTACCCCTAGATTACTTCTGTCCTGAATAATCAATTTGTGATATCAATTGGATATAGATTGACCGATATAGGAAACATAGTTTTTACTTTATCACCATATTCGCTTTTTGGTATACTCTATTGCTTTAGTTCGCTTTTAGATGAGTACAGATATGGGCAAAATTTGTTCTTGACTCTTATTGGTTTTCTGTTATCATCAGACTCACCTTCTGGTATAAAAAAATATTTTAGCTCGATTGTAGCTCATATATCCTTAGAACTGGTTTTTGCCATATTTCGACTGTACTGGAACGATATGGAAAATTTTAGAAAATGTGGTAAGATCCATAAAATGTACCATAACATTTGTGGAGTTAACTACAATAGGACAAAATATATGTTTGAATCCCATTAATTCTTCGCCCCCAACATTTGCTCCGAATATACTAGACTGGCTGGGCACAAATCTAAAACTATTTTTGGGTCCTTTTTAAGGAGGGAAACAGAAGATTAGTTTGTTGTAATTAAATATTCCAGAAGAAAAACTAATATAGGTCAGTCATATATATAACTCTTCCAGAGGCACAGTAGGGGTATTTATAGGGATGGGAAGAAAATATTTGGATATCTAATTTTGTATGAAAGCACCGCTAGGTACGGGAGATAGAAGGCTGGTGCACATTTTAGCCATCCAGAGTTGACTCCACAACAGTTATGGTTAATTTTTTTAACTTTTTCCATAGTTTGCGGGTGGATGCGGCACGCCTTCTCCTGATGCAATCGTCCAAAAATTTTCTACAATGCAGTTTTCTGCTACGGAGAACACTTTTGGGCGATCCAAATTTTGCTAAAAAAAATTGGCCCATACAAGTAAGGCGCACTCTAAGCAGTATATAAAACTGTGAATTTTCAATAGTAAACATTTAAAGTTCGAGATTGACTAGAACTTATTAATACATATGTAATTACATGAAAGCAAATAACAATAATAGCTGACCCACTGTCAAGAATACTGATAAATTCTGAATTATTAAAAACAATGATTCCTGTAACATTTATAAAACAATGAGGACGTCCACGATGGTAGTACAAACTGTGCAAACGAATCAAATCTGAACAAAAATGCTCTGCTTTTTTCACACAACAACAAAATAGTATATGTGTTTGCACTTTGCTTCATTTGTACTATAAAAAAACCTTGAGCAAATAGAAGTGTGCAAAAATGCTCAGATGAAAATAAGTAACGTAAAAAACAATAGATGGTGCCAGCAGATGGCAAGGCCGAGTAGGCAAGAAAATAGCGGCGGCGATGAAAAATTTTAATACAATGTTTTTTATTGTACTAAAATTTTTCCTTCATCCATGTGAATTAAAAATACGATTTCTTTTTCAACAAACACATCGCGTTTGAATTTATATGAGTGTCTTTCCAATAACAAAATAAGATGCGCAGCGGCTTGTAACATGAAAGTAAAGTCGGCGGTAGCTGCGTGCCAACTTGAAGCCGATGGACTTCCCCCTCTGTGACATTTCATGCCATATTATTTACATATTACAGTACGATACAGTTACGCTACTATTTAGAATTTTGAAAAACTAAAAGCATTTAACCAAAAAAGCAACAATTCTGTTCTTAAAAATAAAATCAACAGTTTGTTAACTAAGGCAATGAGTTTTCAAACCTTCAATGAAATATGTAGCAGATTTGCTAAACAATAAAAAAGCAGTGCACTCACGATCAACCATAAAATGCGCTGCAAATTTGCACAAAGCATATTTTCACATTACCATCGTGAAACCCCTCAATAAAAAACCGCTGGGCAGGAGTTGAGAAAAACGAAAAAGAAGGTAATACATATGTATCATTGAGAGCATGATCAACTCAAAATACATCCATAAATAATATGAGAAATACAAGAAAACTGAGGTTTGTATTAGAAAATAAATGCTCAACAAATGTAGCAATAATCGCGGTGATTTATATACATATGTATGTAATACTAGAAAGCCCCCTGCACACTTTGTAGAGCAAAAAAGAAAATAAAAAAATCAATTCGAATTCATTTAAATCAGTGATAAATTGCTTTTATTGTAATTATCTGTGGTAAACAACATATGTTGTTTTTCCGTTTTCGGTGTAAAGATACAAAACCGATGGTTTGCCAACGAGCGAACAGGATACATACAACTGTCCATGGGAGCAAACTGGACTGGACTCTAAATTCGCTCCACAAATTCCTCTGGATTGGATTTGTTCCTTATTAATGGTAACCGCAAACGCAAGGCGCACAGGAAACAACAGCTTCTGCATTGGTGACGGTATCCACAGACACCAATTTCCCAGGAATCTTTGATTGTATAGTCATGTTGAATTCAGTAACATCTCTGTTCTTGGCCGCAAAAATTGCTCTGTCACTCAACCAAGTGTGTCATGTATATTATTGCGCTATGTTAGGGAAAACATATCCAACCAATTCTTCTTTTAACTGTACGAAACGGATAAAATCATTTGGCAATGTTATCAATCCAGTGTCATCAACAGGCATTGACCAATAAAATCTTATTCATAGATTTTTATCTCACTGTGAACTCAATTTTTTTACATTTGTTAAATATTTAGGATTTTCTTATCAGATCAGGTTATTTCAATATGTTTTCATTTAATAGTTTTACATACAATTTTATAACTGATAAAATAGTGGGCCGTTAACTAAAATACGTTGCTTAACTGAAACGTTATAAACAAAAACCCAGAAAAGATCTAATCAAAAATGTAAAAAAAAATTATTTTAATTATGTCTCTTAAAGCAGATGAAAAAACCTTTATTGGATTGACACCACTGTGCGTATGCATACAAATGTTAGTAGACACGTATATAGGTGTATACATATGTACAAAAACGAACATTTACTTAAAATATGTACACACAATGTGTGCATATATCGTTGGTATACTGTATAAGCCCCCAAACTCGCAATTTTTTACAAAGCCACTCTTGAGCATATTGTAATACAAAGTGCTTTAATTCATCAAAATATGTTTAAAAAACAAATATGTAAAAAAAACTTCGGCAACGGAGAGAATGCGAGTTAAGGCCTTGATTCACTATTCCATACAATAGTACGATCTATGGAAAATTAAATTTTTACCACACATGATAGATACCCCTGCAAGAAATAGCTGATGGAAACTAACACATTCACAACTTATTTACTAACACATGCAAAGCAATTGTATAGCTTTCAGCGTTGCCATCACAATGATATTTTTAGTATTTTGATTTTCCCGTATTAATTTGGTAATTTAGTTTTTAACTACGTTTATGCACTAACGTTTTTATAGCTTCATTTGTTGTATTTTCTTTGAAAAAATTGGTGTAGCGGAAGTTTTTTCCGTATGATTCAGATTTCTATTGTTAAAACTGCTACTGACTGCTGTTTTTCGTTTAATTTTATCTAAATGTATCTCTTCTTTTATTTCATAATAAAGAAATTAATAGCATTATATGTTATTTTTTGGGCATTTTGAAAAAAAAAAGATTTCGGATGATCACTTTACTCACCACCTCACGCTGGTTTAAAAAAGAAATCACGCGTACACGAATGTTTACATGAGTTTTTTCATTTTGTCCTTAAGAAAATGATAGAAACCCTGATGTATGAGCCCATCAGCAGTGTCGGTCATATGATGCATCAAATGACCGACACTGTTCTTTCTGGGACCACAGTGATAGTGTGGCCGTTTTGATACGATTTTTTAAAGTAGGAGAGAATTTTATCAGAATTATATACTAATTTCCAGAGAATCATACAATTGTGTGGGATTGTGAAACTTAGGGCCCTTCCACATGAGATCAGCGACATTTAAATGCGTAAATAATAGCAATAGGGGTGGGAGTACAAAGACAAAAAACTAAAACCACAAGCATTACCATAACATTTTTCAGGACTATGTAATGTGCTGAACAGAATAAATATTTTACCTTGCGAAAATACATATGTACATACATACATACGTATATAGTTTTAAATTTGAATGGGTGTTGAGAATAAAACAAACAAAAAACATGGACAGACTAAAAGATGAGGCAGACAGACGTTCAAAAAGACTTGCGTTAAGCTTTTGCTTGTTGTTCGTATTTGTATATTGGCACCAAACCAACCACATGCTATCAGCTTTTTGCTGTTTCTGTTAAAAAAAAAAATGTTAATCTTTCTTAGTCCGCCATGTTTTTCATGGCAACCCTTTATGTAGTTGTGACAAAATTGTTGTCTTCACAAATATGTATGTGAGGAGACGAAAATATCTATATTAGTGTAGGAAAATTCAGTCTAAAACACTAAATACATTTCTCAGTACATTTTGATTGCTGTTTTATATTTTGCGTTTTTCAACTTTTAATATTGAAGCAATATTTTCAACACGATAGCGGTTAGCTATTGGCATGAAGTTGTGCAAACGCTACAGAACCCTGTTTTGATGAAAATGTTTAGTTCGACATTAAAAACCAATTTGTAGGATGATTTTTTTACGGTTTCTCACCCGGTCTGGATGGAATCCATTGAATGTAGTAAATACATTAGAAAATAGATAGTCGCAAATAAAGGGCTGCTTAAAAATAATACGAAGTTAGTTATGACTGGGGCTCGAAGTAATTCAGTAGCTGATCACCGTTGTGGTGGATGTAAAACAACCAGCCAATAAGTCTACAAATTTACTTTTCTTGTCTTCTTTAAAAATGATGATAAATGCAGTCTTACCTCAAAAATATCTTTCTCAGTTTTGAGGAAGCAAAATTGAGTTAGAAGTAATTACCAATTGTAAATCATAAAGTTCGGCTATAAAGTTAAATTAACGTAGCAAATCTATTTTCTACCAGGGAAAATTTAACACTACCTTAGACTTATAGCCAACAACAGAAAGAATAAAAATAAACAAATAAGCAGGCGAAATTGATGAACTAGCTATGATTCCTATAAACAGCATATTAAAAATTAAAATATATATTTTGAGTGTATTGGAACCAGGATTTACAATAATGGACATTTCCACAAAAATTTTGATTCATTTAAATAATTACATTGGAAACAAAATTGCAAATTTTGCAAATTTTGTTTCAGTCATAATTATGCCAACGCATAAGGGCTTTTGAGGTCCGCAACTACATATTTTGTTTTCTCATTAAAATTTAGTTTAGTTCTTATTAAGTTCACCATCAAATAAATGCACCACTGATTTCTACTCACATTTCCGAGGAGTCTTGTATAAATTGAGTTATTTTGGAATAGCATCAACATTGGAAGCGAAAATCGACTTAACACAGCTATTACTATATTCTATGGCATCCATCCGAGGTCTCACACGCCTGCTTCATGAAACCAACACAACCAACCTCTCCTATTGAAAAGCATTGATATTGAGTCAGAATCTTATAGACCGTAGGAGTAAGTATGCTCCCAAGGTATATTTGAGTCAAAAGTTGGGTAGTTTTGACGCATAATCAAAAACTACTCAAAAACTTTTAGATATTTATCATTTCTTTAATGTTTATAGCATTTGGAATGGTTGCCAACATTTTCATAAGTTGACTGTCGACCCCAGAGATCATTTAAAAAAAAAAATTATCTGGACATATTAGACATTCCATATTCATAGTCTCGCTCGACACTCGGGGTCAGCTTGATTGGAGGATTTTGTTTGCCCATGTCTAGCAATATACACTTAATCGAGCTTAGGCTTATTGTGCGCTTCATGAACATTTTGACCCATAAACTCCGTGTAATGCACAAAGTTCCTGAATTTCCTCCAGCATATGCACAGAAATTGTGTTGTCCCTGGTAACGTGTCTCTCCTAAGATATCCGAACTGTATTTGTGAGTAGGCGGGGCACTGACATAAGTAGTGCTGCATGTCTCGCTCTCATCCCGATATTCCTATGCAGTTAAGACGTGCCCATAGTTGAGAGTGACATGTCATAACTCCTATTATTCTACTTAATACTGGCTTGCTAAATCGTAGCAGTTCCCCTGTTTTTTCCACGTCTGAACTATAAACATAATTGCTGTAGCAAAAATAAAGAGTATCCTGCGATTCCTAAGGGACCCTCCAGGATAATTCTGAATAAATTATAAATTAATAGAATAAAACATAACACAGCTCTTTCGATCTTTGGGCACTTAAACAGTTTTCGAGTAAATTGGAATCTCGCGGGCTCCTCATATTGAGCACGAGATCATAATTAATGCCTGGCCTTGACACGGTATTCGTGATCAAACGAACTATTGAGAAAGAATGATATAACAAAAAACAGAAAAGGCAACAAATGCACAGCAATTGATCTCGAATGTCGTAATTCGGCTCCAGATCTAACATTGTTTTTACACGACAAAATACACAAGTCAGATTTGTGATCTGCTAGTCTCGTTTTTAAATTATTGCCAGCTGTTATGATTCATACTTGATCAAATACATTTTGGTTGGGGTCCATTTTTGATTTGGCTTACTTTGGCAAACAATTGTGTTTCTGAAACCATATTAGAGGTGCATATGCACTTATATGCAATTTTAAACTCTTTCATCGGTATTCATAAAAAATAAAACGTTGCTCAAATACATTTTAGAACAAATTTTATATGAAAAATTTGTTCTAAAATGTATTTTAACAATGTTTTATTTTTTATGAATACCGGTGTTTATCTTTGTGTGTACATTTCGGAATTTTGATTTATTTCAGATGCGAGTATTTATTAATGATTTATACATAGATTGTGTAGCATAATTTTCTTCTATACATTTTGTTTAGCCATAGCCTCGAATAATATTTTTTATTCGTGTTCGAGTTGTACCTCTGTAGGAAAATTCGACACCAGTTCATCTCTATTTCTTACGCCGCCGATATATGTACATATGTATGTATGCAAAGATTGATTCAAGTAATTCATATTCAATGTGTCTCCCCGAACGAATGTAATGCGAAATCACATCAAAACCAATGACTTGCAGTCTTTTATCCGGTGTAACGAATTATGACTTAAATTCAATCATAAGCATGGAAGTAGATCTGTTAAAGCTTCTTAGGATTTAGGAGCAGAATAAGCAGATACTCACTTTGACATTAATAACACAACTGTTACTTCTGTAAAAGTAAATACATACTTGCTGTTCATTTCATAGCAACAGGGTGAAACCGACAATAACAACAGTCCCTTATTTATATTTGGCGAACAACAATACAACATAAGCCATTAATCAAACTATTAGCGTTGAGTATCCTTTTTTGTTTTCTATTCAATTTATCCTTATAAAAGTTGTACGTGCATTCTATTTATATGTGTATACTTGTCAGCATAGTCAGGACACACCTCTTTTTTTGCATTTAAATTTTACCATATTCATTGAGTTCTGCAACAGAGGGGTCATTATTGTTGTTGTAACTGTAGCTGTTATTGTTATATTTGATAAATTTTACGGCTCTCATAGACATAAAACATTTTGCATGATTCGCACACGAACATAAAGTGCGCAAGAACAGATGTGTGCAAAATGTAAGTTGTGAAACTTCAAATATTGTATGTCTTACAGTTTTCAGGATTTGTTCACGAAAAGTTTTGATTTTAGAACAGTGAAATGGTTTAATTGTGAATTGATTCATGTTTACTTACCTGTGGGAAACTATGCTTTACTTATATGTATATTTGACAATAATGTTTATTAAAAGTTTCCGCTATTTTACTTTGAAAATGCCTATACAGGTAGATGTCTCTAATAGTCAATCTAATAATATTCCACTTGCCTTGCTAACATGTGAAATTACTATTGATAACGTAAATTTCGATTCTAATTAATAACAACAGGTCAAATGAAAAATCAGACAAATATATAGCTTAATTGGCGTTTTATGCTAATTCGGCATCATATTATTTTATAACTAATATTTTCCCAATGAAATATGTATGCTAAAAATAAGTTGAACTAATCGATCAAATATAAAGATTAAGCCCTGCCCCTTCTACTCAAATGTTCGCCTAACCATGCTACCCTGGGAATACTGACATTCTACTGCTGGTGAATTATTTTTAGGCAGTGTAAAAAAAACTTTCCGAAATCTAATAAAAACTAATGATTCCTTACAGAATAGCTGGAAGCAATAGCATTGAAATTTACTATCATATACGACTTGCATATGCACAAAAAAGTTTTAGAAGAGGACAGTGCGAATTTTAATAAGTAATGTTTTCGTATTTTTGTTCTAAAATTTTTAGTTGCCTACACTAAGTGCGTTGTATGTTATCAGAAGTTAAGAAAACTATGCGCATACTGTTAAGAAACTTTGGTAAATGTGTATATGCGATCGGTGTTAATCGAAATCGTCTATTCGATTGACGACGTTCGTGAAAACTCAAAACACGTCCTACGGTTACTGCGTACGGACTAAAGAAAGTTAACGGAAGCCGGTTTCAATTTCTATAGAATATTTCCTCAAGTAGATGTGAGGCAACTGGTCAGAGAAAACCGATTCATTGTGGCAACCAGCTATCATTAAACTCTTGTGGAATACCAAATCTTTTTATGAGTTGCACTATACTTTTAGTTGCTACCATTAACTCAATATGTAGTTACAACAGGAGATAAAATTACTCAACTGTTTGGAGCTTGAAATCGTTTCTTTATTATATTTGTAGATCTGGGGACAAATCACCGCATTCGAAATCGAGTCTTCTTTCGTGTGTACAAATATTTCGATGGCTGCAATTTTTTGGATCACAGTATTCGATCGCAATTAATATTGTCTACTACTATTTTTTACATCGCAGCACGCATATGACAATAAAGAAACAAAACGAAAAAGGAAAACAAAATATAAATAAATTGGTGAAAAACTTCAAGATAAATGAATCCAAATGAGTTTTTATGTTTCTCATCTTCGGAATCGGAGGATGAGTCCAATATTGCCATTATAAGTAGGAACATTTGTGACAAAAGCAATCTTTTTTCATTGCCAGAAGCTGAGTAAGTTGTGAGTTTAAAGCAAAAGATTAGAACTAAATGTTTCATCGTTTGTACATAGATTCAAAAGACGTTTTCGGCTCTCTAAAGAAGCTTTTGAATACTTCTCTGATCACATGTTGACGATTGTACCACCCGTATTGTAGTTTGCAGCTACATTGTCCCTTTTGACCAGTGGCAGCTTTCACTACACGGCCCGGAATTATTTTTAGTGGGGTTGGCACAAAGCTTTATGTGCAAAACGGTGAAAAATGTAACAAATGAAATACACTACTTAGTGAAAAATATATAAAAACAAATAAAATTTATATTTTTTAAATTATTTCTTTAATTTTTTGTCGCTTCTTTCCTATTTTATTTGTTTTGTTTATTTGTTTTCGATAGTGTAGTAACAATCGAGTACAACATCGTATAGATGCGTTTCGATAACGAGTCCTGTGATCCACGTTAACAGCATTTCGATGACAAGCACTCGATTTCGAATGCGGTGATTTGCCCCCTGATCTTTTGTCTCATTCAATTGTATTTGTTTCTTAAGTATTTCATTTTTGTTTTGCTTTGTTTATTTTATTTTTCATTTTACCTCCGGCAAGTTTCGATCCGCCACTCAACCGTTCGTTCAATTGGTATTTTGAGTAGATAAGTAGAGGTAGGTCACCCATCAAATGAGAGCACGATTTATTAGCTTTATATTAATTAGCAATGTGCACCGCCTAATTTGTTGAAAATATCAGTAAAACCTTAACATATTGCTTTGATTTGCTGCTATAAACTATGATAAAACCAATCAACAGCTAAAAAAGAAATAAATAAATAAAAATTGGCAACCTTCTAGGTGTTGAACTTGACCCATGTCGAGAATTTCATAAAAATTAAAAAGTGTTTTTGTTAACTTATATTTAGAAAGACAAAATTTGGCACTAGCAGCTAGTGCCAATAATTGGTATTAAAATCCAATGCGTAATACATATTTTATATCGGAACTGCTCATCACAATTATTTAGTCAAGCCAAAAGTAGACAATCGGTTGCTCCAATTTAACAATTGTCGGTATCATATATTTTTGTTAAGATTGTGATGTTATGGCAGAGAACATGAATTGTTATTTTAGATTAAAGAAAGTTGATAGCCTGAGTTCAAATACAGTGGGCTCAACTAATATTTTATCGATCTGACACTTGCCAACCAATTTTTTTTCTTCTGGGTAATGAGATTTAATCCTGCCTTCACAACTGCAATCTACTTGCAGCAAGTTGTGTGTACGTATTATATACGAAAGCCCTTAATAAACTTTCTATTTGTATACTTGTTTAGTGTTTACACTTGCAAGTGCAGGCTCATTTTTAAAATGCCGTGCATCAAAATTCTTCTTAATATGTATTTGATTGTTATTATTTTCTATGCAAGCATTTGTGTTGTGTACAACACGGGGAAAGTGGTTGTGGTTTCGTTTTTTCCCCTAGATGTACATATATATAACATAATCTAAACAATTTAAAATTCTTTTTGAAAGATATTTGCATGCAATCTTACTTGATTATTCTTAACTTTTTTATATCTAAGCTAATGAAAAAAATAATCTGAAAAAATTATTTGTGTCGAGCCTCCCTTTAGAGTAAAACTGAAGTAAAACTTTTGCAGGGCAACACTATTTGCAGCTTGTCATTTTACTAGCAAACAAGTACCAAAACTCAAAGGCATCAGCATTTTTATACCAGTAGAGCTGCATGCTCGAACAATTTTAGTGTATTAGTAAAAAAGTTTGAGTTTATACACTTGCACTTGCTCGTGTAAATTCTATGTAATATTCAAATCTTTTCAACATTTTTTAAGCATTAATTTTAACTTTCATAAACGAACTGTGTGTTTTATAATTGTCATTAATCTTATCAGGCCTGAGTTTGGTTTTACTTTCTCAAAATTAAGGAAGATTCCTTGTGATGAAATTGCAGTGATCGAAATGCTTAAAGAATTAAATTTAAAGTTCCAGACTTATTGGCCTCTCGTTCAAAGAATCTTCCCGAATCTGGAGTATTATTGATAAAGCAAAATGTAGTTCAAACAAAAATACCCGATTATTTTAAATAAATAAAAAATTAAAAAATATATTTCTGTATATTTTCTGTCCCAGTGGAGATTCACTATAGGGTAGTTCGACTGTATATATATACTGTATATATATATATATATATATATATATATATATATATATATATATATATATATATATATATATATATATATATATATATATATATATATATATATATATATATATATATATATATATATACATGTATATACTTGTACATACTTAATATATGTACATATACCAAGTATCAACATTCTTCGCTACTTTTTTCTACACATTTGTATAATTGTGATATAGAAACTTAACGTGCTGGTTCATGAAGACCACTGTTAAATTCGTTGAAATTCATGTTGTTGAAGATGGAGATATTTATGAGTTTCAAGGCGTAAAGTACCCAAAGCATATTAAATGCTTTTTTGTGTTTTTGTTCTACATGGTACTTGCTACTGAGTTTCCAAATATTTGTTAGCAACCCTCTGTTCCGCTATATAAACAAAAAAAATTTTGGTAACATGCTGATGTACATGTAATTTTGTGTGTGTAATATCTTTTATTTTATATGATTTTTTATAATCATGATAATGTGTCCTGTAATCAACTAATAATGCTCATATTGTTCCTCTGTTGAATCAGTTCGAAAGGGGATGTTATTTCAGAAAATTCACTTTGCACTTTCGGAAAATGTACTCTGAAGATAGAAATGGATTTTAATTTTTTTTATGGGCAAAAATTGAATTTAACGCGTAATATTATGTGCATTTGCCTCGTTTGTGTGCGTTTTTGTAAAAATTATATTTGTTAAAGAGATTTCCTACAGCTAACAAGAATTGGCCGGTCGGAGGGTTGTTTGTCAATTTGACTATTTATTACAGGTTCAATAATCTGCTTTGCCTTTTAACTCTTCGTACTTAATGGATGTTTTCTGTTTGTATCGTGATCGCGACACATGTTACAAAATATCAAGTTATACGTATGTGGATAATTATGCAACTTTATTTAATTAATGTACATATGTATGTAACTACACTCGAACGTACATAAATATGTAGGATGGATCATGAAATTTATTTTCTACACTGAATAAACAATTCAATCCATTTGCACTTAAATCAATACAAAGCGGTGTCAGAAGTTCGGTAAGTATAGAGTTTCTTAAATCAAGTACGTTGGTGCTTAACTTGAGTACGGATTATTCAAGCACTAAATACTTAATTTTAGCCATATTCGATCCCAGTTGCGAATTGATTCAATTCTGATTTCGAATTAAATATAGCCAAAGATCTGTACTCAAAAACAAGCACCCGGTATTTAAGAACATTCGTACTTACTATGCTTTTGACGCTGATTGGGATTGATTTACAGGAGTATTGAATTTGTCTTGAGTGTGATAGTCTCAAATTCGTACATGAAACTATCCCCTCTACCTCCTTAATTCAACAATAAATTATAGATTATTTTGTCTCTTTGCTGATTTGAAACTGGAACCTAACTATCAAATACACCCAAGTATTTTGTAATAATTTTAAACTACAACAGGATTGATTTTCTCAATAATCACTATTTGGTTTGTTTTAAGTACACTTGTGTGTTATGCGTGTTTAAATTTTAAGTGCGTTTCCTGCTAAACACTACGTTTATACGTAGCCTATTCACAAATAAAAACTATCCGCAAATAAATAACTCACTGTTTATGCGTCAATTCGAATGTAAAAAAATTTTATTTTTTAGTGAAGCCACTAGTGAAAGAAGAAGGCGCAGACTTGCTTTCGTGTAGTTTTTAGTAAATTATTTCCTTTCTGTCATATGATTGTACGTGTGCCACATCGAAGAAAACTTTAAAACCGATAAAAAAAAGTGGCAACTTTTTGTTTTATTTGCGAATAGCTTTTTAATCAGTACTTGTTTTCGTGACTTAGCTATTCACAAACAAAAACTTTATTTACTGTCTATACGCCAAAATTTTCTATTCACAATAATTTTATTCGCGAATAAGCTCTAAGTATAAACGTAGTAAAAGTCAAGTAGAAATACTCAAACTTAGAACTAGCTTTTTCTTTCTGTGTAAGGAAAAGAAAAGTTTGCATATGTTTATGTAATTTCCCTGCCAGCAAATTGGTAGTCGACTACAAATAAAATCGACTTATAGTTCATCCCAGTCGGACATTGAGTAGTCGACTACTAAAATAATTAACTTTACGTTAACTTTTATGGACTAGCTTCAAATTAGCTACAATACAATCGTTTTGTAATTCACTTTTTGTGTACTGGCATATAAGCTAGCTGAAACGTAGTGCATAAGTTCACCCAAAATTCAAATGACAACATACGCACACACATACACGGTAAATAACTCTTGAATTAAATTGCCTGTTGTCGCATTCGTTTTAAATGTTGCGATAGCTGAGTGGGTATGTTGGCTGCTCTCCAGTCTTGAGGCTTAGTGGTTCGATTCCCAGCAGAGGCTAACAAAAAAAAAAGTAGAATGAAATTTAATTTAATAAAATATTACCACCGAAAAATGTAAAATCAGCATTGATTTGTACATTTTTTTCTGTGGCTACTGACTTTGAAGTAGCTAACTTTAAGTTAGTTGAAAAGTAATGCAGCGTCGGACAATTGACTACCTCCTAGGACATCGTAATGTTAAAATAGTCAGTCATCTCCATTAAAAATAATCTAAGTGTAAACCACCACCAGTTGTAAAAAAGTTAGCTTATACTTCATTTCTAGTTAACTGAGTTGCCGGCAGGGTTAAGAAAAAGGCCTTGAATTTGTACTTCACAACGCAACGTCAGAACTTAAAGAAAACAATAACAAATTTGAAAATATTTTACATAAGTTTTATTGGTCTGACACATAAATATAAAACTCAAACTTAATGTATGTACATACATATGTATATGAAACCTCATTGTTCATGTCGTTGAACGTTTTTATACGAATTGACAAAAAATGTTTGCAGGAGAAAATGTCGCTTTATGATAAAATTTAATTACAAATTTATTTAACAATGAAGTTAACACCAAAAATTGATTTTTTGCCTCAAAAAAGTAGAAGCATCTAAAACAATCTAGAAGATATTGCGATATTTATGCAAATATAAATATAAACATGGATTCCTCGAATCCAAAAATTTTAAAATACAACATTTTCCTTTATAACAAATATACAAAACAAATATTTTATAAAACTTTTATTGAGATTTCTTGCTAGACAGCCTGGCAAAATCGACACGAATCGCGTGGCAAAAAAATGTATCACTAAACTTTCTTTTGTACCGTCCCATTCCGATTTTGGTTACTGAACTGCGTAATCATAGAAAATAGTTGCATATTGCTGATATAAATACATCTGCAAATATATTTTTATTTGTTTAAATAACAGTGAATATTTCTATGTATTTCTAGAAAATCTTTATTACTTTAGATATTATCGATATCTACCATTTAATATATCAATATGATTAATACATAAAAATTTTATCAATGGTATCCTTTAGCTTTTATATTTTGATGTCATACTTGCAGAGAAAGTTGCGACAACATAATTATTACAACGATGCATAATGTTGTGGCAAACAAGATATTTTTAATACTCAAAAATGAACTTAATTATTTATTTGCTTTAAGAGCCAATTGAAATGTATTATTTTAGGTCTAAGAATAGACCTTAGTATTGTCTTCTGTCTCCTTCAGCCGTCTATATGCTGCCCACATTACGTTGATGCTAATCAACTCATCAGTAGATTCGAAAAGTTCTTAAAAGGGTGTTTGAAGCTCAACCACTTATTGCGAAATTCCCATGAGCAAAATAAGAATCAGAAATATTCAAACAAACTTTGAATATAGAAAATATTTTTTCGTCTTGCAACACTTTTACTTTTCTTAACAACGAGTTACCATTGGTTACAAGATTTGTATTTGTGAAAGTATCAAAAAGTAAAAGATGTTGAATATTCAAAAATGAACTTAGTTATTTATTAGCTTTAAGAGCCAGTTGAAATTTCACTGAAAACCAGCCAGTGTAAAATTACTATTAGATCTTTCACAAGACTAACCTCTTCAGAAATCCGATTGCGTTATATATTACCTACAAACTTATGTATAGGACTGAATTTATAAATTTTCTTGCGATTCGCCTCAATTGAATTTTCTTGTTTAAAGCTTCAGGGGTTCTCACATACTAATTCTGTGTTCTTGGAGTCCGTAGAGAACAAAAACACCTTTAGTCTTTTTAGGTCACTTCGAATAGGGATTTTATAACGGTAATTATACTCTGCATGCACTAATTTCTATCTTTGGTACTGAAACATTTTAAAAATTACCATAATGATTTAATCACTAGCAATGAGATTATAATGCTGGCTTTTATGAATTAATATGCCTATACTTTTGGTCTAATGTATGACCCGTTATTCTAGTATTCAGTTTGTCCTTGGTAGTGGTAGTTCCAGCAAAAATGCGTTTCACATAAGTAAGCAATTGAAAATGTTCACTGCCTCACTGGAGCATATCCCTGGATGCTAATCATGAATATTAAATTTATTTTATCAAGCTACACAGTGCATTATGCTTCCCTTACGAGAATGCAACTATTTCAGCGAAATAGTTGAGCGAAAACGTGGCTATATGAAGAATTCACATATTTTCTAACTAAAACAAATCTCGGTGAAAAAAAGTAAGAGTTGTAGTTATTAGTGCATAAATAGCGCAAACAAATTGGTAAAAAAGGAAGTTAAAAGACGCAAAATTTCTGGGATACATATTTATTTATGATGTGATGTTTGTGAATGGTACTTAAGCCAAACATATTGTTAAACCTTTGGTTTAATCAAATTTTATTGGAACGAAGTTCCTTAACGCGGCTTGCTGGTAGTGCAAGTTAGTAGAAATCGTCACGAAAGCGTGTGAGCTGTTTATATGTATTGGTGTGACTTCAAACAATTGTGTAGGTGTCTCGGCTGCTGTCAGCGGAGACACATACCAATAAATATTAATTAGTTGTGAAAACGGACACTATCAGTTCGTTTTGTAGCAGATTGACAAAACAATAGTGCATGTATCAAAAATAAAAAAATAAAACGTTCCAAAAATTTTAAAAAGCATATAAAATTTAAAAATTTCAAAAACAGCACAAAATAAAACATACAGATTTCACCTTGTATTACATTCGAAGATGAAGAAAAAACATAAGGAACTTCGTTCCTAACGGGGGTCCCCCGACCGCATTTCCTTTTATTTTTTATAATGAGGTTTTATTCAAAATGCTTCCTTCCAAAAATTTATTAAATGAATATATTTTTACAATCAAACTTAGTTACTAAATTCAAAGGTACATATTTATTTTTATATTTTTTAAAAACAAGTAGTATTGTAACAAGGTACTCCGCTACATATCATTCTTACTTGTTTAATTTATATGTAATGAACATAAGCCTCACTTTTGGTAGCATTTAAATACCAAAAAAAAATAAGTGTTTGTTACCGCACACAATATTTTAATTATCAAATCTTTCTAAGACTGAAGGGTTGTATGTATGTATATTGTTAAAGACTTGCAACAGCTTCTTTTTGGCTTCTGTCATAAATTTAACTCATTTTGGTTAGCGCATATTTTGTTCAAAAGCTACATACTTAATGGCGCATCTCTCATCTTGACTCAAAAACGTTCCATGAGCTAAATCGATATTCTCTTGCATTCAATTATTTAAGATTTGGTCATACGATCATCTGTTCACGTGCAGTCACCACAGTTGCATACATATTCCATACTAAGGAGTCGTCTTCTGTTATTTCAGTTCTTTGTTCGTGTCATTTTATTGATGTTTTGTGGTGGCGTTATCAGTGCAGGTTTAACCGAAACTATAAACAACCGCGTGGAATGTCATGCATAATGTCTCCAAATTAGATAAACACGGCGCCAGTGTAATCGGCAGTGTGTTTGTATACATATAAACATCGTAACACTGGCACACAGTAAAACACACTGACTATTTACGGATGTACATATGTATGTATGTATATTCGTATGCCAATGTAGAAAATTATGTTCAAGGAACATTGTTCGCTCTGTCATTTTGTCCTCTCAAGCAAAACAAAAATTTTAAATATCAAAGAAGTTTTCTTTTCACATTAATATTGTTTAAATTAAAGTTAGTCATCGTAGAATGTATTGCCAGGGAATGGTAGCTATTTTCTTAAAGAAATCGGGCTCTATTCATAAATATATACTAAATTCGACTTTTGTTTGGGTAAAGCTCTAACTATATATATATATATATATATATATATATATATATATATATATATATATATATATATATATATATATATATATATATATATATATATATATATATATATATATATATATATATATATATATATATATTAATTCAGGTCCAAAAATGAACCTTTTCAAAAATATTTGTTGTATTTTTCAGCTGTCTAGATGCCGACATTTCGTTGGTGCTAATCAACTCATCAGTAGACTTGAAAAATTCTTAAAAGTTTGTTTGAAACTTTACTACTTATTCCACAATTCTCATGAACAAAATGAGAATCAGAAATATTCAAACAAACCTTTAATACAACAAACATTTCTATTTTCGTCTTGCAACTCTTTTACTCTTCTTTGCAACCTTCTATACAACGAGTCACCATCGGTTACTACGATTTGTATTTTTGAAAGTATCAAAAAGTAAAAGTTTTTGAATATTCAAATATGAACTAAATTGTTTATTTGTTGCAAATAAGAGTAAAAGAGTTGCAAGACGAAAATAGAAATGTTTGTTGTATTAAAGGTTTGTTTGAATATTTCTGATTCTCATTTTGTTCATGAGAATTGTGGAATAAGTAGTAAAGTTTCAAACAAACTTTTAAGAATTTTTCAAGTCTACTGGTGAGTTGATTAGCACCAACGAAATGTCGGCATCTAGACAGCTGAAAAATACAACAAATATTTTTGAAAAGGTTCATTTTTGGACCTGAATTAATACATTTCAATTGGCTCTTAAAGCAAATAAACGATTTAGTTCATATTTGAATATATGTATATATAGTATATATATATATATATATATATATATATATATATATATATATATATATATATATATATATATATATATATATATATATATATATATATATATATATATATATATATATATATATATATATATATATATATATATATATATATATATATATATATATATATATATATTCATGCCTAATATTATTCATATTTTATTATGACATTCATTCATAAACAAAAAATTTCATCGTTTCTCAAATTGTGAAAAGAAACTGTATCTGCATTTCAATGCAAAAATATTTTTTTTTGATCAAATGTCAAATAAAGTCGATGTATCAAAACGAAAAAAAAAGTCAAACAAAAACAGTGCAAATTGACTGGCTTATTCTCCAGGGCATTGGGCAGGATTTTATTCCTCTATTATTAAGAGTGCAGTTTGTTGTGGCGTTGAAGAAGGTGTCGACATTTTAGAATGGAAATCAATGTCCAAATGGATTAAGTTTCCACCCGTTGTAGAATATGAAACTATAAAGCAAAGGTAAGAAAAGTTTTGCATTAATATAATTTACTATATACGATTTTATTTTTATTTATTTATTGAAAGTACATATTTTACAAAAATAAATTTATAAAATACGACACTAGAAATAGTGTGGACCACTTACTATATACGATATTTTACTCCAATTCAGTATACATATTTACAGATTTTATAAAGAAACTGGTTTGTTTTCCTCGGGTATAGCTGCTATAGACTGCATTCATGCGCGAAGAAAAAAACCTTCACAAGGAGTTGAGGGCTATTATTTACACAGAAAGGGGTATCACTCAAAAATTATTCAACTGGAGCGTGTGTAGTAATTTTGTAAACTTATTATTGAGTAATAAAGTATGTGTGTCAGATTTGCTACTACAACTTTAAAATTCTTGGCGATTATTCCAGATATGCGGGCTCGACATATGACGCTTACATTTGGGAGGCTTCTGCATCAATGTTTGTTGCAACAGCGTTACGAAAGTAATAGAATGACTTATTCTGGTTGGTAGGTAATCTACTTTACTTCACTGAAATGTTTTGTTAATTTATGTACATACATATGTAGGTGATTCGGGCTATTCTTTACGCCCATGGTTAACAACACAACACACTGGGAATTAAAGCCGATTTAATAAAGCCACGCGCTTGGAGCCCCTGAATGGGATTTTAAAAGCAGTTTTTGGGTGTATGCAGGTTGGCCTACACACCACCCCCTAAATGGCCAGTAAAATTATTAATGCCTGCACTGATCTCCACAACTTAAGAAGAGAACGCGGCTCAACCCAAGATGATTTAGAAGTAACTGAAGAGCAGAAAAATAACTTTGAAAGGAATGAGGAAACAAATGAACTACTTTGTGAAGCTCATCGTATCGGCGATAGAATAAAAATAGTAATTATAATTAATCAATTATAGATGCAGAATAAAACATTCCATTCGCTTTCAATAAAATGTGTATGTTTCTTTTTTCATATGGTACTGCAATTCTATTAGGCGAACTACTAAAACGAACTAATGAAACGAAATATGTACATTGGAATGGTTCGCTTTATAAAAAGGTTGCGTCAGTCACCCGGTAGGATTAAAAATAGTACAGCGTGGCCTACAATTAACGAAAGGGTTTGACTGCTCATAACTTTTTTATTATATTTTTTTTTTCTTCTTTTCTTTTCAGTATTTTGTAAAGAACTTTGGGGAATTTAAAATGGAGCAGTACTCATTTTGAACAACATGCCCTAATTGTTGAGCTTTATTTTTCATATCAACGATCCATTGATTTGACTCAGCGTGCATATCATCGTTATTTTAACGTGTGGGTTGGACCCTCAGAGTCAACAAGGAGCCTTCCTATTGCTGGCAGATGACGAACGCCCAGATGACAATATTGAACTGGTACCAAGGAATATTCGGGAAGACGTAGACGTTCGACACAACTTGGCCTCTCGCGAGCGTCGCTGCATAGAATTTTGGATACAATAGCAGTGTTTTCATACAAGATTCAGCTTGTCCAAGAATTAAAACCGACAGATTACCAGCAACGACTTGATTTTTATGCGCACACTGCAAGGGACACAATGGCTCTTTTACGGGACATCTTTGGTGAACGAATTATTTCGCGTATACAAGTGATTTTAATTGGCCTCCGCGTTCACCGGATGTAACCGCAGCAGACTGTTTTCTTTGGGATTATTTGAAAGGAAAAGTCTACGTTAATAAGCCAAGAACAGCCAGCAATTAAAAAGCAATATACGGGATGAAATAAACAGCCTTACACCTGAAGTTTTGAGAAAGGTTATGGAAAATGTGTTGGAAAGAGCACGAATATGCGAAGCAGAAAATGGCCACCACTCGCGAGATATTATTTTTCATAACTAAACTGAAAATATTCCCCAAAACTGTATTAAAAACAAAAGTTATTAATTATGTCTAACATAAAGAAGTTATAAGCAATTCAAACAACTTCGCTAATTTTGACCACCCTGTAGTTGATTGGAACATCCGCGGACATCCGCTGAACCTCCTATCACGTGGTTATAGAAATTAATAATGGTGATTAACGAACTTTTTTTAGAGCATGTTTCATTACATGTTCTTCTGTCGTTAGTACTACGTAAACCTTTACATACCGGGTATGAAAAACTTTAAGTCCCAAAAATATATAAAACAAGTAAAAATGCTATATTCGACTGTGCCGAATGTTATATGCCCTTTACCAAAGTGTAATTAGAAACTTTGCTTTCGTCGGTGACTTTGGCACAACCTGAATTTCGTCGCAGATTTCCTGGCCGTCTAACGACTACTGGTGAAACACTGCGACGTTTAGCCGCACGACTGGCACAACAGGAGATGCTGCCAGGCGTGGCAGACCCCGGAGTAGCCGTTCTGCAGAGAATATTGCTGCTGTAATGGATGGAAGTGCCGTCGACATCGACCAGACGACGTGCCACGCAAATGGGTATCAGTCGACGGTTTTTACAGCGAATTTTGGTACAAGATTTGAAAATATTTCCGTACAAAGTCCAGACGGTGCATCAGCTTTTAGCTGCTGACCGCCAATCTCTTGCAGCTCTTAAAGACAATATCCGTCAAGAGTGTGAGGACCTATCGCCGGAAGTTTTGGCCAATGTGATGGAAAATGCTATAAAAAGGGCTCAAATGACCATCAACTGTGGCGGCGGCCATTTATATGACATCATATTCTCGACTTGATGTAAAAAAATTAAAAGACCAAATAAAAATAATCCACAATAGGAATCAAAGTTTTTAATTTTTTTTTAATTACAGCCAAAAAAACATCGGAAGATTATTTTTGCACCACCCTGTATAAGTATCTTACGTTTTCTGATCACTAAGCACCTTATTTGGTAGGCGAAGTTTTTGATGGAATACGTACCAAATAACAAAAATTTCACGAAGAAATGCATATTGTATTTTAGGGTAATCTATTTAATTAAATTTTGTATTTTGTGCTAGCTGCTTATAAAGTTGACAGCATTTTTTTGTGTTTATCCAAATATTTCTGTTGATGTTTCATTTCATTGTCCTGCAGGAGCCATGCGAAGGAGTGCAAAATATTCAATTAAATACATAAAATATATACAATAATAAAAAGACCTTCAGCTCAAGAAAATAATAATATTATATCAACTTAAGCAACACTAAACTTAGAGGCTCCTTACAAAATGAATGTGTTAAAAAGAATTATTTCTCTTAAAGAATATTTAAAATTTAATGGCTCAATTGTGTCGGTGGGGATGTTAGAACTGATTTAATAAAGATGTTAAATACAAATATAAAACACATACATATGCATACAAAATTTAGAAATATATGTTAATAAAAGAAATTACCCTAAAGTACAAACTACAATCTATTGTATAAAATTTTCATTATTTTTTTTTTTTTTTCTTTAAGTAGTATATTATAAACATTAGTTACTCATAATAAATTGTTCTTTTAAGTATTTTTTTTTTAAATTAATACACAGCCTTTCATCAACAAAGAAGTTTATTTTTACTCTTCCAATTTTTAATTTGCCGATTTTTTCCCAAAAATTATGTTTTTGAGCAAAGTCAACTGGCATCACTGTTTACAACACATACACACATGAGTCTCATGTGTATGTACATTGAACGTGCCTTTGTTTTATGAAAAATCAAACCTATAAGAAAAAGTTTAAAATTTTGACATCTATACATCTAAAATGCCACTTTCACCAACAAGCGGCGATGGCTTAGTGGTAGTGTTAGGTGTTTTTCAACCTGCATGTTGCTGGTTCGAGCCCGTCTTGATCTAACCTTATAAAACAATAAATGTTTTCAAAAGTTGTGTTACGTTTTTTTGTCTGTGTCTCAGTAGTTGAAAATCCGATGTTGCTTATTTCCAACCCCCAAGCAGAGGGGACATTTATGAAACGACTAAAGTAAGATTTAGAATAATAAAGTGTCTGGTGGGTTTACAATCGGTACCCGAAAACAGGTGTTTTATGAAAAATCTAGATATACATATAGATTTTTCATAAAATGCCTATTTTCTACTGAGAGAGAGAGAGAGAGAGAGAGAAAGAGAGAGAAGAACCAAAACAAGAACATCAGAACAGCAGAACCAAACAAAAAATTAGGCAAACGAAATCTTCATTCACGCAACGAAATATGTCATAGAATGAATGTAATCTTCATTGATATGTAACGGGTCTCAAGATACATATGTTCTAGTTTAGTTGTTGTTTTCATAAAAAACAACATTCTTAACATTCACACCGCTTTGGATATATATAGAGAAATACTTTTATAATATTTCAAAATTGCAAATGCAGCCAAATTTAAAGTAGCGTGTTAATTTATACACCCAGTTGAATTAATAAATTTAATTTGTAATGAATTTTTTACAATAAGAGTGCTTATGTTTAAATATATGTAATTAAATTATTACATACATATAGCAATTATATGTATGTATGTACATATATACGTACGTAGTTTCAACTACAGTGAACTCGCGGTAATGTGAACTTCCACAATAATCAACTATCCACTAATGTGAACATTCATTTTCTTATATAACCTCTCTAAATTGTGAACAACATTTTATGGCTCTAAATAGTGAACAACAATTTTTACAGAAAAACAACTCCCAACAATAAAATAAGCTCATGTTATATACAAATGACGTTCATTTAAAATCAAACATTTGTGTTGCTATGTGTTACTCTCAAATCTTTTATAAACTCTTCATGTTATTTTCTCATAGTTTTTTATGATCTCTCGTTGTTATTTCATATTTTAACACTTGCAATGGCATTCAGGCGTATTTATGTACACATATGTATGCATAATTGCTTTTCTGAGAGTAGAGCAAACATACATACATATGTATTTAAACCGAAAATTAATTAATTTTATTTAACAAAATCTTTCATATTGTACAAAAAGCAATTGAACATGTATTTTACTATAACAAAACAAGGACAATTTAAAAATTTTACAAAAAATATTTGTAGGTACGTATTATACAAATTGTATGTTAATATTATTCATACAAACTTATTGCTCTGTGGCTATAATTAAATTTTTTGTAATGTGTACATTAAACACACTGAAGAGATATATTTTAGATAGTCCTTAACAAACAAAATTCCTTCAATTGTTTTTGTCCCCAAGGAAATTCTAATTTTAGTTTTGCTTAAATTCACTTAACTAAAAATTCGTTCAACGTTAGCAGATGAAATTGGCAAATCCATTAAATCGTTAATAAAACCACAGAAGGTTCATTATTTGATAACTTGATTGAGTTGAATTGTGTCCCAAAAATATTAAAATCGGTTGAAATTTTTATTTAAATTTATAATCCGCATTTCTCTTAATTTGTTTTCAACTTCCTGGTACTTCGCTTTAGATACCAAATTAGGAAAAATTTTTAACAAGGGTATTATAGAACTACTTTTAATTAAAATAACGGATGGATTAATTAAATTTAAATTATCTAAAACTGAATTTCCAAAGTCAAATCTTTTCTTTATCTAACAGCATAACTCAACATAGAATTCAATACAATTATCTACAAGTTGGTTATAAATTTCAACGTCAATTCTATACTGCGACATTTTTTCTTTTTTTGTGAACACCAAGATAAACTTCATCTCTTGGTAAACAATTTTTCCTTTATAAAATCGTCTTTTATAAAATTTGTCAATATTACTTTAAAAAGCTTTGACGTAGCACTATGCATACTATGAATTTGCAAACCTACACTTTGAAATGCTTTATTAACATTATTTATGTAATTATTTCTGTATTAAGTTTATTAGGCTATAGTTCTTTCTATATTATCTTTGTGATTGATATTAATTAAATTAGACAAAGAAAACATCAAAGACATTTAGCAGGGTGGACAACTAGTTGTTTCGAAGCCGCCACACTTTATATATATGAAATAAAAAGTTGAAATACAACTTACTTACCTTTGTGGTGAGAAACTCTCACCCGGTAAATATAGACAAATAGAAATGAATGGTGTGTTTGATACAATTAAAAATTGAGATAGAAAATATACAACAACTTAGGTGGCATGGTTGTCGCTTTAAGGCCGTGTCAGATAAAACTTTGTTGCTTTGCGTGACGTTTATAACTTCGAAAGAAAAGCGTAAAACAAAACGTGTATGTCACAATAAAAACTTTGACAAGACCCGCGCATTGTTTGTTTATCAATAAAATATTGAATATATAAAATATTTTATATATGTACTTATTTGTAGTTTTGTTTATTATATATTTCAAATGAATTTATTCATTAAATTTATAAAATTTATTTATTTATTTGGAATTTTTTTTTTGATTTCTGTTGACGCCAAGAGAAAATAAAAGAAAATGGAAGCAGCTAATTGTCAAAGCATGCAAAAAGATGAAAGATGCCCAACTTTTTGCTTTGCTTTGCGTCAAATAAAATTTATGTGACAAGTGCCATATAAACATGTACATTTATCTTAAATGTCAAAGCGTGTATGTAACGCAACGCTAAGCAAAAGTTTTATCTGACACGGCCTTTAGAAAACATGAGCCCCTGAGTTCAAAGACGGGTGCTGACGAGAAAGTGTGGCGGCTTCGAAACAACTAGTTGTCCACCCTGCTAAATGTCTTTGATGTTTTCTTTGTCTAATTTAATTAATATCAATCACAAAAATAATATAGAAAGAACTTGAGCCTGATAAACTTAATACAGAAATAATTATATAAGAAAAAGTTCGAATAATAGAAATTAAATACCATTATTTATGTAGTTAAGAATATGTTTTAAGAAGCAAAAATACAACTGATTTATGTCATTCAAATTTTCTGAAATATCTTTAGCGCTTTCGATTTTGTCGACATTAGCTGCAAAAGCAAAATAAACTTTTAGAGGTTCATATAATTGTAGACTTCATCTGGTTTGAGCTGTTTGAAGAGTTGTTTTTTATTTTTTTTTGGAACGAAGTTCCTTAACGCGGCTTGCTGGTAGTGAAAAATACTCCCTGCCGGCAACTCAGTTAACTAATAATGAATTACAAGCTAACTTTTTTACAACTGGTGGTGGTTGACACTTAGATTATTTTCAATGGAGATGACTGACTATTTTAACATTACGATGTCCTAGGAGGTAGTCCGACGCTGCATTACTTTTCAACTAATTTCAAGTTAACTACTTCAAAGTCAGTACATACAGAAAAAAATGTACAAATCAAGGCTGATTTTACATTTTTCGGTGGTAATAGTTATTATATTTTATTAAATTAAATTTCATCACACTTTTTTTTTTTTTTTTTTGTTAGCCTCTGGTGGGATTCGAACCACTAAGCCTCAAGACTGGTGAGCAGCCACCTTAACCCATTCAGCCATCGCTACATTTAAAACGAATGCGACAATAGGCAATTTAATTCAAGAGTTATTTACCGTGTATGTGTGTATGTTAGTATTTGAATTTTGAGTGAACTCTGCACTACGTTTCGATTGTATTGTAGCTAATTTGAAGCTAGTCCATAAAAGTTAACGTGAAGTTAATTATTTTAGTAGTCGACTACCAATTTGCTGGCAGGGCTAGAAATCGTCACGAAAGCGTGTGAGCTGTTTATATGTATTGGTTATCTGTCGACAAACAATTGTGTAGGTGTCTCCGCCGTTGTCAGCGGAGACACCTACCAATAAATATTAATTAGTTGTGAAAACGATTGCTAGATGTCGCTAAAGTAACGTACATATGTCACAACAAAAAACAGCAATATTGAAAAATTTACCAACAGTTGCTTTTCTTCGTTTTGTAGCAGATTGACAAAAAATACATACAGATTTCACCTTTTATTACATTCGAAGATTAAGAAGAAACGTAAGGAACTTCGTTCCTAACGGGGGTCCCCCGACCGCATTTCTTTTTTTTATTTTAATAACGAAGCCATTATAATAATGAAACATTACGTTGTTGGTAAGAAACAGCCATATTATTAACGAAAACTTCCGTTGAAGGAATGTAAAATTGTGATTTCATCGACATATGTAAATTGTTCATAGTAAAAACGATAATAATTTGTTCTATAAACGATGACGGGTAGTTATATTTATGAAAAACTGGGACTACATTTTTATAAGTGAAACTCCTTCGTCGTAAAAACGTAATTTTACGTAGTAGCAATGTAAAATGTTAACGTAAAAGTTTCGTTATTGTTACGACAATTTTGGATTTAACGAAACATGTGTCATTAAATGAATGAAGCGCTACGTCGGACCAAAAATAATGACATTTTTCATAGTACATATTAACGTAAGAAATCTGCTTTTTCTTTCAGTGCATGTCTTCATTTCTACACTGATCACGAATTGGTTCAACAGCAAAATTCATCTCACGAAAAAATTAAAATACCTGGCTAAAGCCCGTATGACACTTCATTTTTCTTTCATTAATTGCTATAGAATTGATAGAAAGAAACAGCATTTGCTAGAAAGAACCAAATATACAAAACGTAAACAAAACTGACATCTCAAAAATAAAACAAAACATTAAATCGACGCCAAGGGTGCACAAATAGTGAAAAATAAATTTTATTCACAAATTTTATAATAAAATGGTAAAATCTTGGTCTGAAGAGGAAGTGATGTATTTAATAAATGAAATTAAGCAAGTGCCTTATATATGGGATGTTAAATCTGTGCAATATAAAAACAAATTATAAATAAATTAAGTACAGTACGAGGCTGGCTCGCACTCTTAGGGTTCCGTACGTATGTATGTGTAATGTATGTATGGAATGGCGTATGTGAATACATATGTATGTATACTTTATAAATTTCATCTCTCTGTTTTTAAAGCTACTTTATGTTGTATGGGGACACCTAGTAATTTTCCACTAGTTGTTGTTATTTGTTGTTGTAAGGCATCTGGGAATTCATACACTGTGCGAATTCGACTCTCTATCTCTTACGGTTCGAGAGTTATAGCTATTACTCTACGTTGCAAAGGGACACCAGGTAGTTTTACAGTTGTTGTTGTTTTTAGTAAGTGTTGTTGAGGAGCATATGTGAATACACATATTGTGCAAATTTCATCAATCTGTCCCTCACGGGTCGAGAGTAACGGCTAGTTGTTACTTTACGTTGTATAGGGACACCTGGTAATTTTGGACTTGTTGTTGTTTTTAGCATTTGTTATTGTAGGCCACATGCGAGTACATATATTGTTCACATTCATCTCTCTGTCTCTTACAGTTTGGGAGTTACGGCTAATTTATACTCTACGTTGTATAGGGACACCTGGTAGTTTTTGACATGTTGTTGTTTTTAGCATTTGTTGTTGTAGGGCATATGTAAACACATATAGTCTGCGAATTTCAGCTCTATGTAATTTATAGTTTAGCAGCTACGGCTAATTGTTACTTTGAGTTGTATTAGGACACCTGGTAGTTTTCAACTTGTTGTTGTCTTTAGCATTTGTTGTTGTAAAGCATCTATAATACATCTATACACTATGCAAATTTCAGCTTTCCATCTTGTACGGTTCGAGAGTTATAGCTAATTACAACTTTTCGTTGTATGGAGACACCTGGTAGTTTTCGACTTGTTGTTGTTTTTAGTATTTGTTGTTGTAGCAGCAAGGTACAGCAACATCCTGTGAAAATTTCAGCTCTCTAGCTCTTACCGTTTCGGAGAATGGACGCTGTGACGGACGGACGGACGTACTTGTCTCCGTAATAGGGTTCCGTTTCACTCTGATGAGTACGGAACCCTAAAAATAACATTTTGGGAGGAATTAGCCAAAAAACTTAATAGCACGTTTTCATCAAATATTCCCTTCGAAGCTGGTATGTAATAATAAATTTTGTTATAAATATGTTTGTTAAGTGTATGTACATAAATAAACATTAATAAAACTATGTAGACACATGTATATATACGTATTTCCATTATGTTTATGTCTTAGCTGATGTTTCTCGAAAGTGGAACAATTTAAAATCATACTACAATTCGGAGTATATCAAAACTATTAAGGCTAAAAAAATTGGAGAAAGGGCTGAAGCTGTTCAAAATATGATGTTGTGGAAGTATAGAAACTATGGAATTCCTACTTTCTGCCAATGAGGCAACTCCTTCCGTAAATAACTTCAATAAAAGAAGTCTTGATGTAAGTACGAGTACACATGTACACATGTGTATACACATTTAATAACTACTTTGTAAGAAAAATAATAAAATTTTGTTGGATTTTCTTGTCACACCCAAAATACTGAACGTTTTGTGCGGGTTGTTCGTGAATCCGCTAAAAAGGTTGAAGAAGAAAGGCGCACGGCAAGATTTTTCGTAAAAAGTTGGGTGCATTGTTTCCGTTGTCCCTTAAAAACGATGTCAAAAGCATAAATTTTTGTTTGTTTATGAATAAAAATACATAATTACTTTCAAAGCAAAAGTTTCATAGAAATAACACGTTGTTTTTTCATTCAAAAATATTTACACTGCACATCAGTCTGTGATTGGAAGTCGAATTGGTGGATAATTAATTTCATCTAGTTAATTAATTTATCCCAGATTTTCTACCCCACTGCAGAACTCAGTTCCGTATGTATGTATAATATATGTACATACATTGCTTTTGTATTCTGTTTCATGATTATCAATACGAGTTTAAGTTCTATTACGGGTTTATTATTTTGAGTTTGTTTATTCTCAGAGCGACATAAAGAATTTTCCTTGTTTCATTTTCCTTTTATTCATTAAGGTGTTCTTAAATTTCTTTATTAAAGGAATGAAAACAGAGACTTGTGCTGTACACGTGTTTTCTTCTGTTGTTTTCGTAGTTTGTTAGTAAACATTTATGCGTACACATATGTAAGTAATTATGCGAATACTGGCTCACGTAGTTATTGGGTATTGATTACACATTTACATGAAGTAAGATTATATATGTATAAGTTTGTGAATCCGTTTGAAATTTCCATAATGTTAATATTCGACCCCATAAGGGATACATATGTATGTATATGTACATATGTATACGGTGGCATGAAATATTTCCCAAATTAAGAAATGAAATAAATCCCAAACAATTTTCAAAATTTAAATTTTGTGCTTTGGCTAATTTTTTTTTTTTTTGCTTTATTTCATTTTGAAATTGATTCGGTCAAATCATCGAAATCATCACCGCTTTCTGTTTGTTCGGATTTTATTTTTAATACAACCTTTTGTAAATATTTACGGTATTCAAAGGGTCGTCTTAAAGTCAGAAGTCTTAAAATAATAGCACGAAAATATATGACTGCTGTGAGCAGCGTTGCCAATTTGGCATTTTTCATGCCAGATCTAGCATTTTTGAAAGTCGTTTGGCATGAAAAAAACCAATCTAGCATGTGGCAGATTTTTTAGCAGTTTTCCAAAAATTTCTAGCATTTTTAGTTTTTGGTGATTTTTATAAAATATTTTAGCATTTTTCTACAAATTTATTAGAAAGAATATACAACATTGAATTAGCTCCATAAAAATGCAACAATGTTGGCTTGATATTGTTGATGTGGTAACTCTTAAATCATAAACAACTAAAAGAAAAGTGGCATTGAAAAATACATGTGTTTTGAAAAAATACCTATACATGTGTATGTGAAGTAAGTGAAAACTAGAAATAACGATTTTAAAAACATAAGAATGGGTAAAACGTATTCTCAAAAGTTTCGAAAAAATTGGCTCAAGAATCCAAAGTTAAAAGAATGGGTGCAGGAAGCAAGCGACCCTCAAAAATCTTTTTGCAAATATTGCAAATGCAATATTGTTTCCAAAATCAGTAGCCTGGAGCAACATGCGGAAACAACAAAACATAAAAATGCTATGGCTTTAGTTGAAATCCAGCCCGTCATCCCTTTTAAGAAGTGTGGTTACAAAGTTCAGCAGCAGGAGGCGGCATTAAGTTTGTTTATGGCTATGCACAGTTCGGTTTTACCCATTGACCATTTGACAAATCTTTGTAAAAGCTACTTTGACTGCTCTTCACTAAAGCTGCACAGAACAAAATGCAGCACCATTATTAAAAATGTGCTGGGGCCTCACTTTAACGAAGATCTCTCTAAAGATATTAGTGGTCCTTATAGTATTTTAATAGACGAGTCAACTGACATTGCATTTACAAAAGTTTTGGGTAAGTTTTTTGAATAATCGAAATGAATTTCATTAATTTTACAAATTTTTTGTTTAGGTTTGATAATAATATACTTTAGCCAAACAAAAAATAACATTTCTGTCCATTGAGGAGCTTGAAAGTGGGTCAGCTGAAAGCATAGTAATTTGCGTGAAAAGAGCTTTAACAAAATTTCAATTAGATATAAAAAACTTAACTGGAATTGGTACTGACAATGCAAACGTTATGATTGGAAAAAACAAAAGCGTTTATACAGCGCTAAAGGAAGAAGTTCCCAATTTAATCCTAGTAAAGTGCATTTGTCATTCTTTATAACTTGCTCTTAATCAATCACTCAAAGAATTTTTGCCAGCAAACTTAGAGTTTATTGTCCATGAATCATACAACTGGTTTTCCAAAAGCTCTAAACGCCAAATGTTAGATAAATGTTTATACGAAAAACTTAATGGAGAAGTTTATATTTCTTTATTACACATATTTTAATTGAAAAATGTTTAAATATTTTGTTTCATTCTGCAAAGGTACCGCTAAAAATTCCCAGAACTTCCGATACGAGATGGCTATCTATTGAAGCCTCAGTTTCTAGGATATTGCATCAGTGGGACGAGTTGAAACTGCATTTTCAAATGTCGTGTAGCATTGAAAAATGTCACAAAGCAAAAATTTTGTATGAATTATATAATGACGAAGCAGTTCATCTATATTTAACTTTCCTGAAACCAATTTTACGTGAAATCCAAATAGTCAACAAAGTTTTTGAAAGTAACGATAACGATCCAACGCGGCTTTTAGCAGAAATTATTCTGCTTATAAAATTTCTGAAGAGAAAAATAATAGATGATGAAAATTTAGATCCATTGCTTAACGACTTTGATCATGCGATTTCGTTTAACTGCAGCCTTGGGCATGAATTTGAAGTTTACGCTCGAGAGCTGGCGAACTTGGGAAGGCTAAACAAAAACAAAGAAACTGAAATTAGGCATAATTGTTGCAACTTTATGTTTGGATTAATAAAGCAGTTAAAGCAAAGGTGAGTTAAAATAATATGCATACATGCATATATGCATATGTAAGTATGTTACATATACTTACAACTTTTGTTTTTCATAGGTTGACAGATAACATTAAAATTCTGCAAAAGATTGATCTTTTCTCTGCGCGAAACATATTGAGATCTGACAAAGAAGATATTTTACCAATTTTAAGACTTTTTAATATAGAAGATGAAGCAATAGATAAAATACGGGAACAATATTCAAATATCCAATACATAAAATGGATTAACACAGACAAAACGATACCTTTCTGGGCTGAAGTAAACGTATACAGAGACGCTGGTGGAAATAATCGGTTTAAAGATATTTCAAACTTTGTTTTGAATCTGCTATGCTTGCCGTGGTCAAATGCCGACGTTGAACGTGTATTCAGCCAAATAAATCTCGTAAAAACAAAATTGCGAAATAGAATACATTTGAAAACAGTTAATTCGATTTTGGCTATTAGGTAAATATTTGCTATTTAGAAATAGTTAAGCATTACTAATTCATAAAACTAATTTAAGATATGGATTACAAAGAAGTGGCATGTGCTGTTTCCAGTATGAAGTCCCACGAAATTATTTAAAACTGATTGGAACCGCTGAGAGTTATTGTGACAAAAGCATCAATGAAAATAATGTTGAAGATGAATATGACTGGTTAATTTAAGTTTTTTTTGAAAAAAATGTTGTATTGAAATCAGTAATTTTTTTTAGTTATATGTACCTATGAATGTAAGCATGTACTATACATATGTAAATGAAAAGAACTGTTATTTTTTGTAATCCTTTATGTTTCGTTGTATCATAATTATATTATAGTAAATAGTATGCCATATGTGATGAATAAAAGGCTTAAAATACATGAAAGACTGATAAAAAAATAAAAAACCATGTTTTATTTCATATAAATTTTTTAGCATGCTTTTTTGCGAAATCTAGCATTTTTTCTTCAATAAGTTTTGGCAACACTGGCTGTGAGCAACCTGTCATAAAGTAGTGCGCTATTTAAAATATGAGTCAGCTGTTAAAAAAGAGAAAGCCATTTAAATATTTTTGTTCATAATGCCAAAATAAGTGAAAAAACTAGCTATTAGATGTTTTGATAGCTGATTCATATTTACGAACATATACATATGTATATATTTTAATGCATTTATTTCTTAAATGATATTATAGTGAATAGATAAATTTATTCAAAACAGCTGGCGCCGGTTGAACGGAGTCGATTCATGTTTTGGACGGCGGCCAGTACACAAGCGTTTGTGGGCTGCCAGTCTTCTAAGATTAGTATCTCATTTTTAGGTGAAATGCATGGACATGGATGTTGATATTGTTACGTTTTAACCTTTTCAAAACGTTTTCCGTAGATTCTTTAATTGTAATGAAGTTAACAACACTCACGTCTTCAGTTTACAATAATCAACAGTTCAACACTTTATTTGTAACACACTATACTTGTAAACACTTTACTAAGAACACTTTACTAAAAGAAGAACACTTTCACTTAATCACTTTTTATTACTTAAGACACTTTACACGTTAGCGCAGCTAAAACTCGACTGACTGTTCAGCGTTAAGCTTCGCTGCTTTTATACCTCCAATGATCATTACTAGAACATGCTAGACATTTACAGAAGCTAATCACGCCACATCTTTAGTGCGATGTGCGATGACTCATCATGAACAAAAGATATACACACACAGCGACATACATACACGCGGCAGTGAAACTCAAACATCTGAGCCGTGCACATACATACACACACACACGAATATTATATCGTGCGGTGGTGGTTTCTTTTATTTGGCTGTTGTGCCTATTTATCTACACATGTGTGTCAGTATGTGCACACTCGCTGTGCTGCCGTTTTGTTTATCAACAAGTTTCCATGTAAGCATGTGTGTATATATGTACCTCCTGTGTTCATTTACAAATAATAACAAGACTACATACGCACATATAAAATAACGATGATTCAGTACGTTCTAGAACAATCACAATCGGTCCGTTCACGACCAAATTTGTAACAATATAAATATCTGCGAAACACACACATGCGTACATTCGTATCGCACACAAACATATTTAGTCCACACTATCACACTTTGTGAGCACACAGCACTATCATAAAATGTTAGTACTTTCTGACATTATGACACAATATGAGACCGTTTGAATACCGTAATTGTAAATGGTAGTATGTAGATCACAAATTAGTTTTATGTAATTTTAAGTTTAGTTTAATGTTTTTAACACCAACATACGTATGTAATCGTCGTTCCATGAGCAAGAACAAATGTAATAAATGTCACTGAATATCTTTGCATTTAAACTACATACATATGTATGTATATACATCAATATCAGCAAGTTGCGTTTGCCTTTTATCTAAATTAGAATAATACACATAGTTCTAAGTTGCTATTTTTATTGTTCTTTTTTAGCGTTATCTAACTTTGAAGTCTCAATAAATTCAATTCAATTATTTTGAAATAAGGAAAAAAAATGATTTAGGCCTCATATATTGTAGAGTGATTTTATATATACAGGAGCAGATCGAGCTAAACCTTTGGGGGGGGGGGGGGGGGGATTTTGTAGGGCATGGAGGGGGGATATCCCTTTTCTACCCCCCTGGATCCGCGCCTGATATATATGTATGTATATGTAGATATATGTATATATAGACAAATAGTTGAACACAAATCAAATCGGAAAGGGGTAAAAAGAGGATGAAATCGGTAATCCGGGATTTATCAAGCTGCCATTTAAATTCTAATAGCTTCTCAAAGAATGTTAAAAATGAATTTACTCGTGTCTGATAATTTTTTAAAAGTTTTGCATACTAACTGGATAAGTCAGGTTAAACTGAATTTTGGTACTTTTTTGATTTTCATTTATCTATAAAACAGATAAGAACAGGAAAAATATAAAAACTGAATTAGACTCCCCTTATAAAAATTTAAAATATTATATCTATTTTTTTTTTTTTTTTTAATTTGGACATTTAATGGTTAAAAGAGCATAATCGGTAATTCTGTATCTCCGAGTCTAATACAACCGCCAAAAAAGTTCAAAAAATACTTTAAAGCTTACTAAAACTAATCGGACAGGTGTGTTGTACTTCTTTGAAATTCTGACTTTTAGGGGGATAAAAGAGGTTAAAAGAGAAATTCGGTACTTTTTTGAATTCCGGAGACGGATAGGAGCACGAAAAAAGCAAAACTAAAATTTGACTCCTGTGAAAGAAATTTCGAGTTATGCGATAAAAAGGGCAAATGGTCAAAATCATTAATTCTTTATATCCGGACCATATGCAAGTAGAAAAAAAATTCTAAAACTGCTTGAAAGTCTAATACAAAATAATTGGACTGGTGTCTGGAATTTTTTTCCAAATTCTGAATTTTAGGGAGATCAAAAGGGCAAAATAAAGTAAATAAAATATGATAATGGTTTGTAGATGTCGCAGCAAAATTTATCTCGAAATGTTGATTTTAAAATTCCTACCCGGTACTGCAAATAAAAGAAGGATAACCTACGATATTATTAGAGAAAAAGAATATTTTAAAATTCAACATTTGTGATCACAGGAATGAAAAGATCATCACAGGTATTGAGGTATACAAAATTGGTTTTATCTCTTACGATATTGATGAAATTTAGTATCTGGTGTTTTATTTTCGAAAATAAATGCTTTTGTTGAATCTTAACATACAGGAGCATTTCCGGTGCATTTTGGGCAGCAAAATGGATTTGTAGTAGTCTTGGTCCTAGAAAAATCTATATTGTCCCAGTTATGGAACATTTTTGGTTTTGCTGCATACGAAATTCAATTTATATGACATTCAGCGGATTAATGGGAGTAAAAAATTTATCTGCCGCAATGTTATACTCATAAAGATTCAATTTGTCCAAGTTCTGGAAAATAACTTTGAACAAACTGATAAAAACAACATAATAGTTTTGACGGTATATGTTAATAAATGACTCGAAATCAACATTAATATCAGACCCAGGCTCGGTCAGTTACTAGGGTAAGTAAATATGGGGGAAATTTTGTAAATAAAAAACTAGTGGAGATGAGTCGTACATTTCAGTTTGGTCCCAATGTATCACTTGCTCTCATAATATGGGAAGAACAATACCCTCTCTGTAAATACAGGCTTTAGCAGTAAAAATACCTTACCAGAACGTCGTGCAGAATAACTTTTAATGTAATTTTTTATAGATTTACCCCCTAATTCATAAAAATTATAACAGGTTTATAAAGCTCGTATTTGACAGATTTTCCATACAAATATGTCAAATAACAGTCTTATAAGCCTGTTATAATTTTTATGAATTAGGAGGTTAATATTTAGTTATTTTTACTCCTTTTTTAGGGTTCCGTACTCATCAGAGTGAAACGGAACCCTATTACGGAGACAAGTACGTCCGTCCGTCCGTCACAGCGTCCATTCTCCGAAACGGTAAGAGCTAGAGAGCTGAAATTTTCACAGAATGTTGTTGTACCTTGCCGCTACAACAACAAATACTAAAACCAACAACAAGTCGAAAACTACCAGGTGTCCCCATACAACGAAAAGTTACAATTAGCCATAACTCTCAAACCGTAAAAGATAGAGAGCTGAAATTTGCATAGTGTATGTATTTATAGATGTTCTACAACAACAAACACTAAAACCCACAACAAGTCGAAAACTACCAGGTGTCCCCATTCAACCAAAAGTTACTATTAGGTATAGCTCTCGAACTGTAAAAGATAGAGAGCTGAAATTTGCATAGTGTATGTATTTATAGATGTTCCACAACAACATATACTAAAAGCAACAACAATCCGAAAACTACCAGGTGTCCCCATACAACCAAAAGTTACAATTAGCTATAACTCTTGAACCGTAAAAGATAGAAAGCTGAAATTTGCATAGTGTATGTATTTATAGATGCTTGTCAACAACAAATGCTAAAAACAACAACATGTCGAAAACTACCAGGTGTCCCTATGCAACGTAAAAAACATTGGCCGTAACTTTCAAACTGTATGAGATAAAGAGATGAAATGTGCACAATATATTTACTCGCATTTGGCTTACAATAACAAATGCTAAAAACAACAACAAGTCGAAAACTACCAGGTGTCCCCATACAACGTAAAGTAACAATTAGCCGTTACTCTCGAACTGTGAGCGACAGAGGGATGAAATTTGCACAATATGTGTATTCACATATGCTTCACAACAACAGTTGCTAAAAACAACAACAACTATAAAACTACCAGGTGTCCCTTTACAACGTAGAGTAATAGCTATAACTCTCGAACCGTAAGAGATAGAGAGTCGAAATTCGCACAGTGTATGTATTCCCAGATGCCTTACAACAATAAATTAGAAAAACAACAAGTGGAAAATTACTAGGTGTCCCCATACAACATAAAGTAGCTTTAAAAACAGAGAGATGAAATTTATTAAATATACATATGTATTCACATACGCCATTCCATACATACATTACACATACATACGTACGGAACCCTAAGAGTGCGAGCCAGCCTCGTACTTGACTCAATTTATTTATATTTTATATATTTATTTGAGCTTAAGGTCTTTTAGAATTTGAGTAATTATTTTTGTCAATATTTCGCTCTCCTTCGGATAGCTTCTTCAGGACAATAATAATGCAAAATGTTTTTTTTTTGGTTCTTCTTTTTTCTCTTCTTTAGGCACTTCCACTGTTTGCACAACTGGTACAACACTTGAGTCTAAGGAAGTTTTTGCTTTTTTGCCTGCTTTATCTTTTCCCTTGCCTTTATCTTTGCCTTTGCTGTTTGCCTTTTTAACCATTTCTTTGTTTTTTTTTTGCTCAAGAAGTGTGTAGTGATATTAATATTTAGTTATATTAATACGGTTAAAATTTTTAAGCCAAAAGTTGTATGAATTTGAATTTTGCGCTGAGAATTTTTATAAAAATTTTCTATTTGACATTTCTTTTCAAAAAGTGAATTAAAAAAAAAAAAAAAAAAACATTTTTCATTATTGTTGTCCTAAAGAAGCTATCCGAAGGAGATCGAAATATTGACAAAAATAATTACTCAAATTCTAAAAGATATTCAGCTCAAATAAACATATAAAATTTAATTTTTTATACGTAAAACTTCTCCAAATATTTTGTCGTGGAGATACAAATGTGTGAGGGTATAGACGTGTATGGGACACGGAGCTTCAAAAGAGTGGGAAATCTTCCTGGAGGAACTAATTTTTTCTCTTTCAAATTTTGCTGGTACTGAATTTTAAGTGAACAAGATTTCTTTAAAGTGGGCATAAGAAAAATAGTCTATTTGTTCTAAATTTTGTCTCAGCGTTTTATATCGGTTATAACAAACACATAGCACGATGAATAAATAGTTTGGCATCAAACATTTTTTCTGGTTAGCTTTCTTGGAAACGGTATTTCAAGGGCTTACCAACAGACATCGTTAAATCTGCTTCTTAATCAATACTGATCCAGAATATATATGTATAACGATATAGATGCGTCTAATTTTTCTGAGTTAAATTATTATCTCAGAAACGGCATTTCAGCAGTCGACAGTTGGGCAGACGGACATCCCTCAATCGAATTCTCTATCGATACTGATCCCGAATACATAAACTATGTAAGGTCGAAAATTAAAACAGACGGAATCACAAACTAATGTACATACCCTTAACACTGCTGTGAAGGGTATAACAAAGTTTAGATTCATGTAAGTGCGCAAAAAAGTATGTATTTAACATTAAAAGTTGCAAAATATGTGTATGAAATAAATTTATAGAATTGTGACCATTTTCAAACAATATTTTCTTCTTCAATAAATACGCTCTTATATACATACATATGTATGTATGTATGAATAAAAGAATACGTAGAAAAAAAGTTAATTTAAATCAAAATGAGAGGTGGCTGCTTATTCAACTCGAAACAGGAACTTCCCAATTTTTCCAGTCACTAAACAAAAAAAAAACACATTTATTTGGTTCTTAACGCAGCCAAATATAACAACAACATGTACACAGGCTAAGGACAGCAAAAATATGAATAGATCAAACAATTACACACAAATCACAACAGAAGTGAAGGAACACCTACTTTTCTTTTTTTTATATATTTTTATTTACACTTTATTAAACACTTGACGACAAATATACATATAGACTGTATATAACTTTGTAATTTCTACAATTTTCATTTGGTACCAATAAAGTGTTTATATTAAAGATCTGTCCGTCTGCAGGCTGGTGAAATCAGTGCTGGGCAAAATACATGCTCTGATTTATTTGAAATATCAAATATACGAAAGTTATATGTATACATACATATATATATACATATATATATATGTATATATATATATATATATATATATATATATATATATATATATACATATATATATTTATTTTAAAAAAATATTAATATTCAACAAGGAACTTAAGACCTAAAGAAATAAATTTCAATTGGCTCTTATAGCGAATAAATAATAAACAAGGAACTTTCCTTGTTGAATATTCAAAAACTTTTACTTTTTGATACTTTCAAGAATACAAGTTGTTGGTAACCAAAGGTCACCTGTTGTAAGGAAGTGCTATAAAAAGTGAAGGTGTTGCAAGACGTGTAAAATGCTTTCTGTATAAAAAGTTTGTTTGAGCATTTCGGATTCTCATTTTGTTCATGAGAATTTTGGAATAAGTAGTTGGGCTTCAAACATTCTTTTTAGAGTTTTCAAGTCAACTGATGAGTTGTTTAGCAACAACGAAATGTCGGCGGCATATAGACGGCTAAAAAAAGAAAGAAAGCATTAAGGTCTATTTTTTAGACCTAAAGTAAAAAATATTAATGTACATATTTTATTTAATTTGTGTTAGAAAAGTTTTCTCAAGACAATTAAAAGGGTTGAAATGCATACAACTTTTTACGAACACAGCAAAACTCATAAATTCATATACATGAATGAATTCGTAAATATAAAGGGTGTTTTTTTCGCTGTATAGACTTTTAAGTTGCAATAAAACAACGATGGATTATTCGATTGACATGAATTTTATTTATCCGAAAGATAATCTTGTGGCATTACATTTTAAATATGATTTATGGCATATGACCGCCACGGCTGGCGCGGATGTAGTCCAATCTGGACGTCCAATTTTCGATGACTTTTTCCAACATTTGTGACAGTATAGCGGTAATAACACGGCGAATGTTGTCTTCCAAATGGTCAAGCGTTTGTGGCTTCTCCGCATAGACCAATGACTTTACATAGCCTCACAGAAAGTAGTCTAGCGGTGTTAAATCACAAGATCTTGGAGGCCAATTCACAGGTCCAAAACGTGAAATTAGGCGGTCACCAAACGTGTCTTTCAATAAATCGATTGCGGCACGAGCTGTGTGACATGCTGCGACGTCTTGTTGAAACCACGTCTCCCCGACATCACGGTTATTCAATTCAGGAATGAAAAAGTTAGTAATCACGGCTCTATACTGATCACCATTGACTGTAACATTTTGGCCATCATCGTTTTCGAAGAAGTACGGACCAATGATTCCACCAGCCCATAAAGCGCACCAATCAGTCAGTTTTTCTAGATGTAACGGTGTTTCGACGTACACTTGAGGATTAGCTTCACTCTAAATGCGGCAGTTCTGTTTTTTGACGTAGCCATTCAACCAGAAGTGCGCTTCATCGCTAAACAAAATTCGCTTATGAAAATCGGGAACAACGGCAATCTCGTTTTGCACTAAAATTGCACTATTTGCAAGCGTTGTTCAGGCGTGAGTCTATTCATGATGAATTGCCAAACCAAGCTGAGAATAAATCACTTGAAAACTTTTAAATCGGTCGCCATCTCAAACAGTAATGCCAACTTAAAGTTCTATACATGGAAAAAAAACACTCTTTAAATATATAACAATCAACAATGTTTTAGAGAATCCTTCAAAATATTTTTATCACACTAATTTAAAAATTTTCTTTTAGATGTGCCAAAACATTTATTTCTTCTGTGTTATTGTTTATTCTTTCAAACCCGAAGAAAAAGTACGGGCTGTTTCGTGCAAGAAGAAGAAGCATAATTTTCTCCCACAAATGCTCTAATTGACCCAATTTTAAAGTACGGGAACGCTTTTCAAGCAAACTGGGATCCCAAAGTGGAAAGAAACAGAGCTAATATTTTTAAACAAATAAAATTATAGTATACTACATATAAAACTTCACAATGAAATTTCACAAATAGTTATTGTAAACCAAACCTTTACTGAATGCCCTTCTTTGCATACAAACCAATCTTTAAGTAATTCTCAATTGCCGAAAGTAAAAATATTACTAAGAGCTTACTGCAAAATATTGGTAAGCAGTGTTGCGTTACCTTTCGCTTACAAACCTGATTCCAGGTGAACCGATATTTTTGCTGGGCTGTTCCGCTAAATTGAAAATGTATTGGTACATATTTGTGGTACATGTTAGTATCTAATTAGAAAGTTTTGAAATTAATTATCATATTGTTTTTAGCCTAACTTCAAATTTCTCAATTAGTACCGTTATCGTATTTATTGTAAATAAACAATTCAATGCTATCTTAAGTAACATTTAATAAAAAATTAAATACAAATTATTGAGATAACGATCGACTATCCCAAGATTTGTGGGAGGAATTAAGGCAATTAACTGCGCTATAAACACACGTGACACTCAAATAATCTGAACAATAACAACTCATTGACATTTATTCTTAACATACATACGATATAAAAAGACACATACAAAAATTACCGCCTCGAGTCAAGGAAACATGGTAAACGATTAGTTTGAAAACAATAACACCCACAGAATATACTTCGTTTTAAATGAAGTTGCAACTGCTGTATGGTGGGTTATTTTTCAGCCGCAAGCAAAAAACGACATTATTCGGTTCCGGTGGCATAGATTGAAGTCCTGCTTCTGAAGATTATTTTGAATGCGCGAACAATATTTACATTGATTCACTTGCTACTTTCTTTGTCATTTATGTACGTACATTAGGGCGGTACTTATTTTGTAAAATGTCGAAATTCAATAACTGCACACCCTGATTTGTTTACGCTTGGCCTAAATAGTGTACTTGGAAAATTTTACAATATTTGAGTTTATACAAATGTAGTAATAAAACTTACTAAACGTGTTCGTCTTTATTCAACTGTTAATATCGAGGGTTTTTGGTCTGGAATAATTACCCCTAACATTTCCTTGGGTCATAAATGGCGCATTATTTACACTTTTCATATGTTTCTTATTCAAATGCAAATGTAACTCTTCAATGTAGCTCTATTGCTATATAATACATAGTTCTTGTGAAACATTATTGAAATCTTGAAAATCATGTTATTATACCCTTCACAAAAATGTGTAAGGGTATATATAAATTTGTGATTCTGTGTGTAACGCATTGAAATAACCATCTAAGACCCCATAAAGTATATATATTCTGGATCAGAATCAATATAGATAACGATTAAGCGATGTCTGTCTGTAGTCGTTGAAATACCGTTTCTGAGAAAACATTTTGAGATAGAAACCTCATTCTTTTGCTAAAATGTGTGAAATCCCGGTAGTGGGTCTGTTACTGAAACTCAGTAAGATCGGTCCACGGATACCCGAGATATATCCAAAAAACCGGGTTTTGCGGGGTGCTTCTGGCCGCTTTTTTTGGTAAGATTTTTGAAAAAAAATTTTTCCTAAAAAGTTAGCCATATCATTTTCAATGCCCATTAAATCCCAGAAATCAATTTTTGAAATCGGCCTGTATATACCCGAGATGCAGCGTCTCCCGATTTTTCAAGAAATCGGCTCTATAAGCCAAATAAAACCACTTTTGGCACCAAAAATCAATCAGAATGGTACATATATCATTGTGAAGGGTATTTAAGATTCGGCCCAGCCGAATATAGCACTCTTACTTGTTTTTTCATAAATTTTAGGTCTTAAATGTTCCATTTTATATTAATGCAAAGTTTTATAGGATTTTTGAAATGACTACTGCATAGTAAGTCAACTTTTAAATATCTAGAAAACATCTGTTTAAAATATGTGGTTGCAAAACTTTCTAAAATAACTCTTAAGGCTTACACTACACTTTACTAAATATAAAATGTTGCTTAACGTTTTGGTTCGATGTAGCAAAAGCTCAATCAGCTATTCCAAAGGTAGCAAACCACTTGTACTATTAAAGCGAAGACTTAGTTGGGATTTACTTACCTCATCCCAGGGCATCTGGGAAAGTAAAGCTAAACTTGCTGAAAAAATTGATATTAGAAATTTCGAAGGTTTACTAGAAAAGCTGCCTTTGAAGGATTTGTCAATCAAATTTGATTTACTAAACTTAATTAGCTAGCAGGCGTATATACACATAGAAAAAATATGGTTGATACAGTCACAATTGCAAACCATCATTAATATTTGTGGTTAGGTTATGTTACGCGAGCCGCCGGTCCTGAGACCGGCTCACTTGGGTCCTAGAAAGGTCCCGATGTGTTAGGTAACAATATATGTACGTTCATACATAATGTTTATATTTTATTATCGTTCCGAACATGATTCTCACAATAATAATGTTAAACATTTTAGTTTCAACAATGTACATATATTTTATTAATTACACTTAAATACCCAATTTTTAAAGTTTTCGCAAACTTTTAAAGTTTTTCTGAACACAAGGCAAGGCAAAATGATAACATTGAGCCACGTACGAGACTGACTTGCACAGCAAGGGTTCCGTACTACCCTTTAGCCTTTAGTTTTTAACTTTTTAAAACTAAAGGGTGCCTCGTGTATGAACACCAATTAAATTTTAACTTTTAGCTATTTTTTGAACTTGTTGCTGTACAGGACTGCGAACTACATATGTATACTGTGAAAGTTTTAAATCTCTATCTTTTATGGTTCAAAAATGAAAGTCAGCTTTAAAATTAAAGGGTGTTCCCTTACAAAAGGCATGATACATAGTTGTTGTTGTGTAGGTCTGGTAACTGCATATACTGTGCAAATTTCAAGTCTCTATCAATTATGCTTCAAAAGTCACAGCTATTTGCAGTTTCTTGAAAATTTCAGCTTTCTAGCTCTTATGACTTAAAAGTTACAGCCAATTTTATCTAATTTTCACAGTATCTTGTATGAGGAGCTCTCTTAAGCTAGATTTACACGATTGAAGGTATTTTGAAATCTTATCAAAATTTTGAAAATTTATTTTGATGTGCTGTTTACACGTTTCAAAAATTTGATAAAAATATTCTTTCAATATATTTCAAAATCATTTGATAAAAATTTGATCAAAATTTGTTGAAGCTAATTTACACTATTGGTAAACTTTTTATATTGAAAGTATTGAGTTTGATCAGGTGATTTGCTTTTTTGTGAAATAATTTATAATTTATTATTATAAAAAAAGCAATTAATAAGTATGGACGACGACACAATCATCATAGCATCAACATTTTTAATATTGGAGGAAGAAGTAGCTGATAATAATGCAAAGAAAAGAAGAAAACAAAAGGAACATTGGGTTCGACCTTACCTTTTGGAAGATAATGGTATGTATGCCTCTTTTAGGGAGCGATTGAAAAGGAATGATCCCGAACTATACAAAAACTTTGTACGAATATCACCAGACGATTTTGATTATTTGCTTAATCTCGTCACCCCATTAATAGAAAAGGCCAATACTAATATGCGGCAATCTATATGCCCTGGAGAACGCCTGGCTATTACTTTAAGATTTTTAGCTACTGGGGACAGTTACGCAGGTCTGATGTTCTTGTTGAAAATATCTAGATCATCGATATGCAATATTGTGCCTGAAGTCTGTGCTGCATTATATAAAGTATTAAAAGATGAATTTTTAAAGGTAAAAACCAATTTATTAAATAAGAAAAAAACATATCTAAAATAATATTTATTGGTACAGATGCCAGCAACAGAGGAGGAATGGGAAAATATTTCCCAAAGTATAAATAAAACATGGAATTTTCCTAACTCAATCGGGGCATTCGATGGAAAACACATCGATATTATAGCACCAGCACACTGTCGAAGCGCATATTTCAATTATAAAAAGAAAAACAGCATTGTTCTGATGGCGCTTGTGGACGCAAACTACAATTTTGTTTACCTCGACGTTGGTGCAAAGGGTAGAGAGTCCGCAAATTATCATTTATGGTATCACTTTTAAAAATATTGATATACATATGTATTATTGCACAAACATATAATTATTAAATATGTAATACTTACCAACTCATATTAATTTATTAATATTAATTTTATTCTTCAAGAAATTTATTTACATTGCCACTTGCCGCAACAAACATATGTACATTCGTAAATAAACACAGCTGATATGTATTGAATCAAAAGAATGAACATGCTGTCAAATTATTTATAGTTATCAATATTGCCAGATGCGATTTTGATGCTTGTTTACACGGCATCAATAAAATCGTCAAAAGTTTTGTTCAATAAATTTTGATCAATTCATTTTGAAAAAATTTTGCTGTTTACACGAGTTTAAAGCATTTTGAAGAAAATTTCAATCGTGTAAATCTAGCTTTAGTCTTAGAGCTCTCTCTCTCTCTCTCTTTATTGTTTTTAGTATTTGCTGTAGCGCGGCCGGGTAACCACATATACTGTTAAAATTTCAGCTCTCTAGCTCTTAACGTTTGGGAGAATGGGTCCTGTGACAGACGGACGGAAGTAGAAGTCTCAGTAATAGGGTTTCGTTTTATTCTATTAACACGGAATCCTAAAAAATCGACACAAATCACTGCACAAAATAAACTAAAATGTCCAAAGCTGATAACGTATGTATATACATATGTATATGTATATATTTTCTTGAAGTTGTTCTTATGTGCCATAATATTGTGGTTCTTTTGCTGAAAGAAATAGAGTTATTTAATTATGTATTTATATGTACGTATATTAGAGCGACTTACCAAAAAAAAGTGCTTAATGTACCCTTCTAAAAATGAACCTTGGACTTTTCTAAGATAACAATTAAAATTTCGTTAGATGATGAACCGTATGCAGACTCTAGTTTATGTGGCGCATCTTAAATTTTTAAGAGTATTTTATATCTATCTATTTCTGTTTTTGAGAACAGTTTTGAAAATATAAAGAAAAAATTTAATATTTTTTTTAATTTGGAATATTTGAAAATGCAAACTAGCACGAATTTCGAAAAAAGCTGAGACCCATGTTTAATTAAATCGCTTAAAGATTAAATTCCGTTAATTTGGAATTTTTATTACAAACAGCCACGAGAAAAAATTCAAAAACCGTTTTTTTTTACAGAATATCCCTAAAAAAGTACATGGATGCTCGTCCTTGGACACATTATATATACAGTTGGACGCGTCTTAAAAAAACCTTTCTTATGATGCCCATATTGTATATGTTGGTAAGGAAACAGATTCTTAAATTAACAAAACATGCAAAAATAGACCCGACACGGGAGGTCAAAGCTAGAGCCGAAATATTTTAAATGTTATCTTAAAAGAGTCCAAGGTTCATTTTTAGGAGGGAACACCTTGCACGAATTTTGCTTCCATACAACTTGAGTCGCTCTAACGTATATGTATTTGCAAAAAACTTACCTGTTTCAACAAACGTCTGATAATTTATTTCATCAGTTTTTTCAAATAGTAAGGCTATTTAATTTTATAAAAAGAGCAATTTTCACATATTCTAATATGTTTGGCTGGATCAGACGCAGCGTATTAAGCGTAAAACATCATATAGTATTGTGAATTAAAAATGTTAAAGAGAAAAACAGAAATGAAAAAAATGGTCGTAGTGACCAGTTATTCAACATGTCTTTTTTTCTCTGCGTGTATGTCTATATATTTTCATATGAAAATAGGTAAGAATCAAAATTTTTACATTTGGTATATTTTCACTTGTTTATATAATATGAATAAAAAAAATCAGTTTTTTGCATTATCAAGTTTTAAAACCAATGAAACAAAATAAAATGACTTAAAATTCATATAAAAGTTTGTAACTTCATAGAATATGTCATTTATGATCCAAAGAAAGAAAACAATTGAAATTAATCTGTATTTGAAGGTTTCACATTTAATTTGGAAGAGGTGTACGAAAATTGTGAATAATGGGCCATTTCTGAGCCTAACATTTATTTTATTGTTAAATTCGAATCAATTTAAATTTTATAATACATTTCTGGTGGAAAATTTTGCATCTGATCTTTCGATCTCTGTGTGCCGCGGTTGAGAATTATCCGATCTGGCACACAATTTTTAAGCGAAATGTAAAAAAAATCTAATTTTAACATTTTGCAAATTAAGTGCTCCCTAATGTGCATGTGCTCTTATACATAACAGTGCATGTGAGTGTAACGTCAGTTATAAATTTTACGTGGCACGTGTTGGCACAATTATTGTTTATCCAAACAATTTGTGCTGGCATACGGACGATGAATACTTTCACTAAGCTATTTATTAGTTAAGGAAACACTAAAATTTTACTCATTTTCATGTTGTTGTTAACGAAAAAAAAAAAAAAATTTAAATTATATACTGCAAGCAGTAGCACGCTTCAATCCCATGGGGAGTCTGACTATTCATGCCACAAGACCCGATTTCCGTTCATTTTCTATATATCTCTCTCTTTCCCTTTGTCATGGCTCTTTTTGTTCTTTGTTAATATGAAAATAAGTTAATATGCGTTGAATACAGAAACGCTGCACCTTTATTTTACTCTCGTACACATGATGTGACCGCCAAGTGGCAGGGAATGAAGAATTCATAAATTTCTTCATTCCATCATTGTTGGACGATGACACACAAACACATTAACTTTTTCTGAGTGCTGCCACGAAATTGTTGCAATTGTTTTAAGTCACGTGTCAAAATGGCATACATTGGCCTCAGAAGCACGTGACTACGTCATTTGTTCCATTCACAAGGGAAGAGGAACAAAACTAATTTTTTACTCCACCCAAACAAGGGTGGGTTACTTTCTCGACGTCAGTTGACTTTGAATTTATTTTCTATTTTTTATTTCACCAAATTCGTATTTGTAATGTTTTGATTATTGCCACTTTGCACACGTGACATTTAAGTGTTTGTTAAAATTATCCTTTCACTTCATGCGTTGCTTTGTCCGTTAAACTGATAAAAAAAAAAAAAAAAAAAAAAACGGAAAAATATGTCTTTCGTCATAATGAGGAAAACCACTGTTGCCGACAACTCAACACTATTAAAATGTCGTTTGGAGTTCGTTATGGAAAATCGTTTTTTACGATGTTTTCCGGGAACATTTTTATTATTTAGTGTGCGCTTAGAACCATTTTTAGTTTAAATCAAACCTCTTTCGATTTCAACGATCTTTTTTTTTCAAATTAAACGAAGATTTATTTAATTTAAACGAAAACTTTCCGGGAACTCTTGCACAAGATTGATGACATTCCAGAACCTCGTTTTTGTATATTTTTCACATGGAAAAGTTGTCTCTTAAAATATGAAATAAAACAATTCATAGTTTCTTCATTGGCAAGAAAAAAAGTATGTCTTTTTTTCCTAGGTCAGTCACGGAAAGCAGCTCTAGCGCAATACTATCGAATGGAGAAACCTTAAATAAAACACCAGAATTGAAAACGGAATATCAGCGAGTTCTTCAAGAATATCTTGTGCTAGACCACATGGAACTCATAGCCAAAGGTCAATCAAACGCAGAAAAGCAGTTTTCATTTGTTTTACCACATCACGCGGTACATAAACCTGAAAGCAAGTCAACTAAAGTTAGAGTGGTCTTCAATGCATCAAAAAAGAGTGAAAGTGGGTTTTCGTTGAACGACATACTTCATTAAGGCCCAACTTTACAAACAAATCTCATGCATATTATTTTAGGTTGGCGCAATTACAAATATGTGTTTACTGGGGACATCCAGAAGATGTACCGACAGATATTAGTGCATAGGATGATCGCCCATATCAACAGATCTTGTTTCGAAGTGAAACAGACGAATTTGTCAAACAGTATCAACTGAAAACGGTCACATTTGGGTTAAACTGTGCTCCTTTTTTGGCCATACGAACACTCTTAAAACTTAGCGAAGATTGCAAATTGCAATTTCCGGAAGCCACAAAAATTTTGAAAAATGAAATTTATGTGGACGATATTTTGTCTGGAGGACATACTATCGATGATGCTATTGCTAAACAAAAACAACTTAACAGCGCTTTAAGCTCAGCAGGCTTCCCACTAAAGAAAATAGCTGCAAACAACCATTCTATTCTAGAAAATTTGGCCCGCGAGGATCTTCTTGATGAAGATTTTTTAAAATTAGAGACTACCAGCACAGCAAGTACCTTGGGGGTTCACTGGAACGCTATGACAGACTCATTTTACTACGTGGTACAGCCGATTGAAGAATTACCGTCATACACAAAGAGGCAGATTTTATCAGGTATAGCAAAGCTATTCGATCCACTAGGTTGGTTAAGCCCACTGGTCATAAAAGCTAAACTATTGATGCAAGACTTATGGGAATGTAAGTAACATAGTAGAAAAATGGAAAGAATTTGTTAGAACGTTGCCACAGATTTCTTCTTTGAAAATTCCAAGATGGACAAACTTTTCTCCACAGTATCGAATTCAAATCCATGGATTTTGCGACTCTTCGGAAAGAGCCTATTGCGGCACAGTTTATATGCGAACTGTTAGTTCAGAGGGAGAAATATTTTATGATCTACTCTTAGCCAAAACCAAAGTAGCGCCATTCCAAAGCTCGAGTTATGCGGAGCATTACTACTCTCAAAAATGGTGAAAGGCTTAAGGGAAACCTATAATGTATCATATGGACTCTTTCTTTGGACAGATTCATCAATTGTACTTGGATGGCTACAAAAGCCACTTCAAGTCTTGAAACCTTTCGTAGCAAATAGAGTCGCAGAAATAATGAGTGTGGGGGACAACGAGAACTGGATACATGTTAGATCTGAAGATAATCCAGCAGAAATTGGCACCAGAGGTTGCTCTACACAAGAACTGCTCCAAAGTGAAATGTGGTGGCATGGTCCTCCTTGGCTATTAAAACCTGAAGAATCGTGGCCAGAGCCTCGCACATTCGGTCCTACAGATTTAGAATGTAAACGAACATCAAACTTCCATGTGAATACTTCTTCCATTAGCAACGTAAAACAAGTGGTGAAGAATCAAGAAAATCCTTCAGAAGACATCCTGATGCAATTTTCATCCTATTCTAAAGCGCTCCGGGTATTGGGCTATGTACTTCGCTTCATAAATTGCGCACGCAAACAGTCCGTGCCCAAAGAACCATTCATAACTTCCGAAGAACTTAATTCCACAAAATATCGAATTATTATGATAACCCAACTAGTTCACTATCCTGACGAATATGCGTGTATCACAAACAAACGTTCTCTCAACCGAAAAAGCAAACTTCTCCCACTGAATCCGTTTCTTGACAAGAATAATCTACTTCGGGTAGGAGGTAGACTCAGTAATTCTGGATTAAGTTATGATGAACGACATCCAGAAATAATTCCAGAAAAATCGCACTACGCTCATCTTCTCGTGAATTATACTCATAAAATTTTACTTCACTCTGAGCATCATATTATGCTGAGAGCACTAAGACAAGGCTTTTACATACCGCGTATAAAGAATATCGTTCGAAAATGTATTCGAAATTGCACGCCATGCACTATATACAAACGGAGATTTCAACAACAAATAATGGCTGCACTTCCATCTGAACGAGTAAACTTTTCACTTCCCTTTACGTATACTGGCGTCGATTTCGCAGGACCTTTCTCCTTAAAATCATCTCCCTTACGAAATGCCAGGCTTGTTAAGGGATATGCGGCAGTTTTTGTTTGCTTTTCTACAAAGGCAGTACACCTGGAAGTGTGCTCCGACTTATCTACTGATTGCTTCTTAGCATGTTTCGACCGATTCACCGGACGGAGAGGCCTGCCTAAAACCATGTACTCCGACAACGGCCGAAACTTTCTGGGCGCAAGCTTGAAATTGCTCAAAGCCCACAACTCATTCCTCAAAAATTCTGAAAAATCACTGGCAGACAAATATGGCTCGCATGGGTTCTCCTGGTCATTCATACCGCCATACGCCCCACATATGGGAGGTTTGTGGGAGGCGGCAGTGAAAAGTATGAAGTCTCATTTGAAGAAGATCGCTGGTAGCATTCATTTTACATTCGAAGAATTCACTACTTTACTTATTCGAATAGAAGCTATACTGAATTCAAGACCGTTGTCTCCTTTGACAGAAAACCCCGATGAACTTCTTCCTCTGACACCCGGACATTTTCTGCGGGGAGCTCCCATAATTGCAATCCCTGAAACTCTAGAAGAGCATATACCACAAGATCTTACCCTCATAAAACGGTGGAAGCGGTTGAAACTAATTCAGCACGTATTTGCCCAAAGGTGGAAAAATGAATACCTCACCGAATTGCAGCGCCGATTCAAGTGGAAAAAGGAATACCGCAATACTAAAATAAATGATCTCGTAATCATTAGAGATGACTCCCTACCACCCACAGAATGGCGTTTAGGCCGTGTTACTAAGATTTTGCCTGGAAAGGATGGTCAAGTGCGAGTAGCAGAGATACGAACGCAAAATGGCCTTATAACGCGCCCTGTCGTTAAACTTTGCTTATTACCTACATGCCAAACCGTTTGCAACTAAGCCATAAATCTTGCAAACAAAAACAGAAAGAAAGCAATTCGTTGCAAAACAGAAAACTAGTTGATCAGTATACATATATTCTTTATTTCTTTTCTCTTTAGCCAACATGTTCAACAAACCGAGATGTCACCTATGCCGTAAAAACCATCCCCTTAAGTATTGCCACATATTCCAAGCGATGAATCCTCATGATCGCAGACAATTTGTTCTACAAGTGAACTATTGCTTAAACTGCTTTGCCCAGACACATACTCGAACTGGGTGCGAGTCTCCAAATCGATGTGAACGTTGTCTCGCCAAACACCACACCATGCTTCATCGTAATCCTCAAGAGGGCAACCGCTCCTCTTCGAGTTATGAAGAAGATGTTCCACCAGCCTTTGAAGACAAAGATAAACATTTACCTATCACCAACGGATCGCATATACCTCCACTAGTGAGTGTGAAGGTAACTCATCAAATGCAAGTGGCGACTCTAACATATCTACTAGACCAGCAATCCGAAGAGTCATTTATTTTACAACAAAGTGCAGTTTCGTTTCATGCGTTGCAGTCGACACCGGGCTCGGCTAGTTTTGGTCAGTTTGAACTATCAAGCATACATCCACAGGAGGTGACAACCATAACTCTGCAACTTTTCATCAAAGATAAGGTCAAATTCACGCTCCCCGAGTCTGTGCGTGATCCCTTTGTCAGAGAGCATTTTCACTATTTGAAGCCTCTTGCTCATCCTAAATTTGCGACATGCCGTAAAATCGATGGTGTTTTAGGTAAAGACACATTCCGGAAAATTTTGAAAGGATCAATTCATCGTCCCAACATAGGGCTACCCCGAGCCCAGAAGTCCATCTTTGGATGGATAATATACGGAGAATGGAATGGGTGCCTCTGCAAGACTCATTCTCGCCCAAGAGAATGTTGAACCGTGTTCAACCTACATGTACATATAAATGTCTTTCTTTTTGTTTGTGAGATATGTGTATTACTTTTTTTATATTTAGGAGATGTAAGTCAATCTCTTATATTGAAGTTAATTCATTACTCAAGGAGAGTATTATTCTTTATTCTTTTGGTTAACTACATTTTGTCGCGCAGCATTGTGCGACCTCAAATCTTTCTCATATATATGTTCAGTTTTTTATTCATTAGTTAGTTATAAACGTGGAGTTACAAATAAACATTATGTTATAAGAAATAACGTGCCTTTTATTATCAACTTTATAAAGGGACAAAGTACTCTACAACAAATTATGCAAAAAGGTTTCATAACACTTTTTTAACACATCCTAATGTTAGATAATTACAAAAAACTTTTTATATGAACATGCAGAAATGTACTTTAATTAACAAGAAAATATTTTTTCAATTTTTAGGCTTCGTCTGGTAACATGTTGAAACTACAATTTTTCATCTTTTGTGAATAAAATCAAAAGTTGCGCACCGATTTTGGTCATTTAAAGCTTGTTTTGTTTCAAACATAATTCTTTATACATATGTATATATGGGAAAATTTATTGGCATAGCCTAATTTTTCAATTTTTTATGCAGTTTTAAAGATCACAAAATTTCAAGAATTTGAAAAAAAAAAAAATTTTTTTTTCCAAAAAAAAATTTTTTTTTCTAAAAACAAAAAATTTTTTTTAATGAATTATATATCAAAGGTAATTTTATTGCGGAATTTCGGTACTAAAGTTCAATAAACGAAAAAGTTTTTTAGTTAGTTCAATGCATGTAGTGCAACCTCCTCCATTTTTAAAATAACGGTAAATCTCGAAAACGCGAGCTCACCTAGAAAAACGGATAGCACCACTGAATTCAGCATACCCGAATTATGTTTAGTCACTAGGTGCCCCGTTTGTCGGCAAAAAAAAGTTCCAAATTCAAGCACAGTGTTATTAGCTATATTCACAAAAACCTTACTTGTTTCATTTGCATGGTGACATCAATATTTTTGAGCCATTAGCTAGTCTTAGGTAGTTGACAGACCTAAATTTAGTTTAATAATATTCTCGTTTGGCAACTTTTAAAAGGTTAACTTTTTCATAGATTCTGAAAAATGGTTGAATAGTTCACCGGTTTTGAATCTTTTCCTTCTAGCATACGTTATGTATTTTTTGCATCATACGTAAGCCAGGGGCTTACGTTGTCAAGAACAAATTTTGCATACCCAAAAAAAAAAGTTTTTCACTTTACTTCTCTTGTCTTCTTTAAAAATGTTAATTACTCCCGTTTCTTCAACTTTGAGGAAGTAAAAATTGAACTAGCCTGATAAAACCAACTGAGTACCAACTGTAAATCGAATAGTTCGACTATAAAGTTAATATTAATACATACAAGTTGTTTTTTTTTTACAAAAATGAGGAAATGATATTACGAGAATAGATGTCATTGCACTCTAAGACAAAATTGTGAGATAAATAGACCGAAATATAGTGGTAATAACTTTTTGCATGTGTAGATAATTTTATAAAAATTATAAAATTATATTTTATAAGATCATAATAAAAACATCAGATTAATTAAAGATTATAGTATTATATATGTATATACATACATACATATGTATGTATAAGAAATCATATGATTTAATAAAAACTTGTCTTCTAGAACATTTTAGTGCTTAATACGAATTTCAATTCTGTTTTGCTTGTACATATCTTTTTAATAAATTTCGTTAAAGACATGGAGATTCCACATCAGTATGAGGTTCTGTTAGCAGAACATTATAATTATAACTCATATAACTCGCCTTAAGGAGACATACATATGTACATATATTGTCATCGCTTGTGAACACAGATAATTCGTTCAGTTTCCTTTTAATATCTGCTCATTGCTTCAAAAATGGATTATCACCCGCAGAATGCCAGCATTTCAAATTTTTATGTGATAGTAATTTATCTAAAATGTGTTTTAAGGTTTGATCATGCAGAACTAGAGAGTTTTTACATTCAGACCAGGGGGCTAATTCCCTCATTTGCTTGCGAACGTTTTTTCACTCGAACTCATGAGTTTATGCTCGTTTGGGATTCCCTTATTCGATTTCGCATAAAATGTATCGAAATTTGAGATGATGTGATTCGACAGTGAGTGATGATTCGAATGCAACCATGCGAGTTTTTACTGGTATATAGAATTTCAATCGAAATAACGTATAACATAAAGAAGCGGAAAAAAGAAAATGTAAGTTGGAGGGCTTCTGTAATCCAAAGTGGGTTCCATCCACACAGCCAATAACTGTGAATAGTAGATATTAAATATAATAATTGGGCAAATTACAATAGCGTCTATATACACTTATCTCCGGGAACTTTAAATTTGGTCGTGAAATATTCCTAGCACTCATCATTTTCTTGGGGACTAAAATGTATAAAATGGGTGCAAAGCTTCCGCTCCATTTCGTCCAGCACTCGCTTGATAATTTTTGAAGTGGACTTTGACTGATACCAATCAAAAAGTCGTTCCCAACAGAATGTTGGTAAGTTCACGACGCCAAAAGTGACAAAGTTGCTGCTAGTTGAATTTTCGGTGGAACTATCGTGGAGAGCTGTAACATAAACTCAATTTCACGGAGTATATATGTACATAATTAAACCTTCCGTCCGACTCGGAAGGAGATAATTGAAAGAGAAAAATAGGGTCCATTTTATGTGTATTTAATCAAGATAAACTTCAATATTTTTTGGCACAAATGAAATATTGTTGAACTTTTGTCGTACATAAAATTATGACTTTGTTTACAATTTATTCAGTGTTGTAAATTGATATTTACACCTTTACGAGTTTTTCGTTCAGTGATGAAAAGAACATCACTGAACGAAAAACTCGATTCGTAGCGTGTCGAGTAACATCATTAGAAAATTACGAATTATCGAAACCAATTTCTATTCGAATCTAATTTCGATCACGAATGAGGGAATTAGGTCCCAATACTTAGAGGATGACCTCTATACATGCATTACATTGTACTGGAACTGGGAAAATAGCAAGAACGGTGGTTGAAAAAACGGAAATGGGGAGTGTTGGTGGACGTTTGAGTGAGCAAAAAATGTTATAACAGAAAGAAAAACAGAACATTTGTTTTTGGAAAGCTGATAGTCAGGATTAACAGTGCTAATGTCTATTTAGTGTCCACTGTATATACCTTCTACTCTTTCTAGTTGACAACATTTACCAAAACCTCTTTAGTATTGCAAAAGGTTGACGATATAGAACAAAAAGATACAATAATCATGGTAATACCTATTACGAATGTATAATTTGACGGACTTATCTTTAAAGATATAGTACATATGTAAGTATGTATGTATGTACATACTACATACATATACATGTGTCACCAAATATTTGTAATCCAACAATTTTAAATTTTATAAGAGAGATGGCAATCATTGTCATCACTGTCAACATGACATTTGTTACGATGTTTTAGTTCTTTCGTGACCGTAACAGAGACAACACACTCAACGCGGATAAATGCTCTGAATTCAATATACATAAATAATGTGTGGCACTTGGCCACAGAAGACACGGGCTGTTGCAGGCCTATACATTGGGCTCACAGGACTTGCAAGGGCTTCCACAGAAGGAGCTAGTACTGTTTCTTGATGTATTAAACTCGTGAGGGAAAAGGGTTGCACAATAGATCATTCTTGGTCGCAGTGCAAAGGGCCATCCTGGACCAACCTAGTAATAATAAATAATACAATACAATATAAATAAACTTTTCACTTGTAATGTATGTATATTATAGTTTGTGTTTTAATTAGGAACTTGAATAGAAACGTTTGTTTATTAAGATCATATTTGACAAATATCTATATGTACATACATACATATGCCATATGTACATACATACATTTGCCAAATAAACATGGAATATTTTTTTAAATAAGCCAATAAAAAAAGCTCGCCTTTACCTATTACGACTACACATGACAAAAAAAAAAACACGTCCGCTCTGATCAAAAGTTTACAAACGACCCAAAACAATAGTATATACATATAATTTACCATTAATCTTTTTTGTCCAAAAACGGTGACGCATGTATGTACATACATATGTAAGTATGTATGTGTATCATTTTTCAGGCTTGAAATGTGATTTTGTGCGGTTCAGCAGAATTCGGCAAATCCATAGTTTTTTGAGAACAGTTTCTTTTACTCTCATTTTATCGGACTTTACCCAGAATCTCTTCAAACAAACTTAATGCCAAAAAAGTTATCATTTGGCGCAGCAAAACTGTAAATATTTTTCATTATAAAAAAAATAGATGAAAATGCTATTTTTCATTTGGTTGCTTGAATACAAAATCATATTAAATTATAATGAAAGTCCTGTGGTGGAAATTTCTAACCAAAAAGTACGAAATCAGCCTCGTTCTCTACTTTTTTTGTGTGTGTGTTTTACTTAACGTGACTCATCTTTATGGCATATGAATGGCCAGCAGTAGCACTTCACAAAAATGGGTGCACGCAGTAGTTTAATTAAAGCAACAACAGCAACCACAAAAATAGCTACTTTTACTAAATGATTAACACGCGTCTCTCTTCAAGAAATATTTATCTGAATGGCAATCACTTATCGGTGGTTGAATTGTAATCGTATCATCTTCACTTCAGTCTGATCTATTCAGGCTGTTGATGAAATCGAAAGTGTGGAAATAATAATAAATATAAAAGTCTGAAAAAAGACATATGCATTATCTTAAGCTCGTATTACTCTTGTTGTTTTAACTCGTTCATGTTTTATTTTATAGCAGAAAAAAATTATTCGTTCGGAAAAGTAAACCTTTTGTTTTCTTAATATACATTAGGAGGTCAAATGGATGCAGAACTAATATTTACAATGAATGGTATCCACTTGAGATTTCATGCAGTTGTTATTTGTATTCAACAACTCTGCCAATAACAACGTTTGGTAGGCTCACTTATAACAGGGAGATCTTTTGATGATAAACACAAATTCGTGCTGACCACATGGCTCTGAAATTGTCAAATATCGGTTTCAAATTACTCAAAACCTAAATATCTTTTCGTGTTGTGTATTTTAAGAACGATGTCAACATACATTCAATAAACGTAATTGTATCTGAAGCAAATGGTGCCCGTTTACAAACATAAACATTTATTTTTAAATCTAGTTTTGACTACTCAAAGTTGTTTCGAACGGATTTTGAGGAGTCCCAGAAGAATGTGTACATTGAAATAAATTAAGTACGGGGCTGGATCGCATATTAAGGATTCCGTACTACATACAGCATAATAAGCATAGCCTCTTTCATCTCGTATATAAAATTTCCAAAAATCACTTAAATATTTTCGGACGGTCAAAAATTGCTGCTTTTGTGGTCCTTATTTCACCTTCTAATATCCATTCATGTTTCAAATCGGTTCAGCCGTTAATAATTTCTGAGAGGTTAGTTTTAATATGGGGACACCTTTTCTATAAGTTCTTGAGGTCGAGGCAACTATTGAACTAAATATCTTCAATTGCAGTACGTCTGAAAATGGTTTCAACGGCCTTAATGTTTACTTTAACGACAACTTTTGTATGGCAATCTTGCCGTTAAAGTCCATGTTAATTTTTAATCGTGCATTGTGAAAAGAGCTGTAAATGTATGTATTTCAAATATGGGTACCTGTATGTGGATATCAAAAGTTACCAACAAAGAATATCCGGTGTGGGCACTTTAAATTTTATTGAAATTACTGGCAGTAATTACAGCGCTACATATCCTGTAAAAAAAATTTCAAATCGGAATCTGCCATAGCAAAATAAAATGATAGCACGCAGGGCTTTTCATTTAATTCAATTACTAAATTATTAAACTGAAAACAAAATTTTTTGCGACTAAAACAACTTTCACGTCTATTCATTTAACACATACATATGTACATATGTATGTATGGTATGGATATCAATTCAATTATATTTGGGGACTATTTTCGACTTGAATACGAATATTTTCAAGTTCACTTTTTCGTACTATTCTTTTACAATACGATTGCAAGTTTCTAGAAAACAAATTTGTTATCACTTTCTCCAATTGGCCTCAATGTAAGCTGGTTCATAGATAAAACGTTTTTGTTCTCTTTTTCTTATACATATGTATGTATTTAATACAACTGGATGTACAATTTTATTTTATCAGTGATTGATGCCAAATGTAAGAGTTCAATAAAGTATTTTCTATGATGACATCTGTGCGGTGTTTGAATATTTGAGAGTTTTTTTCAATCACCCTTGTTTTTGAAAAGTGTATTTTAAGTGCGTATATTGGAAGGAAATAACAACATTAAAATATCGAGCAAAACAAACGCATCATCATCTTAAAACCCAAGAAGGCCTCTTGAAATCCATTAAATATATTTGTTAAAACCAAAAACAAAAAATTTACCGAAACATTCTTGCATTTTACATATTCTAAACAGCAATGTTTTTGATTTGTTTCGAATGAAAGCATTTAAGAACGTGGATGTACATACATATGCATCTACATATGTATGTAGCTACTTGGGCCTGAAAATGGTTGTGTAAGTATTTGATTGGAGTGTTTTATTTCGCAACGGAAGCCTTTTTTATGAAAAATTGTTTAGTGGGAATGCAAGCATCTATAGTACAGCCTGAGATAATGCTGCGTATCACTTGTGTTTTGAAAGCTATTGGACAAACATACATTGTTTTCAAAACAGTCACCCCAATCGGTGCAAGCAATTTGATTCTAATAAAATTCGTACACATACCACATCCATATATGTAAGTAAGTGGAAGCAATACTTCTTTGAACATATACAATTTTGGTATCGGTATATTTTTAAATAAAGTACCTATATGAAATATTTTAAAATTTTCCGGTAAAGTATATCACACACTACATGTTTATTACGGTTTAAGGGTCAGATATACATACATACATATGTAAATATGTAGCTCAACATGCCTCTTGTTGGTTTTCGAACTAAACTGTGGCCACTTGTTACATTTTATGGTTTTCTTTAAATGGTATGCAGCCGCGTAAATAAAAATATGTTCTTTTCCAGTGGTACAATTACTACAATCGTAGCGCACAGTGGTGTCAATCCTAAAAAAATTAAAAAGTCTGGAACTTCTAAACTAATGAATGGACTTTTGTAAAATTTGGAACAAAGTCATAGATAAGAGTTATGTTTTTAGAATCATCTTTCTTTTATACTATAGGCCAAACAGAGATAGGCCCACCTCGAGCAACTTTTAGCCCCACAAAACATTTCGCTACCAATAACTTTTGTATTTATTGACTAATTTTAAGGATTTTTGCCCTTTTAGATTTCCCTCAAATCAGGACAAAACAAAACTGAGAAAAAATATTGATATCTCCTACAGTTTAAGAGATATTATCCTTATGGTATTTTTTCCATATTTTCGCCATAACTTTTTTTTGGTATTTTGCCTATAACTTCTTTGTTAAACAATCTATTTTAATTTAAAGCCCACCAATTAATTTCTTATAAATAACATTAAGTTAGAATATGTGGAAATAATTTGGTGTGATAGGCCCCATTTTACGACTTATCGGTAGTAGTGCAAAACTTAGAAGTTTTACGAAAAAATTGGAAATTTTTCAAGAAAAATGTGTTTGCATTGTTCTTAAGCTTGCAACAAAACCTGTGCTCCAACTTATATTCTTATTGTTGCTCATGTCAAAAGACAATTCTTCAAGAATATGTAAAGAGGTAAGTTTTTTTTAATTGGGAGCAAGTGCGCTACAGACGGCAGGGCTCGAAATTCCACAATTTTTAAAATAATTTTTGAATATTTATAGGCGTGTGAAAAATTTTGCCGGACGAAAAGTAAAATTCCATGAATTAGATTTTGTTGGCTAGCTTGTCGACTTTATGCTTGATAGAATATGCTAATAGATAGAATATGCTAATTTCAAGTTTCTATCTCTCACACTTCAAAAGTTATAGCTAATCTTCAAACAAAATGGTGTCTTAATAAATTTGCCACTACATATTTAAATTTTAAGTTTTAGTATTTGTTCTAGATGCCAAGCAACTAAAAATAGCGTGCAAATTTAAAGTTTCTATTTTCTACTGCTCAAAACAGTCACCTAATTTTCAAACTAAAACTGTGTTCAAGCATCATTTAAATTTAAAAACTTTGTTATTTCTTATATTTTTGCAGAGGCCAGATAACAACATATTCTGAGCGGATTTCAAGTTTCTATCTCTTACAGTTCAATAGTTACAGCTAATTTTGAATTTTTTCAATTTGGGCACCCCTTTATTTTTATGTTTTTGTTGTTTTTATATTTTGCCGTTTTGTCAAAATGTTAGCTCTTATTTTATCCAGTAACTTAACGCCCAAACGAAAACTGGTGATAGGTCAAGTGGTGACTGGTTCCAGAAAAATTATAAAAAAATGTATGTCGCGTAGCTTAGAAGGAATTGCATCACAAATGTTGAATTTAAAATTTAGTTTTTCCTTAGAAATATAGCTGACAATATTTCTTTTATTTAAATTTAAATATTCATACTATAATTGCCGAATTCGTAAAGAAAATGTCACATTTTGCTACTTTTTGTACTCCAAATTAAGACAATACAGAACTCTAACTAGCCGTATTGAAAAAAAAATGGTGTAGGCCAGATCTCTTTTTTCAAAATGCCCAAGAAATAAGATATAATGCTATTAATTTCTTTATTATTAAATAAAAAAAGAGGTCTACAAAAAATGTTAAGAAACAATTCAAAGAGAATAAAATAAAATATTTTAGAGATACATTTAAATAAAATTAAACAAAAAACAGCAGTCAGTAGCAGTTTTAACAATAGAAAACTGAATCATATGGAAATAACTTCCGCTGCACCATTTTTTTCCAAGAAAAGACAACAAATGAACCTAGAAAAACATTAATGCATAAACGTAGTTGAAAAACTAAATTACCAAATTAAAACGGGAAAATCAAAATAATAAAAATATCATTATGATGGCAACGCTGAAAGCTATAAAATTGATTTGCATGTGTTAGTAAATAAGTTGAGAATGCGCTAGTTTCCATCAGCAGGGTAGGGCAACAGTTTTATTTATTTTACTAATTTTATTTAATTTTGTTGACTTTGGTGAAAATATCTTCACTATCCCCCTAATTCATAAAAATTACACTGTGCTAGGTGAAAAAACCGACAAACGGGGCACCCATTGACTAAACCTAATTCGGGTATGCTGAATTCAGTAGTGCTATCCGTTTTTCTAGGTTAGCTCGCGTTTTCGAGATTTACCGTTATTTTAAAAATGGAGGAGGTTGCACTGCATGTATTGAACTAACTAAAAAAATTTTTCGTTTATTGAACTTTAGTAAGAAACCAAAATTCCGCAATAAAATAACCTTTAATCTGATATATAATTCGATAAAAAAGATTTTTTGTTTTTTAGAAAAAAAAATTTTTTTTTGCAAATTCTTGAAATTTTGTGATTTTTAAAACTGCATAAAAAATTGAAAAATTAAGCTATGCCAACAAATTTTCCCGTGTATATAAAAAATTATGTTTGAAACAAAACGAGCTTTAAATGACCAAAATCTGTGGGCAACTTTTGATTTTATTCACAAAAGATGAAAAATTGTAGTTTCAACCTGTTACCAGACGAAGCCTCAAAAATTGACAAAAATTTTTTTCTTGTTAATTAAAGTACATTTCTGCATGTTCATATAAAAAGTTTTTTGTAATTATCTAACTTTAAGATGTGTTAAAAAAGTGTTATGAAACCTTTTTGCATAATTTGTACTTCGCTTGAAGAGCACCTTAAATTATTCCATCAAATCAAATGACGTAAAAAGTAGCTAATTTTTTGTTCCAGTAATTGACTTATTAACACGGTGTTTCAGATACTCATTAAAATTACAAGCGGTTCGCTTGAAGAAAATGTTTGTATTATATATTTTGTATTATATAATTTCAAAATCCCGAAAAATCCCTGCATTTCGGGATATTCCGATTGGCATCCCTAGTTCTGGTAGACTATTTGCTTAAGAAAAATGTAGGTATTAAAGGTCGCGAATTTCTATTTGCTTACATCTTAATGTAGGTATAAAAGAACGCAATTTTAAATTTCTTTAAGAAAATTAGGGAAATTTTCATATAAAAGGGCGCGTTTTTTGATTTGCATGCACAGTGCGAATCTTCAGCTCTTGCTTGCTCTGCAATAAGTCTTAAGAAGTCGGTATTAAATTCGAAGTCTTTGAAATTCTTGTCAATGAATATATTGACAAGAATTTCAAAGTTACATATATTAAAATATCTAGATGGAATTCTGCAACAAGTTTAATTACTTTTGCTATGTGTGTGGGAAATACACAATTATGCTAAGTCGGCGTAAAATCATTGTAGAAATAATTAACTTATATGAATCATATTTTTCTGTAAATGTGATATGTGGTAAGAATTAGACACCCTCAATAGTGTGTACAACGTGTATTTACCATTTTAATAAATGGACGAAAAACAGAGACGCCTTTCCAATTAGTGTTCCAATGAACACTAGGTGCTCTTCAAGCGAAGTACAAATTATGCAAATAGGTTTCATAACACTTTTTTAACACATCTTAATGTTAGATAATTACAAAAAATTTTTTATATTAACATGCAGAAATGTACTTTAATTAACAAGAAAATATTTTTTTCAATTTTTAGGCTTCGTCTGGTAACAGGTTGAAACTACAATTTTTCATCTTTTGTGAATAAAATCAAAAGTTGCCCACAGATTTTGGTCATTTAAAGCTCGTTTTGTTTCAAACATAATTTTTTATATACACAGGAAAATTTGTTGGCATAGCTTAATTTTTCAATTTTTTATGCAGTTTTAAAGATCACAAAATTTCAAGAATTTGCAAAAAATAATTTTTTTTTTTTTTTAAAATTTTTTTTTCCTAAAAAATGAAATTTTTTTTTTAATGAATTATATATTAGATTAAAGGTTTTTTATTGCGGAATTTCGGTTTTTTACTTAAGTTCAATAAACGAAAAATTTTTTAGTTAGTTCAATACATGTAGTGCAACCTCCTCCATTTTTAAAATAACGGTAAATCTCGAAAATGCGAGCTAACCCAGAAAAAGGGATAGCACCACTGAAATCAGCGTACCCGAATTAGGTTTAGTCACTGGGTGCCCTGTTTGTCGGCAAAAAAAAGTTTCAAATTCAAGCACAGTGTTATTATAGGCTTATAAGACTGTTATTTGACATATTTGTATGGAAAATCTGTCAAATAAGAGCTTTATAAATCTGTTATAATTTTTATGAATTAGACGGTATATCTGTAGAGATATGTACTTTATGTGGAAATCATGTATCTGAAGACCCTGTATTCTTAATACATATAATCTTAATACATATAAAATTGTACTCTAATTTAAGTTACTGTTAGTACTAAAATAATGTTTCACGATGAATAAGCAGATATAAATATGCACAGCCAGTTAATAAAGAACCAAGAAACTAAAAGCTTGTTTTTCTCCTTTAAACATCAAACAGACACAATAATACATGGCGCAGCCGATTTAGAATACAGTTACATACATATGTATGTATTATAAAATATAAATGAAACCTGTCGGACATTGAGTAGTCGACTACTAAAATAATTAACTTTACGTTAACTTTTATGGACTAGCTTCAAATTAGCTACAATACAATCGATTTGTAATTAACTTTTTGTGTACTGGCTATAAGCTAGCTGAAACGTAGTCTAGAGTTAACCCAAAATTCAAATAATAACATACACACATACACGGTAAATAACTCTTTAATTAAATTGCCTATTGTCGCATTCGGTTCGATGCCACCAGAGGCTAACAAAAAAAAGAAAGAAAGTAGGATGAAATTTAATTTAATAAAATAAAATATTGACACCGAAAAATGTAAAATCAGCCTTGATTTGTAAATTTTTTTCTGTGGGTACTGACTTTTAAGTAGCTAACTTTAAGTCAATTGAAAAGTAATGCAGCGTCCGACAATTGACTACTTCCTAGGACATCACCATGTTAAAATAGTCAGTTGTTTGCATTGATCCAGGCCTCAACCAGTATCTGTTGTGAAGTAGTTCGCTGTAAGTTAGCTTAAAGTTAGATTGGTTTCCGACAGGGAATCTATATACATACATACATATATAAAATTCTTTGTATGTATGTAGGTATGTAACGTATAGACTCCAAAACGGCTGGGCCGATTTTGATGAAATTTTCAAGGAGTCTTCAGAATATTCTGGCGGGTGACACTGTGAAGTCTGAATTTCGGTCTGGGGGCGGAAGGGCGTGGCAAAATGCAAAGGAACCCCTGTACATTAAAAAGTAAAATGTAAAATGCTGTAACTTTTGAACGATAAGAGCTAGAGAGCTAAAATTTGCAGAGGATATTTCTTTACACATGCTTTACAACAACAAATACTAAAAGCAACAAAAACCCAAAGCTAAAGAAAACACCCTGTACATTGAAAAGTAAAACTTAGCTGTAACTTTTGAACAACAAGAGCTACAGAGCTGAAATTTGCACAGGATATGTTTTTACACATGATCTACAATAACAAATACCTAAACCAACAAAAAAAAATTAAAATTAAAGGGTGCCCCATACAAAAGTGAAAATCAGCTGTAACTTTTTAACGATATGAGATAGAAAGCTGCAGTTTGAACAGAATATGTAGTTGCCTTACTCTCTACACAACAACAACAAATATGTACCAAAAATCTCAAAACTTTTGTATTAAAGGGTATCCAGTGTACAGTCTATATAATTGTTGAAAAGTAGTATATGGAAAGAACAAAATTAAATAGAAGTCTCGCTCGTCTAAAACCCCGTGGCAGGCCCCTGAAAAATATAAAATACGTCCATTTAAATAACAATACAAATATGGATTTTGTTAGAAAAGTTAGCGAGTTGCAAATTACTGGGAATATTGAAGAAAATTGGAGAATCTTTTGGCAAAATTTTAAAATTTTTGCCACTGCAATAGAATTGGAGAAAAAGACAGAAGCGGTGCCAGTATCAAAGCCTGCAACTAGAATACCAATTGCACTTAGGGAACCACTGAAAAAAGAACTAAAAGTTTTATGTGAAAAAGGCATTATTGTAAAGTGCGAAAAACCAGGAGAGTGGGTTTCAAGCATTGTTATTGTTGAAAAGCCAAACAAAAAGTTGAAAATTTGCATAAATCCAAAAGAATTAAATAATGCAATAAAAAATAATTTTTATGAGATCCCAACTTTCGGGCAGCTTAAAACAAAATTAATCAATAAGACCATTTTTTCGGTGCTGGACCTTAAAGATGGCTTTTGGCAAATTGCCATTGATGAGAACTCAAAAAATGTGTGCACATTCAGCACACCTTTTGGGTGCTATAGTTTTACACGCTTGCCATTGGTATAAAAATTGCACCAGAAGCTTTTCAGAAAATAAATGAGGATAATTCCGGAGATATTAAAAATGTCATTGTATATATAGATGACATACTTATTGCTGCAGAAAATGAATACGAACACAATGAAACCATAAAATTAGTATTAGAAAGAGCAAAAGAAAGATATGTAAGGTTTAATTGGGAAAAGATACAATGGAAAGAAAAAGAAGTTAAATTTTTCATTTCAAGTAAGGGATAAGGATGTGATAAAAGTAGAATGAGAGGTATTGATGATTTAGGAGCTCCGACTAGAAAAAAAATATTGAAAAGTTGCTTGGTTTTATTAATTATTTATGTGAATACGTACCTAATCTTTCGAGTCTAAGTCAACCCATAAGAGAATTACTAAAAAATTCAGTTGAATTCCTGTGGCTACCGATTCATGATAAATGTTTGGCAGATATAAAAAATTTAATTATTAATGCACCAGAGCTAAAACCGAAGGACAAAGCTAAACAAATCGTTTTGCAAACAGATGCCTCAAAAGCTAGGTTAGGTTGTGTTTTACTCCAAAATGAAAAACCAGTATGTTTTGCATCACGTAGTCTCACTGATGCTGAAACTAGATATGCACAAATAGAAAAAGAAATGTTAGCCGTGGTTTTTGCGTGCCAAAAATTTTATAACTATATATGTATATGGATATAAAGTAGAAATCGTTACAGACCATAAGCCATTGTTGGGAATATTGAAAAAAGATTATAAAAATATACCATCTGCGAAATTGCAACAAATTAAGCTAAAGCTAGAAAAATATAATTTGAACTTTAATTTTTTGCCGGGTAAATATATGTATGTATGTATTTAGCCGATTGGTTATCCAGAAGCTATGCTAAAAATGAACAAATTGAAAATGAAATAAAGGGTTTAAGTGAAATGATACATACAATTAATGTGAGTGATGAAAAGAAGAAGATTTTTAAAACAGAAACAAGTAGAGACAATATTTTAGGAAAAGTTTTAAAATTTTGTGTTTTAGGTTGGCCAAATGACAAAACTAAGGTTGAAAATGAAATAAAATTTTTATGGAGTAAGAGAATCAACAAATACAAAAGAGCCGCTTTTGAATCATGAAATACCTGAATCACCTTACGAAAAGATTGGCATGGATATAATGGAAGTAAGTGGGAAGGATTACTTAATTATTGGTGATTACTTTTCCAAGTATTTGGACATAGTGCCTCTGACTAAAAAGACTGCAAAAGCAATAATCGAAAAACTGAATGTAATTTTTTCTATACACGGCTACCCATTAAAAATTATAGCTGATAACGATCCTTTCGGTTCCTTTGAATTTAGACAATGGGCAAAAGCACTAGATATAAGAGTTATAAGCTAAAGTTTTTTCGAGTATACTTGCGAGTTGAGTAGCTTCAACATTTTTTAGAATATTTGCAATATTTCCTAATTAAAATTTTTTTTTTTTTTTTTAGAATTGTTTATTTATTGGAAATACATATAACCTTAGTGACTAAAAATAACCAAATAGTATGAGATATAACTAATTTTTTATACAAAGTCCCAACAATTAAGCTCTCAAGTATAATATATAACACTTACTTCATTATTTCTAATTTAATATAATCTTTTTACATATACAATAATTTTGGTTTTCTCTATTGATGCTGATAATATTTTGTAAGCAAAACGTGAAAAAAAACTTACTTTTGTATAGGTGAAGTAAAAGCGAAAGGGTCCTAATTAAAGTATTTTGTAACTAAGTGGGCGTAAACCATTTACAAATCTATAAGTTTTTTCGCATAAAGTTGTTTAAAATATATTTGAACTTTAACTGCGGCATGTATGGGCGGTAGACTTGTCCATTATGCGATTAAACTTTCAGCGAAATTTCAAATCTCTTCGACCATTAGTTCTATTAGTCCCCATCATTATATGACGTCAAAGCACTGTGCGACGCAACCTCGTGGAAAACAAACGCCATCATAACAAACACAAGGTTCTTAGGAGTAAGATGTGGAGAGTTTATAAATGCGTCTTTTGTAACTAAATCCTTCTTTATGATGTTGCGTTAACTATTAACGTTGCCACATTCACTAATAGGCCTACTCTTCTTAAGAGCCACTGCCTTGATCTGTTGATCTCTTTGTTAGATTGCTTATCTGTTTACTTTTCAAAAAGTGTCAGCGTAAGTTGCACCTTTATCTACTTAAAAAAATTTTTTGACGAGTTGTTTTTAAGGTATCTCACCTTAAGGCATTAAGGGATATACTTTTTTATATTTCATGTGCATGTACATGGTTTCTTTACAATAACTGAATGTGTTTCCTTTTGTCATTTGAAGTTTATCTTTCACAAATCATCTCAACTGCTGGGATTAGGAAGGCGTGCAATCTGTTGGTACATTTGAGTGTATTTTTGTTTGCCTCTTACGGTTTAATTTGTCTCTTCTATCTGGATACAATTTCAATGCGATACAAATAAATATTTTTGTGTCTTCTGTTTTGTCCTTTTTTTGTCTTTAATAAGGATTTTGATTTTATGTTAAGAGCAACAATGTATAATCGTATATGTCTATAAAATTAATTGTACCCACGTAAAGGTACCCAGGTAGAAGTTGCCATCCATACAAAAATTCTACACAAGATTCCAAAAACTTTTGCCAACGTTACAATTTTTGATCTGAAGAAAAGGTGCCGATTCTCTTCAAATGAAAAATATGTTTTTTATTTTAATGAGTAATTGAAAAAATACAACTTATTTTTGTATATTAAAACTTCGGTACTGAAAATTGCATAATATTGCTATAAATTATTTTCTTTTCACGGTATCAGTTTACGTTGCTTATAATTAGTAAAACTTAAAAAGAGGCGGACTCCGATTTTTCGAACAAAATTTGAATAAGGTGTTTTTTACGATACAGATCTATGTATGTATATAACCCTTTAAGCAAAGGGTGTAATAAACTTAGTAAAAGGCAAGCAATAAAGATTCCATCAACAGTCTTAATATAGCGGAGATATAACGATATCTCGAGAAGCTGCAGTTGTATACGAGCTGAAACAGTTCTTGACGACAAAAGCTTCATGTTATAATAAAATAAGTTTACGAAAATGCATGAAATAGGAATTTCTGTAGATCTATATACATACATATAGTGAACTGGAAGTGTTGAGTTTGTAAGTGATCATACAAACCGAATAGAATAGACAATATGATAAAAGGGTTTACATTTGCAACAAATAAAAGTTTTCAAGATTGATAGATAAAGGGGTTTTTTTTTCGATGTATAGAACTTTAAGTTAGCATTACTGTTCAAGATGGCTACCGATTTAACAGCTGTCAAGTGATTTATTCTCAGTTTGGTTTGGCAATTCATCATGAATAGACTTACGCCTTAACAACGCTTGCAAACAGTGCAATTTTATTTCGAAAATAATGGTTCTGTGCGGAATACGTATCGCTCACTACATCCATTTTATCATCAACAAACGAAACTGCCGCATTTAGAGTGAAGCTAATCCTCAAGTGTATGTCGAAACACCGTTACATCCAGAAAAACTGACTGTTTGGTGCGCTTTATGGGCTGGTGGAATCATTGGTCCGTACTTCTTCAAAAACGATGATGGCCAGAACGTTACAGTCAATGGTGATCGGTATAGAGCCATGATTACTAACTTTTTCATTCCTGATTTGAATAACCATGATGTCCAGGAGATGTGGTTTCTACAAGACGGCACAACATATCACACAGTGACTTCACCAAACGTGTGAAAGACACGTCTAATTTCACGTTTTGGAGCTGTGAATTGGCCTTCAAGATCTTGTGATTTAACACCGCTAGACTACTTTCTGGGGGGCTATGTAAAGTCATTGGTAATCAAAAATTGGAAGTCCATATTGGACTACATCCGCGCCAGCTGAGGCGGCCATATGCCAGAAATCATATTTAAAATATAATGCCACAATATTGGGCTATAACTATAGTCAAACACTAAAGTCAGTTCTTTTTAAAATCAAGTTAAGTTTTAACACCGTTTGCTAACTTTATTTCTACTATAGTGAAAATTAAAGTTGGCTCTAAGTTGAACTGGTTTTAAGTGGGTGACAAGTACAATTTATTAAACGTTTGCATACAATTTAGTATAAAATATAAACGAGTGGCATCTCAGATCAGCTGACAACTGCAGCTGTAAGAACGAGGGAAAATACATATGGAAGACTGATAAAAAGTAAACAAAACAAATTTTTATAAGAAAAATCATAAAAAATTATTAAAATGGTAAAGGTAAGTTTTGTATTATAAATTATTTTAGTTCTAGCTGTGAATATGCGCTTTTATTGACAGGGTCAACATAAAAGAGATCGGGAGGCTAACTGGAGCACAAGCGAAAAAGAAATGTTGCGAGAGTGCATCAACATGCACTTAGAAATTGTTGAAAATAAAAGTAACGACACTTCCATGATAAACAAAAAGAAAAATGCATGGAGAATAATAAAAGAAAGCATATATTCTGCAGGCTATTACCATGAAATAGCAAAACTGAAAGCGCAGTGAGTTCGAATGAAAATAAGTGCCAGAAAAGCTGTCGCAAGCGTGAAACGTGCCTCCGTCGCGACAGGCAACTCAGTGGCTATCCCCGAGCTAAGCACGATAATAACCTGCAGAACTCATATTTTACTTCACTCATTCCCATGCATTTTTATTTTTGTTGCAATAAATCAAAAAATAACAAATTAAATGTTCTGTATATTACCTTTCCGACCTTTTTATGTAATTTTCTTTGGTTTATTAATTTAAGCTCAAGGTCACTATTATTTATTTTTAAAAATTGTTCGATATTTTGATACTCCTTTGTGTATCTTTCTGAAGAAGATACACAAAGGAGTATCAAACTATCAAACAATTTTCAAAAATAAATAAAAGTGCCCTTGAGCTTAAATTAATAAAGCAAAGAAAAATAAGAAAACAAATTCATTAATGTATTATCTAAAGTTGTAAAAAAAAAAAAAAAAAAAAAGAAAACAAATTGTTAACTCGTAACTTTATGTTTTTTTGTATGTTTTTATTGTATTTTAAAAAAGACTGACGTACAAATTATTTAATTTTATTTAATCATTTAAATGAACAAAAAAAATTATAATAACAAATTTTTAGTTCTAGCTTTATATATTTTCATTGTTAAACAATATTCCTTAAAAGAAAAAAAAAGACTGAAGTACAAACTATTTAATTTTATTTTTTAAATCCAAAAAACCAAAAAATTGTTAGCTGTAGTTTACGTTTTTATTGTTAAACAATACTCTTAAAAAGAAAAAAAACAAGTAAGAGTGCTATATTCGGCTGGGCCGAATCTTAAATACCCTTCACAATGGTACATACATTCTGATTGATTTTTGGTGCGAAAAGTTGTTTTATTTGGCTTTTAAAGCCGATTTCTTGAAATATCGGGAGACGCTATATCTGGGGTATATATGGGCCGATTTTTTTTGAATTTCAATATCAGATCCACTACCGGGATTTAACACAGGCTGCAAAACTTTTATTTAAATAATTCTTAATATGCTCAAGTTCAACCACTGGGTGACACCAATTCTTTTTAATATCAATGAAATAAAGAAAAGCAAAATGTATTTGTTAATTATTTATCAGTTAACTTTATAGTAAAATTTATTTAACAAAAAATTGCATATAATTGCATTATTTTTGAATTATAATGCTAAACATTGCCATTAAGTGTGATTTTCTTTTCAATTTACTTACGTATGTGGGTACATGCATACGTATGTATGTATGTATGTATCTATAATAGAAAACTCTAAAATAAATTCTTTATTATTGAATATTTTCAGTGTGTTCCATAAAACAATGATTATATACATACATATATACATACATACATATTTACATTGCTTGCTTTTACAAAATTATTTTTTTCTTGTGCACGTTGCTGATGATCTATTGCGTATCATCATACACATGTATGTGTGTATGTACATATGTAAGTACGTAGGGAAACCCAAAATGATTTTTTGTGTGAATGAATTTGAAGACGCAATTGTTTAAAAGAATTTCATTGCGTACCCTTTTTTCAACAATTCTTTATATCACTTTCATTTTCAAGCTCGTGTATATATACATACACATTTTTACACCAAAGCAAAAAAATTGTTTATGCTAACATACTTGCATGCATACATACATATGTATGTAGATACATACATACCTACATACATACAAATGTATCTACATACATACATACATACATACATACATACATACATACATACATTCATACATGATCGCAAATATTATATACATATGTATATAATATTATATACATATGTATGTACCATTATGATCGATTTTTGGTACCAAAAGTTGGGTGCATATGGGCCGATGTCCAAAAATTTTCTAATTTTGCCCCTAAACAGCCTGTATGTACCATTCCGACAAATTTTTAGTGCAAAAAACTGTTTCGTTTAGCTTCCAGGCCCGACTTCTTGAGATATCGGGAGGCGCTATATCTCGAACATATATGGGCCGATGACAAAAAGATTTCCAGTATTGCTTCTGACTAACCTATATGTATCATTCTGATTGATTTTTGGTGCCAAAAGCTGTTTTATTTAGCTTATAGAGCCGATTTCTTGAAAAATCGGGAGACGCTATATCTCAGGTATATATAGACCGATTGCAGACATTTTCAAATTTTGCTTTTAAACACCTTATATGCACCATTCTGATCGATTTTTGGTACCAAAAGTTGTTTTATTTGGCTTTTAGAGCCGACTTCTTGAGAAAACTTGAGGCGCTATATCTCGAGTGTATATGGGCCGATGTCCAAAGTTTTCTACGTTTGCCTCTAAATAGTCTATATGTACCATTCTGATTGTTTTTTAGTGCCAAAAATTGCTTTATTTGGCTTAAAAAGCGGATTTCTTGAAAAATCAGGAGTCGCTATATCTCAGATATATATGGACCGATTTCAAAAATTTTCCAATTTTGCTTTTAAACACCTTATATGTTCCATTCTAATCGATTTTTGATACCAAAAGTTGTTTTATTTGGCTTTTAGAGCCGACTTCTTGAGAAAACGGGAGGCGCTATATCTCGAGTGTATATGGGCCGATGTAGAAAAATTTTCCACTTTTGCCTCTAAATAGCCTATATATACCATTTTGATTGATCTTCGGTGTCAAAAGTTGTCTTATTTGGCTTATAAAGCCGATTTCCTTAAAAATCGGGAGACGCTATATCTCGGATATATATGGGCCGATTTCAAAAATTCCTTCATTTCTAGGATTTAATGGGCACTAAAAATGATATGGTTTAGTTTTTAAGAAAAAATTTTTTTTCAAAAACCTGAATACAAAAATTGCACAAAATATCCCTCAAAACCCGGTTTTTTGAATATATCTCGGCTATCCGTGGACCTATCTTACTGAATTTCAATAGCAGACCCACTACCGGGGTTTCACACGTTTTAGCGAAAGAATGAGGTTTCTATCTCAAACCGTTTTCTCAGAAACGGTATTTCAACGACTACAGACGGACAGACGGACAGACGGACAGACGGACATCGCTCAATCGTAATCGCTATTGATGCTGATCCAGAATATATATACTTTATGGGGTCTTAGATGGATATTTCAATGCGTTACAAACGGAATCACAAACTTATATATACCCTTACACATTTATGTGAAGGGTATAAAAAGGAAATTAAAACTGAAGTACAAATTATTTTATAATTTTAAAATAAACTACTTTTGCGTTTTTATACTCTTCAATACATGTTGCTTACTTTTGATTTAATTGAATTTTTGGGTTCCATCTTATCAAATAAAAAATAAATTTTAAATGAACTGCTTTCGTATATTTGTATTGAAAACACAACAGTTTTTTTAATTTTTATTATTTGCAATAAAACTTCTATAAGTACCTGAATACACCATGTCAATAAGCCTATGAACATATTTCTATTCCTTAAAAATGAGAATTTACAAAAGCTGTTCGGTATGCGTTTGCAGAATTTGTTGCGACGGAATTACTGTTGGGTAAATTACTGTCTTTACGTATGTCCAAATTTATGGTTTCTGGTTGAGATGATGGGCAATCAGTTAAAACTGAAAATGGAAAACATTCATATATGTACATACATATTGCCAGAAAATGTTAATTTAATTTCGAAAACACGAAATAAAAAAAATGGTTCAAAGTCGAAACTTGCTAAAAATGAAAATTATTACATTGATTAAATTAAAAAAATTAATGGAATTTATCTCAAACTCAGTTTTGTCAAAATTTTGAATAAAAATTGAGTTTATATTATGAAATATACTTTTTACTTTTAGACCTAAAATAATAAATTTAACCAATTTGGCTCTTATTAAAGTCAATTTCGAGTATTCAAAGCAATTTTACTTCTTGATACTTTCATACACTATTTTTAAAAATTAGCCCATGTAAACTTATTTACAAAAAAAAAGGCAAATGAATTTGTGATATCTAGTTGTGCTTACATGAAGAATTCCGTTCCTTGGCAATATTGTGAAGAACAGCTACTGCAACGACAACATTTTTTGCCGTATCTAAATCAACTCGCAGCCTTTCAAAAATAGAGCGGAATTTAGATTTTAGTTGTCCATTTAAGCATTCTATTTTGCTCCTTGTTGCGATGTGGCATTTATTGTACCTGTAGTAACCAAATTCAATTATAAACATAAGTACATGTGATAAATTAAAAGACTTTGTAAATTTAAACTACCGACCTTTCTTCTTTAGACGTGGAAGGGTTCCTTATTGGAGTCAATAAAATTGTTGACAGGGGATACCCTGCATCACCCAGGAGTACACCGTTATGGTAACTTTTGCTCTGCTCTAATTTTGTCTTTAATTGACATTCTGACCAAATTCTAGTGTCGTGTTTTGAGCCACGAGATCTTGCCACTATATCTATTATTTTCCAATCCGCATCGCATACAATCTTATAAGTATAAATATGCAGATTGAATTGTAAATGTATTAATTTAAAGCATACATACATATATTGAAAGTAATAAAGCCGTCTTACCTGAACATTTAGTGAATAAAAACCTTTTCTCTTGAGGTAGTGACCTGCCATATCGCAATCAACCTTATTGGCCGGACACTTAATACGTACGTGAGTACAATCGATTGCCCCTATTACGTTTGGAAATCGTGCTACCTGAAAAAATTTTCTCTTAACTTCTGCGATTTCGGCTCTATTTGGAAATTTTATAAAATGTGGAAGCAATAGTGCAATTTTCTTCGTTGTCTCTTTTATAATTCTTCCAACTGTCTGCTGAGATATTCCATGAAGGTCAGCTGTAAGAAAGTTGTTGCACGTAATATGGACAGACAACGAAATGTTTAAATATATATAAATTATTATTGATTGCATTTTATAACCAGTCACTTACTGCACTTACCAATGTCGCTTTGATGAGCATTTCTTCCAAGAAACCGCAATGTTGTTAAAACCTGCAGCTCTTTACTTATTGGCAGACCTCTATTGCTTGTTTTTTCCCTAATGTCCAGTAGACTTATTAGAAACATTGTTGCAACCTTATCCAGCCTGTATCGCGAAAAAAAGTCATCATCGGCAAGTTCAAAAGGATCAAACCTTTGCTTATATATTTTGGGTCTTCGTTCTCTCTGTAAGTCATCAATTATTCCAAAATCGGTGTCAATGTCCCCAGATGTACACATTTTGTGTATGTATATATTAAATTTTTTTTTTTATACCACTTTTTAAACAATTTTCACACAACTAATTTCTTTTCTCTTTTTTCACAATTTTGTGGCAAACAGCTGATTTATTTAGAATGAAGCTAATTAACTTAAAAACAGCTTTTTCTGTGTTTAACTTTAGAACCGACTTTTGAGAGTAAAGTCAGCTTTTTTTCGTTTATAGTAGATGAAAAGTATACTTTTTATTAAACATTACTTTATTTTTCTTAAAGTATACTTTTTTTTATACTATAGTCATAGTTAAGGTCCATTATCTTTCGGATAAATAAAATTCATGTCAATCGAATAATCCATCGTTGTTTTATTGCAACTTCTATACATCGAAAAAAAAACACCGTTTATATAGCCGAGAACAGCGAAAACGGATATTGGAGATTTATGTAATAATAAAATGATTTTAATACATTTATATGAAATTACTTTTTCAGGCTCAAGTTCAATCCTTGGTTGTCGCTTCTTAATTAATATCAATTAAGTAAAAAAAAGTAAAATTTTAATACATAGCTAGGTGGACAACCAGCTGTTTCTGGGTATCAAACACCCTTCATCAGCACCCTATGAACTTTCACAATTTTGGCGCAGCCGCTTTAACCACTCGGCAACCAAAGCTCACGCTATTTTACTTTCTATTTATATACATACATACTTAATTAACATTAACCAAAGCAATGATCTTTTTGCAGTCTTTTTTATGGATGATATTCTATCATCTCAGAAGACTGTTATTTTTTGCTCTCTGTTTATATGAGAGCTTTTTTCTACATGTTCTGGTTTTTGCATCATTGAGATCTAGAAGATCGTTTATTGATACAATTTGAACGTTTAAGCCGTGCCCCGCGTTATTAACATTTTTATTGAAAATTTTAATTTCATTGAACTATTGTATTGTAATACATTTATATTAAATTACTTTTTCAGGCTCAAGTTCAATCCTTGGTTAGTCACTTCTTAATTAATATCAATTAAGCAAAGAAAAGTATAAGTTTTTTTTTCTTCAAATTATTACACAGGCTTTCATCAACAAAGAAGTTTATTTTTAATCTTCCAATTTTTAACTGTTTTTAAGTTAACTGGCATCACTGTTGACAACACATAAAGGACATAAAGATGCCGCAATAAAATCTGACTCGAAATGCTAGTTTTAAAATTCCCAGTTCTGTACACTACATGTGTAGTCAGGGGTGTTAGATGTGACGATTCTACGTCACTTTGACGTAATTTTGATCAAAAAACACTAAAATAACGTTTGACGTTTTTCTTCACACAAGCTCTTGTATTTCGACGTTTTTCTATCTTCGCTCCTTTTTAAATTTATAGCAACTACGAGAAAGTAATTGAAAAAAACTTTAAAAAATGTTTATACTTTAATTTAAAAAAAATAAAAATTTTTAAATAAATAAATTTTTTTATTTAAAAAATAAAAAAAGAGACTAATAGATAGCATTCGTATGATCACTTACAACAAGCAAATGTTGGGAACAGCCAAAAATGTAATTAACAATTTTTGGAGATACAAACTTCGTTAGAAATCAAACCAAAAAAAAATTCTTCACCCAGCTCAAACCAGATGGCTTTCACTGAAAGCAGTCGAAATATTTCCGTTTTCAAATTTTGTACACAAGAAATATTTTAGAAAATACAGTAGAAACAAGTTGTACACCTCGGGGAGTTTTGTATGCCGTTCTACGGTATTTGTCCAATTACAACTTTTACGGGAAAATTTTGAGAAAGCTAAATATTTCCGTTTTCAAATTTTGCAACTTTTGCTGCTGATGTCGATAAAATCTATACCACTAAGGATATTTTAGAAAATTTGAATGACATAAATCAGTTAGTTGTATTTATATTCTTAACTACATAAATAATGTTAATAAAGCATTTCAAAGTGTAGGTTTGCAAATTCATAGTAGGCATAGTGCTATGTCAAAGCTTTTTAAATTAGTATTGACAAATTTTATAAGAGTTGATTATATAAAACAGAACATATTATATGATTTTAAGTTTTGTGAAAGAAAAAATTGTTTACCAAGAGATGAAGTTTATCTTGGTGTTCACGAAAAAAGAAAAAATGTTGCAGTGTAGAATTGACGTTGAAATTTATAAGCAACTTGTAGATAATTGTATTGAATTCTATGTTGAGTTATGTTGTCAAATAAAGAAAAGGTTTGACTTTGGAAATTGAGTTTTACGTATGTTAAATATTGAAAAATGTATATTTTTAATTATAGTAATTAAGGGTTAAAATGTAAGAGTAATATTCTAATTACATAAAACCGCTGAGATGACCACACAATTATTTGTATGTATTATCTTTTGAAAAGACATTCGTAAACGTGACATTTTTGGTAGTTATGGTCATTCTAGAAATTACCACATACGAGAACGGTCTAATAAAATTTACTCTTTAGTATTTAGAATAAATACCTGCGTTTCCTTTACTACAAAAATATAACAACGTAATTAAAATTTTATTTAATGCATCTCTTATTTTATACTTCTATAATACTCTTGTTGAAAATTTTTCCTAATTTGGTATCTAAAGAGAAGTAGCAGGAAGTTGAAAACGAAGTAAGAGAAATGCAGATTTTAAATTTAAATAAAAGGTCAACCGATTTTAATATTTTTTTGGAACAAATCAACTCAATCAAGTTATCAATTAATGAACCGGCTTTTCCTATCTTATGTGGTTTTATTAACGATTTAATGGATTTGTGAAATTCATCTGCTAACGTTCAACGAATTTTTAGTCAAGTGAATTTAAACAAAACTAAAATTAGAATTTCCTTGGAGACAAAAGAAATTGAAGGGATTTTGTTTGCTATGGACTATTTAAAATATAACTCTTCAGAGTGTTTTAATGTAAACATTACAAAAAGTTGAATTAAAAGACACAAAGCAATAAATTTGTATGTACTTATGTAAATGTATATACACACTAATATTTTTTGTAAAATTTTTAAATTGTCCTTGTTTTGTTATAGTATACTACATGTTGAATTGTTTTTTGTACACACCAAATTTTAATTTTAAATCACGCGATTTTTCTAAAACCCCACATCTTTAGTACAAACAAAACTTTGTGTTTGCTTTTGCAAATTTTTTGTGTGATCAAATAATTTTCCGCTGTAAATTTTGCATTTTTTCTCTGATCTGTTGTATTTAGTGTTTTTACGTTTTTCCCCGTTTTTTTGCTTTGCCTTGGTGTTAGCCGATGTGTCAATATAGTCATATGAATTTTTAGTTGTTTGTAGCCATGTGCTGGTCCCGTTATTTGATGGCTAATATTTGACAATCTAACCGTACCTTTAGATTCGCTTCTTTCATTGGTTGGTGCGATTTCGATCAACAAAATTGGTTAAGTTTAGCTACAGATTTTTTTTCTGGTCTGTGTTTGACTTTGTGTTTGCTGGGTTACTCAACAAGCAATGCGAGTACAAATGAATTTTACTCATTTTTAATTTGGACAACACTGGTCTAAAATAAAGTTAAGCCTTTAATTTGTGAGAACGCCTTAAGCATACACCCACTCATGATCTTTTAAGGACTCCGTTGAAAAAATTTTGTGGTTATCATTCTTCGCTGACTGCCCTGCATATGCTCTGAGTTTTCCTTCAGATATTTGTGATTGGCTGACAAAAGTAGTTGGTTGACTTATAGAGTGACTCAACACAAATTTCAGAAATATAATTTTGTAACAATGTTTTACACACAAAAATATAACTCCATTATAAACCTTCACAGTCATCATTAATCGAAATAAATTGGGATCTAAATGCACCTACTTTTTGTTTATCATCTATACGTTTGTATATACATACATACATATGTATTTAATTTTCGTACGATCAAAGAGTTTTAAAAATTGAAATATTTGTGTGTGCAGTGTCGACCACAATACGGTGATAAAAGCAGTCAGTCAAGTCAGGCTTAACGCCGCAATACAAGCACGCACAAAGAGATGGTGAACTGTCTGCTCGTTTGATCGACATTTGCCTTCATAGTAGAATGCCAGATAAACGTTAAATGTTTTGTATAACTTCAGACTAATTTGTGCAGCTAATCTCAATAATTTACACTATCAGTTGTAGTCATCTTGTCTCGGACTCTTAAAGCTCTGATGATTTTTCTGTTTTTGGGCATGGAAGGTTCATATACGTACATACATATGTATGTACACATGTCTTTATGTATTTTGTTATTGAATTTTTTTATTTTAATATTTATGGAGTGAATGGTGTCATGTCAAGCGTAACGCTTATATGTAGTTATGTTAAAACGTATTTTTAGGTTGATGTTTTTGAACTGAAACCAGGCTTGATAGGCTTGTGCTTTGGTACTTAGCGTGCTTTCACAATAGGCCGGACGAACTTTGATGGTGACGTACCGAAGTTTTGGGGCACGGCAAGTGAATAGAACACCACTCATTCTAGTACAATGAGTCGTGATTTCACAAATTTAATGTGGCTTCTTATATCCTTCACAACAACTGTTATGCTAGGAACACAACTGGGACGAACAACGAATTTTCGCAGCGAATATTCGCGTCAAAAATAAATCACATTGGTGTATATGAAAATGCACACAGTCACAGATTTATTTATATTTCTTACGCCGGCGAACGACGAACAAATCAGTACCATGTGGCCATTTTGGTTTTAGTTTTCAAGTGTTTTAGTAAAAATAGTTAATTTTTATTTTAATAGTTTTTATTTCAAGTGCTAAGCTTTGACTTTTTGCATTTAAAATAAAAAGCCAACATATTGGATTATAAAACATGTTTGTATCATTTTTTGTTTTTGGTAATGCTTAATTTTTTAGCAACCAATTTTTTTAATATAGTCACCCCATCAGCTGTTCAACTATCTATATTTATAAAATTGTAACGTGACTGACTGACTGACTGACTGACTGGGTCATCATCGCCCAGCCGTAACGGCTAAAGCTAGAGTAATCAAATTTCGTATGTGGGCAGCTCTTCTGATGTATGTATCCACTAATGCGGGACTTTTGGAAGTTTAAACGGGAAAGGGGTAAAATCGGTAATTCAATATCTCCGGACGTTGAACAGATAGCACAAAAATTCAAAAAGCACCCAAAAGTATAGTAAAAATAAACGGATAGGTGTCTGGTACTTTTTTGATATATTGAGTACTAAGGGGATAAAATGGGTAAAAACTGAATTTTGGTTCTTTTTTGAATTGTATATATCTGTGTAAAGGATAGAACTGGAAAAAACTAAGAACTGAATTTAATACCTATTAAAAAATGCTCGATATTAGTTTGACAATTTTTTCAAATTTGGACATTTAGGGGGTAAAATAGGGATAAGTCTGTAATTCTATATCTCCGCACCTAATACAAGTATGTACTGGAAAAATTCAAAAAGGTCCTAAAAGCCTACTAAAAATAATCGGACAGGTGTCAGGTACTTTTTTGGAATCCTGAGTTTCTGGGGGATAAAACAGGTAAAAGCAGAATTTTGGTTCTTTTTTGAATTGGGGAGATGGATGGGAGCAGGTAAGAAGTAAAACAAGAATTACACTCCTAAAAACAAAATCTCGAGTATATAATAAAATTTTTCACTTTCTTAACAATGAGGGGGAAAAAGGGATATAAAAGGGAAAAATCAGTACCTCTGTATCTCCGCGCCTAATACAAGTAGCGGAAAAATTCAAAAAGGTCCTAAAAGCCTATTAAAAATAATCGAAAAGGTGTGAGGTAATTTTTTGAATTCCCAAATTTCAGGGGAATAAAAAAGGTAAAACAGAATTTTGGTACTTTTTTGAATTTTAAAGAGGGATGGGAGCAGGAAAGAAGTTAGACAATAATTACACTCCTAAGATCAAAATGTCAGATAGCATATGCAACTTTTTTAACATTCTAGACATTTAGGGTAAAAACCGGAACAATTCAAAAAGGTCTTAAAAGAATACTAAAAATAATCGGACAGGTGTCAGGTACTTTTTTGAAATCCTGAATTTTAGGGGTATGATAGTGGGGAAAACAGAATTTTGGTACATTTTTGAATTGTGAAAACGGATGGGGGCAGAAAAGAAGTAAAACTAGAATTACACTCCTAAGGAAAAATCTCGAGTAGATAATAAAATTTTTTTGCTTTCTTTTCAATGAGGGGGGAAAAAGGAAAAAATCGGTAATTCTGTATCTCCGCGTTTAATACAAGTACCGGAAAAATTCAAAAAGGTCCTTAAAGCCTTCTAAAAATAATCGGACAGGTGTCAGGTACTTCTTTGAAATCCAGAATTTGAGAGGGATGGAAGTGGCAAAACAAAATTTGGGCACCTTTTGAATTGCAGGAAAGTAGTAAGACAAGAATAACACTCCTAAGAACAAAATCTGGAGTAAATAATACAATTCTTTAGTTTCCTAATATTAAATGGGAAAAAGGGCAAAATCCGTATTTCTATATGTCCCCACCTAATGCAAGTACCGGAAAAATTCAAAGAGGTCCTGAAAGCCTAAGAAAATCAATCGAACAGGTGTCAGGTACTTCTTTGAAATCCAGAATTTTAGGGGGATTGAAGTGGTAAAAACAAAATTTGGGTACCTTTTGAATTGCAGGAAAGAAGTAAAACAAGAATAACACTCCTAAAAACAAAATCTGGAGTCTTTGGTTTCTTAATATTAAGGGGGAAAAAGGACAAAATCCGTAATTATATATGTCCGCACCTAATGCAAGTACCGGAAAAGAAAGCAGGAAAGAAGTAAAACAAGAACTGCACTCCTAAGAACAAAATGTCGAGCAGATAATACAACTTTTTACTTTTTAGCAATGAGGGAGGAAAAGGGGCAAAATCGGTAACTCTGTATCTAATCGCCTAATGCAAGTACCGGAAAAATTCAAAAAGGTCCTAAAAGCCTACTAAAAATAATCGAACAGGTATCAGTTATTTTTTGAAATCCTGAATTTCAGGGGGATGATAGGGGTTAAATCAGAATTTTGGTACCTTTTTTAATTGTGAAGATGGATGGGAGCAGGAAAAAAGTAAATTAAGAATTACACTCTTAAGAACAAAGTCTCAAAAATGTTATTCAATTTTTTGAGTTTTCAAACATTCAGGGGACAAAAGGGTTAAATCGATCATTCTATATCTCCGGGCCTAATACAACTAACAAAAAAAAATTGAAATGGGAGTAAGAGCTTACTAAAAATAATTGGACAGGTGTCTAGTACTTTTTTGAGATCATGGTTTTTAGGGGAACAAAAGGGGTAAAACAGAATTTTGTACATTTTATAATTGTAGAGACGGATGAGAGCAGGAAAGAAGTAAAACAATAATTAGGCTCCTAAGAATAAAATTACGGATAGATTATGCAAATTTTTGAGTTTTCAAAGAGTACAAAACGGGGTAAAAAAGGATAAATTGATAATTTTACATATATGTATCTCGCAGCCTAAAACAAGTAACAAAATATTATTCAAAAAGGGTCAAAAGCTTACTGAAAATAATTGGACAGGTGTTTGGTACTTTTATGATATCATGAGTTTTTCACTTTGGTCAGGGGGCAAAAACTGATATAAAAGGATCAAATCTGTAATTCTATATTTCAGTACCTAATGCAAGTAGCACAAAAATTCAGTACCAGGTCGCTGTGCAAGGCAGTAAGTTGACTACTACAGACAAATAACTCAAGACAGATTAATGACAGGTACAGAGGCAGATGGCTACTGCTTTGACCTGGTAAACTGTCAAAGATTTGTTTATAAGCACGGTCAAATACACATCACAGCTAAGAAACGCGAAAAAATGAAAGGCTGAATAGAGAGTAAATCTACTAACAAAATGTTTGTTGGTGTTGCTTTTATTGTAGTAGTGCGGCTACCTGTTATCAATCGTTTTTGAATTGTATATGTTTTGTTTACGGCGAGATCATTCGTTCTTGAAATTGGTTTGATAGTCTTGCAACGAGAATTTTAGTTATTTTAGAATTTACAAAAATTTTACAAAAGTTAAGGAGTTATATTAAAAAATCCAACTTTTAATACAAATTATAATAAATTATTTTCTCTTCCATTTTTTTGAGCTACGAGTATTTTGTATATATGTATTATTTCTTTAAATAACATCTGCTAACGAAGTAGCGGGTAATATTCTAGTAATAAGATAAAATTAAAAAAACTCAGAAAATGGATACAAGTGAAATTATAATTGAAAATTTAACACTGGGATATGTTCCAAGGATTTGGTGGCAGGTATGGGTTATATTTATACCCAAGAGTGGGAACAAACCCCCTGAATACGCCAAATCCTACAGACCAATCAGTCTATCTTCCTTCATGCTTAAGACAATGGAGAAGATATTGGATCAGTACCTCAGGGAGGAAGTACTCTCCCTGAATCCACTTCATGGATTACAATTTGCCTATCAAAAGGGCAAATCGACTACAACAGCACTACACAAACTGGTTCTTGACATCGGAAAGGCCTTGAACTCTAAGGAGATCGCCCTATGTGCATTTATGGACATTGAGGGTGCCTTCGATAACGCGAACTTCCGCTCCATGGAAGCAGCACTCTCAAATAGAGGAGCTGATCCGGCAGTGATAAAATGGATCAGCTGTATGCTGAATAAGAGGTCTATTAGCGCCTCAATAGGCTCGGTGAACCTAAGTGTCACAACGGTTAAGGGATGCCCCCAGGGTGGGGGGCATCCTACCTAATTAGGATTCTAAACCGGAAAGGATACAAAACCATTGGCTACGCGGACGACATTTCCGTAATAATTAGGGGCAGTCATCCTGGATTGGTTGGCGAACTGGTGCAGGATGCACTACGGGGGAGTGGTGCAATAGGGAGGGGCTGTCGATTAACCCCGCAAAAACAACCATTGTACCGTTTACCAAAAAAAGGGTGATAGAAATCCCCATTTTAAAGATTGACGGAATAGAGGTTGTTCCCAAGGAAGAGGTAAAATTCCTGGGTATTACTCTGGATAAGAAACTCACCTGGGAGCCACACCTCGAGTCAGTACTGGGAAAGGCAACAAGACATCTTTGGACAGCAAAACAACTATTCGGTAGATCCTGGGGCCTGAGCCCCAAGATGACGCACTGGATATATACGCAGATGATCAGACCCATAATACTATACGGGGTACTAGTCTGGTGGGGAAGACCAAACAAAGAACAGCCATATCAAGGCTGTGCAGACTACAAAGACTTGCATGTATGTGCATCATTGGGGCCATGAAATCCACCCCGACAGCAGGCCTGGAGGCACTTCTTAACCTGACACCACTTCATGTATGTGTACAGGAAGAAGCAGCCATGCGGGCTATCAACATCTATGGAAGAGAGGAACTGAAGGAAGGTAACCTTATTGGTCATCTAACGATCCTGAGGGGATTCAGAGACGTTTTGCATATGTCTCGGTCAAGTGATCACATGGATCCCATACTCTGCTTCGGTAGAAAGTATGGGGTCTTCTTTCCTACGAGGGAGGAGTGGTGCTCAAACCCAATATGGCTACGAAATGACTCACAAAAATGGGAAGAAAACATTGAGTTGACAACATTGTTTATGAGTAGACAAATTTTATTACTTGATTTTTCTACTGATATTTCCTTTAGGGTTAAATATAAACGCATTTGCACAGATTTTAGCACGCATAGAGTTGAAACTTCGTAATAAATGACTTGCGATTATATATTAGATATATTTGAACAGATATCGGAGAAAAATTTTTTTCCAACTAGGAATTAACTTGTTTTTCTTACTTGATTAACTGTTTGGCCAAAAACTTGTTTTTGCTCGCATAAAGGGCATATTAAAAGAAAACGGATTCCCCGTGTTTCTGCTATATATGGGCCCATTTTATAAACTTCCATCTTATCATTGTAATAATGACCATGACAGACAATATTACCATCTTTAGTGGAAAACTTGCAACATTTTTTATAAAAATATAAAAAATAGAATGTAAGTATCACGCCTATTCGTGAACCAAATTCGCCTAATTTTAATAACAAGGATATGACGCACTACATAACAATAGGTTGGCCCCAAAAAATGTTTTCTCAAATATAGATAATATTATCAGAAATGGTTTTCTAGCAGTTCACATACGAAGGGTCATCGCTTAATGGACTTTCCTATCAATAGCTTTAGGCTGAAAGTTGTATAAACTCTAATGCTAGGAACACAACTGGGACAAACGACGAATTTCGCCTAACAAGACGAATACGCTGGTTTAAATTCGCTGTGTAAATTCGTTGTATGAAGCACAATATCGACGAAACACATATACATCTGTTATAATTGATAAAGTTGTTTATTCTCTGTTCAAAGATAAAAAATTAAATGAATCAAAGAATTTCAAATTTTGTAAAAATAATCAAAATAATGAACATCATGTTCATTATGGAAAAAGCTTTGGTGTTTAACATTTTCAATTATTTATTTTATTATTATTATTAATGCTAGGTTGGTCCAGGATGGCCCCTTTGCACTGCGACCAATAATGATCTATTGTGCAACCATTTTCCCTCACGAGTTTAATACATCAAGAAACAGTACTAGCTCCTTCTGTGGAAGCCCTTGCAAGTCCTGTGAACCCAATGTATAGGCCTGCAACAGCCTGTATCTTCTGTGGCCAAGTGCCACACATTCAGTAATCAAGTGTTCCATTGACTCCTCTTCTTCTCCGCAAAATCTGCAGGTTGCCGTGCTGGATAGTCCCATTCTGTGTAGATGTTTCCTGCAGGTATAGTGTCCTGTTAGCGCCCCACACAGTGTCCTTAGATTCTTCCTATTTAATTTTAGAGCGAGATCCGCTCTCTTGGCATCAAAGCTAAGAAGTTTCTTCGAGTGTTTCAGACCCCTAGTGTCATTCCACAGTTTCTCTGTGATGGATGTTGTCCATTTTCTGATCTCCCCCTGAGGAGTGGCTTATTAAAGCCAAAGGATGGAGTGGGTCCAATAAAGGCCCCATTGGCTCCCCTTTTTGCGTAGGTATCAGCCAACTCGTTACCCTTGTGCCCCTCATGACGTGGCACCCATATCAGAGTAATCTGATTGTGAGTGGCCAGTTCATTTAGCCTTTCGTGACATTCCAGTATTGTCCTGGATGTGAACGAATAGCCACTCAGGGCCTTGAGTACCGACTGGCTGTCGGAGAGTATCTTGATTTTGACTCCTGTGTATCTCCTTTCGGATAGTATCTCTACAGCTCCCAGTATAGCATATAATTCCGCCTGGAAAATTGTGGTGTCCCTGCTAAGGGTTACTGCCCTGCGTGCCCTAGGCCCCACTATACCCGCTCCCACTCCATGGATCGACTTGGACCCAAATATAAACGATTTTTATTTAATAAAAATTGTGTTTTTGTATATATTGGCCAATTCCTTGTTATACGTGCTTTGTTCCAATTTCTGGTTTATCTTATAAGGTCTAATATCTTTCATAATTAAAACAAAGTTTTAATTACTGTTGTACCCGACGTTTCGTCGATTTTTTGTCGACTCTTTCAAGGGTTTTTATCTATTTATTGAAACATTTTGTTAGTTATTTTTAAATTTTGATATAAAATTGAGTTGCTTACATTTTGTGGCATCAGAGATTAACTAAAACATTGAAAAATACAACATTGAAAAATTAAAACGTTACAAAATTATAAAATACAATAAACATTTTGATGTCGGACTTGTACACTCTTAACTAATATAACAGTTTAATTGATAGCAACAATGTAGCTAGCATTTATGTTGTCGATTTTTATTTCACGATTTTGGCGGGCTTACATATTTCAACAATCACAACGCTTTGTTGACAATTTGATAAAAAAAAAAAAAAAATGTGGTCGGGGGACCCCCGTTAGGAATGAAGTTCCTTACATTTTTGTTTTTGATCTTTGAATGTAATACAAGGTGAAATCTGTATGTTTTATTTTGTGTTGCTTTTGAAATTTTTGGAACGTTTTCCAACTAATTATTATTTATTGGACGGTGTCTCCGCTGACAGCAGCGGAGACACCGTCCATCATACACAATTGCTTGTCGACAGTACACCAATACATATAAACAGCTCACACGCTTTCGTGACGATTCCCTGCCGGCAACTCAGTTAACTAATAATGAAGCTAACTTTTTTACAACTGGTGGTGGTTGACACTTAGATTATTTTCAATGGAGATGACTGACTATTTTAACATTACGATGTCCTAGGAGGTAGTCAATTGTCCGATGCTACATTACTTTTCAACTAACTTCAAGTTAACTACTTCAAAGTCAGTACATACAGAAAAAAATGTACAAATCAAGGCTGATTTTACATTTTTCGGTGGTAATAGTTATTATATTTTATTAAATTAAATTTCATCACACTTTTTTTTTTTTTTGTTAGCCTCTGGTGGGATTCGAACCACTAAGCCTCAAGACTGGTGAGCAGCCACCTTAACCCATTCAGCCATCGCTACATTTAAAACGAATGCGACAATAGGCAATTTAATTCAAGAGTTATTTGCCGTGTATGTGTGTATGTTAGTATTTGAATTTTGAGTGAACTCTGCACTACGTTTCGATTGTATTGTAGCTAATTTGAAGCTAGTCCATAAAAGTTAACGTGAAGTTAATTATTTTAGTAGTCGACTACCAATTTGCTGGCAGGGTTTCTACTAATTTCCACTACCAGCAAGCCGCGTTAAGGAACTTCGTTCCAAAAGTCAGCAATGTTCATAAAACAAAAAACTGGTGACAGTCTGTTTACAATTTGATGCAAAAGTCGCCAATATAGGCGAAAAATGTAGCGCCTTGGAGCCACTTGACTCTAGGTTTCTTTCAGGGAAAGGCAAGTTATATGTTCTAAAACGTACACACATGAGACTAATGTGTGTATGTGTTGTAAATACCCTGCCAGCAAATTGGTAGTCGACTACTAAAATAATTAACTTCACGTTAACTTTTATGGACTAGCTTCAAATTAGCTACAATACAATCGAAACGTAGTGCAGAGTTCACTCAAAATTCAAATACTAACATACACACATACACGGTAAATAACTCTTGAATTAAATTGCCTATTGTCGCATTCGTTTTAAATGTAGCGATGGCTGAATGGGTTAAGGTGGCTGCTCACCAGTCTTGAGGCTTAGTGGTTCGAATCCCACCAGAGGCTAACAAAAAAAAAAAAAAAAAAGTGTGATGAAATTTAATTTAATAAAATATAATAACTATTACCACCGAAAAATGTAAAATCAGCCTTGATTTGTACATTTTTTTCTGTATGTACTGACTTTGAAGTAGTTAACTTGAAATTAGTTGAAAAGTAATGCAGCGTCGGACTACCTCCTAGGACTACCTCCTAGGACATCGTAATGTTAAAATAGTCAGTCATCTCCATTGAAAATAATCTAAGTGTCAACCACCACCAGTTGTAATAAAATTAGCTTGTAATTCATTATTAGTTAACTGAGTTGCCGGCAGGGTAGTGATGCCAGTTGACTTTGCTCAAAACGTAATTTTTGGGAAAAAATGGGCAAATTAAACGGTGGTAGAGATAAGAATAAACTTTTTTGTTGGTGAAAGCCTGTGTATTAATTTGAAAAAAAAAACTTACTTAAAAGAAGAGTTTATTATTAGTAACTAATATTAATATACGTATAAAAAAAAAGAAATGCGGTCGGGGGACCCCCGTTAGGAACGAAGTTCCTTACGTTTTTTCTTCATCTTCGAATGTAATACAAGGTGAAATCTGTACGTTTTATTTTGTGTTGTTTTTGAAATTTTGAAATTTCATATGCTTCTTAAAATTTTTGGAACCTTTTATTTTTTGTACGTTTTCACAATTAATTAATATTTATTGGTATGTGTCTCCGCTGAAAGCAGCGGAGACACCTACACAATTATTTATCGACAGATACACCAATACATATAAACAGCTCACACGCTTTCGTGACGATTTCTACTAATTTGCACTACAAGCAAGCCGCGTTAAGGAACTTCGTTCCAATAATAAAAAAAGAAATGCGGTCGGGGGACCCCCGTTAGGAACGAAGTTCCTTACGTTTCTTCTTCATCTTCGAATGTAATACAAGGTGAAATAATCTGTATGTATTTTTTTGTCAATCTGCTACAAAACGAAGAAAAGCAACTGTTGGTAAATTTTTCAATATTGCTGTTTTTTGTTGTGACATATGTACATTACTTTAGCGACATCTAGCAACCGTTTTCACAACTAATTAATATTTATTGGTATGTGTCTCCGCTGACAACGGCGGAGACACCTATACAATTGTTTGTTGACAGATAACCAATACATATAAACAGCTCACACGCTTTCGTGACAATTTCTAGTATTTTTCACTACCAGCAAGCCGCGTTAAGGAACTTCGTTCCAAAAATTTATACAAACGATTGTAGTTTGTACCTTAGGGTAATTTCTTTCAATAAGATTTAGTAGCTCATGCTAACTGCTTTCAAAACTGAAAAAATACTTTTGGAACGAAGTTCCTTAACGCGGCTTGCTGGTAGTGGAAATTAGTTGAAATCGTCACGAAAGCGTGTGAGCTGTTTATATGTATTGGTGTACTGTCGACAAGCAATTGTGTATGATGGGCGGTGTCTCCGCTGACACATACCAATAAATAATAATAGTTGGAACACGTTCCAAAAATTTAAAGAAACATAAAATTTAAAAATTTCAAAAACAACACAAAATAAAACATACAGATTTCACCTTGTATTACATTCAAAGATGAAAAAAACGTAAGGAACTTCGTTCCTAACGGGGGTCCCCCGACCGCATTTCCTTTTTTTTCTAAATTTTTTATGCATATGAACATATGTATGTGTTTTTGAGAAGGTTCATTTTTCGACATAAATTAATATGTGTTTAACGTTTTGATTATTAAATCAGTTGGTGTTGGTGGAAATATTAACTCCACCAACACAACTTCAGGTACTAAATTTTAAATATTCCTTTAGAGAAATAGTTGTTTTTAATACATTCATTTTGTAAGGAGCCTCTAAGTTTCGTGTTGCTTAAGTTTATTTAATATTATTACTTTCTCGAGCTGAAGGTCTGTTTATTGTATATATTGTGTGTATTTATTCGAGTAATTTTGTCGATATTTCGCTCTTATTCGGATAGCTTCGTCAGGACAATGGAGCGAAACATCGTCCACTAGTTCCGTCGTCAGTAGTTGATTTGCAATGACAAGCGCATGTTGAATGTCAACAGAAAAAATCATTGTATGAGGTATAATATATCACTAGTACTGGTGACCATGTCCATAGTAAACCGCTAGCGTTTTGTTACTGACATTTTCTTCAGGGTTGTTTTATGAAAAATCCAACCGATAACAAAAAGAGTAATATTTTGACATAAAACTACATATATACATCTAAAATGTCACTGTCATCAACAACCGGCGATGGCTCAGTGGTAGTGTTAGCTGCTTATCAAACTGCATGTTGGTGGTTCGAGCCCGTCTTGTTCCTTTTGCTTTTTTTTGTTCATTATAAAACAATAAATGTGGTGAAAAATTTTAAATGTTTTTTTTTTTGCTATATCTTAGTAATTATAAATCTGATTTTGCTTATTTTCAATTCCCTAGCAGAGTGGACATTTATCAAATGACTAAAGGAAGATTTAGATCCATAATTTATCTGGTGGCTTCACAATCGGTTCCCGAAAATAAGTATTTTATGACAAATCTATATATACCCTTTTGGCAAAGGGTATAATAAAATACTTGTTATCTAGGCGAATTTATTACAACAATATTTTGCTTATTATTTGGCTACCATTTAATAGATCAAAAAAACTATGTTTCTCGCAAATAAAGCTTATTCAAATGTTGAAGATATTGGTTTTTTCAAATGAATATAACTATATTCAAATTTTTATGCATAGTGACAACGAAATGGTCAAACTTTAACAAGAACTGCGTCTACATTTACCACAAAATATTTACGGCATTTTAAACAAAAATATATTGTTTGTCACAACCTTTGGTATCGTTATAGACAACATAATATTGCAGATTACAAAATGTTTTTTGGCGTGTGAAAACCTAAATGAAAAGTTTTTTTCTTCATTTCACCTTACCATAGATCGGGAATTGACCTCCAGGATATCGCTGTGTGTTTATGCACGTACATTTGTACCTTTATGTATGTACATACATATATATGTGTTTTACAATGTACATTGGTAAATATGCATGAGTATGTATGTATATGTGTACACACATTTTTCTTTCCATAAAAAATAGTTTTAAACAAAAATTTCTTAAAAGCATTTAGAGTTTTCCGTGACTATTTACGTACGACAAGGCATTTACATCCATAAATCAGAAGCTAAAAACGATGATGAAATAGTCTGTCTGAATGTTTATTTGTAATTTTGACGTGTTCTGATTGTCGCTTCAAAAATGTGAACCTTTTAAAATTCCATACATGTTACTCAAGTAAAACAACAAGAATAAAAATTTGGAAAATATTAAAATAAATTCAATAGCGGCTTGTGTAAAATTTTGAGAAGAATATTTATGCCAAGTTTTTTTTTGTGTTGAAAATTATTAAAACAACAAACACTTGTTCCAAAAAATGCATTTTTTCCATCAAAGAACTCAAGCACAAAATGGGAAGAGAATGTCTATTAGAGAGCTCAAAAAATGTATGCAACCTCTCACTCGGCCGGCACCCTTCACTTTTCATTAATGGACTTGCATGTGTCGTAAGTTACAAAAATGCAGCATCTGTGAAGAGTATTGTGTTTAATTTCATCTTTATGCAGCAACTAAGAAAGATGTATCCGTTAGTGCTATTCATGAATGTGTATTAGGGGGTATAATTTTTAGCCAACACTAAGTTTTCCCTGTGCCAGCTGGGAGTCTGATTTTATAACATACATATAAAAAATAATAATAAATATGCATTGATCTTTGAAAACATGTTATTTCCCATATTCATTTCAAGAATAGTTTTTTTTTTCTTCTAAATGTTGAACTCGCATGCATCCAACGTACCCTCTAAAAACTAAAAGTACAAAATACACCTATTTTTAACGTAGTGCTGGCTATTCTTAAAAACGCGTCGAATCCATGAAACTTTCCTTGGCGAACAAAACTAAAATATTAAGAATGGTTTGTGTTTTCTATAAATTGCAGGAATAAAACTAAGGGAATAATAGACCACGCCTGTCTCTCTTACCAGTAAACAGTAAATTTTGTATGAAACACTAAAACTATTTGTTTGTACCCTTGAAATTTTGTTATGCATAGATTTATTTCGCTAGCAGGGTTTCTCGAATAACCACTAATACTAAATTTTTTTCTCCCGTATTTAAGCCCTGTTAAGAATTTCTGTGTGGTGGAGTGTACCTGTAAAATTTACAAGCGCAAGATTTGTACATGTTTCGGAAAAAATAGGTCGAATCTTAAATTCAATTCGCAATACTCATATGTGTATACATATCTGTTATTTCGTCAGTTTGGGTCACCAGCATGTTTGCCATCCTTCACAATCGTGCTATTCATTTAGCGGAAAAATAATAGATAAATCTGATAGAATTCCGAAAAGGCAACTCTGATCGCATGGAAGAATGTTTTTGAAATTTTGAAATAAACTAGAAAGAAAATTGGACAAACTTGCCGAAAAATCTATCACACACATGTATTTTTAGTACACACTTTTTTTGACCACACATACCATTTTTAATAGATATCGCGTTTGTAACTATAACAGTGAATCACTGCCCATAACACCGAACATTTTCACACGCACCGATCTCCGAAATTTTTATTTCTGCCTCCAAAAAAACTTTTTGTATTACCAGAACTACTGAACACCGGTATATATGTTGTTATGTTCCACGGGCTGCCAGTCATGTGACCGGCCCACTTGGGTCCCATTGTGCTACATAAGGATCGACATAAAAAAATTGTTTTCACTTCTAATATTTTTCTTTTATCACTAGATTTAATTTTTGTAACAAAAAAATGTATTGGCACTCTTACAGTTGAAATTCCCTAAAAAGCGATGTTCACAATATCTCATAAATCTATGGTCCGATACCGGACAGTTTTTGTTGTTTTTTTCTTCTAATTACCATCAGTAGCAATTATACAATATTTCAAAATTTTTTCTTTAAAGACTCACGTTCTTGCATATAATTTTAAGAAATTTCAAACAAACGAGATAGTAGTGGGTCGTCATATAAAGATTTTTTCTAGGTCAAGTAGTTTTCTTAGAAAATATATTTCAAAAGAATATGGTCTTACATGACTTTTCTATCAATACTCAATACTAGAATATATTATTTTTGGTCTAAAAATATAATCTATTAATGTTCTCTGTCTTTTTCAGCTGTCTATATGCCACCGACATTTCGTTAACTCATCAGTAGACTCGAAAAATCTCAAAAGAATATTTGAGACCAGCCAAAATGAATATCAGAAATGTTCAAATAAACCCCTAATATAGAGAGCATTCTGATTTTCATTTTATTCATGGGAATTTATAAATAAATAGTTGCGTTACAAACAATCTTAAGATTTTTCGAGTCTACTGATGAGTTACGAAATGTAGGCGGCATATAGACCAAAAATAATATACTGGTCCTATATCCAACACAATCGGTTTATGAGTAACCGAGATGTAGCAAGAAACCCATGAGATAGAAAAAAATTTTTTTATGAAAATTTAGAATTTTTATTTTTTTTTTTTTTTGCTTTAAGGTAAAAAAAGTACTATCTGGGCAAGGTCATTGAAATCTAAATATGGAACAGTTTCTGACAACGGTCTATATATATTCAAGAGATAGCGAAAACCGATTTTTCAATGAGTTGAGCCTGTACGTGAGCTGAAATTAGTTTTGGCTCCACAAAGTTGATGTTATAATGCAATAATCTTACTTAATGCAAAAAACTGAAAATTTTTCACTTCGGTCCATATATATCCACGATATAACATAAACGATTTCTTAAGGAATTTGGCATGCATGCGAGCTGAAACACTTGTTTGGCGAAAAAAGTCAAGATTGCATTTTATTAATCCTACTTAAGGCAAAATTTATGATATCGTTCTGGTCGTGATCTAGCTAAAACCAAGTTCTCAAGAAGTCGGTCCTATGTGCGAATCGAAAGAGTTCTCGGTAGCAAAAAGTAGATGCTAAAACAAAATAAACTTATTTAAATGCAAAACAAAACACTTTTGACACTCGTTCATTTATAGCCGAGATGTAATGAAAACTAATTCCTGAGGAAGTTGAATTCAAAACTGGCACTAGCCTACATATTGAGCTTACAAATTTTGGTGCCAAAACGCAGACTTTGGTTATTTTATTATAGTTTTTGGCAGCTGTTGCAATAATAAAAGTACTGCATGAATCACAAAAATTTTTCATATCGATTTATTACATCGGATCTAATGGTCTCAAATGTTGATTGAAAATGTTAGAAACATTCGCCCCAGCCAAATATAGCCGTCTTATTTGTTTTTATTTTAGCCAAATCAAGTTTGTTCTTGCTTGAATCGTTTGCTAGTAAAGAAAAATATACTTCTGAAATTTATGTTACCAAATAGTAAATTTATTTAATAATAAAAATGCCTGAAATTTCAAAATTTTGGCGAGTTGCCGCGGCTTGCCATCTCCGTAACTCCTAAAAAATACAATAACAATCTGTATCAAACAAGCCACTATTTTTGACCGATATGAATATGGTATACGATCTTTTATCCGATGCTATGCAGATATCAATATCTTATCTCCGATACTGTATCGGGTAAACGTATCAATACCGTTATGTTATTGTTTCATCCCTACTTATAAAAAAGTTGTAAATATGTGTTGCTATTATTTTAGTATTGCAGTTTTATCTCTAGTTTATCGAAAAACGGAAAAAAATTTTTCTAATTTCAAGAAAAATCAATCTTTTTCTTTTGAATGTCAGGCTTTTATCCAGTGAAATCAATATTTTGGAGAGAAATTCATATTTTTGATTTCTACCGCTCTACGCTTTTGGTCGTGACCTGCTATTCTAAATGTTTTATTCTTAATTTATCATTCGTATATGAGCGATTTAGGGCAAAAATCAAAGAGAATATGTAGCTTCTGAAAAGGCAGTCCAATTCTAGTATGATTTCAAGTTCTGTGGAAAATTTTATTAGACTTCCTGTTTAGAAATTGCTGATTTATTTAAATTTTTAGATCACCCACCACATGCTGTTTTTTTTCATTGCCCCAATTTCATTACACCTTTTATTGACAGATAATAAGTAATTCAACTAACACCCCACTTAGGTGGGGTGTTAATTATCTTAAATCAATTAATAAGATAACTTATGCCGAATGATAAATGAAATACATATAACGTCATAGCTTTACCCTCTTAGTAACAGTTAACTAGTTCGAACGGTGCAAACCGCTAAAGTCCTCTGGGTCTTCTGGGTTGCGTTTGCTGGCAACTGACTGAGTTCCATGTTGGAATGTTGTTTTAACCGAGTTGTATGTTTAAGACTGCTGAAATTAATAGCTTATTTTACTGTTTTGTCTTCTAGATAACGATGTATGTATGTCCTCATTTCTTAATTTGTACCATTCGGTGTTGACAATAGTTCGCAATATTTTAGATTGTATTCGTTTGACAGTTTTTAAGTCAGTTGTGGGGTACTGATACCCAAATTTCCAAACCGTATTTTTAAGTTGTGGATATTGTTTGCTTATATGTATATGAGCAATTTGTTTTGAGCAAGCAGTTTGGAGCAACCAAAGTAGTTACCTGAACCTGCTGTTTAATTTTTTTTATTGATGTAACCTTTCCATTTGAGGTTGGAGTCAGTTATCATTCTAAGGTATTTCTTCTTTTTATCCCAAATAATTAGTGAGCTACTGATATGAATCTATTGAATATTTCGTATTTTTCTATTAGTATTGCTTGTTCTAGGGCAGATGTTTTATTTTATAAAAACAATCAAAGATCCCTGACGATGCCAACAAATTGTTAGCGAAATATCGGAAAAAATTAATAAAGATAAATAAAAGACCTTAAGCTTTAAAAAAAAATTTTATTAATACTATATATATATATATATGTATATATACATATATATATATATATATATATATATATATATATATATATATATATATATATATATATATATATATATATATATATATATATATATATATATATATATATATATATATAAATATATATATATATATATATATATACACGTTATGAAGCTAGAAATGAAAATTGTGAAATAAAATCAGAATATACATATGTATGTACATATGTCCTCAACACTTATGTGACACATGAAACCAATTTTATTTTACATTGTTGTCCCATAAAACACGAGAAATGTTTTCCATTTCAACATAAATAAAGAAAAAATTTAAGTATTGTATGTATGTAATTACATACATACATACGTACTCAAATCAGTTAATTCTCTGCTGTTATCTTTAGTGCTTGCAATATGATTTAATCATCAAAATACAAATATTAAGTAAATGTGCAACTGTATATCAGATATATTTCGATATCTAAAAATATTTGTATACCCTTCACAACAAGCTTAAGACTGTGTATATTTGTGATTTCGTTTGTAATTTTGAAAATATTAATTTCTGACCCATTATATACGTATGTAGCTGAAGTCCTTATTATCTATACTAAATTATTATTACTGAAAAAATTAGTATGTATGGGAGCCACCCTATGAAGAAGAATTTTGTGGCTAACATGCACTTTGCGCCTGTAAAAGCGACCCAGAGACAGTTATGAAAATTGTAGTAGAGTTTGTGTCGTTTCGTCCAACTTTGGATCCCGATGTGAATCCACTTATCCCCATCTCATCTTCCTGCTTCTTTTCTACGAAATCTTGTTGCTAAGAATCTACATATGCCACTATGTCATAATGATATCTTGACACTTACATATTATACATACATATATATAAAGGTGAGGTTTGAGAAGTCTATTTAAGATTCGGCCCAACCGAGTATAGCGCCCTTACCAGTTTTGCCTGGGTTGGTTCCTCGCAGCGCGTAATAACTTATCAAATCCGTGTCTGTTTGATTTCAAGTGGTTTGACGATTGATTAAGTTTTAGGTAAACAAAAGCTTTTTGGATAAGTTGTTTGTTCATTCTAATTAAATAAAGAAGTAAAACTCCGTCAAATATTTTGATAAAATTAATTGATAACAACAGTTTACATATTGATCTTAAACTAAAACATGGGAAAGTGGTATATTCGGCTGAGTCAGACCTTAAACATTCTTTACAAAAGCCACGTTTGGACCGCTATCGGCAATGTTCACCTGGCTAATAATCCAGGTATCGGTCTATATGGAACAAGGGCTGCACAATAGTTCTTTTTAAGGTCGAGGTTCACTGTTAGCCCCAAATGATAATAATAGTAAAATGTTCACGTTACGCATTTAAATAATTTTTTTATGAACACCAAAAATGCTCTTATACCCGAAACAATATTGTACGCTAATCTAACCATTATCGATTTTTAATTTGTACTTGTAAATTTTTGTAGCAATTTTGATGATAACAATAATTGTTGTTGTTGGTTAAACTAAGTAACGCAGAGCAACTCAACTAATGTACGTGACTCCCATTAATATTCGGTATATTTGTTTCGAATTATTGAAATCAAAATGTCAGCAAAAGGCGAATGAAACTCAGAGTTTTATGTTTTGGAAACGAAAGTATATTGCTTGAGATTAAATTAATTTATTGATAGAGTTAAAAGCATTAATAAAAAAGTACTTAAAAATACAAAAGAGTAAACAAGTTAACAAAACTCACGCCTCACTAATATTCGGGTTTTTCATACAGGTGCACAAAATAACTATAAATTTATATTAAAAGGAAAACCTAATATCGTGTTGGAAGTCCGTCTTTTTTTATGACCTCCGAAAGACGATTAGGCACATTAAAAATAATTTTTTTCAAATATTCTGTACCGATCTTACCCCATTCTTCCTGCAGTCTTTATTTAAGATCATTTCTAGATGAAATGCGAGTTTTTCACACTTGGCGGTCCAACTGATCCCATAAATTTTTAATGGAGTTAAGGTCAGGGGTTTGGGCTGGTGTATCGATCACTTTTGGGCAATTGTAAAGCAACCATTCGCGGACAACATGGGCTTTGTGTTTGGGATCGTTGTCTTGGTGTAATTTGAAGGGTGAAGAAATCCCCATTTTTTCAGCTAACTGCTTCAAATTTTCTCGCAAAATGTTTAGGTACATACCTATGTATGTATGTTTATTGTACCGTCAATAAAAACTAGTTTCCCGACACCTTTTGCTGATATACAGGCCCAAACCATAAGGTGTCCGCCTCCGTGTTTGACTGTGGCAGTAATGTTTTTGCCTCTTTTTTTCATATGTTCCTTAGCAAATATTTCCGATATTTCCTGTTATTCAAATTTACGAATGGCTTCTTACGAGCAACACGGCGATTGTACCCCTGTCTCTTAATGGCTTGACGTATTGTTTCTACAGATACTGACTTATTTAACTCCTGCTTTACTTCACTTACTATTTTAGAAGCACTTAAGCGCGGATTGTCCTTAATTTTTCTTACAATGAGGCGCTCTTCCGCTTCGGTTAACTTTTTTTGGCTGACCAGTTTGTTATTTAAAGTCGATGCGGCTCTCGTTTTTGTATCTGCGGACATTGTCGCCGACAGTATTCGGCCTTAAATTTAATAACTCAGCAATATTTTTATATGTCTTCCCGCTGTTGTAATGAAGAATCATTAATTCTCTTTTCTCCGGAGAAGTATTTTTACCTTTACGACCCATTTTTATTAAATAAAAAATAAAAAAAAAATGCAAAGCCAATATATTTAAAACCACGTGTTGATTTTAAGTCCTTAAAGTTGAATTTGTCCGTTATACCAGCCATTTTTGCATAGTTGCAAAATTGTTTGGTTGTACTTTTTGGCAGCATAAAAATCGAATATTAATGTGGCGTGTATTTGTTCAACATTTCAGTATTTCAATTATTATTATTTTATTTGTACAATGTACATATGTAAAACAAATGTAACATATAAAACAGTAATTAATGTATTTATTAATTTATTAAAGAATATTTTTGAAAATAATATAAATTATATTTCAAAATGAAGGACATATTTAAGGCAAAATAAATACCGAATATTAATGGGAGCCACGTAAATTGCTTTTGGAATTTAGAAATGATATGTAAAAAACAAAATGTTAAATAACATTTAACAAATAGAACCATTAGTATTAAATATGTGACATTACAATATTAATGGTAACATTACCGTAAAGTAGTCTAAATTTATTGTTAGCCGTTTCCTTTTAAGGTACGACTATGGCCACTTAGGCTCGACGTACATATATTAAAAACGTTATTTGTATTTATATATGTATGTATGTATGTATGTCCGCGTTTAGCTTTGGGCAAGACAAAAACGAAAAATAGTTCAAGCCATATTTGTATATAAATAAACCATTAAAGCCAACAAAGTGCACCTGGTGCAGTCCTCTTACAGGAAAAATTTCTTGAAAAATCGGCTCGCACAATCGAATACAATCGATACATACAGTCCATAACTGTTATCGAAAAATTTTATCTTTCGCCTTTGAGCAACCACTGGAACTACTTTTGGCTTACAGGGCAAAATTCTTCGAAACCCCACTTTATGCAATACATCGAATATAGACGGACGAGTCTCAGAAAAATATTTTTGAGTTTTACCAATCATTTATCTCTAGATTCACGTTTTGTGTTAAAAAACTATATATCTATATATATATATATATATATATATATATATATATATATATATATATATATATATATATATATATATATATATATATATATAGAGTGTTGGCAACACTATGACTGATTAGACGTGCATTTTGTCTTTTCTTGATATACATACTCAAAAATAAGAAAAGAAAATTAAAAAATTTTTTTTTGATGCAATAAAATTTATTGCATTAAATTTACCGATATACTGTGCAAAGATTACGCAATATATATAAATCCAAAATTGTGTTTTATTAAACTAAACTATAATTCAAGTAAAATGTCTTATCCTTGTGGTGTTTGTAAATCAAACACAACTGGAACTAAAAGCCTGCTGTGTAGATCTTGTAATATATGGTATCATACAGATTGCGAAGAAGTCTCTAAATCGACCTTCACTACTCTGGACAAAAATCGCAACCTGGCCTATACTTGCACCACATGTGTTAAATCTCCGCCTGAAAATTCTGATCTCGTTTTCAAAGCAGAAGTGCGAAATTCATTGGCGGCTCTGAAAAATTCTATGACTGCCTTAACACTTGATCAGTCTGAAATAAAGTCTAAAGTTGATTCTATTACTAGCGATGTTCGTGCGGAATTATCAAATAACCTTAAAGAAATTAAGAATGAATTGTTTACTTGCAAAGCACTTGTTGATTCAAATGATGCAACCTACAAATGCAAATTTTATGATATCGATATGCAGAATCACATGCTACAACATCGGTTAAATAGAGCTGATATTGAAATTTCTGGCCTTCCCGCTGATTTAGATGATATTAAATCCATTGTCCGTAAAATTTGCTTTATCCTTAAAGTTGAAATTGAAAGCAGCGATATTGTGAATGCCATATATATAAAAAATAAGAATACCATCCTTGTGAAGTTCTTGCATATATCCAAACGGGACAAAATTATGTCTGAATACTTTAAACACAGAAATCTGAAAGTCTCTGATGTTGTTACTGATGGAGTTCATAGCCGGCTGTACTTAAATGATAACTATTCATTTCTCGCCTGCAAACTTATAAAAAGCTGCGTAAAACTCAAAAAGGACAAAAAGATTAACCATTTCATTATCATCAACCGGGGTGTACTTTTGGCCAAGCTTACGATGACTGATGGATCCTTAAAGACATTTGACTACAAGGAATTCGTAAAATTTTTCAAATTGAAATGCTAACATGTATTTGTTTCTTTATTAATTATTCTCTTTTCATTTTTTACTGCCTTGTTTGTGAGTTATATACCTATATATTTTTTTTTCTCGTTTGCCAAGTGTGTACATATGTACTTAGCATATATTTTTTATACAAATTATCTAAATAATAACTTGGCAAATGTGGAATATTAACTATGTGCAAAACTATTTCTTTTCATATATTTTCCACTAAAATGCAAAATAATTCTTTCATAAATTCATACTCTAGTTTTGTAGAACTTTTTTTTTTCTCCTTCATCTTTGCTAATGTCATATGATAAACTATTTTGCCTTTTAGTTGCTAGAAATCCCTTGAAATGTAATTCTTCAGTGTTACTTTAAACTATTTACTAAGTTTTTTGTACATTATTCTAAATTTGCAATGATCTCATGCGTATGTAATGCTACTTCTTTTCATTATATTTTGTTTTTTATGTATATCGGGTGGGACACCAACATATTAGAAATGTCGAATATTTGTTATAATTTCTCAATTTATTTTTATTACAAACATAGGTTCCCCACTATGCATAAATACTGCAAGAGTCTCGATGACGGTTAATTATAATTTAGGACCTATAGCCACCGACAATACTACTTTCAATATTTGCCCCTCGTTACCTGATAGTCTAAATATTGGTCATATAAATGCGCAGAGTTTATGTCCTTCTGGAAACTCCTCTAAACTTGAAGAGTTTAAAAATATTTTTCATAATTCTTCACTTGACATTATTGGCATAAGTGAATCTTGGTTCAAGCCTCATATATCTACCCAATCATTAACACTGCCTGGTTATAATTTAATAAGAAATGATCGTACTTCTGATCAGATCGGTCGTACAGTTAGAGGCGGGGGTGTTTGTTTATATTTGTCAAAAAAACTGCGTTATCGTATAGTTTTTTATTGTAAACAATTAGGAAGTTGTGAAACACTTTTTATTGAAATTTTTGGAAATACAGCCTCCTTACTTGTAGGTGTCGTTTACTTGCCTAATGGTGATATAAATTGTTTTGAGAGACTACATTCTGAGTTATTTGATAGATACTCTAACATTGTAATTATGGGGGACTTCAATTACAACCTTTTTAACTCTACAAAGTCCTTTAATATCCGATCCCTACTATCACGATGTGGACTTCATTGTGTTCACAACTGCCTTCCGACTCATTTTCATTTACCAAATAAAACTACTTCTTTGATCGATTATTTTCTTTTAAGCCACCCATCAACAGTTGTATACAAAAATCAGGTACAATACCCTTTTTTCTCATCTTACCATAGCTTTATATATATTTCCATCAAATTCTCGTCTCACTTACGCCACACATATTCTGAATTCAAAGACTACAATCAATTGGAAGTCTCTGACATAAATCAACACCTCAGTTCATTTAATGCATATCAAATCTTTAGTAATACTGATATTGATCAGCAGCTTTCTACGTTAGACCATTTAATTCATGGATTGCATGACTTAGTGCCCACCCGTCGAACTCACTTCTATTCCACTAGGGATTCATGGATGAATTCTGTGGATATATCTTCTGCTCGATCGAATAGAGATCACGCTTATGGTGAATTCTTAAGAAATCGTTCTGACTCAAACTGGAAGACTTACTGCAGATTGCGTAATAGGGTCAAATCTATAATTAGAAGAACTCGTCGAACATATGGAGAGAGGCTTTTTGCTGAGTCCAATAATAGTAGAATGTGGCGGAACATACGTAATCTTGGTGTTGCTGGACCGCTCAACTCCGTTCAGAATGAATTAGATGTGGAAGAAATTGCAAAAGGTTTTTTGAACAACTATGGTCCAAACAATTATAATCTATCATTATTAAGATTAAATATTACAAATTCAAAGTTGAAAAATATAAAAAATGAGCGAAGAAAATTTAGCGAATTTTATCACAACAATTGTTAAAATAGCTCAGACTACAGCTGAAGTGTATAAAGCCCATAAGACGAATAGTACAAGAAACCGAAGATGGTGGGTTCGCCCAGTAAATATAACCCGTGATGAGGAGGGCATTTACAAAACATGTGTACAACAGCTCAAGGAAAAAGATGAAGAACACTTTTTCAAAGCAACCAGGATGAAAATTAAATAAAATATCACAAAAAATTAGCTCAAACGAAAAAAATTGTTTTGATATTGAAAATGAACAGCTGTGTATTTTAGCAACGCTAATTTCAGGGATGCCGTATTTCTTATTTCATAATGAATAAAATTGAAAATATTGATGAAAAATGTAATAATATCACGAAAAAACTATAAAAACACATACATTTATTTATTTATTGTATTTTTGCCATGTTCTTTTGTGTTTAATATTAAAAAAAAGTTTTTGTTCTAATTTGTCCAATTTATATATATAATGGCAACACTATATTTGCTTATTTGCTGCCCGTCAAAATAGAAAATAGCCTAAGTTGGCAGCAGCAGCAAATGCTGTTGTGCAGTCGTGATGCCCTGCTGCCGTCAAAATAATCGTTTTCATTTAAACACATGCATTTTATTTTTGACATATTGCTGCTTGCTGTCTGCTGTCGTCTATGTGTTTAGAGCTTCAGTTGTGAAAAACACTGGGTGGCATCTCTACTATACACATACATATATGTACATTTTTTGCTGTTAGTTGCATTTTTTTTCGTTTAAGGTAAAAAAAATTATTTTAAAAAACTTAAAGTGCATATATGCGATTTCTTTTAATTCATTAGTACATAGTTCCAATTATGCGTGATTTCTGTAATTGAACAAACTGTTCAATTCAATAGGGTTCTTGTAATTGAACGAATTGTTCAATTAAACGAGTATCGGCTAATTGGTTCCCCGGTTAATTGAACAAAAAATTGTGCAAATTTTGAAGTGCAATTAACCGAAAAATACTGTACACATAAAATACTGAAAAAAATAAAAAATATGAACAAAGTATACAATGCGACAAATCAAAAATTGTGCATAGCTTGGACACACGTGTTCTCCATGTACAAAAACATGAGCGTAATAGTGCCGTTGCTCTGCCGGCGTCATGTTCATGTTATGATCAAGTTACCAGCTAAATGACCGGCCATTTAACTGGTAGTGCTGACTGATATATCGGTTAGGGATTCTAGTTAGCTTACAAAATGAAAAACCTAACCGAAACTCTTGTGTACATGTGATCTTGTATAATTAATTTTACCTATCTAATTAATTTTAGATAACTGTGTAAAATATATCTGTGCTGCTTACTCTGATTAGTTTTATAGGTCAATGATAACCAACATAGTGGTTAGTTCTAACCAGTCAATCATAACGTAAATATTTATTGGTAAACTAAAATTTTTAGTTTTCATTTCAAATTAAAATCTCTATTAAAAAGGCAAATAGTACAGTTCTGTGGCTAAAAATAAATAATTTAAAACAAAAATCAACGTAAAGGAGTCCAAAAATCTAATGAAAATAGTTCATATACAAAAGAACCAATAATATCAAAATTAAAAACTGAATAATTAAAAAAAAGAAAATTATTGTTCCAAAATGCTTATCACAAAAACATAATATTAAATACACATTTTCGCAGTTGCTTGTCAAAATCAAACACGGGCAATTTTTGGAAAACATCTGAAATTAAAAAAAAAAAAAAAGAAAAAGAAATATGAAAATATTTGCTTACATCGCAAGCTTTCGTAACGTCTCCTCTTTCCTATTGCACTCGTTCAGCAGGTCGTTTGTAAACAGGCCACGGATGACACTGCTGGCACTGTGGAAAACGCCTTTCATCTTGGTGAGGTACTTAAGCTGTAAGCAAAATATAAAAAATTATTGCTTGTTGAATCTGATTTCGTTTCCATTGCTTGTGCAAAATTTTCTGTCTTCAGGTTTTCTCTATTTACTCCACAGAAGATACTGACCGCAAGTGGAGCATGGCTGCCACTGTGTCAAACCCTGGCCTCTCAACCCACTTGGTGGACACCTTGCTCATGTAATTATACTAAACTTATGTAATTATGTAAAATAAATAAATTTTATAAGCAAATTTCTTTATTGTTATTTTTAATACTCATCTTTTTTACTTATATTTTTCTTTCTGTTTTATATATTCATACAAAAACACACATAAAAAACAGATCCTGAAGATGAACTATAAAATGGTTCGAAATATATAGATTGGTTTCGGTCATTCATTTATTGCTGGGTAGTGAAGACGCCGAGTGGCGCAAACGGTGTTTTTGGTATAGAAGATTTTAGTGTGGCCATATTTCTGGTAGTTGGTTCATTATGCCAAAGTTAAACTTGTGATTTTGTAGCGTAAAAAAGAAGATAATCTTATTTCTGTGCTAAAACCAAAAGTTCATACATTAAAATATACATATGTGAAAACATACGTACGTATGTAAGTGCAATTGCAAAGAATCATATACATATATGTATGTATATTGGTACAAAACACAAACAACGGTATAGAAAGAAATGTAAAAATACATATGTATGTACATATATACGTTTTTAGTAAATTACATATAATTTAATGTTGAAAACATTGAAAAAAAAAACTAAATTCGTCAAACCAAGCATATTAAATTTGGAAGAGAAGCAGTATTTAAAAGCACCTACATACATACATATGTACAATATTGATCATAACTAAGGCACCCCATGGAACACATTCCACAAATCAGAATTCTTTCGCGAAAACAACCTGTTTCCAAGATATTAACAATTAATATCCATAACTTTTAAATATCTGGCAATACGGATCCTATTACAAATCCCTTCTAATTCCGAATCGAATTACGCTAAACAGCTTCAGTTCTGCATCACAAAAGCGTACTTCAAACTGTGGGGCCAAACGAAAAAATGAAATCTGTTTATGAAACATGAGATCTGATCATAAAACAATGTATGAAGGAGTCCTAGAGGAGATCTCAGTTCCTTCGTGAAATGAAATTTGAGTCACCCTGTTGTGTCACACGGCGACCTACAGGACATCAAAACAAGAAACATTTTGTGTTTTGTTGTTGTCGTAAATATTTTAAAAGATATTTGAAATTTTCGATTGTGATTTGACTTTGTATATTATTTTGTAAATATTTCCGGTAATAGCCAAACTCCTTAAAATGTTATTTAACAATTTCTTAGATATTTTTTAATATTATATGAAATACTATTTAGTACAGCTTCAGATCGTTTTTTATATAAAAATTTTTATTTACAATATTATTCAATATTTCGATAACAATTTGTTATCATCTTCAGGATAATATTTGTAATTAAATTGAAAATGTTGAAAAAATTTTGATTTAAAAAAATTCAAAAATTGAAAAATAAAAACAATATAAATAACAGTAAAAAATAACAGAAGTAGAAATAAACTAATTCTATGTCTAACATTTGCTATGTTAACATTCCCAACATGTTGCATTGCAACGTTATGTTAACACAGCAAACATTACCCATAGACTAACAACGATAATATTTTAATATAATAATAAATATCAAAAACATTCAAGTTCCTAATCTTTTATTAACTAAATATCTATAATTCTGCGCTAAATTCTCTGTGTCTACTCTAAAATTCATCCTATGTGTTAATGGTGTTTTAATTATCTCTAACATTTCTAGCATGTAACGTTTCTTATAACTATTTTCTGTTTTTAACACTGAAACATTTTCAAAATGAGGATAATGATTTAAACTACTGCAGTGCGAAGATAATGCTGTCTTCTGTGCATTTATATGTCTATACTTTTCGTCCGATCTATGTCCTGCTATCCTAGTCCTTAGTTTGTTTTTTGTGGTCCCTATATATACTTTATCACAATTCTCCTGGTCATTTCCCATACATTTCCCAAGGGATTTTATAAACTAAATTTGCCATATCTAATGTATCAAATTTATCTTTTGTCTTACTAAATATTTTATCCAATGTCCTATAACTTTTATGAGCTATTATATACTGCTCCCTATTATATATGTTAGATCTTGCTATTCTTTCCGATAGTCCTGGTATATACGTCAAAGGCTTGTAAATTTTTGGTTCAGGTATACTAACTATATTCTGAGTACTTCTATTCCTAATCTGATTCACTAATCTATGAGTCAATGCAGCCGGAAAATCATTATCTTCTAAAATATTCTTAATCTTAACAATATTCTTGCTATGAAATTCCTCATCACTAATCTTGAGAACTCTTTTTACAAAATTTTTAGCTGTGTTCATTTATATTGTTTTTATTTTTCAATTTTTGAATTTTTTTTTAAATCAAAATTGTTTCAACATTTTCAATTTAATTACAAATATTATCCTGAAGATGATAACAAATTGTTATCGAAATATTGAATAATATTGTAAATAAAAATTTTTATATAAAAAACGATCTGAAGCTGTACTAAATAGTATTTCAAATAATTAAAAAAAGATCAAATAAATATTATATATTTTTAATATTATACAAAAAAAGAAATTCTAATTATCTTAAGGTATGAGTGTGCTTGTGAAAAGAGCTCAAAATCAAGTCTTTGAAAAATGGCTAAATTTTGATCGAAGTGGTGCTTAATTGTTAGACGTTTTGCTAAAAACAAATTTTAATCAAAACAAAAGAATTTAATATTGTCAAAGTATAGACTGGTGAAAACAGTGCCCAGAACATATTCAGAGTTTAGACCGAAAATGAATTTTGAAATTGCATATATTTGTTCTAATTACATAAATAATTGCAAGCTACTTACATGAATTACTCTATTTTAACTTAAATACGCTTGCCATTGTTCATCATTAATACCTGACTTTATAGTTAACATACATATATTTCCTATTCGAAAACATGTGTATTTACCAATAACATATTATACTACCACTTACCTCTACACTTATCATAATAATTATTGAAATTAATACCCTTAATTATAATTATTAATACATGGTGTAGTACCAGGCGGAAATTGCGCGAACTGGAGCACTTCGACTTGCCCCGGTATCAGAAGCAGCTGTTTCAGTAATAAGTAGAGTGATACCTGCGTAAAGAGGTCTGAAACCTAGAAAAAGCGATTGCTGGTTTTAGCGCAGCAGACTTAATTTTTCAAGTGACAGACGAATGTTCCAAAAAAGGATCCTTTCCCGGTTTTATAACTTAGTTGATACTTGTTTTTTGAACTGACACCAGCTCGAACACCTATACAGCGTTTTTGCTTAATTTATATTTGTACGCCCGAAAGGCAACCTTAATAAACGATCTATACATTTGAATGAAACAAAACCCTAACTCTAAAGGTGCCTTTAGACTATGCTAATATTTGTCCAAACACAACAAATAATTGTTTGGACGAATAGTATGGTTTGTGACAAATGTTTGGGTATGGGTTTAGATTGCACTAATATTTGTTTGAATTTTATTTGCGCAAATAACGGAAAATTTTGTGTCGGCCATGTTTGGTACAAATATTTATGTACCCCTTTACACTATACTAATAATTTTATTTGCCCGGTGTGTATGACAAACATCTGTCAAACAATGTTGTTATGTATGTGAAAAGTTAAAATGTTTAGCGACAGTGATATTGGAGATTTATTATTAATAACTGCTGGAGCTCTAGCAGTTTCAGAAACCCAGCAAAAAGAAAAAAAAAAAAGATCCAGAAGAATGCGGGTTCGAGCTTGGGTGCAGCGCCGTAAAATGGAAGGATGTTGCCAAAAACTTCTGAAGGAATTGCGTTCTGAAGAACCTTCGCTGCATACAATCTTGGTGCGCATGGGTTCAAATGACTTCGATTACTTGGTAATTTGATTACAATATTCATCTTATTAACATTAAATATATGTTTTTCACATAAAGCTGAATCTAGTGGCGCCGATTATAACAAAGAAAACCACACATTTGCCAGGGTTGTTGTCCATTTTCTTTCAGAAAAATATACATTATAATTAAAAATTACGGAAACGCGTTTTTTACTTACCAATCTGTCAAACGAATTGACCAGTATTACCATTTCAATTTATTTCATTTTTTATATGTTAAGCACTGTCAAAAATAACTGTTGGCAACCCACGTTTCTACAATTACTTGTCGCTGTTTGTTCCGTCAAAAATATTGCGAGAACAAACAAAATATCGAGCCAAATATTTGTTGCGACGTGCTGACAAAGTGTTTACACTATCCAAAGCTTTCTTCACAAACAAACAAACAGCCAACAAACAGTCGAAAAATATTTGGAGGCTAACAAATTCGAGTGTTTACACTAGGACAAGCAAAATTTTTATGATTTTGCACAAATATTAGCATAGTCTAAAGGCACCTTAAATCAATTCTTTTAAATTTCCCCATCATCATCAAACATCTATATCAAAGATCTATACCAACATCTATATTAACATCATAACAAACCGTTGAGCTCAAACTTTGCTAACCCAAAGCACTTGATTTGTTCACTTGTGTATAAATTTCGGCTATTCGTGAACCGAATTTTCTGAATTTCAATATCAAACAAACCATAACATTTTTTGAGAGAAGTACTTTTCTTAGAAGCTTAATTTTAACGGCCTATACATTGCTTATTCGACTTTTCTATTGATACTGATGCGGACTATACATACATACATATAAATATACTTTATGGCGTCGCAAATGCAATTTGTAGATGTTAGAAACGGAATCACAAGCTTACATACACCCTTAGCACTGGATGTGAGGAAGGGTTTTGAGTTTAAAAAAATGTTTTAAAATGTATACCAAATTGATTTTATTTGTTATGAACACCGGTAGCTCCAGAAATTAAGGCATCCTGGTGTACAGTTACATACGTATCTATATAAGAAACAATAAAAAAATTTCGCAGTACGTTTATACGTACTGCTTATTCGCGAATAAAATTATTGTGAATAGAAAAATTTGGCGTATAGACAGTAAATAAAATTTTTTTTGTGAATAGCTAAGTCACGAAAACAAGTACTGATTACAAAGCTATTCGCAAATAAAACACAAAAAGTTGCCACTTTTTTTATCGGTTTTAAAGTTTTCTTCGATGTGGCACACGTACAATCATATGACAGAAAGGAAATCATTTACTAAAACTGTACGAAAGCAAGTCTGCGCCTTCTTCTTTCACTAGCGATTACAAAAGTTACATGCCTTTTGTTGAACCGTTCTTGCAATATTTCGTGGCTTTTCTGCATTAATTGAATTGTAAGAAACTTCATAATTTTTTGTTTCTCCATTATTATTTTAGTAATCACGTCTTTTTCTGAACTTATGTTGTGATTAACAGAGTTACCAATTAGTTACATTTTTACCATCTGGCTTCACTAAAAAATAAAAATTTTCTGCATTCGCATTGACGCATAAACAGTGAGTTATTTATTTGTGAATAGGCTACGTATAAACGTAGTAATATTTTATAAGTTGTAGTTTCTCTTAGCATTTCTTAAAACCACTTGGCAGCCTAATTTCCTAAGTCCTAACCAACCGGGTTACTACACTTCCTAAAAGTTTTTGCACAGACATTTGCCTGTTTGGAAGTTCAATTTTCTGCGATTCTTTTTAATCAAATTCCTTTTGATTCATATCAAAGTAACTTAATTAGAAATTGGTAACCTTATACCATCAAGCTTGTATCGCAAAATTGTAATCCAGCGGTAAATTGTTTGTTATTTCACGTTGGCATTAATTCATTCGCTGGCATTGTTTTAGTCTAATTGGTCAAGCTGCAAGAAAAGTCTTGTGTCATCAACATGTAACTGGGTGTTAAATCCCTTTTGATACTCTTGAGCTTGACCAACACACGACTTGCAAAAGTGTTATAATTAGGTGATTAATAAATTCGCAGTCAAGTGCTATTTGGCTCTGGGAATGTGCGCTTTTGCTTATGAATATTTATCATATTGTAAAATTGCCGACACCACACTACGCGGACGCCGATCCAGACACCCTCACATAAGTACATGTTAACAGCAAAACAAATGGATGTTATGCTTTGTAAAGTGTCATAATTTGTAATCCTTTTCAGAGAATAGAATTTTCATATTTCACACCTTTGAATTTGATAATCACAGACACCCAAACATATGTACATACATACATACATACATACATACATACATACATATGTATGTATGTATATTCATGTCATGAACTGAAATAAATTTGTGTGCTCTACGAATAAATAAAGAACTAAAATCACTTTTCTCTGTTACTGTTAAATATTACTGCATATTATCAAACACATGTCCGTAGAGGATCAAAGGATTTTTATACGAATTTATGTTTGGCTGCTTTTTTCAATTTTTACCAGTGTTAATGTTTTTTGCTTTCCATTTACAAATATGATGCAGTAGAGACCCCATTTAACCTCGTTTAATTGCAAATAACATTTTTCTTTATGAGACATCGGAACAATTAACAAGTCGCACATGTCTACGGTTCCGTCTCCGTTTGTAGGCGATAAAATGTGGAAAAATATATTTAAAAAAAATAATAATGCAACAAGCACTCAGACTCGTTCGAACGAGAAGACACATGAGTCTCAAAATGCTTGAGATTTAAAAAGGGAACATTCGGCGTGTGTGCAAGCAAGGAGTATTATAAATTGCGGCACAAACAACTTGTCGCCGAAACACTTTGATAGCTTCATGGCTGAAGTTACTACAGATGTACGCAAATGAAGTTTAAATAAATTTATTTGCAGTATATAAATATAAATTCTAAAATTAATAACTGTAAATCATCAAAACTAATATCTAAATTAATTTTTTTTTCATTCATTCCTTAATTCATCTTTATTTACATCTTATGTTTATACATCTAAAAGTTACAGTTTTTATATTTTATCTCTCAAGGTCCCAGGTCCCGCATATCGACGGCTGAAAAAGACAGAAAACAAATTACCAGCTCTATTTTAAGACCCAAAAGTTTGCATTAATATGTGGTAACATTTTTTAAAATAAATATTAAGAAAACAGGTTTTACTTTTTGCCACTTGTCAATCTGTGCCATTTTTCACAATCTAAAAATAACTTATTAAGTAACATGCACTATTTAACTACCCGTTACCGGTATGTTCAAAAACGAACTTAATTATTTGCTTGTTTTAAGAGCCAATTGAAATGTATTATTTTAGATCTAAACATAGACCTTATTCATGTTTTCTGTCTTCTTCAGCCGTCTATATGCCGCCGAAATTTAGTTGATGCTTATCAACTCATCAGTAGACTCGAAAAATCTTAAAAGAGTGTTTGAAACCGAACTACTTCTTCCAAAATTCCCAGGAACGAAATGAGAATCAGAAATGTTCAAACAAACCTTTAATGCAGAAAACATTCTGGTTCTCGTTTTGTTATACAAAATTGTATAATTTTTTTAGCTTTCGTTAATGTTTTTATGTGCTGCAACAGGTTTTAAATTATTTTTCAACTTTTATAAAGAATTGTTTACTACTTTTTAGTAAAAATATGCGAACTTAATAAATTTCCAATGATATTATCAGAAGTTTGGAAAAAAATAACCGAATAGGTAATTTTAAAGTTAACATCGCTAGCACTAAATTTTTTCGAAGATCAATTTGACCAGCTGTTTTCATAAATCGCCACAATTGACAAATACAAAGCAAAATTTTAAATTGCATATTTTTAATTAAAATAGTAAAAAATGTTAAAGGGTTTTGTTTAAATAAAAACAAAACATATTAAATTTAAATTTTACATAATTTTATTTTCTCTTTCGAGTGTAGTTTAAATAAAAATGAGCAGATCGTTTCAGCATACACTAACGGTTTGAAAACGCCAGCTTTCTACCGTTTTTGTTTCCCAGAGCACCTGTTTGGCGTTTTCAAATCGAAAACACAAATTTTAAGCGAAATGCGTTTTTCAGAACATGGGCGTATATTACTATTTAAGTTTTTGCTAATAATATTTCGTTAAAAATACTCCAGACGCTTAGATAACGGCAAGAACTTGAGCATCTAATTCACTGTGTTACTCTTTTTCCATTTTTCTTATGACTTTCGCATTTAATTTGCTGAATCCAGTTCTACAGTGCATTCATAACCTCAAGAGTATTTTATGCAAATTCTCACACAATCCTCCGCAATTCAAAATTCGACACCTTAAGTAAGAAAATCAATAATTAAAAATAACAAAAATATGGACACAATTAGTTAAAACCGCTACCTACAATTTGGTTTTTTTTTTCTTTAGAGGGATGGCGCTCCCCAGCTGCTCGTCATTTCGTTAAGAATCAAAACTTACTGTAGTTCTGCGTGTAGTACTGAATTATGTACTTTGTACAATACGAAGTAAGCGAAAACAAACTTTTAATTACACTTTGGCTTAAGGCCGTGTCAGATAAAACTTTGTTGCTTTGCGTGACGTTTATAACTTTGAAAGAAAAGCGTAAAACAAAAAGTGTATGTCACAATAAAAACTTTGACAAGACCCGCGCATTGTTTGTTTATCAATAAAATATTGAATATATAAAATATTTTATATACATACGTACTGATTTGTAGTTTTGTTTATTATATATTTCAAGTGAATTTATTCATTAAATTTATAAAATTTATTTATTTATTTGGAATTTTTATTTTTTTATTTCTGTTGACGCCAAGAGAAAATAAAAGAAAATGAAAGCAGCTAATTGTCAAAGCGTGCAAAAAGATGAAAGATGCCCAACTTTTTGCTTTGCTTTGCGTCAAATAAAATTTATGTGACAAGTGCCATATAAACATGTACATTTATCTTAAATGTCAAAGCGTGTATGTAACGCAACGCGAAGCAAAAGTTTTATCTGACACGGCCTTTATAATTCTCAGCACTCGGAATATTGGTCACTGGGGATTTGGAAATCAATGCACATTAGCCATTTAAGGACTGATTTGAATTTATATTATATGCGGACATGCAACACTGGGGCAAGAAGATATTGATAACCAAATTGAGATCCTTCAAATTTTACCTCAATAGTTTTCTTTTACATTCATTTTATGTACTCTTCATTGTAATGTACTCTACGTATTATATTAATTTATTAGTATTAATTTAATTAATTTATTAGTATGTTACATTGTTAGTGTTATTATATTATTAATTTTATATACTATGTGCCGCCCTACTATTAATAATTTAACGAATTGTTATTTTAAATAATATGTTATCAATAATGTTTATGTTTTTCTGTCAGTTATTTTTGCATGTAAGCAGGACGAATTTGAATAATAAAATCAATAATTTTTGAGCCTTTGAACTGATCGGCTTATGATTTAAACGGGCATTCATCTGCCCTAATAATAATAATATAAATTTTTGCCAGTGGCGTTTTTAAGCGCCGGCAAAATCAAAATACTATATTTGTACATACATATATTATTGTGCAGAGAAGTTAGAAAAATACACATTACATCTTACAACATATGCTATTGGGATTAGCCAGCCAAGCTTCCAAAACTTTGACATAACCTAATGTGTCCTGAAAAAAAATTTCGTTAGTTTCAATTTAGCTCCCCAATATCAAATCTTGTAATGGATTTTTATTTTATATTTTTAAAAGTCAATTTAATTTTAGATAAATATCAATTTGTAATGGAATTGTATATATTTTAAGTTATCAAACAAATAACCTATAAACACAGAATTGAATGTAAATAGTCAAAGATTAACTGCCTGTTCCTCAATGTCGCAGTCGTGCGATTGTTCGCCTTCTAAGCGAAAGAAAATTGTTTTGGGTTCCTCTATGAAGTTCTTTTATTCGAACGATGACTCGATCGACAAGTCGAAATGACGTAAGTGTTTTCATACAAAATCCGATTCCTCAATATCGATCTGTCGTCAGCACTGCGAACACAAATGTCAAAATCAAGCACTTGCTGTTTTGCTATCGAATGGGAGTTTTTATAGAAAAAATTTTTGTTTTTTTGTTAAAAAACTGGAAAATAAAACTACAAACCCCACATATTTTTAATTTTTATTTTATTTAGTAAATATATTAAACAATTATTACATGCATGCATGTAGTTTTTCTAAACAGTCCACTTGTTTGCTGGATGGAAGAAAATCCTGAGTTTGCCAGAGGAATAACAGTGCTCATCGCGTCAAAATACTTATTAAATGTATATGCAAAAAAATACTTTTAAATTTTAAAACACCACAAAAACTATTTCCGCACTTTCAAAATGTTTGCTTTTTTTTATCACAGAGTACTCTGCACAGAATACTCTGTGTTATTTATGTATGTATTTGCTTTGGCTTGTCAAATGCAGCTGACCAGTTTTATGAAGGGTTGTATTTACACCAGAACAATTTAGTAGTTTTTTTCAATAGTGCAATAAAAAATCAACTAAAACTTTAATTTACCGATCTGGCATCTCTGTAAAGTAAATGCCAAAAATTTCATGACGTAAGACTATGCGAACGCAAGCTGGCGACATAGAGGAATCCAAATTGACTCGAAATCGAGCGACTACATTTCGATCGCTTAGATTTTCTTGCGACATTGAGGAACAGGCAGTAAATCTTATTGCAACCACGTTTGATATTATCATGCGGCCAACACCAAACACAAATCGTTCAAGCAAAACACACTAAACCAGAGGTGCCCACGGCCTATACGCTTGGTACGCTTTTGTTTTTGTAAAACCGCGGAGAATTGGCTGAGCATTCTAATATGTATACACAACTTTTTGTATGAAATACACACATATCCCAAGTTCAAAGCAACAACACTTTCATATGCACAGCAATACGAACGCAGGCTTTGTTGGCACACATTTGTGCCAAGCGTGAATTTTGTTGTTTTTTGTTTTTTTGTTTTCATGATTTTGTTGTTTTTTTTTTAATGATTTCGTGAGTATGAAACACTTGAAGAAATAATTTTGTGTTATTAGTTTCAACTGTACAGTTTATTTTGTAGAATGAATCCCACGTGGGAAACCGACTTTTGTTCGCTAAAAATTTTGAAAAACGAGCACAATGTATGATTTGCTTTCAAATAATCAAGACGATTAGTAAATATGATTTGGAAAGGCATTTTAATACAGTACATACATTTTGTGAAAATGAAATTTAATTTTTTTCCCAGTGTACCTAATGAAATATTTCTGTTTTTCTTTGTGTGCGTCAATAAAGTGTATACGTATTGGTGTTTACGCTTCCATAAGAAGATTTTGGGCACCACTGCACTAAACAATAAGCAACGACGACCATCGCCATCACGAAGCCGCATATTTAGTAGTAATGCTTCTTGACCATTCACACCAACCTATAAACACAGAATGAATGATCATCGTTTGCGTCGCTCTTTTTATATGTTTAGCCTAAGCTTCTACCCTAAGCATTCTTCTCATAGATTCGAGTGACCAAAATATATACAAAAGAGATTTTAGGCTAACAGCGATTCTCATAAATGTTAATGATCAAACAAGCAAGAGCTTTTACCCTAAGCTGTCTTCTCATAAATATGAATGACTATACAATAAACAAAAGAGCTTTTAGGTTAACAGTGATAACAGTTATATGCTCTTGCATATACTTTTGTGTACATATGCAAAAATAATATAATGAAATAATTAATAATAAATAAATAATTGATAATAATAATTAGTAGATAATAGCGACATGCTACAATCTGAATTTATTGGGGAGAATTCAGTTATTTTTATGGGTATAAAAGGTTGAATAGCGCAAAGATTGTTAAGGCAGTAAGCAGAAAAATAATAATCTGAGGTTGTCACATTAACAAGATCCCCATTTTTCATGTTTACTTTCAATTTCCGTTGATCATCCACTATGTTTTCCCCCCAATTTCCACGTAATTTTAAAATTTTTTAAGATAACAAGAAAAATCAGCAAGTAAACCAAATTTTTTAAATCAGTCACTTATATGTAGAAAGCCACTGCTGTTTTGTTCCAAATAAAAGGGAATTTCTCAACAAATAATTTAATTTACTCGAGCGTTATCAACAGTTCCGAACAGGACAGCAAGCGGAGTGCGCAATTCAGCAAAAGTACAAGTTTTTAAATGAGCTTTGCTCTTTAAAACCATGGAATCCGAATAAAACAAAAACTGGTGGAACTGGATGGCTTTCGAGTTGCACACTTCATTCAATTCTCTTGAGTAGCGAGAAAACTTCCAGGGAATATAGGTATATATTTTTTAAGATCTTAGGTGCATAGGAATGTCTGATTTTGCTCCTTACTTATTTTAAACAAAATTTTGTCACTGTTCTGTCAAACTAAAAATTTTTTCGTGACAACGATATCTATTAGATCAAGTGGAACTTGGGAGACCATTCCCACACCGAGCTCTTCAAAGGGAGATTGCTTGTAATGGAATACTATTTGGTGATGGTTCAGGTATTATCTAGGCGAGTATTCGGAATTAGTTATGACTTTCCCTGACATTGTAGAGTACTTTAGCACATTACATACATTTTTTCCCGATTTGACTATATTTCGTAAAACCATACGGGGAAGTGTGACACATAACCCCTTAGACGGAGGCGTTTCATGTCCCTGATCGATCCGGCCACGCATCATCTTTTCGCTGTGAGATCTGCTTTAGCAGGCGCCTGACAGCTGTCAGACATTGACAAAGCAACCATCATGCTTTTTGGGTATACGCTATCCGGCCTTTCCAAATAGATTCGAGCGAGTGAATAGACGTAAAATAAAAAGAAACGAAACGGCACAACAAAATTTAAAAGAGAAACTAGGCCATCGCAACGCACATAGTAGCAAGAAGGTAAAAACCCAAACAACTTTGTAGAATCGCTAAGATTCCAATAAAATAAATAGATTTTTTAAGAAACAAAGGGTCACATCAACACCCGGAGGAAACAGACTGATATCCGAACACTATATTACACCTGGCTGCACGTCGGCAGCCTCGTGTCGTTATAAGGTCCAGGTTGACGTGTTACCCAGCTCGAGTGCACTTGAAACATAGTACATTTGCAGCCCAAGTACAGTGGGACAATCCACATACTCGACGCAGCAGGGAATTGGCCACTGCACCCAAACAGTCGTCAACAGATTCCGACACCAAACGACAACCGCTACCAGCCAACCACATCAACAAGACCACTCTAACTCCAGCTCTAGCATATGTAGGTGACAAAGAAGCACCTCCTGGTACTGTAAGTGTGTTCTATGATGTTGTAATTGTAGTAGTGTAGCTACTGAGATAACAAATATCGTTTTGAGAAAATTTTGAATAATTAAGCCAAAAAGAAAAATTCACACTACGAAGAGAAGTTTAATTATTAATATATTCACGAGCAATATTTTGATGTGACTGCCTTGGCTGAAGTGAGCGAATCCGTAGAATGAACTGAATCACTGGTACAGAAGTTAAGTCATCGTCAACCCGCAGAGCTCCAACGAATCGATGCCCAAGCCCGCGAGCCTAGCCGCGCTCTAAATTACCAAGTTGTCAGTGGGCAGCTTTGAATGGTGACGAGAAGGAAACCATTGTTAATAGCGATTGCCTAGTTCAGGCCCTCAGCACACATGTGCATTTACTAGTAAGGATTTTCGCGTTTTCACGGTTGCCGGTAACGTGTATCTGTCCTCGCGAAACAATTTTTTTTTTTTTGGAACATAGTAAGTATACACAGAAACACGATAGCATTTATATTTTATAGACGTGCACTACACTATAGAAACGTAGGTCAGAATTGGCTTAATAACGGCACTATAAGGCCAGTGTCTCACCTTTGGGTTTAGCCCCCATCTTATGCCTATGGCCCGGTTACAGATTGACCAACATATGTGAGATTTACATACTCCTTCATCTATGTGGCATTTCCATTTTAATTTTCGATCCAGTATGACTCCAAGATACTCCACTCTGTCGGAAATATATATTGTGCTTTCAACAAAGCACGGCTCGTCATATGGAGCTTATTGGCTTATAAGTCTTTGGTGAAGAATAATATGGCTTGCCAGGTTTGGGATAAACACTACCCTCATTTTGTGCCAGCCTATCGGAATAAATGCTAACCCTTCTGTAGGAGTGCTGGAAAGATGCCATCCGGACCAGCAGCCTTAAATGGAGAAAAGCTTTTTATCGCTTCCATAACTATCCTATCGCTGATAATAGGTACTTCATGTCCATCACTTTTCCCATCGTTCAGCAGAGCTGTAGAGCGTTCCGTGCAGCTGAGTAGAGCGGGCTGCACGGAAAATAAATTTTCATGAGTGGGTTAATGGTTTCTTCCACATTTTCAATTGCTCTGCAAGATTCATTCACTAATAATTCAACTGGGATGTGGGCTTCTGATAAACATTTCTCAATTTTAGAAACGTCGCTACCATTGTCCACCTGTTCGCGAAAAAGCCTCTACGATGTATTCTATTCTATTGAGCTATTATCTTATTGTTGTATTTTCTGAGTCTATCTCGATAGTCCTCCCTATATACTCTTAATTTTTTACGTTTTGCTCTATTGTAGAGTCGACGGACTTCCTAAAACATAGCCCGCATACTCCCTATCATCCAGGGTTTCTCGTATGGGGATTTCCTTTCCCAGAGTGGGCAACTCCCTCCCCTCCCTTTAATGTCTACGTCCTCTCTTTCTAGGCGATTAAAGTTAAACAAGTGATCTTTCGAGATTTGCCCAATACGTTTCTGCCCTATTTCGAAAGGTTATAGGTTCCAGCGGTTGCCTTGCAATTTTAAACGTGATATAATGAAGATCTGAATATGAGTTCTATTAGTAAAGGAAGGTGTGCTACCAATATTAGCAGTCAGCAGATCGTTAATATTGAAAAATTCTAAAAGAGCTGGACCTCTTTTGTTAATACTGTTAGCACTTTTTTTCGTTTCATTTTGCAATCTTCTACCAAGTGTTGTAATTCCGACATTGGTGGTAGTGTCGTTTAGGCAAGTATACCGATGTTAGACATATGTTTCCATTTCTGTTGCGTCTACTGTTGACAACTCTGTTGATAAAAGAAATCATAAAGATGTGGTCACATTGGAGAAACATTTGATAGCAAGCATCATATATTAGCTTCCTCTAATGTGACCATGAAATAATTATTAGCGGCAAGCAACAAAACAGCGGTTAGCAGGCAAACAAAATAATTTGCCGGCAAGCAAAAATTTGTCTAATGTGAATACACGATGACAAATATTTTCCTCCTTTTTAGCCAAACAATTTTTGAACTGTATAATGTTGACCTTTAATATTAATATTTTATTTATAAAGTAAGTTCGGCTTGAGGTCCTTCAGTAAATAATTTTAAACCAAATTTAAATTGATATAGCAATTATTTTATTTTCTCCAATATTTCGGCCAACTTTGTTGGTCATCTTCAGGGAGTTCTTGAGTTTTCAAAGAAACATTAATTTTTACTTATAATATTGCACATTTATATATATTTATACATACATCTTTATTATTTTATTATATTAGTAGTGTCGTCAGTTGTTAACGTAAGTAACTTTTCTCGCCTACTGTTTTGTTATTTGTATGTCAGTTATATTTGTTGATTGCGTATCTGTATATGTGTGCGCAGTTGTCTGTGTCTGCTTTATAGTTGATGCGTTCATCTGCAGGTATGTTAATAATATGAAGCATCTCTTTTAAATATCTCTTCCTGTAGTTTGTCTCTCTTTCTAGTATTTTCACTCTGTTTAAGTCAGGCTTATGTTTGGTTGTTGCACAATGGGCCGCCAGTGCAGTTTTTAGTGACAGAAAACCGAACGATCCAAAAAACTGCACTGGCGGCCCATTGTGCAACAACCAAACATAAGCCTGACTTAAACAGAGTGAAAATACTAGAAAGAGAGACAAACTACAGGAAGAGATATTTAAAAGAGATGCTTCATATTATTAACATACCTGCAGATGAACGCATCAACTATAAAGCAGACACAGACAACTGCGCACACATATACAGATACGCAATCAACAAATATAACTGACATACAAATAACAAAACAGTAGGCGAGAAAAGTTACTTACGTTAACAACTGACGACACTACTAATATAATAAAATAATAAAGATGTATGTATAAATATATATAAATGTGCAATATTATAAGTAAAAATTAATGTTTCTTTGAAAACTCAAGAACTCCCTGAAGATGACCAACAAAGTTGGCCGAAATATTGGAGAAAATAAAATAATTGCTATATCAATTTAAATTTGGTTTAAAATTATTTACTGAAGGACCTCAAGCCGAACTTACTTTATAAATAAAACAAACAATTTTTTATCTAACACAATTTTTGTAAGAACAAACAAGAAAAAAGAACAGATTTTCTCGGCTTTTGTAAGAGCGGTAAAAAATTGCTAAAATACTTGATATTGATATTCGATATGCAAAGTAAATAAATACATATTGAAAGCAAGTATGTGCATATTTTTTTTAAAGTAATATTATGAAGCATTTTATAGATTACGATAATTTAATGGGAGAAATGGTATCTAATAAAATTGAGTTGTGAAAAAATAATTTTTGTTCTAGTAAAATTGAAAAAAATGTTTTGAGAAAAAGAACCATAATCAGAGATAAAAAATGGTGTTTTAAGTTTTTTTTTAAGTTAAAGTAGATTTCTTAAGTTTATCAACAGTTGTATAAAATTTATTACTTTGAAGTAGTTTACCTTATGTTTTCTGAATAAATATCATTTATACATAAAATGATTAATGCATAAAAAATACTTTTGTTCAAAAAAGATACAAAATATATTTTTTGGATGGAAAAAAAATTTTGTTAAGATGTTTTGGAAAAACAATATGACAACAATGGTCATAGATGTCACTTTTTCAGAAGCACACTGAGACAGGAGACATTAAATTACCGATTTTACCCTCCTTTTAAGCGTTTTTACCCCTTTAATCCTACACCCGAGACAATGCTAAATCAAGTTTTCGTGCCTGGGATGGGAGTAGGAAAAAAGTAAAATAAGAATTAGACTCCTAAGAAAACAATTTCGAATGAACTATGCAATTTTTTTAATCTTTAAAAATTTAGGGGGCAAAAAGGGATAAACACGGGCAAAATCCGTAATTCTGGTTTAACTTGAACTTGTTAGAAAACCGTTGAATTAGTAGCACTCTTGATATTTACATTAGTATAGTTAAACTCATTTCACATTGTGTATGTTCTTACTACATACATACGTTATGTTTCCACTGCTCTCTAAAGTGTAATGCTCTCTTGTAGTGTCATGTACTATTAACAAAATGATCATGAGAACGGTGTGGCTATTAAGCAGCAGCCACACTTTTCTATTTTTGAAAACTCAAATAGAGTTGGAAAAATATGATAATGAGATGCAGATGCCGATGCAAAACTTGTCTCGTAATGCTACTTTTAAAATTCCGAGCAACTCTCGGTCTACCCAGTACTACACTGCAGCAGGCATTGCACGTTTTGCGGAATCTTTCTCCTTTCTCTTCAACTTTGACCTCGATGAACTATCATTTCTGCCATCCTCAAACCCCACTTATTGGCCATGCACTTTTTCCTCGAAACCTCACAAAACAAAAGGTTCTAGCATTTCAAAATCTAAAAATGGCTCACTATTTCATACATGCATCTTTAGTCATTGAAAAATATCTAAACAAGTAGAGAGAACATTGATACAGAGCAATGTAAAAACCATTCTACATATTATTTTCACTTATCACTAAATATTATTTTTTTGCAAACTTATCGCTTTAAACTCTAAAACTATAAACTATAAACTCATTGATAAAAAAAAAAACACCATTTAAATGTTCCTGTTGTAACAATAAAAATAGACTTGAACCCCATTCGATTAGAAAACGATTGAGCAAATACACAGCAATAAGATGCCGACACCAAGAAAAAACATTAAAAGATCTATAAAAATCTGTCAATATCCATAATTCAAGTCCATTAACAACATGTGTGAGATGTTTGCATTAAGTCACACGCCTGCAAGAATTTCCATTAGCTCAGAAATGTTAAAAGATCCATTAGTAGCAGTATGCAGTATATAAATATTTATACACTAAATGCATATGCACGTAAATATCGATATCTAAAATTGAACAGATTATATAAATTGTATGTGTTATTTTTATAACGCTTCATAAATTTATTAAAAAATGATTGGTACAAAAATATTTTGTTCAAGTTAATATGAAAACCTGTTTATTTGAAATATCATTTGCGATAAAACTTTCATACTCTTTGTGAGCTAGCCGATTGTATCCTGACGTTGAATGAAATTTATTGTATGCGTCTCTACATATGTGCGCATAACTGTATAAAAAACAATGTTAATGAATGCATGAGTGTTATGCTATGAGGCATATACGATACTAATTTTCGCACTTAATTTAGTGTGAGTTGTACAGCCAATTAATAGGACACGACTTGTTGGGCCGAGTGAATAAAATGTTAGCTAGAGCTTATAATGCAAATTTTTAAGTTTTAACCAACTCTGAGATGAATAAAAAATTCAGCTGAAGCAAGTACTTTATACTAACTAGTAAAAGCTAGTTTTCCCAGCGTTGGCTTAAGAAAAATGTGAATAAAAACAAGCGAATGCTTAATATTACTGGTTTGTGCTTCGATATTTTTAAACATCTGGGGGCAAATCACCGCATTCGGAATCGAGTGCTTTGTCATTGAAATGCTGTTAACGTGGATCACAGGACTCGATTGTTACTACACCATCGAAAACAAATAAACTCTAGCTTTTAGCAGCAAAACAAATAAAATAGCAAAGCGACAAAAAATTAAAGAAATAATTTAAAAAATATAAATTTTATTGTTTTTAGGGAAAGTGAATACCAAGAAAAAGATTTTCCACTAAGTAGTGTATTTCATTTGTTACATTTTTCACCGCTTTGCACATAGTGCTTTGCGCTAAACCCACTAAAAATAATTCCCGGCCGTGTGCTGAAAGCTGCCACTGGCCAAAAGGGACAATGTAGCGGCAAGTTGCAATACGGGTGGTACGCTCGTCGACATGTGACCAGAGATATTTATTTCCGATAAAACGTATTCAAAAGCTTCCTTAGAGAGCCGAAAACCTCTTTTGAATCTATGTACAAACGATGAAACATTTAGTTCTAATCTTTTGCTTTAAACTCACAACTTACTCAGTTTCTGGCAATGAAAAAGGATTGCTTTTGTCACGAATGTTACTACTTATAATGGCAATATTGGACTCATCCTCCGATTCCGAAGATGAGAAACATAAAAACTCATTTGGATTCATTTATCTTGAAGTTTTTCACCAATTTATTTATATTTTGTTTTCTTTTTTCGTTTTGTTTCTTTATTGTCATATGCGTGCAAAATTGCAGCCATCGAAATATTTGTACACACGAAAGAAGACTCGACTTCGAATGCGGTGATTTGCCCCCTGATTGCGGTGCTGGAAGTTTGTTTTTCTGCATTTTATTAAAAAAGAGCAGTGTTTTCGAATATTTCGATTTAAATATTAATATTTCGATTTAAATATTAATATGTCTGCTTATATGAACGTTCGCCCAAGGAAAGAATACCGTATGATTATTTCAATTTATACAGATTTCAGAAAGAAAATGTGAAATGGTTATCGGAATACTTTCTGGAGGAAATTTATGAATGCAGAGGAGCAGCGCTCACATATATGTTAATACATTTTAAAAAGATCTCCAAGAATGTGTACTGTGTTTGCAATATAAAAATTTTATAAAACAATAACAAATGAAATTTTAAGATGTTGCCACTGCGTGTTTGTTTATTATTCTTTATTAATTTTCAAGGAATGCTAATAGAAAGATCTTTTCAAAAATATGTAGCAATACGATTAAGCTATTTTTTTTTTTTTTTAATTTGTATTAACATTTTTGATTTCTAAAAATAGTCGAATATGAAATAGATGTTGGAACAGCATTTCAAAAGTAGTTTAAGTTTACTGACGAGTTGATTTACACCAACAAAATATCGTCGACTATATACATATATATACATATACATATATATATATATATATATATATAACGCGTTATCAATTTCGTGGTTCGAAAAGAATAGGACTGGAATTCGACATCTGTCAAACTAAGTTTTTAGAAAAAACTGCATTGAAAAATAATTCAAGAGAAAATGCTTGAAAGTTGTTTTGTAAACCAAAACAAGTAAGTGTTTCAGTCCTTTGGTGAATCGCTTGATTAAATGTTTTACAAGTCCTGACCTCACCTTAACTCTTGTTGTGAAGTGTATAAAAGTATAATTTAAAACGTTTAATCTATTTTACAAAAGAAATTATAAAGCCAAATTTAGTTGCGCTTAAATAAAAAAACAACTAGAACTTTAATCTTGCAAACATATATAAGAAAGTTTTCAAAAGTGAGAAACAGCCGGTTTCTGGCAAACAATTTTTAATTTTGTACCCCCCAGATATTCGAACAAATTCATAGTTGATTGTAAAATGTTTCACACGTAAATAAACATTGTTGCAGGAGAATTCATCACTAAAATTCGTCGTAATGTTATACTTGCACGCAAGAAGTTATCGATTTTAAAAAGCTGAGAGAAAAAAAAGAGAGAAGTCGAAAAAATCATTAATCGAACTGCAGTCTGTTTATTTTCGACGTACTTACCACTGGAGAAATACATACAGAAATACATTTCACACAAGTTCAATTGACTTCCGCTTAGCTTTAGCTCATGTATCCTGTTCCAATGTCGCATGCCAAGTAAAAATATAGTACATATATACATATGTATATGTACAGAAGAAATAAATAAAAAAGAAGAAAGTTATGCCGCCGTTTAGCTACATCACGAGTCATGTTTTTATCATATTGACTCATCTGTATGTCATTTCCGCAGCTGATGGTCATTTCAGTTTTACTTAATTTCTTTATGTCACGTCATTACTGTCAAAAGATGGAAGGAGTGAACTCATATAAATTTAACCCCCTCTTCAAAGACACGGGCGAGCGGCTCATCTAAAAAATGTGTGTGGCAAGCACTAAATAAAGTGTGCTCTTCGTATATCTGCATTCCGTGAACAGGGAATAAATAACTGTTAGTTATTTTATAATAATTTAACGAAATTAATTCCAATCCCTGGTCAAAAAATTGAAGGTGGTTTCAAATAATTTAATTGTTTACAAAATAGGGGTTATCTACTTTGCTTGGACGGGTGTCCAGCAAGAAAGAAATATTCATTCAATCAGTGTTGCCTGATAAATATTTATATTTATCCTGCAGCTAATTCTTTAGCAAGTTACATTTTGTTAAAATCATATCAGTAGTTATAACGAAACGAAAGTAAGAAACTTAACGAATAAATACTGTTGTATAGGCTCCGCTCTCCTTCTTACTCTCTTTCTTTTTTTGATGAGAAAGAAAACTGGACAACACTAGTTTGGTTTTGTGAAAGTTCTAATGCAAACATTAAATTAGTATTTTTTTAAATTTTGTTTTGTACGCCATTATAAATTAATCAAAACACATATCCTTCGCGGATATATGTATATAAATTCTAATTCCATTTACATTAGCACATAGTTACGAAACTATGTGCATTCACATATGGGGCAGGGATAACGGTATATCTGTGTACCAAATAGATTTTTGAGTGATGTTTATATATACATATGACGATCTATAGGATGCAATGTGTTGAAATTTTACTTATTTTTTATGCCCTTCACAATAAGAGTTAGGAGCATATAAAAGTATATCGATTCCTCCATTTTAATTTCCGTTCCAATGCAGTGCACATATTCTGGATCAGTATCGATTAAGCGATCTCTTGCAGCAGGCTGTTTAATTTTCTTAAGGTACGGTCAGACTATCAAATTATAATTGCAAGACACAATCACAAGCAAATACAAATAAAGATAATACTGTCCCATTGCCGTTGTACCCAAGAGCGTCTCTCTTTAGTCCATAATAGGCGTTTTTTCATTTGAAGTGCGGTAAGCAATGGCATTTCCTTGGCCTAAAAAAATTATAAAAATTATAACCTATGCTTTTCATTTGCAGACGAGTCCACTCACGCTTTACGGACTTTCCAATTGCTTCAGACCACTTTAAGGCTATATCTCAAACAGTACTTCGACGATTTAGTTTAATTATATTTGCCAAACCTTTTTTTTATCGCGATGACTAATTTTGGAAGTCTGACCTCTGTTTGAAATATTATTGCTGAAATTTCCACTTATTTCATATTTTCTAACAATACTTTGTATTGTAGATCTTGTAGGAATTTTAAGATCGGTCGATCGACGATTAAAATTCGAATTTCTCCACGTGCCATTTGTTTGGAAATGATGAAAATTAAAATAAAATAAAGTGGAAAAGCTTTTTTAGGCTCCTTTACATTCCTATTCTCTTATTGTAACGGTGCATTTCAAATTTTTGTTTACATATTGATTTTTTATTTAGCTTGATCGCAATTTATACACTGAACGAATTAATAGTGGTCAACTAATTTTTAATAAATAAGATTTTTAACATTTGATACAGAATTTGAGAATATTTCTAAATCAGTTTAGAGGAAATAAAACGACCTTTCAGAAGAGTTATAAACTTGTTGGTGTAATTAACACAATTAAATCTTCATTCTGGCGGTTAGTGCTAAAGATCGAAAAAATAACTTGTGTACGAATTAATAATAGTGGTTAGGGCTCGTAGTTAGTGTTATGTATGCATTTACCTAATAACTGTAAAGAAAAAAATTACAGTCTCGTTTTTTAGCAAAAATGGAGAAACAAAAGCTTAAGTGTGACCGTACCTTTAGGAAACTATTTGACATAGAAAAATGTCTTACTTCCAAACTGTTCGTAAAATTGTACCACGTATTTGCTCTTCAAATTCAGCAAAATTGGCCAACGAATAACCAAATTTACATTTTCGGTTTAAATTTTGTGAATTGTTTTATTTTTTTTATTTAAGTTCGAAATATTATCTCTGTGTATTATTTGACATGGTCATTAAATACAACAAAATAAAAGACGTTCAACATGCATATAGGGTGCATATAGAAGAGATATGGTGAAAACAAATTTAGAAGTTGGGCCTGCACGTGAGCTGAAACAATTGTGCGAAAAAGTTAATTTTGTAACAAAATAAGCATGCCTAAAAGCAAAAAATAAATTTTTTCGATCTCCTCAGCCGGGATATAGCAAAAACCGATTTCTCAAGAAGTTGTGTCTACACGCGAGTGTATAATGAAGTAAGGTTACTTAAAGCAAAACATTTTAATTTCCCACATCAGATGACAAGCAGCTGGTATGTATATAGCAAAATCGGATTTCCCAAAAGTTGGACGTAAGCAAGTTTTGGTGCCAAAGGCAGCTGCTATTGTTTTACTATAAGTTGTTGCAATAGTAAAATAGTTTTAGTAAAGACAAAACACAAATAGTTTTGATATACATATGTACTTCGGGGAAGTATTGATTTTCAGGGGTATTTAAGATTCGGTCCAGCTCTATTTATCACTCTTACTTGTTTTGATTATTTTTTTCGAAGCAAATCGTTCAATTAAAAACAAAATATAGATATATGTATATAATTTTTTTATGAGCGAAGCCGGAAATGATCTATTAAATTAAAAATTATTGTATTGTAATAAACTTCCACTTATTATTTTTTATTTTTTCCAAACTTAGCTCAAGGTATTTGAATTATAATGTAACAGTGGGATCGCCATAGGCTTGGAATTTTCTTTACATGTATAATGCTCTTCAGAACCGGAGGCGAGCAGAATTTCAGCAACTTTCCTAGAATTTTTATACTTTACATATTGTTTCAAAATTATTCAAATAAATATATATGCAATAAACGTTTTGATGTTTATTGAAAAATCTGAATAAAAATATTTTTTTTTTACTACAAAAACTTATTTTGCACAACTTGTTAAGAGGACAAACTTCTTATTTAGAAAATATAACGTAAAATATACAATTGCTTTGAAGGAATAAAGTAAGTAGAACTGCTTTATTTCTCTAAGATGATGTGTTTTAAAGAAGCGATGACTGAACTTAAGCAAGCACATTTCTCTGGCAAAGTCAAATAAATCTGACAATTCTTTTTAAATATATTTGCCGCTACCACTCATCCTGCTTTAGGAAATCGATGTAATTAAATTTGTATTTTCTCAATCGTATAGAACAGTACTCAAAAACCGACATTTTTTAGTAACTCTTTTTTCAATAGTTCGAAAAATTTCTATTTTATAAACTCCACTTTCGAATATTATTTTTGGAAAAGCCTACCGGGTTTTTTATAAAAGATTTGTTGCTTATATCTTCCTTCAATAACACAGTATTTATTAACATTACACTTTAGCATGTCCATTGACTATTGTTTGACAACAGATGAAACGAAACAAATAGTATACCTATAACCTGGATTGCATCTCGTTGTGCAAATTTCTTAAGCACCGCTAATTTTTTATTTTATTGCCACTTTTTTCCCTTTTTTTGTAAACCTGCCCAAATGCTTGCTAACCCATTAAAATTTTTCTTAATATAAATATTTTTAGCCAAAAATCATTAAAATAAACCTTTTTTTAAAATTGTTGTTATTACAACAAAGGTGCAATTTCACAAATGCACCTTTGCAACATTATCAAAGTCAACATAGATGATTTAAAAGCTTACAAACCGTTGATGTTATTAATTTATTACAGCCTTTATCTCAAAAAAAAAAATTATTCAATTGAGTGTTTAGTTATGCCATGTTCATACATGCGCCTTTATTGAGGTAATCGCAATAAAGTTCATTATTGAGCTCAATATTTCATACAAAAAGTCAATAAAGTTATTGCTCAATAAACTCTATATTGCTTTGAATATTGAGAAAAATATGGAACACAACACTGTAAAAGATGTGTTTAATAAGCAAAAGTATACAATGCGAAAAGAATGACGTGATAAATGTAAACAAAAGCAAACAAAACAAAATAATAAAAAATAAAAATAAATACAATAAAAATAAAAACATTGCAGCATTTCCAAATTTTTATTTCTCTTTCTTTTTATTATTGCCGCTTTGGAGTCATAACATGAACGCACTACTTGGACAAGTTCCATATTTTTATTGTACAACACTAAAATCTTTTTAATAAAAGGCAGTTTTTCTTCCATTTTTCTTATTGGAAAATATTTTTTACTTTTTTTTCTCACTACCAAAACAAACAAAAAACAACTTTTTTTCAGCTGTCAGATACTAATTGAGTTAGCTCAATATTTGTATGTATGAACGCAAAAAATATTATGTCAATAAACTGAATATTATCTCAATTAGAAATACATGTATGAACAAGGTATTAAGGAACATTGGAAGCTTAATAGTCGTATATTAAATTTTGTACTCATAAACGATTGATAGCAGATAATTAAATTGTGTGTATTTTATTTTCCGTTCTGGCAGCGCCCATATACATACATACATATTTTGCAGTTGGTTACCCTGCAAGAAATGAATGACCGAAACTAACACAAACAAAACTTTTTTACATTTTACTGTAAATTTTTTTTAATTTTGTTATTGAACTTCTGTGTTGTAATACATTTATATTAAATTACTTTTTCAGGCTCAAGTTCAACCCTTGGGTTTTCACTACTTTTAATCAATATCAATTAAGTAAAGAAAAGTAAAATTTATTTGCTAGGTGGACAACCGGCTGTTTCTGGGTAGCCTGAAAAAGTAATTTAATATAAATGTATTACAACACAGAAGTTCAATAACAAAATTAAAAAAAATTTACAGTAAAATGTTAATAACGCAGGGCATGGCGTAAATGTTCAAATTGTATCAATAAAAGAGCATCTAGATCTCAATGATGCATAACAGAACATGTATCAAAAAGCTTTCATATAAACAGAGAGCAACAGTCTTCTGAGACGACAAATATCGTCCAAGACTGCAAAAATATCATTGCTTTGGTTAATGTTAATTAAGTATACAAACAGAAAGTAGAATTGCGTGAGCTTTGGTTGCCGAGTGGTTAAAGCGGCTGTGCCAAAATTGTGAAATTTGACACGTCCAAAGTTCATAGGGTGCTGATGAAGGGTGTTTGTTACCCAGAAACAGCCGGTTGTCCACCTAGCAAATAAATTTTACTTTTCTTTACTTAATTGATATTGATTAAAAGTAGTGAAAACCCAAGGGTTGAACTTGAGCCTGAAAAAGTAATTTAATATAAAACTTTTTTACTATTGTGTGTTATTTCGGCAGTTCAGGCAAATATTGCATTAAGCTACGTATAGACGATTGTAGGGTTTTACAATATTGTCAGAAAATGTATAGAATATTTTTAACCAATCGTGAGAACTTACAATTTCTTCCTGACAATATTGTAAACAAAAGCATTGGCAGGCCACCTGCCTAATAATTAATTGTCAGTTATCTGTCAATCGTCTGCACACTTTGGCATCATCATTGCTAGCACATTGTCAGGCATTGTCATATTGTAAGATGTATAAATTCTCAACACCTTACAATGGCGTCATTGTCAGAGTAATGACAAAGAATATTGAGGAAAAGTGAGTGTGTACGAAAGGGAAAGAAAAAACAAGAGAATAGTAAAAATGTGAGTACGAGAGGTAAAATATAGGAGAAAACAGAATAAAAAAATTAAAAACATGGTTATTGAGCAAGAAATATAAAAAATGTATAATGGCATGAGTGTGTGTATTTTGATGATGACAATTGGCTGGCAATTTTTGATACGTAGAAAATTTTACATCCATGCTTACATGTTGCTTTATTGTCAGGCAATTGTCTGGCAATGAAATTGTAAGATTCTTTTGCAATTTGTCTGAACTGATAATTTTCTTAATGATGACAATTTTGTATTTCTATTAGATTGCCAGCAAGAAGCTTAAAGCGTCTATACAAACGATAGGAATTATTTTCTTTTGTTTTTTGGACTTATTTACGTTGATTTTTGTTTAAAATTATTTATTTTTAGCCACATAACTATACTGTTTGCCTTTTTAAATAAAGATTTTAATTTAATATCAAAACTAAACTAAAAACAAAAACTTTAAATGACCAATAATTAAGTTACGCCTGACTGGTTAGAACTAACCGAATTTTACGTTATGACGGACTGGTTAAAACTAACCAATATATTGGTTATCATTGACCTATAAAACTGGGCAGAGTAAGCAGCACGGATATATGTTAAGTAGTTATCTGAAATTAATTAGATAGACAGAGATGTACACATGAATTTCATTTTGCTCTTGATAAACAAACTAGAAGCCCTAACCGATATATCGGTCAGCACTACCAGTTAAATGACCAGTCATTTAGATGGTAGTGTTCTTGCAGGGTATGTAACAAAAACAAGAGCTTTTTAATAAAAAGCTTTTATTATCATTATTTGCAAAACTATTTAAAAATAAAACTTTTATTTTATGTTTTCCGCAAAACGGAACAAAAAGAATTGGTTTTTTCGCCGTTTACCAACAACAAATAATTAATTCTTTTCAGAGAACCGATAATTTAGCCGAACACCGATTGTTTTTATTGTTTTTGTTTTGATATGACATCACTAAAACATCTGGTTTATTATATTGTTTTTTGTTCGAAATGCTTCCATCAATTTTTAGTTTATTGCGATATTGAATTTTATATGCAAAAGTAGAAAACAAATCAGACGTTTTTCGGTAACGCTCGCGATGATTGTGATGTTGACATCATCTTGGTTCATCTGATCAGATCCAATCAACTAACTACTCTGCCAAACTGCTCTTGTACCAGACAACCATCGTCATCACCCCAGTACAAACGAAGGAAAATTACATCAAAACAGAAGTACATCCTCGCCTGTCTGGCTCGGAGTGACTCTAGTGATTCTTGACTCATCAGAATCAGAAAAAAATTTTTAGAACAGAAGTAAAACAAATTGCAGATGTAAAATACCACAGATTTGTTTATAAGAAAACGAAAATTTAGAATCAAGTTTCTTAGAAGAGTTAAAAATTCAATAGCTACTTACATCGAAATTTTATTTGTATATATAGTAGATATTTATGTATATAAGACTGCTTATTTCACTCTTGTAAGATTTATTTTCTTACGACCAGAACCTAGAATTTCCTATTGGGTTTTAGACTCTTACCACTTCCCAATCATGGGTGGTATGTGACTGTTTCCTCCCCTTAGGAAATCTGCGATCTCTTCCAGATTTTAGAATCTCTCTGTGATCTTAGCAATGGCTTCAGGTCAACGAAGAATCTCTGAAAGTGGTACCATGTCAAGTTTAGCACCCTCCCATAGCTCATCTATAATAGCGATCGCCCGCTTAGGAAACAGGGATGGTTGCTCATCTGCACGGGCCCTAAGCACTATCAAATAACGGGACCATGTTCTATTGCTTTAGCCAAGCACCAGGATACAAACAACTAAAATTGCACATATGTGTAGACACCAAGAAACACCAACGAAAATCGGGGAAAACAGCGTGAAAACGTGAAATTTTACAAGAGTATATTTTAAGATTTTGTTCGATCAAGGAACAAAAACAAAATTTACAGCTAGCAATTGTTCGATCTTACACAAAATTTGCAAGAGCAAATACAATCACACATGCTGTGGCGAAATTCAATGCCTTTACGCTTCGTTTCAAGTTTTTTCCTTTTTGTTGTTTGTTGATGTATCTTTATACACGTATATGCATTTTTAGTTGTCGTCGTTTGTTTGCCTAAAATAACGATAGGGATAAAAGTTATGGTCCCGTTTTTAGGCAAAAATGGCCATACAAATGCTTAAGTGCTTAATTCTCCGAAAACAATTTAGGGGAGCATATGTATTTTTTTGAATTTTGTACTATATCCCCAAAAAATGTTCTCAGTGTTTGGGGACTTCCATAATAATATATGCTCAATCCACAAGCCCATCTTATATGAATTTAATATTAGTTTCCTCAAGTCTAATAGAACGCTTGTAAAAATCTGCTCAAAAGCAGAAAAGTTTTAAAATTAAAAAAAAAACAAATAATTACAATATACATACATCAAAAAGAGGCAATACAAAAACAAAAGATAATAATTACAAACGTTTTTGGAAACCGGTCTGAAATAAGAAGCAACTAAAATGTTACCTACCACTGACTACCCGTTTTATCTAAACGATGTAGACATGGATTTGATTGTGGTATGATTGCACTTTGTTGTTCATAAAAAGTAATAAATAAATAGAGCCAGGCACGAGACTAACTCGCACAGCAAGGGCTCCGTACTACCGGGATTTCGACCGACGCTGTGACTGTGTGCATTTTCATAAACACCAATGTGTTTTATTTTTGACGGCGAATATTCGCGGCGAAAAATTCGTCGTTCGTCCCAGTTGTGTTCCTAGCATTAAGCTAATTTTCGCAGCCTCTTGTATGGGAACCCCCCATTGGTTCTTAACTTTTTAATGTGTATTTGCTGTTGAACATTTTTCTACTTTTTTTGTGTTTAATATATGTTGTGTAGCGGCCAGGTAACCCTGTTCTCTGTGAAAATTACAGTTCTATTGCTCTTATCATTTGGGAGAGTAAAGCCTCCCAGAAGCCTGGGTTAAAATAAGGGAAGAACATGGTTATAAGAAATCTATTAACACGAGTAAATAAACATTAAAACATCACTCTATTAAAAGGACATACTGTTAAAATAAATATTCAAACACATATAATTTAATTCTTAGACTCATGTTATTTTCTTAGAGTTTTTCTACATGCCCTTTGCACTTTTTTATTAAGGTGAGGCTTTATTCACTCATGTTCGTATGTGTATTATGTTTTTGATGAATAAAAAAAGAACTTTATTACTTCGCACCCTTTTCCGGTTTCCGTTTTGCCGTTGTGCATTTGTTTGTTTTTTACTCAACTAGAATCAATTAAGTCTTTTAGTCAAATGATTTTTTTTTCATGAAAATGAAAAATATATGTAAGAATGTAGGTATGGACATGTGTATGTGCCTGCTTCGTTTGAAGCAGCAACTTTTTTGTTTAAAGCCCGCTTTCGCCACCATCCGTTAAATGTCGGTTGAGAAAAATTAAGTAAGTGTTGGTTTGGCTAACAGGTACTCGGTTACCGATTTCCAATCTACCATCCTTCGGTTATTGATTTTTAAATATAAAAAATGGAACAATGATTTTGTAGTTTTTTTCCGCATAATTGTGTTGTATTTTGCTTTCATTTAATTCTTTTATTTTGTAAAGTAAGTCAATTTTCTTTAAGAGCATTTTCTTTGACATTTTGAGAATGAGCTTGCACTTGCCTGTGTGAACAATTAAGCAAGTAATGTATTGGTTTTTAATATGTACTAGACATGTGCGCTGATTGTTTTTGGCTCACGTGACTCACGTTCATGATCAGAATATTTTTCCTCACAAACTTTCACGCACGACAAATGTTTTTGGGCCTCACGTCAAGCATGATGACGAGCAAAAAATTTTGAATCACTCATTTTCGCGCACGAACTTTTCTTTACAAAGCAATTTCACACACGAAAGACGAAAATAAATTTTAACCATCAATCACGTTTGCATTGAAACGGACATTTTCCGCTTATTGCGAATTGTATAGGACTTTTATTAAGGATTATTTCAATCCTGTCTTCGTTAAAGACATGGAGATTTCACATAAATATGAACTTCTGTTAAGAAAACATTGTAGCATGTATAACCTTGCCTTAAGTCGACTTACATTGTTACCGCTTGTGAAGACAGGCATATCGCTCAGTTGCGCAAACAAGAGACAATTATGCGAGCTTGCTTTCCTTTTAATATCCGCCCTGACATAGAAGAAAACCTTCACTTGTAACAGTGCTACAGAACCTACTGCAATATTTTCAATTTCTTCTGCTCATTGCTTGAAAAAAGGATTATCAGTCGTAGGTTGCTGGCATTTCAAAACGTTACAGGTGGCATTAGTTTTTAGTTTTATGCATAATGTAACGCAACTTTCAATACGACTGTTTTCCGAACTAGATATTTTCTTTTGCAATGTAATACTTATCCATAAAATCATTCAACATTTGATCATTCAGAACAGGAGAGTTGCAACAAGAAATCGCCTCATATATATCTTATATACATACATGTCTTAATTTGCTCTTTTAACAATTCTTTTATTCTTTGCAATCCATGTCATAGGACTTATGCCTTCAGGGTGTTACGTTTTATTGATAAACAAAAAAGTTTCATGGGTTTTAAAAGAACAGTATTCATAGGCATAACTATTGATTTAATAATTGGTTTTGCACCACATATAGCTTATTGGGCTAAAATTACCCATGGCATTATTGCTCTAAACGCTTTTTTGTTCAATGCTTTTTCTCTTATACAAATCGATTAAGTCTAATGTAAATTGTACGTGTAGTACAAATTCAGCTATAATAATTACGGTATTCAAAGGGTCGTCCTAAAGTCAGAAGTCTTAAAATAATAGCACGAAAATATATGACTGCTGTGAGCCACCTATCATAAAGTAGTGCGCTGCTTAATATATGAGTCAGCTGTTAAAAAATGAAAGCTATTTAAATATTTTTGTTCATAATGCCAAAAATAAATGGAAAAACTTAAATAAAAGCCAGTTTGTGCAAAAACTAGCTATTAGATGTTTTGGTAGCTGATTCAAGTAAATTTGAAATCAAATATGTATGTATGTATGTCCATATTTACGAACATATACATATGCATATATTTTAATGCATTTATTTCTTAAATGATATTAAATTGAATAAATAAGTTTATTCAAACAAAAACAGCTGGAGCCGGTTCAACGGAGTCGATTCATTTTTTGGACGGCGGCCAGTACGCAAGCGTTTGTAGGCTGCCAGTCTTCTATGATGTTAATATACATATCTGCGAAACACATACATGCGTAAATTCGGATCGCACACAAACATGTTTAGGCCGCACTATCACACTTTTCGAGCACACATTTAATTTTTACAATATCTGAGTAGGATAGTAAAACAAGGCCTTCAGCTATTAAACAAATGTATTCTTGTTTGGGCACATACGCATATAAGGGGTTTTTTATGTATATATAAAATATTTTTTTTAGAATATAATTTGCGGCAGGTAAAGAATATCACCGGCTCGACGAATGCGTTTTAGCCGTTCGCCTCAGATGTATGCTGTTAACTTATGACGAATCACTAAACACAGTCGATGAAGTCCTATTAATTTATGACTATTTTTGTTTGCAGCACAACAACAATCTTTTTAAACTATCATAAAATGTTAGTACTTTCTGACATTATGACACAATATGAGACCGTTTGAATACCGTAAATCTGTATTGAAAAATAGTCCTAGGAAAAATGTGTGAGATTTTTGAGCAAGGCAAGAAAAGTTAATGTCTTAACTTTTTCGTGAAACTTCGTGAACTGTCTTAGAATGGTATTCACGCACGAAATTTTAATTTTAAATCACGCTCACGCACTCAGCGTGGTTTTTCTAAAATTTAATCAAGATCATGCGTGACACGACATTTTCACGACAACCGCACATCTCTAATATGTACACACAACTTGCAACAAGTTACTTGCATGTGTAATTATTGTGTTACCGTATTATAACAGATAAGAACAAACGCAAAACCAGTCTACTTTTGGCACGCAAGGGAGGTGCCTTAGTATTTATTTGCTGACTTTTCAGAAGTTAGGATTCGTTGCAAGATTTGGCTAAAAATTTTACCTAAATTTTATTGTTTGAACGTGTTTTGATACAAAGATCCGTTATGTTACAAATGCCTGGTCTTCATTTCTTTGTCGGTTGTTCTAATAAACAAATAAGCTAGTAAGGAAGTAAAAAAATAGTGCAATCGAAAATGTGAATAAATTCAATAATGTGAACAACCTTGGTTTTTATAAGTTCACATTACCGCGAGTTCACTGTAGTCAGAAATTGTGTTCTGGTTATTAAAAACTATAAGCAACAGCATATATTATTTTATTTAGTAGTCACTAAACCAGCGATAACTGTATGTACACAGTCTTTTAGCAGTTTGTTCAATTCTCTTTGAAATAAAATGAAATACATATGAAATATATTTTCTGATATGTGATGCTTTCAAAAATATTAGGAATATTTTTCCACAAAAGATTCAAGAAAGGTAGTGAATATGCTTTAAAAATTTATTTTAATTTATGTCATTACGGAACAAATAAGAGTATAAAACAGAACAATTCAACTTATGTTTTTGTTGTCATGAAAGTGGTTTATTGCAACTTCCAAAAGCTCTATTTAATTCCTGATCTCCTGAACAATGAAATTTATCAGTTTCATTATGATATGAACTACAAATTAATTTTTAAATTATCTTTCGTATGCCAAACAATTTTCTGCTTTTATACATTTGACTACCCTGTCGGGCGTTGAGTAGTCGACTACTAAAATAGTTAACTTTAAGTGAACTTTTTTTATACACTAGCTCCAAGTTAGCTACAATACAACCGATTTGTAATTCACTTTTTATGGATCGACTATAATAAGCTTACTGAAAAGTAAGCTTATAGTCGTTCTAAATGAAGAGTTGGCCAAAATATGCTTGTGGGGTAATTCAAATGGACTCTGTTTGAGCACCAGCAAATCTAAATGTTTAGTAATAGTTATCTAAGAAAAGGGTAATTACCATGTTCTCGGAGGACATCACATTAAATGGTGAGAGAATTAAAATAGTAAAGTCAGCAACAAACCTCGAGATTATTTTTAATAGCAATTTAACATGGACCGATCATATAAATTCACTTTCTGCTAAAATTTATATAAAATTGCGTGCTCTATTGACCACACGGTATTTAACTTCATTGGGTATACGGGCATTACTTTGCCAAAACTTATCTAATACCTTCCTTATTATACGGGTGTGAGTTATTTTGCAGCTGTGACTCAATTAGTAAAAGAAAATTGAATATATTGTACAATAACATTATATGGTATGTCTATGGATTAAGAAGATTCAAATCTTCTTAATCCATAGACATACCTTATAATGTTTTTGTACAATACATTTAATCATATTTCCTCATATTCTTTACGGTGTCTCTTTTGATAATTAGTTAAAAATTCGTTCCCTTCTATTTTTACACTAAATAATAAATACACAAACACCTAAATACTTGTTCGAAAGAATTCATTTCTTTTCCAGTCACCGCGTAACCGTAATATCTTTATACCGCGATACCTTAGTCTCGTATCCGAATGGCAGTTTTATGTGAACGCCGCTAGTCTTTGGAACTCTCTTCCACGAAATCAACAGCAAAACAGCAATGCTAATAGTTTCAGAAAATGGTTGCTTAATTTTTTTACATAGTTTCTTATATATTTTTTACACAATTATTATTATTGTTTTCCTTCATTTTCATAATTTTAAATTTACAAAATTAGTAATTGTTTGGAAAATTTACACTATTTTATAAATTTTATTTAATATATATATATTTTTTTTTTATTATTCTTAAAATGTATGACAATATTTTAATTTCATTATGCCAATAACTTACGTTCCTGTAGTTTAATTATAAGACATAGTTTTGTTGTATAGGAAATCAAAAAAAAAAAAAAAAGTAGAGCAGAGTTGACCCAAAATTCAAATAATAAAATTTTTTTAATAACATTGTGCTTGAATTTGAAACTTTTTTTTTCGACAGACGGGGCACCCAGTGACCAAACCTAATTCGGGTGCGCTGAATTCAGCAATAATTTCGAATTGCCGAATTTTGGCAATAAAATTATCTCTCAATAACTCTAAAAATATTTTTAATAAGTTTAGCACAAATTTTTTTCTATGAAAAAAATTCAATTTTTTGCAAAAGTTCGAAATTTTTTGTTCAAACAAAAGAAGTTGTTAAAAGATAATTCTGTTGCCGAATTTCGGTTTTGTGTTCTTTCCAATATTTTAAATCGTTTTTGAGTTAAGAGAATATATGTTGCCATACCTCCTCCATTTTTAAAATAACAGTATATCTCAAAAATAAGAGTAAACCAAAAAAAAAACGGCTGGCACCACTGAATTCAGCGCACCCGAATTAGGTTTAGTCACTGGGTGCCCCTTCTGTCGGTTTTTTCAACTAGAACAGTGTAACATACGCACACACAACCGTAACTCTTTACTTAAATTGCCTGTTGACGCATGCGTTCTAACTGTTGTGATGTCTACGTGGGTATGTTGGCTGCTCACCAGTCGTGAGGTTTTGTGGTTCGATTCCGGCCAGAGGCTAACAAAAGAAAATAGAATGAAATTTATTTAGAATTCTAAACTTTTTTACATGCTGCCATTTTGGTTAATATTGAATAAAAGAGGCAAAATAAATTTAGCACGGTGGACATCCAGATATTTCTGAGCCAGACCGCTCTTCATCAGCGCCCTAATGAACTAACCAAAGTTCATTCAGTTCAAATCAACTGTTTTATTGCCTCTTTTGGATGATATTCCCCATCTCGCGAGACTATTGAACATTTTGCTTTATTTATCAATGTCCAATTTAGTTCTTGTGTGCTTTTGTTGCTTGCTTTTTTTACTTTTAATTTCCTTGTGCTCCAGATATTAATACAACATTTAAAACACAACGCCGGACCCTTGAGTTTTTTTAACATTTGGTTTTATTATTTATTATTATTATTTTTATTTTATCGGTCTTCTTGTAAAATATTTATATTTCCAAACTTTTTTATAAGCTTTTAAGTTCGTTTTTATAAAATGCTGCCATTTTGGTTAATATTGAACAATAAAGGTAAAATAAATTTAGCACGGTGGTCATTCATTGGGGTGCTGGCGAGGAACGTTCCGCCTCAGAAACATCTGCATGTCCACCGTACCTTTATCGTTCAATATTAACCAAAATGGCAGCATTTTATAAACGCGAACTTAAAAGCCTGTAAAAAGGTTTAGAAATATTTTATATTTCTAAATATTTTACAAAACTGTTCCATAAAATAAAAATAATAAAATTGAATTTAATAAAATAAAATATTACCACATAGAAATATGAAAACAGCCTTGGTTTGTACATTTGTTTCTGTCGGCACTAACTTTTAAGTAGCTAACAACCAGTACCTATGATATACATAGTTAGTTTAAAGTTAACTTCGTTTCCAACAGGGTACTTATATGTTTGCTGGGCTTGCTGTCGCACCAACACATATGCATTTTTACTCATTTAAATTTTGGACATTAGTGTTCTAGTTCCTTGAGGCAATAGCTGGGGTAATGTTTTCTCTGCTTGTCTGTTTGCCAGAGGTGCAATACCATCATATACACATTTCCATAAATACATAGTTTCTGTACCTTACTTTGTTTTGACATAATTTTGATGGAGCACACATCAAACAGAAACACATGTAATGAATTAAACTAACAGAATTGGATTCGTTGTGTCATTATGTCTTAAGTCTTTCCACATTCGTCTTACATACATACATATGTATATACGTACATATTTACCTTAACATAATTAGGTACAAAGATAAATTTGTAAAAAAAAGAAAGAAAACAAAAAGGGTAAAAACACCACATTATTGTTTGATAGGAAGAAGTATAATAGATACATATGTACATATTTTCATTACATAGAAGTGATTTTATTTTGGAGTTTTATGCAGCTGAACAAAAGCCAAAGTATTTTATTAAAGCAGTAGAATGTCAATACGTATTATGAAACCTACAGTAGTTGGCCAAAGTGGATATAATAAAAATGCTTAGGAAATTTTAGTGTAAATGTTGGTACTTCTCACAACAAGTGCCAGAGGTACAAATGTACGCTTTAAAATTTTGTCTCAAATTTGAGATCATATTGTGTCTAAATTACTGTTGAAAAATACTTTCAGCGCAAAATTGGGACAATTAAAGGATTAATACAAGTGTCTATACTTGCAAAGAAAAAATAAACAAAACTTTACATAGTTTGTATATTTCTCGACAATAATACATATTTTCAGCTAAAACAGTTTGGTTCTATGCAAAGTGTGTGTAAAAAAGCACAGTTCATTATTTGGTGCAAATATTTTGCGAAAGGGTAACTGCAAGAAATCGTTGTATTTTCTATGCAAACCAACAACAAAATGTAACGGGTTATCCATTTCGCAGTTTCAAAAGAAAACGTAAATAAAACACATAAAATATTTTTTCTCATGATATTTCTTTTTTATTATAAAGTCTGAACGTTGGCATTATGTGTGAAACCCTACAACACCGTCACGCGAAGTGTTGCAATCATTAATTCTTTGAGGTAATTTTCGACCACTTTTTTAAACATATTGGGCGATATCTCAGCCATAACTTGACGACTGTTGGTTTTTATTTGATGCTTAAGAGTTAAAGGTTTATCTGCATAAACACGCTCTTTCGCGTAGCCCAAAAAAAAAAGTCTAATGGTATCAAATCGCATGATCTTGGTGGCCAGTTGATGTCGCCACGGTGAGAAATTACACGGCCAGGAAATGTCTCTTGCAATAAAGCCATATTCGCTCGAGTTGTGTGGCATGTGGCAACGTCTTGTTGAAACCCCATATTCTCCAAGTCGTACTCTTCAACACCAGACAAGAAAAAGTCGGTTATCGTATAACCATAACACTTCGAATTGACGGTGACAGTCGTTCCATCGTCGTTTTCGAAGAAGTCAGGTCCAACCACACCTCCAAAGAGCGCACATAACAGTGAATTTTTCTGGATTTAATGAGCTCTCTTCAATTACTTGAGGATTCTCAGAACCCCAATTGCGATAATTTGATTTATTAACTGACCCATCGAGTAAGAAATGTGCTTCATAGCTGATGAAAATTTTGTTCGAAAAATCGCCGTCCACCGCCTGTTGTTCAAGCACCCATTCCACGTATCTACGACGTTTTTAATGGTCAGTTAGCCTCAGTTGTTGTGTGAGCTGGATGTAGGTGTAAATCTAAATGCCAAATACGCCATAATGTGCTGTAAGATAGTCCAAATTACTGAGAACGACGAGTAATCAACATATCGGCCGGTTCTTCGGCAACACTTTCACTTACAGCCGCGATATTTTCAGCGGAGCGAGCGAAACGATGATGCACAGGCCGTTCAGTATTTGTTATCGCTCCAGTCTCTTAAATTTCTTCACAATTTTGCCAGTTGCTTGCGTAGTTGGACGATTATGTAAACCATAATCTCCTCTGAAAGCACAATATGTGGCTGTGGCAGAATCACCATTTTTGCAGAAGGTTTTGATCATTTTGATGTGTTGTGTGATGGCTGAGCGATCCATTTTCGTCAATGTCAGATTTTCAACTGAGAAGAAAAAAATTGATTTAACAACTTAATTTGACAGACGTCGAATTCCAGCCCTATACTTTTTAAACCACGAAATGGATAACCCGTTATATAACTTTTGTTTACTTTTTCGTAGTAGAGAAAACTGATTTTTAGGGAGTTTATGATTAAAATTGACATTTGAATAATGAAACAAAGCATACAACAGTTATTATAGAAATACACTCTAATAAACACAACTCCAATCATAATCAAGTGACAAATTCCAGTTGAATGCAGGGGGTTTGAATTTGCTTTTGTTTTCGTGTATTCCCTTCGTTTTTCACGTTTTGTACTAAGATGTCTTGTGAAGGGGTGAGCAAATCGTATAAAAAATTTGTTGTGTTTCCGTTTCATAAAAAATGAACAAAGTGTTTTAAAAATTAATTTTCGTGTCACTGTTTGGAAACAAAATTGGAACGACATTTATAATACAAGTCAATGACAATTTTCATCACCAAATTGCTTTTTATTGTCCTTCAGCGAATGTCACATTCTATGAAATTTTTAATAAGAGTTACCCTTTCAAATGGGTGGTGGATAATTAAAGCAAATACAAGTGCTTACAAATGATTACAGGATATTGCGATTAATCGTAATCACACTGATATAAACAAATATACACTTGTATTTATAATTAGAAAAAAAAAAACAACACACACACACACACTCTAAGAACCCTTTGAAATATTGTCGTTATTTAAATCGCACAGCAAGCCGTTAAAAAAAAAGATTTTGAAATACATATGTTTGAAGTCAAGCGGACAAGATCGGTATATGAAAAATTCAATCCAAAGCCAATCGGGTGTTTTTGATCTGAACTAAAACTATGCAGTAAACTTTCTTAGTCAAGATATTTTTAAAGAAGACAACAAAAGAAAATTTGAAGAATTACTAGTTCGGGTACATACCATGGCTGTTTCATGCCCCGCAAAATATTGAACTAAAAATGCCGGCAAAATTATTAATAATTGTAAATCATTTAGTTCCACTATAAAGTTAAAATTAATGTTTAAGCAAGTAAGAGTGTTATATTCGGATGTGCCGAATATTATATGTATTTATATCATTTACCAAAGTGTAATTAAAAGCTTTACTATATAAATGTTTAATATTAGGTTATATATGGACTTTGATGTATCCTAGTTTATTTCAAAAATAGGCATTTATGTATATGGTATGATAATGAGTTTTGGCCAAGCATTAGCAGAAACTATGAATGCATTTTTTAGATAAAATAGAATACTTTTTTATAAATACTTAAAAGAACAATCTATCTTTAGTAACTAATGTTTGTAGCATACCACCGAAAATTTCACTTACAACTTATATATATAGCAAGTACTTATTCCGTGCATTACATTGTAACTATATTATATATTAGCCACTTTTTGCATTACATTGTATGTATTTTATAACGCTTACTTTATTTTATATAACGCCAAGAGGTCCGAGTTCAAATCCCAGGTGGGCCAAACATAGAAAATTATTTTTTTGCGTTTAACTAATGTTTGGTGACTAAAGCTGGCATGAGCAAGACTTTATTAAAAATCATGCTAAATTCGTACAAAAATAATAACCTGATTCAATATCATAGTGTTACACAACATCTATTTAAATCGCTTGTTCTATCTTTCATTCTAATTATTACGATGGCGATTTAAATCCCACCAAAGGTAAGCGCGAAACTTTGCAATACAAACTTAAAGAAACCAAATACATATTAAAAGAAAGTAACGTAGAAGATAATTACATAAAAACAATAAAAAAAAATTTTTTCTGTATGTATTTTTATATTTCTCGAAAGTGATGATTTGATATGGGGTTTTTATTTAATTACAAATTTATATTTTATTATATTTTATTTTTTATCTATATTTAATAAGCTCATGAATTTTGAATGCAAATGAGTTGTTAAAGACTTATAGATAAATTATACCTTTTCTTTTTATTAGTATTTTTGTTGATGTAAAAAGTACTTACATTTTATTCTTTGTCTTACCTGTCTAAAAGCTTAAAAAATGTTGTCAGTTAAATTAATCTTATTGTACTAAATGTTGCTCTAGTTGACAATTGGAAAAGACCAGATGTAAAGCTACTTGCCCAAAAGCCGACATTTTCCTGTTGAAAATTATAAAAAGATCACTCTGATTTTAACTGCAAGGAGAACAACTTGAATGCTTATTATCTTATTGTTTTTACTTACCTATCTAAATTTTTACTTACCTATTTAAAATTATACTTACCTGAAGTTTACTTACCATACATCCACTATTGTTAAAAGGTGAATATTACTCAATTCTAAGGAAAATTGTTTTAACACAAAATTGCAGCCACTCAAATTATCAGAGCAGCATTTTGTTCAAAGTGTAATGCATTACTTTTGGAACATCGTGAAGAAAAATATGTACTGCTGTAATTAGAAATGTAAGTATTTGCTAATATGTTTCCTGATCACTAAGTACATCATTTATCAGGCGAAGTTTTTGGTGGAATTGCATAAAAAATATATATTGTATTGTACTTTAGAGTGACCTATCTTAATTAAATTTCGTACTTTATGCTAACTGCTTTTAAAGCTGACTCAATGTTTTTTATTTCATATATTTTTTTGTATTTATATGTGTAGTGTATTTATTTAAAGATGTTATACTCTTAGGGTACTGCCTCTGAATGAGATGTAAATATGTATGTTTGTCAGTATATTATAGCGATGGACAAGCAATAGTCAATCGCTGTAGTTGTTACTGCGTATGCATTTTTAATGACTAGCCCGTTAATAATAAAACTAAAAAAAAAAAAAAAAAATATTTCGGTACAATAAATAATACTGGTTTTGGGACAATTAAAATTACGCGTTATCTTAAGATTTCCATAAGCAAAATGTAACAGCAAATGCACTCTGCAAACCAACCCGTACCAGAACGGTTGGACCAAACTTGAAATTTAATAAAACGTTAATATTAAGAACTAAACTGAGTTTCTTACAATATGTAAATATTTTGATAGATGTTTCGCGGTATTGTCCTGGAGAAACTATCCGAAGGAGAGCGAAATATCGACATAAACATTCGAAAAAATACACGAAATATGAACGATAAAACTTCCTTTAGCTCAAGAAAATAATAATATTAAATAAACTTAAGCAATACGAAACTTAGAAGCTCTTTACAAAATTAATGTGTTAAAATTAAGTTGTGTTGGTGGGTATATTAAAACTGATTTAATAAAAACGTAAGAAAGTTTGAAAAATCGTATATTTTCAGTATTTTTTTTTTTGCAAATAAATACACAGGCTTTCAACAACAAAAAAAATTTATTTTTAATCTTCCGGTTTTCAGTTTCCCATTTTATCCCAAAAATTACGTTTTTGAGCAAAATTAAGTGGCATCACTGTCTACAACATATACACATATGAGACTTATCGTTTGTATCTTGCCACTCTCACTAAGAAGCGGCGATGGCTGAATGTAGCGTAAGATGCTTATCAACCTGCACGTTGCTGGTTCGATCATGTATGACCAACCTCCTTACTTTACCCTATTCTATTTTTTCTCAGAACAATGCAACCACCCATCTCCCTTCCTCAGGGTACAAATATACAAAAATAAGATTTTCGTAAATTCTCTCCTGTAGTGCGATTCAGAAACTTTTAAAGATAATGCAATCGTTCAACTAAACATCCGCATTTGCTGTGTGCACTAACGAATCACTGGATTCATAAACTATTATATTCAACATGATTTTAAATTATGTAGCACTAGCTTAATCGTTTCAGTACTAGCTTGTGCTACTAGTTAAAACTAGAAAAAGTGTGAATAACACTTGCCTAGTGCTAGATAGTTAAAGCTAAAAAGTTAAGCAAAAGCTGGAAAACTCAACAGTTGACAAAAACTTTTCAAGAGCTGCCACATTTTACCCATAAAGCCGGTATACATACATATGTATATCAGGAATTGAAAAATATGAATTATATATATTTTTTATTCGCAATTTTTCATGTTTATTAAATTTTTTTCAAACAAATTAATACACATGTTGAATGTTTTTTTATAGATAGATGAAACATTTCTATTAGTCTTAATTAAATCATGCCATTTTAAATAAGAAAAATTATATGCTTTCATATTGAAAATTTTATTAATTAATCTAAAAGTAGCGACTTTCTCCATATTTGTATGACCTTTTTGGCTAGAGTGTGTAAAATTTGACATTTGCAACAAAACTCAGTCATATCCTTAGTGTACAAAAATACTAATAAATTATACGTCCATCTGGTCTCTTACGACAATTGCTTGCTCTACATAAACTGAATCACTTCTTCGCATTGCTTTTTATTTCTATAAGTATTCAAAAATTAGCTTATTAAAATTTATTTTGCCGAAAGTCGACGACATTTTGTTGGTGTAAATCAACTCGTCAGTAATCTTAAACTACTTTTGAAATGCTATTCAAACATCTATTTCATATTCGACTTTTTTTAGAACTCAAAAATGTTAATACAAATTTTCAATAAAAAAAAAAAAAATAGTTTAATCGTATTGCTACATATTTTTGAAAAGGTTTTTCCATTAGTATTCTTTGAAAATTTCAAAACCACAAATAAAAGCACTTTATGCCCAAATAATATTGTTACAAATTTGGTCGTGAACGGACCGATTGTGATTGTTCTAGAACGTACTAAATCATCGTTATTTTATATGTGCGTATATTGTCTTGTTATTATTTGTAAATGAACACAGGAGGTATATACACACATGCATACATAGAAGCTTGTTGATAAACAAAACGGCAGCACAGCGAGTGTGCACATACTGACACACATGTGTGGATAAATAAGCACAACAGCGAAATAAAAGAAACCACCACCGCACGATACAATATTCGTGTGTGCATGTATGTGCGCGACTCAGATGCTTGAGTTTTACTGCCGCGTGTATGTGTGTCGGTGTGTGTGTATATCTTTTGTTCATGATGAGTCATCGCACATCGCACTATAGATGTGGCGTGATTAGCTTCTGTAAACGTCTGGAATGTTCTGGTAATGATCATTGGAGGTATAAAAGCAGCGAAGCTTAACGCTGAAGAGTCAGTCGATTTTTAGCTGCGCTAACGTGTAAAGTGTCTTAAGTAATAAAAAAGTGATTAAGTGAAAGTGTTGTTCTTTTAGTAAAGTGTTTACAAGTATAGTGTGTTCAAATAAATAAAGTGTTGAACTGTTGATGATTGTAAACTGAACACGTGAGTGTTGTAACTTCATTACAATTAAAGAATCTACGGAAAACGTTTTGAAAAGGTTAAAACGTAACAATTGGTGTCAGAAGTGAAATTGTAAAATGAAGTTCGACGAGCTTAAAGTGGAACAACTGAAAAAGGAGTTGTGCAAGTTGGATCTGCCCACGACTGGTAACAAAGTGGAGCTACAGAAGAGGCTGATGGAGGAGTTTGATCGGTTGGGTCTGAACATCAATACTCATGACTTCGAAGAAAAAGAAGAACTGGAGATGAGTACACGAGCAGTTGCAAGTAGCATGGACTTAAACTCGATGTTTGCTGCCATGATGCAGTCTATCAAAGAGGCGTCCAGGGCTACAAATGAAACTATGATGCAGTCTATCAAAGAGGCGTCCAGGGCAACAAATCAAATGCTGAAAGCTAACAACGAGAAGTTAATGGAAATTTCAGAGGCCATGAATCTGAGAGTAAATTCTATTGAAGAAAAACTAACCGGCCTAGAGAGAGATGTCAGTGAAAAGTTTGTTGCCCTAGAAAATGATGTCGATCAAAAGCTTCATAGCCTGGAAGCTAGAATGAATGGCCTTCAACTGCAGGAAGTGCCAGTCCGAGCTATTCCTGAATCTGTGAGCAGAATGAAAGCGCCCACCTTTGATGGCAGCACACCTTTTAACATTTTCCAGTTTCAGTTTGAAACTGTGGCCAATAAAAATGCATGGACGGAGGAAGAGAAGTGCATTGAGTTAATTTTGGCGTTGAAGGGTGTCGCTGCACATGTCCTGGAAACTGTGCCCGCTTCATCTAGAGACAATTATGAAGTCATCATGGCAGCTCTGCAACGCAAGTATGGTGGAGAGCACAAGAAGGAAATCCACAGAGTGGAGCTAAGAGGCAGAGTGCAGAGAGGCAATGAGACTCTTCAGGATTACGCAATGGAGATTGAGCGTCTGGTGCAGCTTAGCTATCCTGGAGAGAGCTACTCGTTTTTGGACCATTTTAAGACGGAGGCATTTGTGAACGGTATTCGAGATCCCGACATTAAACTTGCTGTATGTGCAACACAAAAGCCTTCATTCGCCGAAACCGTCTCATTTGCGTTGGCCCAGAAGACAGCCAGACTAATTTCAAGGCCACAGGTCCACAAAATACGGGAGCTAGAGGTAGTTCATGAGCCAGGAGATGGCTTGGCCAGTACGATTAAAGAGGCAGTGTTGCAAGCGTTGGCCGAAAGCTCGAACAAAGGCCGAGGTAAGTGTTTTAACTGCGGAAAGGCAGGCAATTTTCAGCGCAACTGTAAAGCTCCCAGAAAGCGTACAAGATCCGTATCTCCAAGGAGGCCGAGCAAAAGGGCTAGCCATCAACAGCCCCAGGAGTCACCGTTAAACTAAAACGAGTCAGCTTTAAGGGGCAAAAGCTGGCTCCCACAAACGAGGGCCCCACAATCTCCATATCAGTGATGCAGCAGAAAAACAGCAACTTAACTGTTAGTGGATACATCAATGGGAAGAAGCAAACTTTAACCATAGATACAGGAGCGTCGCAGTCTATAATAAGGCCTGATTTGGTACCAGGAAGGGTTGAACCGCTACGTAACGTGAGGCTGCGTACAGCTACTGGGGAGGCCGCTAGCGTCTATGGTAAGTCTGAGGCAAAAGTGCGTATAGCTAACATCACCGTCAGCCACTTGTTTATTGTTGCCGATATTGTTGACGAGGTGATTATTGGTGCAGATTTTATGATAGCACATGGCATAAATCTGCACATGGGTCAACAAATTATGACGTGGCGTGATGTGGAAATACAGTTAGATGTTGGCTACGAGAATAAGCCCCATGTGCTGAAACTGGTTGCTGAAGATACTCAACGGGTTCCACCACGATCTGAGGCACTGATATGGGCTCGAATGGATGGAGATTGTGCGGACAGTCGATTGTGGGTAGTAGAATCAGAAAATATAACGGGCGATTTATTAACAGCGAAAGCTCTCGTGGAAATGCGTGCCGATAGGAAAGTCCCAGTTAGAGTGCTCAATTTGTCAACCAGTGAGAAGGTCGTAAGTCCAAAATCGCATATAGGAAGCTGTACTCCAGCAGAGGCAATTGTAAATTGTGAGGCCAAACCAAAATCTACTAGCTTGTCACCTAAAGAACGAGAAACATTTGAACAGCATGTCGAGAAATGGGTCACAGGGCTGCCAGCATCTGATAAAAATAAAGCCAAACAGCTGCTCAGGAAATACGCCTCCGCTTTCGCCATGAACAGTAAGAGCCAAGGGAGAACGGCTATTGTGAGGCATGAAATCGATACTGGCGAAGCGAGGCCCATAAAGCAGCCGCCCAGAAGTGTACCCCTGGCCAAGCGTAACGAGGTTAAAGAGTTAGTCAGTGAAATGGAGAAGAGTGGGGTAATTGAACCATCTACTAGCCCGTGGAGCTCACCGGTAGTTTTGGTGAAGAAAAAGGATGGTAGCACGAGGTTTTGTGTGGACTACCGGAAGCTAAACGACGTCACGAAAAAGGACAGTTATCCACTACCCAGGATTGACGATACCCTAGATACGCTGTCCGGAACAAAATGGTTCTCAACATTGGACTTGCAAAGTGGTTATTGGCAGGTAGAAATTGCTCACAAGGACAAGGAGAAGACTGCGTTTAGTGCTGGAGATGGTTTATGGCAGTTTAGAGTAATGCCATTTGGACTCTGTAATGCTCCAGCCACATTTGAGCGACTGATGGAACAGGTATTAAAGGGGCTTCACTGGAGGACGTGTTTAGTCTACCTTGACGATATAATCGTAATGGGCAAAACTTTTGACGAGCACCTGAAAAATTTGGCGGAAGTTTTTAAACGAATATCGTCGGCGGGACTCACTCTTAGCGCGAAGAAGTGTGCATTGTTCCAGAAAGAGGTGAAATATTTGGGACATCGTGTAACTGCAGATGGCATTTCGACGGACGAAGATAAAATAAAAGCCGTAAGGGACTGGCCACAGCCACGTAATCTTCACGAATTGCGCAGTTTTCTGGGACTTTGCACATATTATAGACGATTTGTGCCAAATTTTGCCAGCGTAGCCGCCAGTCTGCACGAGCTGACTAAGAAGTCACGATCATACCAGTGGGGAAACGAACAGGAACGAGCATTCCAGAGGCTGAAGGAGTTATTGTGCACGGCACCAGTTTTGGCATGCCCGGTTGCTGGAGGAAGGTTTGTGCTAGATACCGATGCAAGTGGCTTCGGTATAGGAGGTGTACTCTCTCAGGTGGTAGATGGAGTCGAGAAAGTAGTAGGCTATTATAGTCGAATACTTTCAAAGCCAGAGAGAGATTATTGCGTGACACGGCGTGAGCTTCTGGCGGTATTGGAATGCATTAAGCATTACCATAAATACTTGTATGGCCAGAATTTCACGTTGCGGACTGATCACTCTGCGCTTAGATGGCTGTTGCAGTTCAAAAATCCCGAAGGGCAGTTGGCGCGTTGGATTGAACGGTTGCAGAGTTATGACTTTAGCATCGAGCATAGAAGAGGGACGAAACACAATAATGCGGATGCCCTCTCGAGACGACCATGCAGCCTAGAATGCCGACATTGCATCAAGGCCGAACAGAAAGAGTGCGTCATTGATGTTCGGCTAACGCAGATAGACTCTTACGAAGATTGGCCAACGGCGCAGAAAAATGACCCGGTGCTCAGCAAAATAATAGCTGCTAAACAGAGTGATAGCAGGCCTGCACGCAATGAAATTGCGGCTGAGAGTCCCCTAGCTAAAGCTTATTGGGCACAATGGGGCAGCTTGCAGCTGGTAGACAGATGCTTATACCGTATATGGGAAAGTGCGGATGGCAAAACAACTTCTAACTTAATAGTTGTACCATCATCGAAGATACCGGAAGTTTTGCGAGAGTTCCACAATGGTCCCAGTGGTGGTCACCTTGGAGTTAATAAAACACTGGAAAAGGTAAAGCAGCGTTTTTACTGGGTTGGAGCGCAACAATCAGTAGCCGACTGGATAGCGAACTGCAAGGAATGTATAGCGGCGAAGGGTCCAGCACGGAGAACTCGAGCACACCTGCAGCAGTACAATTCAGGTGCGCCCTTTGAGCGAATAGCTATGGATGTAGCAGGTCCTTTTCCAGTCAGTACTGCCGGTAATCGTTATGTCCTTGTGGTAATGGACTATTTCAGCAAATGGCCAGAAGTATACCCCATACCAAACCAGGAGGCTCAAACTGTGGTAAATGTTTTTATCAATAACTGGGTGTGCAGATATGGTGTTCCGATGGAGTTGCATTCCGATCAAGGCAGAAACTTTGAGTCTGCAATTTTTAAGGAAATGTGCGAGCTCTATGGAATAAGAAAAACCAGGACAACACCGCTTCACCCGCAATCTGACGGTATGGTTGAAAGATTTAACCGCACGCTGGAGGAATACCTGAGGAAAGTAGTGAGCGACCATCAGAGAGACTGGGATGAGCACATTCAAAAATTTTTGTTGGCATACAGGTCCGCTGTGCATGACTCAACGTCTAAAACACCAGCAAAAATTGTTTTTGGAACAGAACTCAGATTGCCTGGCGATTTGGAATTTGGCACAAAACCTGTACCGAAGAATGAGGATACGGAGAATTCTTCGCAGGAGAAAAGTGACTTGCACGAGCTGCACGAATTTGTACGCAACAGAATTCGAGTAGTCAGCGATAAAATGAAAGCCAGATACGATCGAGCTGCAAATTCCGACGGATTCCACGAGGGACAACTGGTTCTACTATATAACCCACAAAGGAAGAAAGGACTGTCTCCCAAATTACAAATGCATTGGGATGGACCGTATAAGGTGATTAAGAGGTTGAACGATGTTGTATACAGGATACAGAAGCATAACAGCCATCGATCCAAAATGAAGGTTGTACACTTAGAACGACTCGCAAGGTACGGAAGTAGTGGTTCTGGGCCTGTTCGGGACGAACAGGCTTGAGCGGGCGGCAGTGTTACAAATTTGGTCGTGAACGGACCGATTGTGATTGTTCTAGAACGTACTAAATCATCGTTATTTTATATGTGCGTATATTGTCTTGTTATTATTTGTAAATGAACACAGGAGGTATATACACACATGCATACATAGAAGCTTGTTGATAAACAAAACGGCAGCACAGCGAGTGTGCACATACTGACACACATGTGTGGATAAATAAGCACAACAGCGAAATAAAAGAAACCACCACCGCACGATACAATATTCGTGTGTGCATGTATGTGCGCGACTCAGATGCTTGAGTTTTACTGCCGCGTGTATGTGTGTCGGTGTGTGTGTATATCTTTTGTTCATGATGAGTCATCGCACATCGCACTATAGATGTGGCGTGATTAGCTTCTGTAAACGTCTGGAATGTTCTGGTAATGATCATTGGAGGTATAAAAGCAGCGAAGCTTAACGCTGAAGAGTCAGTCGATTTTTAGCTGCGCTAACGTGTAAAGTGTCTTAAGTAATAAAAAAGTGATTAAGTGAAAGTGTTGTTCTTTTAGTAAAGTGTTTACAAGTATAGTGTGTTCAAATAAATAAAGTGTTGAACTGTTGATGATTGTAAACTGAACACGTGAGTGTTGTAACTTCATTACAATTAAAGAATCTACGGAAAACGTTTTGAAAAGGTTAAAACGTAACAATATTTTAGGTATTTTTGGGGTGAATAATAAAGAAACACACAGTGGCAACATCTTAAAATTTCATTTGTTATTGTTTTATAAAATTTTTATATTGCAAACAAAGTACACATTCTTGGTGATCTTTTCGAAATATATTAACATGTATGTATGTGAGCGCTCCTCTATATTAACATAGAGAGGAGCGCTGCTCCTCTGCATTTATAAAATTCCTACAGAAATTATTCCGATAACCATTTTACATTTACTTTGCGAAATCTGTAATCAAACGGAATTCTTTCTTTTAACGAACGTTCATAAAAACAGACATATTAATATTTAAATCGAAATATTCGAAAACATACATATGTATAATTTTATTAATATTTACATAAATATGTTCGCTAGGTTATGAAATTTCATTTGTTTTGTTTATTTGGTGTTGTGGTTGTTTAATTAATTTGTTTGATTTTCCTAACAACAAAAATTGTATATAAACATATTGAATTGTTTAAATAAAATCACTTTTATTCCTCCCTTCAAACAAACAAGTATCTCTGTTATTAATTCAGTATCAGTATTAATTTACCGGACGAGCAGAAAGTTTTATGTTTTTTGAAGCAATAAGGGAAAAAATTACAAAAGCAGCAACGGATTGCTTCACACACGAAAAAAATATATAATCTTAGAAATAAGACTATTTTACTATTTACTTTTTTAATAAAATGCAGAAAAGCAAACTTCCAGCACCGCAATCAGATGCTCCAGGCCCCGATTATGGTTAACTACATTTGTTCATTTAATGTTTTATTTTGTGAAAAGTGATTATGGTTTACAACTATTGTATCAAGTGTTGTCAAAAACTTACGACACCTAATTAAGTGTTGTCTTGTTGATGTTACAAGTTAAATTACGAAAAAATGATAAAATTTGTAAATGTGCATATGAAATACATATGTTTTGCAAAAATATAAAAAACACTTAATTATTAAAATTTATTAACACATTATAAATAAAAATGCATCTCTACACATAATTATTACCCATTTTTTGATTACAAAAGAGTTTTATTTTGTAGTTGCAATGGATTTAAACTGCAATGTACCATTTTTTTGGTCCCTTCATTATCATAACCAAATTAAACATCAAAATTAACATAAATTTTTATGGCTTTGTTTGTATTTTTCTAACAAAAACGTTTTTCATTCTTTTCATTTTTACCAATGCATTTCTAAGCGGTAATATGAAATACAACACCAAAAAAATTTCCATGTCTTTTGGTGGTAGAACTTGACAAAGAAATGTCAAAATTTATTGTTTTTCGCGTGTGTTTGTGTAATGAAAGTAACGTACGCGTCCATCTTTCTGGAAGTGTTGCTTTACTTGGTAGTTTTTTGTATGCAGGCATGTATTTTTGAGGAAATATTCTCTACAAATGAAAAACAACTCTGTGACATACACAACACCTAGATGTTGTGAACCATAATCGGAGGGTAAGTTGTGGGAGTAAATTAAGCAAATGAAATTTGCTTAAAATTTTCCGCAATACAGTTTTGTGACAAAAATTGGCCTAAATAAATAGAGCGAATACGTATACATTTTTATATGTACATATATTTTAATGTACAAAAATATATGCATAAATATGTATTCTCATTTGTGTTATTACTTTTGCTTAACCCTTATTTCAAAATAAACTTAATAGCCTAAACACATAGACGACAGCAGACTGCAAATGCTGCCTACTTCAAGTGCAGCCAACTTCAAATGTTGCTCTGAAGTCGGCTTCATAATTATTTTGAAGACAGCAACAACATAATAATCAGCTGGTGAAAAATCAAGAAAAAAGATGAAGAACACTTTTTCAAAGCAACTAGGATGAAAATTAAATAAAGTATCACAAAAAATTAGCTCAAACGAAAAAAATTGTTTTGATATTGAAAATGAACAGCTGTGTATTTTAGCAATGCTAATTTCAGGGATGCCGTATTTCTTATTTCATAATGAATAAAATTGAAAATATTGACGAAAAATGTAATAATATCACGAAAAAACTATAAAAACACATACATTTATTTGTTTATTGTATTTTTGCAATGTTCTTTTGTGTTTAATATCAAAAAAAAGTTTTTGTTCTAATTTGTCCAATTTATATACATAATGGCAACACTATATCTGCTTATTTGCTGCCCGTCAAAATAGAAAATAGCCTAAGTTGGCGGCAGCAGCAAATGCTGTTGTGCAGTCGTGCTGCCCTGCTGCCGTCAAAATAATCGTTTTCATTTAAACACATGCATTTTATTTTTGACATATTGCTGCTTGCTGTCTGCTGTCGTCTATGTGTTTAGAGCTTAAAGCTTTCAGTTTTTAAATTTTTGAAAAGTAAAAACTCAAACCTCAGTCGCAAGCCCAAAAACTGAAAGTTTTTCACTTCGAAGACTTTTGTTTTGTTTTAAAAATACTAAGTCGTTGAAAAGAGCAGAAAAACGCAACAAAGGCACGAAAGATGACAAAAAATTGTCAAGTTGCAAAAATTAACTTAAATTACTGTTTTTATAATTCTAAAGAAACAATGAAATTGCTGCTGGGCCCAAAATTTCACTTTAAACAAAGTTGGCGTAGTACTGATATTCTTCAATGCCGAAGTCGTACGATTGTTCGCATTCTAAGCGAAAGAAAATTGTTCCTCTATGATGTTCTTTTATTCGTACTCGATCGACAAGTCGAAAACACGTAAGCGTTTTCATACAAAATCCGATTCCTCTATTTCGATCATGTCGCAAGCACTGCGAACACAAATGTCTAAATTAACTACTCGCTATTTTGCTATCGAGTAGGAATTTTCATAGAAAAAATTTTCCCAGTTAAAAAACTGACAAATAAAAAACAACTGGGAAAATTCACATAATTTTAATTTTTATTTTATTTGGTAAATATATTAAACAATTATCATTTGTATGTGGTTTGACTAAACAGTTTTGCATAAGTTTAACAAAAAAAAAAAAAAAAAACAACAATGGAACAGTTGCTAGCACTTATTCGCTGGAATGAAAAAAGTCCTGAGTTTGCCAGTGTTCAGTACGTCAAAGAGATCAATGGAAGCAGAGTGGCAACAGCTTTGCAACAATCTGTACTTCTTCACTAGCCCCTTCCTCGGTTTCCACGAAATGTACGGCGATGGTTCAGTCCATTATTTACTTCTTAAATTGGTATAAAAAATACTTTTAAATTTAGTGTAATGACCAAGTGGTCCACACTATTTCTAGTGTCGTATTTTATAAATTTATTTTTGTAAAATACTTTCAATAAATAAATAAATACTTTTAAATTTTAAAACACCACTAAAATTATTTATGGAGAAATCCAAATTAATGCGAAATCGAGTGACTACGTTTCTATCGCGTATTTTCTTGCGACATTGAGGAACAGGCAGTTAAAAACACAGGGTGGCCAAAAATTAACGAGAAGGTTTGAATTGCTTATAAGTTTTTTATTATAATTTGTTTCTCTTCTTTTCTTTTCAGTTTTTTGTAAAGAAGACTTGGTGAATTTAAAATGAGCACTACTCAATTGAACAACGTGTCCAATTGTTGAGCAAATCAACGATCTATTGTTTTAACTCAGCGTTATTTTAATGTGCGGGTTGGTCCCTCAGAGTAAACAATAAACCCTCTGGTTGCAAATTTTCGACAGCAAGGAGCAGTAAGGAACATTCATGGTACTGGCAGACGACAAACGGTGCACACGGATGATAACGTTGAACTTGAACAGAAGAGTATTCGGGAAGACGAAGAAACATCAACCAGGAGACATTCGATACAACTTGGCCTCTCATGAGCGTAGCTGCAGAGAATTTTGCATACAATTGGAATGTTTTCATACAAGATTCAGCTTGTCCAAGAATTGAAACCGACAGATTATGCAGTCTTTTTCCGGCAAAAAGCAGAAGAAAATCATAATTTTATTCCTAATTTATTTATAAGCGAAGAAGCACATTTCCAATTAAGTTGGTTCGTTAATAGGCAAAACTGCAGGATATGGGCTATGAAAAATCCGAGAGTAGTTCAAAGCCGAGAATTACACCCACCTAAGTGTACAGTTTGGTGCTGTGTTTCATCGGAAAGAATAATTGGTAATTATTTTTTTGAAAATGAACACGGGGTCGCCGTTTCCGTCAATGGTGTCAGATATCGGACAATGTTGGAAAATTTTTTAAGGCCAGCCATGGAAAACCATCCACAAGTATGGTTCCAATAAGATGCATCCACAGCGCACACTGGCTCTTTTACGGGACACATTTTGTGAACGAATGATTTCGAGTTCTCAATAGGCCTCCGCGTTCACTGGATTTAACCGCTGCAGACTGTTTTCTTTGGAGTTATCTGAAAAGTCTACATTAATAAGCCAAAAACGATCCAGCAATTAAAAAGAACAGCCTAACACCTGAAGTTTTGCGAAATGTTATGGAAAATGTATTGGAAAGAGCACGAATATGAGAAGCAGAAAATGGCCACCACTTGCGCGATATTATTTTTCATAACTAAACTAAAAATATTCCCCATTTATATACTAAATTAAAAAAAAATTGAATAATTATGTCTTAAATAAAGAAGTTATAAGCAATTCAAACCCCTTCGTTAATTTGGGGCCACACTGTATTATTTTATATTATGTTTTGAAGTGTGCTAGTTCTTCATAAATTTACTCGCTGTTTGTAATCTGTTTTGCTCTTCTCAACTCTTTGAAAGTAGCAAATATTTTGCCTTCTTTTTTTTTTTTGCTGCTGATGCATTATTTGACGCTCATTACGATTTGAAAAAGTATTGCAATGCAAAAAATATTCTCGAATGTCCACGATTTACAATAGTTGATTTTTGTTATAACTCTTTAACGTCCTTAAAACAGTATTTCTTAATTTTTGCAATTTGAATTGTACAATCGTACATTTCCACGTATTTGAGTCGTGTTTTGTCGGTTTAGATAATTTCAGCCTCTGAAATATGAATTTTAGTCAATTTTTGCAGGAGTTTCGTGAAATTCCGCATTATGACGCCAGTGGCATATTTTCAAAAGTCTAAAATTTAGAAATTACTTTGTATAATCTTTATTTGCATTTTGTTAAATTGCGGCTACTTTATGCATTTTTTACAACTGCAGCGGTCTGTGCTGTGCAACTGCTTAAAACTGTTAACCAATGCTAAAGGAAAACAATCCAGGAATACTGAAGGAATGCTGAACCAAAATTCGCTTCATTCGCTGCAATGTGAGCGTTTGGGCATTTGATAATAGTCAAACAAATATTTGTAGCATTTCAGCATGCCACTTGGTTTTGATCTCTTGGTATTTTCCGCAAAGGCAGTTAGAATTAACAAAATAAAAGGAAAATTACAATCAAAACAGTGCGATTGGAGTCCGCAATTTATTTAACATAAATGTATGTATTCAAATTCAAATGAGCTAATCAGTAAGTTTAGACGACAAATGATCAAGTCGGTTTTTACATGAAGTATTCATTTATTTTATGTTGCGTTTTCAGCTAATTTTATGGACAAAGTTTTTTGAGTGTATTGTTTTAGCAAAAAAGTGAATAATATGTTTTTTTTTTTTATTTATTTTAATTACATTTCCGAAAACCTGTGAAAACGCAAAAACCCCATACATATGTATATGAGATGTACAAGAATGTAACTGAAAACTTAGCATACATATTTTAAATCAAAAATTTATTGTAAAAGTGATAGAAAAATGTAAAAAATGTTGAATATTGTCGATTCAAAATCGGCAGTCATTATGAGGTATAGCAGCGCCTTTTCAGCAGATGTTTAAATCGCATTTAGTTGTATGGGCGGGGAAAAATCTAATAGGAAAAAAGTCACAACTTTCTTACGTTTTCTCCATGAGCAATGCAACCAAATGGTTTTTCTTTGCCTTTTCCGATTTACTGTACTCATCCAAAAACTGAAATGAGAAAAACAAAAGAAATTAAAATTTATAGATATGGAAAAAGACTTATTATGCATTTGGCGGTCAAATGAACATTGACTGAATCATTCACATGACGTCATCCCTTTTTTGTGAAAGCGAAGATTGTTTATTAAAATCTAATACTTAATACAAATTAAAATTTAATATTTGCTGACAGCACTGTTCAGCTCCCAAAATGTCCTTTCAGTAAAGGTATGAAAATTATACGGATTTTGCTAACCTCAAATCTGCTCACAGTTTTATCTACAACTTACGACTTTTTTATGGGCGTGTCGCATTTCGGTCATTAATTCAGTAAGTTGAGCTAATAACGGGTTATCCATTTCGTGGTTTCAAAAGTATAGGACTGGAATTCGACATCTGTCAAACTAAGTTGTTAAGCCAATTTTTTTCTTCTCAGTTGAAAGTCTGACATTGATGAAAATGGATCACTGTGCTTACATTTGAAACTTTTTTTTCCGACAGACGGGGCACCCAGTGATAAACTTAATTCGGGTGTGCTGAATTCAGTGGTGCTAACCGTATTTTTTTCAGGTTAGCTCTTGTTACCGTTATTTTCAAAATGGAAGAGTTAGGACAACATATATTCCCTTAACTCAAAAACCGCTTAAACAATTGAAAAAAGTATAAATACCTAAATTTGGACACAAAATTATCTTTCAATAACTGTAAAAATCTTTTTTTATTAGTTTAGTAGTTTAGAAAATACAAATTTTTTTCAATCAAAATATTAATTTTTTTTTTTGCAAAACTTTGAAATTTTTTGTTCTTTAAAACAGCATAGAAAATCTAAAAATAACAGAAATGTATATCGGTGTATGATAATTCTTTTGGGGACACTGTTTCAAAAACTCTATATACCAGTTTTGTTGTTCTGTCACGCGTATTCTTCACACAAAAAAAAAATTTCTATTGGTTACTCTATCCGTATCACAAGTCTGTAAGAACCTAATCTAATAATTTTAAATTGTGTAGTTTATGTTATTTACAAGTTTTCTCTTCGGTAAGTCGGTGGCTTTCGAAATATTTAAGTAAATAACGTGGAATATTCGATTGTTTCTGTCCAAAAAAATTTTTTTTAAGTTAATTATTCTACGAAAATAAAAAATAAAAATAAAATTTCTGAGCAATCCTGTTGGAAATCGTTGATTATTATTATTGCTGGTTATTTGCATGAAGGTGCTGGTAAAGCCATTTTATTATAATATGATTCGCTCACCTTAGGTGACGATGGCAAAACCTGTACTATTTGCAACCAAAAATTATCCGTAGGACAAGACTGCACACTTATTGCAGATTGTAAAAACATTTTTCACGCTATTCGGAGTGCCCAGTGTGTAAAAAGCCTTGTACCCTAGCTGAACTTTGTGAAAAATCGTGTACAAAAATTTGAATCAAGACAAACGGGGGAGGCCGCGAGGAGCTACTGCTAAATACTATAATACAAGAAGTCATACCCAAAATTTTGGCGCAGACTTGAATGATAGTGGCTTGGTTGGGCTGAATATAAATCCTGGTAATGAGTCTGGCAATCTCCCGTCACCAATCCGCACAAGCTTTCCATTAGATGTCATTCCGAGTACTTAACCGAATGCTCTTGATCGAAATGCTCCGAGTATTGTTGAACCAAATATTGATTATACTCAAATTAATCACATGATCGAGCAGACCGTGTCTCGATTGTTGCATAACTTAAATTTATCTCATAGTGCAGCAGCAAATTCAAGTAATCAAAATCAATTTTTACAGCCTCCCTATAGAGGCGATAGATAGAACGATAGAACAAACGCTTAAGACAATTTGAATTCATCCAGTAATTTGCATAACACATCAAATTTTCAGTCAACTCGTTTAATGCAAACTTTACTCTAAGATCTGATAAGATCACATCTATTTTACCAAACTGGCAAATAAAGTTTGACGGATCTTCTCAAGGGATTAATGTTGATGAGTTTTTATATAGAATCAAAGTTTTGACTCACGAACATGTTAATAATGATTTTTCCATTATATGTAAAAGCTTACATCTTTTCTTGCATGGTCGTGCCAGGGAATGGTAGTGGAGATACCACAAACAGACCGAAACTATAAGCTGGAATGAGTTTTGTCAAGCTTTACGCTATCAATATAAACATTTCAAATCGTCCTTTGATATCCACGAATAACTAAGAAATAGAAAAATGAGGACAAATGAAAGTTTTGAAATGTTTTACGAGTCAGTCTCAGCTATTCTTGATCGTTTGGAGAGACCAATAGCAGAAAGAGATTTAGTGGAAATCCTTACAAGGAATCTTCGACCTGAAATCAGGAATGAACTACTCTATGTACCCATTTGTTCGGTAGCTCATTTACGGAAACTCGTTCAAATGAGGGAAACCCTGTTGGGCGACGAAAATTTTCGAAGGAATCTTGCTGGGAAAGCAAACCCTCATATGGGGTTGCGCAGGAAAATTGCCGAAATAGATAAATTTAAGGAAGATGTTAATGATTCTGATAATAACTTCGAATGCGCTGTTGAAGCCATAACGCAGTCGCCAAAATGTTGGGGAAATGTGACCAGATCAGGACATCTTTGGGAGAATTGCTTAGAGAAAAGAAATATCTTTTGCTACGGGTGTGGGGAAAAAAACTACATATAAACCACAGTGTGGTAACTGTACCTCGAAAGGAGCCGTCTCAAAAAACTATCAAAGTCAAAACTTTTATCGAAATTACCGGTAGCGGAAAATGTTCAACTTGACTTTGACTGAAATAATAAGGGATTGATGGATGATAAAACGAAAAAGGGGAGTATTTGTGGACTTGTGGATTAAGCAAAATATTATAACATAAAAACAGAGCAAATTTTTAAAGATACATCATGTTTATTAAGATCTCATTTGGCAAATATCTATACATAATAAACATGGAATATTTTTTTACTACACCAATAAAAAAAGCACCCCTTCAACTATTATGACTACACATCACAAAAAACACGTCTGTCCACTCTGATCGAAAGTTCACAAGCAACTGTTTAAAACTATACGAATAATTACATACTGATAAAAGTTAATTACCAATTTTATTTCTTTATTTTTAATGGACGGGAAGTATTTTAATTTGAGGGATTTATACACTATACAGCCTTTGCATCATTTTCATCGCATACCGCACATTTTATAATTTCGCTTTTGCCTTTAATTGGACATTGAATTGTTTTGTGATCTCCAGCACATTTAACAAAAACAGGATTTTTAGTGTGACCATATTTCTGTCAGTTTTGCACTGAGGCACAGCCTTTGGGTATGTGTTACTTTTAGGTCAATTTCACTTAGCTCTCTTTTTATTTCTTCTTTATCAGTTGAGTAGTGCATACGTGTTGAGGTTGTTGTAGTAGTTGGTGCGAATGTTGATTGAGTATCATTTATTGGAGTTAAACATTGTACACTTCAAGAGAGAGGTTTTAACTGATTTTGTGCAGTGAGAACATTACGACTATCATTTAATAAATAATCTGGTGCAATTGTGAAAGTACTTTGCGCAATAAGTCTGTTTAGATGTATTATTGATGCTTGACTGTCTGCACTTTTTTCAATTGCTGTATTTACAGCAATGTTTTTTTTAGCTCGACGAGCTGCACATATCTGACAAATAGGAGTGCTCAATTGAAATTTTTCTAATTTGTTTTTTAAAAGAAAAAAAAGAAAACTATATTAACGAGCGTTAATGTTAATATAATTCTATTTATTTATTATTTTAGCGTCCTTTTATATAAACATTTTGTATATCTGATTATTATATAAAGATTTTTTTTATATTACAGACTTTGTCATAAAAACCCTTTTACCTTTTTTTTTTGCCCTAAAACATCGGGTTTTCTTATATATCTCTAGTATTCGTAATTCAATTTTACTGAATTTAAATGGAAAACAAATGAGTAGCCTGAAAAATTGTTTTTCTGAGACAAGTAGTTCTGTTCTTGTTCTGTAATACAATCAGAAATTTTGTCTTGTAATTAAAGTATTGAAGTTTTGAACAGAGTTCTATAAACCATAGTTAAATTATTCTAATATTTAGATAACGGCTACGATCCGATGTGATAAATTATTAGTGATGTAAAGAGTAAGAATTTTAGCAAAACAAAATTTTGAGATCTGAATTATTAAAATCCAGATATCCTAAGAAATAATAATGTATTCAGTTTGCTACAATAAATCAGTTCAACAGTAAGAACAAAGAACTTTTACTGATTTGCTCAACTTTATCCCCAACTAGATACGTGTTAAAATTATCGAGCTGGACTAAAACTTTATTGATCATATTTTGTGAATCGTTATCACATATTTCGCACAAAAATAGCAAATAAACACTCACCTCTAAGTTGAAATCACGTGCTATTACATTACGAGCTTCCTGATTAAGGAAGGTTAATGTTACTAAACATGGATAAACCACCACGTTCAAGTGTTCGGGTAAATTTGTTAAATTCCGTATAATAGTGGAACATTGTTCGGAAATTAGGAGGTCCTGAAAATAAATGATTAGTAAAATTGTTTTAAAATTTGAAAGCATGTACCTGATTTTTTTTATTATTTGCACAAAAGAAACCAAGTGTTGCAATTAGGTCTATTAAAACTGCCTGAGTTTCACTGTTTTTAGCTGAAGAAGTTTGATTGCCACAATATTTGAGCAATATTTGCACCACATCAAGAAATTTTAATGAGATGCTTTCACTAGACAAAACCTCCTGTGGAAAGAAAAGAAGGAATATATAATAATATACGCATATAAACATGAACTTTACTTTATCTTCTAACAAAAGTTTTTTCTTCTCAGTTGAAAGTCTGACATTGACGAAAATGGAGCGCTCTCATATAAACGCAAAACACATGAAAATTTTCAAAACATTCTGCAAAAGTTGTGATGTCGTGCTTTAAGAGGAGATTAGGGTTTACACAATCGTCTAACTACGCAAGCAACTGGCAAAATTGTGAAGAAATTTGAGGAGACTGGAGCGATTACAAATATTGAACGGCCTGTACATCATCGTTTCGGTCGCTCCGCTGAAAATATCGCGGCTGTAAGTGAAAGTGTTGCCGAAGACCCGAATGTGTCGATTTCTCGACGTTCTCAGGCACATTATGGCGTATTTTGCATTTAGATCTACACCCACATCCACATAAAGTCAATATATATTAATAAGCAAAATTGTCGTATTTGGGGTTCTGAGAATCCTCAAGTAATTAAAGAGAAACCATTACATCCAGAAGAAGTCACATGCCACACAACTTGAGCGAATATGGCTTTATTGCAGGAGACATTTCCTGGCCGATATCAACTGGCCACCAAGATCATGCGATTTGATACCATTAGACGTTTTTGTTGGTCTACGCGAAAGAGCGTGTTTATGCAGATAAACCTTTAACTCTTGAGCACCAAATAAAAACCAACAGTCGTCGAGTTATGGCTGAGATACCGCCTAATATGTTTAAAAAAGTGTTCGAAAATTACCTCACAGAATTAATGATTGCAACACTTCGCCATTTAAATGTTGTACTGCTACACACATAATGCCAACGTTCAAACTTTATAATAAAAAAGAAATGCATATCACGAAAAAAAAACATTTTATATATGTTTTATTTACAGTTACTTTTGAAACTGCAAATGGATAACCCGTTATTTATTATTATGAATTAGGAGTTGATTAGTTTTGCTGGTATAATTTATTTATGTTAGTAGGCTTTTATTCAAAACTTTGATTGGCAAATGCTATAATTTCTTTATTTCCATGCCATATGAAAATGGTCCTCAAGCTTATGCTTACGGGCAATAAATGTGTATCAGTGTCTTTTGTACTTGCAAGAGAAGTTGAGAAACGAAAATATGAAATAGTTTAGTTGTTGCCAATGGTGAATTTTGCATCACTAAGGAAAACTGTAATTTAAAACCATTATTTTTTCGCGCAAACATGGTTAATTGATTTGTTTTCGCCACGAATAACTCTTCTCAATCGAAGAAGAAATAAAAAAGTTTATGTTTAAAGATGTTTTATGGTTTCGAATTCACATCTGTGATTTGTGCCACTGATATTAAACTAATTACTTTTTAACATGAAATAATACGTAATTTCATTGAAGTGCTTCGCATAACATTCATCCTTGTTATACTTATAATTATTTTCACATTTGTTTACCAAATTTAGTTTTAATTTAAACTTCTTAAAAAGAAAAATTGATGAAAATGCCATATTCGAATGATACACGCTAATGCCTAACAATGCGAAGCTTCATTTCCTAGCTGAAACAAGTAAGAGTGCTGTCGAATGCGTATGGACCAATGTTGGGACACCAATTTTTCGCTGTAAATAAACTTTTTAATTATTTCAGGTCTAGACCTTAATGTTTTCTGCCTTTTTCAGCCGTCTATATGCCGCCGATATTGCACTGATGCTAATCAACTTATCAGTCAGCTCGAAAAATCTTAAAAGAATCTCAACTACGTATTCTAAAATGGCCATGAACAAAATGAGAATCAGAAATGTTCAAAAAAATCTTTAACACAGTAAACATTTTTTTCGTTGTGCAACTCTTTCTAAGGTCTTAAAATTAGTAAGGTCTAAAAATAGACCTTACTAATGTTTTCTGTCTTTTTCAGCCGCCGACATTTCGTTGATGTTAATCAACTCCCCTTTTTAGACCTAAACTAATACATTTCAATTGGCTCTTAAAGCATATAAATAATTAAGTTTATTTCTTAATATTCAAAAACTTCTACTTTTTAATACTTTCAAAAACACAAATCATATTAACCGATGGTAACTCGTTGTATAGAAGTTGTTAAGAAAAGCAATAGTGTTGCAAGACGAAAAAATGCTTTCTGTATTAAAGGTTTGTTTGAACATTTCCGATTGTCATTTTGATCATTTGAGTTTTGGAATAAGTAGAATTTCAAACATTCTTTTCAGATTTTTCGAGCCTACTGATGAGTTGATGAGCATCAACAACAGACGTCTGAAAAAGACAGAAAACATTAATAAGGTATATTTTTAGACCTAAAATAATACATTTCCATTGGCTCTTAGGTTAGGTTAGGTTGATTGGAGGGGCCTGCCTGCACATGTCTTACGACATACACCTACGCCACTATTGGCTTGTTGTGCGCTCCGTAGGTTTAAGCCTGCACCAGTTGACTCATAGGTATATAGGAACTCCGTCTCATTCACAAAGTTCCTTAGTTTCCTCCAGCATATGCCCCGTAGTTGGGTTATGTCTGGTAAGGTGTCTCTCTTTGTAAGAAGGCGGGGCACTGGCATAAATAGTGCTCCAATCTATCGCTTTCCTCCCCACATGCTCTACATTCATCTCCTCCCACTATTCCTATGCGGTTAAGATTGGCTCTTAAAGCAAATAAATTTTTGAATAAACTTCTTTATCAACAAATTCACTTTTTGGCACAAAAAATTGATTTAGGCTTATATGTGAAATTTCTTAAAAAACAGATATCGAAATTTTTTACTTATTTACTTTTAGCTTTTCTTCATCTACTTAAACAGTATTGCCAATTATAATCCGGTATATATGAACCGAAATCGAAAGTTTTTATTTTTTATATTTTTTCGCCTATTCAACCAATATTATTAAATTTGGACAAACATTTTCTTTCTTATATATCTCGGCTCTTCGTCAGCCGATTTCTCTGAATTTCCACAGCAAACGCAAAACACGAATAATGAACAGTTTGGTATCAGTAGTTTTGGCTCTAACGAAAATAGTTTTCTCAGAAACGTGATTTTATCAAAAAATTTCCTCAAAAACCGGTTTTTTTTATATATCTCGGCTATCTAAGTAGTTTTCTCAGAAATTCGATTTCAAAACCCACCATCGCTTGGTTGACTTTTCTATCGATACTGATCTAGAACATTTTTAAAATAATATGGCAGCCCAAATACTGAAGGGTATTGTTTCATTATTATTTTTTAATTATTTATTGGTGTACTGACATTTTCTTTTGATCTTAAGGTGGGATCACACGATTGCCGCAATGCACCAATTTTACACAATTTTTATTGGGCTGAATGGGAGCATAATAAAAAATTTGTCCCAATCAAATTCTCTGCAATCACATGATTGTCACATTTTACTGAAATTTTATTGTCGCAAAACAATTTTGTACCAATAATTGCCGCATTATAGTCACACGATTGTTATATTATACGGCAACTCTCAGAAACAGCTGTTGTAGCTGATGACAAACTTTGTCTTTTCCCAAAAAAAAAAAAAAAAAAATAATAAATAAAAAAAAAATGAATTAAAAGTTAAAAATTGGTTTGTTCATTAAAAAGAAAGAAAATTGCTTCGGCTATTATTATAATCTTGTGCGGCCTGAAAAAGCAAAAAATTAGTTTGCTGATTCAAAAGCAGAAATCATGCTTGGAAGACGCGTTTAAAAGCATGTTTCCACGACATATGCTTCGCTCTCTATTTGTGCATAACACCCCAATCAGTAGCGAAGCAACGTGCTTTGCCATACAAAATTTTGAGAGTGAGAGCAGCTTCATATTTTATATGAATTTCGATTGTCTCGACGCACAATATTGCTTCAATCGCTTTTGTTGGTGTCATTTTGAAAAGTCCACTTATACCAAGACAGAAGGTTCTTTGATCTTCCTGTATCGTTTAAATCTTGCATTTATATTCTATACTACAAAGACACTGTGCCGTCTTTGGGTTCGGCCACCGTCTAGAGCATATGGCACAATTATTAAATTATTAAAATTATGTGCCAACGCATTATTGCTATATTCACTGCAAGCCGAGTGAGTGTTATTGCAAAGAAATGATTGATTTACATTTCTTATTATTCATTAATCGATCCAACTTTTAGTTAAAGATTGTGAGGTGGAAGTCCGGGCGACTTCAGCGAGCTTAGCAACTTTATTGGACCATTAACGACACAATTTTTGATCGTCTTCAAGCCGTCGGCAGTTTCACTTTAAGCCCGAAAATTAGCATCGTTAACACTAATGTTCTTAGCAGCTAATATGAAACGTTCGCTAAGCTAATCAAGAATTTTGTAATTGCGTGCAAGGCGAGGAAACACTTTTCAACTGAATTGGGATTTTGGCTCGGCAAACTGATAGTAATGAACAGAAAACTGAAAACAGTGCACCAAAATATCAACTCGAATCTTGGCATTGCCAATGTCTGGGAATTGCCCTGATCTGCCGATATGCAGTCTGAGTTTCATCAGGTGCTATTGAAATTGGAATCACTGGAACTGTTTGCCGAACATCAGTAGCCAAAAAAAAATCTTGCTAGCTACAATTCATGTCTTGGGTCGTTTTGTTTAGTACGAAGACTTTTTATGTTCTAATGTGCGGTCATCTCATACGTTAAGTATGCTTTGCTTTATCCATCACATTCCTTCTTCGAAATATTACTCATTGGTTTTTCATTCCGTTGCATATTCGATTTCAGCTTGACTGCGGAATGAGCGGTTCGAAAGCCTTCCAATAATGTGGCTGCAATTCCAGATGAGGCCAATTATGATTAAAATCAATGCAACCAGAAACAGCTTCCTAGTTCCACCGGAAGTGTAAGAAATAATTCGTTCAGATCTGTTGTTCATAACTTTTATAGGATTACGCATAATTTTATTATCAATTTAACAGAACTGTATTCATTTGAACAGATTCACTCAAACCTGCGCACTTATATACATACATACCGCTTCACATACCAACTATTGAACAAGTGCTTTCGCCCTTGAAATTTCTTTGACGATTGATTCTAAGTACAATATTTGAGAATTTCGGCATATAGCAGCAACAGAGCATATTTATAATTCTAGTCGATTTCGAAAGCTGGTTATTGTCGTAGGTTGCAATTGAATCGTTCGCTGTAATATATACTTCTTCTCTGTGAATCACTATTTTGAAATGCACGACCACTAAAAAATACCATAATAGCGGCCGTATTGAAATTTATTGGAATTCATGATTGCATTCCTCAGCACTAATTCCAAGTACGGTCATGTGCCTTTCTTGGTTCATGTATATGCAGGTGTCTTTGACAGATTTTAGTGTGTAAGTCATTTGTTTTGTCAGTTATCGCGAAAAGTGCATACAAAATTTAATACTCTGGCAAACTCCTTCAGTCTAAAGCTTCTGTGATACCATGACGAATAATATATTTTCGTTGAAAGTTGTCATCTTGAGACACTTCTTTTCTTCTATATTTAGCGTATTAAAAATAGATACGTGCACAACTGGCTGTAGACATATTTTTGTTCCCGTAAAATACTTTTAATATTTTTAAAAGATATACATTATATAAAAGTCATATTAGTTAAAAATCAAGGTTGTTAGTAATATGTAAAATATAATATGTCTGACATTGGCCATTTCCGACATTGACGGTCCAGCTGGCAAAGCAGAAGATATACATACATATCCTAACACCATTACTTTTACGAATATAATGAAAATTCGAAAATAATATGCACAAACAAACATTTAATGCGGAGAAGAATTTATAGCCTATATTGTAAATGTATATATCTATGCAAAGCCTCGTACACACAGGATTTTAGGCCAATACTGTTAACTTTGACGAGATTTGTCATATAAAATTAAATCTAAATTCAGACTAGGTTTTGACAAAATCTCCTCAAATCGGCTCAGGAATTGGTAACAAATGTGATTTTGTTCATAAGGTATTGAAATATATTACGCTGCAATAGATAAATGCACTCACAGAAGTGATCATGAAATCTTGTCAGAGGTCAAAAAACGGTATGGAAAACTAGAAAGATTTTGCTGATTTTGCATTTTTCAATGCCATTTTTCAATATTACATTTTGCATAGACGCTGATGTAGGTTTGACAGTGGTTAAGAGAAGTAAAGTCAGTTGTAACACGATTAAATCGTTTTCTGTATCGGTTCTCGTATCTAATATTAAATTTATTTTCTAAATAAGTAATTTTAGCAAATAGCAAGTCAATATTTTTTTCAATGTTGGGAGTGCACTTAGTACTTCAGGAATTTCACAAAGTATATACATATATCGCCATTTATCAATGTTCTTTTAAATAAATTATAAAATTCTTCACTTTCTCCCTCAAAGTTCCACAGTTAAAAAAAAATTATTAAAAATTATAAGAAACTATCGCAAAAGGCCACATAGAATTTTGCAGTCTTACCAAATATAATTGCTTGTATGTTAAAAAATTTAACAACAGCATATTAAAAATTTTGTATGGAAATTTCCATACAAAATTTTTAATATGCTGTTGTTAAATTTTTTAACGTACAAGCAAATGTCTGCTCATACTAGTGGATTGCCAGTAGTGCTAAAAATTAACAGCACGTTCATGGCGAACGATTCGCTTTAAAAACACGAAAAAGCAATGACGTTTTTCTTCTTTGGGATAATGCAGCGCAAATGTCAAATTTCTTATGCAAAAAAAAAAAAACACAATAACTGGCATTTACTTTGGTTTATGTATCGCGTTTTCAAATGCCAAACATCTAAAAATCATGCGAATGAAAAATTTCATTCGCTGTAAAATGCCGTTGTAAAAAGTAAAATATTTAAATTCAGAGGCAAAATTTAAATATTTAAAACATTCAAAAGAATGAACATGGAAATGGTTACGAAAAAGAGTTATGTGTATAAATATCGATACACAAGTACATATACCACCTACAAATGTATGCCTTTTCAAATTCTGCGCAACATTAAATGTTTTTGCTTTGTATATGTATTTATTTTGCGTCCCTCTTTCTTTATTTTCCTGCAAATAGAGTTACCGACTTGTATGAAAAAAAAAAATATGTTTTAAATAAGAAATGTAAGTCAGATAAATATACTCTTATAAATATATTGGCAATACTGGAACTAGATGCAATGTGAGCCAGCACGCACAATTGGAAGCGCGTTACATATGTATATGCAATTTCTTACGTGTTGTCCAGCTTCGCTTCACCTCATTTGCGCTCCATGAAGATGATGTAAAAAATTTATGATGTTTTAGTAACAAAATGTTTTTAGAGTACTTATCAGAGTGAAACGGAACCCTATACAACATAAGATAGCAATTAAATGTAACTCTTAAGCTGTAAGAGACAGAGAGATGAAATTTATACAATATATGTATGTATTCTCATATGCGTACATTACACATACGTACGGAATCCTAAGTGTGCGAGCCAGCCTCGTACTTGACTGAATTTATTTTAATTTTTGCAGCAAATGCGTGACAGAACGTATCGTATTAAGGATATTTAAAAAATATATCACCAACAGTGGCAATGCGGTCAAAAACGTGGCATATTGAAATTTTAGTGCCACTGGCAGTCACGCCGCGTATATGGTTGCTTTGTTACTTTAACTCGTGACATGATGCAAGTCGTTGCACGCACATACACCCCAATATCTATACCGTTTGCAACTCTTGTTTATGTTGTTGTTATTTGAATTTGCTGTATGTCCTTTGTCAATATTTATACTAACTGTATTTGCTTATTAGGCCAAATGTTTATTTACGAATCATCATCAAGATATTTTTCTTGTTTTCAAATTTTGTTTTGTCTCCCTTTTTTGCACTTTTAGCCAAAACTTTATGCGCTACAAAACAATGTTATTGATAACGAAGAAGGATGGTGTAGAAATAGAAGAAGAAAATGCTGCTGAAATTGTTTGTTTGCTCATTCGCATTGGCTAAGTATGTAAACTAATTATGGTTGTTAAACACAAAACAAGGATGTTTAGTTATAAATGTGTATCTGTTTGAGTGAGTTGAAGTATCAACTGTGTTGGGTATCGACATAAACCATGACGTGTGTTCAACAATTCATGAATTAGCGAAGCGAAAAAACCAATTGTTGGCTTAAATAAACAAAGAAAATAAAAGACAAATTAAGAACACCCACTGATAAAAGAGGAAGACGCAGTTTCGTTTAGATTGGTGGAAGCAGTGCACAATGGGAAAATTTTACCAAAATATCCTTTTTACACAAATTAAGTAAATTACGGTTTACAATCGTTCTATGGACTTGAGTATTCAAGAAGGAATTTTTCGATTGACATGTCAGATATGAAAATACATGTATGTATATCCAGGGCGCTGGCGGGAAATTTTGGCTCTTAATTCGAAGTACTGTATTATTAAGATTATTACTGTTTTCTTGAACCTGTTTTCTATTTGATACGAGTATGGAAACACCATTTACGGACGTTACGGACGCTGCAAATATCAAATGTTTATTAATATTCGCCGACTACGAACCAACATCCAATCTGAAATTCAGCGCCACTCGATATTTTAAAGTCGCTTTCACATCCCATAAAGAACAGTGAGTTCGACCTGAAAAATTACCTGGTAGTATACTATATTTACTTAGTAAATGTAGTCCAAAAATTAAAAAAATGCGTGTTTTGAAGCACTGTTTTTTTTTAAATTTATGTAAAAATAATTGCGTACAAATAACTCAATAGTTTTATATTAAAACAATAATAAAAGCAGTCCAAACTTGAAAGCACACAAAACTTAAACGTAAGTTATCTATGCATATTCGTATGTAGTAAAATTTTTACAAGATGATGTATTAGTGCAATTCCCTATTAATTTGCTATTTGTAAAATATAGACAAAATAGGACATTTTCCATACAGTTTAACAAAACTTTAGCACATACATAGGTTAGAATGGTCGTTTACGGATTGACCCACATATATGAGCCTCATTGACTCTTTCGTCTGTGAGGTATTTCCATTTTAATTTCCGATCGAGGATGACGCCAAGATACTTGACCCAGTCATATGAACTTTTTTTGTGTTGTTCTTGTACATAGATTAATTTCGGGTTTTCCGGATTTTCGTTCAACCTTCTGTGTTGAGGGCAGTTGTATGGACGGGTTAATGATTTCTCGACTTTCCTGCACAATTGATTTGCATCCCTTGCCTTTAAAAGTATCATGACTTCATCTGCAGAGCAGACTGTCTCAAATCCTTCATCGTTCAATATCCTAACAAGATGATGTAGCGTTGTGGCCCATAGAATAGGTGATAAAATCCCCCCTCTGTGGATTCCCACAGTGTATATTTTTCCTTATATTTATGTAATCCGCTACACTATTTATCCACCTGTTCCTAAGAATATTGTCAATCTAGTTTAGCACATACTAAAAAAATTTTAATACACACTAAAAATGTACTACTTTAGGTCTAAGAATAAACCTTATGGATGGATGAATTGGTAGAGTGCTCTACCAAGAGTCTTCGAGGTCGCAGATTCGATTCCTGCCGAAGGCTCTGGGTGTTTCTGCAGACAAGCGAAAAGCTTCGCAGTTTTGTGTTTGTTTCAAAAAAAAAATATTGTTTACAATTGGCTCTTAATAAATAATTAAATTAATTTATTATTGTTCAAAAAAACTTTTACTTTCTGATACTTTGAAGAATACAAATCGTAGCGGTAAGGCGTTGTATGAAAAGCGTTGCGAAACAACAACATTGTTTTCTATATTAAAGGGTTGTTTGAACATTTGTGATTCTCATTGTGTTAATAGATATATTACGATATGTAGTAGAGTTTCAAACATTCCTTTACGTTTTTTCGAGTCTACTGCGAAATGAGTAGCATCACAGAAAAGTGAATGATGAAGGCAAGATAAAAAAAAAATGCCCAACTAAATGTTGAGTGCTGCTTTGGTAGTATTACATTTTAGGTTAAGATTTTAGTACTTATTATGAATGTCGTATAGACAGATTCATTAATAAAAATAATAGTTTAAATAAATATAAATGTTTCTCTTCGAATATGGTTACCTCAACCATATTTTTTCTTTACGTGTGTGTGCTTATATGATTTTATTACATGTCTTTTTTTTTTGATTGCATGAATTTAATATTCATATTCACGTTAGTGAATTATTTTATAGCCAATTGAAAATGTATAATATATTTTATTATGCAGTTTATTTTTCTTTAGAAAAGGGCTGTTGCCCTTTTTTATAAAATCGGTATAATAGCAAAATTATACCGACTGTAATACCGAAATAAAATATATTTTTACACCGATACTTAAATTCGTTTCGCTTGATAACCTTGGACAGATCTATAAAAGTTGCTTGAATAATTTTAAGAGCATAATGCCATTCAATTACAACAATATCGATCCTTAGTTTTCTCAAATGTAGCGTGAGAGCAAATAGAAACTCAACGAAATAGAGTTTAACTAAATCTTTCGTGGCTAGCATTTTTGTGTCCAATTCAGCAACCAAAAACAAGTTTTTTGTCAAATAATTTGATATTTGGCATCACTGTTGAACCAACTCTGATAACAAAAAGAAGATGTCACAATGAAAAATGAATACACTTATAAAAATATATGGTTGAGATGACATTAGAAGAGTAAAATACCCATTGCTGAAATATATAGTTGTAGACAATGATATAGTATGGCTATACATAACCATAATACAGTTATATCCAATATCCGTGGCCACCATCATGAAAATGATAGGAAATACTAGACCCTTATAAGTCCTCATATGAACAACAATATGTACTGCATAATTATATTATTTCGATATACATGTGTATATTGTGGCTTTTTTTACTAGTTTATTATTCATTATTTCTTAATAATTATAAGAACAATTTTCATACAGCTGTCAATGGCGATCAATAGAATTTGTTTTATCTCTGTATTTATGTTTAGCGAGATTTAGGTATTGGCGATTTAAATTTTTCCTGTTGCAAATACAACAACAAAAATATCGTATTTTTCAGAAAAGGAAAAAAAATTATTTTATTGTTGTCAATTTGTATGGCGTTTGCGAGTTTGTTTTAATTGCTTTGCTTCTTTACTTAGTTTTTTCGTTTTTTATGGTTATCAAGATAAGTAGAGAGATCAGTACAAAATATTATTTTTTATAAAAAAGAGAGTACATTTCTAAAAGCCCAAAGCTGGTATCAATTATAGTGAAGGCAAACAGCTTTTGTCTAGCAAGGCTAAAAATGTGGTATCGATTATTGTGAATGTTAACAGTCCAACCTAAATTGGCGCATCAAGCTTATTTAAGTTGGACTGTAAAAAGAATAAATTAGTTTAATTTTGTTGGGAGCAGAAGAGACGTGCACGGGTGTTTTTTTTTAATAGAGTGACTCAAGTTTACATCTTAATAAAACAAGGAAATATGTTTTTACCAATGAAACGGGCTTTAGTATTTGATGGAAAATTTTATGAAATTAATGTTTAGAAATGATTTCTGCCACATAGAAGGCTCAATCTTGAACATCAGTTTACAATAGCTTGTTGCAGCATTTGCGACTGTATTTCTTCGAATGTTGATTCCAGGTCTTCAATTGTTTGTCCTTTATCGACGTAGACAAGTGACTTAACATAGCACCAAAGAAAATAATCCATTATTAAATCACACGATCCTTGGTGTGCAATTAGTTGGGCCATTAGGTGAAACTATGTTTTCATCAAAAGATTCTTTGAGTAAATCAAGTGTAGCACTTGCTATGTGCAATGTGGCTCTATCCTGTTGAAATCACATTAATGCCATGTAATTAAGGTTCGAAAACGATTTATGTCCGCATATCAACCACTATTGACAGAATATCAGCCAGTGACTATTCAACCAGAAATAGGCTTCATCGGAAAATAAAATTTTGAATGGAAATTTAAAATCAATATCAATTTGTGAATCGGCGGCGTATACGATGGTTGTTTGGTTTCACTTCTTAGAACAAGTTGAACACTGAAAACTTTTTTAATTTAAGATCCTTTCGTAAAATCTTCCACAAAGTGCAAGGACACAACCCCAGTTGCTGACAACGGCAACGAATTAATTGATCAGAATCATCTTTAATGCTTTTGTCTATCGGGGGTTTAACTTGTTCAGTGCACACTGTTCTGCGACTCACGGGAGGGGCACATTATGTGTAATAATACATGTGGTCCGAAAACGATCTATTGTTCTTCAAATTAGCCGATCTGAAGTACAATTATGTACGCCATAAAGTAGAAGACGATGAGTTTGAAGAACAAAAGAATTATTTTTGATAAACATTTTAACAATTTGCTTTGGCGTAAAACATTTCATAATGAAATTTCAAAGCCAACTTAACAGAAGGCAAGTATCAGCTGTTACATGGGTGCTCAAGTAAAGCAGTGATATCAACGCAAAGTGAGCTCTTTGAAGTGAACTCCAAATGTTGAAACGATTTGTTTAGGATGCCTGAACTCGAGCTCTTTGGCACCCAACTGTTAATGACCCAAAAACACGCGGCTACTATACTTTTTTACTTATACTCGTAACATACAAAAATTTTTAACTCCAAAGGGTTGGGTGACAAATACTCTATCGCAAACTTAAAAATTTTTCCACTTTAAAACCCAATATTAAATTAACATAATATGCACGCTCGTAAATTATGAAATTTAGTTCGTACTAAAATCTCCTTAAGAATGAATCTTAAATTAAATTGTTAATATTTTTAATTTAAAAACGAATTTTTAAAATTTTAATATTTTTACTTATTACTTAAGTTATAGATATTATGACACTGCATGCATAAGCGGTTTGGTATTTTCTAAGGTGTCATAATGCCCGTGGATGTTAAGAAAGTTTAATGACACTGGACATTATGACATGCAGCCATGTTTGTCTTGCCGTAATATTTTTTTTACCGATTTGCGCAATCTCAAAATTATATTTTGCGGGACTCAGTAGGTACATATGTATATAAGAAGCATTTTTCAGGACGACTACATGTGACAACTATTACGATATTTGGAATAAAGGAGATATACATTTCTCGTCGTTTCGACTTAGAATTTCAGGTATCGAGTTTGGAACCCTTCTTCTTCTTTATTAAATATCCATAATTTAATCAAAGCTTTAGTCTTAAATAGTAAAAGTCTACATCACGTTTCTTCTCTTTGTGAGGTCTTCTAGTTTAAGCCAACAGTTTAGTTTACTTTACCAACAAAACGTTTTACAAAAAAAAAAAAAATGTTTGGCTGTTGCACAGATGATGATAACGTTAAATAAAAGAAATGATATATGTAAATAAAATTATTGGGTTTTAATCATGAACAGAACTCAATTGAGAGTTTCTGTTTATTCGTTTTTCAACAAATATTGACACAAGAAATGAACATTTAACAAAATCCTTGGACGGATTCACATCGTGGGGAGAAACTTTTCTAAACAACACAACCACTTTTAGAACAAATGCCGGCATCAGTCTTTGAAGTCAGTTATTGCTCGCTGCTCTTGAAAGTTGATGCTTCTGATGGTCGTACGTTGCATGTTGTTTTCTAGTATTTGCAGCGCACTTCATAATTCTAATAGATTTCGGTTTTTTGCTTTTTAACTCAACAAAATGTTTTACAGTTTTCAGTTTGAGAAGTATGAAAATGGGGAGAACTTATGTATGTATATATGGGAGTATGTATGTATGTACGCATGGATATAAGTATGTGTATATTGTATGTATACAAACCTAAAGTTTTTTCCATTTTTAAAATTTGCCTACTTAAGTAAGTATGTACAAGTGCATATTGGAGTGGTTCGGTCCTCATACAAAAACAGTTAAACCAGTCGCACCCTAGGAGTAGGAATTAGTTGAAGAGGATTCCAAAAAAATGTTTTTATTTTTTCTTTTTTTTTTTTTGCCACGCCCTTTTAGTTTTGTGTGCACTGTGTTGGCATTTTTAGTTCGTTGTTGCACATTATTAATACCATGAATGCACACACGCACTTGCGGGTGTTTACACAACATCTAGGTTGGTTTGTGAATGGCGGATATCTCTAAAAGAGATAGCGAGACGTTCAGAAATGGAGCTTCTCTGGGTACCTGGACACGACGGTGTGTCCGGAAATGTAATAGCGGATGAGCTGGCGAGGTCTGGTGCTAGCTTGGAACAGGAGGACATGGACGAATTCGTTGGTGTTCAACTCAATAGTTATAAAACAGGTAATACAACGACAGCTGTTAAGAACTGCGCAGGACAGATGGTAGTATGAGAACACCTGTCGGTGTGTGGCCCAACTCTAATTACAAGAGAAATTAGGCTTTGTGGAACTTTGCGAGCCAAAATCTACACAATCTAGTGGCTGTTCTGACAGCACACTCCATACAATGATTTCCGCAGAGGCTGCAGAGATGAAGAGGAGCAGGAGAGTGTCGAACACTTCCTCTGTCGATGTCCGGCTCTCTCTAGCGAGAGTGCAAATTACTTGGGCACATCGACACTATACGGGTTGGTGGATGTGTCGGAGTGTGATCTGGCTTGTCTAGGGCAGAACCGGTGGGAGGTGTGTAGGGCTCCTTCCCTACTTCCTCTTCGGGTACCACAATGGGACATGTCTAGGACCTAAGTGACCGGCAGCCCGTGAAATATAACATAGCATAGGTGGTTACATAAGTTCTACAATAGCAAATACCAAAAACAACAAAAATTTAAAAACTAAGGGGTGCTTTTCCATACAAGAAACTAGAATTAACTGTAACTTGTGAACCGTAGTTGATAGAAACTTGGAATTTGCGCAATATATGAAGTTACCTGCAGGCCTGCACGACAACAAATACCAAAGATAGTAAATATATTATCATTTGTACGGAGCCACCCTTTAATTTGAAAATTAACTTTAGTTTTTGAACCGTAAAAAATAAAGACTTACGGCTTAATTCTTAAACACATTATAAGAGGGTAATAACCAACTTAAATGCAAAAACTCAGAAAAGTGTATTCATAAACGACTTATAATTTATTATGCTGCTTATAACCATCTTATAATTTGAATATTTTTATTCTGGCCTTTACCCATCTATAAGCGTTTAATAAAGTGAAAATTGTTGAATTGACGTTTCACTCATCAGAGTGAAACGAAACCCTATTACCGAGACTACTGTCCGTCCGTCCGTCCGTCACAGCGTCCATTCTCAGCAACGGTAAGAGGTAAGGAGCTCAAATTTTCACAGGATGTTGTTGTACCGTGCCGCTACAACAACAAATACAAAAAAACAACAACGCGAAAACTACCAGGTGTCCCCATACAACGAAAAGTTACAATTAGCTATAACTCTCGAACCGTAAAACATAGCAAGCTGAAATTCGCACAGTGTGTGTATTTACAGATGCTCTACAACAACAAATGCTAAGGACAAGAACAATCCAAAAACTACCAGGTGTCCCTAAGCAACCTAAAGCAACAATTAGCCGCAGCTGCTAAACTGTAAGAGACAGAGAGCTGAAATTCGCACAATGTATGTATTTACATATGCCCTTAATTCAGGTCCAAAAATGAACCTTTTCAAAAATATTTGTTGTATTTTTCAGCTGTCTAGATGCCGACATTTCGTTGGTGCTAATCAACTCATCAGTAGACTTGAAAAATTCTTAAAAGTTTGTTTGAAACTTTACTACTTATTCCACAATTCTCATGAACAAAATGAGAATCAGAAATATTCAAACAAACCTTTAATACAACAAACATTTCTATTTTCGTCTTGCAACTCTTTTACTCTTCTTTGCAAGACGAAAATAGAAATGTTTGTTGTATTAAAGGTTTGTTTGAATATTTCTGATTCTCATTTTGTTCATGAGAATTGTGGAATAAGTAGTAAAGTTTCAAACAAACTTTTAAGAATTTTTCAAGTCTACTGATGAGTTGATTAGCACCAACGAAATGTCGGCATCTAGACAGCTGAAAAATACAACAAATATTTTTGAAAAGGTTCATTTTTGGACCTGAATTAATACATTTCAATTGGCTCTTAAAGCAAATAAACAATTTAGTTCATATTTACATATGCCCTACAACAACAAATGTGAAAAACAACAATATGTCGAAAACTACCAGGTGTCCCTATTCAACGTAAAGTAAAAATTAGCCATAACTCCCAAACTGTAAGAGAGATGGAGAGAAGAAATGTGCACAATTTATGTACTCACATATGGCCTACAATAACAAATGCTAAAAACTACAACAAGTTGAAAACTACCAGGTGTCCCTATACAACGTAAAGTAACAATTAGCCGTTACTCTCAAACCGCGAGAGACAGAGGGATGAAATTTGCATAGTATATGTATTCACATATGCTCCACAACAACTAATGCTAAAAACAACAACAACTGTAAAGCTACCAGGTGTCCCTTTACAACGTAGAGTAACAGCTATAACTCTCGAACCGTAAGAGATAGAGATCCGAAATTCGCACAGTGTATGTATTGCCAGATGCCTTACAACAGCAAATGCCAACAACAACAACGAGTCGAAAACTACTAAGTGTCCCCATACAACATAAAGTAGCAACTAAATGTAACTCTCAAGCTGTAAGAGACAGAGAGATGAAATTTATACAATATATGTATTCAGATATGCCATTCCATACGTACATTACACATACGTACGGAACCCTAAGTGTGCGTGCCAGCCTCGTACTTGACTGAATTTATTTTATGTTAACACTATCAATTTTTTGCTTCTTGAATGTGTCTATATGATAGCATTTCATTGTTTCTTACACCAAGTTATCATTACACATTAAGGTATGAAATTCGAAAATATGTACATATATAGCTTAAATTCTAGTGATCATATGGTCTAAGAATCAATAATATACAGTCATAAAGACGCACTTAAGCTGCAATAAGCATCTCATTTTTTTATCAAACAAATTTTTCCTGGGTTTTCATATAAATTACAAATATTTTGATGAGTTGTATAGATACAATACATAAAGAAATACATACAGACATATGTATGTATAGTACTACCTCTTTGCAAATTTGAATTTACATCTACATATATATGTATATACATACATGTGTATGTATGTATGCATGTTTGCAAATAATTATAGTGCTGCACAAACAAATGCTAGAGAATAAGTAGTCGACTACTTTTGGTACCAGTCGTTAAACAAATGTGTTTAGAAACAATATTTTTACGATTCAAAGTTGTATATATGTATATATATTTTTCGCAATAAAAATAGGTAAAAAATAAATTATTTTATATTCCAACAAAATTATGTCATATAAGTAAGTAATATTTTGCATTTTTCGAAGCTACCCGAATAATCAGTTTCTTATATACATACAGTATTTATCGGATATAAGAACATCTCATATAAGAACAAAACGCTTATAAGAAACATTTGCAAAAACACCATATCTTTTTAGTGTTTTTTCTAACAAAAAAGGTTCATATAAGAAAAACGCTTATAAGAAAAAAACTGATAAAAGAACATTTTTCTTGAACACCAAAACCACAAAATGTATAGAAAAAGAATTTATATAAGAAACTTTCAAGGGCAACACTGAATTTATGTAGTTTGCATGGACAACTCTGTTTTCTGACAGTTTTACAACAACAACAACGTTTTTTTTTACTTTTAGTGCTCATGAGAAGTTTTTGTTTCTTGCCTCGTAAATAAATAAATAAATAGTACAAAATGAATTACGTATGTATGTACATGTATTTACTACATATAATTTTTTTTTTCAAATTGAAGTTGTCTAGTTCTTTATATCTATTTACTAAAGGGGTTAATAAAATAAAATTTGATTTGTTTTATTTTTCTATTTACATACATACATCTACATACGTATATACATAAAAAGGTTAAAAAGCTCGTATATTCATATAAGAAACAAATGCCTTATGGCCATAGCTACTTATATAAGAAATAAGTTTCTTATATAAAATAATTGTATATAAGAAAGAAACACTTATAAGAAACTTTTTTCGTGGATTTTTGAAGTTTCTTATATCCGATAAATACTGTACATATCATATTTGCAGCATTAGGCACAAAATGAGAGTGAATATTGCATGGTATTGCCAACAATAAAGTACAAAAGTAATAAAAGAGTTTAATAGTTATTTCACTCGTATAATGTGTTTATGAATTGAATTTTTCATGACTTGCTTATAACACTATTAGTGTATGATAACTATTACCAACTTATAAGCGGAAATGAAAAATTTTTATGAAATACACCGTTAAAATTTTCGGAGTGAATGTAGTTTGCAATAAATACCAAAAACAGCAACACGTTTTAAGATTTAATTGGTGTTTATATACGGAAACACCCTTTAGTTTGAACATCAACTAAAACTTTTGAACCGGAAAAGATAGGGGCTTAAAATTTAACCGGTGCATATCAACTATCTGGCCTCTAAAACAGTAAAAAGAATAAAAAGTTAAACTAAATGGTACTTTATAGCAGTAGTAGCTTTTGTCCACCATTTGCGCCGAGATGATGTGTTGACTTGACTTTCCGTGTCTTCTTTTAAAAAGTATTGATCACTACAATTTTATTGCAAAAAAAATTTTTCCCATTTTTGAGAAAGTAAAATTGAATGTGAGAACAAAATAACTAACAAGTAATCTCCAACTATAAATCTGTTTCCAATTTTATTCAAAAGAAAAAAAATTACAAACCTTTAAAAAATCAAATCACAATCTATTTAAGGGATTAGCTATGCGAACTGTTTTTCTTATTTTTTGCCTTACATTCTGTTAACTTCTAACATTTCGCATTTTTAATGATTTATTTTTCTTTTTTCAGCTCAAGATCTTTATTTTTTGTGGTATATTTATATTTTATATTATTGATTCTCGATATTTCGCCAAGATATTGCTGGCATCTTCAGGAGAATAAATAATTAAAAAACTTTTTAACAATAGTAAACTAAAAAATTTTTGACTCAAAAATTCAAGTACAGTTTTATACAGGGTGGCGCAAAAATAACCTTCCGATGTTTTTTGGCTGTAATTAAAAAAAAAAAAAATGAAAAACGTTGATTCTTCTTGTCGATTATTTTTATTTGGTCTCTTAAATTTTTTACATCAAGTCGAGAATATGATGTCATATAAATGGCCGCCGCCACAGTTGATTGTCATTTGAGCCCTTTTTATAGCATTTTCCATCACATTGGCCAAAACTTCCGGCGATAGGTCCGCATATTCTTGACGGATATTGCCTTTTAGAGCTGCAAGAGTCTGAGGCTTGTTGACATAAGCCCGCGACTTCAAAAATCCCTAAAAAAAAGAAGTCTGCAGCGGTCAAAACAGGCGATCTTGCTGGCCAGTGCAAATGGCCAAAACGGGAGATTAGGCGCCCGGGAAATGCATCCTTCAGCAAATCGGTTGTGGCACGTGCAGTGTGTGCCGTAGTACCGTCCTGTTGGAACCACGTGTTTTCCAATCCCAATTCATCAAGCTGACCGTCGACTGGTACCCATTTGCGTGGCACGTCGTCGGGTCAATGCCGACGGCGCTTCCATGACATCCTCGGCTACAGCAGCAATATTCTCTGCAGAACGGCTACTCCGGGGTCTGCCACGCCTGGCAGCATCTCGTGTTGTGCCAGTCTCTTCGAGGCGAGCGGCTAAACGTCGCAGTGTTTCAGCAGTAGGCGTTGGACGGCCAGGAAATCTGCGACGAAATTCACGTTGTGCCAAAGTCACCGACCGATTATTGGTCAAATAAATAGTCACCAATATTCAGTGTAGCGTTACATTGTTTATTAACGTGTATTTCGCATGTGTTTACTACACAAATGTCAAAACAAAACTGACATTAAGGGCCAATCGCAAAACTTATAGCATTTTCTGATAGGAGGATTACTTCTGCGCCACCTTTTACATAAATATGAAGTTACGTATTAGTATGTGAGTTTGTGTTTAACTCAATTGTTGCGGCATTGATCCAACCTGGTTTCGAGATACCGAAATCGTCACCTCTTGCAAAATGCTCTTCTTCTTTCTTGTTTTCTTAATGACACACGTGCAAGTGATATTTATTTGAATATATAATTAATTACACATTGTTGGATCTTCAGTTTTTATGTCATAAACATTTTTGTTTGACTTCTATAGTTGAGAACTTTATAGTATTATTGGCGAAATATTGAAAATTACTTTGACATTTTAACAAAAATATATTAAAAATAAAGATCTTAAGCTGAAAAACGAATATTAAATCATTAAGTATTTCATAAAAATATAAAATAATGTGCAATCTTATATATTTTGTTTTTGTCTAGTTCGATTTGTATCAGTAATAACGACTGAAGGAATATGTATTTCGAAGCGAAAGCACAGGATGTCCTTTAAGAGTAAAAATTTAGCAACTTGTTATTAATGATATTTATGAAATAATAGAAAATAGATACTTTGTAACGTCTTATCCATTTCGTGGTTTCAAAAGTATAGGACTAGAATTCGACATCTATCAAAGTAAGTTGTTAAACCAATTTTTTTCTTCTCAGTCGAAAGTCTGACATTGAGGAAATTGGATCGCTTAACTATCACACAATGCATAAAAATTATCAAAACATATAACTTATTGGCGATTTTTCGAACATAATTTTCTCCAGCGTAGCACACATAAACACGTATTTTTGTAACTAAAAGTTTTAATCAAAATGCCAGCGAGAATTGAGATTTCTGTACTATTTGCGACTTCTTGTTTTATCAAAAATATTGCTCATGCGCCTTCATTTGTAAACTTATTTGAGGACTCACTAGCGACCAGCACAAACGTTGCGCAGCACTGATCAATGAGAAAAATATTTTTCTATATATCGGATTTTTTTAACTGCCGGACCTCTGTATTCCCAAACCATATTAATACCGCTTTTGTATTTCGAAACTCATAGCGACACCTTCAACTCGCTCTCAACACAATGCAACAATGTTTTGCTTGTTTTTTTAGATGTCTTCACAGGGTTGATCTGCGATTTTGTTATTAAGGTTATAACGGGTTATCCATTTTGGGGTTTCAAAAGTAAACGTAAATAAAACATATATAAAATATTTGTTTCATATTTCTCTTTTGTTATAAAGTTTAAACTTTGACATTATGTGTGAAACACTAGATCATTTAAATTACCACTACGCGAAGTGCTGCAAACATTGATTCTTTTGAGGTAATTTTCGACCACTTTTTGTCACATATTGTCAGTATCTCAGCCATAAGTTTTAAGTGCTCAAGAGTTAAAGGGTTATCTGCATAAACACGGTCTTTCGTGTAACTCCACAAAAAAAGTCTAATGGTGTCAAATCGCATGATTTTGGTGACCAGTTGATATCGCCACGACGAGAAATGACACGGCCAGGAAATGTCTCTTGCAATAAAGCGATATTCGCTCGAGTGGTGTGGCATGTGGCACCGTCTTGTTGAAACCATATATTCTCCAAGTCGTATTCTTCCATAGCAGGCAAAAAAAAGTCGGTTATTATATGACCATAACGCTTCGACTTCACGGTGACTGTCGTTCCATCGTCGTTTTCGAAGAAGTAACGGATCACACCTTCGGATTAAAGAGCGCACCAAACAGTGACTTTTTCTGGATGTAATGGCCTCTCCTCAATTACTTGAGGATTCTCAGAACACCAAATACGACAATTTTGCTTATTAACATACCCACCGAGTGAGAAATGTGCTTCATGGCTGAAGAAAATTTTGTTCGAAAAATCGCCGTCCACCACCTGTTGTTCAAGCACCCATTCCACGTATCTACGACGTTTTTAATGATCAGTTGGCTTGAGCTGTTGTATGAGCTGGACTTTATATGGATGTAGGTGTGGATGTAAATGCAAAATATGCCATAATGTGCAGTAAGACAGCCCTTATTTCGGAGAACGACAAGGAATCGACACATTCGGGTCTTCGGCAACACTTTCACTCACAGCAGCGATATTTTCAGCGAACGAGCGAAACGATGATGCCCAATACAATATATGTAAACTCACAATATATGTAAACTCATTTAATTGTTACTAATTGAACCATACGGATAGTGCTGAGTCATTGGAATGGGTAGTTGGCTTAACACCCGGGTTTTTATAGTTTACTCCATTTTGTGATTTTCTACTTTTATGCATGTAGAATACGGATACTGCAATTATAGCTAATAGTAGATGTTCATTGTAACCACTGTGCTTGTTCGCGCCACTGAGGTTTAGCTTTGTTTCAAAATGCACACACTTTTTTTTATAACTACGTGCAAATACAAATGTACAAATTCTTGCTAATTTTTGTGATTTATTGCGCACTTATCTCAATAAGTGCATTTAAAAATTGTCAAACAACAAGAACATTTGTACTGATGTTTTATTACTTTAACGGTTAGCCGTGATTATTTTTTGTCTTTAGTTATTCTTTTCTTAATAAAAACTCAAATATTCTTTCATTCGATTTTAGAAGTCGTACAATAAAGTTGAATTTGTTTGGACACATAACTTGATTTTGTTTCATTTTATTTGCAATTTTCGATAGCCTGTAAAAACGCTTACAGGCTCAAACAGTAGAGATGGGGGCAGTTTCACGAACGCTCATGATCAAAATGTTTCACTTTAATCATGCAATTTCGTTCACGAAAAACAAAAAAGTTCTCTCGATCAGACATGTTTGCATTGGTACAAAATATATAAACTGTGGTTGGAAACTATAACAGTCTTAGTCTTAAGGCATAGTTTCGAGAACACTGCGTTTTCAATATAAAACAATTTTTTGGACAAAATTAATTTTGGACAATTTAGAAGAGTTTTTTTTAATATTAGAAAGATTATAATATTAAAGTTTCTGGCTGTATGAGAGCATACGATTTTAACTTCTTTTTTTTTTGGGAAAACACGTCTTCAAAGCGTTGACGCACTAAGCGCGTGCGGTGTGTTTTGGTCTTAAGAAAGTTGTATGATTTTCAACGTTGTTTAGATATAGTTGTTATATTTCCAGAATTTTTTTATCTCCTCACTTTAATTGCTGTAACACGTTCCAAAAACTCAAGTTTGTTCTCAATTTTTATATGTATTTATTTTTAGACACACTTACCTGGAACGTAGATAAATCTAGCACAGCCATTGAAACTAAAAGATTAAAAGTTGCAGCCGCTAACGAAATTGTTCTCGGTGGAATGCATTCACCTGCAGAAAGAGCGAAAAATTACCATGAAATTTAATTGTTTTTCATTAATGATGGGAAAAAGAGATATGAAATAATAAAACATGTAGTTATCACTGTTTATGGCTTAAAACGTAAAAAAATTTAATTTGCTTTTTTAACGCGAACTCACGTAGAAAAATCTTAATAGAATCTACAAAAGTGCATTTTCACAAGTCCAAAACCGAATGACTCGAAAAGTGCGTTGCGATTGATTAGCAACTCATAAAAGCAATGTTGTAGGTAATAAAAAATAGAAGTCATACTCATGTCTAAAGGTACCTTTAGACTATGCTAATATTTGTCTAAACACAACAAATAATTGTTTGGGCTAATAGTATGGTTTGTGACAAATGTTTGGGCATGGGTTTAGATTGCACTAATATTTGTTTGAATTTTATTTGCGCAAATAACGGAAAATTTTGTGTCAGCCATGTTTGGTACAAATATTTGTGTACCCCTTTACACTATACTAATAATTTTATTTGTCCGGTATGTATGACAAACATCTGTCAAACAGTATCAAATTGTGTTTGTGAAACAATGTGAAAAATTAAAATGTTTAGTGACAGTGATATTGGAGATTTATTATCAATAACTGCTGGAGCTATAGCAGTTTCAGAAACCCAGCAAAAAGAAAAAAAAAAGATCCAGGGTTCGAGCTTGGGTGCAGCGCCGTAAAATGGAAGGATGTTGCCAAAAACTTCTCAAGGATTTGCGTTCTGAAGAGCCTTCGCTGCAAGTATGGTGGATCTTTTAAAACATGCTACGCTTTAGGATCGTATACACAATTATTTGTTTCTAGCTTTGGGATTGGAGAAAAAAAGCCATAAACCGAGAACTTGCTATAAAAATTCCTCTATTTGGCAACACTGTGCTTTCTTAAAAACCAAAAAATTTTAATTTTCTTTTCCATCATAATATACCACATATTATATTCTTCCAAAAAAATATAAATATAGCGTAGATGTTCCCGCAAACTTTTTTTTATAATTACGAAATAATAAACGTACTTTTTTCCACAAAAAACGGGGAAAAATCGAGTTTTTTAGGAATTCGAACTTAAACTGCGTATAACTTTTGACCAAATAAGTTTTTCAAACTAATTCTTTTTTTGCAAGATTGAAAATTTTGTTTTAAGTCCAGAAAAAAACAGATTTTGTAAATCTGACTAGTTTTGTCTTTGCTATTAGCGAAACAGTGTGCCAGAACAGGGAAAAAATTAAAAATTTCAATAGTATTCCTCGTATATCTCCTAACCTGCAAATGAAAATCCATCAATGTTGCACATTTTTTTAAAGCCCTTTAGTAGGAAAATCTACCTACAAAATTTCGTTTTATTTGGATCAAAACCATAAGTTTGACATGCTCTCGAATTTTTCACATACCCGAGGAGGCCCACTTTAGTGGCGTATAGCTCCGCCCCCTTCGGGTCTATAAAGTTCATACTCCAAACTGAAGCTCAGCAATACTTCCTTAAGATGTGTGTAAATTTTTATTACAATCGGTTTACCCGTTTAGAAATTGCAGAATTATTTCAACTTTTTTTTTCAAAATCCCCCACTGTGTGTTGTAGGTAATAAAAATAGAAGTCATACTCATGTCTAAGAATGAGACCCAACAAAATATGATAAAAGCACACTTTACCTTATTTGCCACAGCATGCTGCACATTATTGACTTACCTATTGGTACTATACTAGCATAAAGCATCTTTATGGAACCAAAAAGTTCAGTTGATTTTGCGGCACCAAAGAAACGCGTTTTATCTGTAGGTCCTGTAGAATAGAAGAGCAAAATGGTAAATAAAAGACAAGTAAGAGTGATTATTCAGATGGGTCGACTTTTAAATATCATACACAATCATCCTACATTTTTAACCCTCAGATCCGTTATATAAATCGGTATCAAATTTTGTATGTTTTGTCTGCTTTACAACAACTTTCTATCACCAAAACATGTGATGAAGTAACAACATCTGCATTTTGCAACCAAAACTTATTCAGGTCGCGTTCAGGTCCAACTTCTTGAGAAATCTATTTTCGTTATATCTGAGTTATATAGGGTTCGATGTCTTCTTGTATTTTATTGATCATACGCAATAATATACATATATACCCCCTAATTCATAAAAATTAAGATCTTATTTGACATATTGGTATGGAAAATTTGTCAAATAGGAGTTTAATAAACCTGAAATATTTATTATGAATAAGACCCATATATATACATACATACGCCTGTAATCATAACATATGCACTGAAAAATACATATAATCAGTTACTTTTTACTTCTTTTTAATTGGGGAAAGTTTAACAATTGTCAATGCATTAATATTGGTGATACGCAAACTAAAGCAGTTCACGAAAATTTTTAAGAGGGATTTTGTAGAAAAGCATTGAATTTTAGTGGGTTTTAAAATTTTTCTGGGGGAAGAAATACATTGACCTGGGAACACTGTACTGAATTGTATTACTGCTGATCTTCATACAATTCATTAGCAGAACGAATTTTTTATAGTTTCTTTAATATGAGTTAAAATTTTAACTCACAATTAAGATTTGTATTCAAACTAATTTTATTTAACGATCAGAATAAATGGAGATACCCTCCCGCGGGCCAAACATATAGTTGAGCAAACTGTTATTTGACGTACAACTGAATATTGTAACACTTACCCGGAGCGCAGACATCAATTAATCTTGTGATGAAACCCAGCGTAGCTAACAGCGATAGAACTACACTCTGGTGATTTTCAATTGATTCGCGTATCTTCATGCACCGTCGGGATAATACTTCAATGAGTCCTGTTGTCACTGCATAGCTAGAATAAAATTTAAAGACAAACTCAATTATTAGGCAATTGAAAAAAAAATATTTAAGTTATCATTATAATGCTGCTGCATTACTAAAAGCGACATTTCAAAGTTTGGATTAATTTTTTATGGTTTAAGGTCAAAGCTTTCTGTTTCATATAAAATAATATATTAACACTCCAATTCGCACATACCCAACTTTGTTGTGAGATCACCATCAAATAAAATATATCGTCACCATATATAAAATATATTTATTCAGGTCCTTTTCAAAAAATTAACTGTCTTTTTCAGCTGTCTATTTCGTTGGTGCTAATCAACTCAACAATTGACTTGAAAAATCTTAAAAGTTTGTTTGAAACTTAACTACTTATTCCATAATTCCCATGAATAAAATGAGAATCAGAAATGTTCAAACAAACCTTTAACACAGTAAACATTTCTTTTCGTTTTGCAACTCTTTTACTTTTCTTTGCAATTGGCTCTTAAAGCAAATAAATAATTACGTTCATATTTGCATATACATACATATAGAATATATCTAAAAAGAGCATGTATCGGATTTACCATGTTTTTTTTAACGAAAACCTAGGCGAAAAAACCAGGCCACTAAACACGCAATAGCATATGAAATTTTACCAATGTGTATGTATACAAAAAAAGAAAAGAAAAAAATGTTATCATAATTTTTGTAAAAATAAAATTTTAAAATATTGTTTTTTATTACTTTTTCTAAGAAACTTTTGAAAATTCTCAAAAATGGAATTTTTAGTTCCTTTTTCCGTATTTATCTTATACATATAAGCTGGGGCGAAAAATTCCATCTGCACAACATTTGACAACTCTTGAGAGTATAATATAATATATATATATATATATATATATATATATATAATATATATATATAGGATTTCCCTTAAAAATCGGTCGATTTCTATAAGCTATTGTGTCAGAAGGGAACACAATTATTAATCTCCATTTTTTTACAGTATTTTGTACAAACATAACTTTAAAAGAATAAAAAAAAACTCATGATTTTTTTTTAAGTTTTCAATATTAAAATAAAAGGAAGTTACTTTTCCCCTTAAAAATATGCCAATATATGATTTATTTGCAATTTTTAATTTGTTTTGCATTTAAAACTTTTAAATACAAAAGATTTTTTCTCGATTTTTTTTAGTAATATTAGGCAATTTGTTAAGATGCGAATAAAATTTATTTTGAAAAAAATGGTGAATGTTTTGGAAGCACAGTTGCCAAAATACTGGACTCAGGTCGTTAGAAATAACTTTTTTTTTTTTTAACTATAGGAGATAACTTATGTTTGCCGCTACGCTTTTTTAAATCTTATTGAGAAGAATTTAAAAATAGGGAGTGTGAAAAATAAGAAAATTTTATTTATTGAAATTTTTACCTACCCGAGGTGTCCCACTGAGAGGCCCCGTGGAGCAGGCCGCTTTAAGACTCTATATTCCAAACTCAAAATTTAAACTTGAATGCACATCTGCTATATTTGTGCGGACTTTTATTGCAAATAGTTCCCCTATTTAGAAACGACAGATTTATTTCCAGTCTTTTGGCACTGTGTATCGTGTCATGTATTTGTTATTAAAATTCAGTAAAATCGATTCACGAATAGCCGTGAATTACGTGTAACCCAACGTAATTTCTATAAAAGTTTCGTACCCTTGGTACAGCACCGTTTGTATATCCTGTATCTGAACCTGGTAAATAATGCATGTAACACATTTTTGGAACCATGTCTCTTCCCAAAGTTTTACCTGTAGCAAAAACATTATGCTAGGAAGGGCAGCTAAAAGTATTTGCATTAGACATGGGACTGTTCAACGAACTTGCTTTGAAAATATAACAAATGCAGATATTTTTATTGTTTTTTTCTTTCAACGTCGGCAAATATTGAAAAAATGTGTCCATTTTGCTATGTTGTCCTGCGCACTACACAAAATTTTATTTTTAATTATATTCTTAAAAAATATACCTGTCAATAAAATCAAAAAGAATGACGATACGTAACCTAGTATCTGAGATACCACATCTGAAGCGGCCCAATTTACCTAAAAATTGTATGTCTCTTTGAACACTGAAAATCAGTCAACTTTGAAGGAATATATCTTTTGAATAAAAAACCTGATTGCAATATGAACAGCATATTTCAAATCCTAAGACTACTTTCTGTAAAATATGTTCACTCAACATATATAAAAATATTCTAAAAATAGATGCAATTACTCATTCTCATTTAAATAAATAAATGTGTTTATACACGTGCGTTCATATCAGGAGAATTCATTCTACATGCAATTGTTTTCAATGAATACCCAGCGCAGCACAAAAGTTCGGATTGGCATGAAACTGAAAGCAAATAAAAGTTGACGCTTTCCATAACAATACTTTCGAGGCTTTCTTTAGTTAGTTTAGTGCTTGCACTTGAAGTTGGCGATTTGGGAGACTGTCTAATAAAAAATTACAACAAAAAAATGAAAATGTATTACAATTTCATAAAATAGTGCCAGTGTATTTTTTGTTTGTTTTTGCGGTCGAGAAACCAATTTTGATGAATGGAAGGATGGTACTGTCACACGTCTTCTATATTGTTATAGAAAAACGAAAAGATAAAATAGACTTAAAATATCTTTTAAGAATGTTGGAATGTCACAGAGCGTGACAAAAGGTGAAATTCCACAACAACTTAACAAAACTAAAAAATTAACTCTAGTTTTCAAAAAGTTAAGCATTCACAAAATAATTCCTCACTTAAATAATTCCTAAGAACAGAACTACCATAAGTCGCAAGGAGCTTCTGCTGTTCTTTGCATTTGTTTACAGTTTTTATAATTTATCTAATCTTTATGCTTATTTATTGTGGCGTTCTTACCACTCAAAAGTTCTCGTGAATTCACGTGGTTTTGTACCAGATGTGTTGCCTTTAACGGTTTAACTTTAATATTTTGCTAGCATCGTAGGGCAGAATAATAACACTGTGCTTGAATTTGAAATTTTTTTTTGCCGACAAACGGGGCACCCAGTGACTAAACCTAATTCGGGTACGCTGAATTCAGTGGTGCTATCCGTTTTTCTAGGTTAGCTCGCATTTTCGCGATTTACCGTTATTTTAAAAATGGAGGAGGTTGCACTACATGTATTGAACTAACTAAAAAAAATTTTCGTTTATTGAACTTTAGTAAAAAACCGAAATTCCGCAATAAAAAAACCTTTAATCTGGTATATAACTCATTAAAAAGAAATTTCATTTTTTAGAAAAAAAAAATTATTTTTTGCAAATTCTTGAAATTTTGTGATCTTTAAAATTGCATAAAAAATTGAAAAATTAAGCTATGCCAACAAATTTTCCCGTGTATATAAAAAATTATGTTTAAAACAAAACGAGCTTTAAATGACCAAAATCTGTGGGCAACTTTTGATTTTATTCACAAAAGATGAAAAATTGTAGTTTCAACCTGTTACCAGACGAAGCCTTAAAAATTGAAAAAAAAATTTTTTTCTTGTTAATTACAGTACATTTCTGCATGATCATATAAAAAATTTTTTGTAATTATCTAACATTAAGATGTGTTAAAAAAGTGTTATGAAACCTTTTTGCATAATTTGTACTTCGCTTGAAGATCACCTAGTGTTCATTAGAACACTAAATGGAAAGGCGTCTCTGTTTTTCTTCCATTTATTAAAATGGTAAATACACGTTGTACACATTATTGAGGGTGTCTAATTCTTACCACATATCACATTTACAGAAAAATATGATTCATATAAGTTAATTATTTCTACAATGATTTTACGCCGACTTAGCATGATTGTGTATTTCCCACACACATAGCAAAAGTAATTAAACTTGTTGCAGAATTCCATCTAGATATTTTAATATACGTAACTGAATATATTGACAAGAATTTCAAAGACTTCAAATTTAATACCGACTTTTTAAGACTTATTGCAGAGCAAGCAAGAGCTGAAGATTCGCACTGTGCATGCAAATCAAAAAACGCGCCCTTTTATATGAAAAATTCCCAACATTTTCTTAAAGAAATTGAAAATTGCGTCCTTTCATACCTACATTAAGATGTAAGCAAATAGAAATTCGCGACCTTTAATACCTACATTTTTCTTAAGCAAATAGTCTACCAGAACTAGGGATGCCAATCGGAATATCCCGAAATGCAGGGATTTTTCGGTATTTTGAAATTATATAATACAAAATATATAATACACACATTTTCTTCAAGTGCACCGCTTGTAATTTTAATGAGTATCTGAAACACCGTGTTAATAAGTCAATTACTGGAACAAAAAATTAGCTACTTTTTACGTCATTTGATTTGATGGAATAATTTAAGGTGCTCTTCAAGCGAAGTACAAATTATGCAAAAAGGTTTCATAACACTTTTTTAACACATCTTAAAGTTAGATAATTACAAAAAACTTTTTATATGAACATGCAGAAATGTACTTTAATTAACAAGAAAATATTTTTTTAAATTTTTGAGGCTTCGTCTGGTAACAGGTTGAAACTACAATTTTTCATCTTTTGTGAATAAAATCAAAAGTTGCCCACAGATTTTGGTCATTTAAAGCTCGTTTTGTTTCAAACATAATTTTTTATATATATGGGAAAATTTATTGGCATAGCTTAATTTTTCAATTTTTTATACAGTTTTAAAGATCACAAAATTTCAACAATTTGCAAAAAATCATTTTTTTTTTTCAAAAAAATAATTTTTTTTTAATGATATATATCAGATTAAAGGCTATTTTATTGCGGAATTTCGGTTTTTTACTAAAGTTCAATAAACGAGAAATTTTTTTAGTTAGTTCAATACATGTAGTGCAACCTCCTCCATTTTTAAAATAACGGTAAATCTCGAAAATGCGAGCTAACCTAGAAAAACGGATAGCACCACTGAATTCAGCGTACCCGAATTATGTTTAGTCACTGGGTGCCCCGTTTGTCGGTTTTTTCAACTAGCACAGTGTAATTATTCGCATTTTTAGATTTGCGCTTCGCATAACTCACTCATGGGAACATATAATATTGTTAATATACAAAAAAATATATATATATTTATATATATTAATTTACGTCCAAAAATGAACCTTTTCAAAAATATTTGTTTGAACCTTTCTGATTCTCATTTTGTTCATGGGAATTATGGAATAAGTAGTTAAGTTTCAAACAAACTTTTAAGTTGATTAGCACCAACGAAATGTCGTCGGCATATAGACAGCTAAAAAAGATAGCAAATATTTTTAAAAAGGTTAATTTTTAGACCTAAATTAATAAATTTCAATTTCAATTAATAATTAAGTTCATATTTGTATATTTATATATAGTTATATTCCTATAAAAACTCACATAGAAAACAGATATAAGTAAAAATTTTATTCTTTTGTGATTTTTTGGAAAATTTCTAATTAATAATTTTATACATGCAGATCCTGAAGATGAACTATAAAATGGTTCTAAATATATATGTAGATCTAAAAAAGGAATGAAATTTTATTTAAGGCAACACAAAAGAAAATATTTCAATACATATGTACATATATATTTTAGATTGTGCTCCAAAAAAAAAAAATATATATACATATATATATATATTTTTCGCTAAATAGAAACGGTGTAGTATTTTCATGAATCTGGTGAAACATGACAAATACACAACATTTTGCACACACGTGAAACGTGCTATTTTAGCAAAAAGTGAGTGTTTGCACTTTCTTTAAGTTGTATTTTATATGTGTGAGAGTGTTCGACAAAAGTAACGTGTGTATTTGACACTTGTTAAAATATTTGTACATTAGGCATCCTTTTTTATCCTTTTTACGGAGCTTTCTTCAAATTTTTTCTGCAGCCTTTTTAATTTAGAAACCGTTGGGCTATGAACTGAAGTGTAATAGTGTTGAGCTGTTGTTTATATTAGCAGAATATTTAAGTGTTCCTTTTGGGATGCGGTTGCCAACAAATAGCAATAAAAACGACAAAAAGAACAAGAACTGTCGCGTTAAATGATATAAAACGGAGGGTGACAAAATAAAGAATTAAATAAATAAAAACAGAAAATATTTTTATAAAACACTCACTCTACAGTTTTGTTCTATAAGAAAAAAAAATAAACAAAGATATTTAAGTACATAAAGAAAACATGCAACAAACTCCACAATGTATAGAATGCGCTTCAAAATATTAGGTAAGAAATAAATTTTTTTCTGTTGCAAATAAACGAGGAATAGTGAAACTATTACATAACGCACAACATGAACGAAAGATAATCTTATTATACATATTCTTCTGCATTTTTAGCGTACTCGGAATGGTTTTAAGTTCTGACTGAGACAGGTGTTTTTCGATTTTTCCGAAAATACAGTCAGGGCAAACAGTACGTAAACACATCTTACGTAGGAACAGTTTTAATCCTATAGAAACGTTTATTGTGACAATGAAATTTCATACTTGTAATGGATTAATTTCATTAAAAATGTTTCATTAGTTGTTATAAATTCGTTAAAAAATACCATTGAATTTATAAAAACAAAAAAATTTATAATATCAAAAATCGATTACTTTCAATTCCTGAAGTTTCCAAAGAAAGTTGGGTATAAAGTCAAATATTTCAATATTCTGCAAAGACTTCGAGGTCTATTGGCGAGTAGCGCTTAAAAAATGTCGTAGCAGTAAAAACGCCACTTGGGTTTCTTGTCTTGTTTGAAATTGAGAGAATTAAGATTACAAGTAGTTTCCTAATGATTTATTTCATTAAAACTATGTTAGTAAGAAAAAACTCATAAGCAACTCATTTCAGAAACTTAAGTTTCAAGCAAATTTCCAGTCCTATTATTAAATTACTACAATCAAAATTTAATTTGAATACTTTATTGCTGAATTCACAAGACAGATTTCTTTTGTGTATATGTATATTCGAGTTTCATATTGCGAACAGGAATTTCATTTCATTGATGGTATATTTTTAATTAAAATTAGTTTTTCAAGCCTCATAGTACGAGGGTTGCCTAAACAAGACAAATAAAACATCAATGACATTTAGCTGTTTCGAAGTCGCCACACTTCTCGTCAGCACTCGTCCTTGAACTCAGGGGCTCATGTTTCTACAGCGACGATCAAGCTACTCAGCCACACAACTTGTATGTTTTCTGTCTAAATGGAACTGAAGTTTCTAAAATGGTTGGTTCTTATGTTACTGATGAAAAGACATAGCCAGAAACTTCATGCTGTATGATGAAAGACACGTGAACATCTATGAAAATTTTGCCAACTAGAATTAGTGTTAAAAAACCATACTCACAAGGAATGCCATTGGTGCAAAAAAGTAAAAATTCACAAAAACAAATTTCAAAAGACAAAAAAAAAGGTTCTTACATTCTATTTTAAAATTCTTTCCTTTTTTTCAAGTCTTTGCACTAATAAAGTTTCTCAAAATGGAAGAATAAATTGCAGTATTTCTACAAGCAGTTATAAGTTGCAAAACCAGACAGTGCGAGAAGTTTTTCGCATCGAAAAATATGAAACAAAAGATTTCTCCGGTTTTGGATTTAAAATAAGTTAAATGTCTTCAAAATAAGAAAATACAAAAAAATATTTAATAGTAAAATATTTATCATTTCATGTAGTAAAATTACATTAGCCTCAAGCCATTTCTATATACTTCGCCCGACCAAGCAATTTTTAGCTAAATTGAATCAGACATTTTTTTACAAATAGCTTTTAAATATTAAAACTTGCAAGAAACTTTCTTTCTCGCACCTTATGATTAAATTTTTTTTTACTAAAATGTATAGTTTCCACCCCGTTTCTATTTGTGACATGTTTTGACAGCTCATGTAGGAAACATCTCGCAAGATTTCTAATAGCGAACGCCACAGAACTCCATTGACATACATATATTTTTCACATGTCACAGATACAGAAACACTTGTGTGAGAATCTTCATTTTTTTATTTCCGTTGCTTCATGCACACAGAGAAAAAAATTCAGTCAAATAGGAGGCTGGCTCGCACACTTAGGGTTCCGTACGTATGGAATGGCATGTGTATAAATTTCATCTCTCTGTCTCTTACAGCTTCAGAGTTACGTTTAGTTGCTACTTTATGTTGTATGGGGACACCTAGTAGTTTTCGACTTGTTGTTGTTGTCATTTGTTGTTGTAAGGCATCTGGGAATACGTACACTATGCGAATTTCGGCTTTCTATCTCTTACGGCTCGAGAGTTATATCTAACTGTTACTTTACGTTGTAAAGGGACACCTAGTAGTTTTCGACTTGTTGTTATTGTTATTTGCATCTGACAATACATACACTGCTCTCTATCTCTTAGGGTTCGGGAGTTATAGCTGTTACTCTACGTTGTAAAGGGACAGCTGGTAGTATTACAGTTGTTGTTGTTTTTAGCATTTTTTGCTGTGGAGCATATGTGAGTACAGTTTGGGAGTTACGGCTAATGTTTACTTTACGTTGTATATGGACACCTGGTAGTTTTCGACATGTTGTTGTTTTTAGTACTTGTTGTTTCAGGGCATATGAAAATACGCGAATGTCAGCGCTCTGTCTTTTACAGTTTAGCAGCTACGGCTAATTGTTACTTTAGGTTGTATAGGGACACCTGGTAGTTCTACAGTTCTTGTTGTCTTTAGCAGTTGTTGTTATAGAGCATCTATAAATATATACGATGTGCGAATTTCCGCTTTCTATCTTTTTCGGTTCGAGAGTTATAGCTAATTGTAACTTATCGTTGTATGGGTAGTTTTCGTTTTGTTGTTGTTTTTAGTATTTGTTGTTGTAGCGGCAAGGTACAACAACATCCTGTGAAAATTTTAGTTCTTACCATTTCGGAGAATGGACGCTGTGAGGAACGGACAGACGTAGAAGTGTCGGTAATAGGGTTCCGTTTCACTATGATGAGTACGGAACCCTACAAAACAGTGCTTGCAAATGCACAAAAATCGAACAGTTTAAAAATTTTTAAAAAAAATTAATTCAAACCGTGTTTTTTTAAATCTTAAATATGTAATTGCAAAAAATGCTACTACTGCAAAAGATCACTAAAAATTAGCAAATTGTAAAATTTAAATTAAAATAGTTGCTAGAAATTTGCGCGAGTTGCATCAAATTTGTTTAATTTTTTTCAATTAATTTATGTCTTAAAAGCATTTATATTTTTATTTAAAAGAATTTATATTTGCAGAAACTATTTGAAGTTACGCAAAGTACAAAATTTGCAAGTATTTCATTTTTTTAAGGCCAATTTGAAGTGAATTTTCGCACTTTGCCGCCAGTTACACTATTTGACGTTTTCAGAAAGTGTTTGATTTAATTTTTGCAATTTACAAATTTATTTTTGAGAACTCCTACAATTATTACTAGCACTTTCTCTTCAGCCAGCTATTGATGCCGTATAGAACCAACCATTGCTATTTTTTTTTTATACAAATATTTTTCGATATCAAATACTAGTACATAAGAAAGTAGAACACGCTCTATTTAAAAATGTGTCAAGCGACTTTTGTTATGTCTCTACAGAGGCAATGTTTTTGAGCTAACACACTGCATGTAGACATTTTATTCTGAAAAACTTGACACATACATTATTGAAAACACATATCAGTTTAACATTATTTATTTATTACACTGTGCTTGAATTTGCAACATTCTTTCCGACAGACGGGACACACAGTGTGTACACCGAATTCGGGTGCGCTGAATTCAGTTGTGCTAACCGTTTTTTAAGGTTACCTCTTGTTTTTGAGATATACCGCTATATTAAAAATGGAGGAGGTAGGACAACATATATTCCCTTAACTCTGCCCGTGAATATATGCACGGGTGCTGGCCCTTTCCTTCTTCTAACTTAATGTGAAAACAAAACTTTTGATTTTTTATATGCAGTTCATTTCAGCCGCCGAAAATGTAACCAAAAGTACTGATACCCTTAAGCGCTAGCATTGCTTGAAGCTAACAAAATTATATCATTATGTCAAGTTTGTGATTTAACTTACATACCAGAACTTCTGCCCCTACCGTCACTGAAATTTTTTACACTCAGCGAGCGTATAGCGAAATAAAAATTTCAAATGTTTGTATTCTCGTATTTGAGAATAATCAAGGGTTAAATGGACAAATTTATTTTTATAGTTAACCAACGTGTCAATCTACACTTTATTTTTGTTTCACGAGTTCATTTTTCCTTTTATTCTCAGTAAACACTTTATGATGTCAGCAGCAAAAATGGTCAAGCCACATGCACAAACAGGACATGTTGGGACGAGATTTGAAAAACGGAAACCTCTGTAACATCCGTGATATTGCCACTATACTGTGTACATACTTTAAGATAAAGATTTAAACAGTATTATGATTTCGACAGTCGTTCCTACAAGGCAAACAGGGCACTAACCGTCCAAACGACAATTTTGTGGTTCAAGCAACGTCCGTCATTGAAATTTGTGCCTGAATAATACTGATGACCGAAATATAAAGCTTGATACAAATGAGACATCTTCATGAGCAAACGTTGGTTTGTGATTTTTTCTTTTTTCTTTCAAATGTGAAATAGTGTCCAATGTTTGTGCACACAAACATATAAATCTCATACAATTACAGCCAATACATCCACATTTCTAATGATGATATCTTGCAAAGCATATGGAGCAAGAAGTATTTATTACATATATGCTCGTTGTGGCACACAGAATATACTGCAAATGTTAGTATGTAATACCATTCTCATTGTTGCATTTACATACAACTTCGAATGGCTGTACCCAATGAGGAAGACCCAATGTCAACGTAAACGGTCATTTATTTGCTTTATCTGTATGAGAAAGGACATTTATTTTATCACATTCTCTTAATAGATGAACATGGCAAGAAAACGTTTTATTAACTTGGACTAGTACTCAGGGGACCAACCCTTCTCATATGCACAACAATGTACCGGCGCTTGGAAAATAAAGAGAAGGAAAGAGGTAATAGAAGCAGGGTTAACCACTCGCTGTTTTTTTAGAAAAGGGAACGTAAACGTGAATTTTTTTGCGTAAGTCCAATGCTGATCTGTGGCGAAATTTAAGTTTAAATAAATAAAATGCATATAAAAGAAGTAAAAGGTACTTATTGAAAGAACATCATTATATAACAAAAGTATGTATACAGGCCTGTTCTGAAATCACGGTGATTTAAAATCACGAACGGTTTCAAAATCACGGAGGTGATTTCTTGGTGTTCTGAAAATCACGAGATTTAAGAGTTTTCGACGTGCTTTTCTATTTTCGAAATCACGGATAAACAGCTGGTTTGTTTTGTTTACATACATAATTATAAAATTATAAAGAGGAAAGACGCGGAAAGTTAAACAAAAGAAAATAAATACAAAAACAAGAGTGTTGCCACTGTTCTAAATTAGGTATTTTTGTAATATACATAAATTTTTTGCTTTTATATCATTGAATTTACCAATTAAAATTAGAAATTATTAAAAAAAAATTACAGCATTAATTATAAATTTAATTAAATTTTGTTTAAAATAACTTGTTTAATTGAATAAACTATCAATAATTCAGTTGGCTCATACAATCAGGTAACCACCATATATTTTCGAACAAAACAGCTGACTGCTAAAAGGTAAAAAGTAAATCAGAAGTACTTTTTTCTTTAAAAGCAAGCAGTGTCTTCAGTAATTTGTGATTTTTTCAATTTATTTTGTATAAAAGATATAATATTATTGCATGAATAAGTAAAAATCACAATATATAAAGTACTCAGTAAGTTTTTTATTTGGTTTCTAACAAAGTAATTGTAAAATATGTGCAAGTGATTTAAAATCGGTAGCCTTTTAGCTGACCGGTTTCAAATCACAAAATTACTAAAAAATTTGTGCACAGAACACCATTTCAGTGATTTCAAATCACTTTCTTGAAAAGTGATTTTCAGAACATACCTGATATATAATAATAACAGATAACTCGGAAAATACAAAAGACAACGGTAACGCTGGTTGTGTTTAACACAGCGCTGAAATTTTTATCAAATAAAGTGACCGTATCTACAAAATAAATCTCAAAAAACTGTGAGAAATAGCTTTCTACAGTCATTAGTGAGGTTCGCAGTAAATGTTAATTTATGTTATTCATGGCTCGATTATACGGTGTTGCAAATATTTTAGGCCAGTTTAAGTGCATAAAATAATCCCAAAAATATATTAAATTACTGAAATTTTTAATTTTATAGAACTATGATATTGTAATACATTTATATTAAATTACTTTTTCAGGCTCAAGTTCAAAACTTGGTTTATCACTTTTTAATCAATATTAATTAAGTAAAGAAACAGACTGCAAAAAATATCATTGCTTTGGTTAATGACCAAAGCAATCGTAAATGAATCATACAGGCGTTTAAAATGTGACTGTAATTTCCGTTATTTACATCATATTTTGCTCATCTGGAAGATCGAAAAATACCTAGTCAACAATATATCACTTACGTAATCATAATTATGTATCTTAGGATCATATTTTGCGCAGATAGTTGATTTAATACTTCTCACTTTTTATATATTTTTCTTAAACATAACGGGATAATATTAAAGGTGTTATTAATATCGACCTTTTTAAATCGGATAAATTAATTCCTTTTATGGTGTCCAACCAAAATGGGCTTTCAAGTTCCTTAGTTTATCTTTTCATTTAAAAGAAAAATTACATTTTTTCATTTAAATTGTTCCCGACGTTTCGTTGGTTTATTTTCAATTTCTTCAGGGGTAAATTTTTATTTAGTGCAATATGTAAACAATGTATTACATTATTTAAATTGTACATGCATGTAAATATATCACAGTTTTGCATTGTTAACTGGACAATCGCAAACACAAAAATAAATAATTGGGAAAATAACTAATTATCACAAGAAAAAAATCACAGTTAACCAATCTCACTAATGTCAACTGTAATTTTTCTTTTAAATGAAAGTTTGAAAGCCCATTTTGGTTGGACACCATAAAAAGAATTAATTTATAACGGGGTAATATTTGCGTTTTTTTAAATAGATGTTAAAAAGCTAAATTTTTGTTCATTTAAAATGTTACATCGAGGTGTGAAGATAATTTAATTGAAAAAGTGAAACACAAAAAATAATAATTATTTTGGAATTAGAGTTCTTGTTTTTTTAACACAAAGGATGTTTTCGAAGTCGTAAGTCTTATATTATTAAATGACATAAAAATTACTTCCAAATGAAAAGAAATATGAGTGATAAATGACAATGAAAAGACTCACAAACAGACGGGTAAATTACCTTAAATACTACTAGAAAATGTTTCGAAAATTACTCTAAATTAATATAGAAAATTACTCATAAGTAACTTATCAAGAAGAGTCATGGGTAGTCACGTTTTTCTTCAGACGAACATATATTTTCTGTTCAGAAAATGCGCTCATATTCCGTCTTCTTGATCGCACAATTGAGTCAAAAAAAATGCTCGAATTCGACTAAAAAATCCAAAATATGCTTGCTGGGGTACTACCCTTAAAACATTGCTTGTGTAATGAACATGAGGAAAAGTTATAAGATATATTTTCAAATAGAGCGTGTTCCACATTTTAGTGTGTATAAACATACACAAACAAATCTCTAAGCGTTTTGAAAACAGTCATCGTCGGTTGATTATGTGCACTATCATTAGTCGGTCGAATGAAATATTTTGCAAGATTAAAAAAATAATAATTTTTTTTTAAACAGCGTTGCCGTTTTAATAAAATCTTGATTATAAAAATATATAATTTTTTGATGCAACTAAAAAACTTTGCAGCTGAAAAAAAGCAAAAAAAAAACATCAAAAATAATTTCGACGGTCACAAGCCATTTTGCAAACGATCGAATAATATTTTAATTTCTTCTGTAATTGTAGATTATTACTAGTAAAAGTCTGTTTAATAGCTACAGTTAAAAAAATGTTTCACTAACATTTCCTTTTTATCAAGCAATAAAGTTTTAATTTTTGAATATATCAGATGTTGCAAACAAGTAAGGCCAATGTCACATGTGATTGTACGTTTGTGACCAAAATTTAAAAGTGTTATGTGAATTGAAACATTTTGTAAATTTGTGATCGTCAGCTCCTTTAAGTGAAAGCTCTTTTAGTTCGGCCCTTTTTATTGAACTAGGAGGCTCGTTTAGTTCGTTAATTCTAGATAAATTTATATAAAGGAGTTTGACAGCTACAACGTCGTTAGCGAGCTATTCAATAGACAGATACAAAAACACAGTGCGCTATATGATAGAAAAAAAGAGTTTGAACATAAAGTACTCAGTGGCTTAAGTTGTACACCTATTAAAAACTAATTATTATAAATTTTTCAATTGAAACATATATATAGTTAATAGTTATTTCAAACTGGCTGGCTTTTAGTAAAATTTGTTTTTAACGATGGATGAATCGTTAAAACCTAGTTTTATCATACTTTTTTGAACTGGTTTTAAGTTGTTTTTATGAAATGTAACATTGTTTTTGATGTAGCATTTAAAGTGCTGCTGAATAAAAATGATAGTAGTTGACATTTCAAATGATTTCAATCAACATAAATACAGAAAAAATAACAGAAAAAAATAAAAATTAACGAAAACATTTTTTATACAGTTTGTCAAATAAATTTTTTAAGTGGAAAAAATACAAAATAAAATTTTTTTGTGGAGAAATTTATTTAAAAAAAATTATAATAATAACAAAAAAAGTTAATAGTTATTTTCAGTCTTTTAGTTTTTCAGTATGTGTATATGCCGCCGACATATCATTGGTGCAAAGCAACTACTGAGTGGACTTGAAAAAACTTACTTGCAAATTTACTTTAATTGCAATAGCAAATATTTGGTTTTATTCGACCCCTTTTCATTAAATATTGGTATTTTCTTGTGCTAAAGGGCTTTTCATTATACAAATACATATGTATATTTTTTATATTTATAATATTGGGAAAAAAAAATTTTAATACGAAGAAGAAGCTATCTGAAGGAGAGCGAAATATCGACAAAATATAGCTGGAAATATAAAGAATATATATACAATAAAAAGAGCTTCAGCTCAAGTTAAGACAAACATTTAGTAGCATATACATATTTAAAATGTATTTTGTTTTAACAAGACGTTCATTGGACAAACTGTGAGTTAAGACTTGATTTTACACAATTCATAGTGCGAGCACAAAGTCATGTATTTATGGTTTTAACTTTAAAACTAGATTTTACTTTTAGGTATGAAAACACTATTAGCATACGTTTTATGTATGTACTATAAAAACTTTCAACAGATTAATGTTATTCTCGGGGTTTTGCACTTATTTTTTCTTACATAATGTACAACATAGTTATGTTGTTGCCGATAGCAAAGTAGATAAAGTATATTTAAAATTGGTAGATTTCCGAAAAAGAGAAATAATGAAAAGAAATTATAGCATACTAGGGAACTAAAAGAGCTCGCTATTATGAGCGGCTCCTTCAGTTCAATCGTATGAGTAGTTCGATCGGACTAGTTAGTTCGCGAGCTACATGTGTCAAAAATGTTGATATACATAAAGAAAAACATGTGAGTCGAAGACTTGAAAAACACATGTAAAATACGTCGTGTGGGTAAGCATTAATTTACTTTTGACGTCGAAGGCAAAAGTAATTACAGAGAACAAGAATGTGCACATTACAACTTTCTAAACAACGGTCTAAAACATTTTACAATCGGACTAAAAATGACGGCACACGCACTAAAAACTTATGGGTCGGCATCAAAGCAAAAAAAAAAAAAAAAAAAAAAAAAAAAATATATATATATATATATATATATATGTATATATATATATATATATATATATATATATATATATATATATATATATATATATATATATATATATATATATATATATATATATATTTGTCGTGATCGGTGTTTTTATTATTATTACTTTTAAGCAATCTCATTCCAACATGTAACCATTTTCATAAAAAAGAAACTAACACTAGCATTTTTATAAATTAATTCGTGTTTATTTCATTTTATCTGCCGACAAATGATCCAGAGCACGAACTTCGACAAAAAAGTAAATGAATGCACCAACTTCAAAATTCAAGAAACAACAACAAATCCCAGAATTTCACAAATGGATGTTCTGCTATCAGTTATAAATATTTACACACGAGCATGTGCATAAGTACTCGTATTCATACCAACAACACTGCTTAAATGTGCAGTCGGTGAATAATGAGGATTAAAATGAACAGATTTATCCTTTCATTCTAAAATATTGTTCTATTTAACATGGTTCCTTTCCTCTTCCTCTCGATAATTGTTCACATTTTAATAATCCTTGATAAATGAAAGCTGTTTATGACAGTAAAAAATTTCTATCGTGCAACTGTAGCAGTTGTTAAAATGTATTTACAAGAATGACTATGTTGTTTACGATTACGTTAAGAACATTGAGAACTGGAACACATTGCCTTCATTACGAACAACTACCAAGTTTCTTGTCAACTAAGCAAATAATGGTACCCTTAAAAATTATTTTTAGCCTTGAATACATTTTCTATGGTCGTGTACTAAATTTTTTCCTCACGAGTATAACACTTTTAAGCTACAATATTACTTGCAGCATTGAAGTTTTTACAGAATATAAAATTTTGCCAGAACCACGAACGTTTTAAGGATACGTTGGATACACCAAACTTTGATTTTATATACTGGTTGTTCTTAAAAAGATATTGAATGGACCTGAAAGTATAGAAGCAAAATTTGGTTCATGATTTATTTGATATGTTGAACTGTCAATTTTGTAGATTTTTAAGAAGCAAATAATAAATAAGTTACTCACAAAACTAAATTGACAAAGCAAAAAAATCTTAAATACTTTCCACAAACGTCACATATATGTGCATACATATGTATAAATGTTCCTTTGCCTGATTAAGACACACCTGAAAGAAATATTCCTTTACTGCTCGTTAACATCTATTTTTTTACCATAAACCTTTTCTAATATAAATCGGGTATTCGTAAGCCGATTTTGCATCTTGTGCTTCTTCCGGTTTACTGTGGACAAAGATTTAAATTTCAAAAACACAATTCAGGGATTTTGGTTAAAAATAGTGAAAGTTTACTAGAAGCAAAAATTCAATACAATTCTAAACTTACAAGTACTGGTGAGTCTACTTATTGGCCAACACATACTGACAAAACTAAAGATAAAACTTGATACAAGTGTATCGTTGAAAACTACATAAGAGATGGGCAAGTTAATAAAGCTTCTGCTTATCAGCTGTAGAACCTACATAACACATAAAATACAATATTCCCCGTCATATCTAGGAGAAAATAACTACTGACGAAGCCAAAATTAATATAACGATGGCGAACTAAAAGGTCAACCCAGGATAAAATACTCCTTAAAGGCTTACAAGAGAAATCAAAACGCTGTTAAAGAGTGATAATGAATTTAAACTTTACAAACTTTTCAACAACCTTGGCTCATTCGCTACAAAAATTTGCTCGTTTTGGAAGGCCAAAAAAAAAACACTTACATCGACCAGCGATGCAAAGATTTAATTGGCCCACAATAATGAAGAAAAATAAAATGTTTTCGCAAACTAACAAAAAATCCAAAAATTTTTTACGAACTCAATGGAGGTTCTCTTCGTCTTTTGCTGTTATAACTCTCAAATCAAAAAGATTTCAATTACTGATATAAAAAAAAACAAAGACACAAATAAAAGATAATAAATCTTCTGATAATGATACGGTTGCTGGTAAACTCTTATATTTAGAATTGCCATATACGAAATGTCTTAGAATGATATTTGACTGCAAACTCGTATGGAAAAATCGATGATACAACTAATAAGGTAATATTTTCGCTACAATAAGAACAACTTCAATAAAAATAACATGCATTTTGTTTTTGTACAACTTCTGCAAACTGTCAAAAAGACGCCACCTCTACATTTACAGAAGAGAGATGAACAAAGCTTACGCGAGTTTGTTATCTTGTTTTGGCTGCCTTTCATTTCTGCAATTTCTTGACAACCTAAAGTAGACAGATGATTAACGGTTTAGCTGATGAGGCTACCTTATTAGTTGTATCATGGAAAAATCACATCATGCATGTCAAAATAATTAATAAACAGGTTCGCACACTATTTTGGCTGCTAGAGATAGAATTCAAGCTATCACCTCAAAACAAACTTTTCATAGACACCGCAGTTATGGCGCCGATTTGAAAATACGGCGTAGTAATCTGGGGCACTGCAAGCACAAATAATTTAAAAATTGTTCTTGGTGTATTGCGTTAACCAATTAATACACAAATAAATTAAATAAAAATAAATAATAATTCAAAATAAAATTGTTTTGGAATCAAAAACTATTACAAATCATATAAATAGATAAATTTTTACTTGTATTTACTTGAGGATGAACTTGCAAAATTACTTGTACACGATGGCCCAAAATTAAAGAAGGGCTTTGAATTGCTTATTACTTTTTTATTATAATTTTTTCTTATTGTTTTCTTTCCAGTATTTTGTGAAGTAGACTTGCGGAATTTAAAATGGAGCAGTACTCAATTGAACAACGTGCCCAAATTGTTGAGCTGTATTTTTCAAATCAACGATCCATTGTCTTGACTCAGGGTGCATATCGTCGTTGTTTTAATGTGCCGGTTGGACCCTCAGAGTCAACAATCTGATTGCAATTTTTCGATAACAAGGGGCAGCAAGGAACCTTCCTATTGCTGGCAGACGGCGAACGGTGCACACGGATGACAATATTGAACTGGTACTGAGGAGTATTGGGGAAGATGGAGAAACATCAACCCGGAGACGTTCGACATAAGTTGGACTCTCACGAGCGTCGCTGCAGAGAACTTGGCATACAATAGGGGGTTTCCATAAAAGATTCAGCTTGTCCTAGAATTGAAACCTACAGATTACCAGCACCGACTTGATTATGCAGTTCTTTTTCGGCAAAAAAGCAGAAGGAAATCGTAATTTTGTTCATTTACGGTTTAATTATGAGCGACGAAACCCATTTCCAATTGAGTGGGTTCGTTAATAAGCAAAACTGCATGATATAAGCTATGGAAAGTCCTGGAATTACACCCACGTAAGTGTATAGTTTGGTGGTCCTTATTTTTTTTTTTTTTGAAAATGAACACGGGGTCGCCGTTTCCGTCAATGGTGTCAGATATCGGTCAATGTTGGAAAGTTTTTTATGGCCATCCAGACTTGTGGAAAACTATACACAAGTATGGTTCCAACAATATGGAGCCACAGCACACACTACAAGGGACACAATGGCTCTTTTACGGGACATCTTTGGTGAACAAATTATTTCGCGTACAAGTAATTCTAATTGGCCTCTGCGTTCAACGGATTTAACCGCTGGCGACTGTTTTCTTTGGGGTTATTTCAAAGGAAAAGTATACATTAATAAGCCAAGAACCATCCTGCAATTAAAAAGCAATATACGCGACGAAATGAACAAGGTAACATCTGAAGTTTTACGAAAGGTTGTGGAAAATGTGTTGGAAAGAGCACGAATATGTGAAGCAGAAAATGGACATCCGTTGCGAGATATTTTTCTAAACTAAACTAAAAATATTCCCCATTTACATACTGTATTAAAAAATTTAATAATTATGTCTTAAATAAAAAATATATAAGCAATTCAAACCCCTTCGTTAATATTGGGCCACCCTGCATTTTACATATTTGCAAAACAAATTTCATAAAAATGTGTTTGCTATTTCGCTTGTAAACTTCTAACATCAACAATGCCTAATAAAATGTTGTAAGTTTTGGACAGCACTTTTTACAATAGTTGTAAACCATAATCGGGGCCTTCATTTGAGTTTTTACCGCAGATTTTAAAGCTCAGCTTTCAAAATTTGTTAGCAAACTTTTTTGGCAACAGTGGTAAATTGATACTCGTAACTATACGAACTTTACACGGCGACCTTGTGAAATCCAAAGGTGAATTGTTTTCTTTCAACTTTTTACTTACTAAAATTTACCTTGAGCCTAACGATTACACATAATTGTTATTTTAAAACGACTTTAGTGATTTCGAAGTTAGTTTAATTAAGGTTAATAACTTCGGAAAACTATTCGAAGGCGCACGGTAAAAATTTTTAGTTTAATTTTAATACCAAGCTGGTGTGTATATATAACAACTACAAAAAAGAGTTGAATTCATTCCAGTACAGTATTATTTAAAAAGAGATATATTGAGAAACAATGAGAGAGAGAGAGAGAGAAATTTTTTATTTTCAGAGTATTAAAATAATGCCAATATGTATTATTCTTCATACTATTTTTGGTGTTACAATTAAACCTTAATGTTATAGAATTAATACCTGATAGGAATTAATCTAACGCCATCATGAATACTTTCTACACCGTACGAAGTGTTTTTTTTAAATACAAAAAAGAATAGAATTAATGTCATCCGGAATAAATGGTATTCTTGAATAGGTGTTGTTTTCAATACGTCTCTGCTTGAATTGTATGATAAACCAGTGTAGATTTTAATCTAGAGAATATTAAAGTAAACACTTCTTTCTGAAAATGAATAAAACAAATTTTATTGAATTTGAAAATTTTTTTAAATTTTATTTTGGAATAAGCATCAGAATACATATGTTTTGGAATTAATCACATGACATTCATATGGTCTTAAAAACTCTATTTCCTTAAAGCTAATCATTTTTGAAATATTTTGAAAAATAGTTTCACATGAATTTAAGATAATATCTATTTCTTTATTTATGTATATCTAGAAGCAAAAAGGGTTCTTCATTTAATATATATATACATTTAATTTTACCAAACATGAAAAAGGTACTTTCTTTTCCAAAGTATAAAATAAATTAAGTCAAGTACGAGTCTGGCTCGTACTCTTAGGGTCCCGTACGTATGTATGTATGTGTACTGCATGTATGGAATGGCGTATGTGAATACATATGTATATTTTATAAATTTCATATCTGTTTTTACAGCTACTTTATGTTGTATGTGGACACCTAGTAATTTTCCACTTGTTGTTGTTGTAATTTGCTGTTGTAAGGCATCTGGGAATACATACACTATGCGAATTTCGGCTCTCTATCTCTTACGGTTCGAGAGTTATAGATATTACTCTACGTTGTAAAGGGACACCTGGTAGTTTTACAGTTCTTGTTGTTTTCAGCAATTGTTGTTGTGGAGCATATGTGAATATGCAATAGTGCAAATTTCATCCCTCTATCTCTCACGGTTCGAGAGTAACGGCTAATTGTTACTTTTCGTTGTATGGGGACACCTGGTAGTTTTCGACTTGTTGTTTTTAGTATTTGTTGTTGTAGCGGCAAGGTACAACAACATCCTGTGAAAATTTTAGCTTTCTAGCTTTTACCGTTTCGGAGAATGGACGCTGTGACGGACGTACTTGTCTCGGTAATAGGGTTCCGTTTCACTCTGATGAGTACGGAACCCTAAAAAGGAAGGTCTATAAATGTAGCTATACTTTAACTCAAATTTATTAGCTATCAATACCTTTGACGCTTTAGTAAGTTTCAAAAAGTTATAAAAGTGATTTTGAGCTTCTACACACAAATCTTTATGGTCAATCAATATCAGAGTAAATTTACTAATGACAAATTTATTCATAAATCATATATTGCCTACTTTCACACCCACCTTTTCCAGTGCTTGAAGATCATTTACGAGCGGTTGTTATACCTTACTACAGTCAACATTTTTGTTCTTCAGATCCTACAGAGAAAGAGTGCGACCGAATGAATGTTGCTAGTTTTTGAATTATATTGAAAAGGTAAGCCACGATCTTTCAAATGTATTTCTCTGCCGTCTACTTCCAGATTCAGCTTAATCACAACTAAGGTACAATACAAAAATAATATTACAATTAAGGTAAAACGGAAATGTCTTTCCTAAAAATCTCACATGACCAATTCCTTTCATAATAATTCCATTAAATAATGGTAATTAATACTATTTTGTATCTTATCAGATAAAGAATAGAGTTTGGCCATAAAAGCGAAAGAAGTCTTTAAATCAATACTTACTTGAAATTATTATTCCATTTGGTGTGAACTCCTCACTATCCTAGTCACAAATTTTTACAATGAAGAAATTGCCACCACATGGCATTAAAATGTATTGTTTTAATACCGAGATCGGTATCAAATAAGTCTCTTCAGGTATCATTTATAAACTCTAAGGTATAAAATGTTCCTAAGAGAGGAATTTTATGCCTCCTCTGGAATTAAAATAACACTTCCATTGATAAAAGAAGTGAGAGACATTTTTAATTTTTGACGTTTAACCATATGAGGTTAAAATATATTTTTTTAATGACATTTTTGGTGTTTAAAAATATAACCTATATATACTTTTAAAGGGGTAACTATAATGTGCTTATACCAACTTAAGCAACTGTGCGAATGTACATAATCAAATGTGTATAACTATAATGTACTTAAGCAACTTTTCGTCGAGTTTCGTTAAATGTCATATGCTTAATTAAACAGCGACTCTGATCGCACTTTGCTTAAGCAATCAGCTCAGTATACGTGTATATATACGTTATTATTATTTCAAACAAACTGGTGCAATGGAAGACGAAAATAATTTTATTGAAAATTTAATTGAATGTGTTAAAAGCTATAAGTGCCTTTATGATAAAAGGAATGCTTTTTATTATAACCGAAATGTAAAGGAGAGGTCATGGGAACAAGTGTCGGAAAGGTGCATCAATAGTGGTACGTTTTATGCATTTATTTCAAAAATAATTTTAATTGTTTGCCTTTTTGTTTATTAAAAGTCGCCGATTGCAAACACCGTTGGAAGCTCTTACGAGAACGTTTTGGAAAGGAAATGAAGAGGCTAGAAGCTCCATCAGGTAGCGGCATGTACTATTTGGAGGAGTGAAAATTTTTGCAGCCCTTAATGTTTTTAAAGGACTCCCTCGCACTGCGCCGGTAAATATACATACATACATATTTTGAATTTTTTTTAATGCACTTTATAATATTTAGCACTCGCGACAATTCTGACAGCCTGGATGTGGACACTGTTTCAGAACAATCAATGCTGACTGTGAATTGCTTAGAGGGTTCACCAGCACCTGCAGCTCCACCGAAAAAGAAACAAAAAAGTTCATTCGAGAGTATCTGCCAAATGTTTGGAGATACTTAAAAAAAATGGAGGAACATTTTTTGGAGGCATCCCAAGGCAACTCTTTAGATGACGCCTTCTTAAAAACAGTTGGATGTTTAATGGGGGAACTGTCTGAGCCCGTGAAGGAGGAGTTCCAAGCAAATATTCTACAACAATTGTACCAACTCAGACGGGAACAAAGAGATTTTTTAAATTTATACATTTATTGTTATTTTATTTTTTTAATTAGTTGTTCTTTTATTTTTTTATTTTTAGTTTAAGCGTTATTGAATTTCTTTTTATTCATGTATTTTGGCCAATGAAGGCAATATTTTATTTTCCTTCTTTAATTCTTTATTTCATTTTTAATCATTGAAGACTGCGTATGTTATTTAGTTTATGTTTTTGTTAATTATGTTTCATTAGTCATAGTAAGAATGTAGTATTTTTAATGTATGTGATATTGAAACATATTGTGATCAAAATGTATGTATAAATAAAAACAAATTGATTTTTCTTTTGGAACAATTTCGTTTATTCATTTACATATTTGACTACGAGGTATTAATTATGTTCATTTGGCTCTAAATTAATAAAAATAAACACAGATTTACTTCTTTATGGCAACATGTTTATAAATTGAAGTAAATATTGTTAAAAATTATATTTTAAATAATAATAACAGGAAAAATATTTTTTCGAAAGTACAAATGTTTGCAACTGAGCATAGAAGTAATTTAATTTCAAAAAGTACAATATAGCCACTCGAAATTCTTCAACAATTTGCTTAAGCATTTGACAGACTTTTCGTTTATTTTTGACAGTAGGTTAAGCCAGCAGAAGCATGTGGAAGTAAATAATTTTTGTTTGTACGATATACTCATTTCGAAGTCTCTTTTTACTTGTGAGAAAAAAGTGGACTTCTTTAAACTAAAACCAAAATTTTATAATCATGCTGCACCAACCAACACAAAGCCCACACCTCATTCACTTCATTAGTTCTAGCTGTAACTGATATTGATCACTTTAGTTTATTTTGACTAAAACTAAACTTGCAGCCTCTAAATACATATTTACTCAATCAAATTGAAATAATATTATTCAAAAAGGGAATACATGTTTGTAATCTCTTCTATCAATATCTTACTTGAACTTATTTCTTGTCTATGATAACCAAATATTTGCATTTAATTTTCAACGAAATCGATGAAATGAGCAGTTAGTCAGCCAACCGAGAGCATGAAAAGTTTAAAAGTTAATAAATCTGACGAACTAAAGTCAACAAAAGACAAAAAGATGAAATACAAGTGATGTTGTTGCATCAAGATGAAATAACATTTGAAAATTAAAACAAAACAATTGAAAAACAACAAAATCTCCATATCCAAAGTAATATCTACAACAGCAACATACAAACTAAACACATTGACGACGAAGGGAGGCATTTGCTTCACGCAAGTCATGAATTTAACGAAAAATGAAGGGTATAACCAGCAACAATAAATATGGCTTGTTAACATAGCGTCTCTAAATGGAATCGAGAAATTTTTATGAAATTTAAGTCTAAACAGTGAATTAAAGAAATTTGTTTGCAGCAGAACCCAACTACGCAATAGAATAACATTCGCATGAGCACCAACACCCTGACACTAACAAAATACACCTAAAATAACAAAACCGTATGAAACAAGCTGAAAAACCTTTCTTATTTTGAAATGTAAACAGTTCGAAAGGTGTTAATGAAAATAAACTGAATTTCGTTAAAAGTCACATACCAACCAACAGCAGCAGAAAATGTACACAGAAAAATATAAACCGCTAACAAACAACAACCCCTTTTCAAAAAACCCCCTCTGGCTGATTGCACGAAATCACGAGCTGCCTGTCTAGCTGATGAAAGTAACTCGATGGCTTGCAAGTATTGTAGCGAAAACAACGCAAACTTAAGGGAGGATCACGAAATTTTCTTTGTTACTTTTTTCGAACACTTTCGAATTCATAAACAGAAAGAAAAAGCTCGCTCTAAATTTAAGTACATATATTTCATTTGATTTTAGTACGAACCCTGCAAGAAATGGCTGATGGAAACTAAAGCAGTAACAGCTTATTTCCTAACGCATGCAAAGCATTTTATAGCTTTCAGCGTTGCCATTACAATGATTTTTTTAATATTTTGATTTTCGCGTATTAGTTTGGTAATTTCACTTGGAACTATGCATTATGCATTAATGTTTTTATAGATTCATTTGGTTTGTTTTCTTTGAAAAAACATAGTGCTGTGGATGTTTTTTCCATATGTTTCAGTTTTCTATTGTTAAAACTGCTGCTGACTACTGTATTTCTCTTAATTTTATCTAAGTATGTCTAAAATAATTTATTCTGCTCTCCTTGTGTAGTTTTTTTTTTAATTTTTCGAAAAAACTCTTTTTTTAATTAGTAATAAAGAAACAAATAGCATTGCACAATAAATAGCATTGCACAATAAATTTAGCTAACAACAAAAATTGCCAGCTTACACGATGTAAGATTTTCTACGTATCAAAAATTGCCAGCCAATTGTCATTATCAAAATACAGACACACACTCACATTTTTACTATTCTCTTGTTTTTTCGCTCCCTTTCGTACACACACATTTCTCTTTAATATTCTTTGTCATTACTCTGACATCATTGTCAGGTGTTGAGAATTTATGCATCTTACAATATGCCAATGCCTGACAATGTACTAACAATGATGATGCCAAAGTGTTCAGACTATTGACAGTTAACTGACAATTAATTGTTAGGCAGGTGGCCTGCCAATGCTTTTGCCAACAATATTGTTAGGAAGAAATTGTAAGTTCTCACGATTGGTTAAAAATATTCTACACATTTTCTGACAATATTGTAAGATCTTACAATCGTCTATATGTAGCTTAAAAAAGCAAACAGTGAGTAGTAACAACAATTGAATTTTACTTACTGAAAAGCAAAAATTATGTTTGGAAGACGCGTTTAAAATATTTTGAAGCTAAATAAATGTATACATATGTATATTATTGGCGCGTATTGTTTTCTTTGGTTGCCCCTTAAATGGGGTTCGGAGAATCCTCAAGTAATTGAGGAGAGGCCAATACATCCAGAAAAAGTCACTGTTTGGTGCGCTCTTTGGTCCGAAGGTGTGATTAGACCTTACTTCTTCGAAAACAACAATGAAACGACTGTCACCGTCAATTCGGATAGTTATGGTCATATAATAACCGACTTTTTTTTGCCAGCTATTGAAGAGTACGACTTGGAGAATGTGGGGTTTCAACAAGACGGTGCCACATGCCCCACAACTTGAGCGAATATGGCTTTATTGCAAGGGACATTTCCTGGCCGCGTAATTTCGCAAGACCATGCGATTTGACACCATTTACATTTTCTTTTGAAACCGTAAAATGCATAACCCGTTACTACTCAAAGCCTTTAGATAATATTTTTTTATATTAATTCAGGTCCAAAAATATACCTTACAAATGTTTACTGTCTTTTTTATTCGTCTATATGCCGCCAACATTTCGTTGATGCTAATCAACTCATCAGTAGACTCGAAACATTCTTAAAAGAATATTTGTAACTTAACTACTTATTCCATAATTCCCATGAGCAAAATGAGAATCCAAAATGTTCCAACAAACCTTTAACAAGCAAAAATTTTTTTCGCTTTGCAAGTATTTTACTTTTCTTTGCTTTATAAACATAAAACATGTTTTTTTAACATTTTCTTTGTAAAACTTTGACTGGATAGTACAATAAGTGCGGGGTTATGTTATACAACTTTTTCTGCGGCGATCTTTGTCGGTTTTTCTTTAGGCCTGCACTTGCGCCTACATTGTTCGGCTTTCGGATGAACAATTTATTATTAACGTATACATGTGCGCATAGTTATTGATATTTTTCACATTACGTATAAGAAGAGCAAAACGAATTGCAGGAGTTGTTATAACGTCTAAATTTTGTTGAAAATCTGTAGAAGCATACGATATAAATGCTACCAAATGGGTGACAGAATATAGAGTACGGATAAGTGATATAAAGCTGCCTTGGCGGTTCCCTCAGCTGTATGGGTAGGCGTACTGTAAGCCCTAATTTGGCAGACACAAGGCATTCCCAGCAAGAATTGTGTCCGTCATATGATGCGTATTGCTGATGGGTTTGTACATCATAGTTTCTATTTCCAATCATTTTCTTAAGGGCAGAATGAAAAAAATTATGTAAACATATGTGTACGTGTGATTCATTTTTTAAACCAGCGTTACCACCTCAACAAATTGATCATTCGAAATCTTTTTTTCAAAATGCCCACTAAATTACGTACAATGCTATTAATTTCTATATTATTAAATAAAAAAAAAACGTTTTTCGAAAAATTCCGACAATATAAAGAGAGTAAAATAACCTATTTTAGAGATACAATTTCGATATACAATTAAAAGAAAAACAGTAGTCAGTAACAGTGTTGTTTTCCTTTTTCGTGCGTGAAAATGCGTGATTAAAACAATTTGTCTCGTAAGTGTGCGTGACTTGAGGCCCAAAAAATTTTTGTTGTGCGTGAAAGTGCGTGAGAAAAAATGTTCTGATCATGAGCGTGAGTGACGTGAGCCAAAAAATTCTCACGCGCTCATCTCTCCTAATTACCATTCCTTTTGCACCCCTCACTAATAAATCAAGAGGATCCATGAAAGTGGATGTATGTGAAGACGGCGTAACGAAATTAACTAGAGGAAATATATCCCAGCAGAGAACGCTTGCAGGTTTACCAAAATCAGGTCACCTTTCAGGTCTTTAGATTTAGGATTTTCTAATCTACGGTCAAAACCAGGGGGAAATAATTGCAATACAATTTTTTTAAAGCAGAAAGGACAACTGAACCTATAAAATCATTAATGCTAAACGTAATTCCAAATGAAACCACCAAATTAATGCGGCATAATCAAAATGCAAAGAATATCATTGTAATGGCAACGTGAGCGCCTTAAAATTGCTTTGCATGTGTTTGTAATTAAGTTGTTTGTGTATTAGTTTCCATCAGGCATTTTTTGTAGGGTTGCTGCAATTCCAAACTCCCATATTTTTTACACGCGATGCCTTAGGACGACAAGGTGTGCCAATACCTGGCCTTCTACAAGGCCTGTTCAAAAAGACAGTGTGGGAGGTTTTCACTGACGTACTGCGCTTGTGAGCATGGTATGTTGTTGTTGTTGTCTACAGCAAAAACAATCAAAAAACAAAAAATAATAACACAAATCATTTGGCAACATGTATCCACTTCGTTAAAAATCTTTTATACAGCTGAGTAAGTTGTGGAAGCCGGTCAATGTTCGTCTCATTCTGAATGGTTTGACCGTACATTAGAAAATCCTAAATCTAAAGACCTGAAAGGTGACCTGATTTTGGTAAACCTGCAAGCGTTCTCTGCTGGGATATATTTCCTCTAGTTAATTTCGTTACGCCGTGTCCACATACATCCACTTTCATGGATCCTCTTGATTTATTAGTGAGGGGTGCAAAAGGAATGGTAATTAGGAGAGATGAGCGCATGAGCATTTTTTGGCTCACGTCACTCACGCTCATGATCAGAACATTTTTTCTCACGCACTTTCACGCACAACAAAAATTTTTTGGGCCTCAAGTCACGCACACTTACGAGACAAATTGTTTTAATCACGCATTTTCACGCACGAAAAAGGAAAACAAATCTCACGATCGATCACGTTTGCATTGCTACAAGGACATTTGCGAATTGTATAGGACTTCTATTAGGGATTATTTCAATCCTGTCTTCGTTAGACATGGAAATTTTACATTAATATTAACTTCTGTTAGTAGAACATTGTAGCATGTATAACCTTGCCTCAAGTTGATTTACATATGTTGTTATCGCTTGTGGAAACAGGCATATTCGCAGTTACGCAAACAACGGTCAATTACGATGGTTTGGTTTCCTTTTAGTACCAGCCCAGAAATTGAAGAACACCTTCACTTGTAACAGTGCTAGATAACTTGCTGCAATGTTTACAATTTCTTCTGCTCATTGCTTGACAAAATGATTACCACTCGCAGGTTGCTGGCATTTTAAAATGTTACAGCTGGCATTAGTTTTTAGTTTTATGCATATTGCAACTCAACTTTCAATGCGACTGTTTTCCGAACTATTTTCTTTTGAAATTTGATCATGCAGAACAGGAGAGTTGCTGCAAGAAATCGCCTCATATTCATCATATCATAGTCTGACAATTCGCTTAGTCTTTGCAATCCATGCTTCTTGACCTTAATGTTATAAAACTTATGCTTTCAGAGTGTTTATTGATAAACAAAAAAGTTTCATGGGTTTTGAAAGAACAACATTCATAGGCATAACTATTGATTTAATAATTGGTTTGGCACAACATATACGGCCTAATTCATAAACACATTATAAGAGTGTTATAAACAACTTATGAGCAAAAATCCAGAAAAGTGTATTCATAATCGATTTATAGCTTATTATGCTGATTATAACCATTTTATAAATTGGATATTTTTATTGTGGCCTCTACCCAACTATAAGCGTTTAATAGTGAAAATTGTTGAGTTGAGGATTTTTTATTTTAACACTATTTATCAAATTTTTTGCTTCTTGAATGTGTATATGATTGCATTTCATTGTTTCTTACACCAAATTATCATTACACATTAAACTATGAAATTCGAAAATATGTACATGTGTACTTTAAATTCTACGAAATTCTAAGAATCAGTAATAGGTATACAGTCATAAAGACACTTTAACCCTGCAAAAATCATCTCATTTTTTTATCAAACAAATTTTTCTTTAGTTTTCATATAAATTACAAATATTTTGACGAATTATATCGATACAATACACAAAGAAATGCAGACGTATGTACATACATACATATGTATAGTACTATCTCTTTTGCAAATTTGAATTGACATGTACATATGTATGTATGCATGCATATACATACATATCTACGCACAAACAACAGTAGCGATCCTGCCTGTATTTGCAATGTATACACACGCATTGGCTTCTACTTAACTATAAGCGTTTGAGCGTTGAGTTGATGAAGAATTGGGAAGAAATTCATCAGTAAAATAATTTTAATAAAATATATTAGCGAATTAAATAATATTTACCACTTTTCATTATGTTTTCATGAAAAATATTTGCAAATAATTATAGTGCTACACAAACAAATGCTAGAGAGTAAGTAGTCGACTACTTTTGGTACCAGTCGTTAAACAAATGTGTTTAGAAACAAATTTTTTACGATTCGAAGACTTGTATGTACATATTTTTCGTAATAAAAATATGTAAACCAATAAATTATTTCATATTCGAACAAAATTATGTTATATATGTAAGTAAATAATATTTTTCATTTTTCGAAGCTACTCAGACAATCAGTTTCTTACATATGTACATCTCATATACACTAGGCACAAAATGAGAGTGAACATTGCATGGTATTGCCAACAATAAAGTACAAAATTAATAAAAGAGTTTATTAGTTATTTCACGTATATAATGTGTTTATGAATTGAATTTCTTATTAGTTGCTTATAACACTGTTAGTGTATGATAACTATTACCAGCTTATAAGCTGAAATAAGAAATTGTTATGAATTAGGGGGATAGCTTATTAGGCTAAAATTACTCATGGAATTTTTGCCCTAAACGCTTTTTTCAATGCTTTTTCTCCCATACAAATCGATCGAGGCTAATTTTAATTACACTTGTAGTAGAAATTTAGCTAAAATAAAATGCATTGATTCTAGGAAAAATGTGTAATTTTTTAATTAATCACGACATTTTCACGACAACTGCACATCTCTAGCTGCTTATACTGGGCAACTCGTTTGAATTTGTTTGCGTGAAGAATTGAAAAAAAAAAAGAATTTGCAAGCATTAGAAATTAATTGAAACTAGTTGCTGTGTGCGAATATTAAGGCACGCTTATGAGAGAATTGACAAGATGTTCTTCAAACAAAAGTTGAACTGTGTTACCTACATTACAGGACTCTCTTAAAGATTTTTGTAAACAAATTAAATATTTCTCAAAAATTACCAAGTTAAGAACAAATTGGCGTAATTTGTCCAAAATTCAAAAAAAAATTTTTGTCAAAAAAAAAATTTATTTTTATTTTTTCAAAACAACAGTTGTATGAGTTACATATTTTAACATTCTGTACTTGTGTAAGTTTTATTACAAACAATTGTAGGCTTAGTAGGTTCTTAATTTTGCGGCAAAATGATGAAAGAGATGGATAGATTTGCCATGAGCGAGCGAGGCAGACAGTGACGCCACTTTGACCAAAGACAACGATAGTTTCGTTTCTACACAAAATTACATTTTTATTGAGCTTTTTTCTCAAAATGCCACTTTTAAGATTTTATTGAAACGAAGTTCAATAGAAAATATAACCATATCCATAAATAATTTAAAAAATTTAATAAAATAATTTTGGTGGCCATAAAAAATCCGGCTAGGGCTCTACATTTGAATATCCTTCACTATAAAGTCCAGCGGCGGCACTTGCGTAGCAGACAAATGAGTGAAGCGTCTGGTGTCAGATAGTGCTGGGCAAAATACATGCTCTGATGTGTTTATAATACAAAATACATGAAATTTGTGTATTTACAATACAAAATACAAATACTTTTTCTTTCATATATTTAAAATACCAAATACTGCACTCTAAAAGCAAGTATTTGATATACAAAGTACAGTGCAACAAAAATATGTATTTAAAATACAAAATACTTTTAATAAAAAAAGTTTTTATTTCTTTTCCTAAAGACTAGCTTGATGGCGAATGAGCAAAACCAGCTAACGACAAAATTCCAATGACTTTTTTTACTAGAAGGCGATATTTTATTGAAAGAGGAATAACGAAATTAAGAACTAGGTGACAATTAAAAAGCGTTTGACCAAATGCTACATATGTATATAGTTTCTCCAAGTCAACATTTGATGGCTATTTCTCTTCTTGTGTTAATTCAGGTCCAAAAATAGACCTTACAAACGTTTTCTGTGTCTTTCAGCCGTCTATATGCCGCCGACATTTCGTTAATGCTAATCAACTCATCAGTAGACTCGAAAAATGCTTAAGCGAATGTTTGAAACTTAACTTATTCCAAAATTCCCACGAACAAAATGAGAATCAGAAACCTTTCACACAGTAAAATTTTTTTTCGATTTTCAACTTTTTGACTTTTTTTGTAACATTCTATACAGCGTATAGAAGGTAGCAAATTCTTTTAAGAATTTTTCAAGTCTACTGATCAGTTGATTAGCATCAACGAAATGTCAGCGGCATATATAGCCGGCTGAAAAAGACAGAAAACATTTGCAAGGTCTGTTTTTGGACCTGAATTAATACATGTCAGTTGGTTCTTAAGGATAATTAAGTTCATTTCTCTTATTGTTATACCCTTTGCCAAAAGGATATATATAGATTTGTCATAGAATATATATTTGCGGGCACCGATTGTGAAGCCATCAGACAACTTATTAACCTAAATCTTACTTTAATCGTTTTGAAAAAGCCCCCTCTGCTTGGGGATTGAAAATAGGCAAAATCGGATTTATAATTACTGAGATATAACAACAAAAAAAAAAGATTTTAAAGTTTTTACCACATATATTGGGTTATGGTTACTATTTCACTTCGTGACAGCTTGGCGACTTTCTCAATGTGTATGTATTTAGTTACACTTTACACAGGTACTTTGCGTAAAACTGTAGTAAAATTTTGCGTATTTAGTTGATATATGAATGAAAAAATTTTTAGCACATATTTTCTAACATAAATTCAAAATTTATACTAAATTACTTTTTCAGGCTCAAGTTCAATCCTTGGTTGGTCACTTCTTAATTAATATCAGTTAAGTAAAGAAAAGTAAAATTTTAATAGCTGGGTGGACAATCGGCTGTTTCTGGGTAGCAAACACCCTTCATCAACAGCCTATGAACTTTGGATGTGTCAAATTTCGCAATTTCGGCACAGCCGTTTTAACCACTCGGCAACCAAAGCTCACGCAATTTTACTTTCCATTTATATACTTAATTAACATTAACCAAAATTGCTTAATAGTTAAAATCCTAATCTTATCATCGTGGCTATTCTCTCAGCGCATAGATTTATTTTCATAAAGGGTAAGAGCAAAGTCAACTCCAAAAACCAAAAATTAAAAACTCAAGGTCAAATGTCCTTTGAAATGTTACAGATATTTATATGTATCATTTAAAAAGTAGTTTACTTATATGTCAATGAGTTTTAGAGAAAATGTATATATGCTTAAATCTGATAAGATTTCCAAAGTTATGAAGACAACCGGACATCCTGCAAGAGGGTGGTTAAAAGTTTAGTATTCTTAAAGACTAGGTCCTTGTCAACAGCTCTTTCATATACTGTTTTATAGTCAGATTGCACGTTTCAAAGATATGGATTTGTTAATTATTTTGCGATTTGCCCCGCTATGTGTCACTTAATATGCACCTAAAAGAGATTGTTGCACCTTTAGGAAGGGAAAACTTTGAGAGCAATACCATAATCAAGCTGGCATACAGGATTTTATCCTAGAAAAAGCTTTGCAAATACAATAGGCAGTTCTTAATGTCCAGTTCCGTTGCGGTAAAACAATGCTTTGTCTCGAATGCAGTTGTTATAACGGAGATCGTAATCAAAGTAGTAGATTGAAAATACTGTATTCAGTTTTGCTCCGTTGAAATATTATTGAATGAACGTTTTATATAAAGTACATATTGCTAGAAAGCATTCAAGTGGAAAAAATAAAAATAAATCTAAAAATGTTCCATTCAAATGAAATATTTTTAATCTCTCAACATTGTCAACAACTTCGACAGGACTGTTTATGAAAATTAGTTTCGATCTCGAAAGAAAAAAGGTAGCACTCGACAATATCTAAGTTGCGCTATAGAAACGTGTGTATCATGCGCATGGGCACGAGTGCGCATTCCTTTAATGTCAAAACAAATAAATTTTGTACCCTTAAAATTTTATACTTACAGCAACAACAAAATGCCCAAAGGGAATTCCTGTTCAACGTGAACTGAATATTACAATCAACCCTTAAGAAATTTTGAAATTTTTGCATATTGCCAGTGTAGCACTTTGCGCACAAGGATTGTTGAATTTCATTATATTTGTACGAAATTTGAGTCCTTAAATTGAATTACAATTGACAGAGGACACAGCAATACGCTCTACATATACGAAAATAACATGCAGACAATGAGATGTCTATTAAAAATAAAAACAATTGAATATTAATATGTATACATATGTATTTCCATTTCATAAAAAGGGAAAAAAGACCAAAACAACAATCGTAAAGATTGACAAGGGTTCATTAAAAATTGCTGTGATTTTATGTCCATACATACATATGTATATGTATGTAAGTATGTATGAGTAACAACTACAATGATTACACCTGGTGAAACTAAAAATCTTTCCTAATAATGTTCCAGCAACAACAAAAGCAACTTTAACACAGTAAGCATAAATTAATTGCACATTAAGGTTTTGATAGCCACACAAAAAAATTTGTAACTTAATATAAATTTAATCGCTCTGAAATATTTTAATTACAATTTGTTTAACTTGGAGGCGTCCACTAGCGTGGGTCGGGAAACATATTGAGAGAAGTATCCCCTGGTATTAAAGGTAACTCTTAGTACTTTATTCAAAACTGCCGAAAATGTTGAGCAGTATTTATTTTTTCACACGAAACTCGGCCGTGTTTACCATGTTGCCCACCGAGTATATACATATGTAGACATGTATATCTGGTGTGATATAGTGATAAGTAGGATCTGGTGCAATAAGATTTCGAAACGCTACAAACTCTTAGTTTGTGGGACTCAGCTCAAAAAAAAACAGGAGCCAAAAACATCGGGGTCAAAAGCTTGCAAAAAAATTTCTAAATTTCCTCGCATTGTCATAAATCGTTCCACGGTAACGCTAGAGAAGTCAAATGTATGACCGACCACCATTACTTTTCCTCCATCAACATATTTTAAAAACATAGCGAACCTATATGTGTCCTTCTTAGGGGCGCTCCAAAATGTGTTTTTTAATTTTTCCCCATGATCAAAATAAATGACATTTTTCAGAGCACACTGCTCCTCTTTAAGGGCGCTCTCATACAACTTCTTTGCTTCTTTTACTCATTTCTGCCCTACAGGGTCTAAATATGGGACCGAATCCTAATGTGTTATTGTTTTTACAACTTCAACCCAACATCAAAATTCTGCTATCACTGTTCATTTAAGGATCTTCCATACAAAATGGTTTCACTAAGCCCTCGTCCAAACTATACCGATGTCGCCCCCAATGGATCCAAACGTAATACCCATCCACACTGTTTTTTTTTTTTCTAAAATTTTTGGGAAACAAAAACCTCCGCATCCTTAAGGCGATTCCCGTACATACATTTTTTTTTAAATTTTGAAGCCCTCGTCCCGGTTTTTAATAGATAAATTTATATGTGCGTAAGAGGAATTTTACCGTTATCAAAACGCATTAGCTAGCAGCATTTTGAGATCGCGTTCACAACTTCTGTTTTACCAAACAAATGTGCTCGAATATAACAGGGTCAATATTACCGTCCAGGAAACAGATGCACAAAATATGCCTTTATGGCACAAGACTACGTAAAGCGACCGCTGATAGTGCATACCTAGTGAGTGACAAGAATCTTCTGGCGTCAATCAGAATGCATTGCTCTTTAAGAAGCTTTCTAACTTTTTACGAATGAGACCTAGAGTTCCATGAAATTAAAATGGCCTTGCTTATCCCAAGTCTAGCGATAGTTTTCTACTGCATAGAAATGAACTTGTGAAATCATAACTGTCCTGCACACGGAAAACCAAAGGAATTTTCGCTTTTCACGAGAGCACATTGATATTGACGGTGCTTGCTGGATTCTAAGTGTGGCCGTCCCATTAAGAACGAATCTACTACAAGAAACTTAGTACCAGACTTCAGGCGGACATCTGGGTATCCGCGGGTGGATTGATAAAGCTACAAGTCGATATTACTGGTCCGAGATGATCAGCGACATTGCAAAGTATGTGCGGGGTGTGAAATTTGTACCAGAAGAGTCACTAAACTAACCATGTTTATTTTAACAGTTACCTATAACATTATTATTGGTTATCTGTATGGTTTGGATAGACGTTCTAGAACAGAGGTGCCCACGGCCTATACGCTTGGTACGCTTTTGTTTTTGTAAAACCGCAGAGAATTGGCTGAGCATTCTAATATGTATACACAACTTTTTGTATGAAATACACACATACACACATACCCCAAGTTCAATGCAACAACACTTTCATATGCACAGCAATACGAACGCAGGCTTTGTTGGCACACATTTGTGCCAAGCGTGAATTTTGTTGTTTTTTGTTTTTTGTTTTTTTGTTTTCATGATTTTGTTGTTTTTTTTTTAATGATTTCGTGAGTATGAAACACTTGAAGAAATAATTTTGTGTTATTAGTTTCAACTGTACAGTTTATTTTGTAGAATGAATCCCACGTGGGAAACCGACTTTTGTTCGCTAAAAATTTTGAAAAACGAGCACAATGTATGATTTGCTTTCAAATAATCAAGACGATTAGTAAATATGATTTGGAAAGACATTTTAATACAGTACATACATTTTGTGAAAATGAAATTTAATTTTTTTCCCAGTGTACCTAATGAAATATTTCTGTTTTTCTTTGTGTGCGTCAATAAAGTGTATACGTATTGGTGTTTACGGTTCCATAAGAAGATTTTGGGCACCACTGTTCTAGAATATCAATGTTTTCAAAACAATTGTACGGAGCCTCTTTTCATGATTTGCTCAACTTCAGAGTCTTGGTTTTCATGCACAAAATAATTTATGCGCGTCAGCCTGAGCATCTATACAATAGACTTACTTTTGCGGAAAATTGCAGAGGCAAGAGAATCAGTACACTAGCTTAATATCAAAGTGGCATTTTTATACATTTGCGGTATCACTCTGGAATTCGATTCCATATAGTCTTCAAGTCTTAAGTAACGCACACCAATTTAAAAATCAAATTTTGGAAATTTTCTCAGAGTAATTGTTTGCTAGTAATATACATAGTTTTATATTTGATAAGACTTTTTTTTTAATATTGTTACGAATTTAGTCGTGAACAGACCAATTGTAATTGTTCTAGAGCGTACTGAATCGTTATTTAAATGTGCTTATATTGTCTTGTTATTAATTGTAAATGAACACCGGAGGTATATACGCACATTCATACATAGAAACTTGTTGACAAACAAAGCGGCAGCACAGCGAGTGTGCACATACTGACACACATATTTAGATAAATATTCACGACAGCGTGTGTGCATGTATGTGCGCGGCTCATATGCTTCCCTGCCTGCAACTCTGTTAACTAGTAATGAATTATAAGCTAACTTTTTTACAACTGGTGGTGGTTGACACTTAGATTATTTTTAATGGAGATGACTGACTATTTTAACATTACGATGTCCTAGGAGGTAGTCAATTGTCCGACGTTGCATTACTTTTCAACTAACTTAAAGTTAGCTACTTCAAAGTCAGTAGCCACAGAAAAAAATGTACAAATCAAGGCTGATTTTACATTCCTCGGTGGTAATATTATATTTTATTAAATTAACTTATATCCAATTTTTTTTTTTTTTTTTTTTTTTTTGTTAGCCTCTGGTGGGATTCGAACCACTAAACCTCAAGACTGGTGAGCAGCCAACTAAACCCATTCAGCCATCGCAACATTTAAAACGAATGCGACAATAGGCAATTTAATTCAAGAGTTATTTACCGTGTATGTGTGTAAAGGGTGTTTTTTTAAGCCCGATAGAACTTGAAATTGTAAAAAATAACACAAAAAATTAAATTGTAATCAAAAATTTTTTTTTATTCGAAAGATCAATACGTGACATTAACATTTGAAAATGATTTCGGGCATATGGGCACCGCGGCTGTTCTTGACGAAGTGCATTCTGGACGTCCAATTTTGGGCCACTTTTTCGAGCACTGCTGGCCGTATGTCACGAATAACACGAACAATGCTGGCCTCCAAGGCGTCAATTGTTGCTGGTTTATCAGCATAAACCAGTGACTTCACATAGCCCCACAGGAAATAATCGAGAGGTGTCAAATCGCACGACCTTGGAGGCCAAGTGACAGGTCCATTTCTCGAAATCAACTTATCGCCAAATTTTGATTTCAATAAGTCGATGGTTGCGTTCGCCGTATGGCACGTAGCGCCATCCTGTTTAAACCACATCTCCTCCGGATCAATGTCATCCATATTTTCAAACAAAAAATCATTGATCATGGTGCGGTAACGATCTCCATTGACCGTAACGCGAGCTCCGGCCTCATTTTTGAAGAAATAAGGTCCGATGATGCCACCAGCGTGAAAACCACACCATACGGTGCATTTTTCTGGATGTAATGGAGTCTGTAGGGTCTGTTGTGGATTGGTCTCACTCCATATGCGGCAATTTTGCTTATTAACAAACCCGTTAAGCCAAAAATGCGCCTCATCGCTGAACACAATTTTGCGATAATAAGTTGCGCGAATCGACGACTGATTTTCAAAGTAAATTTGGATAATTTCGCAGCGTTGTTCAAGCGTGAGTCTATTCATGATGATTTGTCAGAGTATACTGAAACAAATAAAAAAAAAGTTTCATCAAAATTTAATTTTTTGTGTTACTTTTTACAATTTAAAGTTCTATCTAGCTTAAAAAAACACCCGATATGTTAGTATTTGAATTTTGGGTGAACTCTGCACTACGTTTCGATTGTATTGCAGCTAATTTGAAGCTAGTCCATAAAAGTTAACGTAAAGTTAATTATTTTAGTAGTCGACTACCAATTTGCTGGCAGGGTTAGGTTTCACTGCCGCGTGTATGTATGTCGGTGTGTGTGTATATCTTTTGTTCATTATTAGTTTTAGTGCGAGGTGGCGTGATCTGCTTCTGTAAACTTCTAGACTGTTCGAGTAATGATCATTGAGAGGTATAAAATCACGCTGAGGCAGTCAATCGATTTTAGCTGCGCTAACGTGTAAAGTGTCTTAAGTAATAAAAAGTGAATAAGTGAAAGTGTTGTTCTTTTAGTAAAGTGTTTGCAAGTACAGTGTGTTTAAGTAAATAAAGGATTGAACTGTTGAGTACTGTAAACTGAAGACGTGAGTGTTTTAACTTCATTACAATTAAAGAATCTACGAGAAACGTTTTTAAAAGGTAAAAACGTAACAATATGTATTTTTCATTTTATTTTTTGTGTTGTATGCTTCTTAAAACATTATAATTAATATATTTTCAATATTTGTACAAACTCAGTTCCACACTGCAATATAAGACATAAAGTCTTGTGTATGGAGCGATATACATAAATAAATAAATAAATAAATGTGTTGTTTTAATAGCACGACTCCAACGCACTAAATATGGAAATAGCAATAAACTCGTATTTGTCGACAGATTCTCGAATTGATCCCAAGGCGCAAGTCCACCGCAGTATAAAAGTACTAAAAAACGTTTCATATGACGTTTTGGTGTACCAAAGATGCTTACAGTGGACAATGCAAAATACATGCTTTGACGTATTTAAAATACAAACTACATGAAAGTTGTGTATTTAAGATACAAAGTACTTCATTTTAAAAGCAAGTTAGTATTCGAAATACAAAATACCAAATATTTTTAATAAAAACATTTTTTATTTCCTTTCATAAACACCAGCGTGATGGCGAATGAGTAAAACTTAAGCTAACGACAAAGTTCCAATGATTTCTTATTAGAAATGGATGTTTTATTGAAGGAGAAATAACGGAATTAAGAACTAGTAGGTGAAAATTAAAAAGTGTATAATGCTACATACATATGTATATAGTCTACCCAAGTCAACATATGATTGATATATTTTCTCTTTTTGTTTTAGATCAAAATGTCAAACGCTGTGTTTTTCCTTGTATTTGATTTTTTTCATTTTTTAACTCTCTGACAGCTTGGCGACTTTCTCAATGTGTATGTATGTAGTTGCTTTTACTTTGGCAGAGGTACTTTTTAAATTTAAGCTTTTAGGCCGCGAACAGTTTAATTTTCGTTTACTATTTCCAGTGATATAATCTGGAACACTTCTAGAATAGGAGTGAATTATATTTAAATTATAGCCTTATATAAATGATTGCAACTAAAGCTTCGTATAGAGGGTTGTCAGATCTTACAATATTGTAAGACCCAACAATGTGCTGGCAATCTACTAGAAACACAAAATTGTCAGCATTAAGAACATTATCAGTTCGGACAATTCTATAACTTCTTATATTTGTTCTTTATGAAGCAACCGCGCCAATAAGATGTATTAACATTTTTTTTTGTTGTTAATTTTTACTTCCTTAAAATTCAGAAAGATTTGTAGCGATCTACACATTTAGGGAAGACAAGAAAAATAAAGTTCAAGACTTACTTACCATGGCCGTTTCACCATCACTACGACGCTCATCGACGCCCAAATTACTTCGAACCCAGACATGTCTAATTCCATCCCACTGCCAGAACTCTTCGTTACTGACTGTCTATATACACAGTGATAAATTTTCATCACTGTCTTTTTTGCTGATTGGAATATTCTCCCACCAACTTTTCTTGTCTTCTTCAAACATGTTGAACACTACAATTTTGTCACACAAAAAATCGTTCACAATTCTAAAAAAGTAACAATCGAACTCAAGCCTGATAAAATAATTAACAATATTTAGTTCGACTATAAAGTTAAATTAAAATATACTTTTGTTTCACAAAGTCTGAAGCGTATTGGAACAAATATTTAATTCAAACATTTAATCAATGTGAATGCACCTTAATATTCTTCATACAACATTGGAAAATGAATTCAGTTAAGTACGAAGCAGGCTTGCACACTTAGGGTTCCGTACGTATGTGTTAGTTTGCATTGTATGGGGACACCTAGTAGTTTTCGACTTCTTATTTGTTGTTGTAAGGCGAATTTCGGCTCTCTATCTCTTACGGTTCGAGAGTTATAGCTAACTGATACTTTACGTTGTAAAGGGACACCGTCTCTAACGGTTCGAGAGTAACGGCTAATTGTTACGTTACGTTGTATTGGGACATCTGGTAGTTTTTGACTTGTTGTTGTTTTTAGCATTTGGTATTGTAGGGCATATGTAAATACATATATTGTGCGAATTTCAGCTCTCTGTCGTTTACAGCTTGGGAGCTACGGCTAATTGTTACTTTAGGTTGTATACGGACACCTAGTACTTTTCGTCTTGTTGTCTTTTGCATTTGCTGTTGTAGATCATCTGTAAATACATACATACACTGTGCGAATTTCAGCTCTCTATCTTTTACGGTTCGAGAGTTATAGCTAATTGTCATTTTTCCTTGTATGGGGACACCTGGTAGTTTTCCATTTGTTGTTGTTTTTAGTACTTGCTGTTGTAGTGGCAAAGTTCCACAACGACCTGTGAAAATTTCAGCTCTCTAACTCTTACCGTTTCGGAGAATCGACGCTGTGATGGACGGACGGACGGACGTAGAAGTCTCGGCAATAGGGTTCCGTTTCACTCTGATGAGTACGGAATCCTAAAAACAACTCCGATTGGCTTACAGAAATGTTAGCAGATGTGTAACTTAAATGCATAACTTATTACGTAATCTTCACAAATGGGTTTATTTAGTTTGGCTGAGATCTTTGGAACACCCTGCATTTATTGTTTGACATTATATCCAGTTTTAAAGCAGAAAATGTTTTCTTTTAACACCTTTTCGTATTTTTAAAATGTCTCCATTACTTCAACAGCTGTGATTTTTGCATCGGAAAAAGTTGAAATGGGCCACTACTGTTCGTTATTGACTTTTTTGCAGACAAATTTGTTCGATATCACACTCTACCTGAATATATTTCAAGCAAATTTATAATTTTTACAGAAGCATTGTTTTTAGGTAATACAGTACATGTATGTATGTAGGTAGGTATTTCGTTGTGGAAAAAAATACTTACGATTACATTGTAAACAACTTGTAGTGCGTGATATATGCTCACAACATTATCAGCATTACAATTTCTAGAAATGTACTCGAAAATGTGTGTTTGAAGTGCAACAGTAAAAGAAGAGCAGTGGCTTGAGGAGACTTTTTCATTCAGCATTCTCCAAGGCGATACGCTTTTTTTTTTTTGTTTAATATCCCACTGTGAGCATAATGTCGTGCAAGTGAGTGGTCTTCGTGCAATTTAATTTTCTATTATGGCTTCATCATTCTTTACACACCCTTTACACATATTCCAATCACAAAGCATAAGTCCTTCATATGACGTTTGCGGTAGTGGACGGCTGACAAAGGAAATGTTCCTTAATGCTACTACTATTATTAGTTATAACATGATGATTATTGTTTTCGGATGTGTTTTTACGACTACAACATACACACAAATATTGCATGATATTTTACCTCTTCACTTCGTATTTAGAAAAAAAAAATTAAAAAAAAAATGTTATTTTTGAATAACAACAATAATAAATGTGTTACTACATTTCCGTAATGTTACATTACTTTAGTAAAATATATACATATGTATGTATGTATATAAATCGAATTAAGTACGTATATGTGAATTTATAAAATAATTCGTAGAACACTTACGAGGGTTGACTTTTATATTTCTGGATTTGAGAGAGAAAAAAAAACAGATATTAATCGTCCAAAATCACTTCGTTGCTTTTTAAAATATTACCCATGAAGATCTATACTCCTTTGCATGCGTTTGAGCCAATTGTCGAAGCACTTTTGTCACTCTGATTGAGGTATCTCCAAATGAATGAAGCTACCGCTTCTTCAAGCGTCGGAAAAGCTTGAGATGTCAGTTGTCATATTGCAACACTGGAGTTGCAAAGTCCCGAAACATAAAAAACAAATCTTGTAAAAAAAGGAAAATTTTAAATTAACGACGAACTTAATTGCTATAAGAGCCGTCAACATGCCGCCGACATTTAGTTGATGCTAATCAACTCATTAGTAGACTCGAAAAATTTTAAAATAATGTGTGAAAACCAACTACTTATTGTAAAATTCCCATTCACAAAATCAGAATTGTTCAAACAAAACCTCGTTACATAAAAGTTGTTATGTTAAGAAAAGTAAAAGATTTGCAATGTTTTCTGTGTAAACCATGAGTTGATTGGGAGTATTTGTTCTACCTGCTTGAAAATTAAACCAAATTAAATTCTTATCTGTTCTTATTTAGTAAACACTATAATCTTTTATTGTTGAAAAGAGTTAAAAGATGAATTACATAAAAATTTTTTTATGTGTACATTGTTGTAATATGTAACTAAATTTTCAGCCTGCTATATTCTTAGGCGAATAAACACAATAACTCATAAAATTGCAGATACATCCTGTATTGAGTATGCTATGGGGTAGCAAATACTGTAATAATGCGTATTTGCTAAATGTCATCCGCGGTGTGCTTTTTGTGGTCGTTTTGCTCAGTGTGTTAAGTTAAAAATATTTATGTATTATATACTGTTCGACAGGTAAACAAGTATATTTTTATATTCTGCATTAGTTTAGATAATTTTATAAAAAAAAAGGGATTTCACTGCAGGAACCTAAAAAATTCTCTTTTTGTATTCCTTTCAAATATTTTTGGAACGAAGTTCCTTAACGCGGCTTGCTGGTAGTGGAAATTAGTAGAAATCGTCAAGAAAGCGTGTGAGCTGTTTATATTTATTAGTGTACTGTCGACAAGCAATTGTGTATAATGGGCGGTGTCTCCACTGACAGCAGCGGAGACACCTACCAATAAATATTAATTAGTTGGAAAACGTTCCAAAAATTTAAAGAATTATAAAATTTCAAAAACAACACAAAATTAAACATACAGATTTCACCTTGTATTACATTTCACCTGGTATTACATTCAAAGATGAAAAAAAACGTAAGGAACTTCGTTCCTAACGGGACTCCCCCGACCGCATTTCTTTTTTTTTTTTGGATTCAAAAATTCATAAAAAAATGTCAAATCTGACAATTTAGGCACAGTCGCTTTAACCACTTGGCATTTTGGTGATCTACTTATTTATTGTTAAAAATATGTAAAATTTTAAACATCAAATTATATTTACAAAAGTTATGAATCGAAGAAACGTCAACTTTGACACCCTGTAGCTCAACGTGTTATACAACAGGGTGGTTTAAATTTCATTAATGGTAAAGGCTAGGTCCTGTTCTATGACTTCTTTATACATTAATTTATGATCAGCTCGCACGTTTTAAAGATACGGATTTATTACCCATTTTCTCGCTTTGCCCCACTATGCGACGTTAGATTGTTATTACAGTATTTATCGGATATAAGAAACTTGAAAAATCCACGAAAAAAGTGTCTTATAAGCGTTTCTTTCTTATATACAATTATTTTATATAAGAAACTTATTTCTTATATAAGTAGCTATGGCAATAAGAAATTTGTTTCTTATATGAATATACGAGCTTTTTACCTTTTTATGTATATACGTAGATGTATGTATGTAAATAGAAAAATAAAACAAATCAAATTTTATTTTTTTAACCCCTTTAGTAAATAGATATAAAAAACTAGACAACTTCAATTTGAAAAAAAAATAATATGTAGTAAATACATGTACATACATACATAATTCATTTTGTACTATTTATTTATTTATTTATTTACGAGGCAAGAAACAAAAACTTCTCATGAGCACTAAAAGTAAAAAAACGTTGTTGTTGTAAAACTGTCAGAAAACAGAGTTGTCCATGCAAACTACATAAATTCAGTGTTGCCCTTGAAAGTTTCTTATATAAATTTTTTTTCTATACATTTTGTGGTTTTGGTGTTCAAGAAAAATGTTCTTTTATATTTGTCTTATATGAAATTTTTTTGTTAGAAGAAACACTAAAAAGATATGGTGTTTTTGCAAATGTTTCTTATAAGCGTTTTGTTCTTATATGAGATGTTCTTATATCCGATAAATACTGTATATATTATTGTTACGTTTTTACCTTTTAAAAACGTTTCTCGTAGATTCTTTAATTGTAATGAAGTTAAAATACTCACGTCTTCAGTTTACAGTACTCAACAGTTCAATCTTTTATTTACTTAAACACACTGTACTTGCAAACACTTTACTAAGAACACTTTACTAAAAGAACAACACTTTCACTTATTCACTTTTTATTACTTAAGACACTTTACACGTTAGCGCAGCTAAAATCGACTGACTGCCTCAGCGTTAAGCTCAGCTGCTTTTATACCTCTCAATGATCATTACTCGAACAGTCTAGAAGTTTACAGAAGCAGATCACGCCACCTCGCACTAAAACTAATAATGAACAAAAGCTATACACACACACCGACATACATACACGCGGCAGTGAAACTTCCCTGCCAGCAAATTGGTAGTCGACTACTAAAATAATTAACTTCACGTTAACTTTTATGGACTAGCTTCAAATTAGCTACAATACAATCGAAACGTAGTGCAGAGTTCACTCAAAATTCAAATACTAACATACACACATACACGGTAAATAACTCTTGAATTAAATTGCCTATTGTCGCATTCGTTTTAAATGTAGCGATGGCTGAATGGGTTAAGGTGGCTGCTCACCAGTCTTGAGGCTTAGTGGTTCGAATCCCACCAGAGGCTAACAAAAAAAAAAAAAAAGTGATGAAATTTAATTTAATAAAATATAATAATATTACCACCGAAAAATGTAAAATCAATCAGCCTTGATTATTTGTACATTTTTTTCTGTATGTACTGACTTTGAAGTAGTTAACTTGAAGTTAGTTGAAAAGTAATGCAGCGTCGGACAATTGACTACCTCCTAGGACATCGTAATGTTAAAATAGTCAGTCATCTCCATTGAAAATAATCTAAGTGTCAACCACCACCAGTTGTAAAAAAGTTAGCTTGTAATTCATTATTAGTTAACTGAGTTGCCGGCAGGGTTAAGCATATGAGCCATGCACATACATGCACACACGAATATTGTATCGTTCGGTGGTGGTTTCTTTTATTTCGCTGTCGTGAATATTTATCTACATATGTGTGTCAGTATGTGCACACTCGCTGTGCTGCCGTTTAGTTTATCAACAAGTTTCTATGTATCCATGTGTGTATATACCTCCTGTGTTCATTTACATATAATAACAAGACAACATAAGCACATATAAAATAACGATGATTCAGTACGTTCTAGAACAATTACAATTGGTCTGTTCACGACTAAATTCGTAACATTATAATTATTATTTAGTTGAAATTTTTGTCATATTTACTTACTACCCAATAAAAAACGAAGCGATAACAGTCAATACGAAGGAATTTCTACTTAACTGACTACTAACATTATCTTTCTTAAATTAATTTTTTTTATGATTAAAACTTTATTCTAATATCATCTTGTATTACGTTTATCGTTCTACATTATTTTGGTGTTTGATATTAATTAAACAAGACGAGGATATCATAAAGGACCTTTAGCTAGGCGAAAAACTAGATGTTTCGCCTTCGAAAAGATCTAGCTAAAAGTGTTGGAAAGTAGAAAAGCTGGCATCATATAAACTACTGTTTTAATAAAACTTATTATATTGTAATATATTTTGACTTAGGTGCCTTGTTTTTTCCCTTCACTTATATTGAAAATTGTTATCACTAGCATTGAATAAACTGATTGTTACACTATCAGAAGCCTTTTAATTCCACGATCACAACAAAAAGTCTTTGATGTTTTCTTTGTCTTGTTTTGAAATTGAAAAGGAATTTAAACGTCAACCTGTCGCTGTTGTGAAATATTCAGCTTTAAGTCAATTTAGAAACTTTCTTTCCGACAGGGAAGTTTGATTTTACATTAGTTTTCTTTGTATTTACTGCGTTTAATTGCTGTGAGGGTTGCTAGGAATGGTAGTTTCTACGACAATTTTCCCAAAACGGTGACTGGTGGTTTTGTTTTAAATATTGCTTGCATTTCGACGATTGATTTAAATTAGGGAAAATATACCAAATTAATATGCCATTACATATCTTTCTAAATGTGTCGGTTTATAAATAATGTAACTACTTTACTAAATCGATCAGTTAATGCTGCAGAATATTCGGTAAAACTAATTTGAAGCCAGGGTTGGTGATAGAAAACCCAGGATTCATTCCTAAAAGCGTTTTTAAGCCACGAGCTACTTACATATATGCATATAAACTAATATTTAAAAACTCTATTTTCGTAGGTTCGTAGTTCTTAAAAACTTTCTAAAAACTTCCAATTTGCTATTTTACTTGGTAAAAAACTTTATAGCAATTTATAATTTCAATGAGTTCGGTTTTAAAGTTAATCGGTCCAAAATTTTGCAATTTTTAAGAAGTTGTACCCGATTCTTTGTTGGAAAGCTTAATAAGTAATAAAGGCAAACAGAAAAATTTCCGACTTCGCTCAATATATAACCAAGATTTAGCGAAAACTTCTCAAGAATATGGACCTGTACGCCTAAAAAGCAGATGACACTAATTTATGATAATCATTGAAATGAAAACAATTAAGAGTACTATATTCGGCTGAGCCGAATATTAAATGCTATTCAGAATCAACACTTCTGACCCTCAGATCTGATGTATATAAATCGATATCAAAACTTTCACAACTTTGTTTTTAGTAGAGTTGTTTAATTTTGCATACAGGTACGACTTTTTTTAGGAATCGGTTTTCGCTATATCTCGAATGTATACGAACCGCTGTAAAAAAATTTTATATGATTTTTTTGGTTTTAACGACTATCCCAAATAACACACATAGTATTCCAAAATAAAGAGAAAAGAAAAATTTGCTAAAAAATTTTATAAAACAAATTGAATTTTAAATTTAATTATTTATTAAGAATTAATACAAATTGAATTTTTTTTTTCTAAAAATTTAATTACATTGATCTATGATGTTGCATGATTCTTATCTGGCTCAAGTTCAACCCTTGGTTGGTCTTTTTTTTATCAATATCAATTCAGTATAGAAAAGTAAAAATTTTATATCTGTAACCGACTTTTCTGGGTAGCAAACACTATTCAGCAGCACCATATGTATTTTAACACTGTCACTTAATCCACTCGGCAACCAAAGCTCTCACAGTTTTTACTTTCTATTTATATACATATGTACTTCATAAACACTAACCAAAGCAGTGATCTTTTTGTAGTCTATGTTATGCAGGATTTTTTGTCATCTCAGAAGACTGTAACAACTTGCCGTTTTTTTTTTCTACCTTTCTTTACTTAATTGATATCGATAAAAAAAAAAAAAGTGACCGACCAAGAGTTGAACTTAAGGCAGTTAAAAACCATATTAATAAATTTGTTTTCCTTTCGCACTGTTCTGGCTATATCTTGATTGTTTATGAACCAATTTTGCCGAATTTCTATAGCAAATACTTCTCACTATATATGAACAGTTTAGAGTAGAAAAATATTTTTCTTGATTTCAAAAATCTGCAGACGAACATCGCCTAATCGAATTTATTATCGACTCTGATCCATACTGATGGATTTATGGGGTTGGAAATTAGAATTTAGGAACTTGTAAACGGAATGACAAATTGTCATATAAACTTAATACTTGTTGTCATGGGCTTAAAAATACGACAGAATATTGGGAAAGGCAAGTAAAGAACACATGCAATTGAAAACATGAAGAGCAATTGAAACAAAAATAAAATACGGAATATACACTCGTTAACTGAAAGTTTAAAGTACATAATAACTACACTCACAGAAAAACCATTATAGCTATGATGTATTTTAACATGAATACGACGACAAAAAACATCGTCAAATTTTACATAAGGTTTTCTAATTGTTATTAGCGATAAATATAACAATTGTTACATCAATGCCATGTCATTCTGACACTGGTGCCATTTATTGCAACCGTTTAGGAATACATTTAAACACAAAAATAATAAATTAAACCATAAGTTTTTTTAAATATAATTATAATTAATAAAACTTAACACAGTTTTATTTCTTTCCTTTTGATAAAACTTATAAAAGTTATTAGCATTTTGCACCATAGAATTGATGTCACAGCAGTCTTCATATTGATGACACTCAATTTATGCCGAAATTCTCTATTGACTTTTGTCATCAGGTTAATATCAGGTTTTACATCTTTGATGTCGTTTGGCATAATATTGATGTTAAAATTTTTATGATACGCTGTCATCAGTATGAAAATACATTTTTCTATGAGTGTAGTGTAAAGCTTTTAGATGTATTAAATAAAACTCTTTTTGTGCAAAACTTTATAAAGCCAAAGCCTGCGAAAATATGCCCTACTGGTAACTTAATGGTGTATATCATCATAATTATAGTATATTGGTTAAAAGACATTTGTGAAATACTTCAAATTGATGTGCGTCATTCGAAGTTATTGTATTCATTCAATATGGTTCACGTTTGTATAAAGGATTGTGGTTTGTTTTTACCCCCGTGGTGTTAACTAGCGGTGTGCAATTTTCTTCTTTTTTTAACTTGACACACCCATATCAATCAGAACGTTAGTAACATCTGTGGTTGCACTCAATTTGTATATTGCGATTCCATCAGTGTTATCAAATCATTGGGAACTTTTCTAATCAAATTGTCGAATTTACCAGCATGGCTTTTTAATAATATATTTTCCCTTACTCAACATAATTAAAATTATAGTGGAATTTATCAAAACAAATACATTTACTTTTGAACATCTTACTACACACTTCGAAGTGTTGCATATGTACATATAGGTATGTACTGAGCATATTTTTACTATGTTTTTATACCCTCTACAAAAGGGTGTAGATATATTTTGTATTTGTTTCTCAAAAATCACCTTTCTTTTGATTTACAGTTTACTTCAAACAATACAGACGTGCCGTATTTTTCCTCCGTAGAGAAATGTACAAAAAAAACTTTAAAAAATAAAACTTGATTTAAAAAGTGCGAAAAGGCGCTAAAAGAAATAAAACAAAGAAATACAAATAAATTAACATGAACGCTTGTTAATATTGTTTTCTTTTTTCTTTAGGTCTAAAAAATAGACCTTAATGCTTTCTGTCTTTTTTCAGCCGTCTATATGCCGCCGACATTTCGTTGCTGCTAAACAACTCATCAGTAGACTTGAGAAATCTAAAAAGAATGTTTGAAACGAAATGTCGGCGGCATATAGGATTGCTGAAAAAAGACAGAAAGCATTAAGGTCTATTTTTTAGACCTAAAGTAATAAATTTCAATTGGCTCTTATAGCGAATAAATAATTAAGTTTTATTTTTTCTCTTAAAATGCAGTTTATCAAGCAATAAAAGCATTGCTACTTACAGCAAATAAAAATAGCACAAACAATCAAACATCAACTTTCAAACAGCCTTTACAAGCAAACTACTGCATCAATTGCGTCAGATTATTTATTAAATGATCGTTGTAATATTCTCACTGCACAAATGCAGTTAACACCCCTTTCTTGGAGTGCACTCACTCAAACTCCAATAAGTGATAATCAATCAACATTTGCACCAACTATAACAACAACCACGACATCTTACTCAACACAATCAGTGCTAACATCAGTAACAACAACATCATCAACTGTACACCGACAACGACAAGTGAGACAGACACATGAAATTCATACTCCGTTAACAAATGACAAGATAAAAGGTAGTAACAAAACAAAAATATCACGAAGGTGTACCTATACACTGGACACTAAACCGACAAATTAACAACAGTTAATTCTGACTTATTCAGCTTTGCGAAATTAAATGTTCTGTTTTTATGTTATAATTTTTTTGCTTAATCAAACGTCCACCCATTTTCCTTTTTCCACCCACAAATTCCTCTTTCCTATTTTCCCAGTTCCAATACAATGCAATGCACTTATAGGGGTCATCCCCTGACTACTGGTGCCAGGCTAAAAAAAAAACAACGCTATAGCCAACTGCACTTCACCTCAAGTAAATAACGATATGCAAGACCTTAAACATATTGCTGCGTCTTTACCTTTTAAAAACGTTTTCCGTAGATTCTTTAATTGTAATGAAGTTAAAACACTCAATTCTTCAGTTTACACTACTCAACAGTCCAATACTTTATTTACTCAAATACACTGTACTCACAAGCAATTTACTAAAAGAAGAACACTTTTACTTATTCACTTTTTATTACCTAAGACACTTTACACGTTAGCGCAGTTAAAAATAGACTGAACTGCCTCAGCGTTAAGCTGAGCTGCTTTCATACCTCTTAATGATCATTACTCGAACAGTCAAGAAGTTTACAGAAGCTGATCACGTCATCGCGCAATAAAACTAATAATGAACAAAACACATACACACACTTCGACACACATACACGCGGCAATGAAACTTAAGCATATGAGCGGTGGCCACATGTGTGTCCGTATGTGCACACTCGCAGCACTGCCGCTTTGTTTGTCAACAAGTTTCTATGCATGCATGTGTGTATTAGTGTTGCAAGTTTAGGGGGTTTCTCCCTAGATTTCGGGGATTTTTTTTCTTTTAGTGGTGAATTTAAGGTGTTAAATTTGTTCGGGGGAAATTTAGGGGGAAACAATTTATTTTTGGGGTATTTTTTAGGGGATTTCTGTGTTTGGTTGAACGGTAAAATGGCAGAAGTTAAAAGATTTTTCAACTAATAAGTTTGAAGACTTTAAAGATTTTTAAAGAAAACTAAACGAGATATTTTATGTTCATCTGGTAGCTTCAAGTACAGAATTTTGCAACTGGTAATTTTAAATACTTTTTTAATGAGTTGAATGAATTTTTTCCTTATGGGTCATTTCTTTGAAATTTTTCCGTTTCTTAAGAATTGGGAAAATTGAAATATTTAAGAACCTTTGATAAAATTGAAATTCATTTTATGAAAATTTCAAAAGAACGTAAAGAGCGAAGAAGAATTAGAAACTCTTAATATTTTTGGAGAAACTTAAATTTTTCTAGATACGCAGATAACAATTTCCTGCTGCCTATAAATATGTACTTAGATCTCAAAATATGTGAATACAAATAAATCGAACACTTATAATAAATATACGTACGCCTGTAATCATAATATAAGATAACTAAATTGACAAAAATCGCGATTTCCATACAGAAATAACATTTATTAATATGGGTGTTTGTGTGTGTGCTGTTCTATTTATTTGATAAGTGTATGAAAATCGCGTTTTTGTCAATTTAGTTATCTTAGGAAATCGTTGATAAAATCAAAAGTTGTGCACCGATTTCAATGAAATATAGCTCATTTGTATATCTTAAAATGTCGAGCTGATGGAGAAAAATGGAGTTTAGATTTAAAATCAGCGACCTCAAATTAGTAAAAAATTGCTATAGAATTCCAAACAACACTGAAAAAGTTCAATTTTGTTCCCTTGTGTAATAATACGTAATTTCATCAAATGCATAGAAATTCAAGATTTTAAAACGCAAAATATTCATGCAACTCCCGTCCTAATAGAAGACATATTTGGTCCACTTGCCATATCAGCTATTTATTGCCCTCCGGAGTATAATAACTTAAAAACAGAATACCTTGACAACAGGTTTATAGCGGGAGGAAATCTCAATTCAAAGAATACAATTTTGGGATAAATTTTTGAGGCTTCGTCTGGTGACCGGTTGAAACTGCAATTTTTGATTTTTTGTGAATAAATTCCAAAGTTGTGCACCGATTTTAGTCACTTAAGGCTTATTTTGTTTGAAACTTTATTTGTCAACATCAGCATAACTTTATTTTTAAATTTTTTATGCTGTAAAAAACAAAAAATTTCGAACTTTTGCAAACAATTTAATTTTTTTCATCGAAAAAAATTTATATATTCTAAACTACTAAGCCGATATTGAAAGGTATGAATGAACAACTCTGGCCATTTAAAGTTCATTTATGTTTTATAGATCAATCACATGCTTTTTAGTGCTTCCTCTTGCTGATGTGCTTAAAAAGTAAACAACGCACACGTACAGACGCATGTGTGAGATTTTCCTCAAGCAGCATTTCTCAAAAAGTTTCCATGAGATTTGGAAATCAAAAGATGCGACTATACTTTTGTTCTAATCAAATGCAAGCACTTATTTACGACTGAATAACTGACACTGCATTCGAATACATCTTAAATTGAAATGAAATTATACAAATAATCTATAGCATGCCAAAAAAAATTGGCCATTGAAGTTTTGTTTGCCGAATTTGTTTTTGCTCCTGAAAAATTTTGCGCAGATCAAATAATTGTTCGCTGCAAGTTCTGTTTTTTTTATTTAATCAAATAAAGCCTTTAAGTATACTCTTATAAAAATTATTGTTCATGTATCGTTTTCAGCTGTTTTTATCCCTGCGCTTGGCCCCGTGGTCCCGTTAATATTTGATAATCTGAACGTACCGTAACTAAGCTTGATGGACTTTCACTTTGTAAATTAGTATTGTACACTCACTGGAACTTTAATTATTTTTAAACCAATTTTCCGTAGACATTTCACACAAATAAGTTTTATATTCATACCGAACTACTAAATATTTTACACCAATCATCCAGTCAACACACCTCAACGTAGTACATCAATAGTAATTCGTAATTCCCTTAAATGCACTAGAATTCAATATTTTAAGAACGGCCATACTCAAACTATTTCGGTTTTTTTTTTTTTTTTTTTTTTTAATAACAAACACAAAACTGCGAAGCTTCTTGCTTGTCTGCAGAAACACCCAGAGCCTTCGTCAGGAATCGAACCTGCGACCTCGGGGACGACACTTAGTAGGCCACTCTACCAATTCATCCATCGAGGCGCTCTCAATTAACAGAATACATTACGATCCATATGTTCTATCTGCTGCTCATGTCCCTCCGAAGTATGATAACTTCTAAATTGAATATCTTGAGCTCCTTAAATCTGTGACAGGTTTATAGCGGGCGGGGGTTTTAATTCCAAAAACTCAACTCGGCAATCTCGATTAACGCTACTGCAAGGAAAAAAATTTGCTAGAGGCGATAAATAAATGTAATTGTTAATTTATAAGTACCACAGAACCTAATTATTGGCCAACACACAATAACAAAAACTTCCTTCCGGCCTTTTTTCTCGCGAAGGCATGATTATCTGAATATAAAATCATGCTTTCAATAATCCTCAGATTACTCTCCAGTTTTACTTTAGTACTCAACCAATGTAGTCCTTCCGAATCAAATTATGATTATATACACAAGAAGAAAATTTATTGGAGTTATTTGAGAGAAATCCTAGAGATAAATCTTGACACAAATATTTTGTTAAAAACTAAAGGAGAGATGGATATTTCTATAGCTTCTTACAATGATAAGTTTATAAACGCGGTTAATGATTCATCTCCGTCCAGAGCACATACAACACAAAAAATCATGTCATGTTCAGCAAGAAAATAAAAGCCAACCAAAGTTAAGAAAACGAATGCAAGGTTGAAGGTCAACCCAGGATAAAATTATATTTAACAGGATCAACAAGGAACACAAGCCTTTGTTAGAAATGATAAGCAATATAAATTTCAATTGGGTTGTGAGCTACAACAAATTAATCGCTCGTCACAAAAAATAGCTTAAATAGCTTACACCATTCACCGATTTAAAACCCTTGAAAGTTTATCTATTTAAGCTTATATATTGAGAGTTATTAATGAAGACCTCAAGCAATAGGATAGGATGGATATGCAATTTAGTTACGAATGTGTAACGGTCATTATATGGTCCCCCGCCAAAAAGTGTTCAACTTTATTTTTTATGTCTTCTTTAAAAATAGTGATAAGTTTTAACAAAAAACGAAATATTTCTCATTTCTGAGGAAGTCCGACTACACTGAAAAAACAATTCAATCCATTTGCACTTAAATTAGATTTTCTTCCGGATTTACTTAAGTCAAATGTATAATGATTTCTGCAGAGGCTGCAGAGACGAGGAGGAAGAGGAGAGTGTCGAACACTTTCTCAGTCGATGCCTGGCTCTCTCTGACAAGAGAGAGGTTTACTTGGGCAAACGGACCCTAAACGGGCTACCGGAAGTGTTGGAATGCGGTTTGGACAGGGTGGACTTGTTTATCCGTTCATCGGGTTGGTTCAGGTCGGAACTGGTGGTGAGCATGTAGGGCTATCTCCCTACAGTTTACTCAGGTATCACAACGGAATCTTTCTAAGACCCAAGTGGGCCGGTTTCACTACCGGCGGCCCGCATAACATAACATACTTAAGTAAAAAAAAACTAATCAAAACTTTTTTCATTATTATTGTCCTGAAGAAGCTATCCGAAGGAGAGCGAAATATCGACAAAAATAATTAAATAATTTTAATAAAAGACCTTTAGCTCAAGAAAATAAATATATAAAATAAAAAAAGGGGTCCGAAAAAAAATCAAATAATTAAGTCAAGAACAACGTTACGCTTATTTTAAGTAACGATTATTCAAGCACTAAATACTTAATTTTAGTCATATTTAATCTCAGTTCCAGATTGACTTTAGCAACTTATAATCCCGATTTCGGATCGAATGTGGCTAGTCTCTGAACCTAAAAACATGATTTAAGAACATGATTTAAGAACATTCGTGCTTATTATATTTTGACACGCATTGGAATTGATTTGAGTACGGAAGGATTGAATTTGTCTTGAGTTTGATTATTACGTACTTGATTCGATGTTTCTGAAGTCTATTTAATCCCAAATTCGTATATAGAAAGAGGATACTCTTTACTTTCTTAATTCAAAAACAATTTATAAAATATTTTGTCTATGTGCTGATTTGAACCTGGAACCCAACTACTGACAGTCCAGTCCCTCTAGCAATTCAGCTATCGCAAGAATTTCGTATTCATTTTCAGCCAAAACAGGATTGACTCTCGGAATCATTGTTGAGCTTTAAGGCGAATCTGGACATTTGTGAAACAAATTATTACATATTCCACAAGACCAATAAACTACTCTATGTTAGTCTACTGCATTGCCATGTAATTAAATATTTTTTTACGCCATTCAAAATTTGGCGCAACCCCTCATTTCGCACATAGTCACAGCCAATTGTGCACCAATCTCTTCTGGCTTTTTTTACATCAACCCTCTTAAATATCTCTAAACAGAGATTGCATTTTTTAAACATAACTAAAACTGTTATTGAAAGTTATAAAACAATAAAATCTACAACGGCCGTTATGAAAATTAATCATCCATCACAACATGCAGCCGATTATTTTTTCCCACAAAGTGCGACGAAATCGATGTTTGTTTAACTGAAAACAATAATATTTCTTTTATTAATATAGTTGTGGTTATACTCCATTATTGGACATTGTTTAAAGGTGTCCAACTGTGATTTTCAATTCAACAAATAAAAATTAATGAACAGTGGTCATACGGCGAGCCTGATGTTAAACAAAAAATTTAATGATTGTAGTTGGACCTCAGAGCCGTTCGAAAAGCGATTAACTATTAAGATACACACTTCCACATATGCATGTATATACACATATGTATATATTTATTTATTTATTTACTTATTTATTTATTTATTCGTTTGACATTCCTACTGTATTAATATAACTGTTTGTTTTGATGCCAACAAATATAGATCTAGTATAATTTTGCTGCAACGACAAAATTAGCATAGACAACAACCAGCATTTGTATTGTCTGCTGTAGCCAAAATAATTATTATTACCATAGAAGTGAATTTTGGTTTTGACATGTTGCAGTCGGTAGCTTGCTGAAGCGAATGTGTTTATAGGATTTGGGGTGGTGGTCTGATTTTCGTGCCGGTACAGACATCTTGTTTCATCATAGACGAATTAGAATACTGTTTTTATCGAACATGGTTTATACTACTGCCCGGTGTGCTGTGCAGTTATTATTATTATTTTTTTGTTTGTTTATTTATTTAATTATTTTTATTATGTTATGTCTAAAACCTGACGTTTGTGATGTTTTCTGTCTTTTTGAGCTGTTTATATGCCGCCGACATTCCGAAATGTTGATCAGCTCCTCAGTAGACTAGAAAAATTAATATAGACGGCATAAAAAAGACATAAAAACATTAATAAAGTCTATTTTTAGACCTAAAATAATACATTTCAATTGGTTATTAAAGCAAAAAATAATTTGGTTTAGGGTTAATTTTTAATTATTTTTTTATCTATTAATTTTTATCGTCTTACTTAAATGTTCGGTTGTAATTGTTTTAAGTTCCAGTGCTTGATTATTTTTTAAGGTTTCAGTTGTTGTGTGTAGCCTCCTTTTTACTTCCTTTTTTTTTAATTTATTAAATTATTATATTGGTTTAGAGATTGGGCACAATTTAAGAAATGCATTTAAGTTCCCAAAAATTAATTAAAGTATGTATAAAATGATTCTATTATTTTTTGTAAGTACATATATCAGGCTTTTTTCTTTTTTTTTCTTTTTTGCAGCCTTAACTTGAAGCATGAACAGTTGCTGTGTGCTGCATGCCTCATTAAGTCTCCGCGGTACGTGACTAATGAAAGAAAACACACAGAGGGTTCAGCAAATTCAATGAAAGCAACAATTGTAACATAAATAAAATTGTCATTGTCGAAATAATAAACAGAAATATCCTTTTTCTCCCTGTGCCTTACAGGTTTTTTATATCTTGCGATGCAAATTAAGCGATTGCTGTCATATGTTGATAAAAAAAAAAGGGAAGATCAGAAATGGAAACACATTAATTTAAGCACATAACTAATATTCCGTTAATATCATCCTCGCATTTGCAGACAATGCCACCACATTGTAATCCATAAATCAGTTGCCTAATTGAGATGTGTTCAATGAGCTAATCTTAGTTCCACATAAGATGGCTGGTAGCAAATGTTGTGAATTGCCATTATTTAGGAAAATTCATTTTTTTATATTTATATACATACATATAAAAACAACCTGATAGGAGAATATTGCAAATATGAATGTGCATTAGGCATATATTTTATTTTCCTTCGGTGCATCCCATAATAAGTGCCGATAAGTCAGAAAATATGATTAGCAAAGTCTTATTAGCTCATGCCGACGATGTTAAAACCAGCCTCATTGAGGATAACACTTGAAAAAGCAGCGACAAAATTATTGAAAAACGACAAAATTATTGAAAAATTACTGTATAAACGATTTTTTTGTAGGACATTTAATGAATTCCAACTTCATAGAAAATTTCCCTTTAATTTTTTGAAATGCTGATCATTAATTACATTGAACCACGTCGGGAATTTGAAAAAACCTTTGCCCCTAATTTAGCTACATTTCCTGCATTGTGCGGTTCCAAACATTTTTACAAGATTCCGATACCGTAACTATTAGATCTAATCTATTAAAAAACAATAAGAAAAATAAATTAAAAAAAGCATATCTGTTATTTTTGTTGTTAATTTATATTTATTTATGTTCTACATATACAAATACATACGAGTACATATTGCATTTTATTCAATAGTTTTGTGTTACACCTGATAGCATAATCGGCAAAATGACGGGCCCAGACGTGGGTAAATACAGAAGAGTCCGGGAAGACGTAGATCTGGGCCTTCCCGAAGTAATGCAGATAGGGGTCCCGGGAAGGACCACCCCAGAAAGGAGGAGAGAGTTTTTTAATGGATACACTACACAACGCAGTTAGCGACGGTCACTGTATGTGCGAAAGCATTTTAAACCCTACTTCACACGTCCAAAAAATAGTTTCGGGTTACGTTGCCTCCTACTTCATTTAAATCTGTCTAAAATAGATTATAAATTAATCGAGATAGATAGACAGGCTAACAATATTAATTGCTAAATAAAACATGCACTAAAACATGTTACTAATTCCACTCTCAGTGATTAGGTTATTGTGGCCACTAGGCCATTCAATTCTAGCTATACTTTTGCAGTTTCTAACAATACTATTGTCAAAGCCAACTATATTATTTTGCACTTGCCAATATCGGCTGAATTTAACAAAAACATGGTTCCTCACAATAATATTATGATTGAATTTGTTTCGCCAAAAACATCGATGAGCGATACCAAATGGCGTGTGCATTCAGACAATTATTTAAAGGTATGTTTTTATTTTAAAATTATGTGTGGGACCTAAAACTAATTCCTTTCTCTTGAAGTAAGGAGCTGTGATAACTGTTGAAAGTGCATAAAATTGCTAGATTTAAGGTATATGGCGAAAAAAAAAAGATGCAAAAACATTCATGCACGCTTCTCCGGTTATTACAATTTAGCAATCATCATAAAAATTTGGAAGCAAACTACTTGACTCTATCGTGGAAAAGGGAAAACAACCCCTAAAGATAAAAACCATTTAAATCTTCGCCAGTCATTAAAAAACAATATTGAAGTTTATTTAACCTTCACACAAACAAACACACACACATACACACATAACATAACAAAGGATGAAATAAAAAATTAAAAAGGATTGTATTTGTTGACGCTTTTGTTGGTTGGACGATGATTCGAAATAGAAACATTATTTCGAGAAAGTGGGCTTTTCATGCTTCAAAGAAAAAACGAACGAAAGAGCAGTGCAACAAAATCCATTGACATTCTTACAGCGTGAATAGCCATCGAATAGTTTTATTTAATTCTATTCAGTTTCCCTTTTTTTCGTTTGTAAAACCCACACCCCGCTTTTTGTTCTTTGTTAAAAATAATGTTGTTGTTGTTTGTTGCATGACATAATCCCATCTTATGCCTCCGTTTGATATGTTCGAATTGAATTGCGTATGAATAAATTAAAATGTTAAAAAACAAACATGAGTTCGCCGAAGCAAATGCAATAATTTTAAAAGATCCGGCATAAAAATAGGGTGGTATACAACAGCAATTTTGAAACAAAATATTAAAAAGCAAAACGATGTGAAAACATCTGTGCAATTTTACATAAAATTTTTTGGACTGCTCACTTTAGTGGTGGATTTTCTGCTCGTCCTATTTTTGAAGAGTTTGAATATTTGTGTTACTTATTTCAAGTCACTGCATTCATTAAGTTGATTGTTATTAAATAAATCAAAATAACTGCAGGAGGTTTTGCCTAATTTTACCCACAAATCCTTTTTACACCCTAAATAAGTATATAATCATTTATTAATTATCATTTCGGTTGTTGGGCTTATCTTTTCTTCTAAGTTTTTTTTTTTTTTTTTTTTTTTTTGGTGTAGTACGGGCATTGGATCATTTAAGTTTCATTTCTCTCTTGACTCAAAAACCGTATTTACATACATATAAAGAGTGTTTTTATTTTCGATATATTGAACTTAAACTTGGCATTACTGTTCAAGATGGCGACCGATTTAACAGCTGTCAAGTGATTTACTCTCAGTTTGGTTTGGCAATTCATCACGAATAGACTCACGCCTGAACAACACATGGAAATAGTGCAATTTTAGTGCAAAAAAAAAAGATTGCCGTTGTTCCCGATTTTCATAAGCGATTTTTGTTTAGGGATGATGCGCACTTCTGGTTGAATGGCTACGTCAACAAACAAAACCGCCGCATTTGGAGTGAAGCTAATCCTTAAGTGTATGTCGAAACACCGTTACATCCGGAAAAACTGACTGTTGACTGGTGCGCTTTATGGGCTGGTGGAATCATTGGTCCGTACTTCTTCAAAAACGATGATGGCCAGAACGTTACCGTCAAAGGTGATCGGTATAGAGCCATGATTAGTAACTTTTTCATTCCTGAATTGAATAACCATGACGTCCGGGAGATGTGGTTTCAACAAGACGGCACAACATGTCACACAGCTCGTGCCACAATCGATTTATTAAAAGACACGTTTGGTGGCCGCCTATTTCACGTTTTGGACCTGTGAATTGGCCTCCGAGATCTTGTGTTTTAACACCGCTAGACTACTTTCTATGTAGTCATTGGTCTATGCGGATAATCCACAAACGCCTGACCATTTGGAAGACAACATTCGCTGTGTTATTGCCGCTATACGGCCACAAATGTTGGACAAAAGTCATCGAAAATTGGACGTCCAGATTGGACTAAATCCGCGCCAGCTGTGGCGGTCATATGCGAGAAATCATATTTAAAATGTAATGCCACAAGATTATCTTTCGGATAAATAAAATTCATGTCAATCGAATAATCCATCGTTGTTTTATTGCAAGTTAAAGTTCTATACATCGAAAAAAAACACCCATTAAATGTAGAGTAGAGTATACACAAAGATACATACATTCCACAGCCATATTTGTTGTTTTTTATTTCAAAAAGTTGAACATGCATTTTTATCTTGGACCAGTACTCAGAAGATCACCCCTACTTATTGCACCGGCAGTAAAAAGAGAGGGAAAAAGGGAGGAATGGTGAAAGTAGGCAGTGTTTGGGGATTCTGGCTAAACAAAAAATTATAAACAGAAAGGAAAACTAAAATTTCTCTAAATGTCTAAATGTATTATTTATTTCATTTGCAACATGTTTTATGAAAAGTTTAAAAGAAACAATGATATCTGAATGAAAGTTAAACGATACAAAACGACAAGAGAAATAAACTTGTAACCAAAAAGTGTCTTGGAAACTAAAACTACGCAGAAAATATTAAATTGTGTATCCAATCACTTTCTTCGTGATACCATTTAATATTTAAATGAAATAGGACTTATCATCAATTTCGTAAAACCAATTGCCACATTTCGTTGATACTCGCAACTGTCTGTATAAAAAGAAAATATTTTTTTGCACACTGAATCAGGGAAGTGTTTGATGTGTTGTGTACAGTGTGTGAGGTATAAAAGATGAGCCGAAAGACCAAAAAAGAACATTCATAAAATCAAACAGATATATAAATTAATAAAACGTACAATTTCATGCACATACATTTTTGTAAAAAAAAGCATTTTAGCTTCGATACTGTACCGAACAAGTGAAATAAGGAGTATACCTGCTGCTCGCCAAGAAAGTACGATCGCCGGTTCAATTTGTACGGACACAAATTTTTCGATAGTCACCACCATTGTCATGATAAAAACAACTATAACAATTTTCGAAAAAAAAAAACGTTTTTTTTTATTCTCGTATGGAAGCCTCTTTAAGAAAGTATGGGGCAAGTTGGTTTGATGTGGACGAAGCTATATTTTCGAGGTGCCCATATACCGGCTCTGGGACTGACTAATCCCAGGGTGAACGTAGAAGGCTGAAATTGTAGTCAAACCCCAATAATCTTTCCGTAATATTTTTTAAATCAAACCTCTTTAGGTGCTCACATACAAAAATATAAAAATGGGGAAAGCAAATCCCTTAAAAATATTTTTTTATATGTAGTGTTTATTTTTAGGGTGCCGTACTCACCAGAGTGAAACGGAACCCTACTACGCCTACTACGCCCGTCCTTCACAGCGTCCATTCTCCGAAACGGTAAGAACTAGAGAGCTGAAATTTTCACAGCATTTTGTTGTACCTTGCCGCTACAACAACGAATTCTAAAAACAACAGCAAAGCGAAAACTACCAGGTGTCCCCATACAACGAAAGTTAACAATTAGCTATAACTCTCGAACCGTAAAATATAGAGAGCTGAAATTCGCACAATGTACGTATTTATAGATGCTCTACAACAGCAAATGCTAAAGAAAGCAACAAGTCGAAAACTACCAGGTGTTCCTATACAACCTAAAGTAACAACTAGCCGTAGCTCCCAAACTGTAAAATACAGAGAGCTGAAATTCGCGCAATATATGTATTTACATATGCCCTACAACAACAAATGCTAAAAGTCGAAAACTACTAGGTGGCCCTATGCAAGGTAAAGTAAAAATTAGCCATAACTCCCAAACTGTATGAGACAGGGAGATGAAATGTGCACAATATACGTGCTCACATATGCAGTAACAAATGCTAAAAACAACAACAAGTCGAAAAAGGTGTCCCAATACAACGTAAAGTGACAATTAGCCGTTACTCTCGAACCGTGAGAGACAGAGGGATGAAATTTGCATAGTATATCTATTCACATATGCTCCACAACAACAAATGCTAAAAACAACAACTGTAAAACTACCAGGTGTCCCTTTACAACGTAGAGTAATAGCTATAACTCTCGAACCGCAAGAGATAGAGAACCGAAATTCGCATAGTGTATGTATTCACGGATGCCAACAACAACAAGTCGAAAACTACTAGGTGTCCCCATACAACATAAAGTACCAATTAAACGTAACTCTCAAGCTGTAAGAGACAGAGAGATGAAATTTGTACAAAAAAAAACTTAAAACGTCAAAGTATTATTAGTAACTAATGTTTACAATATACGTATAAAATAATACAAAATTTTTTACAAAATATTGTAGTTTATATACTTTAGGGTCATTTTTTTTTTAACTGCATTTAGTAGCACATGCTAACGGCTTTTAAAACTGAAAAAATATGTTTTTTCTAAATTTTTTACGCATATGAACATATGTATGTATTTCACATTTGTGTTTCATGTTTTTATTAAATCAGTTTTAATATCCCCACCAACACAACTTCAGCTATTAAATTTCAAATATTCTTTAAGATAAATAATTCCATTTAATGCATTCGTTTTGTAAGGAGCCTCTAATACCTTGTTCATACATGCATTTCTAATTGAGATAATATTTAGTTTATTGACATAATATTTTTTGCGTTCATACATACAAATATTGAGCTAACTCAATTAGTATTAGACAGCTGGAAAAAAGTTGTTGCTTTTGTTTTGGTAGTGAGAAAGAAGAAGTGAAAAATATTTTCAAATGAGAAAAATGGAAGAAAAACTGCCTTTTATTAAAAAGATTTTAGTGTTGTACAATAAAAATATGGAACTTGTACAAGTAAAGCGTTCATGTTATGACTCCGAAGCGGCAATAATAAAAAGAGAGAGAAATAAAAATTTGGAAATGCTGCAATGTTTTTATTTTTATTTTTTATTATTTTGTTTTGTTTGCTTTTGTTGACATTTATCTCGTCATTCATCTCGCATTGTATACTTATGCTTATTAAACACATCTTTTACAATGTTGTGTTTCATCTTTTTCTCAATATTCAAAGCAATTTCGAGTTGATTAAGCAATAACTTTATTGACTTTTTGTATGGAATATTGAGCTCAATAATGGACTTTATTGCGATTATCTCAATAAAGGCGCATGTATGAACATGGTATAAGTTTCGTGTTGCTTCAGTTGATTTAATGTTATTATTTTCTTGAGGTGAAGGTATTTTTATTGTACATATTTTGTGTGTTTATTCGAATATTTTTGAGGATATTTCGCTGTCCTTCGGACAGTTTTTTTAGGACAATGAACCGAATTATCGATACAAATATTTTGATATATATAAAATATTATATATGTCAGTCATCTACATAAAAAATAAAAAAAACATTGTGTCAACTTTAAAAGCAGTTAGCATACAGTGCAAAATTTAATTAAAATAGGTTACCCTAAAATACATATTTTTTCTGCAACATTTGATATTTCATACATGGTTCTACCAAAAACTTTGCCCACCAAATGAGATACTCAGTAATCAGAAAACATAATAGCAGATACTTACATTTCTGATTGCATATTTGTGTTCTTGATGTCTCAAAAGTAAGGCATTACACTTTTTAAATTTTTCACTAATATAAAAACCAATAGTTTAATGCTTACAAAAGTAGTGGAAATCAATGTGTGTGAAGATAAATATGCCGAGTTAAATATGTATGACGTAACGAAATAACGTAACGAATGTGTTAAAGGTTTGTTTGAACATTTCTGATTCTCATTTTGTTCATGGGAATTATGGGATAAGTAGTTAAGTTTCAAACAAACTTTTAAGAATTTTTCAAGCCTACAGATGAGTTGATTAGCACCAACGAAATGTCGTTGGCATATACTAAGACAGCTGAAAATGACAGAAAACATTTAAAAAAGGTGAAGATAAATATGTTTTTCGTAAGCGAACATTGTACCAACATGTTTACCTGTGCAGTAAAAATGTCCATAAATATATAAGTATAAGTAACTTATTATACAATCACAGAATATTTACAAATATTAATAACAACCTTAAAAAATTAAAAAAAAAATTTAAACAGCGGCACCGTGAAAAACGGATTATTTTAGAAACATATATGGGCACATTTTGGGAGTGTAACTCAACTGTACCACATGGAAGGAAAAAGGAAGCCAAGAATGTGGTATATTTAGTAGTATGAGTGCCATTTCTCAATTGTATTTGAGAATTTTTTTTTTGATTTTTGAAATTTTGAATAAGTAAAAAATGATCTTAGAAAGAATTTGTACATATATGGGCACGTTTTTTGAGTGTAACTCAGCTGGTATAAGTGCCATTTCTTAATTGTATTTGAGATTTTTTTTTTTTTAATTTTTAAATGTTGACTAAGTGAACATTGACCTTGGAAAGAATTTGGACACATATGGGCACATTTTTTGAGTGTAACTCAGCTGGACCACATAGAAAAGGAAGCCAAGAATGTGGTCTATTTAGTGGTATGAGTGCCATTTTTCAATTGCATTTGAGAATTTTTTTAAAAATTTTTTTAAATTTTGAATAAGTAAAAAATTATCTTAGAAAGAATTTGGACATATATGGGCACATTTTTTTAGTGTAACTCAACTGGACCACATAGAAAAGGAAGCCAGAATGTGTTATATATACTGATATAGTTAAGTGCCTTTTCTCAATTATATTGGAGAAGTTTTTAACAAATTTTTTAAATGTTCACTAAATGTATACACGTATTTATTGAGATATACCAACTTTTGCTTTCAAGGAGTATGCAGGTAGCGGGTGGCAAAAGGGTGCGAAAATACGAAGTCTACTTAATATTCTAGTTTGTAACAAACATAATGATTTGGCTATTTATTGAGATATACACATGTACCTATTGCATGCCACTAAGACAAGCTATTGTTAAAATTTTTGGCAATAACGGCAAGAAGAGGGCTTTTTTGGTGAAAGTGTTACCTTCGCAGTAGTATGCAGGTAGCAAAAGGGTGCGAAAATACGAAGTCTACTTGTATTGTAGCTTATAGCAAACATAACTATTTGATTATTTTTTGATATGTATCTATTGCATGCTACTGAGCTGAGCAATTGTTTCACTTTTGGGCAATAGCTGCAAAGTGTTTTTTTCTTTTTGCCAAAATGGGTATTTTTGCTTTTTCGGGAATAAAATAAACATTAACAGAAATATTTTAACAAATGAGGGCTCGTTTTATTGCTGTTATATGCAGCTATGTGAATAAATAAAAAATGTTTGAAAATATTCGCAAATTTATATTTTTTATAAATTTTCCAAAATCAAAAATTTTGCAATTTAAAAACAATTTTTTTTATTTTTTTCTTAATAACTCCAAAATTATTATTGACGCAAAAAAAATAATTTAGCAAAACTTAAAGCTGGCATAATTTATAATTTTTTGACGTATTACATGACAAAATCGGAGACGCCGTTTTTAAGCTATGACTAGAGGTCTGGATTAACCTTTACGAAAACCTCATATTTCAGAAAAAAAAATTTTAAATAAACTGATAGATAGAATTTGAAATTTTTATGATTTTTGTACTTAGTAGGCATAACACATCAAAAAATATAACGTCATCGATGGTTTTTTTTTGCTGTTTGATAGTGTAATTAACACTGTATTATGTAAATTCAATTACTTACTGTTTGTGACAGGTGTAATAAAAATGGGATTGGGAAAAAATTTATTCAGCGCATTTGTCGTTCGGTGCATATATCTGTTTTCTGTGCATCCAAAAGTCTACCTATTGAACCTGAGTATCTAGTGCTTTTCCAAATCAAGTTTAAGGCAAACAATATTAATGCTGGCATGCAGCTACTTAAGATAGTAGGAGTTTGTTACGCCAAATGGTTGCAGTTTTTAAAACCTTTACTCTCCGATGTACAAAAGGTTAACAAAATGTTCGAAAGTGGTTTCGAAAAATTGTACATGAGAGGGAGGGTTAAAAGTAATGCAACCAACCGCACCTTTTAAATTGATATAATTTGCTTGAAACTCGTCACACAGCGAAACCTTTTTTACAATCCACGGCGGATGAGTCATTTCAAAAGACACCAAAAGGAATAAGTTTAGACAGTGATGCACCAAGTTACCACTTTACTTTCCCAAAAATGATGAATCGAGTGGCAGCATATCTATGAGAGGCATACCAGAAGATTAACGATGCAACGACTCCTACGTAATCCATATTGACGGTCACAAAGTAAAGTATACGATTGTAGACATCCCACAAGATGGTAGTTGACCATACTTTCCATTGCAAAGTTCAGGTCAAATTGCGATTGGGCGTGAATTATTAGGTTAAGTTGTCGCTTCCTTTTTGGGATTGGCGTTACATTATCACCCATCCAACATATAGGAAACTCGCCAATATGGTAGTATCGCTGAAAAGCGTGCTAAAGGACGTGCAAGCGTCGAAGAATACTATTTTGAGACCTGTGCTGTAATGCCTTTTTATATTGAGATATGCAAGAAACCTTTTAACCCTTCCTGTCACGTACAGTTTTTCGAAAACACTTGATCATAAGTAATAAAAATTTATCAATGACTACACGAGTGAGTTCGGATTACTTTTTTTTTTTTGTACACAGCAACCCAGCGTTGCCAGAACAAAAAAATAATCATGAGTACAAGTTAAATAATTTGCTATTCTAAGTTTATGAACACATTTTTATTGAAGGCGAGTTACAGTAATATCATTATTTACTTCTTGTTAAACATTAGTTAAAAATGAATGGGATTTTATAAAATAAATTAGAAAAAAAACAGCAGATTTTTTAATATGTATTTGGACAAAACAACTGTTTCGCCTTTTCTTTCGATCGTTTTTTTTCATATATTTTCTTTGGAATGGTTTAGGTATTGCACGGAAGCTTATAATTTAGCGTTCACAACCACGTTTACAACAAGTTTGGTAAAATGTATCAAAAAGTCGTATTTTATCGACGAAATTAGATTTTGAGGAGGTTTTACAAAACTATGTAAATTTTCTATTTTACATTAACGTGTTATTTAGAAATTGTTTTTTTTTTTCAATGAAATGGAAACATAAAATATTTAGACTTACCAGATTGAACGTTTAAAATTATTACCTGGAAATAAAAGAAAAGTTTATTATTGTATTAATCTCCTTAATTGAGCTTAAAAAACGGAGTGTCGGAAATTGAAAAACTAATATTTCTGAACATTGTTGTCAGATTAGAGGATTTATCTCCTAATCGGGGTTATGTTTTACGTAATGAGAAAAACAAAAATTTCCTTGGGGTTTCGGAAATCATTCTTCAACAACGTTTTACGGCAGCGTTACAAGTAAGTAGATATTTAAATACAACAAATCATTATAAACTGATTTATAGGAAATGTAGTGTTCCAAATTGGCAACAGACATAAATGGCAGGTTTTTATTTTTCCCTCGCAAGTGTTGCAATTTCTTGGAGATCAAGAAAACAGTGTGTTACTTCTGATGCAGAATCAGAATACACTGCTCACTCGGAAGCTGCTAAGGAAACCTATTACATGCGGAATTTACTTGCAGAGTTCAGGGACTCAGCATATAGATTATAGATACCATTTTATACGCCACGCACTTGAAGACAAAGAGAAAAATGTTCCAACAAACCAATTGGATTTTTTGAAAAAATCTCTGCCCTTTGTCAAATACAACTATACAACTATAAATGCATTCAAGACAACATTTAAGTAGAATTTTATATAAATGTATATTGAACAACTGAAATATTTTACCTTGCCGTAATTTACTTTGCTTTTCAAATCAAACTAGGCTCGAAAAATTATGTTTGAAACACTTCAATGGCCAGTGACGAATGCGAACCACAACTAAACGTCAAGTTGTTTTTCTGCATTTCATTATACATTTCTCAATTTAAGACTGGTCCAATTTGAACCATGGCAGGATACATAATCGAGCAACGCGTTAAAGTTATTAGAGAAAATGGACGTCCAAATCAAAATGCATATCATGACGCACTTCGTGATTTTTTCGGTCAATTTAGTCTTCCAAATAAGCGTTCAAGCGGAAAAATCGTTCAAAACTTTGAACAAACCGGGTCCATAGGGGATGTAAAACACCAGTTTATGCCCGCACTTCAGAAAATATTCCTGCTGTTCACCATAGTGTGGCAGAAGTGCCGTACAACTCAATTCGTCATTACGTTCAACAATTGCACCTCTCAGGATCTTCGTTCATGAACATTATGCATAAGGTTTTGCATTTTCACACTTACAAGAAATGGCAACATTCTCGCCAACATTGAATTTGCGCGACAAATTCAATGGCTTTTTATCTCACGTGTCGGCGATGTCAATTGACCGCCAATATCATGTGATTTGACGCCGTACTACGCCTTTCTTTGGGTTTATAATATATTAAAACTAGTTGGCGCAATTTATTTCACGCAGAAAAATTCTTTATTTAATTAGTTCTTGGCTTGGTGAATTTACGTTGCAGAATGAATTCAATAAAATAACTTACTGTATGTTAAAGCGACAATTTGTTACACGTGATCATCATTATGATGTAATAAAAAATTTAATAACAAGGTAATAAAAATGTAACAGTGCACATGATATTTTAATGAACACACACTTAATATTTTAATGATTTCTTAATGTGCAGAGATGGGTACACTACAGGATTAATTTAAAAGCTCTCATCAAGAGCTAAAGGATGAGATAATTCAGCACATTAACGGCACAGAACCTCAATTATGCCTCAGCGTCATCGAAAATTTGGACCATCAGATGGAGGTGTACCGCTTGGCTGATATTTTGTTCCACACATAATTGAACGATACTAATATTATCATAATAAAAAGATATGACAAAATTTCCTAAATAGTTTGTGTTTTATTCAAAATCAATATCGCCCCTTAAAATTTAATCACCTTTTACGTTCACTTCTTCTGAAACCTTTGTACAATAAACATATACAACATGAATCAACTAGTATTCTAACAATAATCAAGATGATGGCTTCGTTTATTTGGGCGTGTGGCTTGGAGGGAATTCGCAATGGTTTGAGTTTATAACAGTACTCATTATGATGTCAGCTGGAAATAGGGTTTGGGGTTCGGGAATTCCTGGGAAAATGTTTCAAAATTCCCGGGAAAGCGGGAAATGTTTAAATTGGATTTTATAACAGTAATATTTTATTAATCCACATTTTTATTTTCTTAAAACTAATTGTTTCATGTAATAAAAAAAAATTTTTGTTAAATTAATTTAAAAGATTACAGATTTTTCATTCTAAAAACACGCTGTTGGTACATAAACATCACTTTTACAAAACACCGCTTAGTCGCCGAGGCTCTAACCTCTTAGTAGCTGATGCTAGAATCAATACTCTTTTTGTACAGCTTATGTTAATAAAAACACCATTTTCTCAAAACATAGCTGAGTCAATTCGAGATAAAGTTGGCCAAAGACGCAATGAAAGAATGATAGCATTACTAAATTATTTAAAAATGCCTGATGTCAATACGAAATTATTAAAAAATTCTTTACAATTATATGCGGAACCGCTATATAAACGGCTGTTTGATCAATCGCTTTCTGAATTGTCCAGCAGAGATTCTGATATATGTATCTGACAACGAAATTAATGAATGTTTTAAAATTAAATTGAGAAATGCAAGGGCCAATCCAAAAATGCCCAAACTTCCTCAGACTAATTTTCTAAGAAAAGAATTTGCTTTATATGAAGCGAGCAATATTCGAACTAAAAACTTAGATAATTTTTTTAATGCTTTACTAACAATAAAACCAACATCGGTGGATAGCGAACGGGGTTTCTCCGTTGCTGGGAATTTTGCCACAAAAGTACGAAACCGAACATCAAGCGAGTTACTTAATGCTTTAGTCGTACTGAAAACTTATTTTTTATCGAAATGATGGAATGAATTCTGTTGTTTTTTTTTATTTAAACATGATCTCAAATTATTTCCTTACAGTTATTTGTCTCTTTTTATTGCACAAATTAAATTAACATGCGCTATTTAATTTAATTAATTTTTGTTTCAAATGTATATGCACTTTATTATATAATTTTAAATAAAAGCAATTGAAAAAAAGTTTATTACTAAAAATTAATTGTTTGTAGTAGAAGAAAATTTCCGGGAATTCCCAGGAAATTTATAAATTTTCCCGGGAATTCCCAAACCCTAGCTGGAAACAATTTGATCCGTGAGCCGCATCACGGACATGCTGAAGTACTGGCGAACCGATTGGCATGAAACGTTTTATGTATTAATTTTGCAACGTTTATTTCTCTTCTGGACACGGAGAATTATACATCGGTTAGGAGAGTGTAGTGTAGAATGAATAGACGAACAGAGCCGTTTTGGTGCAGTAGTATCCCAAATAAACATATTATTTATTCACCTCAATTTGAACTGTAACAAAGGTACCCCAAATTCAGTTTTAATTTTGCTTTTCTATTTTGATTCATGATTAATATTGATTAATAACAAATAAATTGAACTGTAAATATTATCGACATTTTTTTTTTCTATGTAAGACAATAACAGGGAATGAATTTCTTTCCCAGTTACTGAAAAGACATAAGCTACTTTTTAGTTGCACCTTGGCGATAATTATGTTAATTTCTAAAAAAAATATATGACACTTTTACGGAGGTTATCATGTTCTTTCCTTGATACGAGGTGTGATCAAAAAATAAACGTTATTTTCAAATTTCGTAAGTTACATATGTTCGATTATCACATATGAATTTACTCTTATTTCCTACAAAGCCGTGTTCAGTAAAATAATGTAAGGTCGGCCGCACTGTACGATGCAATTTTCCAATGCAAAATACAATCATATCAAATATATTAGTCAGTGCGGACGACTCCTTTTTGGATTTCTATACTGCCCTTTCATAAGATATATACCCCAATATTGAAAAGAAAATAACATTATTTTTTCTTTTCCCCAACCTCAAATATAATTATTTCGTTCGAAATAATTATATTTACAATTCTAAGTACTTTCACACTTAGAATTATTTAGCACAAAACATTTGCTTCATAACAGCAATATTTTTGTTCAGTCGTGTCTTGGTGTGCTTTTCGATTTTTTACTATTCGAAAAAAATGGATCAAAGAAACTGTATGAAGTTTTGTGTAAAAAATTATATTAATTGCGCAACGACATTTGAAGTGTTGACCTTGGCGTTTGGCGAGTCTACTATGAGCAGAACCCAAGTTCAATTGTGGTTCAAGGAAGGCGAGCAATTGAATTCGAGATCGCCCGATCACGTCAACAACCGATGAAAACATTGAAGCAGTAACGCAAATGATTTTGGATAATCGTCGAATCACTATCAGAGAGGTTGATGATGATGTTGGCATATCGTTTTTCTCATGACAAGCAATTTTTTCGGAATGTTTTAAGCATGAAACATGCGGCTGCGCAGATTGTTAAAAAATTGTTGAATTTTGAGTAAAAACAACGTCGCATGGACATCGCTATTGAACATCGTCAACGACGATCCAGATTTCCTCACAAAGTTCAAATCTAGAGACGAATCATGGGTGTATGGCCATAACACTGAAGCCAAAACCCAAACAACCCAATGGAAGCGTCCAGAAGAGCCAAGACCGAAAAAAGCACGTCAAGTTCGGTCAAATGTAAAGGTTTTGCGTGGTGCATCATGAATTCTTGCCACAAGGTTGAACGGTCAATAAGGGATACTACCTTGAAGAATACGCGAATTTGTCAGAAACTCACAGAATTGTCGAAAAAACAATAATGGAGTTTGCACCATGATAACGCACCAGCTCACACATCGATGATTGTGCATGAGTTGTTGGCCAAGAACAAAACCGTTATCATGCCTCAACGACCGAGATAAAAGCCGTCGGCGATACCAAAAAGCGCGTCTCAGAAGTATTTCGAGGATTGGAAAAAAAGTTGGCAGAAGTGTATTATATCTGAGGGGGGTTACTTTGAAGGGGCACGATAGTTATTGATGAATAAATAACTCCTTTTTGAAAAAATTACAAATAACGGTTATTTTTTGATCAGACCTCGTGTGTCACACATAAAACCGGTAGAACATGTAACATGTCGTACCCTTCACTTTAAGTGAGGGCAAAATATTAGTTTGTACTTTACTTTCTGGTATGATAAAGCAGTTTTGGTTCTGTTCAATTGGAAATGTGAATATGTGATTTGCTTTTACTTTTTCGTTTTATGCCGTTCTGAACCTGTGAAAAATAAAATTCAACTTTAAGTGGCAGCAAGAAGTGAACATATTCTGTATGTTGCTGTTTACCAAAATAGAAATTTTTGCTAAAAGCTGGAAAATTTTGTTTTAACTCAATAGTTATTGTAAAATATTGTGTTGCTCGTAAATAAAATAACAATGGATAATGAAAAACTCTCATCAAAAGTAGTATGAAATTATTTGTCCTCCTGAGACCTAGAGGTGGAGATACTGCCTGTTTTTCCACCCATGCTTCTTTAGATTTCTCTATTCAAATGTTATCTATATAAGAGGCAGCATCGCTTTTCAGAAAACAGTACACAATAACATTAAATGGGAAGTCGTAAATACATTAATATTTACCAAAACACATAAGTTTTATGAATTACTTGGACAAATTTTTAAAACAACCTTGCAATACGAAATCGAAGTGAGGTACGAAATTGGGTGAAAAAAAAAAAACATGTCTACGAAAATGATTAATCTGGTAATCTTGGGGTTTCCATATAAGATTCAGCATCCCCATATTGACACTAGTGATTTACCACACTGATACTCTCCACAACATATTAATTCTTTGAGGAAATTGAAGTTGACAAAAGAATGAATAGGACACGCAAATTTCCTTTTTCTATTCATATTAAATTACTAAAACTGTACTGTTTACACAAAGCCAGAGACATTGTATGTATTTCTCTTTACTTGAATACAGCCAGCCATAAGTTTTCACCTGATCAGAAATATTGAAAATTATTTGATAATTATGTTTCTGGTCAGTACGTTTTATTCTAAAGGAAATGTAATCTGATATTCTTCATGTCAACAAATAGCTAAAGCCAATATTTCGAACAAATAAACTACAACACAAACGCGTACAAACAAAAACCATAACAACAGATCTCAAAGGATCAAAAACAGGAAAACCTTTTGTGTTGAGTCAGGCATTCATCGTCCTTGCTGATAACAAGAAGGGTAACATTTGACAGTGCACTGTATTAAAGTGCATGCTTCTTTAGCTGCAGCTACCCAGTGGTAAGCAGGACAACGTCAGTTTGGACTGTGCGTATTCAGATCATAAATTCCACTATTCATCACATACACATAGAAAAATCGCAACGTAAAATTAACGTCAAAGAAGTTGATAAAATTTATAATTTTAACATGATTTAGCGAAAAGATGAAGTTTGCGGTTCCTTAACATCAGGTGTAGACGTTAGAATTTACGATACAAAATTAAAGTAAGCAAAATTTAAAATTGAAATAAAATAAGACTACAAATAAATTAACGAGAAGAACCAAAAACTACAAATATATGCACTTTTATTTTAATTTTAGTTTAGTACAACCAGTGCTGGGCAAAATACATGATTTGATGTATTTAAAATACAAAATACATGAAAGTTGTGTATTCATTTATTTATTTCATTTCATTTGTAATACAACAAGCCGTCTAGGCCAAATAAATTTATATTTCATAGATTATTAATAATACTTGAGTAAATCATGGTATAAGCTCGTGTATAAAACTAACTAGAATAATAAAATACAATAAATTCACGGTCTTATAATTCATTCATTAATTCATTTGATTAATTCACTTTGTTTACAAATATTTGTAACGGCTACACTATATATACTATATCTCTACACCTCCCCTAGGCAAGAAATTTATCAAACAACTTATATAATATATGTGAATAGTCCAGTGAGGGACAGGAGAAAATATATAAGTAAGTGGTAGTATCGAGTTGGGTTTTTTTTATTTTATTTTTTCTATCTAACATGGGAAAAATACTTATTTAATTTTAGCTTAAAAACATTATTGGTTTGCGTAAAAATACGTAATTCCAACGGCAGGCGGTTCCAATATCCTATAGCTCTAACTAGGAATGATTTGGAAAACATGGCTTTGAAAATTCTGGGATAAATAAAATGTGGATTCCTCAGACGGGGTGATAATTGGAAGGTAGTATAAAGAATTTCTGGCTTCTTGCTTTTGATCACTTTATGCATCATAAGCAAAAGCCGAACCGATACAAATTTATCAAAAGTACATTCTAAGAATTTTTTTTACAAATGGTGATACATGATCTCTCCGACGGACGTTATAGATAAACCTTACAATGGCATTCACTAAGCGTTTTATTCTAATCAATAGGTACGCAGAAGTACCTGATACAACCTCCAGTCCGTAGATAATTTGTGACATCAGCGTGGCCCAAGCCAAACGTTTCTTAACATGCCAGGGTAGAAAAATGTGTGTATTGTAGATTCTCCGAAGGGAGCTCCAAATTCTGCCAGATAGGACGTCGATATGATTGCTGAACGACAGTTTATGATCAAGAACCACGCCTAGACACTTATGGTGGTCTACAAATTGCAGTATATGGCTGTCAAGAAAAATTCTTGGAGAGGAGGTAATGCAGGAATTATGGCTGAAGAAAATAGCCTTGGTTTTTGAGGGATTTATTGATAAGAAATTTTCATTTGTCCAACGGAGAAAATCATCTAGACAAGAGTTTATGTTACGCTCTAAAACTCGGTCGGACCCACTATCTCCATGAAATAAGAGAAATACATCATCCGCAAAAAGAAAAACAGAGCAACATGAGGGATCAATAGCGCCAACAAGGTCATTAACATAAAGAATGAATAGGAGTGGCCCTAACACCGAGCCTTGTGGAACACCACAGTGGAGAGGGAGTACTTCAGAATTTAAACCAGAAACGGCAACGAATTGTGATCTACCTTCTAGGTAAGACATCAACAGTCTAAAAGCAGTTCTGGAGAAGTGGAATTCTGTCGACAGCTTAGAAATCATTCTATCGAAGTTAATGGAGTTAAATGCTTTTGACAAATCCATGGATATTAAGACACTATTTCTATTCATGTTTTTATTACTTCTTATGGAATCAGTAAGGCACAAGAGAAGAGAGGTGGTATTTAGACCAGTCTGAAAAGCAAACTGTGATTTTGATAACTTATTAGAAATTGCAGGTAGCATTTGATTTTTTAAAACATGCTCAACTACTTTAGATAGGGCGGGGAGTATGGAAATGGGTCTCAGATCCTCGGGTCCATTTACATTTCTGGTTTTAGGTAAAGGAACTATGCGTGCAGTTTTCCAGAAGGAGGGAAACGTTGACGTCATCAATATGGAATTTATAAGGTGGAGAATTATATGGGATAACCAAGGAAATATTATTTTTAAAAATTTAATTGAAATACCATCTATGCCAACAGCTTTAGAACTTACTTTCTTCAATGCTTCAAAGAGTTCATTTTCAGATATGCAGGAGAAGGAGTTGATATGATTTTCTAAGTCATTTATTTCAAGATTATAAGAGGGGGGAGTAGTAGCACCTACAAAATATCGGTTTATTTCATCTGGGTCAAGTTCTATACACTGAACATCAGTACCAGTACAACCTGAATCTCTTATAAGCCTCCAGAAGCTAGCACTATCTAGCGAGTTAAATTTTTTAGAAAAAAATATTCTTCTCTCTTTACGAATTATGCTCTTTGCCTTATTTCGAAGCTTACAGAAAGTTTTCCAATTTACTACAGTAGGGTTATTCTTATACGCTGAGAAGGCCAAGTCACGCAAAGATCTACCCAGTACCACACTGTTGGACTTCATCCAAATGTTATCACAGTTTTTCGCCCAAAACCTTACAATAGGAACAAAGGCAAAAAGATCATTCATAAGTGAATTAATAATTGAGCATTTCGCATCGATATCCGCTGTAGTAGTAAGTTCGAAAAAATTAAACTCATTTAAAAACAATAGCAAACCTTCCCAATTTATTCTATTGAAGTCTCTATATTCTATATATTCCTGAATATTACGAACGCTGAAATTAAAAGTGGCTAATATCAGGGAGTGGTCGGAGATCGAAGGACATTGCACTTGATCAGTAAAACTTCTAAATGAGAGGTCGCTCACCATGAAAAAATCAATGAGAGACGTGGAATTAGTTCTTAAGTCGAAATGTGTTGGTTTCGAGCTATGAGCCAAGGATAAATCGCACCTAAGACAAAAAGAACGGACCATGTCGGACTTGCGTGGGAGGAATAAGTTGCAATTAAAATCCCCTACAACTACAATATTTTCATGTCTAGAGAGTAAGTCATGATTGAGACTTTCAAATGTATCCAAACAACCACTAGGAAGATAGACTACACCAAAAAGAATTTTTGTGCCACTCGATGTAACAATTTCTATGAAAAGAGATTCGCAAGCTGAAACGAGAGTCTTAGAGAGAACTCTATACTTACACTTTTTGGTGATATAAACACCAACTCCCCCACCTCTCGAGGGGTACGGCCTATCATTACGTACGAGATTATAGCCCGAGATAGCAACTACACGATCAGGGATGTGCTCATTCCACCAAGTTTCGGTAACTGCAAAAATGTCAAAACAATCATAACCAATAATGGCCTTAAGCTCATCAATTTTAATGGAGTTTCCCCTAGGTGATAAGCTACGACAGTTTAAGTGACCAATTTTACATTGATCACCATAAGGATACAACATGTTTCTTAATTGCGCATTGTCCCTTACTATTGGACCTAAATTGTCTCTAGTGGACATCAATGATAAAAATTAAATTCATGCCTGGGGAGATATATGAGGAGTATAGATAAAAAATACTATGCATTAAAACTAACATTTCCAAGAGAAAAAAAAGAACGAAAAATTTACTATTATCATTTCTAACTGGCTGCACATATGATCATTATCAAAGATTAAGGAAGACAGGGAAATTATGGCAAATATAGTGGAGGAAAGAAAAAAAAATTTAAGAAATAGTGAATTTGAATTATTTCGCACAAAAATTAAGTGGAAAAAAGAAAAAAACTATTCCATAACTCATAATCCATGGACCCCCCTGACCGCTCGTCATCTCCCTCGGCCGGCCTATGGGTGGCTGATGAAGACGAAGAGCGAGCAAGGAGGCCCACATGGATATGGAAACAAATACCACAATTTTAAAAGTATGCAATATATACCGATTGAGTGTACTTCAAGAAAGTATATACATATATGTTATAAATTGATGTCCAAAAAGGAATGAAAAAAGGAAAAACAACAGTAAGAATCAGCTATAATGAGTAATAAAACAATTTGTCCCCATAAAATTGACCGAGAATGTGTCTAAATTCAAGATAAAAAACATTATAGCTGATGTACACTATACATAATATAAGAGAAATATAAAATTAGGTGAATACATTTCGTATAATCATGACATACTAGGTAGTGGAATTACTTTTTAACAAAGCAGCACAATCATCAGCATTCAGCAGGACTTCTTTACCATTAATTAGGGTCACTTTGCTTTTTGGATTTATGTCGTCAATTATCCGGAATTTTTTTATTTGCTTATCAGATAGCAGCCTTCTACAAACAGCATTTAATTTGGTGGAGAGTGGCGAGAAGTGATCATTAAGAAAAAGCCTTTTCTCAATATTTATATCATTAGCTATACTGGTATTACTAGCACCATTTTTTACAACATCAGTGACTAGTAATGGACGCGATTTCACTGACGAAAAATAAGCCTTCATTATTTGATCACGTACTTTTATATTGCTAAACTTCACTAGCACACATTTCTTATTGTAAATGTAGTGGGTATTATATATGTTTTCAGGTGCAAATGGCACGTTATAGAACTTCGCCAATTCACATACAAAGCCAGTTAGATCCGACAAACCGGCCGGCAAGCCACGTATAATTATATCAGAACGGTTAAGCTTTTTGTGCAGAAAATTATTTTCAATTTCAAGATGGGAAATTTTCGTGTTTGTTACGGATTCGATTTGGCTTATATGCTTATTGCAGTCGACTATATCAGCTTTTAAATTGTTAATGCAGGATGAGACTTCAGTTTTTAGTCCGGCGACAATGTCATCTAAGGTGATCTTTAATCCTTCTGTGTCCGATTTGTTGTTCGAGATAATCTCGTCAAACCTTCTGTTTAATAAAGCAATGTCACTGCGTAAGGTGTTTATAGCGGCAGAGCGCGGGCTTTTTTTACACGGTGAGCAGATGAAGCTGAGACTGGCGAATTTCCCCATGATAGTCACTTCTTCTTCGCTGATGTTGTCACAAGTTGCATGGATCCATGAATTGCAGACATCGCATTGGACAGCAGACTGGCCATTAGAACAATTTTTGCGGCAGATACCACATAAATGTTTTTTACCGCTAGCCATAATTTATGCAGTAATCCAACAAGTACCAGCAGCAGAAGTAATAAAAAAAATGTCGAGAGCAAAAAATAAAAAAGAGGTTTCTATCACTACTCCAGACGAGTGAATCCAATACAACGGCAAAAACGATATAAATCTTTATCGGCTTAACTAGTTTTACAATTTTTTAAAGACAGAAAATGTTTTTTTTAAAGAATTTAAAGCACAGTCATATGGCAGCCAAAAAAATACACGTTTACTCAAGCAGAGTTACCATACAAAATACAAATACTTTTTCTCCACGTATTTAAAATACAAAATACTGCATTCTAAAAGCAAGTATGTATTTGAAATACAAAATACAATGTAACAAAAATGTGTATTTAAAATACAAAATACTTTTAATCAAAAAAGTTTTTATTTCCTTTCAGCTTTTCAAATGTGGTATCAGACAAACATCCTCTTGAGAGCGAATGAATAAAATCAGCTAACGACAAAATCTTAATGATTTCTTATTAAAAAATGATATTTTATTGAAAGAGAAACAATGGAATTAAAAAATAAGTGACAATTAAAAAACGTTTGACCAAAAGCTATATATATGTATGTATATAAAGTATAACCAAGTCAACATGTGATTGATATGTTTTTCTCCTCTTGTTTTAGATCAAAATGTCAAAAGCTGTTTATATTTTATTTTATTTGTTCATTGTTTAACTTTCAGAAAGCTTGGCGACTTTCTCAATGTGTATGCATTCAGTTGTGTTGACTTTACACAGGTACTTTGTGTTTGGTAATTAAATTGTGGTATTGTAATTTTTTGGAAATAAATCAGTAGTAAAATTTGGTTTTTAGTTGAAGTATGAATGAAATACTTTTGAGCACATATTTTCTAACATAAGTTGAAAATGTATTTTGAGATCACAAGTATTTGAAATACAAAATACTCGAGCGCTTAGTATTTGTATTTTAAATACTAAACACTTGAGTATTTTGTATTTCAAATACTGGTACTCTCAAAATACATTGTCCTGAAGAAGCTTTCCGAAGGAGAGCGAAATATTGACAAAAATACTCAAATACTCAAATTCTCTAATAAAAAGACCTTAAGCTCAAATAAATATATAAAATAGAAGAAGAAAAGGGTCAAAATAACTAAATATTAAAGTATTTTTTATTTTAAATACATATTTTTGTTACACTGTATTTTGTATTTCAAATACTTGCTTTTAGAATGCAGTATTTTGTATTTTAAATACGTGGAGAAAAAGTATTTGTATTTTGTATTTTAAATACACAACTTTCATCTATTTTGTATTTTAAATACACCAAAGCATTTATTTTACCCAGCACTGAGTACAACACATAAAATTCACCTCGCTTTTTACGTTTTTAACTTTTTTTCTTTACGAAAAAGATGGCAAGCTACTAGGTCGCCACAAGACAAAGCCCTTTTAAATAAACTTACAAAAGACCTCAAAAATTTGCTAAGAAATGGGACAAAGAAGAAAAACTGCAAAGATACTTGACCAACCTTGGTTGAACATCTACAACAAATTATTCACTTTGGAAAGCAACCATAAAAATAAATAATGGAATTTTGCACCATCCACCGATTCAAAACCCGATCTCACATGGGCACGTACTAACGAAGAAAAAGCGAATGCCCTTGCAAATCATTTCTGTAAAACTTTTACAAGCCCTATGGATGAAGAGGAGCGACATTTTCAAAGCACGTCCCACAGCACTTAGAACACTCAAATCAAAAGACGACGAAGTCGTATGGGATGCCAAATTTTTATCGTATTATTTTTAGTTTGTCTGACTCATTGCATTCACACTATCACACTTGATAGCATTATTTGAATTTTTGACAAGTACATAGTACAATAGTCTGAACTGCCCTTTAAGAAGACTTAAGCGATATGCACTATCAGAACTAGTGAACCGTTACTAGAAGGGTCAAGTTACTGTATAAAAAATTTGTTTATATGTATGTATATGTATATCACATTCTTACGTAAGCACATTCCTATTAACCTGCATAAAAAGGCAACGGTAAAGAAGATTTGGACGCAGAACTTTTTGATTTTATAAATCAACTTAACTAATTAGCTAGAATATATAAGCGTAGTTTGTCAGTGAAATCAGGCACAGTGTCTCTTATGATGTAATAGCGTGATAGATTTAGCAGTACAGTAGTTTTCCGATTTAACGAACATTCGATTTAGTGAACATCGCATTTAACGAACACCAAAATTTTTTTTTACTTTTACATATATTTTTACATATAAACATAATTGCTACTAAAAAATTACTAAGAAGGAATGTAATTCCCATGAACAGAATAATTCTAATTCTGTTCATGGGAATTATGGAATAAGTAGTTAAGTTTCAAACAAACTTTTAAGAATTTTTCAAGTCTACTGATGAGTTGCCAACGAAATGTCGTCGGCATATAGACAGCTGAAAAATACAGCAAATATTTTTTGAAAAGGTTCATTTTTGGACCTGAATTAATACATTTCAATTGGATCTTAAAGCAAATAAATAATTAAGTTCATATTTGAGTTAGCTTTCGACTTTTAATGGTTTTGTTTGATATCATTTGAAAGGCAGGTGTGTGAAATAATTTGTGCTACTTATATCAAAATGGGTAAATTGAGGAACCCAAAATAAAACACGAAGATGCCATTTCGAAACCTGCATTAAATAGGCTCACCAAAACAATATTTTTTATTTATTTATTTTTCTATTAGCCTTATAATTAAAATTAAAAGCAAACATTTTTAGGACTTCAGCACAAAATTGTGTAAAACAATATTAATACATACCACAAATTTAATGATTTTAAGAGCTTCAAGGGGAAGAAGCCATTAAAAGAAAGATATCAGTTCAAAAAAAAAAAAGACTGTGCTCAACCAATTTTTTTTAAATAAATTATTTTTGCAATACATTTTTTTGTTAGTTGTACCTTTATTTCAATAAAATGTGTATTGTTTCAATACAATTTTAAAAACACTATATATGTATATTTTGCGTTTTCAATAATACAGAGAAAAGCTGATTTAAGTTAGTACTGGATATAACGAACAATTCACTTTAACGAACCGACCTGACAACATTTAGGTTCGTTAAATCGTATATGGTACAAAAATATAGTGAAATATATAGCTTGAAAATTGATTGAAAGTATGAACGTAGCATAATCGTAATTTGATACTAAAACTAAACCAAAATTCAGTTATAACCGAAAGGGATTCTTGGGGATGGAAAACTTAGAATCTGATCTGGCAAAAGGATAATCTGAGAACCCTAATATTAACTGCAAATTCATTTTTAAAACAGCTTTCGTATACCAACTAGTTTCCCCTTTTATACGTTTGACTACTTAATGTTTGCTCTCTCATCATACAAATTAATTTTTTTTCATTTTGATTTTGGACATCAATGATGAACGTACAGTTTTTGTTTGGTAGCTAATTCTCATCTCATCTCGTTCATTCAAGAATGTCACATAGTCACACAAAAGTTTATTATTCGGATACGAATTAAACTTGCTAGACGTACACCTTTCAGGAGTATATGTGCTATTTTTTAGAAAAGCTGATCCAAAAGCAATGTTAATAATGGTATCCCACAAAAGTGCTCTTTTCTAATAAAGTGCCCTAGTTATGCTATTTTTACTTGAAAAAGGACCATCTTTACGAAAAAGCGATAGAAATAATGTTTCTTAAACTAAATACAAGTGATCCTCGGCAGCTAAGAAATTACAACGGCATCACAGAGATCAAAGTGATGCAAATTGGGGTTCCCCAAAATTTTAATAAATGGAGAAATTTCATGGAAAAGTTTAAATGGTTACGGAGCTTATTAAAAAAAATTAATACCAACTTTATGCGTATTTTAATCAGAGCTGTTAAATTTTGATTATGATTACGAAACAATTACTTCTTTTTCAAAAAGAATCGTAATGATTACATTATCCCTCCTCAGGCAATTTGATTACGACAAAGTATCTAAAAACAATCGGTACTACTTTTGATTATTGAAACAGACTCAGAAATAATCACAAGCAATGCGGCTACTTTCAAGTATTATTTGTGATGCTTTCTGATTCTTCGACACAAAATTCAATTTCAAATCCGAGAGAGCTTGAAATTGAAATAAAAAAACTACACCAAAACTAAAATTGCATTGAACAAATGTTTTACTCGAATGCTTAATAAATGTTCCGTTACAAATGGAAAAATATAATTTTAACACAAATGAGAAAATTTGCGAACCGTTTGCACAATAAAATATATATTCCCAATAGCTTAGAAGGGATTTCAGCAGCTGCAACCGACACATCTGGACCAAAACGCGAAAATTCGCAACAACAAAAATATTTGCAAAAAATATATTGAAAATGTGTTAGAAACGATTAAGTCAGTCGCAAGCAACACAGCAACCAGAAGCGCAAAAATTCGCAAAAAAAATTTGTACAACGCAAAATAGTATATATTCAAGCGCATTCACACATACGGCAACCCCGCATAAACGATTTTAAATCAATTTTTGGAGTTTGTCAGTTTTGCGTTTTTGATCCAGTTGTGTTACTAGCAACTGCTTAAATCTTTTCTAAACCGTTTGGAATATATTTTTGTGTTGTGCAAATTTTTCGCGAATTTTCGCGCTTTTGATTCAGTTGTGTTGCCTGCAACAAAGCTGATTTCGCATAATTAGTTTTCACTGTGCATGACATGACTCATGGCAAATAAAACGAACTAGATTTGTACTAAAGCGAAATGAAAATGTGTGAAAAATATTCAGAAAGGAAAGATAATTCTCCTTGAAAGTAGTCGGACCACTTTTGGACTACTTTTTGATTCTTTTTTAAATAATCTAAAGCAATCCCGACTATTTCAAATTTTTTGTAATTGTACTTAATAAATTATTTGGGAAATCGAAAGTAAAAATTTAAAACAAACATAATCTAATTAGTAATGATTATGATTACTGCTCATTACTTAACAGCTATGATTTTAATTTCAATTTTTTTCTGAAAAAGCACTTCAAACATATACATATGTATTAATATTTAAGTTTTATTATGCACATAAACTTTTTGATTTAAAATATTTTCGCAGCAAAATACATTTTATATAATATCGATAGGCTATTATAAGAAAGAGGAACTGAAAAAAATTGTTTAGAGAGCCGAATTTCCCGATAATCGCCTGCTTAACAGAGTACAACTCATTGAGGTTAAAATAGATCGAAATAATTTTCAACTGTTTTGTTTAGGAACAGAAAAATTTTTTGACCTAAGTAGAAATATTTGCGATAAATTTTATATATAAAAATTGTAAAGCAAATGTTTTCTGTTTCACCTGGGGTGAAGCTATATAGCAGCTATCGGTGTCAAAAATCCAGGTAAAAACTACACAAGTGTACAATAACTTTCGCATAGTTACTGCTGCAGGGTTCAAATGTACGACCTACTTCCCCTAGTTTTGTTCTTTTCACCTTACCAGGCATTTAGACGGGAAAGTAAATGCCTGAAAATTACAATACACTCACACTTTTTTACTAACACATTCACAATTTTCTAGCTTTCAACTCAGCTTTTAGCAAAATTTTCCTGAAAGTAATTTTTTGACATTTACTGAAAGTAGTGACAAAGTAGTAAACACGGTTGCCTACTCCGCGGCACATACAATTTTTCAGGATTGCAGTAGAATTGTGAATTTTAAATTATTTTGCACACCAGAAAATATTTAAAACATTTTTACAGCAAATATGCATAAAGAATGCAAATGAAGTATATTTATAGTGATAATTATTAAATTAATTAATAAAAGTTTAGCAATAAAAATTGTTTTCGAATGTTGTCCTATAAATTTATTTTTGTAGTAGTCTGGGCAACTCTATTTCAGTAATATTTCTAATTCTTTTAATTTTTGCAAGATAATAATACTTGCAACTCTTCGCTTTTACGACGTTTTTAAAATGAACTTTCACGTTCCTTTGAACATGAACAAGAAATTTTCACAGAAAGTACCAGATTTCATTGAAATTTTTATTCATAATACGTATGCAAAAATTTAATGAAAGTACTTTCCCGTCCAAATGCCGGGTTATTATTATATTAAATAATATTTAAATAAAGTGGAATATTTCATGTTTTTAAAAATTCCGTTTTTGGTTAATTTACTCTTTTTTGTGTCTCCAGAATCTGGCAAGTCTAGCATGAATGCAGTTTCAAAACAGAATTTAAAAAGTTTTTGTAGCAAACATTTCACAGAACTTTGGTACTGTGCCACTGGGTAGTTGCCAGCGTGACCGTTGAGAAACTTTGGTACGGGATCCAAAGACGGGATTTAAGAAATAAAATTTGCTCAAAAACGAGATTTTTTTAAAGGGGCAACGGATTACGAATTCAAGTTTAACCAAGTAATATTTTAAAAACATTAGAGCTTTCACAATAAGAATGCTTGAATTTAAATAGGTTACGACAAAGATTTATGGATATTGAAACAACAGATAACTTGTTTGCTTGGCATTATTTAAGTAAATAATAAAATCAGGAACTGATGCATACGTGGCAAAGTAAATATGTATGTAGGATGCAAATTTGTACAAATTCAAATAAAAATTTTCACCGAATATGTTCTTTATTTTACCTAAAAGCTTTGTGCATTTGAAGTTTTAGAGATATGCTAAAAATGTGTCGCTTTTGTAAATACGTTAAAATGTTTACGGCTTTATGTGAACGAAACTATTTCGAAATAATTTATGTCTTCATTGGTCGTTGAGAATTTATCGCATATTGGTTATCAGAAATACTAAAGCGTGACATACGTTCACAACGAACCTTTTAGTAGAACTTTAATAAATTTCATATTTGGTTTTCTGTATCCACTTTTTTATTTTATATTAGTATTTTCTTGAGAAAGAGGAGTTTTCATTACATAAGTATTTTTTTTCCTTTTTTGTCGATATTTCGCTCTCTATCGTGGAGCTTCGTCAAGACAAGAGACGAGAGAAACATTTTTTCATTGGTTTTTTTTCTCAAAAAAATTTTCAGAACATATAACACTTTACGCTTCATGTCTAACTTGACGTCTTCACCAGCTATCATCTTGGAAATTACAGGAATATGATGCCGGCGAGCAACGGTATTACTGCTCTCATATTTTTCTACATGGAGAGCACTTCATGTCTAAGCTATTCGTAATTTTTTATTTGTTTACTATGTCGCATTTTTGCTTCATTTCAGTATTTTATTTTATTTAAATTGATTTATCAATCCTTTTTCATCATTATTATTTTATTAAATTTATCAGGCTCAAGTTCTTTCTATATTATTTTTGTGATTGATATTAATAAAATAAGACAAAGGAGACATCAAAGACGTTTGGCAGAGTGGACAACTAGTTGTTTCGAAGCCGCCACACTTTCTCGTCAGCACCCGTCCTTGAACTCAGGGACAACCATGCCACTCAGCATCTGTGGTATTTTTCATGAAAGCTAAAGTGTCAAATAGCAAATGACATTTCATGCCTAACTTCATGGCAAACATCCAATTTGTAAAAATTCCCAGATATACTTAGGTATACAGTTGATTAAAAATTTTTTTGTTTACCAAAAATATAAAAAAAATAAAATTTTGTTTAGAAGTAAGAAAAAAAAGCCATGCGAAAAGAATGCTTAAAATAAAATCGTGCTATAGATTAATAATAATGATTTCTGGCTAAGATGTTTTAAAGGCGCGGCTTATGGCAAGGTAAGGTTGGCAAAGTCGGGTGGATTTTGGGTTGCAAAAAGAACAAGCTATTTTTCAAGGACCAAAAATTTGCAACATTGTTGGGTGGGCAAATCGGGGACAAAAACATCTGTATCCCGTAAAAATGAAGACTGGTGGTGGCAAGGCAAGAAGAATGGAGAAATGCTAGTGTTTAGTGCTCCGATTAGTGTTCAGTTTGTGTTTGTGTATGAAGTTTACTGAGTTTATGTTTCTTTATGTGTAGAGCACCCATCTTCAGTGAGTCAGATGCGAAAAGCAAACTAACTGGTCACTGCGGCTGCAACATAAATGTTCATGTTTGGGTCGGAGCATGGCCGAAACATGAACCTGAGCTGTCTTCATTAGCCATGAGCGATGTTTGACATCATAGTCACACCAATTGCATGACTAATGTAAATATATAACAAATTAAAAAGTTTTTATGGCCTATTATTTAAAAAATTTTTCAACTTTTGCGAAGAGAACAAGGTTTTAAAAAGTTTAGCTTCTTTATAATTTTAAGTAAATTTTATTAACGGCAGATAAACATTTTTAAACTAGGCGTATGTTTTCCAAGTTTGCGGATGAGATTTCTTCAAATTGCGCCCGAAAACAAGTGGTGATGTTTTTAAAAAAAAAAGAACAAAAAGGATAAAAGTATTAAACAAAGAAGCAGATGTTTAAACAAAAATGGCACCAAAAGTGGCAATGGGTCAGAAAAGTGACAAATTAATGTTTTAGTGGCCCTAACGGTCACGCAAGCATACAAACGCGCATACATACACACATACCAATGACCGTGATCAAATAACCAAATAAAAAGGGAAAAACTGAATGTTTGTACAATGATATCGTGTGTTGGCTGTTGTATTGACTGCTTCCAATGTTCATCCTTTGGGAGCGATGAAAAGAAAACATATACTTAAGTAGCAACAAAAAAAGTGCAGAAAATCGTGGGTAAAGTTGTAAACAATGACAATGACTTTTTTCATGTATAATGTGTCTTTTTTTTGGGCTGGGAAAATGGAAACTAAATGCCAGTATATTTGTTTGTGGCACATTGGCTAAAAGACAATATACTACATACTCATACTCCTTTTCTTTATTTATTTAATTGATTATATTCCATGCGACGTTCTTTTTGCTAAAAATTTTGTAATTTTGGAACAATCTTCGCTGCCGCATGTTTCATGCCTAAAGCATCCGAAAAAAATTGCTTGTCGCAAGAAAAACGATATGACAACATCATCAGCACCCTCCCTGATAGTCCAAAATCATTTTCTTCACTGCTTCAATGTTTTCATCGGTTGTTGATGTGCTCGGGCGACCAGGACGACCATCGTTATTGACATCTTCTTGGCCTTCTTTAAACCGGTTATACCACAATTGAACTTGTGTTCTCACGAATATTGCAAAATCACGAAATTTGCAAATAACGGTTAGTTTTTGATCAGACCCCACAGTTGCTATTTAAATCAAACTTAAACGGCCTGCCGTGCCCATTTAAAATCGATTTAAGTTTTTCGTACTGCCAAAAGATTTTGACAGTTTGGTTTTGTTCTGCAAATTAAGAAAATTGCACATGTTTTTTTTTTTTGTTTCATAATTTGATTTTTTATTATTTCCAGAAGGTAATCAACTTCTGTGGCAGTGAATTTGGGAGTCCTTTTATCACTTTTGTTACTCAATTTAATAATTTTTACAAAACAGTTTATTATTTTCTAAACTTTTCACAATTTCACTTGCTTCCAAATTTGTTTAAAATGCTGTTTTTTATTGACTTATCGATAATTTTTTGACACACATTGTGCTGCCGTACTTTTATTACAATTAATTAGCGAAAATAATTTTAGACTGTAAAACAGAAAGCTATTTTAAATCCAACTTAAATTTTAAGGAAAATTTACAAATTTTGTATTTAAATCCCAAGTCAAAAATCGGAGGTAAGTCTCTTAACTTCGCTAATTATTAGGTTATTTCATACTACCTTAGAAGCATAAACATCTTATGTACATATATTATGCCATACTTATATTAGTGCATCCTCTCTGCCTCACGAGGATGCGATCGTTTCAGTGAGCAATTTCTTTTTGCTAGAATTAATACCTAAATTTGTTTTTTCCAGAAAAAACTCAATCGCTGAAACAGTTGCCTCCTCGTAAGCGAAGACGAATGCTCTGTGTGGCTGGGTGAAATAAATTTGATTTTAAGGGAATATATGGTTCCCATGATTAGCATCCAGGAATATGCTCCAGTGAGACAGTTTTGTAAGGCGTGAAAATTTCTTATTGCTTACTTATTTATTATGTATGTGAAACGCATTTTTGCTGGACAGGCTAGACACAGTGCTGATTTATGCGCACACAACGTAAGTCAGCACGCACAATTAGAGGCGTGTCTCTTAAGTATTCCTTGACGTGACGTCGCTTCACTTCTGATGCGCTCCATGAACGCCCTACTAGTTATATGAAAATAAATACCAAGAAATTCTATGAGTTGATACAAATATTACATTTCTATCAAGGTATTTTTTTATCAAGTGTTGTGGATTTCATGAAATATGTTTTGTGTAATAAGGGATGTTTCAAACAAGGTTGACTTTTAGAAAAAAAAGAAGAGGCTTTTATGTTTTAATCGAATTATATTTTGTGTTATTGCCTTATCATCAAAGATTGTTTCTAAACACTATAGAGGAACAAAAACTCTCAGTTATGGATTCTAATTTATTTATACATAAGAAATTTTAAATTAAATTATTTTTTTTTTCTTTTACTTTATAGACGAATACGCATGTTGTCTAAGAAACACTCACATTTAGATTCTTACATACAGCTGTGTTCAAAAAAAAATAGGAGTGGCAACTCCTATCAAAAATTTATTCAATTGGTCTATAGAAATTTGGAAACTTTTTATGTATGTATGTCATATTCTAACGGTATGTAGTATGGAATGTGGAAAATAAAATACAAAAGGAATAATCAAACTAATTGCAGTATTTATGCTGCAATGAATTTATTTTCTTTCTTGGTTCTAAAGTGAATTGATCATAAAAATAGGAGTATTTGCATTAACTGAGAAAACTCATTTTCATTTTTTTTTTTTAAATTTGAGCTATAAATTCAAAAAGTAAGTATCAATAAGCTCTTTGGTTACAGTTCTTTAATTTTCTTTACAAAAATTATTTTTTTTTGCTAAATAGTGGGGCGTGGTAAGCGTTGCACCGAAGAAAAACGAAATTTAATAAAAAATCTTAGAAATGAAGGCAAAACTTATCGGAAAATAAAAGAAATAATGTCGTGCTCAGACCAGATGATATCTAATGATTTATGGTATACGAAAAATAGGCGAAACCCGCGGCCGAAAACGTAAAACAACGCCCATAGATGACCGCCGCATGGTACGTTTTAGTAAGGCTGATCCTTCTGCGTCATCAAAAAAGATCCAACAGGATCTTAATCTAAGCGTAAGCACCGTTACTATTCGAAGACGTTTAGTCGAAAATAATTTATTTACCAGAAGTCCGAGAAAAGTGTCCTTACTCTTAAAATAAAACAGGCAGACGCACGTTTGAAATTCGCCCCGGATCATGTTAACTGGCATAAAGAAAAATGGCGAAACGTATTGTGGACGGATGAAAGTAAAATCGTCCTATTTGGAGGAACTGTTTCTAGACAATATGTCCGACGTCCTCCTAATACGGAATTTCTCCCACAATTCACCAGAAAGACCGTCAAACATGGAGGAGCAAAAGTTATGATTTGGCGATGTTTTCCTTACAATGTTGTTGGTCCATTATACGAAATAAAAAGGACCATGGACCAACGGGTGTACGTCGAAATTTTAGAAAATGTCATGCAAAATAGATTTTTGTTAAGGGCACTCCTATTTTTTTCAACACAACTGTATATATAAAAGGTACATACATTAAATGACTGAATTGCAGTTTCTCCAGCTCGCAAAGCTGCCGTTGTGTAACGTTACACAAGTTGGTTAAGAAAAATAAAAAATCAAACAAAAACTTCCGTTCATAAAGCGGCGCCAAAGACACGACATGTGACTGCCGTAAAAACTAACTTCATCGTAAATTAGTTCAGGGTAAAAGCAAACAAAAAAGATTTTCTTTAAACGTTTTTGCTCGTTCTTTATTTACCACACACTCAACATGGACATAACGAAATGCTTGTTTTGGCAAATGGCGTCAAGTATTATTGTTTAAATATGAACTGTATAAGAAAATGTCACTGTAATCGAATTTATTGCTATGACTCCGCTCCGCATGCTCTGCTCCTTGTTAGATGAGCCTATTGATATTGGTTTAAACAATGGCGGACACAAAGGGAAATTTAATATACTAAATTTTTGTCACTGACTGTGTGAAAGTTTTTATTTTGTTACGTCAACAGTCTGAAAACTTCCGAAATTCTTCATGAAAATATTTTATATTGTATGTATATCTGTGGTCGCAAGCGAAAATCATTTACGTCTTAAACATAGTTTCGAAAAAGTCTTGTTTTTAATGTAGAACAGGCAATTTAAAGGAACTTTATGATAAATTTAATATTATAATATTGTTACGTTTTAACCTTTTCAAAACGTTTTCCGTAGATTCTTTAATTGTAATGAAGTTAGAACACTCAAGTCTTCAGTTTACAATAACCAACAGTTCAACACTTTATTTATTTGAACACACTATACTTGTAAACACTTTACTAAAAGAACAACACTTTCACTTATTCACTTTTTCTTACTTAAGACACTTTACACGTTAGCGCAGCTACAAATCGACTGACTGTTCAGCGTTGAGCTTCGCTGCTTTTATACTTCCAATGATCATTACTAGAACATTCTAGACGTTTACAGAAGCTAATCACGCCACATCTATAGTGCGATGTGCGATGACTCATCATGAACAAAAGATATACACACACACCGACATACATACACGCGGCAGTAAAACTCAAGCATCTGAGTCGCGCACATACATGCACACACGAATATTGTATCGTGCGGTGGTGGTTTCTTTTATTTCGCTGTTGTGCTTATTTATCCACACATGTGTGTCAGTATGTGCACACTCGCTGTGCTGCCGTTTTGTTTATCAACAAGCTTCGATGTATGCATGTGTGTATATACCTCCTGTGTTCATTTACAAATAATAACAAGACAATATACGCACATATAAAATAACGATGATTTAGTACGTTCTAGAACAATCACAATCGGTCCGTTCACGACCAAATTTGTAACACTGCCGCCCGCTCAAGCCTGTTCGTCCCGAACAGACCCAGAACCACTACTTCCGTACCTTGCGAGTCGTTCTAAGTGTACAACCTTCATTTTGGATCGATGGCTGTTATGCTTCTGTATCCTGTACACAACGTCGTTCAACCTCTTAATCACCTTATACGGTCCATCCCAATGCGTTTGTAATTTGGGAGACAATCCTTTCTTCCTTTGTGGGTTATATAGTAGAACCAGTTGTCCATCGCGGAATCCGTCGGAATTTGCAGCTCGTTCGTATCTGGCTTTCATTTTATCGCTGACTACTCGAATTCTGTTGCGCACAAATTCGTGAAGGTCGTGCAATTCACTTTTCTCCTGCGAAGAATTCTCCGTATCCTCATTTTTCGGTACAGGTTTTGTGCCAAATTCCAAATCGCCAGGCAATCTGAGTTCTGTTCCAAAGACAATTTTTGCTGGTGTTTTAGACGTTGAGTCATGCACAGCGGACCTGTATGCCAACAAAAATTTTTGAATGTGCTCATCCCAGTCTCTCTGATGGTCGCTCACTACTTTCCTCAGGTATTCCTCCAGCGTGCGGTTAAATCTTTCAACCATACCGTCAGATTGCGGGTGAAGCGGTGTTGTCCTGGTTTTTCTTATTCCATAGAGCTCGCACATTTCCTTAAAAATTGCAGACTCAAAGTTTCTGCCTTGATCGGAATGCAACTCCATTGGAACACCATATCTGCACACCCAATTATTGATGAAAGCGTTTACCACAGTTTGAGCCTCCTGGTTTGGTATGGGGTATACTTCTGGCCATTTGCTGAAATAGTCCATCACCACAAGGACATAACGGTTACCGGCAGTACTGACTGGAAAAGGACCTGCTACATCCATAGCTATTCGCTCAAAGGGCGCACCTGAATTGTACTGCTGCAGGTGTGCTCGAGTTCTCCGTGCTGGACCCTTCGCCGCTATACATTCCTTGCAGTTCGCTATCCAGTCGGCTACTGATTGTTGCGCTCCAACCCAGTAAAAACGCTGCTTTACCTTTTCCAGTGTTTTATTAACTCCAAGGTGACCACCACTGGGACCATTGTGGAACTCTCGCAAAACTTCCGGTATCTTCGATGATGGTACAACTATTAAGTTAGAAGTTGTTTTGCCATCCGCACTTTCCCATATACGGTATAAGCATCCGTCTACCAGCTGTAAGCTGCTCCATTGTGCCCAATAAGTTTTAGCGAGGGGGCTCTCAGCCGCAATTTCATTGCGTGCAGGCCTGCTATTTCTCTTTTTAGCAGCTATTATTTTACTGAGCACCGGGTCATTTTTCTGCGCCGTTGGCCAGTCTTCGTGAGAGTCTATCTGCGTTAGCCGAACATCAATGACGCACTCTTTCTGCTCGTTTCCCCATTGGTATGATCGTGACTTCTTGGTCAGCTGTTGTTGGCCTGCCCTTTTGCTCGGCCTCTGTCGAGATACGGATCTAGTACGCCTCCTGGGAGCTTTACAGTTGCGCTGAAAGTGGCCTGTCTTTCCGCAGTTAAAACACTTAGCTCGGCCTTTGTTCGAGATTTCGGCCAACGCTTGCAACACTGCCTCTTTAATCATACCGATCAAGCCATCTCCTGGTTCATGAACTACCTCTAGCTCCCTTATTTTGTGGACCTGTGGCCTTGAAATTAGTCTGGCTGTCTCCTGGGCCAACGCAAATGAGACGGTTTCGGCGAATGACGGCTTTTGTGTTGTGCACACAGCAAGCTTAATGTCGGGATCTCGAATTCCGTTCACAAATGCCTCCGTCTTGAAATGGTCCAAAAACGAGTAGCTCTCTCCAGGATAGCTAAGCTGCACCAGACGCTCAATCTCCATTGCGTAATCCTGAAGAGTCTCATTGCTTCTCTGCACTCTGCCTCTCAGCTCCATTCTGTGGATTTCCTTCTTGTGCTCTCCACCATACTTGCGTTGCAGAGCTGCCATGATGATTTCATAATTGTCTCTAGATGAAGCGGGCACAGTTTCCAGGACCTGTGCAGCGACACCCTTCAGCGCCAAAATTAACTCAATGCATTTCTCATCTTCGCTCCATGCATTCTTATTGGCTACAGTTTCAAACTGAAACTGGAAAATGTTAAAAGGTGTGCTGCCATCAAAGGTGGGCGCTTTCACTCTGCTCACAGATTCAGGAATAGCTCGGACTGGCATTTCCTGCAGTTGAAGGCCATTCATTCTAGCTTCCAGGCTATGAAGCTTTTGATCGACATCATTTTCTAGGGCAGTAAATTTTTCACCCACTTCGTGAACATTTCGTTCTAAGCCACACAATTTTTCCTCCATGGCATTCACTCTCTGGTCTATAGCCGAAGACAGTTTCATCAAATTTTCATTCGTTGTCGTATGCTTTGCGTTTATTTCTGCTAGAAGCATTTCATTATTCGATTTCATCATTACATTTGTTGCTTTGGACGCCTCTTTGATGGACTTGGAGTTTTCCAGCATGATGGATTTGGAGTTTTCCTCCATTTTCTGCATCATCATTGCAAACATAGCGTTGAAGTCCATATTGCTTGTAGCTGATCGTGTACTCATCTCCAGTTCTTCTTTTTCTTCGAAGTCATGAGTATTGATGTCCAGACCCAACCGATCAAACTCCTCCATTAGCCTCTTCTGCAGCTCCACTTTGTTACCAGATGTGGGCAGATCCAATTTGCACAACTCCTTTTTCAGTTGTTCCACTTTAAGCTCGTCGAACTTCATTTTACAATTTCACTTCTGACACCAATTGTTACGTTTTAACCTTTTCAAAACGTTTTCCGTAGATTCTTTAATTGTAATGAAGTTAGAACACTCAAGTCTTCAGTTTACAATAACCAACAGTTCAACACTTTATTTATTTGAACACACTATACTTGTAAACACTTTACTAAAAGAACAACACTTTCACTTATTCACTTTTTCTTACTTAAGACACTTTACACGTTAGCGCAGCTACAAATCGACTGACTGTTCAGCGTTGAGCTTCGCTGCTTTTATACTTCCAATGATCATTACTAGAACATTCTAGACGTTTACAGAAGCTAATCACGCCACATCTATAGTGCGATGTGCGATGACTCATCATGAACAAAAGATATACACACACACCGACATACATACACGCGGCAGTAAAACTCAAGCATCTGAGTCGCGCACATACATGCACACACGAATATTGTATCGTGCGGTGGTGGTTTCTTTTATTTCGCTGTTGTGCTTATTTATCCACACATGTGTGTCAGTATGTGCACACTCGCTGTGCTGCCGTTTTGTTTATCAACAAGCTTCGATGTATGCATGTGTGTATATACCTCCTGTGTTCATTTACAAATAATAACAAGACAATATACGCACATATAAAATAACGATGATTTAGTACGTTCTAGAACAATCACAATCGGTCCGTTCACGACCAAATTTGTAACAATATTAAAGAATCCACAAGAGGTTTAACAAAACCATGTCTTTTAGGACGTTTTGTCGCTTAATGCAAATTTTATAGGGCTTTTATTAGAAATTAGTTAAATCTCATTTGGCTTATTTTTGTGAGACATGGTATGAAGTTTTGTTGGTAGAATACTGTAGCATATATGTATAACTCGGTATCGGTTCGAGTCGACTTAGGTTACTATCGCTTGTGATCACAGGTACATTGTGTGTGAAATACGGTTTTTTATGTGGAGACACCCTTTAAGTTGTAAACTAATATTTTTTGATATTTTATGTGCTTGTATCTACCCATATCCCGTGATCACAGTGCGAAAGTTACAGCAAAAATTCTCTTTGCGTCCATTCTAGTCTTGTTTTTGTATTTGTTGTTGTAACGACACACACAGAGAGGACAAGTGCTGGGTGCTCATAAGACAACGTCAAAAAGAAGAATCATACGAAAAGAGCCATTGTTTAAGAACAATCAATTTTGAACTACTCTGCTGTAACCTACGGTGACTTACGGGATGTTAAAGCTGACTGCAGTGGTCCTTATAACTTATAATTATCTTATTTTTGTTGTGAGGCTAATGAACCGATAAAAAACGGCGGTATGAACCAACTCCCCAAACACAAAAAGAACTTAGTCCCCACTTCATTTGTTATATAAAAAATGTCTAAAAGGAAATGAACCAAGTCCCTAAAGAGGTGAATTAGTACCTCAAACAGAACTAAGCTGTGGTCCCAACTTGCAGCAAGCTCCACAAAAAAATGAACATAGTAAAAAATTTTACAATTTTAAAAAAAAAAATATTATTTTTGTTATTTTTTTCCTAATAACTCTAAAATTATTAACGACGCAAAAAAATTAATTTAGCAAAATTTAAAGCTGGCATAATATATAATTTTTTACGTATTACATGATAAAATCGGACACGCCGTTTTTAAGTTACAACTAGAGGTCTGGATTAACCTTTACGAAAATCTCATATTTTAGAAGAAAAAACTTCTAAAAAATAACTGTAGATAGAACAAGTAAGAGTGCTATATTCGGCTGGGCCGAATCTTAAATACCCTTCACAATGGTACATACATTCTGATTGATTTTTGGTGCGAAAAGTTGTTTTATTTGGCTTTTAAAGCCGATTTCTTGAAATATCGGGAGACGCTATATCTGGGGTATATATGCGCCGATTTTTTCTGAATTTCAATATCAGATCCACTACCGGGATTTAACACAGGCTGCAAAACTTTTATTTAAATAATTCCTAATATGCTCAAGTTCAACCACTGGGTGACACCAATTCTTTTTAATATCAATGAAATAAAGAAAAGCAAAATGTATTTCTTAATTATTTATCAGTTAACTTTATAGTAAAATTTATTTAACAAAAAATTGCATACATATAATTGCATTATTTTTGAATTATAATGCTAAACATTGACATTAAGTGTGATTTTCTTTTCAATTTACTTACATACATACGTATGTGGGTACATGCATACGTATGTATGTATCTATAATAGAAAACGCTAAAATAAATTCTTTATTATTGAATATTTTCAGTGTGTTCCATAAAACAATGATTATATATGTACATACATATACACATACATACATATTTACATTGCTTGCTTTTACAAAATTATTTTTTTCTTGTGCACGTTGTTGATGATCTATTGCGTATCATCATACACATGTGTGTGTGTATGTACATATGTAAGTACGTAGGGAAACCCAAAATGATTTTTTGTGTGAATGAATTTGAAGACGCAATTGTTTAAAAGAATTTCATTGCGTACCCTTTTTTCAACAATTCTTTATATCACTTTCATTTTCAAGCTCGTGTATACATATGTATGTACATACATACACATTTTTACACCAAAGCAAAAAAATTGTTTATGCTAACATACTTGCATGCATACATACATATGTAGATACATACATACCTACATACATACAAACGTATCTACATACATACATACATACATACATACATGCATACATGCATACATACATACATACATACATACATACATACATACATACATACATACATACATACATACATACATACATACATACATACATACATACATACATACATACATACATACATACATACATACATACATTCATACATGATCGCAAATATTATATACATATGTATATAATATTATATACATATGTATGTATGTACCATTATGATCGATTTTTGGTACCAAAAGTTGGGTGCATATGGGCCGATGTCCAAAAATTTTCTAATTTTGCCCCTAAACAGCCTGTATGTACCATTCCGACAAATTTTTAGTGCAAAAAACTGTTTCGGTTAGCTTCCAGGCCCGACTTCTTGAGATATCGGGAGGCGCTATATCTCGAACATATATGGGCCGATGACAAAAAGATTTCCAGTTTTGCTTCTGACTAACCTATATGTATCATTCTGATTGATTTTTGGTGCCAAAAGTTGTTTTATTTAGCTTATAGAGCCGATTTCTTGAAAAATCGGGAGACGCTATATCTCAGGTATATATAGACCGATTGCAGACATTTTCAAATTTTGCTTTTAAATACCTTATATGTACCATTCTGATCGATTTTTGGTACCAAAAGTTGTTTTATTTGGCTTTTAGAGCCGACTTCTTGAGAAAACTTGAGGCGCTATATCTCGAGTGTATATGGGCCGATGTCCAAAATTTTCGACGTTTGCCTCTAAATAGTCTATATGTACCATTCTGATTGATTTTTAGTGCCAAAAATTGCTTTGTTTGGCTTAAAGAGCGGATTTCTTGAAAAATCAGGAGTCGCTATATCTCAGATATATATGGACCGATTTCAAAAATTTTCCAATTTTGCTTTTAAACACCTTATATGCTCCATTCTAATCGATTTTTGATACCAAAAGTTGTTTTATTTGGCTTTTAGAGCCGACTTCTTGAGAAAACGGGAGGCGCTATATCTCGAGTGTATATGGGCCGATGTGGAAAAATTTTCCACTTTTGCCTCTAAATAGCCTATATATACCATTTTGATTGATCTTCGGTGCCAAAAGTTGTCTTATTTGGCTTATAAAGCCGATTTCTTTAAAAATCGGGAGACGCTATATCTCGGATATATATGGGCCGATTTCAAAAATTCCTTCATTTTTAGGATTTAATGAGCACTAAAAATGATATGGTTTAGTTTTTAAGAAAAAAATTTGTTTCAAAAATCTGAATACAAAAATTACACAAAATATCCCTCAAAACCCGGTTTTTTGAATATATCTCGGCTATCCGCGGACCTATCTTACTGAATTTCAATAGCAGACCCACTACCGGGGTTTCACACGTTTTAGCGAAAGAATGAGGTTTCTATCTCAAACCGTTTTCTCAGAAACGGTATTTCAACGACTACAGACGGACAGACGGACAGACGGACAGACGGACAGACGGACAGACGGACCGACGGACAGACGGACAGACGGACAGACGGACATCGCTCAATCGTAATCGCTATTGATGCTGATCCAGAATATATATACTTTATGGGGTCTTAGATGGATATTTCAATGCGTTACAAACGGAATCACAAACTTATATATACCCTTACACATTTATGTGAAGGGTATAAAAATAACTATAGATAGAATTTGAAATTTGTTGATTTTTGTACTTAGATAGGCCTAACACATCAAAAAAATAGTTTTTTTAGCTGTTGGGTAGTGTAATATGCAAAAGAAAATGTTTGAATATCTCACCGCAAAGACTAATACCATGTTCATACATACGCCTTTATTGAGGTAATCGGAATAAAGTCCATTATTGAGCTCAATATTCCATACAAAAAGTCAATAAAATTATTGCTCAATAAACTCTATATTGCTTTGAATATTGAGAAAAAGATGGAACACAACACTGTAAAAGATGTGTTTAATAAGCAAAAGTATACAATGCGAAATGAATGACGTGATAAATGTAAATAAAAGCAAACAAAACAAAATAATAGAAAATAAAAATAAACAATAAAAATAAAAACATTGCAGCATTTCCAAATTTTTATTTCTCTTTCTTTTTATTATTGCCGCTTTGGAGTCATAACATGAACGCACTACTTGTACAAGTTCCATATTTTTATTGTACAACACTAAAATCTTTTTAATAAAAGGCAGTTTTTCTTCCATTTTTCTCATTTGAAAATATTTTTCACTTTTTCTTTCTCACTACCAAAACAAAAACAACAACTTTTTTCCAGCTGTCTAATACTAATTGAGTTAGCTCAATATTTGTATGTATGAACGCAAAAAATATTATGTCAATAAACTGAATATTATCTCAATTAGAAATACATGTATGAACAAGGTATAATGAAAATAAATTTTCTAAAAAATATATTTTAATTTAACCTCGTGTGCTGTGAAAATGTCAACTCTCTAGCTCTTATCGTTGGGGAAAACGGCAACTCTGACTGACGCACAGGTCGGTCGGACAGCAAATTCTCAGTAAAATGGTTCCATTTTCACTCTGTGAGTACGGAATCCTAACAAGTATTGCATAAACAAAAACTTTGTTGGTAGAAACATTGTAATACTGTCTGTTTCCCAGTACTTCGCGTTTGTGTTGAGTATTTTTGAAGCTTGCAAAATAAACTTTGGCATTTCAACCATTTGAAGCTGCGGTGAGCCGCTCTTCTACTGCTACTTCGTATAAGCCCAACGTTGGGCAACCTTTCATTCTTACAGCTGTATTTGTAGTATTTGTACATCGTGTGGAAATTTTAGGTCTTTCCGTCTCACGTTTCAAAAGTTGTAGCTAATTTTCAAACAGCTGACCTTCAAACTACAAGGTGCTCTCGTGTATGGGCACCAAGTAAATTTAAACACACTGCGAAAATTTCAAGTTTCTATCTCTTGCGGTTCAAAAGTTGCCACCAATTTTCAAAATAAAGGTTGGCCCCATGTATAGTGTAGCATTTATGTATTTACTTTTTGTCACTTTTTGTATGTGACTAGGGTTTGGGGTTCGGGAATTCGCGGAAAAACGGGAAATGTTAAAATTGGATTTTATAACAGTAATATTTTATTTCTCCACATTTTTATTTTTTTACATTATTTCATGTAATAAAAAAAACTTTTGTTAAATTAATTTCAAAAATAACGGAATTTCATTCGAAAAATACGCTGTTTGTACATAAACATCACTTTTACAATAAACCGCCGAGACTCTAACCTCCTAGTAGCTGATGATAGAATCAATACTCTTTTTGCACAGCTTATGTTAATAAAAACACCATTTTCTCAAAACATAGCTGCGTCAATTCGAGATAAAGTTGGCCAAAGAAGTAATGAAGAAATGATAGCATTACTAAATTATTAAAAAATTCTTTACAATTATATGCGGAACCGCTATATAAACGGCTATTTGATCAATCACTTTCTGAATTGTCCAGCAGCGATTCTGATATATCTGACAACGAAATTAATGAATGTTTTAAAATTAAATTGAAAAATGCTATGAAAAATGCAAGGGCTAATCCAAAAATGCCCAAACTTCCTCAGGCTAATTTTCTAGGAAAAGAATTTACTTTATATGAAGCGAGCAATATTATAACTAAGAACGTAGATAATTTTTTTAATGCTTTACTAACAATAAAACCAACATCGGTGGATAGCGAACGGGTTTTCTCCGCTGCTGGGAATTTTGCAACAAAAGTACGAAACTGAACATCAATGCTTTAGTCGTACTAAAAACTTATTTTTTATTTCTGTTATGTTTATTTTTTATTTAAACACGATCTCAAATTATTTCCTTACAGTTATTTGTCTCTTTTTATTGCACAAATTGAATTAACATGTGCTATTTAATTTAATTAATTTTTGTTTTAAATGTACATGCACTTTATTATATAATTTTAAATAAAACCAATTAAAAAAGTTTATAACTAAAAATTACTTCTTTGTAGAAGAAGAATATTTCCCGGGATTCCCGGGAAATTTATAAATTTTCCCGGGAAGAGAAAAATTTCGGGAATTCCCAAACCCTGACAGCGCTCTGCAAAATTCCAGTCTCTATCTCTTACGGTTCAAAGGTCACAGCTAATTGCAGTTTATCATATGGGAGAGCAACTTTTAAGTTTTAACTTTTTGTTGTTTTTGCTATTTGTTGTTGTAGCGGCCGGGTAACTACATGTTCTCTGAACGTTTCAGCTTTATAGCTCTTACCGTTTGGGAGAACGGGGACTGTGCCCGCCGGACGGCCAGTTTCCGTAAAAGGGTTCCGTTTTTATTCTATGATTACGGAACCCTAAAAATTGCAAAACACTGAAGGGTAAAAAGTGAAAAAATCAGCAATAACTTTCGAGCCATATTAGATAAGGACGTGAAATATGGACAGGATACGTGGTTACAGTTGGTCTACATTAACAAATATCAAAAGTATATTTCAACTCAGGGCAGTAACCCTTAGCAGGGGCACCACAATTTTCCAGGCGGAATTATATGCTATACTGGGAGCTGTAGAGGTACTATCCGAAAGGGGATACACAGGAGTCAAAATCAAGATACTCTCCGACAGCCAGTCGGTACTCAAGGCCCTGAGTGGCTATTCGTTCACATCCAGGACAGTACTAGAATGTCACGACAGGCTAAATGAACTGGCCACTCACAATCAGATTACTCTGATATGGGTGCCAGGTCATGAGGGGCACAAGGGTAACGAGTTGGCTGATACCTACGCAAAAAGGGGAGCCAATGGGGTTTTTATTGGACCCACTCCATCCTTTGGCTTTAATAAGCTCCTCCTCAGGGGGGAGATCAGAAAATTGACAACATCCATCACAGAGAAACTGTGGAATGACACTAGGGGTCTGGAACACTCGAAGAAATTTCTTAGCTTTGATGCCAAGAGAGCGGATCTCGCTCTAAAATTAAATAGGAAGAATCTAAGGACACTGTGTGGGGCGCTAACAGGACACTATACCTGCAGGAAACATCTACACAGAATGGTACTATCCAGCACGGCAAGCTGCAGATTTTGCGGAAAAGAAGAGGAGTCAATGGAACACTTGATTATTGAATGTGTGGCACTTGGCCACAGAAGATACAGGCTGTTGCAGGCCTATACATTGGGTTCACAGGACTTGCAAGGGCTTCCACAGAAGGAGCTAGTACTGTTTCTTGATGTATTAAACTCGTGAGGGAAAAGGGTTGCACAATATCATTATTGGTCGCAGTGCAAAGGGCCATCCTGGACCAACCTAGCAATAATAATAAATAAAATATTTCAACAATAAATACTAAAACTACGAAAACAATAAATACCAAAAATAACAGCAAAGCAGTAACCATGTCATTGTCGTTATCAACCATAAAATTGTCATGTCTGGCCATGATATTGTCATTTCATTTTCAAAAATTGCCATTCCCATCAATATTAGTAAAGAAAAAGTTTTAGGATAACCATATTGCTGTCAAACTTAATCATAATGTTATCGTGAGGAACCATGTTTTCGTTGAGTTTAGCCAATATAGTCATGTACAACCCGCAATATAACGTTAATACAGTTGAATTTGACAATAGTATGGTTGTAAATTACATTGGCAATAGTATGTTTGGTTCGGTCAATAGTATGGTAGGAAATGACAATAGTATTGTCAGATGCGACAACGATATGGTTGAAAATGATAATAGTATATTATGCAATTGTTTCTGAACTGCGTGCTCTATTTTTATTGGCTTATTTAAAAAATATTCCATGTTTGTTAAACGTTCATTTGGCAAATTATGTATAGATATTTTCCAAATATATTTTTAAAAATAAGTCGGCCATACTAAACGTTCGTAATAGGCCTTAGTGTGGTTATTGTGTCGCCTTTTTGTTCCGTATAGTCAAACTTTTGCAATATTGTAAAGGTTGCATTAAATTTTGTTAAATGAATAGTGTGGAAGGTATATATTACCAGATATTAAACAGACAAATTAGCAACAGTTAATCCTGACTTATTCATTAACTAAATGTTCTGTTTTTGTGTTACAATTTTTGTTTTGTCTTTTTGCTTAATCGAACGTTCACAAACTCTCCCCATTTAAGTTTTTCATCCACCAATCCCTCTTTCCTATTTCCAGTACAATACAATGCGTCTATAGGGGCCATCCCCTGACTACTAGTCCCAGTCTAAAAACAAAATAGTATGGTCACACATGAAAAGATTATGATTGAATATAACTATAACTATGGCTAGCGAACACAATTATTAAATTATGCATTAATTATTATTAAAAGTATGCATTTTTTTTTTTTAAAATTAACATTGTACCCCCAATTTTTGACTTGGATTTTAAATGCCATTTCAATTTAAATTTGATTTAAATACAAAATTGAGTCAAACAGTTGCTATTTAAATCAAACTTAAACGGCCTGCCGTGCCCATTTAAAATCGATTTAAGTTTTTCGTACTGCCATATGATTTTGACAGTTTGGTTTTGTTCTGCAAATTAAGAATATTGCACATGTTTTTTTTTTTTTTTTGTTTGTTTCATAATTTGATTTTTTATTACTTCCAGAAGGTAATCAACTTCTGTGCCAGTGAAATTGGGAGTTCTTTTATCACTTTTGCTACTCATTTTAATAATTGTTACAAAACAATTTATTATTTTCTAAACTTTTCACAATTTAACTTGCTTCCAAATTTGTTTAAAATGCTGTTTTTTATTGACTTATCGATAATTTTTTGACACACATTGTGCTGCCGTACTTTTATTACAATTAATTACCAAAAATAATTTTAGACTGTAAAACAGAAAGTTATTTTAAATAAAACTTAAGTTTTAAGGAAAATTTACTAATTTTGTATTTAAGTCTCAAGTCAAAAATCGGGGGTTAGTCAGTAGCCATATATTTCAACAATAGTTTGTTGGACAGTAGAATCTTCGCATATGGTTACTTCAACCTTATTTTTTCTTTACATGCAAGCTAATTTTTATATGGAATCAACTATTACGCGCCAAGAAATGTTTCAACCAGCGTGCAAGCCCAACTTCTTGAGAAGCTGGTTTTTACTATGTATTGGTTATATCGACCGATATCAGAATGCTTATTTTATTATATCATCACTTTTGGTGGGCCAAAAATATTTTCTGTTAGCGTTCATGGTTTAGCTTCTTGGGAAACCGGTTTTGACTACGTTTTGGATATAAAGGAACTGATACCAGAAATGTTAATTTTTTTTTTGGCTTTTACTGACCTCATTTTGTTATAACATCTATCTGTTGGCCCCAAAACAGTTCGCTTGCAAGTCCGATTTTATATGAAATCGGCTAATTTTACTTTTTTACTATAAGGGGGCTTATTTTACTACAACATCAACAATTTGGTGCCAATAATTTTTTCAGGTCGCGTTCTACCCGAATACTTGGATATCGCTAAATAAAGCAAAAATAAAAAACAAATTTAAAACAACAACTGCATTTTTTTCTTTGCCTTTTGTGGTTTTTGGGCTATATCTCAGTTATTCATGAACTGATTTTATTGAATTTCAATAGCAAGTACATGACACCATATATACGTTATAGGGTCGGAAATTAAAACCGAGGAAATTACAAACGGAATGACACGCTTGTGTATACCCAGTTAACAGTTGTTGTGAAGTGTATAAACATTTCGAAAGGGCCACGCTGAATGTGATTCATGTAGACAGTTTTTGTTGAGTATCTAATTCTCACTGAGTATCTGATTCGCTTAAAAGTATTGAAACAAAAGTTTCACTGTTTCAAAAGAGAGTTGAACAAGTTGTTGCAGCAAATTTTTGATAGTATGGACGAGCAGTAAGTGAATTTAAAACTGTACTTTGCCTTGTAGTTATTCGCGGCATACTAAACCGTAATTGGAAGGGCTATTGTTTTGCTTTGGAAATAATTATTAATTAGAAAATCACTTTATGCTTTTTGATTAATTGAGCAAAATGCATGATAACTAACAGATCATCAAGTGGATAATCCAGTACGAGCAGATAATCCAGTACGCACAAATCACAATCGTGAAAAAATGTTTGAGCTAAAACTAAATTATCACCCAAAAATTTTATTACTCATATCAACAACAAAAAAAAAAAAAAAAACTAGAAAAAATAGAAGAAGAAAACACTATTTGGAACTCATTGTTTTTATTCTGTGTAATGTTCTTTTTGGAAGTTGTGCGTGCAGTAATAGTTTTATTGTCTACGCAAGAATTTCTTCCGCAACATTGAAGACCATCAAGTACTTATCGTGTTAATTTACCAGCAGGAGAACTACTCGCCCTTGTTAAAAATGTTACGTTGGAAGTAACACAATCCCCGGAGCCACTCTGCAGGAAGAACAATATTGCGCGTGATAAAAAAGGGGGTTGTAAAAAATTCAAAGTGAAAAATGCAGGGTTGTGGATTGTTGTGGCGGAAGGAACAAAAATAGTAATTGAATGACTGCCAGTGCGCAAAACACAACAAAGGTTAAAGTGAGTGATATGAAGCAATGCAGGACAAGGTTATAGATAATGACAGTTGGTCGTGAAAAGCAACGGCAACATAATAAACCTTTTTACTTTTGGCTCCTTTTTTCAGAGTTATCCCCTTGTTCACTGCACGGTAAACAGCCTCAAGTTCGGCTTTTGTTTCTAGTTATCAAATTAAATTTGCTGTGTGTTTCTAATAAACCCCTTGAAATTGCGATTTGATTGACTACTGATCCCCTTTGTTTATTTGTGTTTTCGGATGACAACAGTTTTAATAAAGATGATGACGACTATAATGACTATTGAAGTGCTCGCATTATATATAAACTATCCGAACACGAACTGAGCTTCCATCCCGGCTGCTTCATCTCAATGTACTTCTGTCAAAATGTAATGCGTTGGCATGGTGGGTGAAGTGTGTGCAATGTGGCAAGATGACATTGATAGCTGTGGCGTATTTGTTGCAATGGTTTTGATTGCTACAGTGCCATGTACAAAAGTTGAACTTTACAATCACCATATGATGAATATTAAATTATGATGCCATTTGTATGCATTCCTTTCTTTTGATCCCAATTTTCCATATGTTAACTGAAAATAAGCCTTTTGAATTTAGTACAGAAAATCCTAAAAGATTACCATACATTAGCATTGATAAACTTGTCAAATTGCTGACCACTGTTTTAGCTTAATATTAAGATGCTGATTTCGATGGCACCATTAGTTTGCCGTAGTGGCTCTTGTTTTGTGTTACCCGCTTACTTTAAAGCCTGAAAATATGTGCCGGCTCATAACCTACGAAAACGTTTCCTTTATTTAAATATACTCACATCTGGGAATATATAAGGATATACATATATCTGGTACTGCAATGAACACTTATTTTGATTTTCAAATTTTTATACAAAAGGAGCATAGATTTATTTCTTCAAACACTAGCAAAATAATAACAAATGGAAAATATGTTTTCCATTCCTTCGGACTGAAAAATTATTTGCAGTAAATATTTATTTGATCCAACAGCTTCAATTACAAATACAATTCATTTAATTTACTTTATTTAGAATTGTACCGAACAAAGCTGTAGTACATTTATATAACTCGTAATCAGGTTTAAGATCAGCCCCTAGACCATTCGTTATGATAATATTAAGAAAAAAAAAGCCAATATGGGGTACTGGATGTTTCAAAGGCTGTTCGCTTCTAGTCAGCACCGTAAAATTAATAGGGAACCATCTGGGGGTTGTATTTATGTACATGAGCCCAATTAAGAATTATATGTATAAATGATAACAGCATTTTTCAATATAATTAATCACAGGTGGCCGCATCCCAATTTTCCAAGATATTTCGCTCCCGATCAAAACTCATAGCAAACCAAATATCCCTTTCCAACCCGCCTGATCCGAGAATATAAATTCAATCCATTTTAATATAATAAACATAATTCCAGGTGTTTGTGAATGATCAACATTTTAAAGAAAACAAGAAAAGTAAAGTTGAAGACTTACTGGCTGGAGTACATAACATGGCTGTTTCACGACCACCACGTCACTCATCAGCATCTAAATTTGCTTCGAACCCGTTGCTCCGTCCTGTTGGAACCCCATGTTCTCCAGACCTAATTTGTTTAACTGCGGCAGAAAAAAACTCGGTTACCATAGCCCTATAGCGCGTTGTCAATTGACCAGCAGCATCCTCGAAAAAAAAAATGCTCGATGCAGTCATTTTGAGCGACTCCTCGTGTATCACTCGGATTTTCGGTGCCCCAGAAGCGACAGTTTTGCTTGTTCACGTACCCGCTGATATGGAAATGAGCCTCATCGCTCATTATGATTTTAGTCGAAAAGTCGTCCACTTCGTCATAGACATGATTATATTCCGCCTTCTTGCGGAGTGTATCGCTCCATGGCTTATTCACCTGTATTCTACAGCTGTGTAATTCACAAATGTAAAAACAGATTTGACATCGGCCGCCATTTGCAAAAATAAGAGCAACTTCCAATAGGGTGATTTCATTTCGCCCACCTTGTATATATGTATACATACATATATTATTTTTTGTTAATCCAAATAAATAAGTACTTGATTTTCGATATTGCGTCAGGGTGAACACAGCACTCAGAAAACTGACATAAAAATACTCGAAGAAGAGTCAAGTGAAATTACAAATACATATGGCTTGTAAATGACTGAAATTATATTCTTAAATAACATAAAAAAGACTCACAAACACACTGATAAGTTACTCGTAAAAAGCTCGTTAGCAATTATAAAACGCATGGAAAAACGACTAGAAAAAGGGTAACAAATGAAGGACTAATAAATGATCAGAAAACGATTCAAAAAATACCTTAAATAATACTGGAAAAGCAAAATTTTCGAAAATTACTCTAAACTAATATCGAAAAGGGCTCATAAATAACTTATCAAAAAGAATAGCGGGTATTCACGTTTTTCTGTGGACAAACATATATTTTATGTTCATAAAATGCGCTCATATTCCGTCTCTTTAATCGCGCAGTAGAGTGAAAAAAAAAGACTCGAATTCAACTAAAAAATCCAAAATATGCTGGATGGGTAATTACAGGTACTTGTAAGAAAAAATATTTCTTTTCAAATTAAAGGTAGTATAAAGAAATAGTTTTCTTTCCAGTAAGATGTTTGTTTAAGAAAGTATGCTTTGTATTTATTGTTATAATCAACATTTTGTTTTATGCGTATTTGTTTGTTGGTGTATGGAGAAATATTTTCTTTTTTTTTAATATTATTTGGTTTTTTCCGACCCCTTTTTTTCATTTTATATATTTATATTCTTGAGCTAAAATATTGAAAACTGTTTGTTGTTATTTTTGTTGTTAGAAAAAACTAAACTGAAAAAAATTTTTGGAACGAAGTTCCTTAACGCGGCTTACTGGTAGTGGAAATTAGCAGAAATCATCACGAAAGCTTGTGAGCTGTTTATATGTATTGGTGTACTGTCGACAAGCAATTGTATATGATGGGCGGTGTCTCCACTGACAGCAGCGGAGACACCTACCAATAAATATTAATTAGTTGGAAAACGTTCCAAAAATTTAAAGAATCATAAAATTTCAAAAACAACACAAAATAAAACATACAGATTTCAACTTGTATTACATTCAAAGATGAAAAAAAAAAACGTAAGGAACTTCGTTCCTAAAGGGGGCCCCCTACCGCATTTCTTTTTTTTAATATTATATTATAGCCGTGAAGAAGTTATCGGAAGAAGAGCGAAATATCTGCAAATAAAATAAATGACTAGAGGGACCCATAGCTCCAAAAAATAATATAATATTAAACTAAAAAAAGGGTCGAATAAGATTAATAACTAATATTATTATTTTTTATAACAATATGTTTTATTAAGTATTATTTTTAATACTTTGAAATTTACATTATAATAAATATACTTAAGTAAAATTTTTAAATTTCCTGAACAGAATTGTTTGCCATGATATTTAAATAATCAACTCTATCGTGGCTAAAATGGGATATTTTCGTGCTATCGGGAACTTCACGGGAACTCATGTTTGTGCTACCAGTGCGTAGTGAATATACATATATAAAAGTAAAAGAAATATATAAATAGCATATTATCAGTCTACCTTGTAAATAAAAACTGTGTAAAGCTGTTTAATTCTAATTAAAAACTAAAATAAATAATTAGAATCCATGCAATAATTTTACTACAGGACAAATAATCTAGATAGACAACATCGCCTTGTCAAAAGAGATGAATCTCTTGGAATTATCTGAAACATTGTAGTAACTATATTTTCATTCAGCTAAAAACTCTTGCAAAAAGTTTACAAAACTACAATCAATAGATCTGATACATATTAGAATTATCTTGAACACGAGTTTATTTTGCTATTTATCAACAAGCTGAGAGTAAACTTTGATATTCTAAATAAAAGAAATAAATACCAACATAATGAACACATTTCCTCAACAAAAACGATGTGAACAAATCAAAGGCAAAAACGAAAATAGTACTAATAAATAAATTCAGTCAAGTACGAGGCTGGCTCGCACACTTAGGGTTCCGTACGTATCGAATGGCATATGTGAATACATATATTGTATACATTTCATCTGTCTCTCTCTCTCTTACAACTTGAGAGTTACGTTTAATTGCTACTTTATGTTGTATGGGGACACCTAGTAGTTTTCGACTTGTTGCTATTGTTGTCATTTGCTGTTGTAAGGCATCTGGGAATACAACACTGTGCGAATTTCGGCTCTCTATCTCTTAGGGTTCGAGAGTTATAGCTGTTACTCTACGTTGTAAAGGGACACCTGGTAGTTTTACAGTTGTTGTAGTTTTTTAGTATTTGTTGTTGTGGAGCATATGTGAATACATATATTATGCAAATTTAATCTCTCTGTCTCTAACGGTTCGAGAGTAACGGCTAATTGTTACTTTAGGTTGTATAGGGATACCTGGTAGTTTTCGACTTGTTGTTGTTTTTAGCATTTGTTGTTGTAGGGCATATGTAAGTACATACATACACTGTGCGAATTTCAGCTCTCTATGTTTTACGGTTCGAGAGTTATAGCTAATTGTAACTTTTCGTTGTATGGGGACACCTGGTAGTTTTAGATTTGTTGTTGATTTTAGTATTTGTTGTTGTAGCAGCAAGGTACAGGATTGTTTTCTTTATAAATATGTTTATACACGAGTATTCAAATATGAACTTAATTGTTTATTTGCTTTAAGAGCCATTGAAATGTATTAATTCAGGTCCAAAAATGAACCTTTTCAAAAAATATTTGCTGTATTTCTCAGCTGTCTATATGCCGACGACATTTCGTTGGTGCTAATCAACTCATCAGTAGACTTGAAAAGTTCTTAAAAGTTTGTTTGAAACTTAACTACTTATTTCATAATTCCCATGAACAGAATGAGAATCATTTCATTATGAAACAAACTTGTAGTAGAAACGAAAACGGCATAACCTTTTACGTTTTTTACTTTTTTTTTCAACTAGTGAATGGCAACACTTGGCTCATGTCTGATTTGACAGATAATTAGTTTTATCCTTCCGCTGAACGAATATGGTTGTGTATACGCTTGAACAACGCTGGGAAATATTGTGACATTACTTCATAGATGCCCAGTAGTGGCTGATATCAACAAATTAAACTCACACGTATTATTACGCTCTTTTGTTTGATCGTCAATCAACCAATAGGAAATCACCATGTTGAGTGAGAGAGACAAACTACACTAGCAGAAATTCTGTGTCTTATTATTGCGATATATTAATGATGTCAGCCGAAAAGTATTTTATGTTACAAAATGCTTTTGATAACATGCAATGTCTTATTTGTCATAAGACATTTAAAAAAACTAAGAAATATTATTTAAAAAAAAACATTTTGAAGATGTTCACAAGGACATGAATAAAATGAATAGCAAATTGTTTTCTTCCAGTGTTATTTCGTCACTCTCACCAATACTACTACCATCGGCATCTATGCATTACTTTGAAAATCATGGTAATGTTGCAGAATGTGTGCGAAAAATGCGTTCGGATTTTGGAAGAAGAGTACCGTCAGTACTGGAAGTACCGTCAGCTCCGTATGTTCGTTATCTTGAGAAAAAAGTTAAAGAAACTGGCATCCTCATCGATAAACCAAAGCGTGAAAAGCCAAAAAGAGTGCGTACACTCGAAAATATTGCTGCTGTGGCAGAAAGTGTGAGTGAAGCGTCATCAACATCAATCCACCGTCTTTCTTAACAATTGAACATTTCGGAGACATCATTGAGACGAATTTTGCATAAAGACCTTGGTGTGCCATACAAAGTCCAATTGGTTTAAAAAAAAGTTATTTGGCGGACCCTTTACAATGGGAAAATTTTAACTCTCTTTCTGTCACTTATAGCTCAAAAGTTACAGCTAATTATAAAATTAAAGGGACGGATGGTCAGCGAGGTCTCATTTATAGGGTTCCGCTTTACTTTACGAATACGGAACCGTATTACTGTCTAAGAGAATATTTTTTAGATGACGAATTGAGTTTCATCAGAATTTCTTGGGAGCGGATCTTAAAAGTGTACAAGACAATAACTAATTGTTCTTACAAGTAACTAAAAATGTCTGCAAATTTATTGTCAACTGAACTGAAGAAACACGTATTTATGAATTTTTAAGTATCTGCCACAACATGTATGTATGTTCAAATCTGCCTTAAGCCAACGAGAGATATAAATAGAGATATAAATTTACTAAAACAAAACTCAAAGTTTGCTTAAAAGCCAACACATTTTTTCCCCTTTTTCAAGTCAGCACAATAGCATCAATTGATTTTAAGTGTTCACTAAATTATGTTTTCTTTATACGTATGTATATCGCTGCTTAAACATGCAAAGCCTCTAGTGCCCCAAAAATCAGTTAGCGCTAAGACTGCAGTTTAACAAATTTTCTATAATTTCATTGTTTTTAAAATTTGCTGTAGTACATCAGAGAACTATTTTGTATTGTTTGTTTGTTAAACAGAGAAATTTGGCAACGCTGCAAAATATGTCAAACAGCTGATGTTTTGCACTGTTTGATGGAGGAAGTTTAAATACTACATTTTCCTCGTTCAAATGTGATTAACAAATTTACTAGTTTAAACGTAAATGAAACCAAACTCAAAGATGAATTTACACTTTTGTTTTTGATTGAGGATTTAATGTCATAATGCACAATAAGTAAGAATAATCTCGGCTTTGCAGTGTTGCCCAACAACACTAAGTCCAATTTATCACAAGATCCCGGGAAAAAGCACAATTTAATCATTTTGGTGAAATTCTCAAGTATTAATAAAATCGACTAATTGTTTTGTAATAATAAATGCACTCATTTGTTTTAAATCAACTTGTCAGTATTGTGGCGATAGTATATGCCAGTAATGCAAATTTTCTTAATTGTTAACATTATTTTAATTTGTGTTCAAGTTTTTACTTGTCAGTAAAATTACTTTGAAATAGAATTTCTTAAAATACATAGAACGCTTTGTGTATATCTAACATCACGTTGAGACAGACCCTTTTATTGCGATTATCACAATAAATGCCATTATTGAGCTCAATATTCTGTATACGAAATCAATAAAGTTACTGCTCGATAAGTGCAAAATTGTTTTAAGCATTGAATAAAATCAGCCGATGTTTCTTTAATTCCCAAGTTCAAAAGTTTTATTTTCTTTATTTTATAGACTCGTAAGCGCTCTTTTTGTCAAATTTTGTCAACTAAAGTGAAGGCAAATTTGTTTCACAACTGGAAAATGCTTATTGCTACCTAAGAGCATGAAAATATTCAGATAAAGCAATAGATGAAGTTCCAAGTCCAAAAAAATCTATCTCAGCGAATACTGCAATAGAATACAAACAAGACTGCAACAATAATATTGTGTTTTCGGAATTGAAGTGTGTTTGCGCAAAAAAAAGTATGATTGTTTTTTGTCTCCCCTGTAAAATGTTACAGTCTAAATATGAATTATTGTATACATCATCTGCAAATTAGTAATCAAACTATTGAGACCTCATAAGTCTTTAACAAAAATTTTTATTAGTTTATTTTTATATTATTTGATCTTTATATTGTTAAATTAATTATTCAAGCTTTTGAGCTTTGGTTTTTTTTATAAAAATAATTTCAAACAATTATTTATTTATTTTCAATATTTTGCCAACAATTTGTTGGCATCTTCGGAAAATAATTATAAAACTCAAAAAACAAAAAACAAATTATTGAAAAAATTTGATTAACAAACATTCAAAACATTCAAAACATTTACCACCTTAAAATGTATTAACAACATTCATGAACATATGTAAATATAAAAATACAAATTAACATACAAGTTCTACGACCAACATTTTCTATTTTAACGTTTACAACATGTTTAATACTAAAAAATAATAAGTTAACATTTCAAATGTTGCTGCTAGACTAACATAATGTTTATAAATGTTAATATTAAGTTCTTACCGTCTAATTCATAAAAATTATAACAGGTTTATAAAGCTCTTATTTGACAGACTTTCCATACAAATATGTCAAATAACAGTCTTATAAGCCTGTAATAATTTTTATGAATTAGGGGGTTAATCTTTTCTTAACTAAATATCTATCTAACTCTGAGCTAAATTGTCAGTATCTACTTTAAAATTTATTCTCTGTGCTGCTGGTGTGTTAATCTCTAACATTTCTAACATCTAACGATTTTTATAATTTTTTCTGTTCTTAATACTGAAACATTTTCAAAGTAAAGCTTAGTTTAGACGATATGTTGAATCAGCATATTTATGCTGAAAATTATGTTTAAGTGCCATCATATCGTGTAAACGCAAAATCTTTACCAGCATACGTATGTTTAATAACGTTTGCAAACAATTTGTTAACAACACCAACAAATATATGTTGGCAATTTTAGCATATCGTATGAACAGTATGTTTTTAGTATTTGACTAATTTCCTGCGTATGCTAGCTGATATGCCATTTGTTGAAAATGCTGTTTAAGCTTTTCAGCATATATCTAATTTGTATGCATATTTGCCGAATGGCTTTGTTAAGTCGCCGACAATTTTCGTTTATGTAAATATACATATATCTTCTTCAAAATTTGCAAACGAGCACAAACGTAATGAAATGAAATTCAATGAATTAATTGCTCTCAAATTAAAAAACAATAAATAGCTCAAGGCGAATTCATACCAGGTGGTTGCAAGGGAATTTGTAAAATGAAAAAAATACATGTATTTCATTACGTATATTTCAAAGTGAACAAACAACTAGAAGCCAAAATAATCACCTGTGTTTCAAGTCCAACTGGTATGAATTCTGCTTGAAATAGTTGGAATAATCAACAATCAACGGCAAGGCGTTGATTACATGCATACATCCGGATTTCAACCGCCGCCCCACTTTTGTTTTCAGCGGCTGCCACGATGAAAATTAATTGGCACAGATCTTCGAACGTCTTATAATTCTTTGTATAATTTTGCACAAAAACCTTCATCTGCCCGCCGTTCTACCCATTTTCTTTTCCAAACTCGGCTTCTTTTTCCTTTTACTTCACTCTCATCACTATCAAAAACAAGGACTGCACAAGCAATAGCAAGCGATATTTCTTCCGAAGACATTTTTTTTTATATTAAAAACACGAATTTTCTGCAATAACGCGTTGTATAAATAGAAAGTAGTATCAAACTTATTTTACAAGCAAATGTTTATACGATTCAGCATAATAACCATGTAATTATCAACATATCGTATAAACACAAAAATTGTATGCTAACTCTTGACATTCCATTTGCTGAAATATGTTGAATTAAAAAATTTGGTAGTTTCAGCATATAGTGTAAACACCTAGCATATGATATGTGATGACATATGCATTTGATGTTATTTTTAATCATACAGTTGTTAGCATATATATGCTGATTCAACATATCGTCTAAACTAAGCTTAAGGATTCACTATCTTTTAACGTAGAATAATGAGAAGACAAGTTTGTTATTTGTGAATTAATATGCCTATTCTTTTGGTCTGATTTATGCCTTGCGATTCTTGTCCTTGATTTATTCTTTGTAGTACCAATATAAACTTTATTGCAATTCTCTTGATCATTTCCCCGACAAGGAATCTTATACACCAAATTTGACATATCCCATTTATCAATCCTATCTTTGGTCTTACTAAAAATGTTATCCAATCTGTTTTAACTTCTATTAGCAATTCTATATATTGTTCCTCGTTATATACTATATTAGATCTTGCCAATCTTTCTGATAATCCTGGTATATACGTGAGAGTCTTGAAAATCTTTGGGTCTCTTCCACTAATCATATTTTGAGTTCTCCTATTTATAAATTGTTTCACAAGCTTACTAGTCAAATAACTAAGAAAATTATTTTCTTTGAATATATTTTTAATTTTAATAATGTTTCTATCATGAAATTCTTCATCACTAATTGTAAGAACCCTTTCCACGAAATTTTTAGCTGTGTTTACTATTATATTTCTACTATGCTTTGAAAAATAGTTAATTATTCTCCCAGACGCTGTTGATTTTGATACCAATCTAGAATTAATCTATTATTTCTCCTAATTACCACTGTATTCAAATACGGCAATCTTGAATTTCACTCCTTCTCCATTGTAAACTTAATACCGTTATTTCCGCTTAATTGCACTAAAAATCATGGAACGAAGTCATTCAGTATACCTGTCTATGTTAAAGTACCCGTTTAATTGAGTTCCCGTTTAATTGCGTCACAAGTCGTGCATTTTTAGAAACTCAATTAAGCGGAAATAACTGTATTAGAGTTAAAACTATTCAACGTTGTGAACATATCATCAACTGCTACTTCCGGAATAATACAAAATAGATCATCCACATTGTTATTCATAAACGAACAAAAGCAAATGAGTAAAATAGTAATTATTTTCTGTTCTGGCAATACCCACATATTTTGCGGCTTGTTATGTAAAAAGATTCGATTCGATTGTCAATACAGGTTATGGTTTTTAAAAAATGATTAATAATAAAATTTACATTTTATCTTTTAAGCAAAAAGGGATACAAAAGGAATTTGTCTGTTTGTTTTTTTTTCTAATTTTATTCTTGGACAACGCATATGATAGTTGGATGTTGGTTTGTACTATTGTATGGAAATATATGTACGTGCGCGTATGTATGCTTATACAGGGTGGGGCAAAAATAACCTTCCGATGTTTTTTGGCTGCAATTATATAAAAAAAAATGAAAACCTTTGGTTCTTCTTGCGGATTATTTTTATTTGGTCTTTTAATTTTTTTTACATCAAGTCGAGAATATGATGTCATATATATAAATGGCCGCCGCCACAGTTGATTGTCATTCGAGCCCTTTTTATAGCATTTTCTATTACATTGGCCAAAACTTCCGGCGATAGGTCCTCACATTCTTGACAGATATTGTCTTTAAGAGCTGCAAGAGTCTGAGGCTTGTTGACATAAACCCGCGACTTCAAAAACCCCCACAAAAAGAAGTCTGCAGCGGTCAAATCAGGCGATCTTGCTGGCCAGTGCAAATCGCCAAAACGGGAGATTAGGCGCCCAGGAAATGCATCCTTCAGCATATCGGTTGTGGCACGTGCAGTGTGTGCCGTAGCACCGTCCTGTTGGAACCATATGTTTTCAATCCCAATTCATTAAGTTGCGGCAAAAAGAACTCGTTGATCATTGCTCTGTAGCGCTCACCATTCACAGCAACCTTTTGGCCGGCGACATCTTCGAAGAAAAAAGGTCCGATGACTCCTCTGACTCTGAGCGGGTGTAATGGCTCTTCGTGGGTTACACGCGGAATTTCAGTGCCCCAGAAGCGCAGATTTTGCTTATTTACATCCCTCATCCAAAGTCACCGACCGATTATTAGTCAAATAAATAGTCACCAATATTCCGCGTTCTGAAGCAGTGTAGCGCAACATTGTTTATTAACGTGTATTTCGCATGTGTTTACTACACAAATGTCAAAACAGAACTGACATTCGTGGCTAATCGCAAAATTTATAGCATTTTCTGATAGGAGGATTACTTTTGCGCCACCTTGTACATATGTATGTACGTAAGTACATACAAATAGATTGGGATTGTTTTTTAAAGAATTATTGAAGCAAAACACAGACACACGTTCATTTATATGAATATACAATTGCAGAAAAAATTAGATCGAATAATTAACTTGAAGAGCGAGTTTGTTTTGATTCTTTTGATTTAAGATACATCACTACATTTTTTATACATTTTTCCTTCATTTTAGATACTGCAGCAAAGTTTAATAACTTCTTTCGACAATATGAAAATGAAATGTAATGTGCAAGCGTAGCGATGGAATCAGGCTTCAAATTTATAAGAGATTTTTAAGTTGATATATGTTGTTTCAAATAAATCAATTTATTGTGTGCTTGTAGCATACAACCACTGAGAGTGAGTCAATGATAAAATGTTCGCTAGTGTTCACTTTCAAGAGATTTCGCTTACAAGAGCTTAATATAACCTTTATGAATTAGACCGTTAAAATATATATACACTTAGAGCCTTTGAGTGTTAAGCCAACGATATGTATGTTTTATTCCAGGGAGATCTATTGAACAAAGTGGAAATCAGACAGTCACTTGAACTTTTTTAACTTTTCGCGTTGATGGTGTTTGTCTGCGAGTCTGTACTAAAATGAAATTCAAACACATTCATAATACAGTCAAAGCCCGGTATAGCGAATACTCAGTTTAACGAATATCCGATAGGTATAACGAATGGCGAAATTTTTACATTAACTGCCTTATATAGTGAATGGCAAAAAAAAATCTCGATTTCACGAATGACAAAGCAAAATACATTAAAAAATCGTTACAGAACCGTTAGATTGTGTGTGTTTTTGGCTTCTTTGCTTTGTATTGAAAAAACACGTGTGTGTGATGCGTTGCTTTTTTCGTTAAAATCACAGTAGTTTTGTTTGGTTCATTTTGAAAACGAGATGTCGATTTCTTAAGACATGAATAATATGAATAAAAGGTAATAATAAACCTACACATGTTAATAGCATTCCAATATGTATATGCACCTAAGTACAGTATTTTTCGGTAATTGCACATCAAAATTTGCACAATTTTTTGTTCAATTAACTGGGGAACCAATTAGCCGATACCCGTTTAATTGAACAATTCGTTCAATTACAAGAACCCTATTTAATTGAACAGTTTTTTTTACCTTAAACGAAAAAAAAAAATGCAAGTAACAGCAAAAAATGTACATATATGTGTATAGTAAAGATGCCACCCAGTGTTTTTCACAAATGATGTCAAATATGTACATATGTGCAAAAATGCCAGATTATTTTTCAATGCAATTAACCGGGTAAAAGTAAGAGGAAATTTATTTTTGATGACATGAATTTTGAACGCATTAAGCGGGAAAATCAATTAACCGGGTTCAATTATCCGAGGAAATTCACATGGTGTTCGTATGCAATATTTTTTTTGCCCGATCATGTGGTTCAATTAAGCGTGGAAACCAATTAACCGTAGGGTCAATTAACCGAAAAATACTGTATGTACATTTATCATTATTAATGAATTTACATAGTAAAAATAAAAACAATTCTTAAATAAACGTTAAAATATCAATTAAAGTTTTATTTCTACACTAAGTTATCAATACAATTAAATTTTGATGTTTTTAAAACTGCGGACCACCACTTTTATAAAATTTTAACATAAAAAATGACTGTTCGATATAACGAAAATCTCGGTATAACGAAAGGTCTGAAAATTATATCATTCGTTAAACCGGGCTTTGACTGTATATTGCTTTTTTCCGTTTCCAAAAGAAGTGGCAAATGCCTAGTGAAAATATTTCATTACAATTTCTTAATGTAGTGCAAATTTGGCTAAAATATTGTGGAATTAAACTTCGTCATCTAAAAACAGTGAAAACTAGACGGTTTTAATTGGCGTAATTATAACACCTGGTTTCTTTTGTACAAGTAATAAAAACAATCAGGAAGATGCTTTGAAATCTTTAAAATTATTTTATTAATCATTGCTCGTAAATAGTAATGTTTTTGAAAGGGGTTTCGAGTCTACTGATGGGTTGCATCAACAATATATCCCGTTAATATAGACGGCTAAAAAGTTACACAAGAAGCAATTTTTAAATCATCTAACATAATATAATTCGGTTATACATTAGTTTTAACTTTATATTCGATATATTAACAATTGCTAATCATTTTCTCCGGCTTAAGTTCGATTATTACTTCCTCGAAATTGAGAAAGATTTTTTGTGATAAAATTGGAGTGATCAACATTTTTAAAGAAGACAAGATATGTAAAGTTGGCTGTGGTTCACTCGCACCTAAATTTCTTTCGAAACCACGCCATGATTAATTGTGTTTTAAGCAGCAGCGCATTGCTACCATCTTCATTACTGACTGTCTATATTTAATACTGATCAGATTTCAATTTTATCAATGTTTTTTCTGTTGACTGGAAGTGGAGATAATGGGTGACTGTATTACGAAAAATTATTTGAGAGAAAAAAATTGGGGGATCAGTCAGTTAACTCGTCCAGAGACATCCTGGGTTTAATTAAGACGATGGAGAAAAATATCTAAAAAAAAATTGTTTGATGAGTACCCCCCAAGATGGAGGACTCCTTATTTTCGAAAGATGCCGAGAGCGAAAAGCTAATGGGTGTCAGTCATACATTTGACGTCTTGAAATTTAAAATATGATCAGACAAAAGTTAGTGGAGCCGGGCATGCATTTTACCCTTCTAGCAAGGAGTCAAGGGGCAGTTGTGAAGGATTTTGTAATTTTTTATTCAAACCGTTCCTGTTACATTTAACTTCGTGACGTTGACTTGCCCCGTATTTTTTTTTTTTTTTTTTTTGCTCATGCACTTTTAACCCAAAGCTTACAAAGCAAAACGGTTTAGCGAATACCAATCCTGCTATAAAGGAACACCATGAAACACTATCCGATAGCTATTATCGATATGTACGAGGCTTGCCTTTTATGTTTTGGGATTTGGTAACTCTAGCGTTAGAACCTGACATCTGACAGTTCTATCGTAAAGTTGGACATTTTTGAGATTATACGTACTCAGAGCGTTCTGACATACGAGCGCTATTTGCGTAGTTTAGCGTAACTTAACAGACTCATCTTGTCCCAAAAACGGAATTAAATCGGGAACATTTTCGTTCGATTGATTTTCGCAACTCTGGACGTGGATTAATTCAGCAACAGTGCCTGGCACCATCAAGGACCGGTGTTTATCAATGGTTTGATGGATTCAATCGTGGTCGTAGTTCACTCTAAGACGACTTTCGCGAGGGTCGTCCAATATCTGTTGATATTCCGAAAACCATTGATCCTGTGCGCGAAGTACTATTGCGAGATCGTCATGTGATCTACACAGCGGATGACTCATCAAACAGATGTTTTGGGTGCTCAAAAATGCAGTTGTTTGAACCGATGTGGGAAAGCTTGAATTGTCGTGGTGAAGAGTGATCCGTTTTCGGTGGTTGGTTTTCTTGATTTCTTGGCAGAGAGCTGGCAAACAAATCGTTGTGTGCCACTCAAAATTTATGCCTTGTTTTAGTGGCACGGTTGAGACATGTTCAGTTTTTTCGAAAAAAAAAACAAATGAGAGTAATTCGCACCCGCAAACAACTTTAGTTGAATTTTGCTCCTCTTAAAATACCCATACCCATAATTAGACTGCTCATACGAGGAAATCTACGATTCATCACCTGTCACGTTGTATTAGACGTGTTTCGGAGGACCGTGCTCGTATTTTCGACCAATCGACACGAGCCTTTTTTTAATCGATTAAAAAATTGTGTGCGATCAAATTCGAACAAGGTTTTTGAACAGTTAAATACAATATTGAATGTATGCTCCTAAGGTTGTAGCAATCTCACGATAGATCGCATAACAATGTTGCTGTATCAGTTCACGCGCAGGATCAACGGTTTTCGGAACAACAACTGATTTTGGATAACATTAGCGAAATTCATCTTGGAGCGAACTACGACCACGATTGCACTCACCATAGTATCGATAAACACTTGCAATTAATGGAGCTTCATCGCCATGGCATCATCATAATATCATCATGCATCATACCATTGATGGAGCTTCATCGCTCAAAATTGAATTAAGTTTTTCCATGCAGTGTTGCTGAGTCGAAGGTTGTAAAAAACTCGCACGAAAATGTTCGCGATTTAATTCCGTTTTTGGGCCGCGATGAATCTTTTAAGTTACACTAAAAACCACAAACAGCACTCGTATGTTAAAACGTCTTGAGTACGTATAACCTCAAAAATGTCTAACTTTACGATAGAACTGTCAGTTGTTAGATTGTAATACAGTGAAACTTCGATATAACGAATCTAGAGGGGATCGAACAATATTTCGTTATAGATATGCATTGTGAAACCTTGGTATAACGAAATTTAAAAAAATACGAAAGAAATTCGTTATAACTATAGTTCTTTTTTGTCCAAATTCTATTTTACACGAAAATACTATGTAATAGAAATTCACTATTTAAGAGGTAAATAAAAAAAATTATATTTTTATGATTTTTTTATTTATAAGTTATCAAGCCAAACGTTACCAGCTTTCAAATTGTTTTGTATCAGACGTGCTGCAAACTGTTCAGCTTTGCTTTTTACCATCGGTTCTCCCAAAGGAACCTTTTGATTTTGGCATTGTGTAAACCATTTAGATAAACATTGCTCAAGGTCTTCATATTCTAAAGGTTTAGTATTGCTAATATTCTCCCGATTTTTTAAAATTGTGGAAAAAGTCGGCAGTATATTAGATACTGTAGAAATCGGGGATATATTAAATTGTTTGGCAATTTCTTGCTTAGATTTGTCACCGTGATCAGCAGCATCAATTAAAGAAATTTTTTCTCGTATAGAGATCGATTTACTCTTTAATACACTCATTTGGGTAAAGAACCAAAACAGAACTGACTAAGTAATTTGTGGCGCTTTAAATATTAACCTGCAAAGACATTTACTTTTCGTTGTTTTTAAAAGGGACTTCCCCGTTTTGCTTAAAATTTAAGTTTGCTTTATGCTTTATTCTGACTTCGTTGTATGGAGGCCATAGTTCAAGACTTCGTTGTATAGAGGCTTTTGAAAAAATACTTCGCTTTATAGTGGGGCTTTATAGCTCAGAATCTTTTCGTTATAGCTATAGAGCATTTTTGTATGAAAAACTCTGCAATAAAAAGGTCTTTTCATCTAAAAATTCGTTATATTGAGTTTTTTGTTATAACGAAGGTCGTAATATCGAAGTTTCACCGTAATAGGGTTGCCAAATCCCGAAAGATAAAAAGCAACATTCATATTAATACTTTGATATCTTAAATGTTGCCCTGAGAAAAGCAGTTTTCTCAGGAACGTTAAAATTTTATTTCAAAAAATTTATATACAAATTTTTCCAGAATATACAGAATTTATGGGGTTGGAAATGAAAATTGTGAAAATTATATCTACTTATATCTACTCTTAACACTTGACGTCCCGAAATTCAATTCAAAGAAATTTATCTGGCTTAGCCTTCGTAGTTTCAATTCAGTGGATATCGCTCCTCAAGAGATGTGGAGGATCTCACTCATTCAATAACATTACAATTTTTCGCGTAAAAATCTCTAAAGTTAAATGTACAACAGCATTTATTTAAATCAGAATTTTAAAATTTAAAGAACAACAAAATGTTTAAGAAAAAGACAAACAATGAGTAAACACAAATAGAAATATATGTACATATGTATGACGATTGCTATCAACTTCATTTGATGGCACATGATGAAAGTTTATTCTTTTTTGACAATGGTTTTGACTGAATATCCGCGATTCTTATTGTATGGTTTTTATTATGTTCTTCATGTGAGCTCTAAAACAAAGACTTATTTTAGCACTCATGGGTGTACGTATGTACATATGCTTGTTTGTTCCTCAATTTTTTAATGCTTTTTTATTAAAATTCTAGGTTGGGTGTTCCTGAGTACCTACCACGCGTGTTGTTTCTATTTTGATTTGGCACTCGTATATTCCCCCTTTTCCAACAACACAAAGATTTTCATTAAAACAACACAGCGTTTTTCCCAGCACAAATATGACAGTTGACGTGATGATTTTTGTTTTTCTTGCATCTATTTTTGAAAGTCTTCAAACACAAAAAATATTAAATTACATTTAGTGTTCATGTGCTACACTCACACGCTTTGGCTTTTTATTTAAAAAATAAGATTTCAAAAGTATATGCGTATTGTATTTTGAAAATATGTATGTTCCTTGGCGTAGTTAAACTCTACATCCAGATTTAAGAAAACCGAAAATTATTGCATGAAAATAATGATTACATCAATACGTAAAGAATTATTTTTCATAAGAAAATTCACAGTCTTGCACAATGTGTGTCTATATACATATGTAAAGGGTGTGTTGTTCGATGTATAGAACTTTAAGTTGCAATAAAGCAACGATGGATTATTCGAATGACATGAATTTTATTTATCCGAAAGACAATCTTGTGGCATTACATTTTAAATATGATTTCTGGCATATGACCGCCACGGCTGGCGCGGATGTAGTCCAATCTGGACGTCTAATTTTCGATGACTTTTTCCAACATTTGTGGTCGTATATCGGCAATAATACACGGCGAATGTTGTCTTCCAAATGGTCAAGCGTTTGTGGCTTATCCGCATAGACCAATGACTTTACATAGCCCCACAGAAAGTAGTCCAGCGGTGTTAAATCACAAGATCTTGGAGGCCAATTCACAGGTCCAAAACGTGAAATTAGACGGTCACCAAACGTGTCTTTCAATAAATCGATTGTGGCACGAGCTGTGTGACATGTTGCGCCGTCTTGTTGAAAACACATCTCCTGGACATCATGGTTATTTTCAATTCAGGAATGAAAAAGTTAGTAATTATGGCTCTATACCGATCACCATTGACTGTAACGGTATGGCCGTCATCGTTTCTGAAGAAGTACGGACCAATGATTCCACCAGCCCATAAAGCGCACCAAACAGTCAGTTTTTCTGGATGTAACGGTGTTTCGACATACACTTGAGGATTAGCTTCACTCCAAATGCGCCAGTTTTGTTTGTTGACGTAGCCATTCAACCGGAAGTGCGCCTCATCGCTAAGCAAAATTCGCATATGAAAATCGGGAACAACGGCAATCTCATTTTGCACTATTTGCAAGCGTTGTTCAGGCGTGAGTCTGTCTATTCATGATTAATTGCCAAACCAAACTGAGAATTAATCACTTGACAGCTGTTAAATCGGTCGTCATCTTGAACACTAATGACAACTTAAAGTTATATACATCGAAAAAAACACCCTTTAGTTAACAATGGTGTATTATTTACATATTTTTACATATTGAGCGCCTCGATGGATGAATTGGTAGAGTGTCCTACTAAGAGTCCCCGAGGTCGCAGGTTCGATTCCTGCCGAAGGCTTTGGGTGTTTCTGCAGACAATCCAAAAGCTTCGCAGTTTTGTGTTTGTTTAAAAAAAAATATATATTTACACATACCTATATGTGCACGTACATTCATTGGCAGGGTTTTCTTCGGAAAATTTAAAAAAGTGGTATTTTAGACAAATAAAGTAGCACAAAAAAGTAGTTTAGGAAAATATAAGTAGCCCACTTTTTATTGGAATTTTATTTAAAAATAAAAAAAAAGAAACAAAACATTCATTGCAAAAAGCAGAGTAGGACTTTGTGTTTTATTACTGGAAATTTAGAACATTATTCGCATTGGCTTCTTATACGCTACCGAATACTCAGCTGAATCTTAGAATATTTTGCCAATAGATATCAAATATACTGGCGAGTTGGTTGCCACCAGCGGAATGACGACATTTGGTGAGGACCAAAAGTGCAGGTGTATAACACATATTTTTTGACAACTTTGTGCAATTTGAAAATTTTCAAAAACTATCTTTTTCTAAGAGCTGTCCATTCGAAGTTGTTGACCGTTTTGATGCGACTTCTTTCAAGGAGGACAGAAGTTTATCAGACTTATCTAAAAAATGGCTGGTAGGATTGTGAATCACGGCCCTGAGCTTTTGAATCACATGTGTTGCTTTTGTTTGCTACTGTTGCGAGAACACATATGAATGAGAAATGCTACCAATAATTTGATATCATACATAACGCCAATGCTGCCATGGGTTCACTTTAAAGATATTTGGTTTAAAAAAAATTATACTGAAACAATTCTTAATGCATTGGCAACAAATCTGAGCTGGTTTACAAAAAAAAAAAAAGAAGAATGGCAAAAGAAAAATAAAATTAGCGGCGTTTAATTTTGCACACCACAAAAAAGGATCAAATTGCGGCTTTTGCCAGCCAGAGGGAAGTATGTTTATAGGCATGGATATAAATACATACCCCTAATTCATAAAAATTATTTCAGGCTTATACCTTCTTTGACATTTTGTTGTATGGAAAGAAAATCTGTCAAATAAGAGTTGAATAAACATAAAATATTTATTATGAATAAGACCCATAGTAAATAATTAATTTAAAATTTTAATAATAAATCGTTCAATTTTTTAATAAAAAAAAAAAAAAAAAACACAAATTCACAAACAAACAATAAAGAAAACAGAAATGCTATTCATAAATTCACAGATTATTAGTTATGTATGTACCTAGGTACCTATCTGCGCCCAAAATTATGCCGACCATCAAATATTTTAAATAATATTGAAAATATTTAGAGACTCATTCGATTTAGCTTTCATGTTTTAGTTATTAACAGAATGTTATAGGTATGTGCAGTGTTGATAGTTTAATAAAAGATTTTCATTTCAAAAGTTGATATTGTAGGTACGTAAGAACGGAAAATGTAACTGAAACGAAAAGATTTGTTAGCTTTTCAGCTATTGAAAAGCGCTAAAACTAGTGTTAAATTGGAAACCGTGATCTGAACGACTCCTCAGGCTTCACTAGTTTGCCTCATCTCGTAACGAATACCTCTTTACTTGTACACCGTTGCCAAAACTTACACATTCATATTTGCATACACACGCATGTACATATGTATGGCTTAAGGCAAAGTATGTATGTATGTATGCATGTACATGTGTGTATAATCTACTACCATAATATTTTTGTAATTCAAAAGAGACGACGGCAATAAAAAAAAAATGTAATGTATTAAAACTACGACTACGACGGCGACAACGAAGATGACAATACATGAATGAACTAAAGCTGGTTTTCATGCCTGTGATTTTCAATGATTAATATTTTGTGGCAATACGCACCCAATATCAGCAAAGCATTGGTGGTGACTTTTGCACAGGTTTTTTTATTTTTCGTTCGCATATATGAAACGACATAAATATGTACATACGTGTGTATGTACATTGTATTCTTTTCCTAAAACAAGAATTGAAGGGGAACTAAACACTGCAATTGTTTCACGCCCAAAAAGCACATATGGTCGCTCTTTTTACTCTCCTCTTTATTAAGCAATGTATCTGTATTGAGCACACTCTAACAATTCATTCGAATTTCTCCTCATTTGACACTTTCCCCGTTTTTCAAACATCCACAAGAATACTTATTCTCTTTTTAGAGAAACTAGTTTTTAATCTCTACAAAAAAAGTCTGCAATATTTTGAGAAAAAATCTGTGTAAAACACTTTCCACTTTCTTACTTACCTTATTAAATCTGGTAGGCGTTCCAAGACTTTGGGGTGGGTGTGCTTTTTTGAATAGGATGGCGAAAGAGCCACCGTGCATGCCAGCATTAACTCGGTGGATAACTCAACCGGATGTTGTGGTGATTTTTCTTCGGGAAGCTTAAAAAGAAACAAGAAGAAGCACATGTACAGTATTAGATACATGCATATACATACATATGTATGTATGTATGTGTTCATACCTACAGAACGTATTATACAGGAAAATGGCAAATAGGTATACAAAAAAGATTATAGAAGTAGAAACAAAAATAGTAAGGAGTGGGCCAAGATCATAAAAATATGAAGAGATTAGAACTCTTTTTTTCACGATATTCGTTGTTAGTTTTTCTTGAGTTTAATGACTTTTTAATAGAGATGTGCGCGTGACTGTTTTGGCTCACTTCACGCACACTCACGATCAAAATAATGTTCTTCATGCACTTTCACTCACGAAAATTTTATTTGGGTCTCACGCCACACACTCACACGAACAAAATTTTTTCAAGCACGAAAAACGAAACAAATTCTCACGAACTATCGCGTTTGTATTGAAACCAAATATAAACTGTGTTTGGAAGCGATAACAGCCTAAGTCTTAAAACATAGTTTCGAGAAAGCATTGTTTTCAATGTAGAACAATTTCTTTGAAAATATAACGAGAAGTTGAAGACTTACAGGCTGGCTCTTTCACGACGTGATTATTTCACGGTGTGATTATTAATGAAGAACTTTCTTTTATCGAAAAGAAATAACAAGAAATAAATTAAACCAAAAAACCGCAATTATTAAAACCTAAATAGGACAATTGTGCAATGCCCATATGACATTTTTCTTGCATTGTGTAAGATTTGGAGAACAGTGCAAATATAATGTAATAGTAGAATTTAGTATGTGCAAAGAGTTCAGCTATATTAAGATAAATGTAAAACTGTTAACATTTTCGTTGAAGTTATCGATAAAAATTCAGATTATGTCAGAAAAAATGTAAAAATTTTCAACTTAAAATTGACATTTCAAACTTGAATGTTGCTGTGTCAGCGATTTTTGCGATTTAACGCCTCTTTTTTGGAACATTTTTATTTCCTAGCGCTTTCTTGTAATAAAAGGAATACAACACTCAGAAAAAAGATGTCAGTTTTGGTTACGTTTTGTATATTTGGTTCTTTCTAGCAATTGCTGTTTCTTTCTATCAATTCTATACCAATTAATGAAAGAAAAATAAAGTATCATACGGGCTTAATACAAATTATGGAACATGTTAAAAGCTGCATTTTTGGTTGTGTTTGTAAGTAAAGCCTGCAGTACATGGCATGTAAAAAGCCACATTCACATGTAGCTCTGACATAATTTTGACGTCACCATGAAGCTGCATTTGCAACATGTCGTGTACTACCAATTTTTGTGACAATCACATGCAGTACACATTCACATGAGCGCATGTATGTAGCTTTGTAAACGCATGCGCATATGTGCATTTTTCACATGCCGTGTACTTCCTTGGTACACATGACTTTTGAAATTTGTACATGCAAATATCGTTCTATGCGTTTTATATTACCCTATACATCTACTTACAACATTTCGAAAAACCGACAAAAATATTTTGTGAAAACGAGATTGGCGTAAATGTTGATATGTAAAATGTGCACACGTGATACATATCGTGTACTGATAACAAACATGTAGCCATTCAAAAATGTTCACATGCGCAGCCATTGCATGTGTGTTCGCTTCGTTTACATTTGCCACATTTCAATTTTGGGGCAAAACTACACTGTTACATATGTATTTAACAAATGTAAACAAAATGCTGGCAGTTTTTATGACGTCACATTTGGTGAATGTGGCTTTTTACATGCCATGTACTATGAGCTTAAGAACTTTTAATAGTAAATATACTTATGTGAATGAATGTATAAATATTTGTTTGCATTCAGCTATATGTTGTTGAATTGAATCATAATATGTTGTTGAATTCCATCATACACCCATGTTCTGAAAAACGCTGCGTTTTCAAATCGCAAATCGTTTTTAAATCGCAAAACGCATTTAATGATGTTCTGAGAACGAAACGATTTGCAGGCGTTTTGCGTTTTTCGAAATTGTGTTCGAACAAATAAAAAACATATGTTTTATAATAACAAAACATATACACAGAAAAAGTTATTCAGAAAATTCGTCAATTAAAGAATTATCAAAAAATAAATTTTGTTTTTTTGACTGACAAACAAAAAAAATGTTAAAAGTTTTTCTTCAAATAAAACCAAAACATATTAAATTTAAATTTTACATCATTTTATTTTTTGTTTCGAGTGTAGTTTATATAAAAATGACCAGATCGTTTCAGCATACACTAGCGGTTTGAAAACGCCAGCCTTGTAGCGTTTTCGTTTCCCAGAACATGTGTGTGAAGATAAATATGCCGAGTTAAATATGTTTGACGTAACGAAATAACGTAACGACATATTTAAGTGTGAAGTTAAATATGTTTTTCGTAAGCGAACATTGTACCAACATGTTTATCTATGAAAGTAAAAATGTCCGTAAACATATATAAGCAACTTGTTATAAAATAAAAGAATATTTAAAAATATTAACAAAAACCATCTAAATTTTAAAATTGAGAAAACTAAAAAAAAAATTTAAGAGCAGTATCGTAACAAATTGATTATCTCTGAAAGAATTTGGACATATATGGGCACATTTCTTGAGTGTAACTCAACTGGACCACATGGAAAATGAAGCCAAGGATGTGGTCTAGTTAGTGGTATGAGTGCCGTTTCTCAATTGTATTTGAGAATTTTTAAAAAATTTTTTGAAATTTCGACTAAGTGAAAAATCAATGATCTTGGAACACAGATGCCCAGTAGTGGCTGATATCAGCAAATTAAACTCACACGTATTATTACGCTCTTTTGTTTGATCGTCAATCAACCAATAGAAAATCACCATGTTGAGTGGGAGAGACAAACTACACTTGCAGAAATTCTGTGTCTTATTATTGCGATATATTAATGATGTCAGCCGAAAAGTATTTTATGTTACAAAATGCTTTTGATGACATGCAATGTCTTATTTGCCATAAGACATTTAAAAAAACTAAGAAATATAATTGAAAAAAAAACATTTTGAAGGTATTTACACAGACATGAATAAAATGAATAGCAAATTGTTTTCTTCCAGTGTTATTTCGTCACTCTCACCAATACTACTACCATGGGCATCTATGTCTTGGAAAGAATTTGGACGTATATGGGCACATTTCTTGAGTGTAACTCAACTGGACCACATATAAGTGGTATAAGTGCCGTTTCTCAATTGTATTTGAGAATTTTTTAAAAAATTTTGAGTTGAGTTACACTCAAGATATGTGCCCATATATGTCCAAATTTTTTCCAAGATCATTGATTTTTCACTTAGTCAAAATTTAAAAAATTTTTTAAAAAATTCTCAAATACAATTGAGAAACGGCACTTATACTACTTTTTTTTAGTTTTCTCAATTTTAAAATTTAGATGGTTTTTATTATTATTTTTAAATATTCTTTTATTTTATAACAAGTTACTTATATATGCTTACGGACATTTTTACTTTCATAGATAAACATGTGGGTACAATGTTCGCTTACGAAAAACATATTTAACTTCACACTTAAATATGTCGTTACGTTATTTCGTTACGTCAAACATATTTAACTCGGCATATTTATCTTCACACACATTCCCAGAACATCTGTTTGGCGTTTTCAAATCGAAAACGCAAATTTTAAGCGAAATGCGTTTTTCAGAACATGGGCGATAATATTGCCATGCCTAACCGTACTACTGTCACTTTCAACAATAATATTGTCACTTCTTGCTGTGATTTCTAACCATATTACTTTAGAACCCCACCACATTATCAAAAAAAAAAAGGATAAAGGGTAATCAAATTCAATCGTATTATTGTCATCAGGAGCCACGTTATTGTAAAATTCAGCCATAATTTGACAATAGTATGCTTGGAAACTAAGAAGTATGGTTATAATTATGATTTCTTGCCACAAGATCGTACGGTCAATAAGGAATACTACCTTGAAGTTATGTGCTTTTTGCGAGAAGCAATTCGTCAGAAACGCACAGAATTGTGGAAAAAACAATCATGAATTTTGCACCCTGATTACGCACCAGCTCACACATCGATGCTTGTGCGTGAGTTTTTGGCCAATAACAAAACCGTTATCATGCCTCAACCACCGTATTCACCGAACTTGGCCTCCGCTGCCTTTTTCCTCTTCCCAAAACTAAAGACACCGATGAAAGGAAAGCGTTTTGCTACGATTGAGAAAATCGTAGCGCCAAAAGGCGCGTTTCAAAAGTGTTTCGAGGATTGGAAAAAACGCTGGCAGAAATGTATTATATTTGAGGGGGGTTACTTTGATAGGTATTGATGAATAAATAAATACTTTTTGAAAAAATTAAAATTAACGTTTATTCTTTGATCAGACCTTGTACCTATGCAGATAATTTTTAGATAAATTCAAGCACATGCAAAAACTTAATTGTTCACATTCACATACATTTAAATTTACCGCTAATATGTACATTAATGTTAACCAGAGCTTGAAATTTTAGACAAGTGCATGATTATTTTGTTAATGGACAAATCTGCACCGACTAATTACAGAGTTCTGCGAAAAAGAAAACATTTTTTAGCTATCTCTTAAATAAAAGATAAAATGAATGTGAACTAAACGTAAACATTTTGATCTGTTAAGCTCAATTCTGTCTTTTTTTTGTCCTTGGGGTTTTTTTAATGGGCAAAACAAATTCTACTCCCCGTTTTTAGGTGATGCCGTATCGGTTATAAGATAGCGATGTTTAGTCGTGGCGGTCAATTACTTCGCAGTAATGCAACAAATAAATAAATTTAGTCAAGAACGAGGCTGGCTCGCACACTTAGGGTTCCGTACGTATGTATGTGTAATGTATGTATGGAATGGCGTATGTGAATACATATGTATATTTTATAAATTTCATCTCTCTGTTTTTACAGCTACTTTATGTTGTACGGGGACACCTAGTAATTTTCGACTTGTTGTTGTTGTTGTAATTTGCTGTTATAAGGCATCTGGAAATACATACACTGTGCGATTTTCGGCTCTCTATCTCTTACGGTTCGAGAGTTATAGCTCTTACTCTACGTTGCAAAGGGACACCTGGTAGTTTTATAGTTGTTGTTGTTTTTAGTAAGTGTTGTTGTGGAGCATATGTGAATATACATATTGTGTAAATTTCATCCCTCTCTCTCTCAGGGTTCGAGAGTAACGGCTAGTTGTTACTTTACGTTGTATAGGGACACCTGGTAGTTTTTGACTTGTTGTTGTTTTTAGCATTTGTTATTGTAGCGCATATGTAAATACATATATTGTACGAATTCCAGCTCTCTGTATTTTACAGTTTAGCAGCTACGGCTAATTGTTACTTTAGGTTGTATAGGGACACCTGGTAGTTTTCAACTTGTTGTTTTAGACAAATACATACACTATGCAAATTTCAGCTTTCTATCTTTTACGGTTCGAGAGTTATAGCTAATTGCAACTTATCATTGTATGGGGACACCTGGTAGTTTTCGACTTGTTGTTTTTAGTATTGGTTGTTGTAGCGGCAAGGTACAACAACATCCTGTGAAAATTTCAGCTCTCTAGCTTTTACCGTTTCGGAGAATGGACGCTGTGACGGACGGACGGACGTACTTGTCTCGGTAATAGGGTTCTGTTTCTCTCTGATGAGTACGGAACCCTAAAAATGACAATGGGCCTTAACTATAGTCAAACACTAAAGTCGGTTCTTTTTAGAAACAACTTAAATTTCAAAAAGTGTTGCTAACTTTTTTCCAACTATAGTCAAAATTAAAGTTGACTTTAAGCTGAATCAGCTTTAAATGGGTGCCACATTATTTATCGAAAATGCCAAGTTATTTATCATACAAGCTCTTACAAATTTAAATAAAATACCATCTCTAATAATATGACTCTCAAAAATTATGTATACATGTGAACACACACCTACATAAATGTAAGATTGTATTAGTAAGTAAACAAAAAACATCAAAGCGAATTGAATAAAAGTCAAATTTTAAAGAAAATTCTGATTTGTGTTATTAATCAGGGTGGCGCAAAAATAACCTTCCGATGTTTTTTGGCTGTAATTAAAAAAAAAAAATTAAAAACTTTGATTCTTCTTGTGGATTTTTTTTTATTTGGTCTTTTAATTTTTTTACATCAAGTCGAGAATATGATGTCATATAAATGGCCGCCGCCACAGTTGATTGTCATTTGAGCCCTTTTTATAGCATTTTCCATCACATTGGCCAAAACTTCAGGCGATAGGTCCTCACATTCTTGACGGATATTGTATTTAAGAGCTGCAAGAGTCTGAGGCCTGTTAACATAAGCCCGCGACTTCAAAAAGCCCCACAAAAAGAAGTATGCAGCGGTCAAATCAGGCGATTTTGCTGGCCAGTGCAAATCGCCAAAACGGGAGATTAGGCTCCCGGGAAATTCATCCTTCAGCATATCGGTTGTGGCACGTGCAGTGTGTGTCGTAGCACCGTCCTGTTGGAACCACATGTTTTCCAATCCCAATTCATCAAGTTGCGGCAAAAAGAACTCGTTGATCATTGCTTTGTAGCGCTCGCCATTTACAGTAGCCGTTTGGCCCGCGACGTCTTTGAAGAAAAAAGCTCCGATGACTCCTCCAGCGAAAACAGCACACCATACAGTGACTTTGAGCGGATGTAATGGCCCTTCATGGGTTACACGCAGATTTTCAGTGCCCCGGAAGCGTGAATTTTGCTTATTTACGTACCCGCTAAGATGGAAATGGGCCTCATCACTCATGATTAGTTTTGATGAAAAATCATTTTCCTCTTGGTGGTGATCAAGGATGGGTTGAGCGTATGTTAGACGCGATTGGCGGTCAGCAGCTAACAGCTGATGCACCGTCTGGACTTTGTACGGAAACATTTTCAAATCTTGTACCAAAATTCGCTGTAAAAACCGTTGACTGATACCCATTTGCGTGGAAAGCTGAAATTTGCATAGTGTATGTATTTATAGATGCTTTACAACAACAAATGCTAAAGACAACAACAAGTTGAAAACAACCAGGTGTCCCAATACAACCTAAAGTAACAATTAGCCGTAGCTGCTAAGCTATAAAAGACAAAGAGCTGAAATTCGCAGAATATATGTGTTTACATATGCCCTAACCAACAAATTCTAAAAACAACATGTCGAAAACTACCAGGTGTCCCTATACAACGTAGAGTAAAAATTAGCCGTAACTCCCAAACTGTAAGAGACAGAGAGATGAAATGTGAACAATATATGTACTAGCATGTGGCCTACAATAACAAATACTAAAAACAACAACAAGTCGAAAATTACCAGGTGTCCCTATACAACGTAAAGTAACAACTACTCGTTACTCTCGATCCGTGAGAGACAGAGGGATGAAATTTACACAATATGTGTATTCACATATGCTCCACAACGACACTTGCTAAAAACAACAACAACTGTAAAACTACCAGGTGTCCCTATACAACGTAGAGTAATAGCTATAACTCTCGAGCCGTAAGAGATAGAGTCGAAATTCGCACAGTGTATGTATTTCCAGATGCCTTACAACAGCAAATTACAACAACAACAACAAGTCGAAAATTACTAGGTGTCGCCATACAACATAAAGTAGCTGTAAAAACAGAGAGATGAAATTTATAAAATATACATATGTATTCACATACGCCATTCCATACATACATTACACATACATACGTACGGAACCCTAAGAGTGCGAGCCAGCCTCGCACTTGACTTAATTTATTTATATTCCAGCCATTGTTTGATTTCTGAGTCTCTGCTAACGTACCAACCATATTATGTCGACTATTATCATCTTTAATTTCTATTTCCTGTTGTTCATCAGCAGCTTTACGTTGTTGTTCATAATCGAATTGTTGTTGATTGCAAAAAGACAGAGTTCCAAGAAATAATTCATCGTCTTCTACATTAGACAAATTTCTTACATACTTCTTAGTACCATATTGCTGATGCTATTTTTGATAACTTTTAAAATCACCCCACAACCCCTTGTTTCTTAGCGTAACACATTTTATCCACACGAGCTTTGCCCCTGTGTACAAGCTGCCAAAAATATGGCCACAAAAATTTTGCACCAAAAATCCCGTTTGCCTTAAATGTACTGAAGACCACAAAACTATTCAATGTCCAATCAAATGCAAAAGCGAAAACATGATTACGGCATTCAAACGGTCTCATATTGTGTCATAATGTCAGAATGTACTAGTTTTTTATGATAGCTTAATAACATTGTTGTTGTGCTTCAAACTAAAATAGTCATAAAATAATAGAACTTCATCGACTGCGATTTAGTGATTCTGAAACGAACGGCTAAAACGCATTCGTCAAGCTGGTGATAATCTTTGCATGCCGCAAACAATATTCTAAGAAAATATTTTAAATACATGTACATACAAAAAATACCCGTGATATGCGTATAACGCTTATACATACATATGTACATATGTGCCCAAACAGGAATAAATTTATTTAATCGCTAAAGGCCTTGTTTCACTATCCTACTCAGTCGTACGATCTAGTAAAAATGACATGTGTGCTCAAAAAGTGTGATAGTGTGGACTAAACATGTTTGTGTGCGATACGAATGTACGCCTGTATGTATGTGTTTCGCAGATATATACATATATCAACATCCATATCCATGCATCCTAAAAATGAGATACTAATCTTAAAAGACTGGCAGCCCACAAACGCTTGTGTACTGGCCGCCGTCCAAAAAATGAATCGACTCCGTTCAACCGGTGCCAGCTGTTTTTGTTTGAATAAACTTATTTAATCAATTTAATATCATTTAAGAAATAAATGCATTAAAATATATACACACATATGTATATGTTCGTAAATATGGACATATATAAACATATAAGATAATAAATCTCCTGGATATGATAAGATCACTGGTAAGATCCCAAACGAATTGTCAAATAAAGCCCTTGTCTACTTAAGAAATATGTACATATGTATATTTAATGCAATTATCTGCGTTAAGTACTTTCCCAAAGTGTGGAAAGTTGCTGAAATAATAGCTATCTTTTAGCCAGACAAAGACTCACCGAAGCCAAAGTCTCACAGGCCAATTAGACTACGTCCACTGCTCCAAAGCTATTGGAAAAACTTATCTTTGACCGTATTGAGCCTACTCTTTTAAGAGATGCAGCTCATCTCTGACCATCAGTTTGGATTTAGACGAAGACACTCTACTATCCAGCAAATACATAGAGTAACAAATAAAATAGCCACTGATATTGACAACAACAAAAACAACTCTGTGTTGCAACATACTCGATGTTGCAAAAGCGTTTGATAGTGTATGGCTGAAAGGCCTTTTCCACAAAACCCATTTATCTATATGAAATGTAAGTACGAGTGTTCTAAAATGTTCCCTATGACAGCAGGTGTACCTCAAGGCGGTGTAGTCCAATGCCTTACCTCCTGTTTGCATCTGATATTCCAATTCCAGAATCAAATAATAAAAGCGGAACTCACCCTTCATTGCAAATTACCCTTGCAGACCTTGCAGCAACCGTAGCATATGTGCCATAGCCTGCAACACTACAAAAACAAAATGTATGAAAGCGAGATTTGCATCACTTAAGCAAATATGCATAACTAAAAACCATTGCAGATCCGTATTTGCAAATGTTGCTAAATGCTAAAACAGCTGCTTATTTTTCTACATTTCAACACGTAAACTCCTGCGCTCAAAAAACTGTATGACGGCAAGGCCGCCACAAAACATGCCTGTGCTGGAATTGAATTAATTCTAACGTTGCTCAAAGAACGTTGCTTTATAAAATAAGCAAAAAATCGGGCGGTTGCTTCACGTGCAAATTTTATCGACGGCGTTGCTTTTCAAATATTAGCTGCGGCTTAGCTTATCTCATGCGGCAAACTTGCTTCATTAAATTTTGTAACAGTTAAGGAAATGAAGAAAGTAAAAATCAAATTAAGGCAATTAATCAAAAAGTCAACAATAAAAGACGGCCAACGGTAATGAAATTTTTGCAATTTGTTTTCTAAACTTCCTTCTCAATTTGCAAAACAAAAATATTTATATTTTCCGTTACTCTAAAATCAGCTGATATAATTATTTTGCTAAACACTTGAATAAGACACTCACGCTTTGTAGCAAAAAATCATGCTATATCTGCTAAAATTGCAGATGTGCAACCAAGGGTGATTTCCGCTAATATGATAGCAAAAGCTACAACAACTGCTCAATAACACGTTGGAGTGGTTTCGTAATTGGGGAATGCAAGTAAATACCGACAAAACAGTTCAAGTTTTCAACAGAAAAAATCATTGTATGAGAAATAATATATCACTAGTACTGGTGACCATGTCCATAGTAAACCACTAGCGTTTTTCTACTGACATTTCCTTCAGGGTTGTTTCATGAAACATCAAACCTATAAGAAAAAGTGTAATATTTTGACATGAAACTACATACATATATACATCTAAAATGTCACTGTCATCAACAACTGGCGATGGCTCAGTGGTAGTGCTAGCTGCCTATCAACGTGCATGCTGCTGGTTCGAGCCCTTGTTGTTGTTTCTTTTGCTTTTTTTTTTCTTTATTATAAAACAATAAATGTGGTAAAAAATTTAAAATTTTTTTGTCTATATCTCAGTAATTATAAATCCGATTTTGCTTATTTTCAATCCCAAAGCAGAGGGGACATTTATAAAACGATTAAGGTAAGATTTGGATCAATAAATTGTCTGGTGGCTTCACAATCGGTGCCCGAAAATAGGTATTTTATGACAAATCTGTCAAATATATAACCTTTTGGCAAAGGGTATAAGAACAAGAAAAGCAAAAGTAACAACAAGGGCTCGAACTATCAGCATGCAGGTTGATAAGCAGCTAATACTACCACTGGCCATCGGCGGTTGTTGATGAGGATGGCATTTTAGATGTATACATGTAGCATATACATACATATGTTTTGAGTTTACCCTTTTTCTTACAGGTTTGATTTTCTAACACATACACACGGAGACTCGAGTCTCGAGATGATCATCGTCTCATGTGTGTATGTGTTGTAAACAGTGATGCCAGTGAACTTTGCTCAAAAACATAATTTTTGGAGAAAAATCAGCAAATTAAAAATTGAAAGATTAAAAATAAATTTCTTTTTGATGAAAGCCTGTGTATTAATTTGAAAAAAAAAAATACTTAAAAGAACAATTTATTATTAGTAAATAATATTTATGATACATAATAACATGATAAAATAATAACACCGGTATTCATAAAAAATAAAACATTGCTGAAACACATTTTAAAACAAATTTTTCATATAAAATTTTTTCTAAAATGTATTTGAGCAACGTTTTATTTTTTATGAATACCGGTGTAAAAGTTTTATACAAAAGGTTTTAGTTTGTACTTTAGGGTAATTTCTTTTAATAATAAATACTTGGTAGTTTATGCAAACTGCTTTCAAAACTGAAAAAATACGTGTTTCACATCTGTATGTAACGTTTTTTTTTTTATTAAATTAGTTTTAATATCAGCTATTAAATTTTAAATATTCTTTCAGAGAAATAGTTCGTTTTAATACATTCATTTTGCAAGGGGCCTATAAGTTTCGTGTTGCTTAAGTTGATTTAATATTATTATTTTCTAGATTTGAAGGTCTTTTTATTATTGTGTGTATTTTGTGTATTTATTCGGATAATTTTGTCGATATTTCGCTCTTATTCGGATAGCTTCTTCAAGACAATGAAGCCAAACGTCCACAAAAATATTTATGTAGATAAATACGATATGTCCCCAAAAATAATGCCTTACACTTTTTAAATGTGTAATTATATTAAAAACCCATAGTTTTATGCTTACAAAAAAAGTCGAAATCATAACAATCAACAAGCAATTTAAATAGATGTGTTACACTATGACATTGAATCAAGTTATTATTTCTGTACGAATTTAGCATGATTTTTAATCAAATTTTAGTTACCAAACATCAGTTAAACGAAAAAAAGAATTGCGGTCGGGGGACCCCCGCTAGGAACGAAGTTCCTTACGTATTTTCTTCATCTTCGAATTTAATACAAGGTGAAATCTGTATGGTTTATTTTATGCTGTTTTTGAAATTTTTAAATTTTATACTTATATAATTTATATAATTCTTATATTTATATAATTCTTAAAATTTTTGGAACGTTCTATTTTTTTACTTTTGACATATGCAGTATTTTTTTGACAATCTGCTACAAAACGAAGAAAATGTTTCAATATTGCTGTTTTTTGTTGTGACATACTTTACTTTAGCGACATCTAGCAACTGATAGTGTCCGTTTTCACAACTAATTAATATTATTGGTGTCAGCACAGACGCCTACACAATTGTCTGTCGACAGATACACCAATACATATAAACAGCTCACACGCTTTCGTGATGATTTCTACTAATTTGCACTACCAGCAAGCCGCGTTAAGGAACTTCGTTCCAAAAAAATAAAATTATTTTTCAGGTTCGGTCTATCTGGGATTCGAACTCGGACCTCTTGGATTAATAGTTGGCGCTGTATACTAAGGAGTTATATAACACACAAAAAAATAATGTGTGATAATATAATGCAAAAAGCGGCAGATATACATATAAACATAGTTACAATGTAATGCAGGCAATAAGTATTTGCTATATAAATTGTAAGTGAAGTTTTCGTTTAGATACTAAAAATAGATTGTTCTTTTTAGTAATTTATAAACATATTATTATTTATTTTATCTAAAAAATGCATTTATAGTTTCCGAATTTTGCTAATGCTTGGTCAAAATTCATTATGTTAATATACATAAGTACCTATTTTTTAAATAAACTTAGGGATATCAAAGTTTATATAAAAGAAAAAGAAAAGCTTCTAATTACACTTTGGTAAAGGGTATATATAAGATTCGGCACAGTCGAATATAGCACTCGTACTTATTCTTTTTTCATTTCATAGGACGCGACCACTTGCGAGTTTTGTCGAAATACATAGTAGCTGTCAATTTATTTTGGTTTATGGGAGACGATTTTTGTCACTAAAAGTGTCAAAGTTGGGCGAATAAAATTTGTACTCGCAAAAGAAAAGATAGAATTACTTGTGTATGCGAATTCGAAAAAACTACTTTTAAGTGTTTAGAGCATACAGTAGACTCGCGAAAACGTGAGCAAGTGATGATGACTCTAAAATGTGAACTTTATTTCTAATGATTTTTTTATTTTCTTAAGTCAGTTCTGTAGTTTTTATAAATTTTGGGAATAGCGGTATTTTAATTTCTTTACAGCTTAGTGACAAAAACATCTTTTAGAAATGTATACACACCTACTTACATACATATGCACATATATAATACTTAATTTCAGTTTTTATGTGGTGATTGTGATGGAAACATCTCTACGCGTCTGAGTATTAATAAAGTGTACATAGAAACAAGTGAATTTAAACTCAGTTTCATGTCTGCCAAACCAAAAGTTTTAGCTCTTCAAGAAAAGTTTGATATTATTGAGCATTTAAGGAAAGGTGCATCAGTAACGGGGTTGTCAAAAAAGTACAATATATGTAGATATAGTACAGTGTAGATTTAATTGATTGCTAAGTCGGAACAAAATTTCCACTTTTTCATAGCTTTACATCAATTGAAATGAAGTATTGCAGTAAATTTATTAAATAAAATTTGTTATATATGATTAAGCCTATTAAACGGTTCTGCATACTGACTTTCAACGTATTTTCATGTAAAACAAGTAAGAGTGCTATATTCGGCTGGGCCGAATCTTAAATACCCTTCACAATGGTACATACATTCTGATTGGTTTTTGGTGCGATAAGTTGTTTTATTTGGCTTTTAAATGGGCCGATTTTTTCTGAATTTCAATATCAGATCCACTACCGGGATTTAACACAGGCTGCAAAACTTTTATTAAAATAATTCTTAATATGCTCAAGTTCAACCACTAGGTGACACCAATTCCTTTTAATATCAATGAAATAAAGAAAAGCAAAATGTATTTCTTAATTATTTATCAGTTAACTTTATAGTAAAATTTATTTAACAAAAAATTGCATATAATTGCATTATTTTTGAATTATAATGCTAAACATTGCCATTAAGTGTGATTTGCTTTTCAATTTACTTACGTATGTGGGTACATGCATACGTATGTATGTATGTACATACCTATAATAGAAAACTCTAAAATAAATTTTTTGTTATTGAATATTTTCAGTGTGTTCCATAAAACAATGATTATATACATACATATATACATACATACATATTTACATTGCTTGCTTTTACAAAATTATTTTTTTCTTGTGCACGTTGTTGATGATCTATTGCGTATCATCATACACATGTGTGTGTGTATGTACATATGTAAGTACGTAGGGAAACCCAAAATGATTTTTTGTGTGAATGAATTTGAAGACGCAATTGTTTAAAAGAATTTCATTGCGTACCCTTTTTTCAACAATTCTTTATATCACTTTCATTTTCAAGCTCGTGTATACATACATATGTATGTACATACATACACATTTTTACACCAAAGCAAAAAAATTGTTTATGCTAACATACTTGCATGCATACATACATATGTAGATACATACATACATACCTACATACATACAAACGTATCTACATACATACATACATACATACATACATACATACATACATACATATATACATATATACATATATACATACATACATACATACATACATACATACATACATACATACATACATACATACATACATACATACATACATACATACATTCATACATGATCGCAAATATTATATACATACATATGTATATAATATTATATACATATGTATGTACCATTATGATTGATTTTTGGTACCAAGAGTTGGGTGCATATGGGCCGATGTCCAAAAATTTTCTAATTTTGCCCCTAAACAGCCTGTATGTACCATTCCGACAAATATTTAGTACAATAAACTGTTTCGTTTAGCTTCCAGGCCCGACTTCTTGAGATATCGGTAGGCGCTATATCTCGAACATATATGGGCCGATGACAAAAAGATTTCCAGTTTTGCTTCTGACTAACCTATATGTATCATTCTGATTGATTTTTGGTGCCAAAAGTTGTTTTATTTAGCTTATAGAGCCGATTTCTTGAAAAATCGGGAGACGCTATATCTCAGGTAAGTATAGACCGATTGCAGACATTTTCAAATTTTGCTTTTAAACACCTTATATGTACCATTCTGATCGATTTTTGGTACCAAAAGTTGTTTTATTTGGCTTTTAGAGCCGACTTCTTGAGAAAACTTGAGGCGCTATATCTCGAGTGTATATGGGCCGATGTCCAAAATTTTCCACGTTTGCCTCTAAATAGTCTATATGTACCATTCTGATTGATTTTTAGTGCCAAAAATTGCTTTATTTGGCTTAAAGAGCGGATTTCTTGAAAAATCAGGAGTCGCTATATCTCAGATATATATGGACCGATTTCAAAAATTTTCCAATTTTGCTTTTAAACACCTTATATGTTCCATTCTAATCGATTTTTGATACCAAAAGTTGTTTTATTTGGCTTTTAGAGCCGACTTCTTGAGAAAACGGGAGGCGCTATATCTCGAGTGTATATGGGCCGATGTGGAAAAATTTTCCACTTTTGCCTCTAAATAGCCTATATATACCATCTTGATTGATCTTCGGTGCCAAAAGTTGTCTTATTTGGCTTATAAAGCCGATTTCTTTAAAAATCGGGAGACGCTATATCTCGGATATATATGGGCCGATTTCAAAAATTCCTTCATTTCTAGGATTTAATGAGCACTAAAAATGATATGGTTTAGTTTTTAAGAAAAATTTTTTTCAAAAATCTGAATACAAAAATTACACAAAATATCCCTCAAAACCCGGTTTTTTGAATATATCTCGGCTATCCGTGGACCTATCTTACTGAATTTCAATAGCAGACCCACTACCGGGGTTTCACACGTTTTAGCGAAAGAATGAGGTTTCTATCTCAAACCGTTTTCTCAGAAACGGTATTTCAACGACTACAGACGGACAGACGGACAGACGGACAGACGGACAGACGGACAGACGGACAGACGGACCGACGGACAGACGGACAGACGGACAGACGGACAGACGGACAGACGGACAGACGGACATCGCTCAATCGTAATCGCTATTGATGCTGATCCAGAATATATATACTTTATGGGGTCTTAGATGGATATTTCAATGCGTTACAAACGGAATCACAAACTTATATATACCCTTACACATTTATGTGAAGGGTATAAAAAATCCAATCTAAAACGTGAACACCCTCGGTAAGAATTAGTTCACGTTTTCGCGAGTCTACTGTACTTAAAACAAATTCAAAAAATTTTAAGAACTTTTTTATTTACATATGTACATATGTGCGTATGTATGTACATATGTGCGCTGTCTCAATCAAAGGATTGCCGATTTTAATTAAAAGCAATGTTCTCGTATAAAAATGGTGACACACAGCAGTATTTAACATGTTGGCATCAATATATCATAAATATTTTACATGTGCGCGAATAAACGTAAGATACACAACATGACAAAGTCGTGTCCTATAAACACGGTTATGTAGTTGTTCGCCTGTAATTGAAGACGTGTCTGTTGCAAGTGCTGCTGTCTTCGCTAAACAATTTACGGTTATAGCACTTATAACGAAGCCAAATGATGGTCGGCACTACTCAGCACAGCAACCTAATTGGAGTTGTTCAATGAAAAAGCCAGGGCGTATCTACAGAACAGTCTAGAATGGTAGGCGTTGTTCCACTTGAGCTGATTTTACTTGTTACAGTACAGACAACAGTACCGCCTTCGCAGCAAGTGCTTGGCTCCGCTCTGTTTGGTCGCTGTACTTATGCTAGCAGAAAAACTAGTTTGGTTTGTGTCATCACTCACACAAAAATATTCCACTTTTGTGTTGTCGGTTTTGCTACCTTCACTAGAGTTGGTTGGCTTATCGATGAGTATGTACTCATTCATGTACGTTGCTGAAGGCCTTCGAAGTCGTAGTTACGGCTGCCATGCAATTTGTGAAAAAATCGGTATATTAACGAATTTCTAATTTCGTTTGGAAAATCGGATGTCTTAAAATGCAGTTCTTATGGTTTTATTACGAAGAATCAAACAACAATTTCGTATAAAAGTATTATTATATACCAGAGTAAGAAAAATGTCTGAATCTTTTGCTTCGCAAGCGAATTTTATTTTTGATATTGAAAAGAATTGTTTATTCTTTTTCATTTTCGAATCATATTTATAAAATTACCAAACGAAAACAAAAACAAGTAAGAGTGCTATATTCGGCTGGGCCGAATCTTAAGTACCCTTCACAATGGTACATACATTCTGATTGATTTTTGGTGCGAAAAGTTGTTTTATTTGGCTTTTAAAGCCGATTTCTTGAAATATCGGGAGACGCTATATCTGGGGTATATATGGGCCGATTTTTTCTGAATTTCAATATCAGATCCACAACCGGGATTTAACACAGGCTGCAAAACTTTTATTTAAATAATTCTTAATATGATCAAGTTCAACCACTGGGTGACACCAATTCTTTTTAATATCAATGAAATAAAGAAAAGCAAAATGTATTTCTTAATTATTTATCAGTTAACTTTATAGTAAAATTTATTTAACAAAAAATTGCATATAATTGCATTATTTTTGAATTATAATGCTAAACATTGCCATTAAGTGTGATTTTCTTTTCAATTTACTTACGTATGTGGGTACATGCATACGTATGTATGTATCTATAATAGAAAACTCTAAAATAAATTCTTTATTATTGAATATTTTCAGTGTGTTCCATAAAACAATGATTATATACATACATACATATATACATACATACATATTTACATTGCTTGCTTTTACAAAATTATTTTTTTCTTGTGCACGTTGTTGATGATCTGCTGCGTATCATCATACACATGTATGTGTGTATGTACATATGTAAGTACGTAGGGAAACCCAAAATGATTTTTTGTGTGAATGAATTTGAAGACGCAATTGTTTAAAAGAATTTCATTGCGTACCCTTTTTTCAACAATTCTTTATATCACTTTCATTTTCAAGCTCGTGTATATATACATACACATTTTTACACCAAAGCAAAAAAATTGTTTATGCTAACATACTTGCATGCATACATACTTATGTAGATACATACATACCTACATACATACAAACGTATCTACATACATACATACATACATACATACATACATTCATACATGATCGCAAATATTTTCGAATTTTGCTTTTAAACATTATATACATATGTATGTATGTATGTACCATTATGATCGATTTTTGGTACCAAAAGTTGGGTGCATATGGGCCGATGTCCAAAAATTTTCTAATTTTGCCCCTAAACAGCCTGTATGTACCATTCCGACAAATTTTTAGTGCAAAAAACTGTTTCGTTTAGCTTCCAGGCCCGACTTCTTGAGATATCGGGAGGCGCTATATCTCGAACATATATGAGCCGATGACAAAAAGATTTCCAGTTTTGCTTCTGACTAACCTATATGTATCATTCTGATTGATTTTTGGTGCAAAAAGTTGTTTTATTTAGCTTATAGAGCCGATTTCTTGAAAAATCGGGAGACGCTATATCTCAGGTATATATAGACCGATTGCAGATATTTTCAAATTTTGCTTTTAAACACCTTATATGTACCATTCTGATCGATTTTTGGTACCAAAAGTTGTTTTATTTGGCTTTTAGAGCCGACTTCTTGAGAAAACTTGAGGCGCTATATCTCGAGTGTATATGGGCCGATGTCCAAAATTTTCCACGTTTGCCTCTAAATAGTCTATGTGTACCATTCTGATTGATTTTTAGTGCCAAAAATTGCTTTATTTGGCTTAAAGAGCGGATTTCTTGAAAAATCAGGAGTCGCTATATCTCAGATATATATGGACCGATTTAAAAAAATTTCCAATTTTGCTTTTAAACACCTTATATGTTCCATTCTAATCGATTTTTGATACCAAAAGTTGTTTTATTTGGCTTTTAGAGCCGACTTCTTGAGAAAACGGGAGGCGCTATATCTCGAGTGTATATGGGCCGATGTGGAAAAATTTTCCACTTTTGCCTCTAAATAGCCTATATATACCATTTTGATTGATCTTCGGTGCCAAAAGTTGTCTTATTTGGCTTATAAAACCGATTTCTTTAAAAATCGGGAGACGCTATATCTCAGATATATATGGGCCGATTTCAAAAATTCCTTCATTTCTAGGATTTAATGGGCACTAAAAATGATATGGTTTAGTTTTTAAGAAAAAATTTTTTTTTCAAAAATCTGAATACAAAAATTGCACAAAATACCCCTCAAAACCCGGTTTTTTGAATATATCTCGGCTATCCGTGGACCTATCTTGCTGAATTTCAATAGCAGACCCACTACCGAGGTTTAACACGTTTTAGCGAAAGAATGAGGTTTCTATCTCAAACCGTTTTCTCAGAAACGGTATTTCAACGACTACAGACGGACATCGCCCAATCGTAATCGCTATTGATGCTGATCCAGAATATATATACTTTATGGGGTCTTAGATGGATATTTCAATGCGTTACAAACGGAATCACAAACTTATATATACCCTTACACATTTATGTGAAGGGTATAATAATAGATTGCAAAATTAGCAGCTCTCGCAAATTAGAAGTTAAATTCCCGAACGAAAAAATAGAACTTTTGAAAGAAAAAACAATACGTTTTCGATAATTTACTATTTTACCGGTAAAATGGACATGCAAGATAGTGTTCGTTTGTATTATTGTGTGAAAATAAAATTATGTGTGCTTATGTTTGTAAATGTGTACATTGAGAATGGGATAGTTCATTTATTAGCTTAGCCATTAATAGTTTGTAAGTATGTACAAAATGTATACGTACGAAGGTACATAGAGATGGCTGAGGCGGCAAAACCACCCAAGACTCAATTTTGCCCACCCCAGCCCTGTTTACCATTAATATTATTAACCAGTGATTCTCAAGCCTATACTCGCGGGTAATACATGTCTATTATTGGCCTGTACATGTGCAGCCGAAGTTAAAAAACGAAGACAAGAAATAATTTAAATAAATTAAATATTTAATGAAAAATAATTTCAATATTAATGGCCCAAAAAGTTACTTTGCACAAAAAACATCAAACGCAACTACATATACATAAGCAAATGCATGAAGAAAAATCCAAACCGGCAGCATTGGCTTTACAAACAGAAAATTTTATGCTCAGTCATATAAAAGCCATTGAAGGCAGAGGGTGCGTTTCGGTTGTTTAAATTTAAAAACTTTTTTAGGTTTATTTTTCACATTTACACTAGCCTGTTCTTCCATGTGGATTTTATATAGCAAACGTAATAATAATTGAAATTGTCCACTAAACTGAAACATAATAGATTATATATGAGTTTGGAATGTGTAGCCGCTAATAGCTATCAGTATATATAGTGAAACTTCGATATTACGAACTTCATTATAACAAAAAAGTCAATATAACCAATTTTTAGCTGAGTGCCTTGAAAAAACCTTTTTATTGCAAAGTTTTTCATACAAAAATGCTCTATAGCTATAACGAAAAGATTCTGAGCTATAAAGCCCCTTATAGCGAAGTATTGTTTCAAAAGCCTCTATACAACGAAGTCTTGAACTATATCCTGCATACGACGAAATCAGAATAAAACGGGGAAATCATTTTTAAAAACAACGAAAGGTAAAAAACAGAACATAGTCAGTTCTGTTTTGGTTCTTTGCCAAAATGAGTGTATTAAAGCGTAAATCAATTTCTATACGAGAAAAAATTTCTTTAATTGATGCTGTTTATCATGGTGACAAATCTAAGCAAGAAATTGCTAAACAATTTAATATACCGCCGAGTACTCTTTCTACAATTTCAAAAATTGGGAGATTATTAGCAGCACTAAAGGTGAAGTTACATGACCCGCTTTAGACGCGTCCACGCTTTTCATGCTTTTTATACGTTTTATGCGTTCTATGCGTTTCATACTACAAGTTACACACAACGCTTCGTATGCGCCATATTTCTTTGTTTTGATAAGCTGTTGTGCAAATATTTTTAACATACAAAACAAATATTAACAAAATGGAACTGCTCATGCAGCTGCTCTTTTATTTTTGTTCCGATAGAGCAGCAAAGTTTTATTATATAAAAGCTCGTGGCTTTTAACTGCATTTATTAACTTCTCTTCCATATCGCTTGTTTTAATATATTGAAAATATTTGTAAACATAACAGTGATGATACTCAGTACGCAAACGCAATCGATAAATCGAATCAAAATTTTGTTAATGAAAAAAGTGTTGAAAAAAACAATTACAATTTGTCTTACTCGTGATAATGTTTATAAAATTTGTAACAAAACTTTTCTTTTTTATTAAAAACGTTTTTTTTGCAAAAGATTTTATACATTAATTTACGATATAAAAGGTATTTATCGATAACGTTGAGAGTAGGCACATCATTGGTTAATAAAACCAGCTGACATTTTCTCATGACGCATGTGACGCATATAAAAGTAGAAAGTAGGTCTACTTTATGCGTTCTACGCGTCTTCGCGTTCTATGCTTTGTGCTCTGTAACTTGTCACATACAAATACACTAATCCTACTTTTTTGACAACCGCGTGAAAAGCGTCGACGCGTAGAAAGCGTACTGTGTAACTTCAGCTTAAACCTTTAAAGTGCAAAAGATTGCGCCTTGCAGAATATGAAGACGTTGAGCAATGTTTATCTAAATGGTTTACACCAGGGGTGCCCACGGCCTATACGCTTGGTACGCTTTTGTTTTTGTAAAAGCGCGAAGCATTGGCCAAGGCAGATTTACTAGGTACAAGCACTAGCAGAACATAAAAAAATACACGAGAGTTGTTGGTAGAAAAATAACTGCATACTGTCAAATTCTTCTCTCATTTGTTTTGTTAAACTGGTTTGTGAGTGTGTACAAAAAACGAAATTACACAAATTTCATAAAATAAATTTATTTAAACCACTTAAAAATTATTACTTTACTTTTTTATGGAATAAAAGAAGCAAAATCACTGGCTTATTTTACTTTTTCTTCAATATAAGCTACAAAATCACTTGCACATTTCTTAGAAATCAGAGCACGCTAAGCGGCTTGTAAACAAACTTTTGACAGTGAGCAGTTAATAAACAACGAGCAGCTGGTTTAGTGATTTTACCTGTTTAATCTGCCTTGGCATTGGCTGAGCATTCTAATATGTATACACATCTCTTTGTATGAAATACACACATATCCCAAGTTCAAAGCAACAACACTTTCATATGCACAGCAATAAGAACGCAGGCTTTGTTGGTACACATTGGTGCCAAGCGTAAATTTTTTTTGTTTTTTGTTTTCATGATTTTGTTGTTTTTTTTTATGATTTCGTGAGTATGAAACACTTGAAGAAATCATTTTTTGTTATTAGTTTCAACTGTACAGTTTTTTTTTTTTTTTTTGTAGAATGAATGACACGTGGGAAACCGACTTTTTTTCGCTAAAAAATTTGAAAATCGAGCACAATGTATGATTTACTTTCAAATAATCAAGACGATTAGTAAATATGATTTGGAAAGGCATTTTAATACAGTACATACATTTTGTGAAAATGAAATTTAATTTTTTCCCAGTGTACGTAATGAAATATTTCTGTTTTTCCTTGTGTGCGTCAATATAGTGTATAGGTATTGGTATTTGCGCTTCCATAAGAAGGTTTTGGGCACTCCTGGCTTACACAATGCCGAAATCAAACAAACAAAAATTACACAATATTTTACTAAAATGTAATAAAATAAAAAAAATAAAAACATAATTTTTTATTTACCTCTTAAATAGTGAATTTCTATTACATAGTATTTTCGTGTAAAATAGAATTTGGACAAAAAAACTGTAGTTATAACGAATTTCTTTCGTATTTCTTTAAATTTCGTTACACCCAGGTCTCACAATGCATATGTATAACGAATCAATAGCTATAACGAAATATTGTTCGATCCCCTCTAGATTCGTTATATCGAAGTTTCACTGTACTTTCTCATAAACATACGTTTATTGTTAAATACAAATGTTATCATCCGTGCAACTCCGTTTGTACTAAATACGAATATTTAAACTTTATGGATATTTCCAAATGCAACCCTTTTATTTTGCTACTTTTGTATACAATTATAATACAGGGTCCGCCATCTAACGTTTTTTTTCAACTGGTGCTTATTTCGTGAATGGTAACACTTAGCTCATGTCTGATTCGACAGATAATTAGCTTTATCCTTCCGCTGAACGAATATGGTTGTGTATACGCTTCGCTAAGTGGGCCTGCGATCGACTTACAGAAGATGCCGATTTTGCTAAAAAAAAAAAAAAAAAAAAAAAAAAAAAAAAAAAAAAAAACATCAGCAAGCAAAATTGTCGCATTTGGGGCACACAGAAAGCCCGCACGCATACATTGAAAAGCCGACGCACCCAAAACGAGTCACTGTTTGGTTTCAACAGGACGGCTCTACGTGCCACACAGCCGAAGCTACACTCGATGTTTTGCGCCGTTTTCAAAACAAACAAAAAGTTATTTGGCGGACCCTTTAATACATAGTTTTGCAACCAGGTAAATGTAAACGTTTACAATTAGTATAAAAAGGGGAGCATTTGTGTAGAAACTTCACTTAAGATTCTTACTTCAAGCACGAAGGGCATTATCCAGGCCTTTTCAAAGTACCGCAATATGCCTATGAGCAAATTTTAGAATAAATAGTAAAAAAGTATTCTTTAAAACTAAATAAATGAATATTTATCACCTAATAAATAATATTATTTCAAATGTGTGTGTGTTTTTTAAGAAGTGTAAAAACTTTCATTTGCAAAACAGATTAAAAATGCTGTAGTAAATAAGGAGATCATTAAATTGGACTTTTTTCATTTGCATTTGAAATTATTAACTGTTTATGATAACAATTTAACAAACGTTGAAAAATTAACAAAAAATGCAAGCTTCGGTCTTGTGTGTACACATCAAGGTTCAGTCGATGACTAAATTAAATTGGTAATTATTTGCTGGGTTGTGTTTCACACCGTTGCAAGAAAGAAAAAACGAAGAAAAATGTCGTAGTGTTAGTTTGAGGAACACTGTTTTAAACTCTTAAACAAGGTACCTTGATACCACGTAGCCGCATAACTACAACAAACACAACACCAGCAAAGATTTCATGTATTTTAGAGGGAGAAATACTTTAAATTCTGTCACCAATGTGTTTGCGTTTGTATTGTGTATTTTGACAGTTCTTCAGACTAAAAGCAGTAGTCAGCTGGACTTGTAAGGCTACCTGGTATTGAGATAATTTGCTCTTGTACTACAGCTGTGTGTACACCACGAGCCGAAGCAGAGAATAAAAAGAAATTCCAAATATTAGCCAACGAAAAAATACCAAATTGTACATCAGAGCGAAACCGTCGAGTACGGGCAATTATTTTTCCCTTCCTTCGCCCCTCGCTGAATGCCTCATCAAGCTTAAGAATTCCCCAATTAAAATTGCCTTAAGTGATCTTGCTCAAACAGCACATTATTCCATTAGCAAACCTTTCTAGTATTAAAAGATGTAAAGTTTTGTTGCATAAAATAATTCGGTTTTGTTGTTTTATATACTATTTGACTATGTTGGTTTTGTGACTTGTTGCAAGAGGAAATACGTAATTCATATGCAGTAATAGGTCGTTTCTACTTCAATATTTTGCATTGTTTTTAAAACAATCTTTCAATTATAGTAAAATTAATTGAATATACATAACTTACCTGCAAACTCTGAAATAAGGCATCAAATAGAATTATCAGAGAGTTTCCTAAAATAGCATGGCGCGCTATTTGGGGACATAGTGTACAAGCGTTTCGATACAACTGAACTGCAAGAACAACAGCCCTAAAAATTCAAAATTTACAATAGTAAAATAAATTAATCGAGGAAAGAAAGTTGTTTAAATACCTTTTTGAAACGTCTGCATCCTCTTGCATGCCTTTGGAAATAACATTTGATGAAATCGTTGCTAAGCCATCCATTAGCAAAAAGCATTGAAAATCAAAAACTTGCGCTTTAGCCATGATGCGCAATAATTGACCCAAAGCCCTTTCCAGTCCTTGAGAGCCCCCACCTTTATTAACTAAGTTAAGATACTTTGGTACTTGAGATTCCCGTTTCATATGCAATGGTACTGGTTGAAGTTCTTTCATGTACTCCTCGGCCCTGAAATTGAACAAAATAAAACCACAGTTTTGAAGATATTATATGCAGATACAGAAATATATACAGAACGGTGCAAACTCGCATACATGTGATTTGTAACCGGCTCATTTAATATTACGTAAGTCCTAGAAAATTATTTGTACTGATATTAATCCCAAGCGGTATCAAAAGTTCGGTAAGTACGGAACGCACAACGTACTTTATTTAAGATAAATACTTAATTTTAGCCATATCCAATCCTGGTTTCGAATTAAATATACATATGTAGCTCAAATCCGTGCTTAAAAACAATAAATCTGTTCTTGATTTAAGAATATTCGTACTTACCATACTTTTACACCGTTTGGAATTGATTTAAGTACGGAAGAATTAAATTTATTTTGCTTGTGATGATTGATTATGCACTTGATTCGATATTTCTGAATCCCAAATTCGTACCTGAAATATTCCGTTCAACTTCCTTCATTTAATTATAATTCATAAATTATTTTCTCTCTTTGCCGATTTGAACCTGGCACTTAACTACTGCCAGCCACTCTACCAATTCAGCCATTGTAGCAAAGAAAAAATTGAAACAAAATTCAATGCTTATGTATGTATGTATGTATATAAGCACACGCAACTGCTGGTTACAAATACAACCAAGAATTTCGTACTCATTTTAAGCCTTAACAGGATTGATTCTCTCTAATAATCCCCATTCGGCTTCTTTTAAGTACACTTGTGAGTTATCCGTACTTAAATTTTCAAGTATGTTTCGTACTAAAATCAAGTAGAAAAAACTTAAATTTAGAACGAGCTTTTTCTTTCTGTGTACTGATTTCTTTAGCTAAAGCGATGGAAAAGATCAAAGACAAAGCTATTGCATTTATATGTGCCAAAAATTTGTCATAACTGTTTTACATTAATTATTTATTATCTACTAGCTGACCCCACACGTGTTGCTGTGACTCCCATAATAAATTAATCTTTGGCCAAAACTGCCGAAGAAGTTGAGAAACATTGATGTTTTCATACTTTTACTTAATAAAGCCCATATGTTGTAAATTGTAGTTTCGTGAAAAATTTACAAAATTCAGTCACAGAAGAATTATAAAAGCTTTTCAATTTTGTTAATATTGTTTCGATTTTTGTTCCAAATAATTGATGCTCATTTTACTAACAAATGATTGCAAAAGGCAAAAATTATTTGAAAATCATTTTATAAGCTGTTCAAACAGCAAATTTCTCAATTTTGATTTCATAAAAATGTGCGTTTATTTTACTGAAAAACAATCCATAAAAAAATTGTTTTATAAACGACCGCGTTATTTGAAAGAAGTTGTTCGATCTCGAAAAAATTTCAAATTAGAATTCGATTTAAAAACATGTGTGAATAAGCACATTCTACTAACAAACACTTACTAAATGCAAAACGTTTTTGAAAATCGGTTTATAAACGAGTGAGCTATTGAAAAAATAATTTTTCTCGATTGCGAAACAAAATGGAAATAAAATATACGAGATCTGATCAAAAAATAGCCGTTATTTTAAATTTTTTTAGAAATTATTTATTTATTCTTCAATAACTATATTGTCCCCTTTAAAGTAATCCCCCTCAGATATAATACACTTCTGCCAGCGTTTTTTACAATCCTTGAAATACTTCTAGGAAGAGGGAACAGTCTGGCATCCCTAACAAAGTCCGGTGAATACGGTGGTTTAGGCATGATAACGGGCCAAAAACTCATGGTGCAAAGTCCATGATTGTTTTTTCCACAATTCTGCGAGTTTCTGAGGAATTCGCGTATTCTGGACGCATCAATCGGGATGATTGGGCGTTGGCTTCAATGTCATAGCCATACACCCATGATTCGTCACCAGTTATGACCTTTTTGAGGAAATCTGGATCGTCGTTGACGATGTTCAACAGCTCCTGCGACGTTGTTTTTGCTCAAAATTTAGCACGCTTCATGCCTAAAACATCCGTAAAAATTGCTCGGCACAACGATCTGCCAACATCATCAGCAACCTCTCTGGTATTGATTCGACGATTATCTAAAATTATTTTCTTCACATCTTCAATGTTTTCGTCGGTTGTTGACGTACTCGGGCGAGCAACGTCATTGACATCTTCTCGGCCTTCCTTAAACCGGTTACACCACAATTGAACTTGTATTCTGCTCATAGTAGATTCACCAAACGCCACAGTAAACATTTCAAGTGTCCATTTAATTTAATTTTTTACACAACACTTAATACAGTTTCGTTAATTAAAGTAAAAAATCGAAGAACACACCAAAACACGACCAACCTTTTTATCTGCCAAAAACAAACTGACAATCCAAATTGGCTGATATTGTCAACATATATAACAGACATGTGTACCAACTTAACAGAAAAAAATGCGAAAATCAAACATACGTAACTCATGAAAATTAAAAATAACAGTTATTTTTTTATCAGATCTCGTAAACTATATTTTAAGTTGAGCACAGTTGCCCATCTGTGCAAAATTTTATTCAAATCCAGTAGCTTTCTAGATTATCCCGAACATAATTCAATTATGTATAGAATATTGGCCAAATGGCCGCCTCGAATTCGGTGGCACACTTCCATTCGATGGTCCAAATTTTCGATAACGCTGCGGCATAATTGAGGTTCTTTGCCGTTAACGTGCCGAATTATCTCATCCTTTAGCTCTCAAATTGTTGCTGGCTTATCAACGTACACCTTTTCTTTTATATAACCCCAAAGAAAGAAGTCCAACGCTGTCAAATCATATGATTTTGGCAGCCAATTAACATGTCCATTGAATTTGTCGCGCAAAAGAGCCATTGTTTCATTAGTTGTGTGGCAAGCGGCACCGTTCTGTTGAAGCCACATATCGCCCACATCTATATATTCCAATTCGGGCCATAAAAAGTTCGTTATCATCTTGCGATAGCGAACACTATTCATAGTAACTGCCAGACCGACATCATTTTGGAAAAAGAATATGGGCCGATGAAGCCGCCAGCCCATAAACCGCACCAAACAGTCACTCTTTGTGGGTGCATTGGTTTTCCGATAATGACTTTTGGATTGGCCCAAGTGCGGCAATTCTGCTTACTGATGTGCCTCATCACTGAGGATGATTTTCTTCGAAAATTTATCATTGCCATGTTGCCATTTCTCGCCACCATTTTGACCATTGACGACGCTTGGTATGACCAAGAGGCTTCAGTCGTTAGGTCAGTTCCACCTTGTAAGTGTGTAAATGGAAGTCTTTATGCATACCAACGACGAGTTGAGGTGCACGACTCGTCAGCCACACTATCGTCAACAGCAGCAATAGTTTCTGCAGTACGAGCATGAACTGGTGCTTTCACATCTCCTACAGACCTAGTTTGCTGAAATTTTTGCACAATTCTTCCGATTGTACGCACATTTAGACGACTACATTGACCGAAAAAAATCACGAAATGAATTTTGCAGTCTCTCCCCTTACGCCCCTTTTCCATATATTCCATGAACTTTAAAAATGTTTTTTTTTTTTGGTATTAAGTTTATCAGGCTCAAGTTCTTTCTATATTATTTTTGTAATTGATATTAATTAAATAAGACAAAGAAGACATCAAAGACGTTAAGCAGGGTGCACAAACTAGTTGTTTCGAAGCCGTCACACTTTCTCATCAGCACCCGTCCTTGAACTCAGTTTCTAAAGCTACAACTATGCCACTCAGCCAGCCAAGTTGTTGTATATTTTCTGTATAAATTTTTAATTATATCAAACACACCAGTTCTATTTTATTTTTCGAAACAACTAGTTGTCTACCCTGCTAAATGTTTTTGATGTCTTCTTTGTCTTATTTAATTAATATCAATCACAAAAATAATATATGTATGTACATAGAAAGAACTTGAGCCTGATAAACTTAATACAAAAAAAATAATTATAAAAGAAAAAGTTCGAATAATAAAAATTAATTAAAAATAGCGGTTTTCACACTTCGTATTATATTTCAAATACTTTTAAATATAACACTATTTTAAACTTCTAAGTGTGAGCGACTTTTTGTTTGGTATTGTAAAAAAGTTGAAACAGCTGACTTTTGTTTAGATATTTTACCGACAAAAGTACACAAAGGAATTTTTCAATTGGCGTTTCGTAAAATATTAAAAGATATACATAAAATCTAAAAAACTTGCCTAAGGAAACCGTGAAAGAAGAAATTATTAACTATTTGGTTCAAAATGCCATTGATCAAAACGAAGTTAATGAAATGATGAAGTGCAAAGGTACATACATACATATATTTATTTATTTATTAACAAAAAGTAAATGTATGCATAACCGATCTCTCAGTAGATAGTTACAGGAACGATATTGTGGAGCATATCTTGGACGAGGTTATCGATGACGTTATTTTAGTCGCATCGTATCGTCGCATAATTTTTAGTTCAGTTCCGAAGTTCAGTCAATGAAGTGGTCCTTAGGTATTTTAACTGGACTAGATGACAACAGATTTTTACAAATACTACGAGTGAGCAGAATTCAATTCCATTCTCTTGTTGTTTTAATTTCGGATTATTTTGAATTTAACCAACCTCATTCATGTGAACAATTCCCAGTTGAGTACCAATTGGCAATTGTTCTGTATAGACTTGGATCATTTGGAGAGGGCCCAAGTATTCTAGCAGTGTTTTTACTTCTGCGTCAGCCCATCTTTTGTTCCAGCTTTTTTCGCGATTTTTTTTTTATAACTTTTTTAATATTTTCTACTTTTTCGGTATTTTCCATTGCAAATTTAAGAAATGTTTACAATTCACTTTATTATATGTAGGCAAAAACAATGTGGCGCCATATCTGTCAGCTGTTTCATACTTGTAAATAAATCCAATTACTATATTTAGAAAATCTACTACTGTTTTTGGCTTTGCAGAGGTTTTAATTTAGTAAATTAAAAATTTATGAGATTTGTTGTTGCCGAGTTTTAAATTTATCAAGATTTATTAATTTTACAATATCTCCAAGATCTGCAATAGTACTTTAATACGAAGCGTGAAAACCGCAATTATTTTTTTTTTTAATTCTAGAGGCGTTATGCCGACTATCAAGGGTGAACGCGATATAACAAAAGGAAAAAATTATGAAGCTGAATTTGGCAAATGTAATCAGGTACAACATTTATTGGTAAATAAAAAAGTATTGTTTAATAATAAATATTTAATAGACATAATTAAGTCAAATTGTATGTCATCGCTTTTAAAAAGCAACAATCACTGTTCTCCTGAGTAAACAATGCTTTGCATTTTCCATCCCTGTGTTATTTCATTAATGACCCAACCATTTTGAAATTTTTATTTGTTTGGTAATCTATTAAAGTATTAAGTGCGAAAAATATCATTACTCACCAATTGTAATTAAATAGTTACAATATAAATTTCAATGAATTTTTCCTGTATAAGTATACCCAACCCTTTTTTCTAATAAGTTAATTTTAAAACGTTTTTAGCAATCCACTTTTTTTTTTTTTTTTTGGAAGAAATCCTGCTACTCTTTCCCGTTTCCTTAAACCCGTTAAAAGTCACAATTGCATAATTTAAATAATACTCATTTTGCTACAGTATTAGAAATAGATGAAGGAATTGTGCTATTAAATCAATTTAACGGAATTTTAAAAACATATAAAAATAAAGCATATAATCGTGGAAAACGGATTTCATTCAAGTTCTCAGCAACGAATCTATGGCTTTAATGATTTACATATGTATATTACAACAATCTAGACGATTGATCTTACACCCATAACATATTATTGTTAAAAATATTGGTTTCGTTGGTTATTTTATAGGGATAAAAATGAACCTTCGCTAACATACACATTAATTAGTCTCCTACGCTTATAAAAAAAAAATAGAGTACAAAAAGGGGGCATAAAGTGGAATGAGCGAGGGAAATTAAAATAATAATATGAATCGGAAAGGTATTCACTTAAGGTAATTAAAACATACTTACGCAAGAGCCATTCGATGTTTGAGTTTCTTCATTTTTTTCTTGTAGCCTCGTGTGTGTTCTCGGCTACCAACATCAGAAACGGTTGACGATAAATCACAATCTTCTGGCTGTTTGTCATCACTTTCGGCACGTAGTGGTATATTCTCTTCAACATTTCTTGAAGGAATTGTCAATTCTAGAGCTCTTTGTCGAATATGTTCAATATTTTCTTCATGGCGTCTAGCCGATTCCTTTTGTTTAAGCAGAATTTTTCGCTGGAGTTCCTCAGTGGTTTGTTGCTGTTGAGCTTGTAAGGCCAACAGACGTTCTTCACGATCTCTCGCCTTCTCACGAGCTAAGGCTTGGCGTTGCTTTTCTTTTTGTTCCTGCATTTTTCCTATTCGTTGTTCCTTCTCTAAGCGTGTCTCATTCATTTTTTCTAACTTTTTTTGTCTTTCTTTTTCCAACTCTTGCCGCCGCCTTTCAACTGCTGCCTCTTTAGCTGCCTTTTCCTCTACACGTTTTTGTCGCTCTTGTTCCAAGTCCTGTAAACGTCCTTCAGTTTCTTTTGAGGATTCTATGAGATCCAACCTCTTGTTTTGTGCTTCTATATTCTTAATAAAATTAATTTCTTTTAGCTTTTTTTCTTCGTCATGTGCCTTTTCGATAATCTGCCTTAAATACTGCTCACGATTCTCGGCTGCCCGTTGAAGTCTTCCCTCCATTTTTAAGCGTTTTTCTTCAATCAGCTGTCTTTTGGCAGCTTTAACATCTTCAACTCTGGCCAGAAGCTGTTGTATTTTGATTGCCTTTTCTTTTTTCAAATTTTCTCTCTTTTGTTGGGCTCTAGCCTGTTTGGCTTGATATTTTTTTAAGGTTTCCTGTAATGAACGCCGTCTAGATGGGGATGAAAGTTTTTGGTGTAATTTTTGAGCTCTACCTGGATGCCGAGAAACATAGGCTTGCAATGTTGCTAGTGCTTCTTCTCTTTCACCCCAAGACATTTCAGACAATAGTGCTTGATACCTCGTTTCTAGACTAAGGTTTGAATCATCTTCTTGACCGTTAATAGGAACGAATACTACAGAAGATGTATCTAAATGATCGTGAAACCCGAATTCTCCTTCTTCATCATCGCGATCAGTTTCTAGAACACTGACTTCACAGTCTGTTTCATCTGTTTCGGTGTCGACATCTATTTCTGTTGATTCTAGTTCACGAATTTGTCTTTCTAATGATTCTTGTTCCTCTACAAGCAACCGTTGATGCTCGTCACATTCGTCGTTCTCATCGCAACTGGACAGAGCACCCACACCCGTTGATGATGAAATTGTTAACGAATTTTCTGATCTGTTCGCAATACTTTTATAAAGATCTCCTATAGTTTTTGAAAAATCATGATTGGTTTGAATTTTAATATCAATTTTATTCTGATCACCACAACCTAAATCTGTATTTGGCGATGGATTGGTATGAGCTTCAACAATGGTTTCGGCGGAGGAGTTGATATCAGAGCAGTCCCCTGAGCCCATATGATAATGACTTATTAGCTCAGATGATTTAGCAGCGCCATTTAAGCCATTGTTTTGTTTTCGTAAAGCTAACTTTTCACTGCGCATGAACTCCTTGTGCAGCGAGGTCATTTTGAGTCCAGTAAGATCAGATTTTTGACGTTTAATATTAGTTTGTCTAACAGGATGTACAACAGGCATATTATTGTTGTTTAAAGGAGGAGACATTTTATTTTGCAATACTGTAATAATTGAAGTATTTCGTTGAGCTGGCAAGGAATTAACTTTGGATTTGGCATTTCTGATTTCCGGCCTAAAGGTAGACAAATTCATTTTATTTCCTTTATCTGGTCCTACCTTTTGCACCTGCTCAGACACTTTCTTAGTGTTGCCGTTACTTTGTGATTTGATTTTGTCACACGTATTTTGGACGTCCAGCTCATGATCACTTTGCTTCTCATCTAATAAAACAAGAGTTGGTAAGCTTGCGTAACCGGTGGGTTGGTTAAATCTTGATGACCAGTGCATACTTGACCGCCTTCTATTTTTAACTGTTAACCAGCCGTCAGTACCATCATTACTATTACTGAGTATTTGCTTCGGTTCTGATTTTCTATCGTCGATTATTTTTTGATACTGATTGACGTTCGGTTTTGAAGAAAATATTTTTTCATTACTTGCCTTTAGTGTTGAAGTAGAGCTGCCAATATCATCTTTGGATGACTTGTGGGAAGTTAAATTAGTATCCTTACTAAGAGATTTAGAAGATGTGGATGTTTGTCTTTTAAGGTTTATAGTGTTTTTTTGGAATCCAGCAGGTTGATGCATTTCTATCATTGTTCTTGATCGAGAAGATAATCTAGATACAACATTATTTGTAGGACCAACATTATCAGATTTTATGCTAACTGAACGTGGTGGTAGAGAATTTTTGCTACTGCTGTTAGGTAATCTCATGGCGCCAGAATATGGAGGCTTTAGGGGATTTGGTGCAGTTCGAGCGGAGCGTTTCATTGTTGTATTAACGCCAATTTTTGTTGCGTTAGCTGCTGTATGGGGTTTACCAACCGATGCCCTTAAAGTTGAGGCTTTAGTATTGACAACAGTTTTTATAGAACTCGACGTGTTCGTAACAGTCGTTGTCCTTATTGGATTTGTTACGTTGTTTGTTATAGTTGCTGGTCTATTCAATACACTCGAGTATTTCAAAGGGATATTTTGACCAGCCACTTGCGAAATGTTTGGTTTTTTAGAAGATTCTGATTTATTGCTCTCACTTATTGAGTAATTCTCTTCTAAAGGTTGAGTTTTCTTTAAAGTTGTTTCAACTGATGTAGCATCTTTTTTTGTATCAATAGAAAGAAAATCGCTTTCCATTACGTTTAATTTGTGTACGGTCATTTCCGCAGCTGAAGGTTCCCTATCAACTTTTTGAGGCTTTTTTTGAGCACCTAACAATTTTTCTGATTGTTTTTTTTCTTTCTCAAGTCTGTATTTTTCTAACTCATGTTGTCTTCTAATTTCTTCTTGTTTAAGTTGAACTTCCTTTTCTTCTTCTTCTCTTTGCATTTTTTCTCGAATTCCTGCTAGTGTCAAATGATCATCTTCCAAGTCTGTTTGTGCATATTGATGACTCCGATTTTCTAAAATAAGATGGGGAATATCATCTTCCAGATTTTGGGAACGTGGTGAGCCGATGTGCGGCTGTTGTTCAAGTTCTTTTGATGTCTCTGCATGCTGCTTCTTTGACGATGCAAAAAGTTCTCTTACGTTAACTCGATAACCTTTTCGGGGAGAGTTTTGATCCAAGTTACCCAAAGATGGTGAGCTTTTGCCAGAATTACAATGGCATGGGCTTGACTTTCCCGATAATGTAGGACTTGACAAGGACTTAGCTCTAACTCGAGGTACAGGATTACTTTTGCGTACTTCCCAAGCCAAAGAATTCGGTCTTTGTTTCAGAGGTCGAGATTCATAGTCCCAAGATACTTTGAACCACTCGCTTAATGCTTTAAAATCTCGCACGTAATTTTCCAAAACTAGTATAGCTTCTTGACATGACGATATATTTTCATAACATTCTACGGTCTGGTATATTTCATTGACTGCACGTTGCAAATTTCCAAAAAGTAGTGCCCAGTAGCGGGCTTGTAGCTCTGACTTTTTGTCGCGCCCTGTAGATGCACTACGAATTCTGGGGCCCGTTTGTTGCTTACTGGAATGTCTTGACGGTGAGTGCGATTTTTTGGGAGTTATAGCAGTTGGAGGCAGAAGCGTATTTATGGACTTTGGTGGTTTACGCTGCGATAAAGCTGGATTTACAGATTCTGAAAATATAAAGTTATACATCAAAACACTTGAGCTTGCGGCTTATATGTATTGTATTGTATTGTATTGTATTGTATTGAATTGAATTAAAAAAATCAATTGGCCTTCTCTTCATAACAACACTATCTATCTAAGGCTGTTTACATTTTTTAACGCCATTACTCTTATGAATGTTTGTATGTGTGCTCCATTTTTTGTAAAAGGATAGGATAGAATTGGGCAGGTGGTGCAGAAATTATTTTAGTATGTATTTGTTTTGTTGCAGTGAACTTTGCGTATTACGAGTTTAATTGTATTTGTAGATTGAATACTAGTTAAAATGCTTGTCATTAATAGTGAATACTAAAAATAATAAAAACTTTAATTATGACTTTAGCCAGGGAACAACTTCATTATATTTATATGTATGTAAATACAGCTTCATTTGTTCATATAATTCTTAACCTGGCTCAAGCTCAACCCAAGCAAAGTAGAGTAAAGTAAAACTTGTTTAGCAAGCTAATAAATTAAAGCTGTTTTGATGCCGCCACTCCTCCCGCCAGCACCCATATGAACTTTGGACGAGCTAAATTTTACAATTATAGGGTCCTCACTTAAACCACTCGGCTGACAAACGCTACAGACACGGCGGCTCATAATAAAATACCATTAGTCAAAATCTATTATTTTCTTTAGCGTAGATTATTAACAATTTTACGCCATCGGAAAAGAAACATATCAAAACAATGGTAGCCGAAATCGTTGGGCAAAGTATCAGTAGTAACGTTGCTGAGCAGAAGCCCATTTATCTCAAAAAATTATAATTGTTAAATGCAAAAAAGTTCGACTAGAAGAAGTCAAATATTATTAATGATGGGTTATTATTTATATATTTAATTTTTTCTTATGTGCATTATTTATTATTTGCTATGAGTTTTGTTTTTCTTATCTTGTTTTTGCATTCAAAGAAGTTTGAGCCATTCCTTTTTAAAATACCCTTACTAGTGTCAGACATAGTATTGACAACACTGAAAATTATCAACTCTGGTAAAGGGGTGTGTCTTGTTTTTTTTAAAAAGTTCAACGGCGAAAAAGAGGAGAGTCGTTTTTCGTCAAGCGTCCTGACAACATCGTTTATTTTCCCTATTACAATAATTTGAAGTATTAATTTGTATTTTTTTATTGAAGAATAAATATTGTTCACTTAAATATTAAACGATCAAATAATCATTTGACAAATCTCAGAAGTGGGATTACTGAACCGACACCCTAAAACAAAACAAATTTTCACGACATGGATGATTTTCGAAGTTTGACCGTCAAAGATTTACAAGCGAAGTGCAAAGAAGCTGGCTTGTCATGCTCCGGCAGAAAAAACCAATTAATCGAGCGTCTGGAAGGAACCTGTAAAAATGATGTAAATCAACGATTGCGCTGATGGAAAAAACGATTGCGGAGTTACGCGAACAATCCGCTCATTTCCAAGTATCAGATCTCTCTTCTACGTCACATACCTTTGAGTCACCCCTTGTTTCACCATTGCGGGTTTCCTAAAATACAGCTTCGATCGCTGTACCGTCTGCAGCATTAGTTGGCAACCGTACTTCAACCATATCTCCAATAACCACATATGCGCAACAACATGTATCGTCACAGCCGCCATTACCGCAACAAATGGCTGCACCCAGTTATGTGTGTCAGAAGCCTATTTGTGCACCGTACACATTGCCATATGTTCCTAGTCAACAAGCTTCGTACAATTTAGCTGACCAGGGAGCCCAGCAAACAGGGGCGTATAACGTAAATTATACTCAACCGCAGATCCCAATATCTGACTATGCTCAGGCTTCTCGTGCAAGTCAGGGAATACCACAAACAACCCATATGTTGAAAATATTTGTCAAAACTTTAAACAACATCATCCCACTGTAACTTAAGAATGCTTATTGTGTGCATACACATGTACATATAGACGTTTCTTTGTAAAATGCATTATATTGAATTCCAATGTAAAATATGTATACAGCATCTTACGGTTATTTTTATTATCTCTTTTTGCTTAACTTTAATTACGTTTTTCTTAATAAAGTTTTAGTTAGTTCTTCACTGATCACCAATTGATTTGCTTGAGTTTTTATTTCAACAGGTTATGGGCCCAGACAATTTTTATTAAAGCATAAGTATAGTTTTGCTTAATAGATTTTTTGATTGTCATTGGGTTTCTTTTTTTAAATTGAGCTTTTGCGTATATATTATCGTAAAAATAATGGACTCTGAATATGCAAAAATTGAAAAGCTGGAGAAAGCAGATCAATGGAACATGTGGCGTTTTCAAATGAAAATAATATTGAATGCCAGCGATTTGCTGCATTACATCACTGATGATGCAGGTACACTGGGATCGGTTTCAGCTAGTGGGGTTACCATGGATAGCGGTGTAGATGCAAAGGGTGATACTGGAGCTCAAGGTGGTGATGTTCGTAAAAAACAAATCGAAAAGGATTGGTTGAGAGGTGACGGTAAGGCTCAAAAAATAATTGTTATGACGCTAGGGCAACAACCATTAATGCATGTGATGAATTGCAAGACTGCAAGAGAAATGTGGTGCAAATTGGAGAGCATATATGAATTCAAATCTACAGCGAATGTGCATAGGTTACAGCAAAAATTTTACAGTTTTAAAAAAGACCCTCAAGATGACATCGCGATGCATATATCGAAATTAGAAACATTAGTGTCGCAATTAAAGGATGTCGGCGAAAACATTTCTACGACTATGGTGATAACTAAAATTTTAATGACACTTCCGCCCAGCTTTGCTCATTTTTACAGTGCATGGGAATCTACAGCGGCTGACCAGCAAACAATTGACAACCTGACAGGTAGACTGATAATGGAAGAAGCAAGATTAGATTCTCCTAGTATGAGTTCTAATACTGGTGAAGCTTTTTTAGCTAAACAGAAACAGAAACAGAGCAATAAAATGAATAAGAAACCCGGAAAGTGTTTCATATGTAAGAAGCCTGGCCACTGGAAACGTGATTGCTACTTAAATACAGCAAATAAGCACAAAGAAGATGGTGTTAGGGGAAATGCTTTTGTATGTGAAAGGGAAGCGGCGGACAGCATTGACAAGGAAAATGAGTGGTTTGTTGATTCAGGCGCTAGTGACCACATGACAAATAAAAAAGAATTTTTTGTCAACTACACAAAATTTGAAAATCCAATGGAGATTCGACTTGGTGATGGTAATACTATTAACGCCTATGGGAGCGGTGCTATCAACATTTTCTCGTATAATAACTGCAGGTGGAGTGAAAACCATTTAGCTAATGTACTTTATGTTCCCGAATTACGCTTAAACTTGTTTTCTACCACGAGTGCCTTAGAAAAGGGTTTAAAAATGTCGTCTGATTATCAACGTTGTGAATTTTTGAAAAACAATAAAACTGTTTTGGTGGGAGTTCGCACTCAGAAATTGTTTAAATTACTTATAAAAGTTGATTTGCCATCAAAACCAAATATTACATTTTCTTATGTTACAGAGTCGAGAAAACTGTCGTTAACTGAGTGGCATTGCAAATTAGCACATCAAAATATTACGCATTGCAGACGTTTTTTAAAAAATAGCAACATTTCATTTGAAGACGAAAAAGATTTTTTTTGTGATGCTTGCGTTTATGGAAAGCAGTGTCGTTCATCGTTTTCGAGCAGAGAAGAAAAAACCACAAAAGTAGCAGAGATTGTTCATATTGATTTATGCGGTCCTATGGAAGTGAAATCCATTGGTGGCGCGCGTTATTTCTTTTTGCTAAAAGATAATTTTTCGCATTATAGGAAGGTTTTCTTTTTAAAAGAAAAGAGTGAAGCCTATGGATTTCTTGAAAAATATATTTATGATGTCAAAACAGAGACCGGTAACAGTGTAAGAATAATTAGGTCCGACAATGGGAAAGAATTCGTAAATAAAAATGTAGAGCTGTTACTACGAAGAAATAGTGTGTTGCACCAGAAAACAGTTCCATACAACCCAGAGCAAAATGGTTCAGTAGAGCGAGAGAATCGTACCATTATAGAAGCAGCAAGAACAGCACTGTATGCAAAAAATTTAGGAAAAAAACTTTGGGCTGAGGCAGTAAACTCGGTTGTGTATGTACTTAATCGAAGTGGAACCAGTACAATAAAAGACAAAACACCTTTTGAGCTATGGACTGGTAAGAAGAGCAATATTAAAAATTTACAAGAGTTTGGTTGTGTTGCGTTCGTCCATGTACCAAAGCAAAATCGATTGAAGTGGGATAAAAAGTCTCAAAAAGGTATTTTTGTGGGTTATGCTGAAGATTCTACTGGATTACGAGTATACATACCAGACAAAGATAAAATTGAAATTGTAAGAGATGTAAAGTTCTCAAATAAAGAAAATTTTAAAGCTAACATCGATGGTTCTGGTAGTGTATGCATCCCCCTTAATAACGATACTGAGCCAAATGTTGATGTATCAAACCCTCTTAATGTTTTGCCAAGTAATCAAAGCAACAACGATAATACAAGTTTTTTGGAAACATATGCAGATAAATCATCTATTGAAGGAGATGTTACAAATACTTATGGTTTTCCGGAACAAGTTACTGACCACACTACAAGTGGACAAAGTACTGCAAATAATAATTCGGCTAATAGTTCTGATGGTGAAGTTTTTGAAGAAGCCAACAATTCCATAGAAAATGAAAGTACAACACGAAGAAGTTATGTAAGTGATCGTTTACGCAGCAAAGTAAGGCAACACAGTGAACAAGCAATTGAAGAAGGTCATGCTTTTGTAGCAAATTGCCCAACAAATTATAATGAAGCAAAAATGTCTGATAAGTGGAAAAGGGCTATGGACGATGAAATTAATTCATTAAAAGAAAACAAAACATGGGTATTAGTTGATTTGCCGGAAGGATCCAAAGTTGTGACCACAAAGTGGGTGTATACTATAAAAGGACCAACTGAAAATGAAGATGAGCGGTATAAAGCCAGGTTGGTTGCCCGTGGCTTTAATCAAGAATACGGTATTGATTATCTTGAAACATATAGCCCCGTTGCAAAATTCACGTCTATAAGAATAGCGGAAATCACCCTTGGTTGCACATCTGCAATTTTAGCAGATATAGCATGATTTTTTGTTACAAAGCGTGAGTGTCTTTTTCAAGTGTTTAGCAAAATAATTATATCAGCTGATTTTAGAGTAACGGAAAATGTAAATATTTTTGTTTTGCAAATTGAGAAGGAAGTTTAGAAAACAAATTGCAAAAATTTCATTATTCATCTTTTCGTTGGCCGTCTTTTATTGTTGACTTTTTGTTTAATTGCCTTAATTTTATTTTTACTTTCTTCATTTCCTTCCCTGTTTTATTTATTTGTTTACAAAATTTAATAAAGCGAGTTTGCCGCATGAGATAAGCTAAGCCGCAGCCAATATTTTAAAAGCAACGCCGTCGATAAAATTTGCACGTGAAGCAACCGCCAGATTTTTCGCTTATTTTATAAATTTAATAAAAATTATGATTGATAATAGGTATAATATTCATCTTTTACTACTTTGTAAATAATTCTTTGAGCAACGTTAGCATTAATTTAATTCCAGCACAGGCATGTTTTGTGGCGGCCTTGCCGTCATACAGTTTTTTGAGCGCAGGAGTTTACGTGTTGAAATGTAGAAAAACAAGCAGCTGTTTTAGCATTTAGCAACATTTGCAAACACGGATCTGCAATGGTTTTTAGTTTTGCATATTTGCTTAAGTGATGCAAACCTCGGTTTCAAACATTTTGTTTTTGTAGTGTTGCAGACTATGGCACATATGCTACGGTTGCAATATCTGCAAGGTCTGCAAGGGTAATTTGCAATGAAGGGTGAGTTCCGCTAATGATTTTGAGCATTGCTGCATCAGAAAAATTAAAGCTAAAGCAATTCGATGTAAAACCAGCTTTTTCAAATGGGTATATAAATGAAGATGTTTATGTCCAGCAACCTGAAGGATATTCTGATAAGACAGGCAGAGTATGTAAGTTATTAAAAAGTCTATATGGTTTAAAGCAGGCCTCAAGATGCTGGAACCAGACTTTTTCGAAACTATTACAAAAATTTAATCTTCAAGAATGTAAAGCTGACCATTGTGTTTTTGTTAACAACGACGCAAGCAAACAAATGATGGTTGCAATTTATATTGACGACGGGTTAATTGCAGCAAAATATGAGAAAGACATTGAAGATTTTTTATCGTTTCTTAAGCAAAGTTTCACTGTAAAAATTTTTGATGCAAAGCATTTTTTGGGCTTAGAAATACGACATTTAAGTAATGGCGGTCTTCATGTAAATCAACTTAGCTATGTTAAAAGATTGCTACAAACTTTTGATATGGCTGAATCCAACGCTTCGAGCACACCGTGCGATACAGCTGTGAATAGCATATTTTCAAATCAAAGTGCTGAAGTCAAAAACTATCCTTACAGACAAGCAGTTGGTAGTTTAATGTATTTAATGCTGGCAACTCGACCAGATATAAGCTTCGCAATCAGTTACGTCAGTAGATTTTTGGAAAAGCCTTTAATTGCTCATGTCAATACTGTAAAAAGAATTTTCAAGTATTTGCAAGGGACCAAGGGGTATGGTTTAACCTTCACAGCTAATAATAAAACAATTTTAAATTGCTTCAGCGATGCTGATTATGCTGGTGACGTAGAGACTAGGAGATCGACAAGTGGTTTTATAATAATGATGGGGTCATCGTGCATTTCATGGTCGTCGCAAAGGCAGAAATGTGTTGCTTTGTCCACCACCGAGTCGGAATTCGTAGCAAGTTGCCATTCAATTAAAGAGCTAATCTGGATTCAGCAACTTATATCCGAATTGGTACCAAATTATATAAAGATGTACTTACATATGGATAATCAGAGTGCTATACGGTTAATTAAAAATCCGGAGTTTCATAAACGTAGTAAGCACATCGACGTTAAATATCAATTTATAAGGCAGAAATATGAAGAAAAGATGTTTGAAATTAATTACGTTTCCACAAATCAACAAATTGCTGATATCTTTACCAAGCCATTGTCAAAAGAAAAATTCTTACACTTCCGAAATTTAATGAATATTGTTAACTATAATTAAATATTTGAGATTTATTTTGCATATGTATAAAGTTACAACCTTTAAAATGAATTATGAATATGTATATGGATTAAAACAACGACAAGTTAGTAATTGTATTTAAATAAATAAAAAGAAAGTTTAACAAAAGTGGGAGTGTTGAAAATATTTGTCAAAACTTTAAACAACATCATCCCACTGTAACTTAAGAATGCTTATTGTGTGCATACACATGTACATATAGACGTTTCTTTGTAAAATGCATTATATTGAATTCCAATGTAAAATATGTATACAGCATCTTACGGTTATTTTTATTATCTCTTTTTGCTTAACTTTAATTACGTTTTTCTTAATAAAGTTTTAATTAGTTCTTCACTGATCACCAATTGATTTGCTTGAGTTTTTATTTCAACATGTCAATCAATCATGCCAATACAACAATCGTATTCATCGTTTGCACCGCCTGTGCAAAATAACGTTTTCGCTACAAACCCTTATGGCAATATAAGGGAAATTTTAACCATTTTGCCCACGTTTAACCCATCTTCGGATGAATCTCTTAGTTCATTGCAGTTTATTAAACGTGTTGAAACCCTGAAAGCAGCTTACGGATGGGACGACCACTCGTTAGTTTTCGCTGTACAACAAAGAATGTATGGACCAGCGAAATATTGGGTCGACTCCCTGCAAACTGTTTTCTCATCGTGGCAACAATTCGTTTATAAATTTCTTCAGGATTTTCCCTATACAGTTAACGCAGCTGATATCCATATTAAAATGTCTCAGATGAAGCGACGTGCAAATGAGACACCACAAGAGTACTACTTCAGAATGTTGGCCTTCGGCACTAAGGGTAATCTACCAGAATGTGCTATTGCCCGACACATAGTTAATGGTATCAATGACGCTGACTTGAAGCGCAGAATTTCAAATGAATATTTTAATTGTAATCAACTGTATAGAGACATTGACGTTTATTGTAACTACAACGACGTTAAGCACACTACAATAAATAATAGAGTAAAGGCCGTGTCAGATAAAACTTTTGCTTCGCGTTGCGTTACATACACGCTTTGACATTTAAGATAAATGTACATGTTTATATGGCACTTGTCACATAAATTTTATTTGACGCAAAGCAAAGCAAAAAGTTGGGCATCTTTCATATTTTTGCACGCTTTGACAATTAGCTGCTTTCATTTTCTTTTATTTTCTCTTGGCGTCAACAGAAATAAAAAAAAAATTCCAAATAAATAAATAAATTTTATAAATTTAATGAATAAATTCACTTGAAATATATAATAAACAAAACTACAAATAAGTACATATATAAAATATTTTATATATTCAATATTTTATTGATAAACAAACAATGCGCGGGTCTTGTCAGAGTTTTTATTGTGACATACACTTTTTGTTTTACGCTTTTCTTTCAAAGTTATAAACGTCACGCAAAGCAACAAAGTTTTATCTGACACGGCCTTAAAACCAACGCCGTCAAATGAAAGATGTGCAAGCAGCACTGGAGTTTCAAATGAAAATGACAAAAGATGTTGACAAACACAAGCAAGCTAAAATGTTTTAATTGTTTTGGCTACGGTCATTACTCTATTAAATGTCCGGAACCACAAAGAAAGGAACGGTGTAACAACTGTAATCGTACCACACACCGCACAACAGATTGCACTGTGACCAATGGAAATAAACAGAAGTCAACGTCTAATGTAAATAAGATAAATTGTGTTTCAGTTAACAATTTTGATCTTACAAAGACTGTCATGGTAAACAATTTAACAACCGTTGTGTACATTGACTCGGGCAGTACTTATAATTTAATTCGCAAATCGTTTGCAAGGAATATACCGGCCAATAGTCCTTGTATGGTTATTCTAAAAGGTTTCGCTGGCGGAGAATACAGATGTACAAAGAAAGTTTCAGTTTCCCTAAGTGTCGATGGTAATCGTTTTGAAACCGATATGTTTGTGGTCGAGGACAAGTTTATAGCCAGGGATGTTCTTCTGGGGCGTGATATTATATGCCGCAAGGGTAGCCGTACAGTGATCGAAGGTGACAATTGCTTTATACAAGACGTCAATATTGTAAATGGGTGCGAGAAGTTGACACCAACAGAAAAAAATAATCTTCAAGAAGTTCTCGAAAAACGCCGTACGTGTTTTGCTGAAAATACTGCTGAATTGGGTAAGTGCAACTTAATGCAAATGAAAATTGATTTAACCAGCAACATACCCGTATGCACTGGGCCGTATCGTATTCCCTTTCGAAACGCCAAATCGTGGCGGACATCGTTGACGATTTGTTGAAGTATGACATAATACGTGAATCACAATCGGAATATGCTTCGGGTATCGTACTCGTCGAAAAAAAGAATGGGGAACACCGCCTATGCGTAGATTATCGAAAACTGAATTCGATAACTAGAAAAGTTCCTTACCCCATGCCGTTAATTGACGAGCAATTTGCACTACTTGCTGGAAATAGCTATTTTTCGACACTGGATCTTCGTATGGGCTATCACCAAATAGAAATTGATGAAGACTCAAAAAAATATACCGCTTTCATTACTACACGAGGGCATTACGAATTTAATCGTATGCCGTTCGGCTTGGTGAATGCTCCTGCTGTTTTCCAGACAGTGATGAATCGCGTTGCAAAGTTGATGAAACCAGGCGAAGTTTTGTGTTATCTTGATGACGTCATCATACCAAGTAAGTCTATACAAGACGGATTCGAGTGATTAGATCGGTTTCTATCGATTTTGGAAAATAGTGGGCTCACGTTACGTCTAGATAAATGTAATTTTCTATCCGAGGAAATTACATACCTTGGACATAAGATCAGTAAAAATGGAATAGCCCCTGGTGACAACAAAGTAAGCGCTATAACAAATTATAAAGTCCCCTCAAACATAACAGAAGTTCGCCGGTTTTTGGGACTTACCGGATTTTTTAGAAAATTTGTTAAAAATTATTCGCTCATATCACGCCCATTGACCGAGCTATTGCGTAAAGCAGAAGCATCAAATTTTCGATGGACCACTCAACAACAGGCTTCGTTCGAGGCACTCATCAAGGTACTTAGTAGCAAACTAGTCCTCGAAATTTTTGACATCCACGCACAACACGAAGTACATACCGATGCCAGCAGTGTTGGTTTGGCTGGGGTATTATTACAATCGACAAATGGCGTACTATGGCATCCCGTATTTTATTTTAGCCGGCATACTACTGAAGTCGAAAGCAAGTACCACAGTTACGAGCTCGAGGTGTTGGCAGTGGTCGAAACTTTGCAGCGGTTTCGAATATATTTAGCGGGTAAACACTTTCGAGTATTGACGGATTGTGCCTCCATTACAACGGCTAAAGCGAATAAGGAAATGATTCCGAAAATTGCTCGATGGTTTTTAAAACTTCAAGAGTATGATTGTGAATTTGTACATCGTTCAGGTACACAAATGGCACACGTAGATGCCCTTAGTCGGTCTCCCGATCAACCCCCTGAAGAAACGGAACCAGCAGGATGGGTACTAAACATTGAGGTCAACAGCGATGACTGGCTACTCACGATGCAACTACAAGACGCTAAATTGCGTACGATAGTAGGCGTGCTTGAAGGTAGATTGCAGTCGGATCAAGCCAAACAAATCAAGTCGAACTACGTGTTACAAAATCATCGACTCTACAGGAAAACAGATAACGGGTTAAAGTTTGTAGTCCCCAATTCCACGCGGTGGCGAATCGCAAAACTGTGCCATGATGATGTTGGACACTATGCACTTGAAAAGACATTAGACAGAATAAAACAAACGTTCTGGTTTAATCGAATGCGCAAATATGTCCAGGAATATATTGCGGCTTGTATAGAGTGTTGCTACAACAAATCTAAAGGAGGCCGAGCCGAAGTTGTCCTCCACTACAGTGAATTGGAGCCGTTTCCATTTTCACAGCTACACCTTGATCATTTAGGACCTTTCGTACGCAGCAAAAGAGGCAATACACACATTTTGACCATTTCCGATACATTTACCAAATTCATAGTCGTAAAAGCAGTGAGGAACACGAAAACCACGGCTGTTATAAATATTCTGAATGAGCTGACCAGTTATTTCGGATTACCGAAACGAATCGTTACTGACCGGGGCTCTGCATTCACTGCCAAGTTATTCGAGAACTATTGCAACATTAACAACTTCCAACATATCAAGACTGCAGTACGAACTCCAAGGGCAAATGGACAAGTAGAACGAGCCAACCAGATAATTCTAAATTATTTACGAACCACTACAACGGAACCTAAAGACTGAGACCTAGACCTATATAAATTACAATGGTCTGTAAATTCGCAGAAAAATTCAACATCCGGTTTCACCCCGAACGAGCTTGTTTTAAGTTATAAACCCATCGATCTGGTACAGAATCGAATCATTGCTGCAGTCCAGGATGACGTTTCTGTTCGAGAGGATATGCCCGTAAATGAAAAGAGGCATATTGCATCTGAAAATATTGAAAATGAAAGAAAAAAATGGAAAGAGCGTTTCGATAGCAAACATCTTCGACCCACGCTATACCAAGAGAATGATTTGGTGGTGCTTGAAAATTAACCGCCGTCCACCGGCGAATCGAAGAAGTTGCTGCCGAAGTACCGTGGCCCATACCAGATTTCCCGTGTTTTAGGCAACGACCGCTACCTGGTAGAAGATATACCGGGTATTCAAATTTCATCACGAAAATTTTCTTCTATATGTATATTGTTCTGACAAGATAAAGCGCTGGTGTGATGGCTGCCCCGATCTAGGTTTGTTGGCCGAAGTCGAGGACGACTAATTTCAGGATCGGCCGAGCTATCAGACATAGTATTGACAACACTGAGAATTATCAACTCTGGTAAAGGGGTGTGTCTTGTTTTTTTAAAAAGTTCAACGGCGAAAAAGAGGAGAGTCGTTTTTCGTCAAGCGTCCTGACAACATCGTTTATTTTCCCTATTACAATAATTTGAAGTATTAATTTGTATTTTTTTATTGAAGAATAAATATTGTTCACTTAAATATTAAACGATCAAATAATCATTTGACACTAGACACCTCTTTCGTAAAAATACCGTTTCGTGTCACTTTTTGAAATTTTCCAATGGCAACGGTGGTATGTACCCCCGCCAATAGGTCTTTAACTTTACAACTTTTTCTTGTGTTTTTTAAAGATTAAATTTACGACAAAAAAATCTTTCTCTGATACTAATTTTTAGTTTTATCCATGAAGCAATTTAATTTTCAATACGACTGTTTTCGAAATATTTTCTTTTGCAATGTAATACTTATGCAAAAAATTATTCAACGTTTGGTCATGAAGAAGTGGATAGTTACACCAAGAAATTTCCTCATATGAATCATATACGAGTATACATATCAAAGTTTGCTCTTCTGCCATTTCGTTTACACTTTGCAATTCATATTTTTTATACAAATGTCATGAAATTTATGCTTTCAGGGTCTTCATTTTTATTAGTAAACAAAAAACAGAGGTTTTGAAGAAAAAATATTCAGAGGTATAACTAATGGGTTAATTTTTGGTTTTTTCACTACATGCACGTTATTGGGTTAAAATTACTCAAGGAATTATTTCCGCCAGGGGTTTCTTACATTTTATTCCTTCTATGAAATTCGACCCAGGCAAATATACCATTACATGTAGGAGAAATTGTGTTAAAATAAACTGCATTGAAAAATAATTCATGGAAAAATATGTGGGAGTTTTTTCTGCAAACCAAAAAAGGTAGTTTCTTAACTTTTACGTGAAATTTCGTAAAACTTCATGAACTGGTTCTCACGCACTATCACGCACGAAATTTCAATTTTAAATCACGCACTCACGTGTGATTTTTCTAAAATTTAATCACGATCTCACGATAAATTGAGAAAATATTTTTATTTATGTAGATACACAGTACATAAATATACCATCTACTACAAATATTCATAACACAACATAAGGATGAAATGAAACAAAATGTGAAAATATGTATATACAATTCATAATATCATTGACCAACGGGCATATCTTCCAGATTCAGAGCAGATTGGTAAGACGCTGTTGTATGTTGTATAGCTCTACTGCAATCTCCAGTAGTTATACATGTCTGAAACATTAATAACCTGTTCTAAAAACGCAAGCCTCTGCTCTCCTACATTAGGGGGACTTACGTTTGGCACATTCATCTTTGTTTTTACCGAACTTTTTATTTTTGACCAAATAATTTCAATGGGGTTAAGCATTGGTGAATAGGGGCTCAACCGTAGCAGTGTTGCTGGAGAGTTGTCAAAAATGCTTTGTAGACGACTGTGCGAGGGAGCATTGTCACACACCAAAACGAGTTCTGATAACTCATTCCCCAACTCTTGCCATCTATCAAGAACCGTTTGTACCCATTCATTTGCGCTATCGGCTTTAAATGAACCCCTACGGCTGTCCATTTTAATAACACCTGATGTGCCAATTGCACCAATCAAGTGTATGTTTGGGCCACGGGATGTAGGCATTGACTGCACTGTGCGGAGTCCAACACGAGACCAACCATGTTTCCTACGGCAAAATAAATTAAAGTTGGTCTCGTCTATCCATAAAACTTGCTTCCCAGCTCTCACAAAGTCGTTGATTTTGCGTACATATTCTGCACGTTTTTCTTTATTATGTTGTGTGTTCATTGATATTGGTTGCATGTGTGTAGCTTTAATGGAGTACATTTTTCCGTGGAGAGTATTCCCCACAGTAGGTATTGAAACTTGTTTGTTGAATTCTAAATTTATTTTTTCGGCGATTTCGCGAAGTGTTTGTTCGGGCCTTTCTTCTACCCAAGATAGAATATTATTGACTTCTTCTTCGCCTAAAGCTCGACGTTTTTTCCCACCTCTTTGCATCGGTATTACATTTGATTGAGTAACCCATCGGTGGGCTGTTTTGTACCAAATATTCAAAGATAATGCCAATTCTATCCAGTCTATTCCGTTGTTAGATGCATCGATAATACGATGACGATCGGTATTGGAATAGCTTTTGTATTTTTTTTCGTACAATGAGTTCTGACTCTACGAAAATTATGTAGTACACAGATATTCATGTTTATTGTCAAATATTGCATCACACCTACCTTCTATTTCACTTCTGCATATAGGACAATTCCGTATATCCCGAGTTATAGAATTTTCATGAAACAAATGGCGACACGGTATAAATCGTTTTATTCCACCACGCGTCATTCTTATTAAACATATAGCACAATTGTCCTTAAGCTCCATGTCCGTTGAAAAGAAAAATGTATTTTAAATTCCGCACAGGCTGGTTTTCTGTGACATAAGTACGTAATTTAAAAAGCCTACTTGTCGCAGTTTTTTTTATATCTTCAGTTTATTTTATATGAAATTATGTATGTACATAGCCAACAATACGGGACATCCATATGATATGTTTTTTTTCCTGATATATCTTTTTATTTAAATATCAAAAAAATATATGTGTGTTCCTTTCAATAAATATTTCTTAATGTTTTGTTTAAATTTTCTTAATTTGATTTAGAATTTTCTCAGTTTAAAATTAAAATTTCTCAATTTCATTTAGAATTTTCTCAATTTGAATTTGAAATTTCTCAATATCATTTTGAATTTTCTTCTCATTTTCAAATTTAAATTCTCAATTTCATTTTGAATTTTCTCAATTTCAATTAAAAATGGTGTAGTTAATACCCCTGAAGGAAACCTAGAGTCAAGTGGCTCCAAGTCGCTACATTTTTCGGCTATTTTGGTGACTTTTTTAACAAATTGTCAACAGGGTGTCTCCAATTTTTTGTTTTATGAACAGCGTTGTGATTGTTGAATTTGTAAGCCCACCATAGTCGTGAAATAAAACCCGTTTTTAATTGGAAAGAAAACAACATTGTTAATGAGTAGACAAATTATATTTCTTGATTTTTCAATTGAGTTTCTATACTGATATTTCTATCACGGTAGCGACTATAGAGAAACAATAGTGCCATCGTCATATAGTCGCATTAGAACCACCTAGTCACTAGTTCCTTCGTCAGTAGTTGATTTGCAATGACAAGCACATGTTGAATGTCAACAGAAAAAATCATTGTATGAGGTATAATATGTCGCTAGTACTGGTGACCATGTCAATAGTAAATCACTAGAGTTTTTTTGCTGACATTTCCTTCAGGGACACTACATGTAGACATTTCATTGTGAAAAAATTTACACATACATATGTACATTTTTAATATTTTCTAGTATAATTTTAACAAGACGGAGTTATAAAGAGTTAAAGAAAGATGGTAATAAAGAAAAGCGTAAAAAGGACTTTGGTCCTATTCTCGAAAGAGTTTTTTGCAAAAGCGACATGTGAACTTTTAAAAATGGTAGGAGAGGAGCGAAAATAAATTATTGAACGTTATTCCAGAGCTGGTTTATTTTAATGTTCAAGCTGAAAATCGGGACAGTGCGTTCTTGTGGAAAGTATGCGCCCATTTCCGGGGAAAGGACCAAAGCCCGTTTTAAAAGTTCAGGGCCAGATTTAGTTAAAAATTTCCATATTTTCTACAAGAACGCACTGTTACGACTTGTAACTATTGGATATTAAATTAGATGGGCTCTAAAATGATGTCCAATATTTTTTTTCACCCATCTGGTATTTGTGAAAAAAATACCAAAATTCTCTTTACACTTTTATTTATACCCGTTTATGAACCCGTTTATGAACCCGTTTTGTTAAAATTATACTAGAAAAAATTTGTGTTCTCCTTCAATTATTCATTTTTCGAATTTTTTAATTTTAAGTGCATATTTTTCAGAAAATTGATTACCGTTTTCGTTTTTGCACAAAATTACGCATTTATTTTGCACTTTTTCATAAAATGCCACTTATAAGGTTTAAGTGAAACTAATATCAAAAGAAAATGTTACCGTAACCAAATTAATTAAAAAAGGGATTGTGCGGTCGGGCGACCCCCGTTAGGAACGAAGTTCCTTACGTTTCATCTTCGATGATTTTTGTGTTGTTTTTGAAAGCAAATAATATAGAAGAACGAATTGCATCAGAAAAATTGAAATATTTCAGGAGTAATATTTATTCATAAAAAAGAGAATATACATACATACATATGTATCTATGTTTCATATCAAAAACAAATATACATAGTCGTTACGGATTCTAATAACTGGCTACTTTCGAATCCAATGTTTCCATTTCTTGTATCATTTTCTGTTTCTTCTGGAATTGTTGTAAGTGTTGAGCATTGGTTTGCCGTATTTTATTTGCGGATGTTAATTTACTCATTTTTAAATTTTATACCTAGGCTTCTTTAAATTTTTGGAACGTTTTATTTTTTACTTTTGACACATGCAGTATTTTTTGCCAATCTGCTGCAAAACGAAGAAAAGCAGCTGTTGGTCAATTTTTCAATATTGCTGTTTTGTGTTGTGCCATACTTTACTTTAGCGACATCTAGCAACTGATAGTGTCCGTTTTCACAACTAATTGATATAATAAATATCAATAGGTGTCTGCGCTGCTGTCAAATAGTTTCGCTACTTACCGCCCATCATACACAATTGTTTGTTGACAAATAAACCAATCAATACATACAGCTCACACACTTTCGAGACGATTTCTACTAATTCACACTACCAGCAAGCCGCGTTAAGGAGCTTCGTTCCAAAAATTTAATAAGAGAAGGTTCTTCAGAGTTTTGGTTGCCATACAAAATTAAAAATGTTGCTCTTTGCTGTAGAAACTAAAACGGCATAAGTTGTTGGGCTCAACAGAGCCATGTTATCACATTAACAGAGGTCTGTTAACTTTGCAGATTCGTGTCTGTGGTTAAAAATTTTTAAATTTATTTCACACACATTTAAATATGTGTTTAAAATAGACAAAATAAATAAAAACCTTCAAAATAATTACAACACTGTGGAACAATATTGAAAAGACTGGAATATGAAAATAAACGCATTAAAATGTGAAACAATATTGTTCAGACCACCAGTCAACAAATGTAATTACAATATAAGAAAAAATTGGAAAGACTTTGAAATAAAATCGCCCGAATTTGGTTGCACTATACTCAAAAGGAAAGTTGTAAAGTACTTAGGTGTCTATTTGGACAAGTTTTTGTACTTTAACCAACATATTAATGAAACCCTAATAAAAGCCAGAAAATCCTTTTTTTCATACCACAGATTATTCTACAATAAATTCGTGAGCAAAAAGATTAAAACAATAATGTACCAGTCCCTTATCAGACCAATTATAACGTATGGTTGTCCAATATGGTTCAATATATCGCCTTCTTACATGGAAAAGATAAGAATCTTTGAAAGAAAATGTATAAGAGCTTGTACATCGTTATACAGATCAACAGAAAGCAATTTTAAAAAATATGTATCTAATAAAGTATTGTATAACAACGCTAATATAATAAGAATTGATAACTTTATAATAAGTCTAATAAGAAACAATATCCTAAGATGCACACAATGCAAAGAAAACAACCTCATAATGGCTCCTTATTATACAAATGAATCACACATAGTCGAAGGGTTAGCAAAAGGTTTAGTACCACCTGAAGCGTTTTTGTTCCTAGATCGAAATGGGGTCATCCAGAATGAATACAGCGTACCCATTTTTTACCATAACCACAGAAGAGCTTCTACAAAAGCCATTGATTGCAATTTAGACAATCTAAATATTAAATACGATACACACATATCACAAAAAGATTTACGGTTGTACAAAAAAACAATCAAAACTGTAAGTGTTGGTGGCTTACGAATATCTAATATGAGTACATCAGTTACATTTTCTTTTTTTTAACCTCTTGACCCATCCCTTTACCTTAAAATAGTTAAGCAATGTTTTTTCCAACTAGTTTTCATTGCATTCTGAAATATATCTGTTCATTTGTGAAGAATATACTATATATGTATCCGAACGTATTTGTTAAAAACAAACCTTAACCATACTATACCAATTACACTAGAGTGCTCGTACCGGGGCCAAATTGTATTTATAAGATATATGTATATTGTCAACTATCGTTTATTATAGTTACATATATATATTATAATACAAATTTTGAATTAATAAACACAAAAAAAAACCAAATGTGCAACCGAGTTTACTATAAAGAGTGAAAACCGCTAATAATAATAAAAACGAAACCTCTCTAACTTTTAACTAAATACTTATATATTTGTGCTATACTATCAGAATCTGCCTTAAAGTTGATTCTCCTATCTACTGGTGTGTTAATAATTTGTAACATTTCTAATATAAGTCTGCGTTTGTAATTACTTTCCCTACTCAATATTGATGTGTCCTCAAACTTCGGAAAATTATCTAATCTTGCACAATGTGCAGTCAGTGCTGTCTTGTTTTGTTATAGAAAAAGAAAATGCAAATAGCTTCCGATGAATTATATACGCAATATCTCTCAATTCAATAACATATCCAATTTAAAATACAATTTATTCAGGATTAGTTACACAGCTGCTTTTTGCAGGTTTTAGGAAGAATTTTGGTAGGAAAGCAATTTATTTTGGAAAACGCTGGTTGTAATATTCACGAAAAGGGTAAGTAAATACCCGAGAAACTTTGTTAGCTGAGTAATATGAAATGTGAACGCTAAATTAAAAAGCAAATACAGAAAAAATCTATCCATCCTAAAATATTTGATTCTACATACAGTACAATGATTCCGCATTCATATATAATTTTGAAGTAAAAAAAAAAAAAACACAATAAAAGTGTTAAAAATAACAGAGCGAGCTGTGTGTCTGATTATCATATGCAATTATAGAACCTTTAAGACGTTTTTAAAACTTGAAAAATAAACAGAATTGATAACAGGGTGCAAACCTTTTCACATTTGTGTGAAAGCAGAGGCAGCAAGTGCAGCTCTTAGGCAACATAATCTGTTCACACTCAGGGAAATTAATCTTACCGGACACATTCGTATCCTAAAAATTTTCTGAGATACGCCGAGTCTTGCGGTCTCAGAAAGAATGAATAAAACCCTATCATTCCCTAGGAATTTCAAAGTGGTCATTAGTGACAGTGCATCCTACATAAATGATAAGATGGTTGTAAAGCAGGGTTCCCAAATCTGGTTTGCAGATGGTTCCAAATTAGAGCAGAAGGCGATTCCACGCCATAGTGCTTTGTGGGAGTTTGAGATTGTTACGAACTTCTTTAGGTCCTATCTTTGTGGAACATATTAGTTCTCATATGGGTACTGAGCTACGAGGGACATGAGGGCAACGAATGGACGGACTGATTAGCCAAAAAGGGCGCACTAAGGTCTTTTAGAACATCAGTTTTAAGGACAGCATTCTACAGCTGGCACCCTATTAGGATATTAGACTATATGCAGGTCTAATGACAGGGCATTGTAAGCTAATGCATTTTAGTAAAAAAAAAAACGTGCAAAATATATGAGAAATTTTGTGTAGGAACGCAAACAACATAAATTAGCTCTCAAAAAAACTGAAATTAGTAAGTAGCGATTCCTTCAGAATTTGCAATAAGAAGGAATTCATCCTTTGCAAATGTTTCCCTGTGTATAGACACAGAACCACATACCTGCGCTCTGAGTTGTTGGATACCAAGGACCTCGATAACAACAAACCAACGGCCGTAATGAGATTTGCTAATATTCAAGGTCTCGGTCTCCTCCAAAAACTCGAGAACCCCTTAACTGAAACCAACACTGATATCGCAAAATTAAATACATGTAGGTATATGAAAACTTAAAAGGTTCGAAAACCAAGCGTTGCCGACCCTTTTTTGCTGGACTTTTTCTTTTTATTTTTTAATATGCTACCATAAATTTTTCATTTGATTTTGGTACGCAAGTCGAAAATGAATTCGGTATGTATTTAGAAAGAAATCGACTTGGTACAAAATTATATTTATGACTTCATCGTGTTGATCAGAATAAGGATGGATTTTTATTGCAATTTTTTTTTTATCAGCTCGAAATAAATTAACTACATACTTGCTTATCGAACTTACATAAAATATGATGATTAGTTATTGAACTTACTCTCATAATTAGCGCCCAAAGGCAGTGGCTTATTGTCCAGGATTTGATACAATAGACTTTTAGCAGTTTTTCCTTCCCGGCCTAAAATTTCTTTCATCTCCATTGTGATGCCAATTGATATAACAGTATCAGATTCAGGCACAAAATACAAACACCCAGATTATACGCTAGTTAGTCAATAAACACCCACTCGTTTTACTGTGGCACAACACCTGTTAACGTTTCAAGTTTATTTGAAGGAAATTGTTAAATATTTTTATTTGCAGCATACAGCAAACGAAATTTTAGTAATACCAAAAGCCGCCGATGAGTTCAAAAGAATGATACGTTTCTCAATTGTTCTTTGGGTAATAACTTTTTCCTGGGTGACGACTTCTCAATCCACCAAATTTTTATTTGTCAAAGCACAAATTACTTTTCTCTTTATGACTAGGTACATATCCTAATAAGTACATATACATGAAGTTTTCAGAACAGAATTACATGCTTGTAAATAAATTTGTATGCACTTTTTTGAATTCCAGAGGAATGTTGATGAAGTTTATTACTTTTTTATTTTATTCCGTTCTGAATATTGATGAAGAAAAGTCTGGACAGTCAAACAAAATTCACTTCAAAAATACCAGGTGGTAACGGTACACCAGCTGATAATTTACAGCGTTGTCAGCTTTGAAATTTCGCACACAAGACGAATTCATTACAAGGTGATCTCAACAGCATCGATAGTTTGGTTCAAGGCGAATCAAGTATATGTGGTCGCAATTCAATTCGCATCAACATTTTCTCTCGAGACGTCATAAGTTTTGTTGTCGTTTGCTATCAGCTTTGACAACTTGGAAGCTAAAAATCGTGGAAAAATGTTGAAGCGAATTTTTGATGCGTGCACCTGTAATGGATTCGCCTTGGTTTGGTTTTAACACATATCCAAGGCGAATCCATTACAGGTGCCCGCATACCAATTCGCTTCAGCATTTTTCCACGATTTTATCTTCTGAGTTGTCAAAGCCGATAGAAAACCACAACAAAACTTGTGACGTCTCGAGAGAAAATGTTGAAGCGAATTGAATTGCGACCACCTGTACTTGATTCGCCTTGCACATATCCAAGAAGAATTAAGTTAGGTGGCTGCAAACGAAAAAGTTGCACACTTTAACACCGGTATCCATAAAAAATAAAACGTTGCTGAAGTACATTTTAGAACAAATTTTTCATATAAAATGTGTTTCAACAATGTTTTATTTTTTATGAATACCGGTGTAATAGTGTAAAATCTTCTGATCTCAAAATTTAAATTCTCCTTAAAAGCTCGGTCTCACAGCAGAGTTTTTGACAAGATGAAAAAGGGAGAAGCAATAAATAATCACCTGGGTTGTCAAGTTCATCTAGTTTACTTCGCCTTGCACTTATCACTGAAATTTTTTTGTTTTTTTTTTTTGGTGTTTACAAATTTGTTCACTACGTTTTAGTCTAAGGAACCTTATTGCCAAGTAGCCGAATAACTGCAAACACAACACCAACAAACGCTACATGTATTTCGTTGGTAGAGTTACTCTATATTATATCTCCTATTTGCTTGCATTTGTGTGTTCGTGCTGGATATTTATGCAGTATGTGAGCAAACTTTTGACAGTTCTACTGTTCGCCGCTATAACTGGTATAAAAATTCCATGTTATAATCTGAACATTTAACATAGCTCTTAAGTATCTGAACACAGCCATTGACCAGCTGAGCCAGTATTCGCGAGATAATTTTTTAATCCGCACAACATTTATTCTTTCCACAACAGAAGGGATTAATTCACCTGGCTTAAATTGTATACGCATACACAGCTTTATGTGTGCTAGCGCTGTTTGTATTTATGTAACATATGTCTTAGCTCTAAAATATGCCGGAAAGATCAACTGGAAATTTTAGAATAAGTAGTTGGGTTTTAATTATTCTTTTCAGATCTTTCGAGTCTACTGATTGCAATCAACGAAATGCCGGCGGGATGTAACGGCTAACGGTCTATTGTTAGACCTAAAATAATACATTTCGATTGGCTCTTATAGCGAATAAATAACAAAGTACATTTTGAATATTCAAATAACGTTTACTTTTTGAATTTTTCAAAAATACAAGTCGTGGTAGCCAATGGTCACCCGTTGTAAGAAAGTGTAAAAACTGTGTTGCCAGCTTAAGGGGTTTCCTCCTAGGTTTAGGGGTTTTTTCTTTTAGGGGTGAATTTGGGGTGTTAAATTCTTTCGGGGGAAACAATTTGATTTTGGAGTATTTTTAGGGGATTTCTGTGTTTGGTTCAATGTTCCCAGTATTAGATGTGACGATTTTACGTTATTTTGATCAAAAAACTCTAAAATGACGTTTGACGTTTTTCTTCACAGAAGATCTTGTATTTTGACGATTTTCTAGCTTCGCTCCTTTTTAAATTTAAATTTAACTACGAGAAAGTAATTGAAAAAAAACTCAAAAAAAAGTTCATACTTTAAATATGAACTTAATTATTTATTTGCTTTAAGAGCCATTGAAATGCATTAATTCAGGTCCAAAAATGAACCGTTTCGAAATGTTTTCTGTCTTTTTCAGCTGTCTATATGCCGACGATATTTCGCTGGTGGTAATCAACTCATCAGTAAGCTTGAAAAATTCTTAAAAGTTTGTTTGAAACTTAACTACTTATTTCGTAATTCCCATGAACAAAATGAGAATCAGAAATGTTCAAACAAACCTTTAACACAGCAAACATTTCTTTTCGTTTTGCAACTCTTACTTTTCTTTGCAACCTTCTATACAACGCGTTACCGTCGGCATATAGACAGCTAAAAAAGACAGAAAACATTTTGAAATGGCTCTTAAAGCAAATAAATAATTAAGTTCTTATTTAAAGTATAAACATTTTTTTAAGTTTTCGTTCAATTACTTTCTCGTAGTTGCAATAAATTTAAAAGGGAGCGAAGCTAGAAAAACGTCACACGTCATTTTAGTGTTTTTGATCAAAATGAAGTAAAATCGTCACATCTAACAATCCTGATTTAGACCTAAAATAATACATTTCAATTGGCTCTTATAGCGAATAAATAATTACTTTTTGATATTTTCAAGAATACAAGTCGTGCTAGTCAATGGTCACCCGTTGTAATGAAGTGTAAAAGTGTTTCAAAATGTAAAAGGCCATATTCATAATAATTATTGTAAGTTTATTAAGCTCTTATTTGACGTATTTCTACGGAATATTTGTCAAATAAACGTGTAATAATAAACCTTCAATAGTTTTTATGAATATGGGTGAAAATGTTTTCTGTATAAAAAGTTTGTTTGAACATTTCTGATTCTCATTTTGTTCATGGGAACTTTGCAATAAGTAGTTAGGTTTCAGACATTCTTTTTAGATTTTTCGAGTCTACTGATGAGTTGATTGCCATCAACGAAATGCTGGCGGCGCACAGTGGGGCCAAACGCAAAAAAAGGGTAATAAATCTGTATCTTTTAAACAAGCGAGCTGATTATATAACAATGTATGAGGGAATCATAGAGGAGGACCTAGGCTTTAAAAGTAATTAAATTTGAGCCACCCTGTTGTATCACACGTTGACCTACAAGGTATCAAAGTTGACTACCTCGGGTATGAAAAAGTTTGTTCGATTCATAACTTTTGTAAATATAGTCCGATTTTTGAAAATTTACATTTTGCGAAAAGCAAATTAATAGATTAACAAAACGCATTTTAGTTTTGGTTGATATCGTAAATAGTTTAAAAGATATTTGGTTTTGAATTTCGAAATTTTTGTTTTTGGCTTTGACTTTGTTTCTTATTTTGTAAATATCTCCAGTAATGGCATAGCCAAAGGCCTAAAAATAGTTTTAAACTATTTCTTAGATACATTTCAATGTTACACAAAAGAAAATTTTTAATTATCGTGAAACGTGTGCTCGTGAAATGAGATCAAAGTCAAGTCTTTGAAATATTAGTGAAAAATGGCAAAATTTTGACAAAAATGGAGCTAAATTGTTTGACGTTTTTTTTTAAAAAAATGTTTTATCAAAACAAAAGTTTTAAAAAATTATCAAAGCATAGGCCTTAAAATTTACTGTATTTCTAATTTTAAACTGAAAAAGGAATGCACGCTACACCCAGCAATGGACGAATTAAGACAAGTTTTCAAAAAAATTCTGAATTGATTGGTAAAAAACAAAAATCGCCCATCGAATTTTTTAGAAACTTTTTAAAATTATATTAGATATATTTAAAACATTTAATCTGACTTTTTATTGTTACCCGCCCGGTGAAAACTGTGAGCAGGGAGCATTTTATCTATACCTGATGGAATATTTGCTGATATCATCGGATCCAGTAATATGCTCTATAAGAACAAAATTGTTACCCAGTATTAGCTATGAAATAGATAAGGAAGATTCTGAGTCAAGGGAAATTAATGACTTTTGCCATTTCAGATCATATTGTTGAGAATTGTTAGCTCAAATTTTTATATAACTCTTGAACAATATATTATAACAAATAAGAAAGAATTTCTGCATATTATAGCCCTTGGTACAATAACAATAAAACTTTTTCAATAAATTATTCCAATGCGGTTTTTGAACATTTACTGCGTATGTTCTTGATAAATTGACTTACAAAACATAACATCGATATGATTTGCAATGGAATAATTACAGAAACAAACTAAAAAAACACAGATTTTCTTACAATAACACGGAAATGTATACATGCAGGGTAATATCGGACCACAGAAAATATGTAGACAGGTAGATAAAAAGGAGAGTGAGCACATTGTTGTATTGTGTAATCAAATTTTCTGCCTGCTATATTTTAACACAGATTCATTTCTTAATACAAATAAGCACTATAGTTCATAAAATTGAAGATACAGTATGTATTGAGTATGTTATGGGGGTAGCAAATAATGTGAAAAATAGTGCATGTTTGCTAAATGTCATCCGAGGTGTGCGTTTTGTGGTCGTTTTGCTCAGTATGTTAAGTTAAAAATATATATTATTATATACTGTTCGACAGGTAAATAAGTCTTTTTTTATATTTTGCATGAGTTTTGATAATTTTGTAAAAAAAATGTGGGATTTCACTGAAAAAACCTAAAAAAAATCTCTTTTTGTACTCCTTTCATATATTTTTTTTGGATTCGAAAATGCATAAAAAAAATTTTACTTAATTTATCTTCCAACCCTTTTCACCAATAAAAGATGATGGTGTTTGCTAATAAATAACAGAAATATTAATAGATAAAAATCAAATTGAGTATAATTTTCAAGCAGGTAGATAAAATGCTCCCAAGAATTCGACTATTTTTAATCAATCTGCTCTCCTGCTCACAGTTTTCACCGGGCGGGTAACAATAAGAAGTCAGACTAAATGTTTTAAATATATCTAATATAATTTTAACAAGTTTCTAAAAAATTCGATGGGCGATTTTTGTTTTTTACCAATCAATTCAGAATTCTTTTGAAAAATTGTCCGAATTCGTCCATTGCTGGGTGTAGCGTGCATTCCTTTTTCAGTTTAAAATTAGAAATACAGTAAATTTTAAAGCCTATGCTTTGATAATTTTTAAAAACTTTTGTTTTGATAAAACATTTTTTTAAAAAAAACGTTAAACAATTAAGCTCCATTTTAATAAAAATTTTGCCATTTTTCACTAATTTTTCAAAGACTTGACTTTGATCTCGTTTCACAAGCACACGATTCACGATAATTAAAAATTTTCTTTTGTGTAATATTGAAATATATCTAAGAAATAGTTTAAAACTATTTTTAGGCCTTTGGCTATGCCATTACTGGAGATATTTACAAAATAAGAAACAAAGTCAAGGCCAAAAACAAAAATTTCGAAATTCAAAACCAAATATCTTTTAAACTATTTACGATATCAACCAAAACTAAAATGCGTTTTGTTAATCTATTAATTTGCTTTTTGCAAAATGTAAATTTTCAAAAATCGGACTATATTTACAAAAGTTATGAATCGAACAAACTTTTTCATACCCGAGGTAGTCAACTTTGACACCCTGTAGGTCAACGTGTGATACAACAGGGTGGCTCAAATTTAATTACTTTTAAAGCCTAGGTCCTCCTCTATGATTCCCTTATACATTGTTATATAATCAGCTCGCTTGTTTAAAAGATACAGATTTATTACTCTTTTTTTACGTTTGGCCCTACTGTGCGGCGTATAGACGGCTGTAAAAGACAGAAAACATTAAGAGCTATGCAATGGGGTATTTGTTAGCATTTTACTGAAGTTTTAATTACACTGAACTATGATGTTGTAATACATTTATGTATAATAAATTACTTTTTCAGGCTCAAGTTCAACTTTTGGTTTTATAGCTGTTTCTGTTTCAACATCATAGTTCAATGTAATTAAAATTTAGTAAAATGTTACCAAATACCGCATGGCATGGCGTAAATGTTTAAGTTGTATCAATAAAATGAGCCTCTAGATCTCAAGGATGCAAACCAGGACATGTATGAAAAAAGCTCTCATAAAAAGAGCAATTAATAGACTTCTGAGATGACAAAAAATCATCCATAAAATAGACTACAAAATAGATCAGTGCCTTAGTTAATGTTAGGTAAGTATATAAATAGAAAGTAAAATTGCGTGAGCTTTGGTTGCCAAGTGGTTAAAGCAGTTGTGTCAAAATTGTGAAACTTGACACGTCCAAGGTTCATAGGGTGCTGATGAAGGGTGTTTGCTACCCAGAAACAGCCGGTTTTCCACCTAGCTATAAAATTTTACCATTCTTTATTTAATTAATATTGATAAAAAAGTGACCAACTTTTGAACTTGAGCCTGAAAAAGTAATTTAATATAAATGCATTAAGGTATATTGTTACGTCTAAAATAATTCATTTCAATTATCTCTTATAGCGAATAAATAATTAAGTTAATTTTTGTATATTAAGGTGTATTGTGAGACTTAAAATAGTACATTTTAATTGGCTCTTATAGCGTATAGATAATTAAGTTCATTTTTGAATAATTGATTTGGAGTATATTTTCTCACTAAATACATACCAACAAATAGTGCCAAAAAATTTAACAGACTACAAAAATCGCCTTTTTTGGGTAAATTTTTTTAAACTAGCAGTCTTGGGTTGGTTGTGTTTACAGTAACAGATAGAGAGTACATATAAAAATTTTTATATAGCTATCTATGTTAGTAGACTTCGCATTTGTTAGAAAAATGCAGCTGAAATCTAATGAAAACAAAACAGCTTTCTAAGCTATTTTTGGTAAAAATTAAATCAAATCCAACAATATTTATTCATTGTTTATGTCTGTTTTTGTGTACACTAGTTGTTCTCATACTCTCATATTGCCGTAATATCCCGTACTACTTACTTATATCGGTCCCAACTCGTATCACTTTGCAAACGGTACTTTTGGGTTTTCTTTTTTGCTACACACTTTAAAAGCATGGTACAACTAATAAGGTAACCTTTTTGCTACAATAAGAAGAACTTCAATAAAAATAACATGTTTTGTACAACTTCTGCAAACTGTCAAAAAGACGCCACTTCTGCATTTACAGAAGAGAGATGAACAAAGCTTTCGCGGATTTGTTTTGGCTGCATTTCATCTCTGCATTCTCTTGGCAACCTAAAGTAGACAGATATTTAACGGTTTAGCTGGTGAGGCTAAACCGCTAGTTTTTTGCCTTCTACAACATGAGGTTGTATCATGTTTAAAAGTTATATTTGTACTTTAAACCCTATGAAAATAAAAAAATTATAGTCATAAAGCTTTATTACTTCCATAAGTTCTTAGAATAAAATCGCACTTACTTGTTTTTTAAGCAAAGAAAGAAAAAATTTTACATGTGAGAGCTTTTTAATGCGAGAAGCAAAAAATAGTCACATACGCTACCAAGTTCACCTTGTACGATTTCGCCTTGTGTTATATATAACCAAGGCGAATCAACTACAGGTGGTCGCAATTCAATTCGCTTCACCATTTTTCCACGATTTTATCTTCTGAGTTGTCAAAGCTGATAGCAAACGACAGCAAAATGTATGACGTCTCGAGAGAAAATGTTGAAGCGAATTAAATTGCGACCACCTGTACTTGATTTGCCTTGTATATAACGCAAGCCGAATTTAAAAAAGGTGGGTGCACTCAAGGCGAATCATGTATAGGTGGTCGCAATTCAATTCGCTTCAACATTTTCTCTCGAGACGTCATACATTTTGTTGTCGTTTGCTATCAGCTTTGACAACTCAGAAGATAAAATCGTGGAAAAATGTTGAAGCGAATTGGTATGGGGGCACCTGTAATGAACTCGCCTTGGGTGCACTAGAATGCTCCGCACAATACACACGAACTAATGCATGCATTTCGTTAGTGTAAAGTAATTTTAGTGGTTAAAGTCTGAATATTTGCTACATACTTTAAAAGTTACATTTGTGCGTTAAATACTATGAAACCTAAAAAATTTCTATTGAAAATTTTTTTTACCACCAAAAATCTTAGAATTAAATGGCGTCAACTTTTTTGTTGATTCAAGAAGCGAAAATTAATCACCTGCGCTATCGTTGAGTCTTCTTGCTGCCGTTTTTTGTTTTCTGTGAGTAAAATTTTTATTCGCGTGCTTCTCGTGTGTTTGACATTAATATATATGTCAGCTATATTACCCCAAATGAGGAAACCCTTCAGGCTTCTTCGCATTTTGTAAGCAAATCATTTTCCATGAACATGCTCTTGAGTAAAATGGTGGAAGCCGTTAAGATAAGAAAATTGATACGCTGCTACCAAGCAAACCAAATAAATTAACCTAGTTAGTTGCAAGCAAAAATCCCAAGCATTTTGTTAGTTATTCATCTTGTTTATCGAAATCTGAATTAGCCTTGGTAACTTTGCTCATAGCGGATTTACATTTACTCACATCTTTGAGATGTGTGTTGAAGATGTTGAAAATTGAAAAAAGCTGTTAACATTACATTTTCAACATCTTTCATCTGTCAAATATTATTTCACGTGTTTGAGCAAACTAAAAAACATTACACATACAAACTAAAAAACATTATTTTAGTCTTTTTTACTAAAAATAAAAGTATTGCATTATTTATTTTATATTATGTTTAATTTAATTAAAATTTAATTACATTGTTTGTTCACGCTCATTGTAAAAATGTTTGACACTTGTATATTTTCTAGTGATGGTATGAATTTTTATAATTTTTTTTAACTTCTTTTTAGCGATGAGATTAAAATAATCGAAAGATGTTGAATACAGCAATATGAGAAATGAACATCTGTAGTGCGATTCACTAACTTTTAACAATTGTAATTAATGTTATCATTAACCAAACATTTTCATATTTGCTGGTTAGCATGTGATTCACTAACATATTTTTAACCACAATAAAAAGTTGTATAATACTTCATATTCAAATTGATAATACGTGGCAACTCTGCCAGGCGGCATATCAAAATAAAAGAAAAGCACAAAGAAGAATAAGAAAAAAACAAACCTAAAACTTTTTCTTTTATATATATTTTAAGTTTTTTTACGCAAGGTAAGTATAACATTATAAATTTTTATTATATTATTAATTTAGTAAGCTCTTGTAGATATTTTAATAAAATGGCTACTAATACTATCAAAAGATCCAACTCAAAGGGATTATCCAAATCACAAAGTTCAAGCCGGTTGACTGAAGGAGTACTATCAATTGACTCATTTTCCAATAAATTGAAGGCTAAGTACTCAAAAGCCATTTCTTGAACAATTATATATGTACATAGTTACCTCAACAAATAAAATAAACAGAAATATAAACGGATTTAACCACACCAAAAATGCTGCCGTTAATAAACCATAATTTGTTTATTTAAAAATAATCATGATACAACTAACAAGGTAGCCTTTTCGCTACAATAAGAACAACTTCAATAAAAATAACATGCATTTTGTTTTTGTACAACTTATGCAAACTGTCAAAAAGACGCCACTTCTACATTTACAGAAGAGAGATGCACTGAGCTTATGCGGATTTGCTATCTCGTTTTGGCTGCCTTTCATCTCTGCAATCTCTTGACAACCTAAAGTAGTCAGTTGATTAACGGTTTAGCTGACGAGGCTACCTTGTTAATTGTATCATGAAAATAATAGCTGGCTAAAACAGTTGGCCTTTAAAGACAGAAGATGTGGTTTAATGTGTTAGTGAATAGCAAAATGGTTAATTTTGTGGTTAACATATTTAAACGAAATAATTGTGGTTTAAAAAGCTAGTGAATCGCACTACTGGTAAAGATGTTGAGAGATGTTAAGTTTTTTTCATATAGAATTTGTATGGGAAGATGCTAACATCTTGCCAAAATGATGAAAGATGTGAGTAAGTGTAAAAAGCCTATCACTCGATTTTATAGCAGAGAGGATGGCTTGCACACAATTTTGACATAACAAGACGAAAAAAGTGGGAAGTAAATACACACATTTATGTAGTTATTGGCGGCGAAATTTAAGTATTGGGTTGTAATTTCAAAGCCGCCGTCGGACGCATTTAAGAGACTTTGGTCTTTTGATGATATGTTTTTATCGTTCTTATTGCTATCGAGAAATAGTATCGATAGTTACTGAAAAGAAGACCATCCATAGTTTTGCTGCTCTAATAGACGAAGTTTTCTAAAGTTAATCTATTAAGATATATATTTGCAAATATTAATTAAATCCTTGATACAGTATTTCAGTTTTATTGCTTAGATAATTTATTTGCGAGAAAATCAAAAAGTTATTCATGAATATGGTCTTGTTTTGCAATTAAAAAGGAGTGTCATAAAAATTCTGTGAAGTGTAAAAATTTTAATAAGTAGGTAGAAATTTTTTTTTGATAATCGTGATGTCATTATTGCCCTTGTTTCCATAAAGTAAAAGGCTTTTTGTAACTAATTTAGCTTACGTACGCTCCTACAAATTAAAAAATATACATGTGCCGATAAAAAATTGAAAAAAATTCAAGAAGGGAAAAAACTAGTTGGGGTAAGGCCTAGTTTCCGATTTATGGACCTCGCAAAGCTTTTCATGTGTATTTGAAATTCCACTATATTTCAGAAATTTATATTGACAACCGTGCCGAAGTTATCTTGTCGTATATCAAAAAAATATTTTTTTGGGAAATCAAATTTGAGGCTTTACCATATAAAAATTATTGTGAAAAAGTGGTCCAATATTTTTGTCAAATATTGATGCTGACGTTTTTTTTATCGCCCTTGGTAAAAATATTCAGTCACAGAAAAAGCAAGTAAGAGTGCTATATTCGGATGCGTCGATCTTAAGTACCCTTCACAAAAGTCACGTTCATATGAGTTTACCTGCTATTTTGTCAGTTTGGGCTAAATATGGATTGCTATCGAAAATTATGATTTTACTCATTTGGATGAGTTTCATTACCAGCCTTACTCTTAAGCACAGCACCGAAAGTTTTACGTGATATACATACGTGACGTGTGCTCAAAAAGTAAGATAGTGTGGACTAAAAGTGTGTGTGAAATACTCTTCGATTTCCTAGTCTTTTCAACATTTTCAAAAGCCATGATAAAACTAATGAGGTAACCTCTTCCATACAATATGGAAAGCTTCAAGAAAAATAACATGCATTTTGTTTTTCTACAACTTCAGAGAACTGCCAAAAAGACACTACTGCTACAAACTATACATACCTATGTGACGCGCAAAATGGAAAGGGACCTAAGGGTAAAAATCGGTGTTGTTAAGGAGATACATTTTAAAGATTTAAATACGTGTATCTTTGCTGTACCATCACTTTCATAAAACGCGCTTATCTCCGGGAGGGAACACTTGAGGTATGGGATCGGTCTCATTCGATGCTCAGATGTTGTCTACAAGAAGAAGAAAAGTGAAAATTGATTTTTTTTTACCCTTAGGTCCCTTTCTCTATGCGCTGTATCATTTACAGAAGCGATGTGAACTGAGCTAACGCTGACTTCCTACCTCGTTTTCGCCGCCTTTCATGTCTGTGTACTCCGATAATTTTGCGAAGTCAGATCATTAACGGTTTATTTACCTTATTAGAACTACGATACAATTAAAGGTGACTATTCTGAAAAACGCGCCGAAAATATGGAAGGATTGTTTGTGTTCTCCATGCATTGCGACACAATTGACCACGCGTATCTCTCTCACTTATAAACGGTAGACTTTGTATGAAAAAAAAAAAATTGAAATTTTGTTCTTGCTTTCCTTGTATAGATTCACTTCACCAACAAGGTAGTCAGGTGATTAGGCTACCTTATTAGTTGTAACAGCAGCTACTTAGTAGTGATTATAATAGTCTGGCACAAGGCAGATTTACTAGGTACAAGCACTAACAGAACATAAAAAAATACACGAGAGTTGTTGGTAGAAAAATAACTGTCAAATTCTTCTCTCATTTGTTTTGTTAAACTGGTTTGTGAGTGTATACAAAAAACGAAATTACACAAATTTCATAAAATAAATTTATTTAAACCACTTAAAAATTATTACTTTACTTCTTTATGGAATAAAAGAAACAAAATCACTGGCTTATTTTACTTTTTCTTCAATAGTAGCTACAAAATCACTTGCACATTTCTTAGAGCACGTTAAACGGCTTGTAAACAAACTTTTGACACTAAGCAGTTAATAAACAACGAGCAGCTGTTTCAGTGATTTTACCTGTTTAATCTGCCTTGGTCTGGCAAATTTTTATTTTATATAAAAAAAAGTTTAAAAGCACCGTCGAGCTTATAAACATTAAAAGTTCTCACGATGGTAGTGCAAACATACGCTAATTTTATTTTTAGACAAGTGCAAAATGTATGTAAGAGAGTTGCCCTTATATTACAGAATTAGGGGACAAAAACAAAAATTTATCATCGAAAATCGTTCTCAATTTTGAGGAAGTAACTCAAGCCTAATAAAATTATTAACAATCACTTTATTAAGGGGTTTCACGATGGTAGCTGTGCGCATATGATTTGTGCTAATTTGCAGTGCATATTATGGTTGATCATGAGCGTATCGTTTTTTGTGCAAATCTGCTGTCTTTTCTGACAATCTTTGCTTGTTGAAGGTTTGAAAATTCATTGATTTAGTTAACAAATTCTTTAGTTTATTCTTAAGAACACAATTGCTGCTTTTTTGATTAAATTCTTTTATATTTTTCATAAATCTACATAACGCTACTGTAATATATAAATAATGAATGACGAAATGTCACAGAATCCCATCGGCGTCAAGTTGGTCCGCAGCCGAGTTTATTTTTGTATTAAAAGCGGCCGCCGTTCTTATTATTTTCTTTTGGAAAGACGCCCATATAATTTGTTATTATTAAATTAATGTTTATGCTTGCATTTGTTGAAAAAAATCTTAGTTTTGATTTTTTTTAAATGTCAGCTGTTCGAGTGTCAGTGTTGCAAACGCAATACTCATGCGAAAAAAGCAACACGTAATTAGCGGTGCGTAAATACAAAAATATTGCGAGTGCAACCTTGTATATTTTGTTGTTGGGTTGTAAAGAAAAAGCAACGATTTCTTGCATTCGCACTTACGCAAGACATTTGTACCAAATAATGAACTGCGTTATACTTTTCTTAGTAAATTCCGCAACTTCAACATCGAATTATTTATAAACTAAAAGCCGGCGGCAGACTTCGACTTCTGACCTATAAAAGTCATTTCTTTCAAAGCCTGGCTCCTTATTCTAAAGTTTCCCCAAAATATTAGTTGTAATCCCGTATTCAACATTGGAAGCCCGCGGGATCCTAATTTGCATGACTGAGAGAGTTTTTGAAAGAAAAATATTCTTTTGCACGAAACAGCAAGTAGTGAAAGAATCAGCTGTTGCAAAAAGTAGGCAATAACAAACAAAAAATGCATCTCAATCAACCCACAAACGAAAATTTTGGTGTTTTTCAATTAGTGTATGATATAAAAGTACCTGCAAAGCACTTTAAATTATAAATGCGCACAGAAAAACATTTAATATATTAAATACCATATGCTATATTTTGGGATAGTGAAGTGGTTGTTAGTGTTCTTAGTACTTTTGTGATATTTTTGTGTATTATTGAGAGGAAATCATGATTGCTCTCATTTTACAGAGCATTGCCCAAAAAGTGCGGGATCAAGCTTATTGAAGTGCAAACTACGTACATATGTACGTATGTATGTATGTATGTATATATCAAAGTTTTTAGACAACAATGATTAAAGGTAAATTGAGTGTATGTAGGCTGTTTTTGAATAACTAAAATACTAAACAAAGTGATTTTGTAGTATAAATAACAATATTTGCACTTATATATTCAAATATAGCATACGAGGTCTGATTACAAAATAACCGTTATTTTCAAATTTCGTTAGTTAAGTTTTGTGTAAAAAATGAAATTAAACGCGCTAGGACATTTGAAATGTTGATTGTGACGTTTGGTGAGTCTACTATGAGCAGTTCAATTGCGGTATAATCGCTTTAAGGCCGAGAAGATGTCAATGACGATGCTCGTCCTGCACGTCAACAACCGATGAAAACATTGAAGCAGTGAAGAAAATGATTTTGGATAAACGTCGAATCACCATCAGAGAGGTTGAAGATGATGTTTGAGTATCGTTCGGCTCATGCCAAGCAATTTTTACGGATGTCTTAGGCATGAAACGTACGGCATCGAATAATGTTCCGAAATTGATCAATTTTGAGCAAAAACAACAAAAAAGGGACATCTGCCCCTCAAGGGCAGATGTCCTCAAAAAAGTCATAACTGGTGACGAATCATGGGTGTATGGTCATGACATTGAAACCACAGACCACTCATCTCAATGGAAGCGTCCAGAAAAGCCAAGACCGAAAAAAGCACGTCAAGTTCGGTGAAATGTGAAGGTTTTGCTCACTGTTTTCTTTGACTGCAATGGCGTTGTGCATCGTGAACTCTTGCCATAAGCAATTAGTGAGAAACGCACAGAATTGTGGAAAAAACAATCATGGATTTTGCACCATGATAACATCGATGCTTGTGCCTGATTTTTTTGGCTAAAAACAAAACCGTTTTCATGCCCAACCACCGCACAGTGGGGGATTTTGCAAAAAAATTGGAAATAATTCTGCCGTTTCTAAACGGATGGCTCGATTGCAATGAAATTTCAGACAGGCATAAAAGAGGTATATTCAAGCTTAAGTTTTGAGATTGGACTATATAGCGTTTAAGTGGGCGTGTCCACGCGCCCCCAAAGTGGGCCACCTGGGGTATGTGAAAAATTAAAAACGATCTAATTTTTTCATTTCCAATTCTTTTGCAAATATTTTTTATTTTTAAATTCTTCTAATCAAGGCCTACAAAAAATGTCGCGACACGTATATATTATCTCTTAAAGTTTTCGAGATATAAAAGTTTTAAAAAATAAATTTTCGTGTTTTTACCAACCCTGGTCCAGTATTTTCACATTTTTGAGCTCAAATCCTAACCGATTTTTCAAAAATAAGTTTTATTAGCTTGCCAGTGTTTTTTTCAATACTATAAAAAAAATTTGAGCAAAAAATCTTTTATAAAGAAAAAGTTATATTCAACACAATTTAAAATTTCAAAAAAAGTCAGTTTTTAGCATATTTTTAGGGCAAAAAGTAAGTTTATTGTTTTTTATTTCTGGAAGAACTTTCCAAAGTAAAGTATATGTTGTTTATATTTTTTTAAAAGCTTATTGTTAAGAAAATATTTTAAAGAAAAAAAAATTTGAAAATTATGTCCTGTTGCGTAAGGGTAGCATCCTAAAATTAACCCATTTTTTTAGACAAAACCGACTTTAGCCCAAAATTTCTAAAATCGCACGCCTCTAACCAAAATATTTTTACTTGTTTTTTATAGTTATAAGTATTTTTTAGTTTTATGCAAATGGAATTTGTCCCCCCAGGATATTTGCTGGAATGACAGCAAAAAAACTAAAAAATCCCATTTTTGGGAATTTTTGAAAGTTTTTTGGGAATTTCGGGATTGGTATTATTTTTTCCCTACATTTTGGAAAAACTTTTTATTTCTTTTATAAATTCCTATATTTTTGCAAAATTTTGTAAAAAAATATAAATAAATGAAAATTTTATAGGCATTTCAAAAAATTTTATTTCTCAAAAACTTTTGTTGAAGGACGTTTTTTTCTGTATTTTTGCAAAAATTGTTTTAAAAAGCTTTAAATTTCTAAAAAAATTTAACAATATATAAATTAGAGGTAATTATCTAACAAGTGATATATAACATGAAACCCCCTTTCATTTTAAGGGTATGAAATTAATGGGCTACAACTAACCTATTTGCAATGAAAATTTCCAAAAATTAGTACAGATTCAGCGTTTTTGAATACGAAAGTCAATCAATCAATCAAATATACAATGACGTTAACTTTACAAAATAATCCTTATCAAATTCTTCTAGATCTAGCAGATATATCAAATCTTTGAATTCATTACTGCAATCAAATGTCAAATTTCTGTAGCAAGTCCATCTCCTTCTCACAAGTGATAAGAGGGGATCTGAGGAAAAAATAAGGCTGTGAAATATGTCCTGATTTTGAGATTGTCTGGAGTACTTTCTGGAGCCAAATTGATGGATATGTTTAAAATCACGGTTTCTAGACTCTTGAGGTTCTTCTGTGAGCTCTCCGAGTGGTAGTATATGATGTTCCATTATTATTTTTCCATGACACAAAACCTTGTGTACTGTTGGTGAGAAATCTTTCCAGGGGTATAAGTTAAGAAGCAGTCTCGAAACGCCTGCACAGTACTCGCCGAACTTATCTGCATTTATTTTATGTTTACTGTTTATTGCTGTTAAAATTATATTAACTTTTTGCAATAATTCCATATTAATTCCGGTAATCTGTGAGGTTATTTCAAAATTGCTAAAAAATCGTCTAGCCGTGTTTCCATCATTTGTACTCCCATATCCCACTAGTGGCTTATCAATATTTAATCCGGTATGTTGCTTAAACTCCTCCTGAATTCTTTGCTTTTCGTTGGCTCTCATTATCTTTAGCTCGTCGTTTTTAATTACTGATTTATTTACATTTTCAAGGCTACTTCTGTATTTCAAATCATAAGCTATATGTAGAAAATGTTCCAGAAAACGTATGCGAGCATGTAGAGGAGATATTCCATATTTAAGAACGTCTTCATTAACCTTTGTAGTTGATGACATATATGAGAATTGACTTTTCGTTTTTCCACATAAAGAACAACTCCAAGTAGATGACGTTTCTGTTAAAGCATTGCTAACTTTACCATCAATCATCGTTAATCTCATATCAAACGATACATTGAAAGAGTAGTCCTCTATTTCGATCAAAATGGGCTGCTTTAATTTAATTTCCGATTCAATATGATGTACAAGTTCTTGAGCTGCAATCTTTGTCTCCTTAGTATACTCGAAAGTAAGTGGTTGTTGGGAGTTGAATTTATCTAAATGTCTTCTTCGAAACTAGTTGATGGAGAATCTTTGTCAGCATATTTTCGAAGCCGTAATGGAACCATTGATGCCATAAGTACGCCTTTGTAATCAGATAATAAGTGACCTTCAGTGGGCTGCTTGTATTCTGAAAGTAACGATGATCCATCACATCCCCATTTACATCTTAGTTTCACTTCACTGTGGTTAATTTTATTTAGCTGCTCTGCAGTAAGTGTTGAAACTATCCTTGATGCTGTGTTTTCAAGAAGAGATGAGATTCCAACAGTAACTTTTCGGTCAGAAACTGTAATACCAGTGGGTATAATGCTCTTCTTCCTTTCTTGCAGAGCATCATATGATGGCAAAACCTCAACTCCTTTTTCTTTTAATGCTTTTCTCAATATTATATATTTATCACGACAAAGTTGAAGCTGCAACATAAGAGCAGTGGCTTCTTTTGTGAAAGCTGAATTAAACGATGGTGTTGGAATGCTCTTAACAATACGATTAAGCCTTTTAGGTGATGCATTCGGAAGAACATTTGCAATTTTCATAGCATCCATGGGTTGATCTTTCTTTTTTAGCATCGCATTAAATGTGTCTGTAACTTCTTCGGTAGACATGGTTGTAAGATTTGTTGTTAAGCGTGCTTGCTTTGACTTCGGGCATAAGTCTTCATATTCCTTACATTTAGCACCAGGAGTAGATAAGGAAATTGGGAACTGTATAGATACCTCCAACCAATCAGAAAATTTTTTTCTAAATTTTGCATTACAGCTGTTGATAGCTTTCCATTTTTTTCGAATGTCTTAACAAAATTCTCAATTTTGCAAATATCCTTTTTGTCTACTTTAGTTGTATATGTTTCTTCAATATAATCAAGTAGAAATTTGACTTTTTTCGGTTGCTGTAAGTTTGCACTTTTGTATAAAAGTGAATATAAATTGATGTGTTTTAGTGTGATGGCCATGATCGTCAACTTTTTAATGATGCCAACTATTAATTGCGAGATATTTTATACCATGCGCCAACTGTTTCGCTAACTATTTTTAAAGATTAACTTATCTCTAAAGGTTGACTTTGTTTTTAGTTTCCCCGCCTATACATACATGTATAATAACCACCGAAATTGTATTCAGGTATACAAAATATTTATATATGATCACTAAATATAAGCATAAGTTCAGGTAGTACTGCGCATTAAAGCGAAACAGGTAGAGCAATAAAGGAAACACGCGAAGGTGGTATTAACACTCTAATTACTTAGTGGCTGTTGAGACTATTGTGTCAGTTGTACTTCAATTTTGGAAAATGCAAACATGATATTATTATTACTTAAACGTTTTTGAAAAACAATAACAACTGAATACATCAGCCCTTAATTACCATAAATTCAGGTATGTTTAGCTGAAATGTCTAGCCTTTAATAATAAATAAATAGGGATAAAAAGAAATGTACCCTTCGTATTAGTTGCAGGTAATACTACCTATTAAAGCAAACCAGGTAGAGCAATAAAACAAATATTCAAAGATTATACTAACGTAATAAGGCTACTGCGTAATAGAAAATACTGCGTAAAATAAACAGTGCCTCACCCCTTGTATTCAAAAACGCTGAATCTGTACTAATTTTTGGAAATTTTCATTGCAAATAGGTTAGTTGTAGCCCATTAATTTCATACCCTTAAAATGAAAGGGGGTTTCATGTTATATATCACTTGTTAGATAATTACCTCTAATTTATATATTGTTAAATTTTTTTTAGAAATTTAAAGCTTTTTAAAACATTTTTTGCAAAAATACAGAAAAAAACGTCCTTCAACAAAAGTTTTTGAGAAATAAAATTTTTTGAAATGCCTATAAAATTTTCATTTATTTATATTTTTTTACAAAATTTTGCAAAAATATAGGAATTTATAAAAGAAATAAAAAGTTTTTCCAAAATGTAGGGAAAAAATGGTATTATTTTATATAATACCAATCCCGAAATTCCCAAAAAACTTTCAAAAATTCCCAAAAATGGGATTTTTTAGTTTTTTTGCTGTCATTACAGCAAATATCCTGGGGGGACAAATTCCATTTGCATAAAACTAAAAAATACTTATAACTATAAAAAACAAGTAAAAATATTTTGGTTAGAGGCGTGCGATTTTAGAAATTTTGGGCTAAAGTCGGTTTTGTCTAAAAAAATGGGTTAATTTTAGGATGCTACCCTTACGCAACAGGACATAATTTTCAAATTTTTTTTTTTTTAAATATTTTCTTAACAATAAGCTTTTAAAAAAATATAAACAACATATACTTTACTTTGGAAAGTTCTTCCAGAAATAAAAAACAATAAACTTACTTTTTGCCCTAAAAATATGCTAAAAACTGACTTTTTTTTGAAATTTTAAATTGTGTTGAATATAACTTTTTCTTTATAAAAGATTTTTTGCTCAAATTTTTTTTATAGTATTGAAAAAAACACTGGCAAGCTAATAAAACTTATTTTTGAAAAATCGGTTAGGATTTGAGCTCAAAAATGTGAAAATACTGGACCAGGGTTGGTAAAAACACGAAAATTTATTTTTTAAAACTTTTATATCTCGAAAACTTTAAGAGATAATATATACGTGTCGCGACATTTTTTGTAGGCCTTGATTAGAAGAATTTAAAAATAAAAAATATTTGCAAAAGAATTGGAAATGAAAAAATTAGATCGTTTTTAATTTTTCACATACCCCAGGTGGCCCACTTTGGGGGCGCGTGGACACGCCCACTTAAACGCTATATAGTCCAATCTCAAAACTTAAGCTTGAATATACCTCTTTTATGCCTGTCTGAAATTTCATTGCAATCGAGCCATCCGTTTAGAAACGGCAGAATTATTTCCAATTTTTTTGCAAAATCCCCCACTGTGGACCGTATCCACCGGACTTGGCCCCCGCTGACTTTTTCCTCTTCCCAAAACTGAAAACGCCGATGAAAGGAAAACGTTTTGCTACGATTGGGGAGATTAAATAAAAATCGAAACAGAAGCTGTTGGCGATACCAAAAAGCTCGTTTCAGAGGTGGTATAAGTGTATTCTATCTGGGGGTGATTACTGTGAAGGGGACAAGATAGTTATTGATTCATAAATAAATACTTTTTGAAAAAATTCAAAATAATTGTTATTTTTTTATCATACCTCGACAGGCAACCCACAACAACTTTACTACAAGTTTAATAGATTATGCCATAACTATTATTTTTAAAATCAACATAAAAACGAACTACAGAATGAAAATAATCAATTATGAATCCTTAGAAATTAAAATTCCTATTAAGAGCGAAATTGAAAAAGTTAAAAAGACGAAAATAAAAACTATGGTTGCAGGTAAATTAAATACAATTTCATCGAATCACTTTTTTTTATTCATTCTTTTTCCGAAGTCATTTGAAATAGGACGCTTACTTTATATTCGTCAAGTTTAAAGTATATTTTCACCAGTACGAACGTGCCGCCTTTTTTGTTTTTTTTTATTTTATTATTATTATAAAATCTTGCGTTAAAATGTGTGAAAGACGATAATAAAAACAAATAAAGCAACCGTTTTCTTTTCTAATTTTACAAAATAAACTAAAAAAAATTATTAAAATTACAAATAAACAACTTTTTTGAGAAAAATGCCTCTTGAACGCTGTTCTCCGTCCGAGAAGTGCAGCTCGCCAATAAAAAAAAAATATTGCTGTAAATGCATCAATTGAATAAAGCGCAAGCATCGACAATAAATTTGCATCAGATGATTAAGTGATCATTGCAATAGTCTCACTGCGTAAGCGCAGTTAACATTTCTCTCTTAGTGTTCACAATGTTTAACTCCAACAAGTGATACTTAATTAACATTCGCACCAACTACTACAGCAACATTGTACTACTCATCATAAACACTAACGTCAGTAAAAAAAAAATAAATTAATTCAAGTACGAGGCTGGCTCGCACACTTAGGGTTCCGTACGTATGTATGTGTAATGTATGTATGGAATGGCGTATGTGAATACATATGTATATTTTATAAATTTCATCTCTCTGTTTTACAGTTACTTTATGTTGTATGTGGACACCTAGTAATTTTCCACTTGTTGTTGTTGTTGTTGTAATTTGCTGTTGTAATTTGCTGTTGTAAGGCATCTGGGAATACATACACTGTGCGAATTTCGGCTCTTAATCTCTTACGGTTCGAGAGTTATAGCTATTACTCTACGTTGTAAAGGGACACCTGGTAGTTTTACAGTTGTTGTTGTTCTTAGCAAGTGTTGTTGTGGAGCATATGTGAATACACATATTGTGCAAATTTCATTCTTCTGTCTCTCACGGTTCGAGAGTAACGGCTAGTTGTTACTTTACGTTGTAGTTTTCGACTTGTTGTTGTTGTTTTTAGCATTTGTTATTGTAGGCCATATGTGAGTAAATATATTGTTCACATTTCATCTCTCTGTCTCTTACAGTTTGAAAGTTACGGCTAATGTTTATTTACGTTGCATAGGGACACCTGGTAGTTTTCGACATGTTGTTGTTTTTAGCATTTGTTGTTGTAGCGCATATGTAAATACATATATTGTGCGAATTTCAGCTCTCTGTATTTTACAGTTTAGCAGCTACGGCTAATTGTTACCTTAGGTTGTATAGGGACACCTGGTAGTTTTCAACTTGTTGTTATTTTAAGCATTTGTTGTTGTAAAGCATCTATAAATACATACCCTGTGTGAATTTCAGCTTTCTATCTTTTACGGTTCGAGAGTTATAGCTAATTGCAACTTTTCGTTGTATGGGGACACCTGGTAGTTTTCGATTTGTTGTTGTTTTTAGTATTTGCTGTTGTAGCGGCAAGGTACAACAACATCCTGTGAAAATTTCAGCTCTCTAGCTCTTACCGTTTCGGAGAATGGACGTTGTGACGGACGGACGGACGTACTTGTCTCGGTAATAGGGTTCCGTTTCACTCTGATGAGTACGGAACCCTAAAATAGTAGCATCAACTGCATACATAAACACACCAATACCGACATATACGAACATTTTAGTATCAAAAAAATTTCCAGACGCACATCACTTAATCGAATTTTCTGTTGATACCGATCCAGAATATATGTATATACTTTACGGGCTCGGAAATCGAAACTTAAGGAAGTTACAAACAAAATAACAAACTTACGTATGCCCTTAACACTGGTGGAAGGGTATAAAAAATGGAATATATACCTTTACATATGCTAATAGAAATAAATGATAGGTTAGGTTGATTGGAGGTTTGCCCATGTCGTACGACATACACTTGAGCCAATATAGACTTGTTGCGCGCTTCGTGTATTTAACCACAAAAAGTTTGACGCATAGGTCTATAGGGACACCGTGCCATTTACAAAGTTCCTTAATTTCCTCCAGCATATACCAAGTAATTGAGCAATGTCTGGTAAGGTGTCTCTCCCAAGATATCGGAACCGTATTTGTGAGAAGGCGGGACACTGGCGTAATTAGTGCTCTCCTCTCCACATGCTCTACATTAATTTCCTCCCGCTATTCCTATGAGGTTAACATGTGCTAGTAGTTGAGAGTGATCTGTCATAGCTCCCATTATTCTACTTAACTCAGGCTTGCTAAGTCTTAGCAGTCCCCCCGTTTTTCCTCGCCTGGATGTGAACAATGGAATTCGTAGAATTTTTTTGAGTCTACTGACGATTTGAGTAGCATCAACGCAATGTCGGCAGCATACAGACGGCTGAAAAAGACAAAACAAATAACATGGTAATCACACTCTATCACCCACCAAGCTTTGTTTTGAATCATGCTCTTGCACTCACTCGTGATTGTACAGAAATGAGAGTAGCTACAACAAAAATTTAATTGATTGCTAGCTATTTAGTCAGCCGTTGTCTAATTTGTTCTCCATAGCTGGCCTTCGGTTGGACGCAAGAATTTTCTCCTCTATGGTATAACACCAGCTTGAATAATTCAATCTTCGAGTGAAGTCGGTCTTCGGCTACGTGCATTTGTAGCAAACAATAGCTACACTGAATTTTTGTGAGTAAGCAGCCTATAGTCGGGCACTGAGGTTTCTCCTATGTTGTATAACACACACCGACTTCGCTGACATAATTTTCCATAACTAAGGAACCGGACCTCAGAAAAATTTTAATTTCTTTTTAGGGCTCCGTACTCATCAGAATGAAACGGAACCCTATTACTGAGACAAGTACGTCCGTCCGTCCGTCCGTCACAGCGTCCATTCTCCGAAACGGTAAGAGCTAGAGAGCTGAAATTTGCACAGGATGTTGTTGTACCTTGCCGCTACAACAACAAGTACTAAACACAACAACAAATCGAAAACTACCAGGTGTCCCCATACAACGAAAAGTTGCAATTAGCTATAACTCTCGAACCGTAAAAGATAGAAAGCTGAAATTTGCATAGTGTATGTATTTATAGATGCTTTACAACAACAAAAGCTAAAGACAACAACAAGTTGAAAACTACCAGGTGTCCCTATACAACCTAAAGTAAGAATTAGCCGTAGCTGCTAAACTGTAAAAGACAAAGAGCTGAAATTCGCACAATATATGTATTTACACATGCCCTACAACAACAAAAGCTAAAAACAACATGTCGAAAACTACCAGGTGTCCCTATGCAACGTAAAGTAAAAATTAGCCGTAACTCCCAAACTGTAAGAGACAGATAGATGAAATGTGCACAATATATTTACTCGCATATGGCCTACAATAACAAATGCTAAAATCAACAACAAATCGAAAACTACCAGGTGTCCCCATACAACGAAAAGTTGCAATTAGCTATAACTCTCGAACCGTAAAAGATAGAAAGCTGAAATTTGCATAGTGTATGTATTTATAGATGCTTTACAACAACAAAAGCTAAAGACAACAACAAGTTGAAAACTACTAGGTGTCCCAATGCAACCTAAAGTAACAATTAGCCGTAGCTGCTAAACTGTAAAAGACAAAGAGCTGAAATTCGCACAATATACATATGTATTTACATATGCCCTATAACAACAACATGTCAAAAACTACCAGGTGTCCCTATACAACGTAGAGTAAAAATTAGCCGTAACTCCCAAACTGTAAGAGACAGAGAGATGAAATGTGAACAATATATGTACTCGCGTGTGACCTACAGTAACAAATGCTAAAAACAACAAGTCGAAAATTACCAGGTGTCCCTATACAACGTAAAGTAACAACTAGCCGTTACTCTCGACCCGTGAGAGACAGAGGGTTGAAATTCGCACAATATGTGTATTCACATATGCTCCACAACAACAACTGTAATACTACCAGGTGTCCCTTTACAACGTAGAGTAATAGCTATAACTCTCGAACCGTAAGAGATTAAGAGCCGAAATTCGCACAGTGTATGTATTCCCAGATGCCTTGCAACAGCAAATTACAACAACAAAAACAAGTGGAAAATTACTAGGTGTCCCCATACAACATAAAGTAGCTTTAAAAACAGGGAGATGAAATTTATAAAATATACATATGTATTCACATACGCCATTCCATACATACATTATACATACATACGTACGGAACCCTAAGAGTGCGAGCCAGCCTCGTACTTGACTAAATCTATTTATATGTACGTGGAAAACTATAGCCCCGACTTTACTATTTATTTTCTGTTATATTCCAATTTTCTATCGGCCTATCTAATTTTTTTCTATTCCAGGAGCGTCCGTAAAATAGATTTAAGCCAAAAAAGTGTAAAAAACTTATGTATAAAAAAAAATTCTATTATTAAACTCGAACATTCTCTTTTTAGAACCAAAGCAACACAACGAAGGGAGAGAGACTAATAAAATGAGTAAAGGAAAAACTAAATAATCTCTAGTTTTACAAAATCAGCAACTGAAAAATTGATTACTGAAAAATTGATTAAGCAAGAATTTGAAATTATATACGTCCAAGTTTGTAAGAAAACTAAGTGAAGTTATTAAAAAAATTAAACTATTTGAAAAACCCTCCTAAAAAAAAAAAACGAAAAATTACAAAATTGCAAGAAGAACATTTATGAAAATCATCGCAATTCCGCCCAAATTATAGTTTTTAAAACTTTGAGATTGCTACAAAAATTGTGCAAAAGTTCTTCGTTAATATTTTGAATAACTTAACATAATCCATCCTTCCCTTTGATTTTTTCAAACCCGTCCAATAAAAAATTGAAAAAAAGGAACACGATATCAGAAAATTAAAAACCACCCACATCATAGTCTATACAAAAGCTGTTTATTTTGTGTTCTTATTAATCTTCGCCAAAATCAATACAAGCTCTAAGAAATTGTTCTTATTGAACAATTGACATAATAAAAAGGAAAGCAAGTGTATTTTTCAAAATGTCTTCAGGCGCCGGTGGCAGCGTAAGCGGTTCAACCGCATCATTGAAAAGCGTCGAAGAGCTGAATATGGAAGTTGAGCGCTTGACAAGAGAACTCGATCAGGCCACCAGCGAACGTGCTCAATCTGCCCAATACGGGCTTTCTTTATTAGAAGAAAAATCAAGCTTGGAGCAGAGACTTGAAGAGTTGGAAACATTATATGACAACGCAAAACATGAATTGGACATAACACATGAGGTAAGTAAACAACTCCGCAATACAGTAGAGTGAGCTAACGTGAGATATAGACTTACCCCTTAATTAGATTACAAATGCTGTAAAACAATTTCAGAAACACCTAGCAACTTCTAAACAACCCGCTTGCAGTGTTGTTCTTCAACTTGTCCTGTACGTCATTCACTATTTGTCTTATTTAAATTTTTTTAATGGGTTTAGAAAGACACTGAAGTAGCGTTCAGGTTTTGATACATTTTTTTTGAGCTATCCATGAAGGGCTCTTAATGGTGAATTGCTCTCCTTAATTATACCATTTTTAAACATTTTCTCAATTTGGTTACAAATTTCTTTCTCATGGATTTGAGAATACCGATACATTTTGGTATAGTGTTTCATTTGCATAATTTATAGTGGCATTTAAAGGTTTCAAAATATTTCCCCCCAAAATAGCCTCATATTTTTTTTAAATAAAATTCTGCAAGCTTACATGCCATTGTTGATTGTTCTTTAAATTCTTTGGGTAGTTCTGTTACAATTTCATATTCTACTGCATTCTTACCATTCACAGATGCTAATATAATAGAAGTTTTTAACAAAATTCTGTTATAATGAGAGAACATTTTACCATTTATTAATGATGAGGAAGAACCTAAATCGATAAGGGCAATTATTATGTTATAACCAATTGCAAGTCGAATTAAGGGCGGCAGTGTCTGGCAGTTGAGTGAAAATTTACTTGTTGTTCATAAGCGATATTTAAATGTTAGCAATAATACGTTTTAGAAAATCTCCTAAGAGTCGGAATCAGTGTTGCCTTTAGGAAATTTAAAAAAGTGGTACGAAAAATTAGGAAAATGTAACACGTTTTTTTTAAAGATTTTTGTTTGTTAAAAGCAAGTTCAAACAAAACAAAAAGCAGAGTGGGGTTTTCTGTTTTTTATTACTGCAAAACTTTTAATTCTCAATGCCTTTTTATAGTCAATAGAATATAAAGCTAAATGTTGTTGAATAGATTGCAACTCCCGGGTTGGTTGCCACTAACAAAGTGTCGGCAGCTAGAAAACCTACACGAAGTTTGATTAATTTGTATTAATCCGTTGGCTCTCAGGGCGAGTAAGAAAATCATTCAAATCAAATAGACATAAAAAATACTGCCAAAAGTTTGCTACTATATCTACAGTACTAGAACTTGCTCATTTCAGTGAATTAAAAAATACTTTGGTATGCGTCGGCAACAAATTTGAACAGGTTTACGAAAAAGGTGGCAATAAAATGAAAAAAAAATTGCAAAAATGGCGACGTTTAAAAAAGTAGTTATAGTCTTCAAATAAAAAAAAAATTGAAGTCGATTTGTATTGGTCTTACATTTTCGCCAAAAAGAAACCAAAAACAAATACTTTTCAAACAAAAAAATTCCCTGAAATCGGTTTATAACCGAAACAGTTATGATTAGGAATCATTAAAGTACAACATGCAAAAAATATACTTGAGTTAATATATTCCTCTTTCTTGAAGTCAGTTAAAAATGGAAATATAACTAACATAACGCTATAAATACATATCTAATACCAGAAAAATCATTCATTATATAATAAATTAGCAACACTGGTCGCGACAAGTACTCCGCTTTGTTTTTAAAACTGGCAGCGGCAATAACAATATGCAGGCCTCAACATAAACAGGACTCTTGGGCCAAACGGTATTCCAGTACTGAAATTACTGCTCTGAAAATCACCACCCAACCGGTATTTGCTCTACACGTTCTATAGCAATGGAAAGTATGGCTAAAGGCCCAATCAGACTATTATAAAGGGTGTTTTTTTCGATGTATAGAACTTTAAGTTGCAATAAAACAACGATGGATCATTCGATTGACATGTATTTTATTTATCCGAAAGATAATATTGTGGCATTACATTTTAAATATGATTTCTGGCATATGACCGCCATTATCCGAAAGATAATCTTATGGTATAACATTTTAAACATGATTTCTGGCATATGACCGCCACGACTGGCGCGGATGTAGTCCAATCTGGACGTCCAATTTTCGATGACTTTTTCCAACATTTGTGGCCGTATATCGGCAATAACACGGCGAATGTTGTCTTCCACATGGCCAAGCGTTTGTGGCTTATCCGCATAGACCAATGACTTTACATAGCCCCACAGAAAGTAGTCCAGCGGTGTTAAATCACAAGATCTTGGAGGCCAATTCGCAGGTCCAAAACGTTAAATTAGGCAGTCACCAAACGTGTCTTTCAATAAATCGATTGTGGCACGAGCTGTGTGACATGTTGCGCCGTCTTGTTGAAACCACATCTCCTGGACATCATGGTTATTCAATTCAGGAATGAAAAAGTTAGTAATCATGGCTCTATACCGATCACAATTGACTGTAACGTTCTGGCCATCATCGTTTTTGAAGAAGTTTGGACCAATGATTCCACCAGCCCATAAAGCCCATCAAACAGTCAGTTTTCCTGGATGTAACGGACTTTTGACATACACTTGAGGATTAGCTTCACTTCAAATGCGACAGTTTTGTTTGTTGACGTAACCATTCAACCAGAAGTGCGCTTCATCGCTAAACAAAATTCGCTTATGAAAATCGGGAACAACGGCAATCTCTTTTTTTGCACTAAAATTGCACTATTTGTAAGCCTTGTTCAGGCGTGAGTCTATTCATGATGAATTGCCAAACCAAACTAAGAATAAATCACTTGGCAGCTGTTAAATCGGTCGCCATCTTGAACAGTAATGCCAACTTAATGTTCTATATATCGAAAAAAAAACACCCTTTACAATTATTAATACTTTCATTGTGCGTTACGAGACAAACATTTCTAAATACATTTCTTGCGACTGTAAAAAAAAAACTAACGAAAATTACATTTTGCATTCACACTATCATGCTTCATCGACAGCATATGAGTAGTTTTATGTAAGCGGAAGTCGTGCCGCCTATTAGAAATGTTCAACAGTTAAAGTAGTCGTTATGTTTAAGAGTACGAAAATGTCTATAAGAAAATCCCACTATCTGTAGACATGGCGTGAACGAAATAAAATTCTATACGATTACTAAAATCCAAATTTTGAGCCATGGTATAAGGCCAAAACTATCGACTCAGTGAAGCTGTTTTGTGTGTAATATTATAAAACGCAACACTGATCCAATGGAAAGTATTATCGTTTTGAAAAATTTCAAAAAACGCCGAAGTCGCATGAGATGTCACATTTATATTGTACTATTTTCTGTTTGTATAACGCATTGTATTTACTTACACACACACACACACACACACACTTGGTCGTATTATTTGAATTTGTGACAAGTATTAATACATACATACTATAATAGTCTAAACTGCCCTTTACTGAACCCATCTTTTAGTCGCATAATTTACTTTTTTCAACTTTTAATTTTATTAGATATACTAATTTTGTAAGCTAATTTTTGCAGCTTCAGATATGCTGAAAAAATCTTTTTTTTACATTTTTCAAATTATATTTCAAATATTATCTATGCTAACAAACTGTTAGCGAAATATTAAATAAATTTTTATGAAATTTTATATAAAAAAATTTTAAAATGCAGAAACTAGTTTTTCATATTTTAATTTTATTAAAAATAAACAAATTTTATAATGCTTTCATCGCCTCAGCACCTAAAATGATAAAAAGGATTAGCTTTATGGCAACATTTAAGCGGTATTAAAATTAAATTAGTGTTATGTCTGTTTTTTTTGTATTTTAATTTACGAGTTTCAAATATATGTTTGAGCTAGGCTGATCGGAGGGGTATGTTTGCCCATGTCGTGCGACATACACTTAAACCAGTAAGCTTGTAGTTAATCAGAAAAATTTTGACGAATAGGTCGATAGGAACTCGTGTCATTCCCAACGTTCCTTAATTTCCTCCAGCAAATGCTCCGTAATTGGGATATATCTGGTAAAGTGTCTATCCCAAGATATTGGGACCGTATTTGTGAGAAGGCGGGGCACTGTCATAAATAGTGCTCTAATGTCTCGCTCTCCTCCCCACATGATCTACATTTATCTCCTCCCAATATTCCTATGCGGTTGGGATGTGCCAGTAGCTGAGAGTAACCTGTCATAACTCCCATTATTTACTTAAATCGGGCTTGCTAAGTCTTAGCAGTCCCCCCAGTTTTTTACTCGCCTTTTACGCGTTTTTGCAATCCCAATATTGTTTGTGATGGCCATTCGATGTCGTATTTGTATTCCATCGTCCACCACACTATTGAAGCGCAGGCCATAATCGACCTTACAACGCAACTATAAATTCAGTGTGTTCAGCCCCCCATCTTGTGCCTACGGCTCGTTTACAAATTGACCAACATATATGGGTCTTATTGACTCTTTCATCTATGTGATAATTCCATTTTAATTTCCGACCTCGGCTGACTCCACAATGCTTTACTCTGCGGAAACATTTATATTCCTTTCAAGAAAGCGCGGCTCGTCATATGGAGCTATCTTTGTTTTTCTCGTAAACAGGCTAACTTCGGTTTTGTCCATGATACAACTAATAAGGTAGCCTCATCAGCTAAACCGTTAACCATCAGACTACTTTAGCTTGTCAAGAGACAGCAAATAAATGTAAGCTCTGTTCAGCTCTCTTCTATAAATGTAGAGGCGGCGTCTTTTTTACAATTTTCAGAAGTTGTACAAAAACAAAATGCATGTTATTTTTGTTGAAGTTGTTCTTATTGCAGAGAAAAGGTTACCTTATTAGTCGTATCATGGGGTTTGTCCGGGCTTAGGTTCCATCCTCTTGATCGAGCTTAGTTGTGTGCCTGTGTGAATGCCTTCTCGGCTTTCCTGCATAATTAATTTGGACCCCTTCCCTTCAAAAGTATCATGACGCCATCTGCATAGCAGACTATCTCGAATCCTTCATCGGTCGAAGTCTTAATAAGGATAATTGTGGTCCATAGAACGAGTAACAAAATGCCCCCTTGCGGAGTCCCACAATGTACCATTATTCTTATATTTATGTTGTGCGCTCCAATATTTATCCATCTGTTTATTAATACAATACCAATCTAGTCGCGTATAGCTCGGTTGACATTAAACTGGCCCAGAGAATGGATAAGTATGCACGTTGACAATGTCAATGCAAACTGCAAGCATGTTCATCTTTTCATTAAGACTTTCTATAAAATGCACTAAATTATGTAATGCAGTGTCCACAGATCTACCTTTGACCAATGCGTGTTTCCTGAATCTCAGCATATCGCCTGCGATCCTGCCTTTAAGTATTTCGTCGACTATCGTCTCCATTGTTTTCAGCAGGAACTAAGTTAGACTTATAAGCCGTTGGTGAAGAATAATTTGGATTTCCAGGTTTGGGGATGAATACTACTCTCTCTTTCTGCCAGACTATCAGAATATATGCGTCAGTTGAGTATGCAATTTAAATTCCTGCTAGATGGATCGAAAATAAATTCATCCCCTTTTGTAAGAGTGCCGAAAAGACACCATCCGGAGCAGCAGCCTTTGAGCGAAAAAAGCTTTTTATCGCTTCGATAACTATCCTATCGCTGATAATAGGAACTTCTCCCGTCGTCCAGCATAGCCGTAGGTTCAACTGGGCTGTACGGAAAATGTGTGTACATGAGGAGTTTAATGGTTTCTTCTACATTTTCAATTACTCTGCCGCTTTCATCCACTAATGATTCAGCTTGGATGTGGGCTAACATTGTTCACCTGTTCGCAAAAAAGCCTCCCGATGTACGTTTAGCTATTCTTCTTTTCTTATTGTATTTTGTGAGTCTATCTCGATAGTCCTCCCAATATACCGTTAACCTTTACGTTTTGCTCTATTGTAGAGTCTGACTTCGCTCCCCATAGTCCATATCTCAACCGTTATCCAGGGTTTCTCGTATGGGGATTTCCTTTCCCGAATCGGGCAACTCTCTTCAATCGACTCAATTAAAGCGTTCATAATGATCTTGACTTTAACTATAATCTATGCGATTAAAGTTGAACTGCTCCAAATGATAGTCTAGCGGCCTTTCGAACTTTGCGCAATCAGTTTTTTACCTATTTCGAAATATTATATGTTTTGGCGGTTGCCCTGCAGTATTAAATTTGATATAACGATGATCTGCGAATGAGTGTTCGTTGAGAACCGTCCATTCAGTAACTTCATCGATTACGTTTCCGGAACATATAGCTAAATCTAATACCTACACTCGAATTCTATTAATAAAGGTGGGCTTATTGCAAATATTAGCGATAATACAGGTCCTCGGACGATTCCCCGTTTTAGCATAAAATAATTGGTAATTGACATGACCTAATCAATTAACCCTGTTTTTGTCGTCCAGAATTTTTGTATTAATGCTAATTGAATCACTACATTGAAGACTAAATCTTCAATGTAGTGACCTCTGCAGTCGATGAAGAGGAGGAGGAGGAGAGTGTCGAAGACTTCCTCTGACGATGTCCAGCTCTTTCTAACAAGAGAGCGAATTACTTGGGCAGACCGACACTACATGGGTTGGCGGATATGTCACGTTTCTCGGACTGCCAGTCGTGATACCGGCCCACTGAGGTCCCAAAAAATCCTGTTGCGGTATGGCGGATGTGTCGGAATGCGAATTAAGCAGAGATCCACCCTTTCATCCGTTCATCTGTCTAATTCAAAACAGAACCAGTAGGTGGAATGTAGTTCTGTTTTCCTACAGTTTCCTGGGATAGCACAACGGAGCTTAGGACTCAAGTGGGCCCATCTCATGACTGAGAGCCTGCAAAACATAGCCTAACCCTATGCAAACAATTTTTCAGGATGCCAACAACCACTTCTCTCCTTGTCAACAACATTTTTGTTGTTACGCTACCGGACCTAAATCGTTTATATTTGTTGTCTAACGGCCTAATTCATAAACACATTATAAGAGTGTTATAACCAACTTATAAGCAAAAATCTAGAAAAGTGTATTCATAATCCACTTATAGCTTATTATGCTGCTTATAATCATTTAATAAATTGGATATTTTTATTGTGGCCTCTACCCAACTATAAGCGTTTAATAGTGAAAATTGTTGAATTGATGATTTTTTTATTTTAACACTACCAATTTTTTGCTTCTTGAATGTGTATATGATTCCATTTCATTGTTTCTTACACAAAATTATGATTACACATTAAACTATGAAATTCGAAAATATGTACATACATACTTACTTTAAATTCTACTGATGATGTGGTGTAAGAATCAGTAATACACAGTCATAAAGACACTTTAACCCACCCTGCAAAAATCATCTTATTTTTTTATCAAACAAAATTTTCTTTAGTTTTCATATAAATTACAAATGTTTTGACGAATTATATCGATACAATACACAAAGAAATACAGACGTACATACATATGTATAGTACTATCTCTTTTGCAAATTTGAATTGACATGTACATTTGTACATATGTATGCATGCATACACATACATATCTAGGCACAAACAACAGCAGCGATCCTGCCTGTATTTACAATGTATACACACGCATTGGCCTCTACTTAACCATAAGCGTTTGATAAAGAGACATTCGTTGAGTTGATGAAGAGTTACGAAGAAAGAATTCATCAATAAAGTAATTTTAATAAAAGATATTTGCGAATTAAATAATATTTACCACTTTTCATTATGTTTTTATGAAAAATATTTGCAAATAATTATAGTGCTACACAAACAAATGCTAGAGAGTAAGTAGTCGACTACTTTTGGTACCAGTCGTTAAACAAATGTGTTTAGAAACAATTTTTTTTACAATTCAAAGCCTTGTATACATACTTTTTGCAATAAAAATAGGTAAACCAATAAATTATTTCATATTCGAACAAAATTATGTTATATAAGTAAATAATATTTTGCATTTTTCGAAGCTACGCAAATAAACCGTTTCTTACATACATCTCATATATGCAGCACTAGGCACAAAATGAGAGCGAACATTGCATGGTATTGCCAACAATAAAGTACAAAAGTAACAAAAGAGTTTATTAGTTATTTCACGCATATAATGTGTTTATGAATTGAATTTCTTATGTGTTGCTTATAACACTGTTAGTGTATGATAACTATTACCAGCTTGTAAGCTGAAATAAGAAATTTTTATGAATTAGGGGGTAAGAAAACATATTCGACTTTATTTCTATTATATGATTCTGGTTCAAGTTCAACCCTTGGTTGATGACTGTAGAGCGTTGGGACTCAAAACTATTGAAATAAACTTCTTTTTTTAGGTTTAAAAATGATAACGTATTTATTGTTCAATCCTTTTTTTTAAATTGAATTATATTTTTTGAAGTATATATTTTCAAACTGAAACTTATTTATAAACATATTTGATTTCTTATTTTTGTACAAAGTATTTTAAAATCAAGTCCCTACAATGACTTTTTATTATATTATATTAATATCAATAAAGTAAAGAAGACCAAAATTTTATAGCTAGGTGGACAATCGGCTGTTGCTACGTAGCATATATCCTTCCTCAGCACTTTGGACGTGTTAAATTTTACAATTTCAACACTGCCGCTTAAAGCACTTGGAAACCAAAGCTCACCCAATTTTCCTTTCTGTTTATGTAAGCAGTGATCTTTTTGACGTCTATTTTATGGATTATTTTTTGTCATCTCAGAAGGCTGTTAGTTGCTTTTTTACAGCTTTTTTCGACTTTAGTTCGCTCAGTTGTATATGAAATAAAATTGGACCTTTGTTGGACTAAAGTATGGAAAAATTGAATATTATCTAGGTTAACTCGTAACTTCGCTTACTTGTTTTTCACATAGTAAAGCTGCAGCTGTTCCACCATTTTCCCATATAATTTGATTAGGCTCATTTAAAACATTCAGTTTAGAAATACAACTAATTTAAAAGTTATTCAGCGAATCCAATCAAAAATAGTGTCAACGCGGAATAGTATTTTAGAGATGAGAATATTCATCGAGATCTAAATGTAAAAACAGCAAAAAAAAAAAAAAAATCATCCGTGATAGCAACCTTAAACATACTCGCTTAACACAACATCCAACAGAAAATTCAGACTTAACCGATATTCACTATCAGTTAACTGCTAGTAGCAGGTTCATGACAATGTGTAAATTAAGATTTATTTGCATATATCACTTGATATTATAACATTCAACATAAGTTATCCTATTTATTGATAGGTGTAATACAAATGAGATGGAAAAGCACGATGGGGATTTGGTGATGGTATGCGGCTATATAGCGCGAAACCCGGTATTTATTGGCAGCCTAGTGCACAAAACCGATTATTTAAATAAAGGGTTATCCATTTTGCGGTTTCAAAAGTAAACGTAAATAAAACACATATGAAATATTATTTTTATAAAGTTTGAACGTTGACATCATGTGTGAAACACTACTTCATTTAAATGACCACCACGCGAAGTGTTGCAAGCATTGATTCTTTTGAGGTAATTTTCGACCACTTTTTGACACATATTGGGCGGTATCTCAGCCATAACTTGACGAATGTTGGTTTTTAAGTGCTCAAGAGTTAAAGGTTTATCTGTATAAACACAGTCTTTCTCGTAGCCCCACAAAAAAAGTCTAATGATGTCAAATCGCATGATGTTGGTGGCCAGTTTATATTGCCACGACGAGAAATTACGCGGCCAGGAAATGTCTCTTGCAATAAAGCCAGATTTGCTTGAGTTGTGTGGCATGTGGCACCGTCTTGTTGAAACCACATTTTCTCCATGTAGTATTCTTCAATAGCAGGCAAAAAAAAGACGTTTATTATATGACCATAACGCTCTGAATTGACGGTGACAGTCGTTCCATCGTCGTTTTCGAAGAAGTAAGGTCCAATCACACCTTCAGACCAAAAAGCGCACCAAACAGTGACTTTTTCTTCAATTACTTGAGCATTCTCAGAACCCCAAATACGACAATTTTGTTAATTAACATTCCCACCGAATGAGAAATGTGCTTCATCGCTGAAGAAAATTTTGTTCGAAAAATCGCCGTCCATCGGCTGTTCTTCAAGCGCCCATTCCACGTATCTACGACGTTGTGAATGTTCAGCTGGCTTCAGTTGTTGTGTGAGCTGGTATTTATATGGATGTAGGTGTAGATCTAAATGCAAAATACGTCATAATGTGCCGTAAGACAGTTCTAATTCCTGATGATTCACAGGCCTTACAATATTTGTAACCGCTCCAGTCTCTTAAATTTCTTCACAATTTTACCAATTGCTTGCGTAATTGGACGATTATGTAAACCATAATCTCCTCTTAAAGCAAGATATGTGGCTGTGGCAGAATCACCATTTTTGTAGTATGTTTTGATCATTTTTATGTGTTGTCTGATAGCTAAGAGATCCATTTTCGTCAATGTCAGACTTTCAACTGGGAAGAAAAAAAATTGGTTTAACAACTTAATTTGACAGATGTCGAATTCCAGTCCTTTACTTTTGAAACCACGAAATGCATAACCCGTTATTAAAAAAACGGGCCTAACTAGATAAATTAAAGTTAAATCAATCATTGATCTTCCAACAGGACAGCGATCCTGAGTACACCGTCAAAATTTTAAAAGAATGATAGTTGTATTACACCTCAAATCAGTTGGATCACTTTGAGAACTTTTGGATAGGAAAATAAGAAAAATAACCAGCAAAGTTTTTCTGAAACAGTTGGAAGAATATTTAGTTAATCGAGCCCAACTACAATAGGTAATTGTAAGGATTTTTCTCAAAAAAAAATTATATTAATCAAAATTCTAACCAACTCTACCATACCGCAACTGAATAATGATATGCAAGACCTTAAAGATATGATGAAACCAATGCGTTCTCAAGTATCAAATATGATTAACATAATAGTACTTCTGACTAAACATGATGGGCAGGCAAAGTGAACTTAATATTGTGCTTTGGAAAGCGAACGGACTTATCCAGCACTTACTCGAACTAAAATCATTTTTAAATAGTTTTTCAGTAGGCATATTACTCGTCTCTGAAACACATTTCACCCACAAGAGAGCTTTTTAGGCATACCAAATTACTAAATTTAGTATCCCTGACAACACGGCTCATAGGGGTACGGCGATAATAATACGTAACTCCATCAAATGCACGGAAATTCAAGATTTTAAAAGGGATAATATTCAAGCAACTTCCATCTTAATAGACGACATATGTGGTCCAATTGCCATAACTGCTATTTATTGCCCTCCGAAGTATAATATTGTTACAAATTTGGTCGTGAACGGACCGATTGTGATTGTTCTAGAACGTACTAAATCATCGTTATTTTATATGTGCGTATATTGTCTTGTTATTATTTGTAAATGAACAAAGGAGGTATATACACACATGCATACATAGAAGCTTGTTGATAAACAAAACGGCAGCACAGCGAGTGTGCACATACTGACACACATGTGTGGATAAATAAGCACAAAAGCGAAATAGAAGAAACCACCACCGCACGATACAATATTCGTGTGTGCATGTATGTGCGCGACTCAGATGCTTGAGTTTTACTGCCGCGTGTATGTATGGCGGTGTGTGTGTATATCTTTTGTTCATGATGAGTCATCGCACATCGCATGTATTTCGGTGTGTGTGTATATCTTTTGTTCATGATGAGTCATCGCACATCGCACTATAGATGTGGCGTGATTAGCTTCTGTAAACGTCTAGAATGTTCGAGTAATGATCATTAGAGGTATAAAAGCAGCTGAGCTTAACGCTGGACAGTCAGTCGATTTTTAGCTGCGCTAACGTGTAAAGTGTCTTAAGTAATAAAAAGTGATTAAGTGAAAGTGTTGTTCTTTTAGTAAAGTGTTCTTAGTAAAGTGTTTACAAGTATAGTGTGTTCAAATAAATAAAGTGTTGAACTGTTGGTTATTGTAAACTGAACACGTGAGTGTTGTAACTTCATTACAATTAAAGAATCTACGGAAAACGTTTTGAAAAGGTTAAAACGTAACAATTGGTGTCAGAAGTGAAATTGTAAAATGAAGTTCGACGAGCTTAAAGTGGAACAACTGAAAAAGGAGTTGTGCAAATTGGATCTGCCCACATCTGGTAACAAAGTGGAGCTGCAGAAGAGGCTAATGGAGGAGTTTGATCGGTTGGGTCTGGACATCAATACTCATGACTTCGAAGGAAAAGAAGAACTGGAAATGAGTACACGAGTTGCAAGTAGCATGGACATAAACTCGATGTTTGCTGCCATGATGCAGTCTATCAAAGAGGCGTCCAGGGCAACAAATGAATCATTGCTGCTGAAGATTGAAGAAAACTCCAAGGCAACACATGCAATAATGATGCAGAAAATGGAGGAAAACTCCAAATCCATCAAAGAGGCGTCCAAAGCAACAAATGTAATGATGAAATCGAATAATGAAATGCTTCTAGCAGAAATAAACGCAAAGCATACGACAACGAATGAATATTTGATGAAACTGTCTTCGGCTATAGACCACAGTGTGAATGCCATGGAAGAAAAATTGTGCGGCTTGGAGCGAAATGTTCACGAAGTGGGAGAAAAATTTGTTGCCCTAGAAAATGATGTCGATCAAAAGCTTCATAGCCTGGAGGCTAGGATGCAAAATCTTCAACTGCAGGAGGGGCCAGTGCGAGTCATTCCGGAAGTCGCGAGCAGAATAAAAGCACCCACCTTTGATGGCAGCACACCTTTCAACATTTTCCAGTTTCAGTTTGAAACCGTGGCCAATAAGAATGCATGGGGCGAGGATGAGAAATGCATTGAGTTAATTTTGGCGTTGAAGGGTGTCGCTGCACAGGGCCTGGAAACTGTGCCCGCTTCATCTAGAGACAATTATGAAGTCATCATGGCAGCTCTGCAACGCAAGTATGGTGGAGAACACAAGAAGGAAATCCACAGAATGGAGCTAAGAGGCAGAGTGCAGAGAGGCAATGAGACTCTTCAGGACTACGCAATGGAGATTGAGCGTCTGGTGCAGCTTAGCTATCCTGGAGAGAGCTACTCGTTTTTGGACCATTTCAAGACGGAGGCATTTGTGAACGGAATTCGAGATCCCGACATTAAGCTTGCTGTGTGCACAACACAAAAGCCGTCATTCGCCGAAACCGTCTCATTTGTGTTGGCCCAGGAGACAGCCAGACTAATTTCAAGGCCACAGGTCCACAAAATACGGGAGCTAGAGGTAGTTCATGAGCCAGGAGATGGCTTGGCCAGTACGATTAAAGAGGCAGTGTTGCAAGCGTTGGCCGAAAGCTCGAACAAAGGCCGAGCTAAGTGTTTTAACTGCGGAAAGGCAGGCCACTTTCAGCGCAACTGTAAAGCTCCCAGGAAGCGTACAAGATCCGTATCTCCACAGAGGCCGAGCAAAAGGACTAGCCAACAACAGCCCCAGGAGTCATCGTTAAACTAAAACGAGTCAGCTTTAAGGGGCAAAAGCTGGCTCCCACAAGCGAGGGCCCCACAATCTCCATATCAGTGATGCAGCAGAAAAACAGCAACTTAACTGTCAGTGGATAGATACATCAATGGGAAGAAGCAAATTTTAACCATAGATACAGGAGCGTCGCAGTCCATAATAAGGCCTGATTTGGTACCAGGAAGGGTTGAACCGCTACGTAACGTGAGGCTGCGTACAGCTACTGGGGAGGCCGCTAGCGTCTATGGTAAGTCTGAGGCAGAGGTGCGTATAGCTAACATCACCGTCAGCCACATGTTTATTGTCGCCGATATTGTTGACGAGGTGATTATTGGTGCAGATTTTATGATAGCACATGGCATAAATCTGCACATGGGTCAACAAATTATGACGTGGCGTGATGTGGAGATACAGTTAGATGTTGGCTACGAGAATAAGCCCCATGTGATGAAACTGGTTGCTGAAGATACTCAACGAATTCCACCACGATCTGAGGCACTGATATGGGCTCGAACGAATGGAGATTGTGCGGACAGTCGATTGTGGGTAGTAGAATCAGAAAATATAACGGGCGATTTATTAACAGCAAAAGCTCTGGTGGAAATGCGTGCCGATAGGAAAGTCCCAGTTAGAGTGCTCAATTTATCAACCAGTGAGAAGGTCGTAAGTCCAAAATCGCATATAGGAAGCTGTACTTCAGCAGAGGCAATTGTAAATTGTGAGACCAAACCAAAATCTACTAGCTTGTCACCTAAAGAACGAGAAACATTTGAACAGCATTTCGAGAAATGGGTCACAGGGCTGCCAGCATCTGATAAAAATAAAGCCAAGCAGCTGCTCAGGAAATACGCTTCCGCTTTCGCCATGAACAGTAAGAGCCAAGGGAGAACGGCTATTGTGAGGCATGAAATCGATACTGGCGAAGCAAGGCCCATAAAGCAGGCGCCCAGAAGTGTGCCACTGGCCAAGCGTAACGAGGTTAAAGAGTTAGTCAATGAAATGGAGAAGAGTGGAGTAATCGAACCATCCACAAGCCCGTGGAGCTCACCGGTAGTTTTGGTGAAGAAAAAGGATGGTACCACGAGGTTTTGTGTGGACTACCGGAAGCTAAACGATGTCACGAAAAAGGACAGTTATCCACTACCCAGGATTGACGATACCCTAGATACGCTGTCCGGAACAAAATGGTTCTCAACATTGGACTTGCAAAGTGGTTATTGGCAGGTAGAAATTGCCCACAAGGACAAGGAGAAGACTGCGTTTAGTGCTGGAGATGGTTTATGGCAGTTTAGAGTAATGCCATTTGGACTCTGTAATGCTCCAGCCACATTTGAGCGACTGATGGAACAGGTATTAAAGGGGCTTCACTGGAGGACGTGTTTAGTCTACCTTGACGATATAATCGTAATGGGAAAAACTTTTGACGAGCACCTGAAAAATTTGGCGGAAGTTTTTAAACGAATATCGTCGGCGGGACTCACTCTTAGCGCGAAGAAGTGTGCATTGTTCCAGAAAGAGGTGAAATATTTGGGACATCGTGTAACTGCAGATGGCATTTCGACGGACGAAGATAAAATAAAAGCCGTAAGGGACTGGCCACAGCCACGTAATCTTCACGAATTGCGCAGTTTTCTGGGACTTTGCACATATTATAGACGATTTGTGCCAAATTTTGCCAGCGTAGCCGCCAGTCTGCACGAGCTGACCAAGAAGTCACGATCATACCAATGGGGAAACGAACAGGAACGAGCATTCCAGAAGCTGAAGGAGTTATTGTGCACAGCACCAGTTCTGGCATACCCGGTTGCTGGAGGAAGGTTTGTGCTAGATACCGATGCAAGTGGCTTCGGTATAGGAGGTGTACTCTCTCAGGTGGTAGATGGAGTCGAGAAAGTAGTAGGCTATTATAGTCGAATACTTTCAAAGCCAGAGAGAAATTATTGCGTGACACGGCGTGAGCTTCTGGCAGTATTGGAATGCATTAAGCATTACCATAAATACTTGTATGGCCAGAATTTCACGTTGCGGACTGATCACTCTGCGCTTAGATGGCTCTTGCAGTTCAAAAACCCCGAAGGGCAGTTGGCGCGTTGGATTGAACGGCTGCAGAGTTATGACTTTAGCATCGAGCATAGAAGAGGGACGAAACACAATAATGCGGATGCCCTCTCGAGACGACCATGCAGCCTAGAATGCAGACATTGTATCAAGGCCGAGCAGAAAGAGTGCGTCATTGATGTTCGGCTAACGCAGATAGATTCCCACGAAGACTGGCCAACGGCGCAGGAAAATGACCCGGTGCTCAGCAAAATAATAACTGCTAAAAAGAGTGATCACAGGCCTGCACGCAATGAAATTGCGGCTGAGAGCCCCCTCGCTAAAGCTTATTGGGCACAATGGAGCAGCTTGCAGCTAGTAGACGGATGCTTATACCGTTTATGGGAAAGTGCGGATGGCAAAACAACTTCTAACTTAATAGTTGTACCATCATCTAAGATACCGGAAGTTCTGCAAGAGTTCCACAATGGTCCCAGTGGAGGTCACCTTGGAGTTAATAAAACACTGGAAAAGGTAAAGCAGCGTTTTTACTGGGTTGGAGCGCAACAATCAGTAGCCGACTGGATTGCGAACTATAAGGAATGTATAGCGGCGAAGGGTCCAACACGGATAACTCGAGCACACCTGCAGCAGTACAATTCGGGTGCACCCTTTGAGCGAATAGCTATGGATGTAGCAGGTCCTTTTCCAGTCAGTACTGCCGGTAATCGTTATGTCCTTGTGGTGATGGACTATTTCAGCAAATGGCCAGAAGTATACCCCATACCAAACCAGGAGGCTCAAACTGTGGTAAATGTTTTCATCAATAATTGGGTGTGCAGGTATGGTGTTCCAATGGAGTTGCATTCCGATCAAGGCAGAAACTTTGAGTCTGCAATTTTTAAGGAAATGTGCGAGCTCTATGGCATAAGAAAAACTAGGACAACACCGCTTCACCCGCAATCTGACGGTATGGTTGAAAGATTTAACCGCACGCTGGAAGAATACCTAAGGAAAGTAGTGAGCGACCATCAGAGAGACTGGGATGAGCACATTCAAAAATTTTTGTTGGCATACAGGTCCGCTGTGCATGACTCAACGTCTAGAACACCAGCAAAAATTGTCTTTGGAACAGAACTCAGATTGCCTGGCGATTTGGAATTTGGCATAAAACCTTTACCGAAGAATGAGGATGCCGAGAATTCTTCACAGGAGAAAAGTGACTTGCACGACCTACACGAATTTGTACGCAACAGAATTCGAGTAGTCAGCGATAAAATGAAAGCCAGGTACGAACGAGCTGCAAATTCCGACGGATTCCGCGATGGACAACTGGTTCTACTATATAACCCACAAAGGAAGAAAGGATTGTCTCCCAAATTACAAACGCATTGGGATGGACCGTATAAGGTGATTAAGAGGTTGAACGACGTTGTGTACAGGATACAGAAGCATAACAGCCATCGATCCAAAATGAAGGTTGTACACTTAGAACGACTCGCAAGGTACGGAAGTAGTGGTTCTGGGCCTGTTCGGGACGAACAGGCTTGAGCAGGCGGCAGTGTTACAAATTTGGTCGTGAACGGACCGATTGTGATTGTTCTAGAACGTACTAAATCATCGTTATTTTATATGTGCGTATATTGTCTTGTTATTTGTAAATGAACACAGGAGGTATATACACACATGCATACATAGAAGCTTGTTGATAAACAAAACGGCAGCACAGCGAGTGTGCACATACTGACACACATGTGTGGATAAATAAGCACAACAGCGAAATAGAAGAAACCACCACCGCACGATACAATATTCGTGTGTGCATGTATGTGCGCGACTCAGATGCTTGAGTTTTACTGCCGCGTGTATGTATGGCGGTGTGTGTGTATATCTTTTGTTCATGATGAGTCATCGCACTATAGATGTGGCGTGATTAGCTTCTTCGCTGGACAGTCAGTCGATTTTTAGCTGCGCTAACGTGTAAAGTGTCTTAAGTAATAAAAAGTGATTAAGTGAAAGTGTTGTTCTTCTATTGCAGAAGCAATAAATGAATACAAACGCAAGTTTACAAGTACTGGAGAGCCGACTTATTGGCCAAGAAATATAAATAAAAACCAAATATTTTACACTTTTTTTACAAAGAATATACGACATGACTGTCCGAGCATAAAATCTTGCTTCGAATTATCTTCCGATCACTCTCCAGTTATACTTAAATACACAACCGATGTAGTGCTATCGGATCAAAAGAAATTTGTGAACAACAAGAACACGGACTGGAACGTTTTTAGAGAAATACTAGAGACACAAATGTATCGTTAAGAACTGAAGTGGACTTGGATAATTCTTTAGCGTCCTTCAATGATATGCTTATAAACGCAGCTAGTGACTCTTCTCCATCCAGAAAATACATAGCACATAAATACATTATTCCTCGTTATATACAGGAGAAAACAAAAGCCAAACAAAAGTTAAGAAAACGATGGCAAACCACTTCTCAACAGTCTTACAAAACAACTTACAATTTTGCTAATAAAGGACAAAGACGGCAAACTCAAAACCTTGGCCTCTCAGCTACAACAAATTACTCGCTCTGGAAAGCTACCAAAAAATAATGGAATATTACATCACCAACCGATTCATAAACCAGATCTCATATGGGCCCGAACTAATGAAGGAAAATCAAATCAACTTCTCAAAAAACGCTATTTCCAATCCAAACAAAGACGCATCGAAACCAACCTCTTACAGGCAAATTAGCCTACTACCACTTTTGTCGTAGCTCCTGCAAAAACTTTTCTTTGAACGCATCGAGCCTATTCTCATCCCTACAACATACCCCGATGTTGCCAAGGTGTTTGAGAGTGTATGGCACGAAGGTCTTCTCCACAAGCTCCACGATAACGTGGAACTACTATAGATTTCAAGACAGCGAATGAGCTGCATAAGTTGATCCTTGTTTTGAGTGGTGGATAAAGATTGAAACTATATGAAGACCTTAACGCTTTTTTAACACTAGCTGAAACATTAGATATATGGACATCAAATGACAGGGTATTGTCAAGTATTAAGTCCGTTCACAAAGGGCACACTTACTCCAAAGTTAAAACTAACTGATGGAGGATTAGTAGACCCAAATGATAAAGATTTTGTTTTAGAGGGATTACAGTTGAGCTTTAATTTCAGATTCCTGTCAGTCCAAAAATTATAATTTACTACTAAATAAAATATTCTATGTCATCTGCAAGCAAGAAAGTTTTACATTGCACGTAGAAACAGAAGAACTAAGAAATTTCAGCGAAAGTAACATCGAATATGGTGGAATCGATGCCCAAGTGATTAGAAGCAGTTCTCAAGCAAAGTATTAGTTGCTAAATTTAAACTAAAATTTTGTATTTATTCTAAAGTAAGCAATAGCAAGTATTATGTTAATTTATTACTAAGTTTTATCAGAACTGTTTAACTGCATAAATTATTGCTACCATAACAATTTTCTACTGTTTCCTACGTGCTCTTAAATTGAGAATTTGTGTTATCCCTGGTCCTAGTTCCAGGGCAGATTCAGTTAAAGATTTCAGAGAGAAATGATATCGTTATGACTTTTTCCCCTGTACTACTTCATCAATATATAAATACATTATGTATACAATAATTATTAAGATCATTCTCCATTTTTTTTTTTTTTTATTTCCATTTCCTTTCAGGCTCTTACCAAATACCAAACCTCACAAAAAGTAACAACTAAAACGGGTATAGAACAAGAGGAAACGCTATTGAATGAATCAGCTGCCAGAGAAACTTCGTTAACTGTTCAGATAATTGAGTTGGAAAATGAAGTTAAACAGTTGCGCCACGAGCTGGAACGCGTGCGAACTGAACGCGACCGAATGCTGCAGGAAAACTCCGATATTGGCCGTGATAAATCCGATAATGAGGCAGAAAAACTACGACTAAAAGCTGAGCTTAAAGAACTCAAGTTTCGTGAGACTCGCATGCTTACGGAATACTCGGAGTTGGAAGAAGAAAACATATCGCTACAAAAACAAGTTTCATGCTTAAGAAGTTCACAGGTCTGCAAAAAAGAAAAAAAATCATAATAAGAATTCCAAGATTAATTTTTTTTTCTTCACACTTTTCAGGTTGAATTTGAAGGGGCTAAACATGAGATAAGACGTCTAACTGAGGAACTGGAATTGTTAAATCAGCAAGTTGATGAATTGACAAACTTAAAGAAAATTGCAGAAAAGCAAATGGAAGAAGCTCTAGAAGCGTTACAGGTACGTAACTAGACTTTTTACGAATTTCCGAAATCTGCAATATTTCATCAATAATTGCTAATATAGCTGCTGCCGAAAAACATGAAATGCAATCCGGAAATTATTCTAATGCCCGTATGACACTACATTTTTCTTGCATTGTTCAAGGCAGCTTGATACCAGTTAATCGCATAACTACACCAAACAAAACAACAACAAACACTGCATGTATTTTGTTGGTAGAAAAACTGTATAACTGTCATGCGTTTGTTCCCGTATGTGTGTTTGTGTTGTGTATTTTGACAGTTATACAAGCTAAAAGCAGTAGTCAGCTGGGCTTGTAAGGCTACCTGGTATCAGCGATTTAAAAAAAATGGTCTGAAGCCCATAGAAAAGCCAGTGTTTTCATTAAAGCTTCATTAAAGGCAATGAAGAAATGGCCGATTGATTTTATACTTATATTTAAGAAATGCCTTAAATTTCAAACTGATATATCACATTTTTATCTTTTCAATAAAAACAGAATTGTTTGTTAATTTTTCATACTGCACGACCTAGAATTTCTTTAAAAAGTATCCTCTTTTAATTAGTTTGGGGAAACACCCTCTTAATACCCTACGTCTTTTTGGTTGTTTATATAAATTTACAATTTTAAATGCCACAACATGTCTTTTCTAAATATTTTGCATACAAAATTCAATCAAAATAATTTTGCCCGCCTAGATTGGCCAAATACCCCTCTGTGCGTCGGCAGAATAATATTAAAAATATTGTTACAAATTTGGTCGTGAACGGACCGATTGTGATTGTTCTAGAACGTACTAAATCATCGTTATTTTATATGTGCGTATATTGTCTTGTTATTTGTAAATGAACACAGGAGGTATATACACACATGCATACATAGAAGCTTGTTGATAAACAAAACGGCAGCACAGCGAGTGTGCACATACTGACACACATGTGTGGATAAATAAGCACAACAGCGAAATAAAAGAAACCACCACCGCACGATACAATATTCGTGTGTGCAAGTTATTTTTGTCGTATTAAAGTTTTGTAAGAAATAGAAAATTTCAGTTTTTTTTTCCATATATTTATTTCAATTCAATTATGCAAAATATTTTCTTTTAGCATGTTTTTGTTTTCTTATAAATTAAAATTTTCCTTTTAATTTTTAGGGTTTAGTCAATATATTTTTAATTTGAATATTGAGTAAAATTTTTAATGTTTTAGATTTATAATGTTTTTTATTTATCTACTATGTAGAACTTATGTCAAGTTTTTTTTTTTAGATTTATATTGTTTGAATTTATCTACTATGTAGAACTTGAATTAATTTTTAGTTTAATGTTTTAGTATGAAATATTTTTTAATTTTTTTAAAACTATTTTTTTTATTAATTTAATTTTTTAATGAATGAATGCCTGTAACCGTCCCTAAGGGAACGGAGTACAGATCGCACTGAATTTATCTTTTTACAATCAAAATATGAAATCAAAATTCTTACTACTAATCGACAGAAAGAAAAAAAGAAAACAAATTTACAATTACTCTGCATAGTGACAAAGAAAAAGAGAGAAAAATAATATTTTACAATCTCCTTCGCAGAAAGAGGGGAAGATCAATTAAATAATTTTACAATTTATATGAATAGCGGTAAAGGGACATGAATGAATGAAAAGATGAATAAGAAACTTACAATTGCTTAGTAACATGAAAGAATGAAGAGATCAATGAGAAATTTACAATAACTTAGTAACAATTAAAAGTATGAATGAAAAAGGATTGCAAAATATTTTACTTCAAAACGTTAAGCAAAAGAGAGTATGTCAATTCTCTGAAAAAAATTTGAGCTATTAACCCGTTCGTTAACTTCTCCCCCTTTTAAAGACCAGTCGTCCTCGACTGAGGAAATATTTTGCAAATACCAAATTCATTCAAGTTTTAATTTACAATATTATTCTTTTACCAATATTTGCGTTATAACGTTTTCCTACCATTCTTTTTATATCAGCGATATGTTTCTGCTCCGTGTCAGAAAATATGATGACATCGTGGATGCAGACCTGACAGCACCTGCAAATTTCTTCACGCAGTATGTCGTCTATAGCACGTTGAAATATCTCGGGTGCATTTTGAGCCCAAATGGTAGCCTATTCCTCAAGTCGACACTCTCACGTGGGTTATAATCTTGTTGGGCGCCAGTTATTTTTGTCGTATTAAAGTTTTGTAAGAAATAGAAAATTTCAGTTTTTTTTCCCATATATTTATTTCAATTCAATTATGCAAAATATTTTCTTTTAGCATGTTTTTGTTTTCTTATAAATTAAAATTTTCCTTTTAATTTTTAGGGTTTAGTCAATATATTTTTAATTTGAATATTGAGTAAAATTTTTAATGTTTTAGATTTATAATGTTTTTTATTTATCTACTATGTAGAACTTATGTCAAGTTTTTTTTTTTTTAGATTTATATTGTTTGAATTTATCTACTATGTAGAACTTGAATTAATTTTTAGTTTAATGTTTTAGTATGAAATATTTTTTAATTTTTTTAAAACTATTTTTTTTTATTAATTTAATTTTTTAATGAATGAATGCCTGTAACCGTCCCTAAGGGAACGGAGTACAGATCGCACTGAATTTATCTTTTTACAATCAAAATATGAAATCAAAATTCTTACTACTAATCGACAGAAAGAAAAAAAGAAAACAAATTTACAATTACTCTGCATAGTGACAAAGAAAAAGAGAGAAAAATAATATTTTACAATCTCCTTCGCAGAAAGAGGGGAAGATCAATTAAATAATTTTACAATTTATATGAATAGCGGTAAAGGGACATGAATGAATGAAAAGATGAATAAGAAACTTACAATTGCTTAGTAACATGAAAGAATGAAGAGATCAATGAGAAATTTACAATAACTTAGTAACAATTAAAAGTATGAATGAAAAAGGATTGCAAAATATTTTACTTCAAAACGTTAAGCAAAAGAGAGTATGTCAATTCTCTGAAAAAAATTTGAGCTATTAACCCGTTCGTTAACTTGCATGTATGTGCGCGACTCAGATGCTTGAGTTTTACTGCCGCGTGTATGTATGTCGGTGTGTGCGTATATCTTTTGTTCATGATGAGTCATCGCACATCGCATGTATGTCGGTGTGTGTGTATATCTTTTGTTCATGATGAGTCGTCGCACATTACACTACAGCTGTGGCGTGATTAGCTTCTGTAAATGTCTAGCATGTTCTAGTAATTATCATTGGAGGTATAAAAGCAGCGAAGCTTAACGCTGAAAAGTCAGTCGATTTTTAGCTGCGCTAACGTGTAAAGTGTCTTAAGTAATAAAAAGTGATTAAGTGAAAGTGTTGTTCTTTTAGTAAAGTGTTCTTAGTAAAGTGTTTACAAGTATAGTGTGTTCAAATAAATAAAGTGTTGAACTGTTGGTTATTGTAAACTGAAGACGTGAGTGTTTCAACTTCATTACAATTAAAGAATCTACGGAAAACGTTTTGAAAAGGTTAAAACGTAACAATACGTTTTAGACAAAAACTTTCCTCTGGCAGCACTGTTTTAGCAACATTTTCATAGTTCACTTACCCGGCATTAGGCGGGAAAGTGCTTTCATTAAATTTTTGTATACGTATTATATGAATAAAAATTTCAACGAAATCTGTGACTTTCATGAAAATTTCTTGCTCAATTTCAAAGGAACGTGGAAGTTCATTTTAAAAATATCGTCAAAACGAAGAGTTGCAAGTATTATCGTTTTGTTTATTACTGAAATAGAATTGCCAAGACTACTACAAACATAAATTTATAGGGCAACATTCGCAAATAATTATTATTGCTAAACTTTTATTAATTAATTTAATATTTATCACTATAAATATACTTCATTTGTGTTCTTTATTCATATTTGCTGTAAAAATGTTTTCTAATGTACAAAATAATTTAAAATTCACAATTATTATTCTACTTCAATCCTGAAAATTTTTATGTGCCGTGGAGTAGGCAACCGTGTTTACTACCTTGTCACTTTATGTTATGTCATGTTGCCCAGGACATATGCGAAAGACTCGTCACTCATTTGATTTCGTACGTTCTTGTTTGGCTCCACGTACATGCTATCGGCTCTGTTTGAAGCAAAAATCAAAAGTTTTTGATATTTTTATTGGATCAGTTTTTTCCACACGTGTCTACTAATGCGCGATAGAAAACACTCATTTGGTTTAAAATTTCGTGGCGTAATTTTTGCTTCTTTTTGTTTCTTTATGCATACATATAGAAGTATGTAAATACATATGAAGTTCGAAATGTGACTGTTGTAATTTATGATTGAGTCAGATGTACAACTGACAATTCGTGAAAATAATATTTACTATAAAAAGTCTAACCGTCTAATTCATAAAAATTACAACAGGTTTCTAAAGCTCTAATTTGACAGATTTTCCATACAAATATGTCAAATAACAGTCTTATAAGCCTGTAATAATTTTTATGAATTAGGTGGTAAATGTTTAATATCGACTATTACCGCTATAATAACAAAAATGTAGATTCCTTGTTTCGGCAAAAACAGGTGACTTCCTGCTCCATTGTAGATGCCTTTCTTCAGTTTACTACAGGGGAACTTAATTTTTCAAAGTGATATAAACATTAAAAAATGCATTCCAGGATATAAAGTCAATCGAGATCGATTATAAAGATATTATTAGATTTTTCACTTGAAGCCTTTATGGCGAAAAAAGTAGTTTGGTAGGTATGCAATGGATGTGCGCGGATGAAAAAATAATTACTCTTACGATTTCTTGAAAACTATCTATATACGTGACAAAAGAGCACAAAGCAAACGCTACAAAGTCACAAAAACTATTATTTTTGCGGCCTTTTATTGAATGTCTGCAGCAAATCAATAAAATAAATCACACGCATGCAATCAAATGTGAGGGACGAGCCTATTGGGGGTTTCATGGGCACTTAAATTAGTTTTAACTCCCACAAAAAAAGCGTCACAGAAATTGCCACCAAATTTTGACAGTTTATGTTCAACATAACATCCTGAAAATAAGCTTCAACAACTATTTAAGTAAGGCTCCTGGCAATTAGAGTTGTACAAGCAAATCAGCAAACTAAAATTAAATAGCATAGCAGAAAAACGTCAATAAACATGTGCAGAAAAAGTTTTGCAATACATATTTATTAAAATAATCACTTACGGTGGAATACGTTTTGTCAATACCGTGATTGGTAATTTTGCAGCCTCATGGGAATTTTAGTAAGCCACGTGAAGCCCGTACCATCAGCAAGCCAATTTAAAAAACGAATTCGGAACAAAAATAGACAAACAGCTAATAGAAAGGCGATTGAGTCAGGACTTTTACAGAATGGTCCTACTCTGTAGATACACGTAAAATTTTGTAGCTGGGATATCTAGGGTGCACGCAAATCCACAAGTTATACCTAAATATATCCCTCATGAGAAACTATAACGCCAATAATCGAGGCAGATTCTTGACACTAGTAGACAATACAATCTCAAGCTGCGTTATATCATCAAAAATACTTCGCTAATCTAAACATAGAACTAGCTGTCTTAGTTCTAGAATATCTCATGTTACTGGTAGGTCGACTTTTCCTATTGATACAGGATAGGATGTTTCAATTAAAAAACGACAAAGTTCTAAACGAACAAGTAGATATGTACGTACTCGTATGCAACTACCAATCTAACCAGTGTCGGTGAAGAACTTACAACTGTCATAGTCCATACTAATTGAATATTTGAGGATGCTTATAGAACTTGAATTTAGGATAACTCCCCAATTCAAGTAGACGGAATTCTAGGAATAGATTACATAAGAAACTTTAATTGCATGATCGACTATCAGCAAAGTCAAGATTTGGTCATACTGAGACCAGATGATCTCAATACGAGCATTGTAGTTCCATTAAAACAAGCGTCAGAAAAAAAATCTTATAGCTCTTCCAACTAGATCTGAGGCCACAAGACTAATAAATGTGTAATCTCTAGAAGATGAGTTCTTTGTACCATAACAAATGATTCAGGATGGTGTTTACATTGTAAATACCATACCATCGAGTATTAAACCCTTCATCCCATATAATGGGTTGTCCTTTTCGTGGTTTCGAAAGTATAGGACTGGAATTCGACATCGGTCAAATTAAGTTGTTAAACCAATTTTTTTTCTTCCCAGTTGAAAGTCTGACATTGACGAAAATGGATCTCTTAGCATCACACAACGCATAAAAATTATCAAAACATACTACAAAAATGGTGATTCTGCCACAGCCACATATCCTGCTTTAAGAGGAGATTATGGTTTACATAATCATCCAACTACGCAAACAATTGGCAAAATTGTGAAGAAATTAGAAGAGACTGGGGCCGTTACAAATATTGTGAGGCCTGTGCATCATCGTTTCGCTCGTTCCGCTGAAAGTAAGTGAAAGTGTTGCCGAAGACCCGAATGTGTCGATTCTTCGTCGTTCTCAGGAGTTAGAACTGTCTTACGGCACATTATGACGTATTTTGCATTTAGATCTACACCTACATCCATATAAATACCAGCTCACACGACAACTGAAGCCAGCTGAACATTCACAACGTCGTAGATACGTGGAATGGGTGCTTGAACAACAGCCGGTGGACGGCGATTTTTTTAACAAAATTTTCTTCAGCGATGAAGCACAAAATTGTCGTATTTGGGGTTCTGAGAATACTCAAGTAATTGAAGAGAGGCCAGTACATCCAGAAAATGTCACTGTTTGGTACGCTTTTTGGTCCGAAGGTGTGATTGGACCTTACTTCTTCGAAAACGACGATGGAACGACTGTCACCGTCAATTCGGATCGTTATGGTCACATAATAAATGACTTTTTTTTGCCAGCTATTGAAGAGTACGACTTGGAGAATATGGGGTTTCAACAAGACGGTGCCACATGCCACACAACTTGTGCGAATATGACTTTATTGCAAGAGACATTTCCTTGCCGCGTAATTTCTCGTCGTGGCAATATCAACTGGCCACCAACATCATACGATTTGACATCATTTGACCTTTTTGGAAGGGCTACGCGAAAGACCGTGTTTATGCAGATAAACTTTTAACCCTTGAGCACTTAAAAGCCAACAATCGTCAAGTTATGGCTGAGATACCGCCCAATATGTGTCGAAAATTACCACAAAAGAATCAATGCTTGCAACACTTCGAGTGGTGGTCATTTAAATGATGTAGTGAGTGTTGCACACATAACAGCAACATTCAAACTTTATAATAAAAAAGAAATATTATGAAAAAAGAATAGTTTATATGTGTTTTATTTACGTTTACTTTTGAAACTGCAAAATGGATTACCCGTTACAACAGACAAGAATATATTCATGCTTATTATGAGGTCGGAGGTTCCGACGGAATTAAGTCGTAAAAATGCTATCGTGAATTCCGACGTAGCTACGAAATTTTCGAAATTCGGGAGATTGATATTATGAATTCCGAATGAAACGTACTTTTAGCGTTTTTTGTCAAAAATTTGTACGAACTCTTCTTACTGTCGGGAGAATACAAAAATAGTTAAAAATAAGAACAAACTGAAAAGAAGTTCTTAAATTGAATAAAAACAATATTTAAGTAGTTATAAAATTATATTTCTTTAATAATTAATTGGTATATTTTAAAATACTTATTGGTTTTGCCCTGATTTGAAACAAAAAAGTAACACAAACCAACTGCTGATTTTATGTGTTGAAAAAATCGCTTCATATACACCATTGAAACATGTGATAGATTGTTTGAAAAATAATTAACCATATAAACAAATAAAAAAAAACTAAACAAAAAACCCGCCTTTTATGTATAGAATTAAATGTGTGTATAAAAAGTGGTACGAAAAAGCCATTGCAGCATCCACATCTTTTGCAACACCAGGCAGATTCGATTAGAAATCGAATTGTACAGATTTGTTCAGCCGGAAGTTTTTAATAAAACTAAATGAAAAATTGGAAAACATATATGTATGTATGTACATATTTTCATAATTTGTGATTTGTTTTAACAACTTACGCCTTGTAATCCAAATCAAGGGAATTCTGACCATTCCTAAAGACTTTGCGCTCTATTCGCTAACAGCCTTTGTTCCTCTTCCGTCACTGAAAAGGCTGCAGCAATCAAGTTCATTGTATTTCCTTTTTATTTTTGGAAAAATATTTTTTACAATCCTTAGAATGTAAACAAAACACATCTGTTTTTCATTTAAAAAGTTGGTTGTACTAATTCGTACTTAGGTCAAGAGGTTGGCAACACTAACTTCGGCTGATTAATAAAAAATGTTTAAACAAAAACAGAAAGGAATCTGAACGATAACAATATAGCTCAAATGGGAACTAACGTCAGTTATAAAGCTGAAAAACTAAGAAAACTAGGACGATGATAAATGTAGTCTCCGCCTACACTAGTCCAATCTTATTGGTACCCCAAGATGCCTACCGGGCTCAAACGAAAAAAGATAGAGACTGGTAGTTGATTATAGGGAAATGAGTTAAAATCGTATAGCAAACAAATTTTCTCTTAAAGGTATAGATGATATGATAGGGATTCGATTACGTTGAGTTGGACGAATGTTCTCTCTCCTTGTACTGATTAAGGTACTTTTACATTTAAAAGATAACATATGGCATAATGGTTGCTCCGAAATCTTTACAGAGAATGATTTTTATAGAAGGTTCATATCTAATTTTGCGCAATCGTGACGACATTTAAGTCGACTTATGAGGACAAATTTCCCTTTTAAAGGGATTGTCTAAAGATTGTCAAGAAGCTTTATAATACCTATAAAACCAGCTACTAAACCTAAAAATCCTGCAATATCCGGACCTTACTAAGGAATGTGTCATAAGTACGGGTGCAAGTAAGCACGCATGCGGTGTTGTTTTGAGCCAAAAATACCCAGACTTAGAATTTCCAATGACATATGCATCCAGGGCATTTACAAAAAGAGAAAGCGACAAGTCAAGAATCGAACTTGCCGTTATCCATTGGCCCGGTCAATATTTCACGGCATACGTATATGGTAAAAAATGCATATTTGAAAGCGATCATAACCCTCTATCGAATATTTTTTCTATGAAAACTCTGCCACCCAAGTGGATAGCATAAGGCTGGATTTAGAAAAATATGACTGCAGCCGATTACATCAAGCGAAACGAGAATTACGCAGCAGATGCTAGGTCTCGCATAGAATTCGCTGATATAAAAACATACATGGCTTACATTTTTAGAGTCACAATAAGGTTATAGGCACGCATAAATAAGAGAACATGTTCCAAGATTGTATTTATCAAATTTTATTATTCAACGTGGAAAAAAAACTGCATGAATCAGGAAGCCCAATTATTAATGGAAAAATTGTTCTAGAACAATTATTTCCATAGCTTGTAAAATGGGTCTTTTTTAGATATCAAACATCTATCCACTGGAGATGAATTGTTACAGAAGGTTAGCATAATTGTGTATTAAGCATCACGGTAATAGCATATTGGAAAAGTTAAATATGATACTCGCACGCATGTTGAGAAAAATCATGTCAAAGCACTTCATCTATCGAAAAGCTAAGTAAATGTTAATAAAGCATGCTATGTCAGTTCGTGTTGGTGGCCCTATTGAGTTCAGTATATTTGCCACTTCTTCCCAGAATGCTTTAACTTCCTCCTTAGAACGCTTGCAATATCATCCATTAAAGTTACAAGCTTTTCGAACTGCTGAGGAGTTGTTGTTTTCGACCTGTAATAAATTAAATAAAAGTTTAAACCTTTGGTTATATTAAAAATGCTTACAAATCAATTTAATTTGTTTTTTACTTACATATTTTTAATTTTTTAATTTCACCTTAAATGCTTCAACAAAAATCGAAAAAAATTAAACAAAGATATTGCCTATAGTGCCAGGATTTGTAAAAATAATGGCTGTGTTGAACTTATACCAGTTTCCTTACGGAATGTAAAATTTAATCTACGCAATACGCATTGGGCCGAGTGAATAAAATGTTAGCTAAAGCTTATACTGCAAATTTTTTTAGTTTTTACTAGCTTTGGGGTGAATAAAAAATTCAGCAGAAGCAAGTGCTTTATACTTACTAGTAGAAGCTAGTTTCCCCAGCGTTGGCTTAAGGAAAGTGTGAATAAAAACAAGCGAATGCTTAATATTACTAGTTTATGCTTGGATATTTTTAAGCATCTGGTTGCGGTGCTGGAAGTTTGTTTTTCTGCATTTTATTAAAAAAGAATAGTGTTTTCGAATATTTCTATTTAAAAATTAATATGCTTGCTTTTATGAACGTTCGTCATAGGAAAGAATACCGTATGATAATTTCAATTTATATAGATTTCAGAAAGAAAATGTGAAATGCTTATCGGAATAATTTCTGGAGGAAATTTATGAATGCAGAGAAGCAGCGCTCCTCTATATTAACATATAGAGGAGCGCTCTATATGTTAATATCTTTAAAAAGCATCACCAAGAATGTGTACTTTATTTGCAATATTCAGATTTCATAAAACAAATAACAAATGAAATTTTAAGATGTTGCCACTGTGTCTTTGTTTGTTATTCACCCCGTAAATACCTAAAATACTATTTGGGAATAAAGTGCTTTTATTTATAAATTTGAAATTTTCAAGGAATACTAATAAAAAAAATCCTTTTCAAAAATATGTAGCAATACGATTAAACTGTTTTTTTTTTTATTGAAAATTTGTATTAACATTTTTTAGTTCTGCAAATAGTCGAATATGAAACAGATGTTTGAATAGCGTTTCAAAAGTTGTTCGAGTTTACTGGTAATCGGCTTGTCGACAATCGGCTATAAAATATACACAGAACAAAATAAATTTTTATAAGCTCATTTTTGAATATTGATGGAAATAAAAAGCAATGCGAAGAAGTGGTTCAGTTTATGTAGAGCAACCAAATATTGTAAAAGATCAGATTAATCGTGCTCAGGTGGACCTACAATTTATTAGTATTTTTGTACACTAGGGATATGATTGTGTTTTGTTGCAAATGTCAAACTTTACCACTCTAGGCAAAAAGGTCATAAAAATGGAGAAAGTCGCTACTTTTAGATTAATTAATAACATTTTCAACATGAAAGATATAATTTTTCTTATTTAAAATGGCATGATAATAAAAAGAAACTAATATAAATTTTTCATCTATCTATAAAAAACATTCAACATGTGTATTAATTTGTTTGAAAAAAATTTAATAAACATGAAAAATTGCAAAAAAATATATGTATATGTAATTCATATTTTTCAATTTCGGATATACATATGTATGTATACCGGCTTTATGGATAAAATGTGGCAGCTCTTTAAAAGGTTTTGTCAGCTGTTGAGTTTTCCAGCTTTTGCATAAATTTTTTAGCTTTAACTACCTAGCACCAGCCAAGTGTTATTCACACTTTTTATAGTTTTAGCTAGTAGCATAAGCTAGTACTTTATGCTATGTAGCATTAACTTATTCACTGCAGCCTTAACTTTATTCACTCCGCCCATTGTGTCATTTTACTGTTCACAAAAGTGTAGTGAGGTTAATTTCATTAGCTTACTTGATGCTTTGTTATATACGTATGACATAGTTCAAAGTCCATACAAGTTCTTAGTGACTCAAATATTGATCTTTTCAAAAGTTCTTCCACTGAAATAATTTCAATATTTCAAAATTACAAAAAAAAGTGTCATTTGAAAATATATCAAATCAACTTCAACTAGACAGTTTGTGTAAAGAGATAGACTATAGTATGCATTTTTTACGAAAAATGTAAAAAAAAAAAAAAAAAATAACACGTTTTTACGAACAACCACCACCGAAACAGCACAAATTTAATAATTTAAAGTAAATTAAAATAAAAGATTAGTAAAAAGTGGTCAACTAAAAATCCTCTTTGACGTAGGATTTGATAACATTTGAGTGTTTGGAAATTGATTACGAAGAGCATGTATTTTTTTCCTCACAAAACCACCACTACAAATAAAACACTGTCCTTAAAATCACAAAATAAACTATGAAATTCATAGTTTATTTTGTGATTTCATAGTATGAATAAATGTTGTTTAGCACATTATAAACAAGGAATGCTATAAAAAACCATTTAATATATTTTTTAAACATTTCATAAATTTATAATAAAAAAAAACCACCACTTTTTCTGTAAAAAATGCTTTTTGTTTTGTTTTGACTACAAGTTCTCGAGTGATTGTGAAAACGAGACGTACAGAGCTTTGCGCTGACTTGCTATCTCATTCTGGTCGCGTTTCATCGCTGTGTACTTTGTGGCAATAGTGCTCATAATCTTATAACAAGACCTAGAATAAAAACTAGTATAAATCATAGCCTTAGTAATCTATCAGACAAACTTAACATAGGTACTCACGAGACGAATCCATTACAGATGTCTGCGTTCCAATTCGCTTCAACATTTTTCCACGATTTTATCTTCTGAGTTGTCGCAGCTGATCCGCCTTGGGTACTCATAATATTTACAAGCCTAAATAGGTCTACTCGCCCTGGTGTTCCAGGCCATGATTTATTGTATTAGTATAACTTATCCTATTAAAAGTCTAAAATATCTTAAACCTTATTTTGTACGTACAATTATAAAATAGCTGACTGAAAAAGTTTTACAACTAAAAATTTTATCAATCATTTTTAAGCATTTTTTTTTTTTTTGGTTTTTAATTGTTTATTTTTTTTATTTCTTTTGTTGCGAATGTTTAGGATGAATCCACACTTTCTAGTAACAATTGTTACAACTTCGTAACAATTTTTAGTTATTGAACATACCATTACTATAAGTAATGAATTCAACCTTATACGTATATACTAATATATCATTTTCATATTCATAACTTTTTCACTGAATAAAATTTTCTATTTAGGGAGAACGTGAAACAAAGTATGCCCTCAAAAAGGAGCTCGATAGTCATTTAAATCGTGAATCCATGTATCACATTACCAACATGGCCTACAATATACGTGGTACAATCTGCGATGACAACACGAGTACCAACAGTGATGGTGAGGAAGACAACTTGGCTCTGAAACGTTTTGAAGCCAACTTGTCAACCGAACTGAAATCTCCAGATGGAACTAAATGTGATCTCTTCTCAGAAATTCATTTAAATGAATTGAAGAAATTAGAAAAGCAATTGGAATCGATGGAAAATGAAAAGACTCATTTAACCGCCAATTTGCGCGAAGCTCAAACAAACCTAGACAGATCACAGAATGAACTGCAAAACTTTATGGCCCGTCTAGCTGTCTTAGCGGCCCACGTGGATGCATTGATGCAACTTAAAAAACAATATGACAGCAAAGAATTCTCGCCGGAAGCTATTAAACAAAAGCAAAATGAAGATAATCTTAAACAACAGTTGCGTGATAATCTAACTCAGTATGGCAATTGGTTTACTTTATCATCAAAGGAGATTGATGGGCTTAAGACTGACTTGAATGAACTACAAAAGGGTTTGAACTATACCGATGCTATGACTTCGTTGCGCAATGAAATTACGAATTTGAAAAATAAATTAATGAACACTGAACAAAAATCTCTAGATTTGCAGAGCGATGTTCACACTCTCACAAGTATTTCACAAAATGCTGGCCAAAGTTTGGGCTCAGCACGTTCAACGTTAGTGGGTTTAAGTGATGATTTGGCTCAACTCTATCATTTAGTGTGCACAGTTAATGGAGAGATGCCAATACGCGTATTATTGGACCATAAGACGGACGACATGAGGTAACTTTATATTTTAGTTGTTTATAGAATCTTCAGCTCAAATTAATCTGGTTTTTGAACACGGAGGATCATGTTTCTAAATTTTAACTTTATAAAACATACCAATTATTATTTATATTTATATTTTTCATTGCATAAGTATCAGGTGAAGGTTTCTCACCACACAACTGTAACGAAGTTGTTTTGCAACCCACTGTACATATAAATATTTCTATTATTAATTCTACTTTTCATTTCCTAGCTTTTCAAATATTCTGCTGTGGCCAGTAGCTGTTTAATATATTTTATTTTGTTATTATTTCTTCTTTATTTATTTTGTATTAATTTTATCGGGCTTAAGTTTAATCGAGCCGCCTGTTTTTATTGCTTCCAAATTAAAAATTGTGTTGTTAGTTAATTAATTAATTTCTTAATGTAATACTGGACTTATGAAATTTTTTTAAAATATTCGATGTGTTTTTCAACTATTTGATGTCCAGATTTATAAGATGTTCTCCTAGGGAATAATTTTACTTGCTGTGTATGTATAGTAAAATTCAGCCAATTGCCGCTGCAGCTAGTGCGCAATAGAGATGTGGGGTTGTCGTGAAAATGTCGGGTCACGCATAAATCACGTGTAATCGTGATCAAATTTCACAAAAAAAGCGTGATTGTGATTTGGAATTAACGCGCGATTTGTGAAAGTTCACGAAATTTCAGGAATTTTTTTTTTTTCTTTACAAAGAAAAAACTTATTTATTTATACAACAATTAGTCATGGCCTGGGTTTGGATGCTGATGAGCGACGTGGTGGTCGTGAAACAGTCATTCATCTTTACTTTTCTTGTCTTCTTTAAAAATGTTGATCACTCTAATTTTATCACAAAAAAGCTTTCTCCATTTTGAGGAGGAAAAAAATTTAACTAGAAAGCCCAATAAAATTATTAACAATTGTAAATCCTAAAGTTCGACTATAAAGTTGAATTAATATTTAAAAATCGATGCAAAGTTTGAAAGCGCTGTCATCACTGATACAATAGCAGCAAGCGGAAATATCAAATGGATATCAATTAGATATCGGTGAGAGAATATAAAATATAATCGGATCACCAGAAAAACACGTCGATAAAGTTGAATAGAATAGATTAAACATTTACAGTTAGCTTTGAGCAGCTCGGGTAGTAGGATAGCTAACCGCTGTTGTATTTAAATAATTATGGCCTGAGTTCGAAGCCGTTTGGTTGCTGATAATCGTCGTGGTGGACGTGATACAGGCATGGTATGTTCTCCAACCAACAGGTATCCAATTTTGCTTTTCTTGTCTTGCTTAAAAATATTGATGACTGCAATTTTACCACAAAAAAATCTCTCAAATGTGAGGAAGTAAAAACCCGGTAAAGCAGTAAACAACTGTATATAACAAAGTTCGGCTATAAAGTTAATGTCCCGATTATGGTTTACAACATCTAAGTGTTGTGTTGTTTCATGTACAACACAACATACAGCTCTTTTTGCGATTATGGTTTACAGTATCTAGGTGTTGTATATGTCACAGAGTTGTTTTTATTTGTAGAGCGTATTTCAGCAAAAACACATGGCTTCAAGGAAAAAACTGCCAATTAAAGCAACTCTACCAGAAAGACGCATGCGTATGTTGCTTTTATTACACAAACCCAAGCGAGAAACAACAGCGTTTGACATTTCTTTGTCAAGTTCTACAATCAAAAGACATGGAGATTTTTTTGGTGTTATATATGATGAATGGATGATAAGGCCGATCTTTAATTTGGATTGATAATAGAAGGAACGAAATAACTACACATTACAATTTAAATCCATTGCAACTACCGAATATAAAATGTGTTGATCTGTTTTTGGAATCAAAAATTATTATAAATATTATTCAATAAATTTCAATAATTACATAATTGTATTTTTATGTATTTGCAAAACAAATTTCATGTGCAAACTTACAATTTTCCACTTTTTCGTTTTTTAACTTTTAACATCAACAAGATGTTTATATGTTGTAAGTTTTCGACAACACTTGCTGCAACAGTTGTAAACCATAATCAGGGCCTAAATCAATTTATAAATTAAATTAATTAAAAATACCCAAGCCAACAAATTGACAAAAAAAAAAAAAAAAAAAAAAATGCCTGTAGAACTCTCTCCCCTCTCGAAGAATGGCCACTCGCCAAGCAAATAAAGTGTTGCTGTGAATCAATATGAGAAAAAACTGCATCATATTATTTATTAAAATATCCTCATAAACACCCAATATTAAACTTATAAACCTAAAGAACAAAATGGAATTTTTGCTTAATATACACTATTCAACTGAAATAGAAAAATAACTAATTGAACTAGGTCACGAAAAAACACATATCCAAAATATTCTACAAACTGCTGCAACAAAATCATTACATTTTTTCTCTGTTGAACTTAAAGCAAGTCAAAATAATGTGGAAATATTTTCTTTAAATCGCCTTTTACACTGTAAAACCACTCTTGAGCCTTGACGTCCATAAAGGTGTTTGCCTCAGTTGTTAAACTGACAGAAATATGAACACACTAAAAATCCCGTGTGCGTTAAATGTGTTGGAGATCAAAAAATTATTTAATGTGCAATTAAACATAAAAACTAATATATAAAATATTCGTTGTGTAATGAAAATCATACAGACTGTGTTGTATGTATATAAATATTTCAAACTAAAATACTTTTTGCCGCTAAGAAACGAAAAAATTATATCAAAAAGCTAAGCTTTCTTGAAACGTAACAAGTGTTGTAAACCCTTCAGTATCATACGCTCAAGCGATTGCACAGAATCAATTGTCTAATTCACAACGTCCGCTGTTAGCCGCGTTGAAAACATATCAATCAGTCCTACAAATAATTCAACCAGCTCCAATACACCACAAATAAATAATAGCGGAACTCACCCTTCATTGCAAATTACCCTTGCAGATATTGCAACCGTAGCATATGTGCCATAGTCTGCAACACTACAAAAACAAAATGTATGAAAACGAGATTTGCATCACTTAAGCAAATATGCATAACTAAAAACCATTGCACATCCGTATTTGCAAATGTTGCTAAATGCTAAAACAGCTGCTTGTTTTTCTACATTTCAACACGTAAACTCCTGCGCTCAAAAAACTGTATGACGGCAAGGCCGCCACAAAACATGCCTGTGCTGGAATTAAATTAATGCTAACGTTGCTCAAAGAAGCATTTACAAAATAGTAAAAAGTGAATATTATACATATTATTATGCATCATTTTTATTAAATTTTATAAACTAAGCAAACAAATCGGGCGGTTGCTTCACGCGCAAATTTTATCGACGGCGTTGCTTTTCAAATATTGGCTGCGGCTTAGCTTATCTCATGCGGCAAACTCGCTTTATTAAATTTTGTAAACAAATACATAAATAAAACAGGGAAGAAAATGAATACGGAAGAAAGTAAAAATAAAATTAAGGCAATTAAACAAAAAGTCAACAATAAAAGCCGGCCAACGAAAAGATGAATAATGAAAATTTTGCAATTTGTTTTCTAAACTTCCTTCTCAATTTGCAAAACAAAAATATTTATATTTTCCGTTACTCTAAAATCAACTGATATAATTATTTTGCTAAACACTTGAAAAAGACACTCACGCTTTGTAGCAAAAAATCATGCTATATCTGCTAAAATTGCAGATGTGCAACCAAGGGTGATTTCCGCTAATGATATGCAAAACGTTAATGATATGATAAAACAATTGATTTCTCAAGTACTAACATGATGAACATAATAACAATACTTCTAACTAAGCTTGGTAGACAGACAAAGTAAACTTAATATTGCCTTATGGAATGCTGATGGCCTTATCCAACGCTCACTTGAACTAAAATTGTTTTTAGCTCGTTTTTTGTGTGTATAGTATTCGTCTCTGAATCCCATTTCGCAGGGAAAAGCTTTATATATACACCGAACACTCAATATTTTACACTAATCATCCTGACAACACAGATAACTCGTCGGATTTTTTTTTCATCATTGCAAAAAAGCAGCGAATTTAATCTCAGACACTTAATTTGCAATTTTTAGTAGTATAGTATATCTGCTATGGTGAAAGATAAAGGATATACCCACGGCATAAGAAATGGTTTGATTGTACATGTAAATTATCTTATTTACAGCAAATATTACCTGTTCATTAAGCTACATATTTCTATTAAACGTTTAAGAAACATGAAATATTTTTTATATACATACATATGTATGTATAAGCAAAAAAAAAAATACTTGTTGGTCTTGTTAAGCGTTTGCAAAATTTAATTAAAATTACATACATATATAAATTTCTTTTCAGTTTCGAAAATGATTCGCTCACCGCTATACAATCCCAATTCAAGTCGGATGTTTTAATATCAAAGCCTCAAATTATAGAAGACCTGCAGGGCCTTGCTGATTCGGTGGAAATTAAAAAATATGTTGACACTGTGTCGGATCAAATAAAGCACCTTAAAACTGCAGTTGAACACACTATTGAAATTAACAAGAACAAAGTTCGTGGTGATATCACAGAAAGTGAGTAACAACATTACTAATAGTTGTACTCGAATCGGTAATATTAAATCTCTGTTTCGATTTCAGCCGATAAATATAATAGAGAAGAAGTGGAAGAGCTGCAAGAGCAAATTATTAAACTAAAGAGTCTTTTGTCTACGAAACGTGAACAAATTGCGACGTTGCGAACTGTGCTTAAATCTAACAAACAAACAGCCGAAGTGGCTCTTACAAATCTCAAATCAAAATATGAAAATGAAAAGACGGTCGTAAGTGAAACAATGTCCAAGTTGAGAAATGAATTAAAGATTCTAAAAGAAGATGCTGCTACTTTCTCAAGTAAGAATTTCACTAAGAAAATATTCTCATTTTGCAGAAAAAATTAAAAACCAAAACAAATTTTTGTTTCGTTTGACTTTGTAGGTTTGCGTGCAATGTTTGCTGCTCGTTGTGAAGAATATGTTACACAAGTTGACGACCTAAATCGTCAATTGGAAGCTGCCGAAGAAGAGAAGAAGACTCTGAATCAACTGCTACGCTTAGCCGTGCAACAAAAGTTGAATTTAACACAAAAGTTGGAAGAAATTGAAATGGATCGGTGGGTTCATTTGGGTCGTTAAAAAAAAAAAACAAGTCTTAAGTCTATAGCTCGGCAATCATAGTGATCACAAAAATAAGTCTCGAAAACCCTTGACATGTCCATTCAATAGTTTTTTGTTTTTATCCTTTAATGTCTTGAAAATGAATTCCATCATAAATGTTTTATTTGATGTCTTCATTTACAAAATGTGTTGTCTTCCATTCAGCATTTGTTGTGTGTGTGTGTGTGTATGGGTGGACATTTTACCCTGCCGGCAACTCAGTTAACTAGTAATGAATTATAAGCTAACTTTTTTACAACTGGTGGTGGTTGACACTTAGATTATTTTTAATGGAGATGACTGACTATTTTAACATTACGATGTCCTAGGAGATAGTCAATTGTCCGACGTTGCATTACTTTTCAACTAACTTTAAGTTAGCTACTTAAAAGTCAGTACCCACAGAAAAAAATTTACAAATCAAGGCTGATTTTACATTTTCCGTGGTAATATTTTATTAAATTAAATTTCATCCTACTTTTTTTTTTTTTTTTTTTTGTTAGCCTCTGGTGGGAATCGAACCACTAAGCCTCAACACTGGTGAGCAGCCAACTTAACCCACTCAGCCATCGCAACATTTAAAACCAATGCGACAATAGGCAATTTAATTAAAGAGTTATTTACCGTGTATGTGTGTATATTGTTATTTGAATTTTGGGTTAACTCTGCACTACGTTTCAGCTAGCTTATAGCCAGTACACAAAAAGTGAATTACAAATCGATTGTATTGGTGCTAATTTGAAGCTAGTCCGTGAAAGTTAACGTAAAGTTAATTATTTTAGTAGTCGACTACTCAATGTCCGATAGGGATGAACTATAAGTCGGTTTTATTTGTAGTAATGAATTATAAGCTAACTTTTTTACAACTGGTGGTGGTTGACACTTAGATTATTTTTAATGGAGATGACTGACTATTTTAACATTACGATGTCCTAGGAGATAGTCAATTGTTCCTGCCAATTTGCTGGCAGGGTTATTATTTAAAATTATCCCATTGTATTACGTGTGTGCATATCGCAGTGCTTTGTTAATATTATGGGTAAGCGTATGCAAGTTTTAAAATGTTTGTAGTAATTATTACATATGTACGTATGGATTTACATACATTTAAACCATTTGTTGCATTTTAGAAAGCTTGTAAAGAATGTATGTACCAAAACCATTGCTCAAGGAACTTCAACTGCAGAACTTGCGCAGTCATGTCAGAACCAAGGAAAATGTACTGATGCCCAAAAATAATCCTTGAATTATTTAATTCTTAGAATCTTTTCTGCGAAACATGGCGTCATTCTGGCTAGGATATTGCAAGACGGTATTTGGTATTGGTAGTCAGTCACCTTGCCAAAGAAAAAAGTGTAACGCAGCTGCAATGTTGATAACTGGTAAAACGCACTGGATTTCGCCCACGTTCGTTATTGAAATGATAGGATAGGTTGAAAGGAGTAGTATGATAGCCCATGTCTTCCGGCATACACTTAAGCCAGCGTAGGCATGTTGTGCGCTCTGTAAATTTAACCATAATATTTTTGACTCATAGATCCATAGGGATTCAGTGTCATTCATAAAGTTCCTTAATTTCTCCAGCATATACCTTTAGAAAGGAAGACTGGACATTGAAATAAATAGGACTCCAACTTCACTAATCTCCCCACTTGCTTTGCATTAATCTCTTTTCGCTATTCCTATCCACTTCATATTCAACTGTCTTAAATAAAATTTTCTATTGCATCTTTAATGTGTAGATTTTGAAAATCACAGCAGCTATAGCGAATTATACAGGCATTGCTATCTATGTATTTTAGAGTAAAACATTTGCCATCAAAATAATTATAATATATGTACAGTGGCCGACAAAAGTCTACATAAGACCATCATTTTGTCCACCTGACGAGACCGAAAACATTAAAGAAAATAATGATGCATGTTTGTTTGAAATCTGTTTTTATTAAGAGAAAACAAAAATGGAACTAATTTCAACGTACACTTTAAAAATTATTTACAAAAAAAAAAACGAAAAAATAGCGTTGACAAAATTCTACATACGGCATATAAGCTAACATAAAAATCTTAATTTAAATATTTAATAATATATTCATTGCTTAATTTAGTATTTGGTTGGGCCACCGTTGGCATCTATAACGGCTTGCAGACCTCGTGGCATTGAAGCAACTAAATTTTACAGTTCAATCGGCGTAATTCTTAGCTATTCTTCTTCCAACATCTTCAGCATTAGAGCACTAGAAATACGATGTTTTCTGAATCTACGCTCCAAAATATATATACGGTATTCAAAGGATCGTCCTAAAGTCAGAAGTCTTAAAATAATAGCACGAAAATATATGAATGCTGTGAGCAACCTGTCATAAAGTAGTGCGCTATTTAAAATATGAGTCAGCTGTTAAAAAAGAGAAAGCCATTTAAATATTCTTGTTCATAATGCCAAAATAAGTGAAAAAACTAGCTATTAGATGTTTTGATAGCTGATTCAAGTAAATTTGAAATCAAATATGTCCATATTTACGAACATATACATATGTATATATTTTAATGCATTTATTTCTTAAATGATATTATAGTGAATAGATAAATTTATTCAAAACAGCTGGCGCCGGTTGAACGGAGTCGATTCATGTTTTGGACGGCGGCCAGTACACAAGCGTTTGTGGGCTGCCACTCTTCTAAGATTAGTATCTCATTTTTAAGTGAAATGCATGGACATGGATGTTGATATATTTAAATATCTGCGAAACACACACATGCGTACATTCGTATCGCACACAAACATATTTAGTCCACACTATCAGACTTTGTGAGCACACATTTCATTTTTACCATATCGTACGACTGAGTAGGATAGTAAAACAAGGCCTTCAGCTATTAAACAAATGCATTCTTGTTTGGGTACATACATACATATAAGCGTTATGCGCATATAAGTGGTTTTTTATGTTATATAAAATATTTTTTTAGAATATAATTTGCCACAGGTAAAGAATATCACCGGCTCGACGAATGCGTTTTAACCGTTCGCCTCAGATGTATGCTGTTAACTTATGACGAATCACTAAGTGGATGAAGTCTTATTAATTTATGACTATTTTTGTTTGCAGCACAACAACAATTTTTTTAAACTATCATAAAATGTTAGTACTTTCTGACATTATGACACAATATGAGACCATTTGAATACCGTAATAATATAATTAGGTCCGGACTTTGGGGTGGTATGTGCAAATGGCTTGGGGCATAGTAAAGAAGCCATTCCTTTACAATCTGTGCGGTATGCTTTGGGTCATGGTCTTGTTGGCAAATCCAACTCTGACCAAGATTTAATTTATTGACCGATGCCTCCAGATTTTGTTCTAAGATAGACTTATGTAAATTGGTAACGATCCATGTTACCTTCGATAAATACTACGTTTCCTACACCAGATGCAGCGACAGCACCCCAAACCACCACGTTGCCACCACCATGCTTCACAGTAGATACTAACCCCCTAATTCATAAAAATTTCTTATTTCAGCTTATAAGCTGGTAATAGTTATCATACACTAACAGTGTTATAAGCAACTCATACAAAATTCAATTCATAAACATAAGGGTGAAATAGCAATTAAACTCTTGTTACTTTTGTACTTTATTGTTGGCAATACCATGCACTGTTCACTCTCATTTTGTGCCTAGTGCTACATATAGAGATGTATGTATGTAAGAAACTGATTGTTTGAGTAGCTTCGAAAAATGCAAAATATTATTTACTTATATAACATAATTTTGTTCGAATATGAAATAATTTATTGGTTTACCTGTTTTTATTGCGAAAAATATGTATACAAGGCTTTTAATTGTAAAAAAAAAAATTGTTTCTAAACGCATTTGTTTAACGACTCACAGTGGTGTAAATAAAATAAAAAGTGGTAAAAAGTCCGGAACTTTTAAACCACACAACGGATCTCGCTGAAAATTGAAGTAGTCATAGACAAGGAGTTATACTTTTTGTCTCAAGTCCTTTTAGGCCTATAGTTAAAACAGGGGCGGGGCTATGGGGGCTGAAAGTTACCTACCTCGAGTATAAAAAATTTTATGCAGCTTATAACTTTCTTATATCTTGGCCGATTTTAAAGATTTTTACCTTTTTGTATTTTGCTTAGCAAGGCAAAGAAAAAATGTTGTGAAACATGTTTTCATATCTCTTACAGTTTAAGAGATATTCTCCTTAGAATATTATTTTTTATTATTTTCGCCGCAACTTCTTTTGGTTTTTTGCTTATATCTTTTTTGTTAAAATCTTGATTTTAATTTGTGGCCCACCGTTATATTCCTTATAAAATTCTAAGTGAGATAAGGTACCGTTTTATTAAAATATCTTGGTCCGATAAGTCATAAAATAGGTCTAAATTCAAAACTTTGAAATTTCACCGAAAAATTTTAATTTTTTACAAAAAAGGTGGCTTTATTATTTTTGAATTCGTAAAAAATTTTGTTCCAGCTTTTATACTTGTTTTTACACGTAGCGAAAGATAATCTCTTAAGAGTGTGTAAAAATTTTATTTTGTTTAATTTAAGCTAAGTACCCTACAGTAGGCAGTGGTCGAAAATCATCAATTTTTAAAACAATTTTCGGATATGTGGGCGTCTGAAAAGTTTTGCCAAAAGTGAAATGAAATTCTGTGAACGACGTTTTATTACAAAATCAGTTGGTATTGTTGCTGCAGAAGCTCGAGACATCCTAGATATAATTAGCGTTGCCAGACTGAGATTATTAAAAAAAGTCAATTTTTGGAAGGGACAATTTTTAATTGCTAAAGAAATGGATTTATGATTTATATTTCTTTCTGAAATTTATGCTTTTATTTGAAATTTTAGTATTTTAATATGCTTTGAAAAATTATGCATGTATCTTTTACCGTCTTCCAGATATTCAAGTTTTACTTTGATTTTTATGTGCGAAAAACTATCCTTTTATTATTTTTTTCATTGTTTTCACGAATGTGACTTAAAAAGATAAATAAAGTATAAATTTTTACATATATTTGAAAAGAAGACACAAATTCCTTTCCAACGATATGTAACATGTATACCTTTTTTAAATATTTGCACATTCGGGAACCATTAGAATACTACGCAACCAATACAAAGTAAACAAGTTTGGTGTTTTGAGAGACAGCCAGACATACGAATTAAATGCACTCAGTTCGGTTATAATCAAAAGGCCAAAAAATACCTGAAATTCTACTTTCAAAAAGAAAACGATGACATAATAAAAGGTTCCAAAATCGAAAGGAAAAGTGGTCATAAAAATAACAGATTTCCACAACAATATAAGCATATGCATACCTGTTTATTCAACTGTTCGATAAGACAATGAAAAGCAGTTGATTAGGCGCAAAAGCTTTTAAACTGCATACAGCGGGGCAAAGCAGAGAGAAAACAAGCAAATAAAGGATCAGTCGCAGAAGTAGGTTCCCCGAATGCAGGACCGCGTAAAGCATAGATATTCAAAAGGATCTCAATTAAACCAGCGAACACATCACAAAACAAAATTTAATGAATATAGAAGAAATATAAAATACAAGCTAAGAGGATTTACCCACTTTATTTTAATTAAGTATTGTTTGAGCTTTAAACAAATTATTTTTCATTTATTGATTAAAGCATAAAATATACTAACAGTGTTTGCTACTTAATATACAAATTTTCTTTAAAATAATCGGAAGCGAGTTTTAATTTCAAGAGTTTTAATTTCAATTCCTTCGGGATCATGCTTTTATATTTCCATGTTATTTTTGGTAACCATTTTATGGTCATTATTTTGAGCAGTTTTTGAACACTTTCGTGTTTTAAAAATTCTATACTGCTTAATATCTCTGTTTCTAGCTTCCTGAGCTTCCTCTGTTAATTCCCCTAAGGGAAGAATATTGTTCGCCATTATTTCTGTTGTATGTGTTAGAGCTTTGTGTACAGTTGGTGTTAATGGTCTCCACGAATACAGATTATTAATTAAGGTCAGTATTTCTTTTGCATATTTTTCGAATTTTTCGGTGTTTATTACTTTTTTACTATTTATGACAGCTAGTATTACTTTACGGGCATGAAGAGGCGATATTCCAAGCTGAAGAGAATCTTTATTGTATGGGACTTTTCTATCAATATCATTTAAGTAAAAACTCTTCTTTCCACATATGTACGTTACAATTCATGCTTGATTTCGTATCGGTAATTGCCTTTGCGACTTTTCCATATATCATGGTTACATAAGGTTTAAAAGAAACAGTAATCGTTCTTCCAGATATGCAAACATCAATGGTAGCCATGTTCGAAATTTCGCGGTTGATATCATTAACAAGCATTTGAGTTGTTTGTTTGTTTGTTTTCTTTGATATACTCAAAACGTATTGGCCGGCATGGAAACTTAGACCCTGGTGTGTTATTTTTCCACAGATCACGATATGAATTTTTACTCGATGTGGGCATTTGGTTATAGAGCCGCTGCCGTAATGGCACTAACGATGCCATTAGAACTGTGGAAAAGTCTGCATTGGAATCGCTTATTTGCTTATACTCAGAAAATCTAGATGATCCATCACATCCCCATTTATATATCTTAAATTGGAGATGCAGTTGGTAGTACGCCCACAACTTTTAGTGCTTCTTTTTGCTGCGATTTCATCAAAGTCCGTTTAACGGAATCTTTTATTTGATCTCCAAAGTAACCAAGTACCATCTCTTCTTGTTTCTTCTTTTTCGATATGAAGTGCTAAGCGATTTTAATATTACTACTGCATTTGTCTTCTGGCATAGACATTTTATACGTACCGCCAAATTTTCCTTTGTGATGGGTGAACCCTCTGCTTGTTTTGTCACTGCTTTGGCCCGATTTATGTACCTGCTTTTGCTTCTAATGCTTCGCTTATCACCGTCTTGCCGAATTGTTTCAATAGAAGGTATGCTTCCATTTATTATATGCGTTATTTGTGTAGATTTCAAAGAAATCTGTTATTTTTATGACCACTTTTCCTTTCGATTTTGGAACCTTTTATTATGTCATCGTTTTCTTTTTGAAAGTAGAATTTCAGGTATTTAAATGCATTATCAGGTATTTTTTGGCCTTTTGATTATAACCGAACTGAGTGCATTTAATTCGTACGTCTGGCTGTCTCTCAAAACGCCAAACTTGTTTACTTTGTATTGGTTGCGTAGTATTCTAATGGTTCCCGAATGTGCAAATATTTAAAAAAGGTATACATGTTACATATCGTTGGAAAGGAATTTGTGTCTTCTTTTCAAATATATGTAAAAATTTATACTTTATTTATCTTTTTAAGTCACATTCGTGAAAACAATGAAAAAAATAATAAAAGGATAGTTTTTCGCACATAAAAATCAAAGTAAAACTTGAATATCTGGAAGACGGTAAAAGATACATGCATAATTTTTCAAAGCATATTAAAATACTAAATTTTCAAATAAAAGCATAAATTTCAGAAAGAAATATTAATCATAAATCCGTTTCTTTAGCAATTAAAAATTGTCCCTTCCAAAAATTGACTTTTTTTAATAATCTCAGTCTGGCAACGCTAATTATATCTAGGATGTCTCGAGCTTCTGCAGCAACAATACCAACTGATTTTGTAATAAAACGTCGTTCACAGAATTTCATTTCACTTTTGGCAAAACTTTTCAGACGCCCACATATCCGAAAATTGTTTTAAAAATTGATAATTTTCGACCACTGCCTACTGTAGGGTACTTAGCTTAAATTAAACAAAATAAAATTTTTACACACTCTTAAGAGATTATCTTTCGCTACGTGTAAAAACAAGTATAAAAGCTGGAACAAAATTTTTTACGAATTCAAAAATAATGAAGCCACCTTTTTTGTAAAAAATTAAAATTTTTCGGTGAAATTTCAAAGTTTTGAATTTAGACCTATTTTATGACTTATCGGACCAAGATATTTTAATAAAACGGTACCTTATCTCACTTAGAATTTTATAAGGAATATAACGGTGGGCCACAAATTAAAATCAAGATTTTAACAAAAAAGATATAAGCAAAAAATCAAAAGAAGTTGCGGCGAAAATAATAAAAAATAATATTCTAAGGCGAATATCTCTTAAACTGTAAGAGATATGAAAACATGTTTCACAACATTTTTTCTTTGCCTTGCTAAGCAAAATACAAAAAGGTAAAAATCTTTAAAATCGGCCAAGATATAAGAAAGTTATAAGCTGCATAAAATTTTTTATACTCGAGGTAGGTAACTTTCAGCCCCCATAGCCCCGCCCCTGTTTTAACTATAGGCCTAAAAGGACTTGAGACAAAAAGTATAACTCCTTGTCTATGACTACTTCAATTTTCAGCGAGATCCGTTGTGTGGTTTAAAAGTTCCGGACTTTTTACCACTTTTTCTTTTATTTACACCACTGTGCGACTGGTACCAAAAGTAGTCGACTACTTACTCTCTAGCATTTGCTTGTGCAGCACTATAATTATTTGCAAATATTTTTTATGAAAACATAATTCAAAATGGTAAATATTATTTAATTCGCAAATATCTTTTATTAAAAATTATTTTATTTATGAATTTCTTCTTCATCAATTCAACGAATGTCACTTTATCAAACGCCTAAGGTGAAGTTACATGGCCCGCTTTAGACGAGTCCACGCTTTTCATGCTTTTTATACGTTTTACGCGTTCTATGCGTTTCATACTACAAGTTACATACAACGCTTTATACGCGCCATATTTTGTTGTTTTGATCAGCTGTTGTGCAAATATTTTTAGCATACAAAACAAATATTAACAAAATGGAAAGTGAAATTGAAATTTTAAAAGAATTAATGGACTTTATAGAGTTCATAAAAATTGTTATTTGTGCGATGAGAGCTTACGAAAAGCTCTAAAATTGTACATATGTATGTATGTATGTATTTACATACCTGGTAAATTAAGCTCCTTACTTATTGCACTCCATGCAGCTGCTCTTTTATTTTTGTTCCGATAGAGCAGCAGGGTTTTATTATATAAAAGCTAGTGGTTTTTAAGTGCATTTATTAGCTTCTCTTCCATATCGCTTGTTTTAATAAATTGAAAATATTTGTAAACATAACAGTGATGATACTCAGTACCCAAACGCAATCAATAAATCGAATCCAAATTTCGTTAATGAAAAAAGTGTTGTAAATAACAATTACAATTTGTTTTATTCGTAAAAATGTTTATAAAATTTGTAACAAAACTTTTCTTTTTTGTTAAAAATGTTTTTTTTTGCAAAAGATTTTATAAATTAGTTTACGATATAAAAGGTATTTATCGATAACGTTGAGAGTAGGCACATCATTGGTTATTATAAACAGCTGACATTTTCTCATGACGCTTGCGACGCATATAAAAGTAGAAAGTAGGTCTACTTTATGCGTTCTACGCGTCTTCGCGTTCTATGCTTTGTGCTCTGTAACTTGTCACATACAAATGCACTAATCCTACTTTTTTGACAACCGCGTGAAAAGCGTCGACGCGTAGAAAGCGTACTGTGTAACTTCAGCTTTACACCATATCATCAGTAGAATTTAAAGTATGTACATATTTTGGAATTTGATAGTTTAATGTGTAATGATAATTTGGTGCAAGAAACAATCAAATGCAATCATAGGACACATTCAAGAAGTAAAAACTTGATAAATAGTGTTAAAATAAAAAAAATCATCAATTCAACAATTTTCACTATTAAACGCTTATAGTTGGGTAGAGGCCACAATAAAAACATCCAATTTATAAGATGGTTATAAGCAGCATAATGAGCTATAAGTCGTTTATGAATACACTTTTCTGGATTTTTGCTTATAAGTTGGTTGTGACAGTCGTATAATGTGTTTATGAATTAGGCCGTAAGTGTTTCGGATTCATAGCTGTATTAGCTCTTCTACAAACTTTTTCTCTCCCATCACTTCCAAAAATATTGTATTTCTTATTTGTATCTTCTGTAAACAGAACTCGTTTCCAGAAGTCAAATCCTTTTTCAATATGCATTTTGGCGAATTCCAAGCGAGGCTTTCGGTTTTTTTCACTTATAGGGGGTTTTTTGCGTGGAGTTCTGCTGTGAAAGCCATTATTATTTAGGGTTCTTTGAATAGTTCGTGGATGCACAAGCGTATCTGATCTTGCTGCTAGCTCTTGCGCCAGCGTTGTGGCATTGACTTTCGAATTTTTTCCACTTCTTTTATTATAAAGCTGACATCTCTGCGACTAAGCTTTTTAGGGCGGCCACTGCGCGGTTTATTTTCAACAGAACCAATGTTTTTTTTTTAATTATTGAATATAGTTTGAACTGTTGCTTTACTTAAATTCAACAGCTTTGATATTTCCCCAAACGATTTATTTTTATTTGTTGAAATTTCTCTCCGCGAGGCCATAGTTGCAGATAAATTATGCTGGAAGCTGTAAAAAATTAAACTTAAGCGCAATTGATTTGAAATCTCACCCATTACAGAAGAGAAAACAAAAAAATAATGGGACTCAGCCGTTATCATTCAAAAGCAAGCAGAACATAAAACATAATGAGGTGGCAGTATGTAGATTTTTGTAAAAAATTGTTTTTAGCTGTTTCGTAAATATGTTTTTGTTTTGATACTAAAAATTTTTTTTCTCTTTTATTATATTAATAAAATAGGATTTCAAACAAATCTACATTATAACTTTTTTTCATATTGTTACGTTTTAACCTTTTCAAAACGTTTTCCGTAGATTCTTTAATTGTAATGAAGTTAAAACACTCACGTCTTCAGTTTACAATTATCAACAGTTCAACACTTTATTAATTTTAACACACTATACTTGTAAACACTTTACTAGTAGAACAACACTTTCACTTAATCACTTTTTATTACTTAAGACACTTTACACGTTAGCGCAGCTAAAAATCGACTGACCGTCCAGCGTTAAGCTCAGCTGCTTTTATACCTCTAATGATCATTACTCGAACATTCTAGACGTTTACAGAAGCTAATCACGCCACATCTATAGTGCGATGTGCGATGACTCACCATGAACAAAAGATATACACACACACCGACATACATACACGCGGCAGTAAAACTCAAGCATCTGAGTCGCGCACATACATGCACACACGAATATTGTATCGTGCGGTGGTGGTTTCTTTTATTTCGCTGTTGTGCTTATTTATCCACACATGTGTGTCAGTATGTGCACACTCGCTGTGCTGCCGTTTTGTTTATCAACAAGCTTCTATGTATGCATGTGTGTATATACCTCCTGTGTTCATTTACAAATAATAACAAGACAATATACGCACATATAAAATAACGATGATTTAGTACGTTCTAGAACAATCACAATCGGTCCGTTCACGACCAAATTTGTAACAATATTGTTGTTGGAAGCTCCAGGGCTTAGAAATTATGGTCGTATGTAGACTTTTGTCGGCCACTGTATATATGTAGATATTTTCGTTCAAAATACATTTTGGCTGCTGGACAGTGTAAGGGTACTTAATGTTCACCCTTCTGCAGCGTAACAGTGGGCTCTACTGTAGAAAATGTATAACCAGCAGGAGTTGTTGGTATTTTCCATATTTACAATTATCCTACCATATGTTCCGACGTTAGTTTAACTTAGATGTGGTCTTTTGATAGAAATTTTTTGTTGTTAGAAACGTCGCTAACATGGCCTGCCTGTTTGCAAAAAGCGTCTTTTGCTTACACCGGTACATGTAAATGTACAAACGCTATTCTTATTTTCTTGTTGTAGTTGCCGAGTCTAGCACAATATATACATACATAGTTAGTTTTTAATGTGTAGCTCTACTCTAGGGTCGATGGACTACACTCCCCATAGCTGATATCTCCCCACTCATCCAGAGTTTCTCATATGGGGATTTCCTTTGTCGAAGTGGGCAACTCTCTTCGATCGACTCATATTAAGCATCCGTAATAATGTTGACTTTGCTGTCCATGTTCTGATTCCATAAGATTAAAATTAAACTGCTCCAGCTAAGAGTTAAGTGACCTTTCGAACTTTGCCCAATCAGTTTTTGCTTAATTTGGAGAAGTTATAGGTTCCAGCGCAATTTTAAACGTGATATACAGATGATCTGAAGTTCTCGTTTAGAAATTTCATCGATTACGTTGTCAGAACATATATGTAGTTGTATCTAATACTTCCGCTCTAGTTCTAGTAATAAAGATCGTTTGTATTAAAAAATTCTAAAATGGCTTGACCCCCTTTGTCGTACTGCCGCAGGCAACGTGATGCGAAGTAGCATCACTTTCTATTAGTACTTTCCTAAACTTCCATTTTTAATTTTTACCAAGTGTTGCAATTCTGACGCAGGTGGTAGTGTTGGTACAGCATATGCAAGTATACTTATTCTAGGCATTTGTTACCATATACCTGCGTCAGTACTGTTGCGTCTGCTGTCGGCAGCTCTGTGCGTAAAAGAAAACATAGATAAAAGAGAACATAGACTAAGAATACAGGTCATCAGACGATTCTCCGTCTTAGCATAAAATAATTAGCAGTTAACTAATCCATTAACTCGGCTTTTTGGAGTCCAAGGTTCTTGTATTACTCCCTTTCCTTAGAGTTGAAAAAGACAGGAAATGGAACCTTGCTCGATACTCACCGCAAAAAAAGCTCCATCCTGAAACTTTGCTGCTTCGTCACTGTTCTGCTCCCCGGCTACCTTAGCTTTAGATAGCCATTCTTTATCCTTCATTCCATCTCCCATCCTCTTACGCACGAATAGAGTCCGCTTTTTGTGTTCTCCTCTTCAGGGAATTTCAGTGGTGAACCCGCTTACCCAGTAGTTGCTGTATCGTTGTTTCCCTTCCTAAAATGCTTCTCCATAGAGGCTCCTTTTAAAAGGAAGATACCCACGACTTACTGATCAATGGGACACACTATTTTCTGCCTCCGTAATGTGTTACTTCTCCAGAGATGGGATCCTATTGTCAGTCTCCACGGGGTTAGCGGAATTCTGCTACAAATACCTTAGAGCAGCTTGCGAATTTTAGCTCTTGCCTGGTTCTTACAAAGTTTTCGCCATGAGCTCCAGAGCCTTATTTTCTTCTTATTTAGGTTTGCGATTTTTTCACTCACCTCATTCAGCAGCCTACGTCCAGCGAGAGATCGTGAATCGGCTGGTTTACGCTTAGACATTCAGAATGGTGTTCCCTCCTGAATGTAAATGCTGAGTTGATTTTCCTTCCTCCTCCATTGTAAGCGTCTCTGTCCTCATATCGTGTTGTTTTTCATTTTTATGCCCTTTGTAGCCATCTTTGGTGATTCTATTTATTGTCTATCTTTGGTCCCACGATTGTAAGGGAACGAGATCTCCACGCCAGAGCCCCCTATGACGTGTAGGTGGTGTCCAGGGATCAGCAATCGGATCGGAATTATACTATGGGCATAAAAAAGACAATCGTTCGTCTGCAGAGGAGTTTTGCATCTCAGCCTACACTTGAGCCCTCACATCACGACAATGAAGTTACACCATCGCAGGATAAATGAGCATATTCATAAAAATTAGTTTTAGTTCATAATATGTGTACTTGGGGGCGAAATTTTCCTGGCTCATGGGTAGTGTCCACCGATTCGTCACTGATTTTTCGGTCCTTATAATATAAATTTTACTCTGTTTTGTTTTACTACAAAAAATGCACAAAACTAATTTTTTCTATTATTGCAATTTAACTGACTCTTGCTAGAACTGTATCTTGGACAAAAAACAGTTTTCCAACAACAAAATTAATTTTTTTAATTACTAACCTATAAACTTTGATAGAGGAGGCAAAAAAAAAAAATACACGCGTATCGGCATTTTGAAAGCTTACATCTGAATTTCAATTGAGGGGAGTTAAAGTTTCCCAGCTCTGGCTGGTTATTATTAATCGGTGACCCTATTTCCAACTTCATCAGGGGTAAATTTTTACTTAGTGCAATCTGGCTACATGATTCAAAAAAATGAAAAACAATATTAAACAACAACAATAGATCATGTTTTAATCATGTTGCCAGATTGCACTAAATAAAAATTTACCCCTGAAGAAGTTGGAAATAAACCAACGAAACATCGGAAACGATTTAAATGAAAAAATGTAATTTTTCTTTTAAATGAAAAGATAAACTAATGACCTTGAAAGCCCATTTTGGTTGGACACCATAAGAGGAATCAATTTATCTAATTTAAAAAGGTCGATATTAATAACACATTTGATATACTCAGTTTAAGTTTAAACAAAAATGACGAACAGAAGAAGAAAATTCAAAGAAAACAAGGGACAGTATTTGTATTTGCTTCGACTTGTATAAAAATAAAAAAACAAAGCAAACAAAATATAGGGGCGATTCCCAAGTGTCTTATATATTCGAAGTATTTGATTTTGGATCAACGTTTCAAAATAAAAATTAATGATGTTTTGTTTGCTGTTGGTACTTATAATTGGTATTTATTTACATTTAAAATTGAAAAAAAAATAGTTTTTCAACAAGATATTGTTATATTATACTATGTATGCACACTAGGGTGACAATGGTTTGTATGTAAAAAATTTTTGTTCGAATTTTAAAGTTTTTTCAACGGAATATTGTGCTAATAGGTCCAAGAGTTTTGTGCCGAAAATTTTAGCCAAATCGGACAACGTTTTCTGGACGCGCATCCAGGTCAAAGGTCAGGTATTTGCATATTTCACAGCTAGTCTGTGAAATATGAAGTAAAGTTGAGAAACTCATATATTTTCTACTTTATTTTACAAAAACATCTGGATTCTGTAGACTTTTAATAAAGAGGACACTCAAATAGTTTTTTTGGGAACTAACTCTCAAATTTCCCTTGCGTCAAAGTGATCCACAAACTATTTTATTTCAAAAATGTTTAATATATGTATGCCATTATTGGCAATGTATATAAATTCTGTGTACTTTTGATAAAATAACTTAAAAATATTGCAGGAAAAATTTTCAATTAACATAAAGTTTTTACATTTCAGGATGGAATATGCATATACATATTTTCTGCTGCGCTACCAGCGTCGACCGCATTCAATGGTCAATCTACTACTTTTTCTAATTTTAAAAACAAAAATTATGATCGGTGATTTGGTAGGTTTTTTTTCTTTTAAAATCTACAGATCAAAATCTTTTTGCAGAGAATATAGATTAGCATTTTTTGAATACAGCTGCCTATATTTTTGTACCACCTGTAAAATATTAAACCATGTCAAGAGAAAAAAAAATTTAAAAAGGTTATAATATATGATAGTTACTTTCATTAAATGTTGTTTCTGTCCCTCATCTTTTGTTATTTTGTCATGGTATTCTTGAATTAACTGAATGCCTCTTTCAGCACAATCATTAATAACAGCCAAGTTTTGAATAATTTGTTTCGCTCTTAGGTACTCTCCTGTAACACTCCAAGAACGTGGATCGTTGCTGAAAAACTCTATTGAAATTCCAAATCTCTTGAAAACTTTTTTGGTATTTTTTTAAAAACAAATCTTGTAAAATATCAGAGTTGTCTCTGAAAATAAAACTTTTTAAGTTTTCCTTCTGTATTATTAGCTTCTTTGCTATCTCTTCATCCTCATTTCCAGAGATATCTACAGACATCTTCGCTACTAGCTTGCTTTTTGTTATGTTGTCTATCCTTTCGTCAAACAACACATTCTTCGCTTAAGTAATACAGATGATTTAATACCTTTGAAATGGCTTTGTCCGCAATATTTTGATTGACTCTTTTGTAGTTTTCCAATTTTCTCAAAAACATAATATCATTTAAAGGAGCTTTATCCGCTTTATTTGAATCAAACCAAAAATTTGAATAACAACTTACAATGAAACCTGTTACTTCTATCAAAGCACTGATTTCAAAATCTGTCACTTCAGGAAATTGATTGCGAAAAATCACTATCTTTAAAGAGTATATAGCCTTGGCCATCCATCTTGCGTAGTGCAGTGCACCGGGTTTTCTGAATTTTATTCCTGAAGGAGGATTGCCACCAAGGAATATAATTACTAACTCCAAAAATTCTTTATAATCATTTCTCGGGAATGAATCGCTCATTTTTCCTAAAGCAAAATCTAAAAGTTCACCAACATTATCGCCTATAATTTCCATAATTCGTGGATGAGCTATTCCTGGCACAAAACTATCTGTATTTATTTCTGGCCAATGTTTTTTGAATTTTTTAAAAATCGTTATGTCCGGTCCAGACGACACTCCAACATTGGCCTCCGTAAAAACTGCTGCCAAAACAATTTCGAAAATATGGTGTCTGCAGCCTAGAAATAGAATTTCTCTTCCAATTGATCTCTCCAAAAGCACACATGCACCTTTCAATCTACCAGTGTTGGATGATGTTGTATCAAAAACAAACGCTTCCGTTCGTTCCAAAATATGTTTGTCTTCTAATGCATCATAAACTGCAGAAGAAATTTCCGATCCAGTTCCAGAGGGAATATCAGGCATATCTATAATTTGCTCTAGGCCTGGAGCCGTAGCAATTATAGCCAAACGGTCTTCTGATTTTCCTGTTATTGTCGATAACAGTTTAGTGTCCCAATGGATGGTCAAAGGTTGATCACTTGCAGTAAACTTTTCTATAATTTTTTCACTTTGCGTTAATCTTAATTGCGCTCTTTCCCGACTTATGGAGGTTCGATTTAAAATATAATCGGATGTGTTAAGTCCGACGGCGTCAATAACTGCAACCAATAAGTGTACAGCATCTCTCTGACTTATTTTTAACTTGTCGAAAACTGCAGCTAGTCTTGACGTTAAGACACTTTGCTTTTTCGTACAAGAAGTACTGCGAAAACGTTTTGCCTAAATCGAACATTCAGAATATTCTTCCTCTGATGTTGCAGCATCTTCAGACCCGGAAAATTCAATCATATTGCAGGCTGAAATAAATTTTGTCACAGTTCAGTACTTCCAACAAAAATTTAAAACAGCGTTAATTAAATTTTTACCTGATGAAGTTGATGGTAATTCGTCACTTAATTTTTTACGCAACTCTTCTTGTTTTTTTGCGATTTCTTTTTCTTTCCTCTTTTTTTTTAGATTACAGTCGACTCCCAACATACAACCTTCGCGACCTTTCATTCTTTGCTTAATTAAAAATTGCTTGTCTTCTTCTAAATCTATTAGTTCCAGTGCATCGGTACGAGCAATATCGAAGAGATCGCCTAAATTATCGCTCCACAGTTTTCTTCTGTTTTTATGAATGTCGGACACTCTAGATATATATTTTTTTAAATCTTTCCATTCCTCATACAGACGCAACATTTTTTTTTTTTTTGTACACCAGTGCAAATTGTGAACAGGAATACGGGCCTTTTCCCAAAAAATTATACACTCTCTTACCACAAGATCAGCACTATCTTTTGCAGTTAATTTCCTCATATTATGAAAAAAAACTTTGGGGCAGTCCCCCTTCGAGGGAAGTTTAGAACCAACTATTTGGTGTTTTGAATAGCCTATTAAAGATATTTCTTCCCTTAACGAGGGCATTGTTATATATTTTTAGAAAATTCACAAAAAATCTCTAACCAAAAGCACTTTACACAAGTAATTCACACCACTGAATGCAATTTATATAATTTTTGGGGAAATACATAATTCAGTCGTATTTTAAAAATCTAGTAGGCCTTGAAATTTATCATTAGAATCCGTTAAAAATAATGGTTGTTGTCTAGGAAATTAGCAATTTTAAAATTTTTGCCATGTAGATGGTGTGATTTAATACAAACAAACAAATGTGTTTTTGTAGTTAACGTTTTTGAATAAAAGCATCTATTAATTTTTTTCACGAAAATATATAAATCCACATTTTTTCATTAAATTTTCAAAAAAAAAATAAACGAGTTCAAAAAATTTATTTCGTATATATTGTAAAATATGAAAATACCTGACCTTTGACCTAGATGCGCGTCCAGAAAACGTTGTCCGATTTCGCTAAAATTTTCGTCACAAAACTTTTGGACCTGTTGGCACAATATTCCGTTGAAAAAGCTTTAAAATTCGCGAAAAAAATTTTGGCTGTCACCCTAATGTACACATACAAAATACTCGAGTATACCCCTAATTTATATAAGCAATGTTAGTTTTGTTTTCAAAAATGCTTAAATGTGATGATATTTGCTTCGTTTACTACCCCAGATTTATTTTATTTGTAAAGAATACTCTATTTTTCAGAATTTTTTGATAAAAGAAACAAGTATTGTATTTGTTAAGCTAGCGTAGAGCAAATTGTGAAAAACATTTTGTTATTTTTACTTTTGCTAAAGCCTGATTCATACATCAACTAAACACGCAAAATTTTGACTGTTTTAAGGTGGGATCATACGATTGCCGCAATGCACCAATTTTTGTTACATTTTGTATGCCAACGTGTGATAGCACAATTTATTGGCTCATGCATCAACTAATACGAATGTTGTTCCTATTTGTCCCAATCAAATACAACCCTGGTGCGACAACCGTGTGAACACTTGACATACAACTAATCACCAATAAAAATTCTAAAAATGCACCAATATTTATTGTGTTCTCATGCGGCAACCAAAGAAGACAATGCCCGCCAATAATCTACATACATACTACATATGTATACATTTATTTAGTTTCAAAATTGTTTAAACGCGTCCTCCAAATATGATTTCTGCTTTTCAATCAGCAAAATTCAATTGTTGTTACTATTCATTTTTTGCTTTTTCAGCCCGCACAACATTATAATAATAGCCGAAGCAATTTTCTCTCTTTTTAATGAACAAACCATATTTTTAACATTTAATTAATTTTTTTTTTTTTTTTTTTGGGAAAACAAAGTTTATCATCAGCTACAACAGCTGTTTCTCAGAGTTGCCGTATAATATAACAATCGTGTGACTATAAAGCGGCAATTATTGGTACTAAATTATTTTGCGGCAATTTGCGACAATAAAATTTCAGTAAAATGTGACAATCATGTGATTGCAGAGAATTTGATTGGGACAAATATTTTATTATGCTCCAATTCAGCCCAATAAAAATTGTGTAAAATTGGTGCATTGCGGCAATCGTGTGATCCCACCTTTATTTCCAAAAAATGGCAATACTACAATTTAATTAAAAAACGCAAAGTACCCGTAAACGCAACTGAATGCATACACATTAGCGGTACTCAGCATTTGGTGCGTTTTTGGTTGCGACTATTTGCATTTGCGATTATATTGCAACTGAAATTGAGCACCCTTTTTTACAACTTTGCAAATTTTATTGCACTCCAAATAACTGTTGATAAATTAATACACAATTTTTAAAAGAAATTAAGTGTTTGCTTTGAAAGCTTTAACAAAAAAAAACTCCATTTCTACAATTTTTTGTTTGCTTTGTTTGAAAATGTCAGCTGTTCGAGTGTCAGTGTTGCAAACGCAATACTCATGTGAAAAAAGCAACACGTAATTAGCGGTGCGTAAATGCAAAAATATTTCGAGTGCAACCTTGTATATTTTGTTGTTGGGTTGCAAAGAAAAAGCAACGATTTCTTGCATTCGCACTTACGCAAGACATTTGCACCAAATAATGAACTTCGCTATTGCAACTGATATTGAGCACCCTTTTTAACAACTTTGCAAATTTTATTGCACTCCAAATAACACCTGATAAATTAATAATTTTTAATTTTTCACGTTTTATTTTTTTTTTTTTTTTTTTTGGTAATTGCTGCTGGCTTCATCTCTACTATTTTTTGTTTGCTTTGTTTTAAAATGTCATCTGTTCGAGTATCAGTGTTGCAAACGCAATACTCATGGGAAAAAAGCAACACGTAATTAGCGGTGCGTAAATGCAAAAATATTGCGAGTGCAATCTTGTATATTTTGTTGTTGGGTTGCAAAGAAAAAGCAACGATTTCTTGCATTCGCACTTACGCAAGACATTTGCACCAAATAATGAACTGCGCTAATGCTAAAACAAAATACAAGGAAAAAACAGCGCTTGACATCTAAAGCAAGAAGAGAAAAAATATCAATCAGATGTTGACTTGGGTAGACTTTTTTATTATCACTTATTTCTAAATTCCATTATTGTATGCATTCAGTTGCTTTTTCTTTAGGTATTTTACGTTTGGTAATTAAATTGTAGTATTGCCATTTTTTGGAAATAAAACAGTAGCAAAATTTTCCGGTTTTAATTCATGTATGAATTAATTAATTTCTATTATTCGAACTTTTTCTTATTTAATTATTTCTGTATTAAGTTTATCAGGCTCAAGTTCTTTCTATATTATCTTTGTGATTGGTATTAATTAAATTAGACAAAGAAAACATCAAAGACATTTAGCAGGGTGGACAACTAGAAACTCTCACCTGAGATTAACTGTAGCGATGATGGCAACAACTTCTGTTAAAAAGTATTGCGTTATTTACCATGATATAAATTTAACAGGTTAGAGAACGGTTTGAAGTGAACTCGACTGTCATGAAATTGCTTTGATGTTTCTAGGTTACAATTCCCAAAAAAAAAATATTGACATAAAAATGGGTTAGCAACGCTCAAATCTAAATTTTATACTATTAAACCGTTAATGCTGTTAGAGAACTTCAAATAAAAAATATTCGAAAATGACGAAAAACCGCGTTTTAAAGTTACCCGGAAACCGCTGTTAAGAAACCGGTTTTGAAAAATCTGTAAAATAGACAAACCCTAGTTTGAAATGGTACATGTTTAAGACACTCCTTTATTCATTTTACTGGAAATAAGCAAGATTAATACTTAAAATCAAATAATGTTGTACATTAGTACAAAATTAATTTAATAATCAATAAAATAAAATTTAAATTATTAAATTTAAGTAACGGGTTATCCATATTGCGGTTTCAAAAGTAAACGTAAATAAAACATAAAATATATTTTTTCATGATATGTATTTCTTTTTTAACGTTGGCATGTGTGAAATACTACAAATAATGTTGTATCGGCGTATCCATCTCGTGGTTTCAAACGTATAGGACTGGAATTCGATATCTGTCAAACTAAGTTGTTGTTAAACCAATTTTTTCCCCCAGTTGAAAGTCTGACATTGACGAAAATGGATCGATTAACTATCATACAACGCATAAAAATGATCAAAACATACTACAAAATTGGTGATTCCGCCACAGCCAGATATTTTTCGGACAAAAGCACATTTCTCACTCGGTGGGCATGTTAATAAACAAAATTGTCGTATTTGGGGTTCTGAGAATCCTCAAGTAATCGAAGAGAGGCCATTTCATCCAGAAAAAGTCACTGTTTGGTGCACTCTTTGGTCTGAAGGTGTGATTGACCTTACTTCTTCGAAAACGACGATGGAACGACTCTCAACGTCAATTCGGAGCGTTATGGTCATATGATAACCGACTTTTTTTCCTGCTATTGAAGAATACGAATTGGAGAATATGTGGTTTCAACAAGACGGTGCCACATGCTACACAACTCGAGCGAATGTGGCTTTATTGCAAGAGACATTTCGCGGCGACACGAACTGGCCACCAACATCATGCGATTTGACATCATTAGACTTTTTTTGTGGGGCTACGAGAAAGATTGTGTTTATACAGATAAACCTTTAACTCTTGAGCACTTAAAAACCAACATTCGTCAAGTTATGGCTGAGATACCGCCCAATATGTGTCAAAAAGTGGTCGAAAATTACCTCAAAAGAATCAATGCTTGCAACACTTCGCGTGTTGGTCATTTAAATGATGTAGTGTTTCACACATAAGGTCAACGTTCAAACTTTATAAAAAAAATATTTCATATGTGTTTTATTTACGTTTACTTTTAAAACCGCAAAATGGATAACCCTATATTATAGTCCGCGTGTTTAGTGTATTTTGTTGTTTTAAAATTTTGAAATGGAAAAATTTTTAATATTTGGCAGCAAGTGTATTGAATATTTTCTTATTGTGAACTTTTGATCTGAGCGGACGTGTTTTTTGTGATGTGTAGTCGTAATAGGTATACATATGTACTATGTGTGCTTTTTTTTACTGGCTAATTTAAAAAAGTATTCCATGTTTATTAAAAGTTTATTTAACAAATTATGTATAGATATTTTCAAAATATGTTTTTAAATATAAGTCGTCAAAGTATACATTCGTAATAGTTGTTATCGCGTTTATTGTGCCGTCATTTTGTTCTGTATAGTCAACGTTTGGCAATATTGAAGAGAGGTTGCGTTACTTGGGGGTTACACGATCAAGTTTTGCCTTTCAAGTTTTAATACATTCACACTTTTTTACTACTACACTCACAATTTTAAAATTGATGCAAACTTGTTGACAATTTTTGCTTTCCATAGAGAGCGTCAAGTCATAATCAACAAAACAGCTGACAACAATATTTTTTCGTTCTTTCTGCAAATATTTTTTATGTTTTGTTTTGTTTGAAAGTTGCAATTAAAAGTGATAAAAATTAAACAGATTCAAGCTTAAAAATATAAATAAAAATGTTAACGTGCAAAAACAACAAATTTTTTACTTTTATTTTTACATTGATTTCCATTAAATTGATTAAATTATGATTATATTTAATAGTTTAAAAAAAATATTGATTTAGAATCTGAATTAGTTTCTGGGTTTAATGTAGAATATAGAAGATGAGGTTTTGCTTTAATTTTTTTAGCAGAATATGCAAGAAGCTATTTTTAATTTTCTTCTTGACGGCATCTTGAAAACTAATTGTTATGAAATTGCGTGCAGCCTACGTCACAGCTATCAATTTTATAGTGTTGAAGGTACATATACATACTATATACACTGGACACTAAACAAACAAATTGGCAAGAGTTATTCCTGACTCACTCAGCCTTGCAAAAATAAATGTTCTGTTTTTATGTTATAATTCGTTTGCTTAATAAAACATCCACAAACACTTCCCATTTTCGTTTTTTCACCCACCAATCCTAGTTCCAGTACAATGTAATGCACTTTTAGGAGTCATCATAAATAAAGATCCTTATCCCCTGAGTACCGGTCCCAGTCTGAAAAAAAAGGGATGTATGTATATGCAATTGAATTGCGCCCATAAAAGAACGTTTTTGTGAAAGTGTACATAAATGTACGACTGACTGTGCCTGCACCATGTAATTTTCATTGGAAAACATAATTTCCCAGTTATAAGATAGGAGTAATAATAACGGATGTCCCAGCATTTTCGTTTTGCTATATACCTTGGTAAAGGACGTATCAGATTCGCCGAATATAGTATTCTTACTTGTTTGTTCTCCTTTGGATTCATTCGTGTTTATTAACGGAAATGTAAGTGTTTTAATTTATTTAAATAACCGTGTGCATTCAATTACCTTTTGAGCATATCCGTGCATTGGTATGATCTCCAGGGGTGATGGATCCGAGATATCAGAAACTTTACTTCTGATCAAAAATCCACCAATGACAAATGTATGTACATATGCTTTCTTCAAACCAATAGCAAAGGGGGTTTTAATCGCACTTTAAATGGCGACGTAATAAACAAAAATCGAATTGTATTTCAAAACGCGGCAGAAAGTTTTCTGCAGTTTGGAATTTTCATTGAAGTATGCATTTTTTATCCTAAGGGATGATTAAAGCAACTTTTTCTTCGGAGGCTCCGACGGAATTTCGTCTGGAGAATGTTATTATAAATTCCGACGGAATGACGAAATTTCCGAAATTCCAGATATTGGTATGAATTCCGAGTGGAACGATATTTTAGTGGTTTTCCATGAGAATTTTGTAAGAACTTTTTTGTGTGTCGAGAAAGGACGAAAATTAATTGAAAATAAGAATAAACGTAAAAAAAAGTGTTGTTGATGTGAATAAAAATGATTTTCAAATCAATTGTGGTACTTTGGTACCTCAAATATAATACAAATGCATCATTGCCAATGCAATTGGCAATTCATTACATTCATACATTATATTAAAATTAATAAAAGAAACTGACAATATAAATATATATATTTCTTTAGTTTTCTATAAAAATTCTGAGTCATATTTTTTGATGTGGCTCGCAATGTAAGTGAACAGATTAGAATTTTATTTAAAAACTTGATTTATACTAATTCGAACTTGACTCACGTAGCTGGCAGCACTAGCTTTGATTCTGTCGGAATTCATAATAGCATTTAGCACGAATTCGTAACGGGGAGTTCCGAATACGAGTGATATTCAATCGGAATTCATAATGAGGCTGGTAATGTATACATGAATATAAATTCTGTTGAATAATAAATATGTTTTTCCTTTAAATTCGCACTAACCAGCATGTGGTACATTATTGTTAAAGCATTTATTCATTAAAAGTCGTTTGCCTTAATATTATTTTTTGCTTTGTATTTTCAGTGAAATGCGAACAGCGCGCCGCTCATTGCCACCGCTGCGAGGCTCAAGCGGTAAGTCATCATTTTCAACACGATCTTCAACGAGAAATCAACCGAACAATAATCAAAGTCCTTTCTAACATAAAATAAGCGTGCAGCGCAAACTTTTAGCTTTAATTTACACTCTACTTAAGTTATAAATTTTATGAATTGTTTAAAACAAATAGATATCACATACACAATCTAATTTCAAAGAAACCTCTTTATAGATAAATAGTCGAAATCTTTTTTGTTCTCTAAAATTTTAGAATGCTTACATACATATATAGAATTATTTCTTTTATTTTCTTCTACTTCATATCGGTAATGGGTATTAAAATTAGTATTCAAAATTAAATGGATAACCAAATAACTCATACAAAATTTTTGTAAATTGAGTTGAAAAAAAAAAAATATTTATTAACATGCTAGACTGCAGTACTATTTTCGTATTTTTTTTTTTTATTATTATTATTATTATTATTTATTTACATACATACATATACACATTATATTTTTCACTTGTGTAAAATACTTGTACAACCTCAGTTTTAATTTGTAAACTGAATTTTTTGTATCTGAATCCATTTGTGAACATTCTTTCTTTTTCCAATAATTAGAAATTAAATAATGAAAACTGAAATACATTATGTAAATGTAAACATGTTTTGGTTTGGCTTCTCAATTCATAATCAACCAATTATTTGTACTCTTGAGCAATCCGCAACAGCGTTCACCGAGTTTATAGCGCATCATTCAATAGTTTAACAGCTCACACGATTCTGATAAATGATTAACAATGACTTTATGTCGTCTAACACCGGTATTCATTAATAATAAAATGTATTTCAACAGCATATTATTTTTCATGAATACCGCCGACAGCATACACAGAAAGAAAAATCGCGTTCTAAATTTAAGTTTTTCCTACTTGATTTTAGTACGAAGTAGACTTGAAAATTTAAGTACGCATAACACAAAAGTGTTCTTAAAACAAGATCAATCGGGATTACATATTAAAAGGAATCAATCCTGGTAAGGTTTAAAATGAGTACGAAATTCTTGAGAATATTTGAACCCAGCACTTGTGTGTGCTTGCATAAGTACTGAATTTTCTTTAAATTTTTTAATTGCTACGATGGCTGAATTGGTAGAGTGGCTGAACTGGCAGTAGTAAGGTTCCGGGTTCAAATCGGCAAAGAGAAAATAATTTATAAATTATTATTAAATTAAGGAAGTAGAGCGGAATATTTCAGGTACGAATTTGGGATTAAAAATAGACTTCAGAAACATCGCATCCAATCCTCACACTCAAAATAAATACAATTCTTCCGTACTTAAATCAATACCAAACGGTGTCAGAAGTACGGTAAGTACCAATGTTCTTAAGTCAAGAACAGCGTTCTTTTCAATCACGGATTTGAGCTATATTCAATCCGAAACTAAGATAAAATTAGGTCTTTAGCGCCTGAAAAATCCATACTTAAAAGAAGCTCAACGTACTTGATTTAAGGAAATCCGTACTTACCGAACTTCTGACACCGCTTTTTCAGTGTACTAAAAGAAAATTCATTCATTCGGTTACTGAAAGTGCACCATTAAATGTTCTTTAAGGCCGTGATACACTATCCTATTGAGTCGTACGATCTGTTAAACATGACATGGGTGTCGAAAAAGTGTGATAGTCTGGACTAAAAGTGTATGTGTGTGAAAGACTTTTTGACAAGTCTGTCCGATTTGTTAACCTTTTGAAAATTTTCAAAAACTATCTTTTTCTATGCGATCAGAGTTGTCTTTTCGAAGCGGCCAACATGTTTTCACTGGAAAATGTGTGGTGAGCTTTTGTTTTTTATTAAAGACATAACTTTTATGCTGCGTTTCCACTTGTGGTCGGGATAGAGCTCAGCGGAGTCCAGGATCGTGTTCGTATACAGAAAGTATGACTCATCAGTAGACTCGAAATGTCGGCGGTATATAGACGGCTGAAAAAGGCAGAAAACATTTGTAAGGTCTGTTTTTGGACCTAAATTAATACATTTCAATTGGCAAATTAAAGCAAATAAATACATAATTAAGCTCATATTTGAATATTCCAAAAAATGTTATTTTTGTTACTTTCAAAATTACAAATCTTAGTAACCGATGGTTACTCGTTGTATAGAAGGATGCAAAGAAAAGAAAGAGTTGCAAAACGAAAAAAAAAAATGTTTTGTTTGAACATTTCCGATTCTCATTTTGTTTATGGGAATCATGGAATAAGTAGTTAAGTTTCAAACATTCCTTTAAGAATTTTTCGAGTCTACTGATGAGTTGATTAGCATCAACGAAATGTCGGCGGCAAATAGACGGCTGAAAAAGCCAGAAAACATTCGTAAGGTCTATTTTTGGACCTGAATTAATACATTTCAATTGGCTCTTAAAGCAAATAAATAATCAAGTTCGTTTTTGATATTATTGTTGAATCCATTTTGTTTCCAGTTTTGTTTTACAAAAAAAAACAAAATTGGTTTGAAGTTTCGTGGTGGATAGATACATACATAAATGAGCGGATGAAAAAACCGAAGCAAGTGACTGCAGTGGTTTATGATTGAGTCAGTTGTATAGGTTGCCTGGTGGCAAACGTATAGTTTCAAATAGATTATTTGAAAAAGTATGCGAAAAAGTATGATTGTGCGGATTTATCAGTCACGAAGTCTTAGTCTTTTCGAGTGAACATCGCGCTTTCGCTGTGGATACATTTTCTAAAGTAATGATTCTTACACAATTGCTCGTTGACAATTTTGTCCAAAGTTCGATATTCTACGAATACGTGATGGACCGAGTTTATATTTAATTCGTTCGTGGGTACAGAGATCTCGCGCAACTGCTTCGACTACAACTGTCCCAAGGCCAGGGCCTAGTCAAGGACTCCCGAAAACATTGATCTGGTTGCAAGCAGTTTATGTAAAAATCCACGATCAAAACGGAAAAAAGCAGTCTCAATGGGACTTCCAAGAGAATTTATTCATGAAATTTTAAAAAAGGATCTGGGGGCAAATCACCGCATTCGAAATCGAGTGCTTTGTCATCGAAATGCTGTTAACGTGGATCACAGGACTCGTTATCGAAACGCATCTAATCGATGTTTTACTCGATTGTTACTACACTATCGAAAACAAATAAACTCTAGCTTCTAGCAGCAAAACAAATAAAATAGCAATGAAGCGACAAAAAATTAAAGAAATAATTTAAAAAACATAAATTTTATTGTTTTTAGGGAAAGCGAATACCAAGAAAAAGATTTTCCACTAAGTAGTGTATTTCATTTGTTACATTTTTCACTGCTTTGCACATAGTGCTTTGTGCCAACCCTACTAAAAAATAATTCCCGGCCATGTGCTGAAAGCTGCCACTGGCCAAAAGGGACAATGTAGTGGCAAGCTGTGACCAGAGATATTTATTTCCGATAAAACGTATTCAAAAGCTTCCTTAGAGAGCCGAAAACGTCTTTTGAATCTACATACATATGTACAAACGATGAAACATTTAGTTCTAGTCTTTTGCTTTAAACTCACAACTTACTCAGCTTCTGGCAATGAAAATGTTCCTACTTATAATGGCAATATTGGACTCATCCTCCGATTCCGAAGATGAGAAACATAAAAACACATTTGGATTCATTTATCTTGAAGTTTTTCACCAATTTATTTATATTTTGTTTTTCTTTTTCGTTTTGTTTCTTTATTGTCATATGCTTGCTGCGATGTAAAAAATAGTAGTAGACAATATTAATACTGTGATCCAAAGAATTGCAGCCGTCGAAATATTTGTACACACGAAAGAAGACTCGATTTCGAATGCGGTGATTTGCCCCCTGAAGTCCCCTTCTTTTAAAATCCAAATCGTTTAAGAAATTAAAGAAAGTGACTTTGTTTAACGTAAAAAATTTTCGCACTGTAAATCCCATTTTTTGGAGTGACGAGGCTCATTTTCACTTAAACAGCTACGTCAACAAGCAAAATTGTCGTTACTGGACTCCAAGAACTTGTCCACGCATGAGATAATTGGACCTTTTTACCGAAAGTTCTCGAAGCCAAGCGATGAATGATGTCAACGGGGAAAATTACTCTATGCAACCTTGGATGACCATCATGTTTTTTTTTTTTTTTTTGGTATGTTATACTTGTCCCAATACAAAAATCATAAAAATTTCCCATTCTATAAATAAGCCTTTTTAAATTTTTTTCTAAAATATGAGATTTTCGGAAAAGATGATCCAAACCTCTAGTCATAACTTCAAACCGGCGTGTCTGACTATGTGAAAAAATTTCATAGCTTTAAATTGTACTCACCTCGTTTTTTGGTATAATTTATACTTTTCGAGTTGTTAAGAAAAAAGTTTAAAAAAAATGTTTTTTCAAAATTTTTAAAAAATTTTAATTTCGGAAAACTTATAAATAATAGAAATTTGCAAGTATTTTTCAGTTTTCTTATTTCTTTGTAAAGTTGCATATAACAGAAATAAAATAAGCCCTCATTTATTAAAATATGTGGGTAAATTTTTATTTCAATCTCGAATGACTTTATTTCATTTGAATGACTCACAACGTGCAAACTCTTGCAGGATAAATTTTACTCAGATTTTTAAAAAAATTTTGCAGGTTTTGAAACAGATGTTGCTTCCTCTTGCTGTATAAAAACACAACAAAAAGTTGCATGTGTGAAAGTAATATTCTAGATACAAAAGAGTTATAAATGCCCTATGAAAATGCTTTAATAAATAAAATAATTTTAAATTGTAACCGACCAAACTTAAGCAGCAACTAACTTATTTCTTTTCTGTTAGCATTACTAGACAGCTGTTCTACAAAAAAAATCAGTCAAGTACGAGGCTGGCTCGCACACTTAGGGTTCCGCATGATACAAGTAATAAGGTAGCCTCATCAACTAAACCGTTAATCATCTTGTCTATTTTAGGTTGTCAAGAGTATGTGTTACTTTCGTTGTATGGGGACACCTAGTAGTTTTCGACTTGTTGTAAGGCATCTGGGAATACACACACTGTGCGAATTTCGGCTCTCTATCTCTTACGGTTCGAGAGTTATAGCTAAAGGTCATGATTAACTATCCTACTGAATCGTACAATCTGTTAAAAATGACATGTGTGTCCAAAAAGTGTGATAGTCTGGACTAAAAGTGTATGTGTGTGAAAGACATTTTGACAAGTCTGTCCGATTTGTTAATCTTTTGAAATTTTTCAAAAACATCTTATTCCAAGCGATCAGGGTTGCCTTTTTGAAGTTGTTTACAAAAGTATAACAGTGTGGCCGTTTTGATGCGACTTTTTAAAGTAGGACAGAATTCTATCAGATTTAGCTAGCAATTTTCAGTGAATGAATCGTACGATTGAGTAGGATAGTGAATCACGGCCGTAACTGTTGCTTTACGTTGTAAAGGGACACCTGATAGTTTTAGAGTTGCTTTTGTTTTTAGCATTTGTTATTGTGGAGCATATATGAATACATATATTATGCAAATTTCATCCCTCTGTCTCTCACGGTTCGAGAGTAACGGCTAATTGTTACTTTACGTTGTATAGGGACACCTGATAGTCTTCGACTTGTTGTTATTGTAGTGAATATGTGAATACATATATTGTGCACATTTCATCTCTCTGTGTCTTACAGTTTGGGAGTTACAGCTAATTTGTACTTAACGTTGTATAGGGACACCTTATAGTTTTCGATTTGTTGTTGTAGATCATCTGTAAATACATACACTGTGCAAATTTCAGCTCACTATCTTTTACGGTTCGAGAGTTATAGCTAATTGTTATTTTTCGTTGTATAGGGACACCTGGTAGTTTTCGAGTTGTTGTTTTTAGCTGATACATCTAATTAGGTAACCTTTTCCTACAATAAGAACAACTTCAATAAAAATAACATGCCTTTTGTTTTTGTACAACTTCTGCAAACTGTCAAAAAGACGCCACTTCTAAATTTACAGAAGAGAGATGAACGCGGATTCGCTATCTTGTTTTGGCTGCCTTTCGTCTCTGCATTCTCTTGACAACCTAAAACAGACAGGTGATTAACGGTTTAGCTGATGAGGCTACCTTATTAGCTGTATCATGGTTTTTAGCATGATACAATTAACAAGGTAGCCTCGTCAGCTAAACCGTTAATCATCTGACTACTGTAGGTTGTCGAGAGATTGCAGAGATGAACGGCAGCCAAAACGAGGTAGCAAATCCGCGTAAGCTTAGTGCATCTCTCTTCTGTAAATGTAGAAGTGGCGACTTTTTGACAGTTTGCATAAGTTGTAGAAAAACAAAATGCATGTTATTTTTATTGAAGTTGTTCTTATTCTAGCGAAAAGGCTACCTTGTTATTTGTATCATGGTTTTTAGTATTGGTTGTTGTAGGGCATCTGCAAAAACATACACTGTACAAACGAACGGGCGCAGAAGTCTCGGTCATAGGGTTTCGTTTCACTCTGATAAGTACGGAACCCTAAAAAGTACTGTTCCCGTATTTGGTTTTGCAAATTTCATAATTGAGAGTATTCGAGCATAAATTTAATATTTTTCTCTATCACAAAGCTGCTAGATAAATATTGCTGGAAAAGTAAAGAAACACAATTATTATTTAAGCAGTCAGGGACAGAGAGCTGCCATAGGGCGCATGGGTGGCGGGGGGCTATGCAAAAGAAACCGTTTTACAGGTACGCTCCAATTTCATTTCTGGCATTATTAGGCCAATCACGGTCAATAGAATTGGAGGGAGATTATACTTATGAAATGTTATGGGTATAGTTCTACACATTTTTGGATGATTTAAGAGGATTTGACTCAGGGTGGTAATGAGGAAGAGAGTAATGCAAAAAAACGCAATCTTTTTTAAAGCACTTCAGTGTAATAAGGTAATTGGTAAGTTCGAGTAATATATGTTATATAGCAAATGAAAAATATAAACCTAACAGTTTATTACGGGTGTCAACTACTTGTATTTATGCCAAAATAACATAATAAGTAGGATTTTTGAATTAATAGGCGTTATAAGAAATTGAGAGGAATACTCGATTTCGTACCTGCTATTTTATAGCAAAGATTATTGTGTATGTACATAAAGAGCTGTAGGTTAGAAAAATAACTACATAAATATTCCCTGCAAGAAATAGCTGATGGAAACTAACACATTAACAACTTAATTACTAACACATGCAAAGCAATTCAGCGTTGCCATTACATTGAATTTTTTAGTATTGTGATTTTTCCGTATTAATTTGGTAATTTCATTTGGAACTACCTTTATGCATTAATATTTTTATAGGTTCATTTGTCCTTTTTTCTTTAAAAAAAATGGTGTTTCGGAGGTTTTTTCCATATGATTCAGTTTTCTATTGTTAAAACTGATACTGACTACTGTTTTTCGTTGAATTGTATATAAATGCATCTCTAAAATAGCTTATTCTATTATCTTTGAATTTTTTGGAACGAAGTTCCTTAACGCGGCTTGCTGGTAGTGGAAATTAGTAGAAATTGTCACAAAAGCGTGTGAGCTGTTTATATGTATTAGTGTATCTGTCGACAAACAATTGTGTACGATGGGCGGTGTCTCCACTGACAGCGGCGGAGACACCTACCAATAAATATTAATTAGTTGTGAAAACGGACACTATCAGCAGCTAGATGTCGCTAAAGTAAAGTATGTCACAACAAAAAACAGCAATATTGAAAAATTGTCTTCGTTTTGTAGCAGATTGACAAAAAAATACTGCATGTGTTAAAAATAAAAAATAAAACGTTCCAAAAATTTAAAGAATCATAAAATTTAAAAATTTCAAAAACAACACAAAATAAAATATACAGATTTTACCTTGTATTACATTCAAAGATGAAACAAAAACGTAAGGAACTTCTATCTTAACGGGGGTCGCTCGACCGCATTTCTTTTTTTTTTAATTTTTCGAATAACATTTTTTTATTTAATAATTAATAACATTAAATGTAATTTTGTGGGTATTTTGAAAAAAAGATTTGAATGATCACTTTACTGAGGTGGTAACGCTGGCTTAAAAAAGATAAATCACACGTACACGAATGTACATCAGTTTTTTTTCATTTTGCCCTTAAGAAAATGATAGAAACCCTGATTTATGAACCCATCAGCAATGTCGGTCATATGATGCATCAAATGACCGACACTGCTCTTGCTGGGTTAAAGAAAAATGGCTTAATCATTTACAACACATTATACTGTCATGGAAGCACTAACGATGTTAATACTGCAAAAAGGTTTTTCGATAATCCCGAAACTGCACAGCTGGTTTGCTAAATGTCATCGTTATTATTGTTAGAAATGTATTAACTAAATTTTAGAAAAACATTTTTGTAAGAACTTGAAATAATAATAAACATAATTGCATGTGGAATAAGGTACTGATCTATTAGTGTATTTATTTGAATGAAAATGTATAAATGTATCTATTGCTACAATATTTTTCTTCATTTAGATGTGTTCTATTATCATTTAAATTGTTGGAAAATGTCAAACTAGTTTCCTATATATTGATAGCAAAATATTTTCTGTCTATTGAAAGGGCAAATGCATGAAAAATGCAGATTTGTTATAAACTGTTGGAAAGGAAATTTTGTCGTCTACTTAAATTTATGCACATACATATATCAATGCCAAGGCGAATCCATTACAGGTGCCCGCATAGCAATTCGCTTCAGCATTTTTCCACAATTTTATCTTCTGAGTTGTCAAAGCTGATAGCAAACGACAACATGTATGTATGACGTCTCGAGAGAAAATGTTGAAGCGAATTGAATTGCGACCCCCTGTACTTGATTCGCCTTGATCAATTCCATTAAAATTTTTTAATGACTTTTTGAACAAAATGATCGTAACTTATGGTAACAGAGGGTTGCTGGTCTTACCAAAGTTTCCCACTTTGTTGATAACGCTTTCTTGTAGATTAATAAAGGGATAAGTAGAATAGGTAATCTACAATATTATAGTCCCTCAGCGCAAGGGGAATTATAATATGTGTGGTAAGAGAATTTAAGATGAAGGGAACGAATTCAGGAATTTTCCTTCAACAATAAATTTTATTTATTGTTACCTTAAAGTTTGGCCAATTTAATTATTACGGGGTAGCTAGTCGCACTGATGTGGGACGTGTTTTCGGTAAGTATAACTTAAATATTAGGTGTAAGTACATGGGTAAGTATTCATAGTATAAAAGCATTTCAAGTATAATAGGCTTTTTACACTTACTCACATCTTTCATCATTTTGGCAAGATGTTAACATCTTCCTATACAAATTCTATATGAAAAAAAACTCATCTTTACAAGATGTTCATTTCTCATTTCGCCGTATTCAACATCTTTCGATTAGTTTTATGTCATCACTAAAAAGAAGTTAAAAAAATGATAAAAATTCATATCATCACTAGAAAATATACAAGTGTCAAAAATTTTTCCAATGAGCGTGAACAAACAATGTAATTAAATTAAACATAATATAAAATTAGTAATGCAATACTTTTATTTTTAGTAAAAAAGACTAAAGTAATGTTTTTTAGTTTGAGTGCGTAATGTTTTTTAGTTTGCTCAAACACGTGAAATAATATTTGACAGATGAAAGATGTTGAAAATGTAAAGTAAACAGCTTTTTTCAATTTTCAACATCTTCAACACACATCTCAAAGATGTGAGTAAATGTAAATCCGCTATAAAGGCAAGTACTTTATTCAATTTTAGGACTTCAATTCATACTACTAAGATAATATATTTGAAACTCATTTTAGGTGTAGAAATATTGCTAAAATAAGAAAATGAAATTGTAGATGTACGCACGTAACGATCAAACTTCAACTTGAATACCTCAAAGATGATGAGAAATATACCTAAAATATTTCAATTGCTAGAAGTATAGTATAATTTTAATTGAAATTAAAAATAAATTATATAAAATTTACCTTTAAAAACATTATTTTTTTAGTATTATCACTCTGGCAACACTATTTCTCTCTAGGATGTCTAGGTTTTTTGCAGAAATAACGTCCACTAGTTTGCCAACAAAATCTTGTTAATAGATTCTTATTGGACTTCCGGCAAAATTTTTCGCACACCCATGTATCCAAAAATTATTTTAAAAAAGGTCAATTTTCGATCCCTGCCAGCTGTAGCATACTTTTCACATATTATTAAACAGTTGTCTTTTGATATTAGTAACAATAAGAACATAGCTTGTAGCAAAATTTTTTGCAAGCTTAAAAGCAATGCAAACGCATTTTTCTTCAAAAATTACCGTCTTTTTAGTTTACTTTACGGTTTATTAGATATTTTACCTTAGCGTTATTTAAAATTTTATAAAAAAGCAATTGGTGGGATTTAAATTAAAATGGGTTATTTAACAAAAAAAATTTATAGGCAAAAAAACAAAAAAGTCGGGGCAAAAATGTGGAAAAAAAAGATTGTAAGAGAATATCTATTAAGTCGTGAAAGATATCATAACTTCTTTACACATTTTTGCTTTGGCTTAATAAGCGAAATCTAAAAGGCTCAAAATCTTTAAAATGGAATTAAGTCCCCGACTATGGCTCACAACATTTGTTCATTTAATGTTGTATTTTTTGCAAAGTGATATGGTTTACAACTATTGTGGCCAGTGTGGTCAAAATCTTACAACACCTAATTAAGTGTTGTCTTGTTGATATTACAAGTTAAATTGCGAAAAAAAAATTATAAAATATATGTGTGTATATGTTCTGCAAAAATATAAAAAAACAATTAATTATTAAAACAAGTAAGAGTGCTATATTCGGCTGGGCCGAATCTTAAATACCCTTCACAATGGTACATACATTCTGATTGATTTTTGGTGCGAAAAGTTGTTTTATTTGGCTTTTAAAGCCGATTTCTTGAAATATCGGGAGACGCTATATCTCGATTATATATGGGCCGATTTTTTCTGAATTTCAATATCAGATCCACTACCGGGATTTAACACAGGCTGCAAAACTTTTATTTAAATAGTTCTTAATATGCTCAAGTTCAACCACTGGGTGACACCAATTTTTTTTAATATCAATGAAATAAAGAAAAGCAAAATGTATTTCTTAATTATTTATCAGTTAACTTTATAGTAAAATTTATTTAAAAAAAAATTGCATATAATTGCATTATTTTTGAATTATAATGCTAAACATTGCCATTAAGTGTGATTTTCTTTTCAATTTACTTACGTATGTGGGTACATGCATACGTATGTATGTATCTATAATAGAAAACGCTAAAATAAATTCTTTATTATTGAATATTTTCAGTGTGTTCCATAAAACAATGATTATATACATACATACATACATATTTACATTGCTTGCTTTTACAAAATTATTTTTTTCTTGTGCACGTTGTTGATGATCTGCTGCGTATCATCATACACATGTAAGTGTGTATGTACATATGTAAGTACGTAGGGAATCCCAAAATGATTTTTTGTGTGAATGAATTTGAAGACGCAATTGTTTAAAAGAATTTCATTGCGTACCCTTTTTTCAACAATTCTTTATATCACTTTCATTTTCAAGCTCGTGTATATATACATACACATTTTTACACCAAAGCAAAAAAATTGTTTATGCTAACATACTTGCTTGCATACATACATATGTAGATACATACATACCTACATACATACAAACGTATCTACATACATACCTACATACATACATTCATACATGATCGCAAATATTTTCGAATTTTGCTTTTAAACATTATATACATATGTATGTATGTACCATTATGATCGATTTTTGGTACCAAAAGTTGGGTGCATATGGGCCGATGTCCAAAAATTTTCTAAATTTTGCCCCTAAACAGCCTGTATGTACCATTCCGACAAATTTTTAGTGCAAAAAACTGTTTCGTTTAGCTTCCAGGCCCGACTTCTTGAGATATCGGAAGGCGCTATATCTCGAACATATATGGGCCGATGACAAAAAGATTTCCAGTTTTGCTTCTTACTAACCTATATGTATCATTCTGATTGATTTTTGGTGCCAAAAGTTGTTTTATTTAGCTTATAGAGCCGATTTCTTGAAAAATCGGGAGACGCTATATCTCAGATATATATAGACCGATTGCAGACATTTTCAAATTTTGCTTTTAAACACCTTATATGTACCATTCTGATCGATTTTTGGTACCAAAAGTTGTTTTATTTGGCTTTTAGAGCCGACTTCTTGAGAAAACTTGAGGCGCTATATCTCGAGTGTATATGGGCCGATGTCCAAAATTTTCCACGTTTGCCTCGAAATGGTCTATATGTACCATTCTGATTGATTTTTAGTGCCAAAAATTGCTTTATTTGGCTTAAAGAGCGGATTTCTTGAAAAATCAGGAGCCGCTATATCTCAGATATGTATGGACCGATTTCAAAACTTTTCCAATTTTGCTTTTAAACACCTTATATGTTCCATTCTAATTGATTTTTAATACCAAAAGTTGTTTTATTTGGCTTTTAGAGCCGACTTCTTGAGAAAACGGGAGGCGCTATATCTCGAGTGTATATGGGCCGATGTGGAAAAATTTTCCACTTTTGCCTCTAAATAGCCTATACATATATACCATTTTGATTGATCTTCGGTGCCAAAAGTTGTCTTATTTGGTTTATAAAGCCGATTTCTTTAAAAATCGGGAGACGCTATATCTCGGATATATATGGGCCGATTTCAAAAATTCCTTCATTTCTAGGATTTAATGGGCACTAAAAATGATATGGTTTAGTTTTTAAGAAAAAATTTTTTTTCAAAAATCTGAATACAAAAATTGCACAAAATACCCCTCAAAACCCGGTTTTTTGAATATATCTCGGCTATCCGTGGACCTATCTTACTGAATTTCAATAGCAGACCCACTACCGGGGTTTAACACGTTTTAGCGAAAGAATGAGGTTTCTATCTCAAACCGTTTTCTCAGAAACGGTATTTCAACGACTACAGACGGACAGACGGACATCGCTCAATCGTAATCGCTATTGATGCTGATCCAGAATATATATACTTTATGGGGTCTTAGATGGATATTTCAATGCGTTACAAACGGAATCACAAACTTATATATACCCTTACACATTTATGTGAAGGGTATAAAAATAATTAAAAAAAAGAGTTGCAGTGCATTTAAACTGCAATGTACAATTTTTTGGTCATTTCATTTTTATAACCAAATTAAACATCAACATTTACATACATTTTGTTTGCATTTTTCTAAGAAAAACGTTTTTCATTTTTACCAATGCATTTCTTCGCGGTAGTTGCGGTGTTATATGAAATACAACACCAAAAAAATCCCCATGTCTAATGGTTGTAAACTTGACAATGAAATGTCAAGTTTTATTGTTTTTCGCTTGTGTTTGTGTAATGAAAACAACATACGCGTGCATTTTTCTGGAAGTGTGCCTTGGTAGTTTTTTGTATGCAGGCTTGTATTTTTGCGGAAAGATGCTCTACAAATGAAAAACAACTCTGTGACATACACAACACCTAGATGTTGTGAACCATAATCACAAAGAGAGTTGTAAGTTGTGTTGTAAATCCTACAACACAACATTTAGATGTTTTGAACCATAATCGGGGGGTAAAAAACACATTATACTAAAAATGTAACTGCTTATCTACGACTGTTCCAAATTTCTCAAATTTCCATTCAATAATTTAGAAGTTCCAGACGTTTTACCCCTTTTTTTCGATTGACACACTGTGTGTTGTAGGGGTAGATTGTGATGAGCACGGTGTTGTGGTTGTTATTAAGGCGATTCCATTACAGGTGCCCGCATACCAATTCGCTTCAGCATTTTTCCACGATTTTATCTTCTGAGTTGTCAAAGCCACCTATACTTGATTCGCCTTGGTTGTTGTAGTAGTTGGTGCGAATCATGATACAATTAACAAGGTAGCCTCGTCAGCTAAACCGTTAATCAACTGACTACTTTAGGTTGTCAAGAGATTGCAGAGATGAAAGGCAGCCAAAACGAGATAGCTAATCCGCGTAAGCTCAGTGCATCTCTCTTCTGCAAATGTAGAAGTGGCGTCTTTTTGACAGTTTGCATAAGTTGTACAAAAACAAAATGTATGTTATTTTTATTGAAGTTGTTCTTATTGTAGCGAAAAGGCTACCTAGTTAGTTGTATCATGGTGCGAATGTTGGTTAAGTACAAGACGAATCGAGTATAGGTGGTCGGATGTTGTTATACCTTGCCGATACAACAACAAATACTAAAAACAACATTAAGTCGAAAACTGCCAGGTGTCCCCATACAACGTGAAGTAACAATTAGCTATAACCCTCGTATGTATTTACATATGCTAAAACCCAAGGCGAATTAAGTTCGCCTTGCTAAAACCAAGGCGAATCAAGTACAGGTGGTCGCAATTCAATTCGCTTCAACATTTTCTCTCGAGACGTCATACATTTTGTTGTCGTTTGCTATCAGCTTTGACAACTCAGAAGATAAAATCGTGGAAAAATGCTGAAGCGAATTGGTATGCGGGCACCTGTAATGGATTCGCCTTGGCTAAAACCAACACCAACTCGAAAACTACCAGGTGTCCCTATACAACGTAAAGTAAAAATTAGCCGTAACCACCAAATTGTAAGAGACAGAGAGATAAAATGTGCACAATATATGTATTCACATATGCCCTACAACATGATATAACTAACACGGTAAAATTTTCCCTACAATAAGAACAACTTCAATAAAAATAACATGCATTTTGTTTTTGTACAACTTCTGTAAACTGTCAAAAAGCCGCCGCTTCTACATTTATAGAAGAGAGATAACAGAGCTTACATTGATTTGGTGTTACGTTTTCGCTGCCTTTCATCTCTGCTTTCTCTTGACAACCTAAAGTAGTTAGATGATTAACGGTTTACCTGATGAGGCTACCTTATTAGTTCTATTAGGCCCTACCATGATACAATTAACAAGGTAGCCTCGTCAGCTAAACCGTTAATCAACTGACTACTTTAGCTTGTCAAGAGATTGCAGAGATGAAAGGCAGCCGAAACGAGATAGCTAATCCGCGTAAGCTCAGTGCATCTCTCTTCTGTAAATGTAGAAATGGCGTCTTTTTGACAGCTTGCATAAGTTGTACAAAAACAAAATGCATGTTATTTTTATTGAAGTTGTTCTTATTGTAGCGAAAAGGCTACCTTGTTAGTTGTATCATGGGCCCTACAATAACAAATGCTAAAAACAGCAACAAGTCAAAAACTACCAGGTATCCCTATGCAACGTAATAGCGGATTTACATTTACTCACATCTTTGAGATGTGTGATGCAGATGTTGAAAATTGAAAAAAGCTGTTTACCATAGATTTTCAACATCTTTCATCTGTCAAATATTATTTCACGTGTTTGAGCAAACTTAAAAACATTACACACACAAACTAAAAAACATTATTTTAGTCTTTTTTACTAAAAATTACTAATTTTATGTTTAATTATGTTTAATTTAATTAAAATTTAATTACATTGTTTGTTCACGCGCATTGTAAAAATTGTTGACACTTGTATATTTTCTAGTGATGATATGAATTTTTATCATTTTTTTAACTTCTTTTTAGTGATGACATTAAAATAATCGAAAGATGTTAAATACGGCGAAATGAGAAATGAACATCTTGCAAGGCGAATCCATTACAGGTGCCCGCATACCAATTCGCTTCAGCATTTTTCCACGATTTTATCTTCTGAGTTGTCAAAGCCGATAGAAAACGACAGCAAAACTTGTGACGTCTCGAGAGAAAATGTTGAAGCGAATTGAATTGCGACCACCTGTAGTTGATTCGCCTTGACATCTTGTAAAGATGTTGAGAGATGTTGAGTTTTTTTCATATAGAATTTGTATAGGAAGATGTTAACATCTTGCCAAAATGATGAGAGATGTTAGATGTGAGTAAGTGTAAAAGGCCTATAAAGTAACAATGAAGGTAGATTTACTAGGTACAAGCACTAGCAGAACATAAAAAATACACGCGAGTTGTTGGTAGAAAAATAACTGCATACTGTCAAATTCTTCTCTCATTTGTTTTTACTTTTTTATGGAATAAAAGAAGCAACATCACTGGCTTATTTTACTTTTTCTTCAATAGTAGCTACAAAATCACTTGCACATTTCTTAGAAATCAGAGCACGTTAAACGGCTTGTAAACAAACTTTTGACACTAAGCAGTTAATAAGCAATGAGCAGCTGTTTTAGTGCTTTTACCTGTTTAATCTGCCTTGGTAACAATTAACCGTTACTCTCGAACCGTGAGAGGCAGAGGCAAATTATGAAATTTGCAAAATATATGTATTCACACATGCTCCACAACAACAAATGCTAAAAACAACAACAACCCTAAAAATACCAGGTGTCCCTTTGCAACGTAAAGTAATAGTTACCTATAACCCTCGAACCGTAAGAGATAGAGCCGAAATTCGCACAGTGTGTGTATATCCAGATGCCTAACAACAACAAGTCGAAAACTACTAGGTGTCTTCCCACAACGCAAAGCATGATACTATTAACAAGGTAATCTTTTCGATACAATAAGAACAACTTCAATAAAAATAACATGCATTTTGTTTTTGTATAACTTATGCAAACTGTCAAAAAGACGCCACTTCTACATTTAAGGCCGTGTCAGATAAAACTTTGTTGCTTTGCGTGACGTTTATAACTTTGGAAGAAAAGCGTAAAACAAAAAGTGTATGTCACAATAAAAACTTTGACAAGACCCGCGCATTGTTTGTTTATCAATAAAATATTGAAGTTGTATATTTTATACATGTACTTATTATATATGTACTTATTTGTATTTTTGTTTATTATATTTTTCAAATGAATTTATTCATTAAATTTATAAAATTTATTTATTTATTTGGAATTTTTTTTGATTTCTGTTGACGCCAAGAAAAAATAAAAGAAAATGAAAGCAGCTAATTGTCAAAGCGCGCAAAAAGATGAAAGATGCCCAACTTTTTGCTTTGCTTTGCGTCAAATAAAATTTATGTGACAAGTGCCATATAAACACGTACATTTATCTTAAATGCCAAAGCGTGTATGTAGCGCAACGCGAAGCAAAAGTTTTATCTGACACGGCCTTTACAGAAGAGATATGAACAAAGCTTACGCGGATTTGCTATCTTGTTTTGGCTGCCTTTCATCTCTGCATTCTCTTGACAAGCTACAGTAGTCAGATGATTAACGGGTTAGCTGACGAGGCTACCTTGTTAATTGTATCATGACGCAAAGTAACAATTAAACGTAACTCTCAAGACGTAGACGTAACTCTCAAGCTGTAAGAGAAAGAAAGATGAAATTTATACAATATGTATTCACATATGCCATTCCACACGTACATTACACATACTTACGGAACCCTAAATGTGTGAGCCAGCCTCGTACTTGACTGAATTAATTTTTTTAATTAATTTTTTTTTTAATTTTTTAATTATAAGAAGACGAAATTAGCAAGCGGTTTTTAGCGATAATATAATTGCATTTCGTTTTTATTTTTTAACGATTTTTTACACTTTAAATCAGTTTTTATTATTTCTAAACATGATACAATTAACAAGGTAGCCTCGTCAGCTAAACCGTTAATCATCTGACTACTTTATGTTGTCAAGAGATTGCAGAGATGAACGGCAGTCAAAACGAGGTAGCAAATCCGCGTAAGCTTAGTGCATCTCTCTTCTGTAAATGTAGAAGTGGCGTCTTTTTGACAGTTTGCATAAGTTGTACAAAAACAAAATGCATGTTATTTTTATTGAAGTTGTTGTTATTGTAGCGAAAAGGCTACCTTGTTAGTTGTATCATGTTTCTAAATAGTTTTTTATATTTCTGTACGCAGAAAGAATGCGACACGTCTGCACTGCGTTATGCTTTAGAATTTTTAAATTTGTTTCCGCAGGTTTTGTTATTATCCCGCACGCAAACTTCGTGCAAGTGAGAGAGCTTTTGAGAAATATACTCAAACGCATTTTCTTCGTGTTTGCTTGGGAAAGTAGTTAAACAATCACAGGGCGAATTAAGTACAGGTGGTCGCAATTCAGTTCGCTTCAACATTTTCTCTCGAGACGTCACAAGTTTTGTTGTCGTTTTCTATCGGCTTTGACAACTCAGAAGAAAAAATCGTGGAAAAATGCTGAAGCGAATTGGTATGCGGGCACCTGTAATGGATTCGCCTTGAACAATCAGCTGTTGCAAAAAGTATTCAATCAGATGTTTTTATTTTATTTTTTTTTAACGAACACAAAACTGCGAAGCTTTTAGCTTGTCTGCAGAAACACCCAAAGCCTTCGGCAGGAATCGAACCTGCGACCTCGGGGACGCTTAGTAGGACTCTCTACCAATTCATCCATCGAGGCGCTCGATGACAATGACAAACAAAGAAGTTAATCAGAAACAGCCAACACAACAAACATTTTGATGTTTTTACTTAGTATTTCATATAATAGTACCTGCAAAGAACTTTTAAATATAAATACGTGGAAAAAACATTTCAGTTTCCCAAAATGTGCCAATATACGAGCTGTCTTTATGTTGCTGCTTCGTATAATTTTTTTCATGTCATCGTTATTTTAATGCTATTAGATGGCTGCCCGCCACAGAATACAACCAGAAGGGTCACCAGCTCTGCCGGACTACAAAAATTACCAATTTTCTGTAAAATTTAATGAAAGTGGCAGACTTGCTGTGCTCGAGCATCCAGTGAAGGACAGCAAACATGAAAATATTTATATAGCTTTCTCTGTTAGTAGACTTTGCATTTGTTTTCATTTTGATTTTTGGTTAGTAAAATTCAGTGCAAATCTAATGCACACAAAACAGCTTTACAAGCGCACAAATAATAATTATTTGTATAAGTATTTTTAAGTTTATTCTTTAGCTGGTGAGGCCTAAATTCTTCTTATGTCAATAAAAATGCATTTGCTTTTTATTACATATTTTGTCCCTACGTTTCGTGAATTTTATGTTCAGAAGAGAAACGAATCTAATATTGATGTTGTGCTTTCTCTTTTTGGTCTGTCTGTGCTGCTCGCAGCGGCTGTGTAGAGTTTTTGTATATTTATTAATTTCCCAAGTATGCAAGCTTTGGGTAAAAGAGAATTAAAAAAAGATCTGTCTTTCAATTGACGAAGTGTAAAAGAGCACAACGCTTTGGACATACCAAGGCCCATGATACAACTAACAAGCCTTTTCGCTACAATAAGAACAACTTCCATAAAAATAACATGCATTTTGTTTTTGTCATGATACAATTAACAAGGTAGCCTCGTCAGCTAAACCGTTAATCAACTGACTACTTTAGGTTGTCAAAAGATTGCAGAGATGAAAGGCAGCCGAAACGAGATAGCTAATCCGCGTAAGCTCAGTGCATCTCTCTTCTGTAAATGTAGAAGTGGCGTCTTTTTGACAGTTTGCATAAGTTGTACAAAAACAAAATGCATGTTATTTTTATTGAAGTTGTTCTTATTGTAGCGAAAAGGCTACCTTGTTAATTGTATCATGGTTTTTGTACAACTTATGCAAACTGTCAAAAAGACGCCACTTCTACATTTACAGAAGAGAGATGCACTGAGCTTACGCGGATTAGCTATCTCGTTTTGGCTGCCTTTCATCTCTGCAATCTCTTGACAACCTAAAGTAGTCAGATGATTAACGGTTTAGCTGACGAGGCTACCTTGTTAATTGTATCATGCCAAGGCCTATTTATCAGGTCAATGCAACTTTACACAAAGAAAAAACCTAGTTGTATATCACTCAATACACAAATGGGCCTCTAGGGTCCACCTATCAATTTCTTCGGGGACCGGACCTAATGTAGGTGAAAGAAGAGTTATTTACCTTTAATTTGATGTATAATTTACATAGCCCAGAAGTTTTTGCTAGAACAAAGTATTGATTTTAAAAAAATTTTCTGCATCACTCAATACACAAATGGGCCTCTGGGGTCCACCTATCGATTTCTTCGGGGACCGGATCTAATGTAGGTGAAAGAAGAGTTATTTACCTTTAATTTTTTTTAAAATCAATACTTTGTTCTAGCAAAAACTTCTGGGCTATGTAAATTATACATCAAATTAAAGGTAAATAACTCCTCTTTCACCTACATTAGGTCCGGTCCCCGAAGAAATTGATAGGTGGACCCTAGAGGCCCATTTGTGTTTTGTTATAAATTCAACTGTATTGCAATTTAGCGGCTTTTTTAGAATATGTATAATGGCTTATAATTTAAGGTAGAACATAATCTATGCAATGAACAATTTTTTTTTTTATTAATTTTCATCATTTCATTAATTAACAATCAATTGAAAATGGTTAATATTTTACATAATTTAGTTTGATAAAGTAGTTTGTTAACTTCCAAATTCTCTCAAAATCCTCTCCCATGAAATATGCACATAGAAACCAAGAAGAAGAGTGAATTTTGTAGATTTTGCCGGAAAAAAGCACTAAAGTAATACTTTTTACAGTTGGTAGCACAGTCAGTATTTTCCCATCCGCAAACAGTGGGAGAATTAGTTTTCCTTTCTGTAAAATTTGAGTAGTTTGTTATGTCTCTCTGCAAAATTTGAGTAGTTTGTTATGTCTTTCTGCAAAATTTGAGTAGTTTGTTAACTTTTAGTTTGTTATCTTCTCGTCCGTCGCGTATGTTACTTTCATTGCACAAACACAAGCGAAAAACAATAAATTTTGACATTTAACTGTCAAGCTCTACCACCAAACGACATGGAGATTTTTTTGGTGTTGTATTTCATTACAGGTGCCAGCACCCCAGTGAATTGGGGTGCGGGCACCTGTAATGGATTCACCTTGATATAAATATTTAAAACAAAATGCCTATTTGAACAGGTAAACAGTCGACGGCGAATTCAAACTTTGATAACTAAAATCCCATTACACTAACTGGTCTCCACTAGCCATGGACTTGTTATGACCATGATGTCGAACATGGATTATGAAGGATGAAGACAGCTCACGTTCATGTTTCGGCCATGCTCGGGTAGGGATGCTTCAACATATGCCCGAGCATTGATGTTCCATGAAGTTAGACATGAAATTTCATTTTCTGTTTGACAGCCTAGCTCTCGTTACAAAGTCCACAGGAAAGAGATAAAAAATTACTGAAAAATATAAATAATGATTTTACAGATTTAATAATACAAAATTGAGTGGATATAAACATAAAAAACTGAAATAAACCAAAAAAATTGTACGTCCAAAAATTAATGTATAAAAACATGAGCGAATTAATACCGTTGCTCTGATGGCGTCATGCTCAAGTTGATTGTTGGTGACAAGGCGAATCCATTGCAGGTGCCCGCATACAAATTCGCTTCAGCATTTTTTTACGATTTTATCTTCTGAGTTGTCAAAGCCGATAGAAAACGACAACAAAACTTGTGACGTCTAGAGAGAAAATGTTGAAGCGAATTGAATTGCGACCACCTATACTTGATTAGCTTTGGTTGGCGAAGACGTCGAGTTACAAAAGTCATTTGTTTGTTTGTGTGTTGTGCACCGAACTCTAATACAACAAGGCGAATCCATTACAGGTGCCCAATTCGCTTCTACATTTTTCAACGATTTTATCTTCTGAGTTGTCAAAGCTGATAGCAAACGACATTTTTGCCTCACTTCCCTTAGACTAGATTGAAATTGTAAAATTAAAAATGTGTTATAAAATTTTCGTAGTTGTAAACACATGCTCTCATCTTTTACAAGGTTGAATCTCAATTGTCTTATATAAATTTGAATGCAAATATATATATATCTGAAACATAATAATTTTACTATTTTCCCGCTGTACAAAAAGGGGCCGTTTTAATGCGGAAATATAAAAAGGGGGATAAAAAGAGGCCATACAGTCAAAAATGGAGTAATATGCGAATTTTGTCGCTAAACGGTAACGCTGGATGTATATGATAGTATCAGTTGTGAAAGTGCCGCTGTTGGATACGTTATTGAGAAGTTCTGTTAACTCGCTGCAAGTAAATACATATAAGTAAGTTGATGAAAACGTTAAGGGTCTTGTTCATAATAAATATTTTAGATTTATTAAACTCTTATTTGACAAATTTTGCATACAAATGTGTCAAATAAGAGCCTTATAAGGCTGAAATATTTTTTGCGAATGGGTGTAAATTTTTTATATAGTCATCATTCAATTTGTGAGACGGTAGTGTGTAAAATAATTTTGAGCGAACTTGGAGTCAGAAATAATACTAATTCATTATGTCAAAAATGAGGCTGTTAGATAATATGTATGTACATAAATTCCTGCTAAACATTCTTTTTGATAAAAAAAAACACTTAGCTTTTTGCACAGAAACCTATTCTTACCTCTGCAAAATCTGCTTTAGGTTGTCTTAAGCACTTCAAACAATATGACCTCTGTACAAATTTAGAGGTCATTTGTGTTAATTATCATTAGCCTTTGTTGAAGACAGTGATGGTAAACACTTGATGAAAATGATAAGTATACATACATATGTAGTTCAAAAATAGCTATCATTTATTATATTTATTTAATAAAAATTTTAGCAATAAATCGCCATTATTGAACAAATCTAGTTTACCGATATACATACATATATCCAAAATTAATACAATTTTGTAGGGCGACCAAATATTTAAAAATAAATGGTAAGAGTAAGTTTTATGAGAGTTGCGGGATTAGATATGTATGTATAGTTTTCATGTGTGTGAGATTTTCACAAAATGTTCAATTTATATTTCTGTATTATTATGTATATATTTATATACATATAAAAGAAAAATAAACACTAATAAAATATTTCAAGTGAAAAAATTGTTGGAGAGGCTCAGTGGGCATTTAAGGTTGTCATATGTTTGTCTTATTTTCAACTGAACTTGTATAAATCTTACTGGGTATAGTAAATTAGAATAAACGTTTTTTTTTTAATTTTTCTTCCAACTACGCACAGGGATGAAACAATATGAATATGTACCAAGTAATTTTACCACCCATACTTTTCGTACCAAGTACATATGTATCGGTCAAAAAATACTCGTATCAGTCAATGAGAGTGTACTTGCATAGTTGGTGTTAAAAAATAAATCGATAAGGTCGGCTTTAGTATAATGGCACCAATTGCCGTAATATGAAAAAGTGTGCTGTCAGATGCTTACAGATTTTGTATACGAAGCCGGTGTTGGTTATACCATGGAGGAAAAAATCCCTTAACAGATTGTCAAGAACACATTTTGCATACCTATGAAAAAATTTATTGAATTAAATGTAAAAAAATACGACTTTGGATGCTTGAAACCGTTTATGAATTTGCGATTTTATGTTTTGTGCAAACACTTTCCTCTAGCAGCACTGTTTCACCAACATATTGTCTTTGACTTCAGTTTTGGGAAGTCCACGATCCCCTCTACAAACCTATAAAACTCATTTCTTTCAAAGCCTAGCACCTTTTTCTAAAGTTTCCTCAATCATTATCATGACAAACTAATGTGCCTCAATACGACAGTAAAAATATAATAGTTGTTTGTGCTTCACAAATTTAATAACTTTTGGTTACCAAACCATGAGCACATGGCCCTACCACAGCGCAGATTTTAAGAACATAAAAAATACACGAGATTTGTTGGTAGAAAAATTACAGGCCTCTGTCAAATTCTTTCATTTGTTTTGTTAAACTGGTTTGTGGGTGTATGCAAAAAAAGAAATTACACAAATTTCATAAAATAAATTTATTTAAACCACTTAAAAATTTTTACTTTAGTTTTTTATAATTATTTTTGTATTAAGTTTATATCAGGCTCAAGTTCTTTCTATATTATTTTTGTGATTGATATTTATTAAATAAGACAAAGACATTTAGCAGGGTAGGCAACTAGTTGTTTCGAAGCCGCCACTCTCTCGTCAGCACCTGTCCTTGAACTCAGGGGCTCATGTTGCTAAAGCGACAACCATACCACTCAGTTGTATACTTTGTCTAAATTTTTCATTATATCAAACACCAATTCTATTTTATTTTTATATTTATCATGGCATATTTACCGGGTGAGAGTTTCTCCCACAAAAGTTGTCTGTCACTGTTTGCAACACACATACATACACATGCGATTTATTATTTAATTGTTTTATGAAAAATCAAACCTATAGGAAAAGCGTAAATTTTTAATATGAAACTACATCTATACATCTAAAATCCCACTCTCATCAACAAGCGGCGATGGCTGAATGGAAGTGTAAGCTGCTTTCTTCCTGCACGTCGCTGGTTCGCAAATATCGAATGTAGCTCATAGTAGGGGCCTGAGTTTATTTTCATTGAAATCCGCTTTTAAGGCAAGAAAATGTATGTCGGTTGTATACATATATGTATGTACATATATACATATAGACCAAACAAAAGAATTTTGTTTGATATTTTGTGTTCCGCTTTAGAAACACTATGAATATGACGACATAATTCTTGCTGGAGTCTTAAATTCCAATACTTACAGAATACATCCTTATTGAAAATAGGTCATTGGCTTAGCACCTACAATCTGCCGCTCCAACACACTACACGCCGCACTGTGTTGCGGCTAGTGGAAAAGTAACTTTTTTCCGATTATTTTTTCAGTGTTTTTAATGATGCAATTTTGTCACGGACATTCCAAGTAAACAAAAAAGCACATAAAGCTTATTTTTATGTTGGCCTGTTGATTTTCAATTGATTTTAGAAGTAAAATATACAAAATTTTCACGAAAAGGGGATTTCAGGGCTGTATTCAAAATGATCTCATTTGATTTTGGTGACAGATATTTTGATTCGGAAAGAAATCTGCCTTCGGACAAGTATCTTCTGTAAAAAAAAAAAGAATGTTGTTTGAGACATTTTCATATGCACCTTTTTTTAGAGCGAAAACCCGACTAAAGGTCAATTTTTCCTTAAAATTTGGGCTAGGTAAGCAATATCTAAAAAGTCCCAGAGAGTCCCAGTTCCAAACCACTACAGAAATGTTACATATTTTGTTTTCAACGAACTGTATTTTGTTTTCAACGAACAATCAGCTGCCCATACCTGCCCTCCTAGCGATTTTAGTATATCACTCTCAGTATTTATTTATTTATCCATAGAAATAGAAATATGCCTGTGTTATAAAATAGTAACTTCAAAGTTTTTTTTTATTCTACATATATTCTAGCACTCCACAAAAATGAGCATAACTCTCTTAAAACTGAAGCTATTGACTTCGGTATCAAATTAAAGCTTTTATTGCCACCTTTCAAATAAGAAATGAAATACATAGATTTTTGTTTTATATAAAATTTCAGAGTTATTCAACAAATATCGAAAAATCATGAAAATTTTACGTTTATAATTCTTGTTCGGACCACCCTATAATTTATTTAAAAAACTAATCATAGGGTATTTATCAGAAATAAAAAAAGAATTAAAATAAATTTTTTTTTAAATTTTTCGAACAATTTTTTTTTATTTTTGACTTGTTGAAAATTTGACCCAACAATTTTTTTCGGTCTAAATTTTTTTTCACTCATTCTGTTTGGGATTTCATTCTGACCAATCTGTAGAAGTTTCTCATGGATACAATTAAAATTACAGTTTAGGCAATATGATTTCCAAAAAATTCCGGTTTCGCAACACTTTCGCGCCGGCTAAACTTACGACAGGTATAGAAATACATCCGAGAAATTAGTGGTTGCCCCGTGAGGAACGATGATAGTTCTCAGTTACATGCTGATGAGCTAAATAGAACTTCCATAAACATAACCCTATCTCCAATTGATGAACGTGTACACAATTTCTGTAGCATAAATACTGATATTACAGGAACTGACTTCATTAATTTTCCATTTTCTTTTGTTAGCCAATCGAAGGTATTTCCTTGTTTCAGGCTATTTAATGAATGGTTTGTAACAAAATGCACCCGAAATTCGTAAATACACTGCCATTTCTCTTACGAATTTATTTAATACCATTATTATATCTTGCGTTTTTCTATCCAGTTGGAAAATTGAATAGATAATACCTCTACCTAAAGCTGAGTCAGAATTCAGGCTAATCTTATGCTACCTTATCTATAATTCTCGAGAAAATTCTGTGTATACAGATGGCGTTTATATCGGAAAACAATATATTGTCTGACAAGCATCAGGTTTTCAATCAAATCGTAACTGTGTTTCTCCTTTGCTTCATGTATCGGAGAATATCTGGCTCGAGCTTGGTACACTAGTTTCATAGTCCTACTTGATCGCTCTAAAGCATTTGATGCAGTTTACCACGAAATGCTTATAATGAAAATTATTTACTTCTTCAATTTTTCTTCGAACAGCAGTACGTCTTTTGTCGCTGTATCTGACTGATCGGTGGCAATCTGTTTTTACGAACCGTAACCAAACTTTCCCTGCTATCGCCAAGGCTCAATTTTTGTACGGTTCCAACTCCTCCACTTCAATATTCACATGTATGCAGACGAGGTACAAGTGCATTTAAATAGCCCTTTGCTATTTCTGTTGTTCAGAACATCGGGAAGCTTAATGTTGATTTGTCCAGAATTCATCGCTGGGTTTTCGCAAATGGACTCCTGCTGAATCCACTGAAATCCACATGCTTGATAATTAGCTATTGATACCGTTAACCACATTGGCATTTTTATAAATCGAAGTTGCGAATCCTGCTAAGAATCTCGGCATTACATTTAACAATAATTCAACTTGGTGGTCATGTCAACACGCTTGTAGATCAAACATACATATGTAAAGTTGAGGTCTTTGTGGTCAACTCAATGTCATACGACGTTGCATGTCAAATTTTATCTTATGGATTTAATTTATGGCTGTGAGCTTGCAAGTTGTGATTAGGCCAGTAAATTGTAACTAAATATGTTATACAACAATATCCTACGATTGCGAAAATTTTATCATGTCTTGTTTCTCTTCGAATCTTCACGGGTTTTTATATACATATGTATATATATATATACATATATATATATATTTCTTTGATGTCCTACTCAAGATTTAGATTCTTGTTTTTACACAAGATTTCCCAAAAAAAAAAAAAACTGAAAAATTGGCTAGAAATGTATTTTTTTTATTATTATTTTGGTTGTATTTTTTGTATTTTTCGCGAGGTGCAGCTAGAAGCATGTCAATTATTTAAAAACTTTAGGCCTTTGAATTACGATTATACGAATTTTGGACTGTAGTCTTGCAATAAAAATTTGCTGAATAAAATCGTAAAATATTTAAAAATTCAGTTTATAACAGCTAAATTTAATTACATGCATTTTCAATTTTAGGTGCAAAATGCCAATTAAGACTATTTTTGCTCGTCAAATTTTTGATTCTCGCGGTAATCCAACTGTAGAGGTAGATCTCACTACTGAATTGGGACTTTTCCGTGCTGCCGTTCCATCTGGTGCATCCACTGGCGTCCATGAAGCTTTGGAATTGCGTGATAATGACAAGAAGAGTTATCATGGCAAGAGTGTTTTGCAAGCCGTTGGTCATGTCAACAAATCTTTGGGGCCTGAACTCATCAAAGCTAATTTGGAAGTTACCGACCAGGAAGCCATAGACAACTTCATGTTAAAATTAGATGGTACCGAAAACAAAAGCAAATTCGGTGCTAATGCTATTTTGGGTATTTCTTTGGCAGTCTGCAAGGCTGGTGCTGCCAAGAAGGGAGTTCCTTTGTATAAACATATTGCGGAGTTGGCTGGCAACAAGGATATTATTTTGCCCGTACCTGCATTTAATGTCATTAATGGAGGTAGCCATGCTGGTAACAAATTAGCCATGCAAGAATTCATGATCTTGCCAACCGGCGCCAATAGCTTTACTGAAGCTATGAAGATCGGTTCTGAAGTCTATCATCACTTGAAGAAGGTAATAAAGGATAAATTTGGTTTGGATGCTACAGCCGTTGGTGATGAAGGTGGTTTTGCCCCAAACATTCAATCCAACAAGGAAGCCTTGTGTCTTATCAGCGATGCAATCGCTTTGGGTGGATATACAGGCAAAGTGGAAATTGGTATGGATGTTGCCGCTTCTGAATTCTTCAAGGATGGTGTTTACGACTTGGATTTTAAAAACCCCAACAGTGACAAAGCTAAATGGCTTGCTCCAGAAAAATTAGCCGATTTGTATCAAGAATTCATTAAGGAATTTCCTATTGTGTCCATTGAAGATCCCTTCGATCAAGATCATTGGGATGCCTGGGCCAAACTTACTGCCGCCACAAGCATTCAAATTGTTGGTGATGATTTAACAGTAACCAATCCAAAACGTATCCAGACTGCCGTTGAAAAGAAAGCTTGTAACTGCTTACTGTTGAAAGTAAATCAAATCGGTACGGTTACCGAATCCATCAAGGCTCATTTACTGGCTAAACAAAATGGATGGGGTACCATGGTTTCCCACCGTTCTGGCGAAACTGAAGATTCGTTCATTGCTGATTTGGTTGTTGGCTTATCAACTGGTCAAATCAAGACTGGTGCACCTTGTCGCTCTGAACGCTTGGCTAAATACAATCAAATTCTTCGCATCGAAGAAGAATTGGGTGCCGGAGCCAAATTTGCAGGCAAATCATTCAGAAAACCACAATAAATAACTAAGCCGAAATTTTTATGATACATTTATTCCAACTTCTGCAAAAATCTCCTTTTCGTCTAAGTAAAACTTATTGTTAACACCCATCCATATGTAAAATGTATCAATATTTAAGTTTTGTTCTAATTCTTGTTAATCACATATATGTATATTTGCATTAAATTTGGCCGGAGCCAAATTTGCAGGCAAATCATTTAGAAAACCACAATAAATAACTTAGCCCAAACATATATAAAATTTATCAATATTTAAGATTTGTTCTACTTCTTGTTAATCACACTTATATTTGCATTAATGGATTATAAAACTTATTTATTTTCATGTATAATGAAATTGCTAGCATTTGTATGATAGGTCTGTTCAATAACTGAAAATTGTTACGAAAGCGTTAATTAACTCAAAAAATTTGCAACGAGGGAGTAAAAAATTGAGACAAAAAGAATGGTAAATTTTTGCTAGTAAAATTTTTACTTGCAAGAACTTTTCAGTCAGGTTTTTTATATTTATAGCCACAAAATTAGTGTTCTGGAAATTAATCAAAAATGTAAGACTTTGTTAAGTTTAAGAAATTGTAGATTTCTAAAACGACAAATTGTATTATTACAACGACAGCAGATGACTTTGAACATCAGCGTCAGAAAAGTAGATATATTTACGGTTGAGTTCCTTGGTTCCGGCATGTAACGTTATGACGATAGATAATTCAATAATTTCAGAAATAAATTTGCAAATGAAATAAATTATTGGTTAATAAACTCCCCAAGTCTTCTATATTGTATATATAAAATTGGAACCTGACTGACTTACTGGGTCATCATCGCCCAGCCTTAACGGCTAAAGCTAGAGTAATCAAATTTCGTATGTGGGCAGCTCTTCTGATGTATGGATCCACTTAGGCGGGATTTTTGGAAATTCGCACGGGAAAGGGGTAAAAGAGGGTAAAATCGGTAATTCAATATCTCCGGACGTTGAACAGATAGCACAAAAATTCAAAAAGCACCCATAAGTATATTAAAAATAAACGGATAGGTGTCTGGTACTTTTTTGATATTTGAGTACTAAGGGGATAAAATGGGTAAAAGCTGAATTTTGGTACTTTTTTAATTGTATATATCTATGTAATGGATAGAAACTGGAAAAAACTGAATTTAATCCATTGAAAAATTATCGATATGAATTTGTCACTTTTTTCAAATTTGGACATTTAGGGGGTAAAAAATATATAAGTCTGTAATTCGATATCTCCGCACCTAATACAAGTACTGGAAAAATTCAAAAAGGTCCTAAAAGCCTACTAAAAATAATCGAAAAGGTGTGAGACAATTTTTTGAAATTCCAAATTTCAGGGGAATAAAAAGGGTAAAACAGAAATTTGGTACTTTTTTGAATTTTAAAGAGGGATGGGAGCAGGAAAGATGTTGGACAAGAATTACACTCCTAAGAACAAAATCTGGAGTAAATAATACAAGTCCTTAGTTTCTTAACATTAAGGGGGAAAAAGGGCAAAATCCGTAAATCTATATGTCCGCACCTAATGCAAGTACCGAAAAAATTCAAACAGAGTAACACTGCAGTTACACGACCAAGTTTTGCTATCAAGTTTTTTTCACATACTGCCTGTCAAATTTCAATAAAATTGATAGCTGTGACGTAGGCTGCACGCAATTTCATAACAATTCGTTTTCAAGATGCCGTCAAGAAGAAAATTAAAAATAGCTGCTTCATTAAAAGTACTATCAGAAATAAAGAAAATAAAAGAAGAAAAAAACCAGAGGGCAGAAGGGAAATACTGGGTGAAGCCCTTATTAGTAAGTAAATATTTAAAAATTATAATGAATGTAGATATGCTCTATAAATCGCAGCACATCATTATATATGTTGGTTTTGCACGTAAACATTTTTATTTCTATTTTTAAGCTTGAATCTGTTTAATTTTTATCACTTTTAATTGCAACTTTCAAACAAAACAAAAAATATTTGCAGAAAGAACGAAAAAAAATTTTTGTCAGCTGTTTTTTTTTATTGTGACTTGATGCTCTCTATGGAAAGCAAAAATTGTCATCAAGTTTGCATCAATTTTCAAAATTGTGTATTAGTAAATAAATTAAGTCAAGTACGAGGCTGGCTCGCACACTTAGGGTTCCGTACGTATGTATGTGTAATGTATGTATGGAATGGCGTATGTGAATACATATGTATATTTTATAAATTTCATCTCTCTGTTTTTACACATACTTTATGTTGTATGTGGACATCTAGTAATTTGCCACTTGTTGTTGTTTTTGTAATTTGTTGTTGTAAGGCATCTGGGAATACATATACTGCAAATTTCGGCTCTCTATCTCTTACGGTTTGAGAGTTATAGCTATTACTCTACGTTGTAAAGGGACACCTGGTGGTTTTACAGTTGTTGTTTTTAGCAAATGTTGTGGAGCATATGTGAATACACATATTGTGCAAATTGCATCCCTCTGTCTCTCATGGTTCGAGAGTAGCGGCTAGTTGTTACTTTACGTTGTATAAGGAGACCTGGTACTTTTCGACTTGTTGTTAATTTTAGCATTTGTTATTGTAGGCCATATGCGAGTAAATATATTGTGCACATTTTATCTCTCTGTCTCTTACAGTTTGAAAGTTACGGCTAATATTTTTTTACGTTGTATGGGGACACCTGGTAGTTTTCGACATATTGTTTTTAGCATTTGTTGTTGTAGCGCATATGTAAATACATATATTGTGCGAATTTCAGCTCTCTGTCTTACAGTTTAGCAGCTACGGCTAATTGTTACTTTAGGTTGTATAGGGACACCTGGTAGTTTTCAACTTGTTGTTGTCTTTAGCATTTGTTGTAAACATTATACAATTAACAAGGTAGCCTCGTCAGCTAAACCCTTAAACATCTGACTACTTTAAGTTGTCAAGAGATTGCAGAGATGAAAGGCAGCCAAAACGAGGTGGCAAGTCCGCGTAAGCTCAGTGCATCTCTCTTCTGTAAATGTAGAAGTGGCGTCTTTTTGACAGTTTGCATAAGTTGTACAAAAACAAGAAGAGATAGCTTTAGTATACATTTTATACGAAAAACAAATGCCATGTGCTGGTTGTCTAAACATGTGCACACATATATTCAAACTGTGAGTTAGCAAAAGTTTGTTTATTAAACATTTTTTGAGTTTGTTGTCTTCTTGTCCGCGAATCTGGCTAGGTTTTGACGATAGTCCCAAAATGTCGAGAAAAAATATCGATAGTTCATTACAAGTAAAATTATCGATAGTACTATCTATTTTTATTTTGTTGCTGTAGCATATTTACAGTTCTAATATTTTTAATAGATGATACAATGTCGTATTCAGATGCTTTTCGAAATATTGATAAAGGTTGTGAAAGGGAACTTTCTAATTATATACGACAAAGCGATAAAGTTTATGAACATCGTGAATCGCAGGCAACTGCAATGACTGTTGATTACACGGGGCAATGGGTCCTGTTAGCAGGACGGCGGCATTTAACATTGCAATGTTTAGTACAAGATCAGCAATTTCAATTAGTTCGCAAATGCAACACAAACTCCAAATATGAAGTATCGGCTGCTGAATTTGCAATATGTCCTCAGAGTAAAGAGTCATGTGCAATTGCAGTAAGTTGGTATTTTAGTTGTGAATATGTACTATATATATACGTATAAGCTAATTTTTATTGCAACAGACTAGTCAACGTATCGATATTGTCACTTGGGCAGCTGCTGAACCTCGTAACATTCATTCACTTTGCGGACATACACGTATGGTAACTGATATTGATTGGCATAGTAAAAACCCAAATCTTTTGGCCAGCTGTTCGATCGATACTTTTTCTCATATATGGGATTTAAGAGATTCTCGTAAACCAACTTTATCTCTTAGTGCAGTGTGCATGTGTAAGTATTGAATTCAAAACATTTCGTGTAGTGCATATGCATGTATTTTTATTTAAAGAATAAACATTTAGCGGGAATTCCCCTCAATTAATGGCGTACTACGCCTCTAGTGGAATCCAAAAAAATATTGGAGAGAACAATTATTGAGGATTAGTCATACATTTGACTGCTCTGCGGGCACCGTGAAACTGATAAAACTGATTGGAAGAAAATCAAGATTGGAGAAAAATTGAGTTGGGCCTTCAATACTACTTAGTCCTAACAAATCCATGATCAACCTTCAATATTTCCTCTCCTTAGCAGCACGTCCTTACAAAAAAAAAAAAAATCCGACGCCTCGAATAAGTTTTTTTTGATACATCATGAGGAAAAAGTTGTCTTTATTCTTTCACCTGTTTGTTACCTTTTGTGTTGTTACACCATAGATGAGAAATTGTTTTAACCCTGTCAAAGGACGGTTGTCAAGAACAAGTTTTGTTTACCTACGAAAAAATTTCAGAAATTAAATTAAAATAAAATGTTTTGGATGCTTCAAAACTGTTTATAAATCCGCGATTTTACGTTCTGCGCAAAAATTTTTATCTGGCAGCATTGTTTTAGTTTTTGCAGACTTAACAAACATAACATAACAAAAAATTTTGAAAATCGATTAATAGTTCGCATAGTTCTTCATGTATTAATATTTCAAATTTCCAACTTTTTTGGCTAAAAAAAAAACGAATTTATATAACCTCAAATACCAAACAAATAGACATAGATGGGCCTTTTTCAGTACCAGTACTTTTTCAGTATTTTATTTTTTTTACTGATTACTGGAAAAAAATCAGTATTCAGTAAATTTTACTGGTTACTGAAAAGAGAATTCAATATTCAGTAAATTTTACTGATTATTGAAAAAAAATTCAGTATTCAGTAAACTTTACTGGTTACTGAAAAAAAAACAGTATTCATTAAATTTTACTGATTATTGAAAAAAAATTCAGTATTCAGTAAACTTTACTGGTTACTGAAAAAAAACAGTATTCATTAAATTTTACTGATTATTGAAAAAAAATCAATATTCAGTAAAGTTTAGTGGTTACTGAAAAAAGCAGTATTCAGTAAATTTTACTGATTATTGAAAAAAAAAATCAATATTCAGTAAACTTTACTGGTTACTGAAAAAAGAGCAGTATTCAGTAAATTTTACTGATTATTGAAAAAAAGTCAGTATTCATTCAGTAAAAAGTACTGATTGCTGAAAATAAGATCAGAATTCAGTAAATTTTACTGATTTGTGTAAAATCAGTAAAACTATATACGCAAAACAAATTTGTAAAAGACATTATATTTAACTTAGAAAAAGTTGAATACGTATGTATGACGGCTGAAGTGTGGTCCAGTGGGAAAAAATCATTTTTTGGCTACACATGCCACTGGCTTAATGTAAATAATTTAGAGAGGAAATCAGCTGCACTAGCCTGCACTAGAGGTTTTTAAAACCTCTTCTAGAGACAGCAACATCAAAAACAGAAGAAGATGTAAAGCAAGTGTTAAATACGTATGTAGTAAAATACGGAATATAGTTTGCTTTAGTATTGGTCTACAAGTTGGGGTTAAAGCTCTCAACTATGCAAATCACTTTTTATTTTCCCAATAACACATTTCCTTTTTAGATAATTTAAAAAAATAAAAACACGTTAAACTTTTAAAGCCGTTTTGCTCGGAATTTCGTTTTTTCAGTTATGCCACTATTCATGTAAGTGAGCAATATCTACAATCAGTCATTTACAGATTACTGCCTTTTTTACACAAATCAGTAAAATTTACTGAATTCTGATCTTATTTTCAGCAATCAGTACTTTTTACTGAATATTGACTTTTTTTCAATAATCAGTAAAATTTACTGAGTACTGTTTTTTTCTTCAGTAACCAGTAAAGTTTACTGAATATTGATTTTTTTTTCAATAATCAGTAAAATTTACTGAATACTGCTTTTTTCAGTAACCAGTAAAGTTTACTGAATATTGATTTTTTTTCAATAATCAGTAACATTAACTGAATACTGTTTTTTTCTTCAGTAACCAGTAAAGTTTACTGAATACTGAATTTTTTTTTCAATCAATTGCATGGTAACTAACTTGAAGCTAGTGCAGCTTTTCTGCATGTATATACTTCTTTCATATATCAAAAAACAGTTTTTTTTTTTAATTTTTGCGGCTTCGTCTGGTGGCCGGCTGAAACTGCAATTTTTGATTTTTTGTGAATAAATTCCAAAGTTGTGCACCGATTTTAGTCATTTATAGCTTTTTTGTTTGAAACTTCATTTGTTATGAAAGGATGAAAATTGATTCGCATAACATTATTTTTAGATTTTTTATTTTTTTTTCTAAACTACTTTTTATTTTCTAAACTACTAAACCGATTAAAAATGTTTTTACAGTTATTGAAAGATCATTTTGTTTTCGTTTTTATAACTTTTTCAATGGCTTAAACCGTTTTTGAGTTAAGGGAATATATGTTGTCCTGCCTCCTCCATTTTTAAGATAACGGCATAACTCATAAACAACCCACTGACTTCAGCGCACCCGAATTAGGTTTAGTCACTGGGTGCCTCGTCTGTCGGAAAAAAATTTCAAATTCCAGCACAGTGTAATCCAACCGTTAAATTTACAGGTTTATCTTTTGCATTTACCACATTTGGTTATGTCTTTGATATATCACACAGAAATATGTAATGAAATGGAAAAATTTCCCTAAAATGAATTTATTTTTCATCCACTGTTACTCTTCCTCTAGACTTAAACCTTTCAAAAAAGTATTGCCAGAAATTGACAATGAAAATGCTTCCGGTAAGTAATTTTCATTATTTCAACTCGTCGGTAGGAATATTGTTAATTTGTGGCAATATTTTTGAAAGGTTCAAGTCTGGAGGAAGAGCAAATGTATGAGAAATAATTTTTTTCAGAGAAAATTTTCCAATTTATTAACCATTTCAGTTTGATATAGCAATTTTTTTTTTTAACAAACAAAACTGCGAAGCTTTTGGCTCGTCTGCAGAAACACCTTTAACCAAATGTAGTAAATGCAAAAGCTAAACCTCCGGTAAATTTTGTTGGATTATTGTTAACGCTCACTTTTTGTTAAAGGGGACTTGTGTTAACGAAAAATGTTTTATCTGCTCAATAAAATCCTACTTTAAACTAACGGCAAATTGTAATAATGGCACTTAGCGCCTTTGCTCTAAATGTATGAAAAATTAAGTTTTTCTCGGGACATTTTTCAATTCATTAACCATTTAAGTTTGATATAGCAAAGACATAACCAAATGTGGTAAATGCAAAAGCCAAACCTCTCGTAAATTAACCGGATGAAATTTTGTTGAATTACACTGTGACACACCAAAAATTTTCACGGGCTCTCATGTAAAAATTCTGTTTTGTTAGAGTTCATAGAGAACAAAAACACCTTTAGTGTTTTTAGGTCACTTCGAAAAGAGATTTTATAACGATAAATGTAGTGCATAATGGGATTTGTTGCATTTCTGAATTGAAATTCGTTGTTTCCTAACGAAAATACTAATATTATCTTTCAAACGAGGCATAGTTCTCGTAAATCGCGTAATAAATTGGTAAGTTATAGTGGTTGAAACATAAAAAAACACATTCTTCACAAACAAATTTTTTTCTTCGGGTCTAAGTTGCTTATTTGAAACCAAACAATGTATGTATGTTGTAAGCCTTGAATCAGAATATGCTGAAAGAGAACTAAATAACCAGCACTTTGTTTCGCAGGAGGAGTTCTATTCCGAGCTTTTAGGTTCTAGGCTTAAGCAATAAAACTATTTGCAAGAAAATGTGAACATCAAATTTCATAGGACCGTGATAGCTAATTTGTTTGGAACACTATTCAGCGAAAACACTGAAAATAGTGATATGGCTTAATGATGTAAATAAAGTATAATATAAGTTTTATTTATAAATTTATATATATTTTCTGTTTTAAGGCTTGAAAGCAGCGTTTTAGCATAATGATAGATCAATTCCTTCAGCACCTTTGGTTTACAATACTAAAATTAAAGAATCGTATGATTCTCTAACAAATAACAAAAGCCATGCAAGGTAACTTGCCAGATTAGTATCCCTGCTATTTTTGTGATTGGGACAGTCGACCCTTATCGAAGCACTACATACAGAGATTGGGCGCAAAATTAAAGATAAAAACTAACCCCCTAATTCATAAAAATTATTACAGGCTTATAAGACTCTTATTTGACATATTTGTATGGAAAATCTGTCAAACAAGAGCTTTATAAACCTGTTATAATTTTTATGAATTAGACGGTAAATTATTAACGAATGTACAAAAAAAAAACTTGTAAAAAATTGGTCCACAAGTACGCAAATCGGCGAAAGATGACAATTTCATGTAACAAATGAAACCTGAAAAAAATGGATGGAATGGCTTTGTTTCAGTGTGTGAAAATTTTCTTGGAAACACAAGGAGTGAAAATTATGAACAGATAATAAACAATATGCTGTCTGCCCACCAGGCGATGGGTTGTTAAATGTCAATAAAACTACACCATCTACATCCTCACTTGGGAAGTTTTCCTTCAAATTTAAGCCACATGAGTGATGAGCAAGGTGGACGATTTCATCAGGAAATATTTAAAATGTGCAGCGTTATATTGGAAAAAAGAAAATCAGTAATCAGTTTCTAACTACTGCTGGTCTTTAAAATGCGATACTGACGACGAAATTTGTAAAAAAAGAGAGAACATCATGTCATTTTTAATTAAGAAACCAAAAAGTACAAACACTAAACAAAACATGTCATTTATTTTTCAACGGGCTTAAATATAGTTACCCACCTTGGAAAGCTGTAATGTGTAATGCTCCTTTTTTGTAATAATAAATATATACCTTGTTTGGTATCACATAAGTCCGAGGAAAACATTTGTGCGTGAAAAATGTGTTGTTTAACATTTCAATCACAGTAGTGTAACTTACCTATTTATTACGCGATATTCAAAAACTCTGCCTTGTTTGAAAGGTAATTTTAAGTTCTTAAAAAAAAATTTAAAGAAATCCATTGGGAACAATAGATATGAATCTTTCAATTTAAAAATGCAACAAATCCCGAAATTCACAACTTTTACTGTTATAAAATTCCTTTTCGAAGTGCCATAAAAACACTAAAAGTGTTTTTGTTCTCTATGGGCTCTAACAAAACAGGGTGGTTACTATGTAATCGATGCTGAGAATCGATTCGATAGTTAAATGTTACGGATACGGATTTATCCTACCAACTTACTCGAATTCGTAAATACATTTGCTACTTTCCGATTGCCATATCCGATTATCGCATACTCCTACTCTACTTTCAGACATGCATCACTATGTACTTCGAATTTAGAAGTCAAAGTCCCTCGAAAGTTTGCATTTGTACTCGTTTGATTTTTAGCTGACGGATAAAGTATAAAAAAAAATTTAGTAAATCAAAACATCGATACCAAGCGCTGAAAATGCAAGTATTTATTAAATTTATATGTATACATATATATTAATAGATAAACATTAATGTTCTGAAAAACGCATTTCGCTTAAAATTTGCGTTTTCGATTTGAAAACGCCAAATAGGTGTTCTCAAGAGCGCTTATCGGTGGACGTTCGCGTTTTCGATTTGAAAACGCCAAACAGGTGTTCTGGGAAACAAAAACGCTAGAAAAATTGCGTTTTCAAACCGCTAGTGTATGCTGAAACGATCTGGTCATTTTTATTTAAACTACACTCGAAAGAGAAAATAAAATGATGTGAAATTTAAATTTAATATGTTTTGTTTTTTTAAATATGAACTTAATTATTTATTTGCTTTAAGAGCCAATTGAAATGTATTAATTTAGGTCCAAAAATTAACCTTTTTAAAAAATATTTCAATTGGCTCTTAAAGCAAATAAATAATTAAGTTCATATTTGAATATTCAAAAAGCTTTTATTTTTTTAATACTTTCAAAAATACAAATCGTAGTAACCAATAGTGAGTTGTTGTATAGATGGTTGCAAAGAAAACTAAAAGAGTTGCAAAAACGAAAAGAAATGTTTGCTGTGTTAAAGGTTTGTTTGAACATTTCTGATCCTCATTTTGTTCATGGGAATTATGGAATAAGTAGTTAAGTTTCAAACAAACTGTAAAGAATTTTTCAAGTCTACTGATGAGTTGATTAGCACCAACGAAATGTCGTCGGCATATAGGCAGCTGAAAAAGACAGCAAATATTTTTTAAAAAGGTTCATTTTTGCACCTAAATTAATGTTTTGTTTTTATTTGAAGAAAAACTTTTAACATTTTTTTACTATCTTAATTAAAAAAAATATGTAATTTAAAATTTTGCTATGTGTTTATCAATTGTCGGTATCATTTGTTTACTTTTCAATTGGAGATTTATGCAAGCAGCTGGTCAAATTGATCTTCGAAAAAATTTTGTGCTAGCGATGTTATCTTTAAAATTAGCTATACGGTTATTTTTTTCAAACTTCTGATAATATTATTTGAAATTTATTAAGTTCGCATATTTTTATTAAAAAGTAGTAAACAATCCTTTATAAAAGTTCAAAAATAATTTAAAACCTGTTGCAGCACATAAAAACATTTACGAAAGCTAAAAAATTACACAGTACAACATTTTTCAGGTGATTGATTCGGGACTCAATTCTGATAATAGTTTATGAAAGTAGCCCCAAAAAGAAAATTTAAAAATTAATTTGAAGTTAGTAAGTATCGTGTAGGGCAGTTTGTCACGTTTTAGGCTCTTTTGTTTGTCATAACTCGAGAACCACTAGTCCGAATAAGCTGAAATAAATTTTAAAAAATTAAGAACTACAATTCCTTTAATCTGTTCATAAAACGTTTCGCTACATAAGCAAAAGTTGCGCAGTTATAAATAAATGTATGAAAAAAAAATATTTTTTGCCTTAAAAATTGGATTTTTTAAATTTTTAATTCATAAAAAATCCAAAACGGTAAAAAAGTGTCAAGTCCTATTACTTTCACATAAAGTCGCATAACCTATGAACGAAATGAGATATAAATCATAAAAATCGATGGACCCGTTTCGCTTTTATTCACAATTAAGTACAGGTATGAATTTGGAAAAAATATTGAAGATTTTTTATTGATGCTTTATTTTGCATGAAAATAAACATTCGGATTCATATTGAAGCTATTCTTACACAGAAAATATGAGATTTTTATATGTTATCTATGCAGTCGCCAGCCATTCCCAATTTTTTCGCTAAACCTGGGATATCAAGGGAGTAGGTGAACGTATTTGCTTCGTCAAAGGAATAAAATTTCTTAAAATCAGCTTGGCGTTGTCGGTATGATGTTGCGCTTACATTTCTCTGTGTCAGTTTTCTGCTTTTCAAAAATGATGTCAACACATCGGAGTTTTGTTGTGATAGTCCCATCTTAGCCACAATGTAATCCATTTCGATATGTGTTAGCGGTTGTGGTTCATTTTTATCAATATCGGGTGTCCAATCAGCATCATTCAAATTGGTCGGATTGGTGAAAACGGTTTGGGCTTGCTGGGACACAGTATCCAGACTCGGAGGTTTAGGTGTATCGGCATCAGCAGCGCGTTTAACTGGAAGTGTGTCAGTAAAAGCAGCAAGGTATACTTTTGTTTTCAATTGTTTTCTGTTTAATACAGGACGAGAATTTATGCATGCGTAGCACCATGTCCCGTTCGGTCTTCCACCCAAATTACTGGCTTCATAAAATAAAACTGTCCACCTTTTCCATGTATCCACATTATAAGGGTCTTATAACAACTTTTGCAAACTGTGTTCGGCGTAAAATTTGCACCACTTAAATCTGTTTCGTCAAAATAATGACAACACGCTGTCTTAAATCCTCAGTAAACAATTTTTTTTCGATCCAGTTGCTTTCTTTTTGGGACGATATGACCACAAACGTAACAAAAATTATCAAATTTTGGGCACTTGTTATTTTCGATATTGAAATATATTATCGGCCTAATTCATAAACACATTATAAGAGTGTTATAAACAACTTATGAGCAAAAATCCAGAAAAGTGTATTCATAATCGATTTATAGCTTATTGTGCTGTTTATAACCATTTTATAAATTGGATATTTTTATTGTGGCCTCTACCCAACTATAAGCGTTTAATAGTGAAAATTGTTGAATTGAGGATTTTTTATTTGAACACTATTTATCAAATTTTTTGCTTCTTGAATGTGTATATGATTGCATTTCATTGTTTCTTACACCAAATTATCATTACACATTAAACTATGAAATTCGAAAATATGTACATACATACATATGTACTTTAAATTCTACGAAATTCTAAGAATCAGTAATATACAGTCATAAAGACACTTTAACCCTGCAAAAATCATCTCATTCTTTTATCAAACAAATTTTTCTTTAGTTTTCATATAAATTACAAATATTTTGACGAATTATATCGATACAATACACAAAGAAATACAGACCTACATACATACATACATACATACATATGTATAGTACTATCTCTATTGCAAATTTGAATAGACATGTACATATGTATGTATGCATGCATACACATACATATCTACGCACAAACAACAGTAGCGATCCTGCCTGTATTTACAATGTATACACACGCATTGGCCTCTACTTAACTATAAAGGTGAAGTTACATGGCCCGCTTCAGACGCGTCCACGCTTTTCATGCTTTTTATACGTTTTATGCGTTCTATGCGTTTCATACTACAAGTTACATACAACGCTTCATACGCGCCATCTTTTGTTGTTTTGATCAGCTGTTGTGCAAATATTTTTAGCATACAAAACAAATATTAACAAAATGGAAAGTGAAATTGAAATTTTAAAAGAATTAATGGACTTTATAGAGTTCATAAACATTGTTATTTGTGCGATAAGAGCTTACGAAAAGCTCCAAAATTGTACATACGTATGTATACATACCTGGTAAATTAAGCTAATTACTTATTGCACTCCATGCAGCTGCTCTTTTATTTTTGTTCGGATAGAGCAGCAAGGTTTTATTATATAAAAGCTCGTGGTTTTTAACCGCATTTATTAGCTTCTCTTCCATATCGCTTGTTTTAATAAATTGAAAATATTTGTAAACATAACAGTGATGATACTCAGTACGCAAACGCAATCGATAAATCGGATCCAAATTTCGTTAATGAAAAAAGTGTTGTAAATAACAATTACAATTTGTTTTATTCGTAAAAATGTTTATAAAATTTGTAACAAAACTTTTCTTTTTTATTAAAAATGTTTTTTTTGCAAAAGATTTTATAAATTATTTTACGATATAAAAGGTATTTATCGATAACGTTGAGAGTAGGCACATCATTGGTTATTATAAACAGCTGACATTTTCTCATGACGCTTGCGACGCATATAAAAGTAGAAAGTAGGTCTACTTTATGCGTTCTACGCGTCTTCGCGTTCTATGCTTTGTGCTCTGTAACTTGTCACATACAAATGCACTAATCCTACTTTTTTGACAACCGCGTGAAAAGCGTCGACGCGTAGAAAGCGTACTGTGTAACTTCAGCTTAAGCGTTTGATAAAGAGACATTCGTTGAGTTGATGAAGAGTTGCGAAGAAAGAATTCATCAATAAATTAATTTTAATAAAAGATATTAGCGAATTAAATAATATTTACCACTTTTCATTATGTTTTCATGAAAAATATTTGCAAATAATTATAGTGCTACACAAACAAATGCTAGAGAGTAAGTAGTCGACTACTTTTGGTACCAGTCGTTAAACAAATGTGTTTAGAAACAATTTTTTTTACAATTCAAAGCCTTGTATACATATTTTTCGCAATAAAAATAGGTAAACCAATAAATTATTTCATATTCGAACAAAATTATGTTATATAAGTAAATAATATTTTGCATTTTTCGCAGCTACCCAAATAATCAGTTTCTTACATACATCTCATATATGCAGCACCATGATACAACTAACAAGGTAGCCTTTTCGCTACAATAAGAACAACTTCAATAAAAATAACATGCATTTTGTTTTTGTACAACTTATGCAAACTGTCAAAAAGACGCCACTTCTACATTTACAGAAGAGAGATGCACTGAGCTTACGCGGATTTGCTACCTCGTTTTGGCTGCCTTTCATCACTGCAATCTCTTGACAACTTAAAGTAGTCAGATGATTAACGGTTTAGCTGACGAGGCTACCTTGTTAATTGTATCATGTGCAGCACTAGGCACAAAATGAGAGTGAACATTGCATGGTATTGCCAACGATAAAGTACAAAATTAATAAAAGAGTTTATTAGTTATTTCACGCATATAATGTGTTTATGAATTGAATTTCTTATGAGTTGCTAATAACACTGTTAGTGTATGATAACTATTACCAGCTTATAAGCTGAAATAAGAAATTTTTATGAATTAGGGGGTATATGTTTTGCTGTTATTCACTTTTAAAAACCGGAGAAAAATTAACTTGTAATTTTCGCGTTTGTCGACTCTTGTTAAATGACAAAAAACCGATCAAAGAACACCTACAAATACTACAAATTATACCTTTACTTAATTGTGAATAAAAGCGAAATGCGTCCACTGATTTTTTTTTGTTTTGTTACCGTTTTGGATTTTTTATGAATTAAAAATTTAAAAAATCCAATTTTTAAGGCAAAAAATATTTTTTTTTCATACATTTATTTATAACTGCGCAACTTTTGCTTATGTAGCGAAACGTTTTATGAACAGATTAAAGGAATTGTAGTTCTTAATTTTTTAAAATTTATTTCAGCTTATTCGGACTAGTGGTTCTCGAGTTATGACAAACAAAAGAGCCTAAAACGTGACAAACTGCCCTACACGATACTTACTAACTTCAAATTAATTTTTAAATTTTTATTTGAGGTACCAAGACCAAACGAATGATGCAGAAGTTCTTCTTTTTGGGGTTACTTTCATAAACAATTATCAGAATTGAGTCCCGAAATCATGTGTTGTACAGTGTTGTACAAGATCGCATTTGAAACCGGCTACCCGTGATGAAACTTACCAATTATTCGCAAGTATATATATGTAACATCTCTAAATAAAAAAAGAAGCATTTGTGGTTATTGCACTGATATTTTACAAATAAAATAAATAAAATTAAATAAAAAACTGCGTGTTACCGTTTGACAATAAATATTAAAATTTTAAATACATTCTTACATGTAAGTACATAAAGAAATGTTTTCAAGCTTAATAATAAGTCTTGTTTTCCATAAAGCGCACCGCATAAATCAGTAGAGCAGTGTAAAATAATTCAGCAATTTATGGAGACACATGTTTTGTCTATAGCATTGCACACTTCTTTGATGCAGTTTGACACAGTTTGTTGCGCCAAGCCAGCAAACCGGACTTGACCGATTTGGTGTTGGTACCCACCTTGTCCAAGGAAGTTAAGTGTAGCACCTAATTTGATTGATAGTGTTACATCAGTCGATCTCAGTGTTGTTGGCAGCTGCGCAGTGCGCACTAGTGCTCTCTAACATATAGATTTAGATTTATTAATTGAGGCTTAAAACAATAAAATGTTACATACATTACATGAAAATTGAAAAAAAAGAAAACTTAGGACTATAACGTATTATCCTAAAAACATAGTAACATATGTTTATTATTTGTTCGTACATGATTAAATGCGGTTTGCGATTTAAATATGAGCATCCGCAGTTAGCTAAGGGCTAACAGATGGATGGACCATTTGGATGTGAGTACCATCAGCAGCTCCTATTATCCCTGGAATTACAGACGTGGCATAAAAGAAATTTTTGTCAGCTCGTTTTTGGTCTTCGCTCATAACGAAATGTATGTGCTTGGGACACAACACCTCCTCTATAGCATTGCACACTTCTTTGATGCAGTTTGACACAGTTTGTTGCGCCAAGCCAGCAAACCGGACTTGACCGATTTGGTGTTGGTACCCACCTTGTCCAAGGAAGTTAAGTGTAGCACCTAATTTGATTGATAGTGTTACATCAGTCGATCTCAGTGTTGTTGGCAGCTGCGCAGTGCGCACTAGTGCTCTCCAACATATAGATTTAGATTTATTAATTGAGGCTTAAAACAATAAAATGTTACATACATTACATGAAAATTGAAAAAAAAAGAAAACTTAGGACTATAACGTATTATCCTAAAAACATAGTAATGGCATAGATAGTAACAAACTAACTTTAATAAATAAAGTGAATTACGATTAGTAAAATTTAAATTTAAAATGCTCTTGCTCCCGAAGCTCACATGATACAAAAGAGAGTTTAACTCTATAATAATTAACTTAAAATTAACTAAAATCTAACTTAAAACTAGCTTAAATAGCCTAGTAACTCAAAATTGAAGTAATAATAATATTAAAAGAAACAAAACTACTTAACCGAAAGGCACTAACCTCTATGAGTCCCTGGAGAACCCTTTAAGTAAAAAGGAGGGCGTAGATTAATATTCAAATTAAAATTTAGAGTAATTTCATTTATAAGACCAGTAATGGTGATAAGTAATTTGTATTTGACCAACTAAAGTTAATCTGCTCGTTAAAAGCATTTCTTATTATATCATTCTAGTGAAAGGAAAGTCTAGTTATACATTTTTTTAAAATATCACAGTCCAACAGGAATAATTTTTGCTTCATTATAAATAAATCGATTTGAATATCTCTTACAAATTGATTCAAAATTTTTCCCTACACAACATCTTAATACCTTTCTCTCAAAAATTTCCATTTCTTTTATAAAAGAAGGTGAAACATTAAACCAAATGGGAAAAGCGTAAAGGAAAACTGGCCTCAAGCAAGTCTTGTACAATAATAATTTAGTCTTGCATGGTAAATTTTTCTTATATAAAACTCTTGAAAAGTAACCCGACATTTTATAAGCCTTTCTTAAAACAGCTCTTCCATGTTTATTAAATTTTAAAAGTTTGCTGAATGTGATACCTAAATACTTAATTTTATTCCCGAATGGAATCTCAAAATCATCAATTAGTAATCTAAGTCTTTTGCTCTCAGGCACAACAACAAAGCTTCTGCATTTTCCAGAAGCATTTCGAATACAGATTGCTTCACATTTAGAAGCATTGATCTTAATACCCCACCTATCATAATAATATTTTACCTCTCAAATGGTCAGATACTTGTCTTAGAGCTGTAAGCGGTGACTCATTATGTGAGTAAAGAAGTGCGTCATCAGCATAAAGTAATCCAATAGAATTGTCTGTCATATGAGGAAAATCATTTATGTAGACATTATATAACTGCGGAGCTAAAATCGAACCTTGAGGAACCCCACATTTAACTTCTCCAAAATTTGATAGATTATCGTTAAAACTAATGCAAAATCTTCTTTCCGTAAAAAAGCTTTTGAGTAATTTAATAATATATGGACTAAAACCAATTTGTATCATTTTATATAAAATACTATTATGATCTGCGTGATCAAAAGCTTTTTCCACATCCAAGGATATTGCCACGGTACAATAACGCCTCCGAAGGTTGCCAACAATATCATTCTGAAACTTGAATGACTATTCTTAAACCCAAACTGAAGATTATGTATGTAATTTCTATTAATCCCATTTTCAATTTTTTTACGAATTATCTTCTCAAAAAGTTTCTCTATATACTAACACCGCTATTCATAAAAAATAAAACGTTGCTCAAATACATTTTAGAAAAAATTTTATATTGTTACGTTTTAACCTTTTCAAAACGTTTTCCGTAGATTCTTTAATTGTAATGAAGTTAAAACACTCACGTCTTCAGTTTACAATAATCAACAGTTCAACACTTTATTTATTTTAACACACTATACTTGTAAACACTTTACTAAGAACACTTTACTAAAAGAACAACACTTTCACTTAGTCACTTTTTATTACTTAAGACACTTTACACGTTAGCGCAGCTAAAAATCGACTGACTTTTCAGCGTTGAGCTTCGCTGCTTTTATACCTCCAATGATCATTACTAGAACATTCTAGACGTTTACAGAAGCTAATCACGCCACATCTATAGTGCGATGTGCGATGACTAATCATGAACAAAAGATATACACACACACCGACATACATGCGATGTGCGATGAATCATCATGAACAAAAGATATACACACACACCGACATACATACACGCGGCAGTAAAACTCAAGCATCTGAGTCGCGCACATACATGCACACACGAATATTGTATCGTGCGGTGGTGGTTTCTTTTATTTCGCTGTTGTGCTTATTTATCCACACATGTGTGTCAGTATGTGCACACTCGCTGTGCTGCCGTTTTGTTTATCAACAAGCTTCTATGTATGTATGTGTGTATATACCTCCTGTGTTCATTTACAAATAATAACAAGACAATATACGCACATATAAAATAACGATGATTTAGTACGTTCTAGAACAATCACAATCGGTCCGTTCACGACCAAATTTGTAACAATATGAAAATTCTGTCGTAAAATGTGTTTCAACAATGTTTTATTTTTTATGAATACCGGTGTTATAGTTTATCTTAATATATGAATAATTTATTTTTGTAATTTGTGTTTTTCACTGCATATGTACGTATATAGTCAGTAAGGATGTAATAATCTATTGACTTAATAAATAAATAAATAAATTAGACAGTAAAGAAATTTGGCGCAAATTGCTAATGTTGCTTTTTTTTAATAGGAATTATCTTTGAAACTTTCCATTTACAAGGAAAGTAGCAACTATTTTTGCAATTGTTAAAAATAATGGTCAGATATTCAAGAGCTTTCATTAGAAGTTTCTTAATGACGTAATTTGAAATATTATCTAGTCCATAAGATCTTTTAGTATTAATATTCTTCATAATACATAATAAATATTCTTGGTCCAAAGTTACAAGCTCTGTAAGATTTGTACTATTAACGGCAGTTGAGTATTCGTCAAATGAGTATCTAGAGCCGGCGACATTAGAAATTACTGAGTTAATCCTATCCTCCTTATCGGAAGTGTATCACCTGGGCACCGAACCTCTATAAATTTCTGAAAAGTGATCGCTGAACTTCTCAAGAACTTGTGGAACATCCTCTACCATTTCATTATTAATAGAAATTTTACCTAATTTTTTGTTGTTCCGGTAACCTAAAATATTATATATTTGTTTATGTGCTTTCGGTCCAAGTCCAATATTTTGCAACTTACCAAAATTTACCAATTTTCCAATTCTACTTGTTTCTTTATCATAATGCTCAAAAGTTGTATTTGTTTAGATAACCTTTTATACTCTGCGTCGTTGCGGTTCAAAGTCCTATGATAAGATTTAAGATTTTTTTGCCACCCATACTTAATCCTAAAAAGTCCTTTTATACTTCCTGCGCTCAAAACACACCGCCTCTGAATGAATATTAGTAATGGTGTCTAGTGATAATGAAAATGTGTTAATGTACTCATCAATTTCTTGATTAGAAAGATTTCTAGCCGCCGATGGAAAATGATTCAAAATCTCATTTCTAATATCAGCCTGAAAATTATTCCAGTTAGTGTTTTTGTAAGAGATAAAACTTGGTGGTGGAACAAACAAAATTTCGAAATTTCCAAGTTGGATATGAAGTTTTAAAGGATAGTGATCTGAAAAAGATGATAAACTAGACTACAATTTTATTCAAGATTTCAGCTCACAGGGTCTTGCTATTGTTTTAAGAAATTCATATACATACTCAGTATTACAAACGTCAGGAAAAGAATTTCCTCACATTTTTACTGAAAATTTTACTTTCATTGAACTTCTGTATTGTAATACATTTATATTAAATTACTTTTTCAGATAAAACAGAACATGTAGAAAAAAGCTTTCATATAAACAGAGAGCAAAAATAACAGTCTTCTGAGATGATAAAATATCGTCCAAGAGTACAAAAATATCATTGCTTTGGTGAATGTTAGTTAAGTATATAAGCAGAAAGTAAAATTGCGTGAGCTTTGGTTGCCGAGTGGTTAAAGCGGCTGTGCCAAAATTGTGAAATTTGACACGTCCAAAGTTCATAGGGTGCTGATGAAGGGGGTTCGCTACCCAGAAACATTTGTACATGAGAACCCTTGAATTATTTTTTTCTCAACTTTTGTGGCACTGTGTTATTTTTAACGGTCACTTTTTGTTAAAGGGAAGCTGTAATAATGAAAAATGGTTTATCTGCTCGATAAAATCTTACTTTTAACTAACGGCAAGTTGTAATAATGGTCCTTTTTAATATAAGAAAATATTTCTCGGTAATTGAAAAAGTCCGGGAATTCTCAAATCCAAGTTGTGAATCATTAAATTAGACAAGTTTTTCTTATTTAATTAATTTATTTAATCTTATTTCTATTGCATGTCCCTTAAGTCGGCAAAAACTGCAGCGCTTAGAAAATGGCAATTGGTTCCCTTCGTTATTAGTATCAATAGATTTGGCCTTCTGCGTCACAGTTGGCTGAAATTAATTCTTCAAAGGTTGTGATAACTTCACGGCGAACACGATCTCTTATACTTATGTTAAGCAGACCATACAACATATTTATTTGTATGTGCTCACTTAGGGCCTCTTTAGGCTGGGAAAGTAGAAGTCTCTTTTTACAGACGAAGCTATCAGTTGGCTCTGCTCTATGCTGCTTTGTTTAAAAAAATTGGCATATATGTATGCGCCAGTCAGAAACAGGAGGAGTAAATGTTTTCCTAATCAGGTCTGTAGTTTGCTTGAAAGTTGATATGGTGCCTTTTACACCAATCCACCAAGATGCAGCATAATCCTGCAAAAGTAAAGGCATACCACGGAGTGCATCACGGTCGGAAATTTTCTCAATGTCCTTAAAAACATTTATTGCTGATAAAAATTCTTCCACAGAAGCCGGATCTCTTTGTCTTTAAAGCGGGCTGTGCGATGTGAAAAAGAAGCTCCTCTGGAGTTTACAGTCATTGCCGCCATTACTTTTGGGTTGCTGTTGGTTGAAATTGATCCGTTTTCTTTTTCTTCTAATGCCATTATGTTGTCTTCTTTGTTAGGCGTAGCTTCTTCCAGGTTACTTAAACTGTTTTCTTCGTTTAGCCTAGCTTCTTCGTCAGAAATGGAATTCGAAACCATTGAGTTGGGCGCCAATAAAATAATCTTATTCCTAAAATTATAAATTGTGTTCATTGGAGGAACAAGAAAAGACGTGGAATTTTATTAATTACTTTTTCTAAGTTCAACAAGTTTGTTCTCGTCCGGTAACTAAATGCTGAACACAGACACTTATTTGTTTAAGGCAGAAATAGAAGTGATTTTTATTCAAACAATTCGGTATGTTCATATACTATTTTAGTTGTTAGGTAAATCAAACAATTAATTAAACAAAATAACCAATAAACAAAAACCATGAAATTTAATAAAATAGCAAACATATTTAAATATTAATAAAATTATACATATGTATATGAACTGCTTCAATTTTCTTTATTCAATAAGGGCCATTGTTACGATTTATCGATAAGGTTGGCATTAGCTAAAGGTACCTTTAATAGAAGTGAACGATAAACTGGCCGGTAAACAATTTTCATTATCACAACTTGTGAGTAAGAAAAATTGGTTTTTTGTTAATTGGTGGTAATGTTTTTGAAAGGTTCAAGTCCGCAGGAAGAGTAAATGTATGAAAAATTAATTTTTTTGGAAAATTTTTCCAATTTATTAACCATTTGATATAGCAAAAACATAAGCAAGTGTGGTAAATGCAAAAGCAAAACCTCTTAAGTTCTATTTTGAATATTCAAAAAACTTTTATTTTTGGATACTTTCAAAAATACAAATCGTAGTAGCCAATGGTGACTCGTTGTATAGAAGGTTGCAAAGAAAAGTAAGAGTTGCAAAAACGAAAAGAAATGTTTGCTGTGTTAAAGGTTTGTTTGAACATTTCTGGTTCTCAATTTTTGTTGATGGGAATTATGGAATAAGTAGTTAAGTTTCAAACATTATTTTACTTTCGAGTCTACTGATTAGTTGATTAGCATCAACGAAATGTCGGCAGCATATAGACGGATGAAAGACAGAAAAAATTAAGGTCTATTGTTAGACCTAAAATAATTTTGTTATATTTTTAAATCTAGCTCTTTTCGATTACATCATTGTTTTTTGCATGTACATATGTTAAATTTCGAAATTAACCCCCCGATTATGGTGCACAACATCTAAATGTTGTGTTGTAAGATTTACAACACAACCTACAACTCTTTTTGTGATTATGGTTCACAACATCTAGGTGTTGTGTATGGCACAGAGTTGTTTTTCATTTGTAGAGCATCTTTCCGCAAAAATACATGCCTGCACACAAAAAACTACCAAGTAAAGTCACACTTCGAGAAAGATGCACGCGTATGTTGCTTTCATTACACATACACAAGCGAAAAACAATAAATTTTGACGTTTCATTGTCAAGTTTTACAACAAAAAGACATGGAGTGTTGCATTTCATGTAACACCGCAACTACCGCGTAGAAATGCATTGGTAAAAATGAAAAGAATGAAAAACGTTTTTGCTAGAAAAGTACAAAAAAATTTATGTTAATGTTGATGTTTAATTTGGTTATGATAATGAAAGGACCAAAAATTTATAGATTGCAGTTTAAATCCATTGCAACTACAGAATACAAAATAAAACTGTTTTGTAATCGAAAAATGGGTAATAATTATGTGTATAGATGTATTTTTATTTATATTTTGTTAATAAATTTTAACAATTAATTGTTTTTTTATATTTTTGCAAAACATTTTGTATGCACACTTACAAATTTTATAATTTTTTCGTAATTTAACTGGTAACATCAACAAGACAACACTTCAGTAGGTGTCGTAAGTTTTTGACAACATCTGATTATGTGTTGTAAGATTTTGACAACACTTGCCACAATAGTTGTAAACCATAATCACTTTTCAAAAAATACATACATAAATGAACAAATGTTGTGAACCATAATCGGGGCCTAAATTACTTTAATTAAAAAAAAAAATAAGAAATTGAAAGTACGTTGTACATTTTTTTAAATTCTTTTAGCAGGAGCAACTCAAGTTGGATTTAATCGTGTTTCTGGGAATTTTTTGGCTGCTGCTCATGATGGCGATTTGCGAATTTGGGACATTCGTAAAGGTGCATGCCCCATACACTATATTACAGCACACTTAAATCGGTATGTTGAAATAAATTTAATTTAAACGAAATGTTGAATCTACATATATATGTGTATACGCTGACAACCATAACTATAACTAAAGATATCAGCATTTTTTTTACTACTACATGTGTTTACTTCAGCTTAATATTTCGTCCTTAAATTATGACTTAAAATTAAGTAAAACTATTTGTTTGAACTATGTTCTCATGCTTCCTATAAAGAAGGATTTTACAATCGTCGAAAGCTTTCGAATAATTTAAAGAACCTCTAGCGCCTACAAATATACCAGTGATCTGATCATATCCAGAAAATATGATATTATATGTGTAGCCATTCTGTAGTATTGTCCCTCGGGAGGTATGCTTCCCTTCGTCCAACTGGCATCACTAGATTTATATACATACATACTAATGCGTGGTCAACACTGGTTATACAAGCAAGCAAAATACAAACGCTCTGTGAAAAATTATAAAAATCTTAAAAATAAACGGATTTATAAAATAGATAATTACTTTTATATGAAAAATAAATCACTAAAACCTAAACACAGCATAAAATAACTAAAAATAGTCTAAAATAAATTGCATTTAAAGCCGAAAGTTCAGCCACCTCCAATTGTTAGTGAATCTTTCAATAATAAAAAAATCGTTCAATTCTCTTACATACTTTTAAAATTGTGTTGTTATGGTTGTTAAAATTATTCAAACAAAAAATACTAAGTGAACATTAAACCTTAAAAAAAAAAAAAAAAATCGCAAAACAAAGTACAAAAAATACGAAGATGAATTAAAAAGTCAAGCAAGTGTTCTCTTTCTTGTGCTACACAATTTGATAAACATACAGAACAAATATATAAATAAAATATTTATATACTAAATATCAAACATACATTCATATATTCTGCCATTGCAAAAGAAGAGAATTAATAATAATAAAAAAACCACAAAAAAACACCAAGAAGAAAATACATGCGAACCCAATTACTCAACAATGAATTCTGTGAGAACACCCGTACTAACTAGATTAAGAGAAACTGATCAACACTGTATCTCTGACTCTCCACTAAAAATGATGATGACCATGGACAAGCGATTTGAAAAGCTTACTGATCGATTGCAAGAAATTATGAGAACTAAATTTGAAGAATATAAAAATGATCTCTTAATTGAATTAGATAAGAGGATTAATGACATTAAAGTTCACATAAGCATGATGTCAGAAAAGGTAAATAAACTTGAAACAAAAATATCTGAATTCGAAACAGTTGAGGTTAAAATATCAAGTATGGATAACGAAATAAAGAAATTAAAGGCAGAATTAAAACGACATGAAAATCTTACTGTGGCTAAAGATATTAGAATAAATGAAATTCCATTCACACCCAACGAAAAATAAATACGACTATGCCTGCAATAAAAAACATATATCGGTTAAAAAACCACAACAACAAAAATAAGATAGACTCGCCTGATTCTGCAATTATCGTTAAAATGTGGTCCCCGTATGACAAAAATTATTTCCTAAAAACTCTTTCTAACTTCAGAAATTTCAATTCTAATAAGAGATTTTTTATACACGAAAGCTTAACGAAAAATAATTATGAAATCCTGCGTGCCGCAATTAAAATGAAAAAAGAGCATAAAATACACAATGCTTTTTCAATACGTGGGAATGTGTATGTTAAAAAATCGATAGATGATCCAATAACTCAAGTGGATGAAATCGAATATTTGGACCAATTATTTCCTGAACGTAATTATAATGGCCAAGGTTTGCAGTAATATGCTAAATGTCGACTTCAAGGATTTAAATTCTTCAATTACGTATTTTATTATATTATTTAATTTTCATTACTTTATTCATATTGTTCAATTTTATCTTGTGTGCTTTGTTTTAAATGCTATGTTTTTACGGAATTTCATAATGCTCTTCTTTACATGCTATAACCGCTTCAATCTCCTTTCCAATTCCTTTGGCAACTCGTGCGTTACTTTCTCGACTAATGCTACATATTTACCTAAATGAACAATTCAGCTAACAGTTGGGAGCAATCCAAACACGGTACTGCAAATATGATTCGCATTCTATCTAAACAAAGAATTGGCCTAAAAATTTGCCACATAAATGCTCAAAGCTTGGCACCAAAGATTGATGAATTCCGATATATATTTGAAAATTCGAATGTTGATGTTGTATGCATATCAGAAACTTGGTTTAAGACATGCATTACAAGTGCATATGTTGCATTGGTTGGCTACAATTTAATAAGAATTGATAGAGCTAGTCATGCGGGTGGTGTCGCTATATATATTAGAAAAGGTATATCATACAATGTTATAAACTGCTCTAATGACGCGCCGATTAATGATATTGCTTCTAATGGTATTAAAATGGTTGAATATGCCTTAATAGAAATTAAATCTCAAGGAAGAAGGCATTAGGAACTTTGTATAGACCAAATAACTATATATCGATGGAACCGTTTTATGATACTATAAGAGATCTGTCGGTTCTTTTTAATGATGTTATTCTTGTCGGTGATTTTAATTCAAATCTGCTTTGTGATAACAGCTTATCCGAAATGATAACTCCGCTGGGACTTTTACCAATAAACACCACTATGCCAATGCATTTCACTGCATTTAGTAGTACTTTAATAGATCTCATTTTTGTTAGTAGTTTAAGTAAGGTGCTATTATCAAACAACCGCTCCTTGCTTTTCTAAACATGATTTGTTATTCCTGTGCTATGATTTCCAAGTGCAAATACCGTCTTATTCAGTTACTTATAGAGATTTTGCAAACATAAACTACAACGCCTTGGCGCAGGAATTGTTTAATATTAATTGGAGTGAGATATATTATATGAGCTCTGCGGATGACCAACTAGCGTTCCTAGAATCGCATATGTCATACTTGTTCGACCAATCCGTCCCTCTCAGGACCAAAACTATACGCCAAACAAAGAGACCATGGTTTTCTCCAAGAATTGCACAAATGATTAGGCAACGAGACCTTGCCTATTCACGCTGGAAGCGATTCAGAACTACTGATCTAAGGTCTGCATATTGTCTTCTTAGAAGGGGTGTTCACAAAATCATTAAACATGAGAAAAGTAAATTTTATACTCAGAAATTCTCCACAGCAATAGATTCCAAAAAAACATGGAAAACTATAAAGGAAATTAGTATAGGCAAGGTTAGTAAATATATGACTTGCTCCGTAAACCCAGATGAACTCAATGAGCAATTGGTGGGCACATCTATGCTTGAAGCTGACTTAATTTAAATAATTAAAAATAGCATATATATATATATATATATATATATATATATATATATATATATATATATATATATATATGTATATATATATATATATATATATATATATATATATATATATATATATATATATATATATATATATATTTATTTATATATATTATAATACATAATTTATATAAATATTAAATTATGTATATTAAATTATATAATTTATTTATATATAAATTATTTATTAATTAGTTATATATAACTATATATATATATATATTATTAAAAATTATTAGATAATTAATTTCTTCATCATAATATATAGGGAAATAATTTATATAATAATTTAATGAAGGATATTCTTAACTGAATCTGAAATTTTTTTTAGATCAAGATTAATAGATATATATTAATTACAAAGCTAACAATAACAATCATGGATTACAATGCAACTTCTCTTTTGATTGTGTCAGCCAGTATGAAGTACTTTCAAGCTGCATGCCTATTAACTCAAACGCTGTTGGTGCAGATAATATTTGTCCCAAATTTGTCACACATATTATTAATACAATAATTACCACTAGTTGCTTCCCATTAAATTGGAAAAAGGCGAAAGTTATACCTGTTCCGAAAACAAGTACAGAATAAAGACCTATTGCTATCTTGCCATTCATGTCTAAAATATTCGAAAGAGTTGTCCATAGCCAGATAACATGTTTTGTGAGTGAACACAGACTACTTAGTGACCAACAGTCTGGCTTTCGCAGTAATCATGGTTGTATCACTGCCTTAGTAGATGTCGCAGAGGACATACGTGAATCAATTGATGAACTGAAAACTGTCTTTTTGGTACTTTTGGATCATTCGAAAGCTTTCGACACAGATCACAAGCTTCTCTCTTAAGGTGGGATCATACGATTGCCGCAATGCGCCAATTTTTGTTACATTTTGTATGCCAATCGTGTGATAGCACAATTTATTGGCTCATGCGGCAACCAAAACGAATGTTGTTCCTATTTGTCCCAATCAAATACAACCCTGATGCGACAACCGTGTGAACACTTGGCATACAACTAATCACCAATAAAAATTCTAAAAATGCACCAATATTTATTGTGCTCTCATGCGGCAACCAAAGAAGACAATACGCGCTAATAATATGCATATGTATACATGTATTTAGTTTCAAAACTGTTTAAACGCGTCTTCCAAACATAATTTTTGTTTTTCAGAAAGTAAAATTCAATTGTTGATACTGTTATAACAATTGTAAAATTCTTGGAGTTTCAAGACCTGACAAAGTCTGGTCAGGGGATAGAAAACGGCCAGCCCGCACAACATTATAATAATAGTCGAAGCAATTTTCTTTCTTTTTAAGGAACAAACCATATTTTTAACTCCTTTTTTTATTTTTGCAAAACAAAGTTTGTCATCAGCTACAACAGCTGTTTCTCAGAGTTGCCGTATAAAATAACAATCGTGTGACTATAATGCGGCAATTATTGGTACAAAATTGTTTTGCACCAATTTACGACAATAAAATTTCAGTACAATGTGACAATCATGTGATTGCAGAGAATTTGATTGGGACACATTTTATATTGTGCTCCAATTCAGCCCAATAAAATTGTGTAAAATTGGTGCATTGCGGCAATCGTGTGATCCCACCTTTACAAATTAAAAAACAAGTTTATGTTCTCCAACACAGCCACAAATTTGATATCAACCTACCTTTCAAATAGATCGCAATTTGTGCAAAATGGTAACACTAAGTCCAGTGTATTACAACTTAGTAGAGGTGTGCCTCAGGGTTCCATCATTGGACCTCTGCTGTTTTCACTATATATTAATGATCTGCCAAACCAACTTCATCAATGTAAATTGAGAATGTATGCTGACGATGTTCAGATTTATATACCATGTTATTCAACAGAAATTGAACATTGCGTCCTTACATTGAACGCTGAACTTCAGCGTATTTACTGTTGGGCTACTGCTAACGGACTCAGTATTAATCCTAATAAATCCAAATACCTGGTTATTCAAAAGCGATCCACAAATGATTTCATACCGGATATTTATCTTAATAACAGTTGTTTGGAAAGGGTAGACTCAGCAAAAAATCTTGGTATCTTTTTTAATAAAAATCTCACTTGGTCAAGCCACATTAATTACGCTTGTGGTCGCACGTATTCGATGCTTCGAACACTATGGCCAACACAATATTTTACAACCATCAGAATTAGAATGTTACTTGTCAAAACTTATGTTATGCCAATTCTAATGTATGGATGTGAACTATTTAGTAGTTGTGACTCCACTAGCCGGAGAAAACTTAGAACAGTATATAAAAGCATTATTCGATATGTATGTATGTATATGGCTTGGATAGATTTGCCTCTACATCAACATTCACAGTAAAATTATATGGCATTCAGTTTGATGACATCTTAAAAACAAGGGTTCTTATATTCTTGCATAAGATCATATATACGCAGACGCCACTTCACCTTTATAATCGATTATGTTTCTCGAGGTCTGATCGCGGAAAAAGGCTTATATTGTTTAGACACCATTGTTTAAATTCAGAATGGCAATTTTTTATCAACTCAGTCCGTCTTTGGAATTCTCTCCCTCATACTTTACAATTAGTTAGTAACGCACAGAGATTTAAGAATGCATTATTTGAATTTTTATCAAGATAATTTTACTATTTAACATGTTTTTTGTATCACCATATTTAATATATGTTTTTTAATTTCCTTCTTTCCTACTTTTTTTTTTTGAACATTTTATATTTCATTGTGAACACTTTATATTTTATTATCCATGTAATTATAGTGTTTTGTTACTAAGCATTCTATACTGTAATAAGAGACTGTAAGTCTTGTGTGTAGAATTGACTGAAATAAATAGATAAATAAATAAATAAATAAATAAAATAAAACATGCTCTGGATCAACACAAACGGTTGTAAAGGGTGTTTTTTTCGATGTATAGAACTTTAAGTTGCAATAAAACAACGATGGATAATCTTGTGGCATTATATTTTAAATATGATTTCTGGCATATGACCGCCACGGCTGGCGCGGATGTAGTCCAGTCTGAACGTCCAATTTTCGATGACTTTTTCCAACATTTGTGGCCGTATATCGGCAATAACACGATGGTCAAATGGTCAAGCGTTTGTGGCTTATCCGCATAGACCAATGACTTTACATAGCCCCACAGAAAGTAGTCTAGCGGTGTTAAATCACAAGATCTTGGAGGCCAATTCACAGGTCCAAAACGTGAAATTAGGCGGTCACCAAACGTGTCTTTCAATAAATCGATTGGGGAACGAGCTGTGTGACATGTTGCGCCGTCTTGTTGAAACCACGTCTCCGGGACATCATGGTTATTCAATTCAGTTATGAAAAGGTTAGTAATCATGGCTCTATACCGATCACCATTGACTGTAACGTTCTGGCCATCATCGTTTTTGAAGAAGTACGGACCAATGATTCCATCAGCCCATAAAGCGCACCAAACAGTAAGTTTTTCTGGATGTAACGGTGTTTCGACATACACTTGAGGATTAGCTTCACTCCAAATGCGGCAGTGTTGTTTGTTGACGTAGCCATTCAACCAGAAGTGCGCTTCATCGCTAAGCAAAATTCGCTTATGAAAATCGGGAACAACGGCAATCTCGTTTTGCACTAAAATTGCACTATTTGCAAGCGTTGTTCAGGCGTGAGTCTGTTCATGATGAATTGCCAAACCAAACTGAGAATAAATCATTTGACAGCTGGTTAATCGGTCGCCATCTTTAACAGTAATGTCTATTTAAAGTTCTATAGATCGAAAAAACTTTATATCAAACTAAGCATCAACATTTTCTTATCCTTTTATTTAATTTAAAACTCATAACTAAATTGCTGTTTATCATCCTTGTAAATTTCCGTTGTTAACCGTTCAAGACCAAAATTTTCTGTCTCATTCAAAAAAAAAAAAAAAAAATATATGTTTTCAATTTGTTTGAAAACTAAAAAAATACATATGTACGTATACCTATTAAATGGAATTGTAACTTAAATAAAAAATTCTACCTGAAAACATATTGCAGCGATGAGAAACTTTCGCCAATCGCCAAATACCGCAAAGTCAGAGCTAATCCTTCAGACGCAGATTGGTTCCCGCAAATGTGTGGTTTTCTTTGTTATAATCGGCGCCACTAGATTCAGCTTTATGTGAAAAACATGAACATATATTTAATGTTAATAAGACGAAAAATTGTAATCAAATTACCAAGTAATCGAAGTCATTTGAACCCATGCACACGAAGTTTTTATGCAGTGAAGGCTCTTCAGAACGCAATTCCTTCAGAAGTTTTTGGCAACATCCTTCCATTTTACGGCGCTGCACCCAAGCTCGAGCCCACATTCTTCTGGATCTTTTCTTTTTGCTGGGTTTCTGAAACTGCCATAGCTCCAGCAGTTATTAATACTAAATCTCCAATATCACTGTCACTAAACATTTTAAGTTTTCACATTGCTTCACAAACACAATTTGATACTGTTTGACAGATGGATTTCATAAACATAACAACATTGTTTGACAGATGTTTGTCATACACACCGGACAAATAAAATTATTAGTATAGTGTAAAGGGGTACACAAATATTTGTACCAAACATGGCTGACACAAAATTTTCTGTTATTTGTGCAAATAAAATTCAAACAAATATTAGTGCAATCTAAACCCATGCCCAAACATTTGTCACAAACCATACTATTAGCCCAAATAATTATTTGTTGTGTTTGGACAAACATTAGCATAGTCTAAACGCACCTTAACATTGCAAAAGGAGCGGTCGTTTTAAAAATTAAATTTCATCCTGCCTAAAATTAAAAATTAGTGCCAGCTGTAACATTTTGAAAAGTCGGCAATTTGCGGGTGATAATCCACCTTTGAAACAATGAGCAGGAGTTGTAAGCTTTGCAGCAGGTTCTGTAGCACTGTAACAAGTGAAGATGTTTTTCGACGTCAAGGCAGACATTAAAGGGAAAACAAAGCTTCGTAATTGTCCATTATTTGCGTAACAAAACGATATGTCTTTGCTCATAAGTGATTTCAACCTAAGTAGACTTGAAGCAAAATCGGGTTATGTTTGCTATAACATTCTACTAACAGAAATTCATAGCTATGTATGTGAAATTTCCATGTCTCTAACGAAGTTTGTTAAAAAGATGAAGCAAAACAGGATTGAAATAATTCTTAATAATGGTCCTATAGAATTCGCAACAAGCGCCAAAATGTCCTAGTAGATATGTTTTTATGATATCGTGTATGAACCCATCTTTTTATATTCTTTAACTTATCAAAAAACTCTTCTAAATTGTCTATATTGATGTTCTCAAAGAAGTTGTTCAACATTAAAAACACTGCTTTCTCGAAACTATGTTTTAAGACTTAAGCTGTCACCGCTTCCGACCACAGATGTGTATATATACCAGAGATCTGCAAAAGTCGCAGTTTTCTTGATTTGTGCATGATCACAAATTTGAATTCACTCTTTTGAATTAATCACTTTGTGTATTAATCAAGGGTTTGATTATGAGTGTTTGATATCCATTCGGTAGACATTGATTTTTTTTTTTGGATGCTTAGATTTATTGCAACAAAATGTTTTCAACAGCTCTTTTGAACTCCTAAGTTTGGGTATGAATCGCATTTTTGTTTATGAGTGTTCAATATATTTTCGTTTTTAATGTCCTATAATTGAATTTAAGAATTCATTTTTGAGGTCCCCAGTAACTCTGGCTTGCATACATGGATTCGTAGTAAATTAAAGTTTCTGAAGTCCTTGTATTATCCTTGTATGTATCAGAAAACCTCTAGTGAAACTCCCTACATATTTAACATAAGGGATGTCTCTTTAAATGGGGTTTTCCTCATGTGCTGTCTGTTGGTTTTGGCTAGTTGCAACCCCTTCCCAGCTGCTGCTGCAAAAATAATTTTCTTCATGGTCACCAATTCGGTGCTCCTCCATATCACTACTCCAGTCTTTGATACAAGGTTCGATCAAATGTTACCTGATTTTACAAAATTTGCAGTTTAATTGCCTAATCGATTCTGCTGCTTCTCGGTTTCTCTATTTATCTGAAGGGGAAATACACTATTCAAATGGTTTAGACAGATTAAAAATCTCGTAGTTTAAACTTCCTGACATTGTCTAACACCTCACTGGTTCTCTCGACCTACTACCTAGCTCTAGATAATCCGAAGGCTGCTAGGCTTAGGAGTTATCGGATTAGTCCATGCTGCGCATTTAACAATCGAACGCACTTGCTGGAGAACTTTTTATTTTTTGATATTTTGTAAGGATTTCTCTTCCTTTACAAAACCCCAACTTCCTGAAGGCTGCTAGAATTTAAGCGTTATCAGTACAGTTTTACACCTGCCAATGCAATCTAAAGTTTGGTACAATTGAGGCGTTATTGGATTGTTTTTGCCTGATTATTCTTGATTGGCTTGTTATGTTAGTTCGTTCTGCACATAACCCCAACAACTCGTAGATAGCTAGAATTTGCATTAATGCAGGCCGCAACAATCCAAAGTTGCTAGAATCAGGCGATAGCGGATTTGCTTTGCCCTACGCTAATTAGATCGTACTGCAGCTACATTAGCAAAAGGAGTACTTAATAACAATGTGCTAGTTGAAAAAAACCGACAGACGGGGCACAAAGTGACTAAACCTAATTCGGGTGCGCTGAATTCAGTGGTGCTAACCGTTTTTTAGGTTAGTTCTTGATTTTGAGATATACCGTTATTTTAAAAATGGAGGAGGTAGAATAACATATATTCCCTTAACTCAAAAACGGTTTTATTGAAAATATTGAAAATCCCGAAATTCCGCAACGAAATTCCCTTTCAATACCTGTAAAAAGCTTTTTAATCGGCTTACTAATTTGGAAACTACAAATTTTTTCGATGAAAAATATAAAATTTTTTGCAAAAGTTCGAAATTTTTTCTTCTTTAAAACAGCATAAAAAATATAAAAATTAAGTTATGCTGATGAATTTTCACACATTCATAACAAATAAAGCTTCAAACAAAAAAGCCCTAAATGACTAAAATCGGTGCACAACTTTGGAATTTATTCACAAAAAATCAAAAGTTGCGATTTCAACCGGCCTCCAGACGAAGCCTCAAAAATTAAAAAGAAAAATTTTTTTAAACGCAAGTAGTATGGAAGAAACATTTTGTTTAGTTATCAAAGCAATTTTAACTGACGGAAGTAAAAAATAACTTACATGTCGATACCCAAAAGGCGAAATTACGCAACTAACAAATTCAATATTGACTTTTCTATAGTTTAGTGTTTCTATATAAAACACGCAGAATTAGTAAAAAATATACACGTACAATTGACCGGTCATTTGGAGTGGAAGTGTTAGTTTAGAAAGTTATTCTTCTTAATCCTGCAGATTCCAACCATCTACCACCGGAACACACATCGTATCTGCTACCACATATTTTTTTTTTTTTTTTTTAAACAAACACAAAACTGCGAAGCTTTTTGCTTGTCTGCAGAAACACCCAGAGCCTTCGGCAGGAATCGAACCTGCGACCTCGAAGACTCTTGGTAGAGCACTCTACCAATTCATCCATCGAGGCGCACATATATGTACATACATACTTTAAACTAACGAAACACAGAACAGATGACTCACTTAAGACAATAAACGCAAGACTACCTGACAAGGGGGAAAAGATTATTTTAGTAACTACCGATTTTAGTCATTTATGGCTTTTTTGATTTGAAACTTAATTTGTTATGAGTATGTGAAAATTAATTGGCATAACTTTATTTTTAGATTTTTTATGCTGTTTTGATCAAAACAAAAAATTTATTTTTTTTTTTCATCGAAAAAAAAATGTGTATTTTCTAAACTACTAAGCTGATTAAAAGCACTTTTACAGTTTCGGTTTTTATGTTATTTTCAATGTTATAAACCGTTTTTGAGTTACCTCCTCCATTTTTAAGATAACGGTATATCTCAAAAACAAGAGCTAACCTAAAAAAACGGTTAGCACCACTGAATTCAGCGCACCCGAATTAGGTTTAGTCACTGGGTGCCCCGTCTGTCGGAAAAAAAGTTTCAAATTCAAGCACAGTGTAATTTATGCGAAGCAATTGCTTGTGCTTTTCTTTAAGAATATACATACATACATATTTTCGTTATTATTTATATTTTATTATTGGCTATGGGTTTGCAATTTTATTTTGTTATCTTTACCCTGGAGGGTCCCGTAGTAATCGCAGAACATTGTTTATTGTATAGCTGCTATCGTAATTTACAATTGCTTATTTCTCAAGGTAATACTATGCTCACCAACTAAACTTGTCTTCTGTTTATTATTGTGCAGTTTTATTACTTTATCGTATTTCAATTGTCCTTATTTATCCTTATTGTCCAAAAAACATCAATTATTTATACTAAAATTAATCAGTGGTATTGCTGAATGACAATAATAATCATGTATTGAAAATATTCTTCGATTGTCAGTCAGCACTTTTACCATGCAATATTGCTGCGAGTGTAATTTTCTAATTATTGAACAAAAATGTTTCTAATTATTGAAATATTGTCACATCACAATGCTGGACGTGCTAGTGGATATTGTTTGTATGGTTTTAAAAAAGAATTAAGGAAATTATTCGATCTAAAATTCTCTAATCTCGCTAAAGGTAATATTGTACTAACTACAAGACTGAATAATGACCTTATTTATTTTATCCCTCGTTATATCAACTGGAATACTGATTTAGAAGATTTTGAATCATTTCTAAAGGAACTCTGTCCTAATAATTTTTGCATCGTCGGTGATTTAAACGCTTGTATCGGCGAAGAACAAAATACTCTGGATTCTAACCGTCTTGTGAATTTACCATACATATGTAAATGAAAAAAGATGTTCTAAGGATACAGTTACCAATAGTCAGGGTAAAAGATTAATGGATGCAGTTACTAGCATTGGAGTCAGGTCAACACTAACTTGTTGAATTGGCTAGAGTTTGTAACTTTTTTTCTTTTTCCATTTTTTTTAAACAAAATTATTATCGCAAAATATGCAAAAGTAATAGCACTGTATCGACACTAATGAGCTTGACGACAAAATCAGTGTCAATTTAAATCGATGCCGGCGTTAACGTTGCTCACGGCATTCCAAATAAAGGGCATACCGTTTTACAACACTTGTCACGAAACGACATCATTTCGTATTGATGACGCTAAAGGAATAAGGGTGAATATTTCGCCAACAAATTGTTTGCGAAATATTGAAAATAAAAAAATAATTGTTTAAAATTGTTTTTATAAAAAAACCAAAGGTCAAAAGCTTGAATAATTAATTTAACAATTGAAAAACAAACTTTTTGGGCTGAAGACTGGTTCAAACTTTGCACTATAATCGGGATTGCTCCAGATAATAGCTCAGTGCCGCTTAGCAGACACTGTAAGCTAATTTTGCAGCTCCTTAAAACACACGAATATAATAACTTTGTCTCTGACGAAAGAAGCTCTGAATTTCATGATTTATATACAAAATTAAGCTATTCTTTGGTGCAAATCAAAACTTCCTCACTTTCATCTCGCGCCATATGTTTAATTATCAGAGCAAGAGGAGGGAGGTCTTTTGGATATAAATGTCAGATCCTTTAGAAGCACTTCAGCTGGGCTCTGTACTCTATGTAACCTGGATGAACCGGAGAATACTCTACACTCGATTGCGATTTGTCCTATTTTTAACGTATTTAGACTTAAATTTTTCAACAAAAGTCAATTAAACCTTGACGAAGTTATACAATTTCTCAACGGCGAAACCTGCAGTTTTCGTGTCTCTGTGGGAATCATGTCTGAAATATAGAAAACTAATATTAAATGATTTCGCTTGAGCATATTTATAACAATTAGGTAATTTCTTAGATCTAAAGTAATAAACATTTTAATTTTTTGCAAATCTGTCAACTTTTTTTGCTCTCAGCAGTTTTTTTTTGCTCTAAGCATATGAAGATTTTTATTCGTGCTACTTTTTGATGTTTATTATTTGAAAACGAGTACTTGACATTCGCCCTGCATCAGTCCAGGTAAGAAATTAGTCGAATCGTGCATCAAGAATATGCTACATATGTGTCAAAGAAACCTGACTTAAAAACCCTTTTGCTATTTTTCAAATTTTCTTAAAAGTCAAGTGTATTAATTTATTTATTTATTTTTCTATTAGCCTTATAATTAAAATTAAAAGCTAACATTTTTAGGCAATGGCAACTTAAGCCTTCAGCATTAATTTAATTATCGCTGTTTGTAAATATTTTAAGAGTTCATGGCATAAATTGGAGTCATCGCAGAGAAACATGTTTGGCCACAGCTAGTCAAGATGGAACAGTAAAATATTTTGATATTAATAATCCCAGACGGGCGGAAAAAATAATTACAACTACATCACCAGTATGGAGAGCTAGATACACGGTAATTATAAATTTGTATCGCAAATCAACTTCAAAGGTGATTCAATGCAAAATTTGGTTTTTATGTGTTATTTACTATGCACATTTCCATGAATAAGTAGAATTCCATTTGGTATTGTTTTCATAAATGTTTCCAAAAATCAGTTATGGTTTTCTTCGTCACTTGATTTATAGCAAGCAACAGCTGGCAGTAGCGAGGAAATTTTGGGTAAATCGAGAATCGCTTTTGTTAATTACTTTTCTCTTGAGAAAGAGTTTTTAGCAGTGAAATTGTAGTAATGAACACTTCCAAAGACAAGAAATGTGAAATGGAAGACTTTTGGGCTGAATGACTCTGTTTCACGTGCACCACGGCGGCTCTAGTACCCAAGTGGCTTTAAATCCATATCATAGCTGATGATTTTAAGCAGCAGCATTTAGCCATCCTACTACCTGAGCTCTTAATTACTGACTGTCTATGTTTAATCTATTGATCACTATGTTTTTCTGTTAATTGGAATATATTTCAGTATTTTTCGGTTAATTGCAAATCAAAATTTGCACAATTTTTTGTTCAATTAACCGGGGAACCAATTAGCCGATACCCGTTTAATTGAACAATTCGTTCAATTACAAGAACCCTATTTAATTGAACAGTTTGTTCAATTACAGAAATCGCGCATAATTGAAACTATGTACTAATGAATTAAAAGAAATCGCATATGTGCACTTTAAGTTTTTCAAAATAATTTTTTTTTATCTTAAACGAAAAAAATGCAAGTAACAGCAAAAAATTTACATATATGTGTATAGTAGAGATGCCACCCAGTGTTTTTCACAAATGATGTCAAATATGTATGTGCAAAAATGCCAGATTATTTTTCAATGCAATTAACCGGGTAAAAGTAAAAGTAAATTTATTTTTGATGACATGAATTTTGAACGAATTAAGCGGGAAAATCAATTAACCGGGTTCAATTATCCGACGAAATTCACATGGTGTTCGTATGCAATATTTTTTTTGCCCGATCATGTGGTTCAATTAAGCGTGGAAACCAATTAACCGTAGGGTCAGTTAACCGAAAAATACTGTATATATTCTGAGCAACATTCAATTGATTTTTGCGTTTGTTGCTGTGATGGCGACGAGAATTTCCAACTACTATTTAGATAACTGCTAAAAGTTTTAAATAAAAGTAGGCCAACCATAATGCACAATGTTAATTGTGAGTCACACCTTAAGGTCAAGTTTTTTTCCAACTAAGTTTGACATCTACAGTGTCTGACAAATTCAACCAAGTAGAGACATACAATTAAGCAGCGGGTTAAGATTGCTTAAGCCTTTTACGAAAATGGGCGCTCAGATCAAAATGCACTTGATGCTGCAACAAGCCACACTTTCACCTCAGTGGATTCGTTAACAAGCAGAATTTCCGGTATTTGGGCATATTAGAACCCACCAGTGATTGCTAAATGGTCGATGCAACCACAAAGAATGACTATTTAGTGCAGTTTGTTAGATGGCGGCGTCATCGGGCCGTACTTTTTCCAAAATGAGGTCGGCCAAGCACAACACCATTCTGTTTGGCCTACCTCTAGCGAAATTATAATGAAAATCGTATGGCCAGAAATTCACCTAACGATATGTGGCTGACACACAGTCAACGAAACAATATCTGTTTTGCGCCAGAAATTCAATGACTATGCTATATTACGTCGTGGCGATGTTAATTGGCCACAATGAGCATGTGATTTGGCGCCATTATAGTTCTTTCTTTGGAGATATTTTAGAAAAAGAGTAGACGTTAACAAACAACAAACAACAATTAAAGAGCTAAAGGCTGAGATAATTTGGCACATTAACGACATTGAACCTCAATTGTATCTGCGAGTCATAGAAAATATTGACTAACGGATAGAGGTACATACATACATATGTATGTATGTCACCGAAGCTGTGACGAGCATTTAGCATTTTGTTACACACATGCTAAAAAATATTAGCTGCCTGTTTTCCTATGTAAATGCGAACGAAGTTTTCATTCGCATACTTGTATTGAAAACAACAATTTGTAATTATTGTTGTTGTTTTCAATACATATGTATGTATGTATGTATATGCGAATGAAGCTTTCGGCAGGCAGTAGATTCCTTTGATTGACCCACGCTGTATTTTGAAAACTTGTTTTGTGACTTTTGATACCAGCCTACTTACATACATATGTTGTTTATTCAGACCGAAAGAATTTTTGATTGCACCACCTTTGAAGTAGGTGCGCGGAATATTTAAAAACAATTTGATGAATTAAAATTTAAATTTCAGCCGGTTGGAAACGGATTGGTCAGCATTGTGGTTCCTCATTTAGGTCGTGGGGAAAATAGTCTATTGCTATGGAGTAATAGTAAGCAAAATGATCCAGTATGTTCTTTTGTGGGCCACACAGACGTAATTCTCGACTTTGCTTGGCGGCCGAATCGTATAAAACAAACAGAGATTGTAAGATATTGCATTTTTTTCAACAATAAAACATTAGATGTGTTTCTTTATGTGACATTTTGTAACAAATTTTATAAAATCTTACTGGAAGTTGTTTCTTTACTTTCTCCAACAAGAATATTCTTGTACATAGAGAGTAAGAAAATTGACATTTGAGTGATTGATAATTTGCTAAATCTTGCTGGACAAGTTTTACTCAGCCAAATTTTGCCGGTTCTTGATGCAGGAATTTTGACTGGTTCTTGCTGCCATATAGGAGCAAATTAAAAGTTTCATGCACGGAGATTTTTTTTTCAAAACAAATACTTTTCTGGATACAAAAATGTTATGATTGATCTATGAAAATACTTTGATAACTTGTTTTACTTAACAAAAAGATCTGAGTATCAACTTTTAAAAATTTTTGAAATCGTTTCATGAATAGCGGAGTAATATTGGAACAAACATAAAAAATTACACGGATTTGCATTATTTTGAAGTCGCGTAAAAACAAGTAAGAATGTTATATTCGACTGGGACGTGGCGGTATGAAGGGTGTAACGTCCGTGCACATATGTATAGAAATACATATACGCGCTGCAGTGGTGTCAATCCTAAAAAATGTGGTAAAAAGTCTGGAACTTATAAACTAATGAATGGATTTTTGTAAAATTTGGAATGTTCGTGTATAAGGAGTTGTATTTTTAGTATCAGCTTCTCTTTTAACTATAGACCAAACAGAGGCGGGGCTGTTGAGGCTGAAAGTTTCCAGAGAAGTAATTTGAGAAAAAAATATATCCACCCATGAAACATTTTCTTTGCGTTTTATATGGCAGTTAAAACATCAGTTTTAAACAAGTTTTTGTAAGTTGTCAATTTTCTGGCTCTCTTTCTCTATATTTACATAAATTTTGTTGCTGGAGAACGTAAAGAAACAACTTCCAGTAACATTGTGCACAAACTACGTAATATCACGTAAAGAAACACACCTAATTATTTTCATTAAAAAATTCCTTCATTAAAAAACAGCTGTTGTATGGAAAGATTTCCATAAAATTTGGAAATGAAAAGGAGCTACCATGCTTTTGATGTAATTAAATGCGAACACTTCTTTACGACTGAAAAACTGACACCGGATTTAAATACATCTTATAGGGGAAATTTTATAAAAATCGGTTGTTGTTATATATCGGGTATATGCAGATTGATAACGGGAACAAATTTTGTTCCCTCTAAATATGCTTTTTAATAACCAGCTTTGATTTTTGGCGCAATAATTTGATTGGGTAAAATTCTATAAAAAACTGGTCTCTGGTATATATACACCGATATCGGGGATTTTTTTTTCGTCCTAATCCTAATTTTTTAACCACCAGATTTAATTTTTGCTGTTAAAAATTAATTTGCTTATATGGAAAAGTTCCTTAAATCTCAGTTTTCGCTATGTACCACTATTTTCACTTTAGATAGTCTTTTTTTATTATCAGATACACTTTTTGCTATAAAAAATTCCTTCGTGCAATATTCTACATAACAGGATTTTCGTTATGTATCTGCTATACATGGAGCGATATCGGGAAACAATTGCTTATGCTAAACAGGCTTTTTTATTGGCAGATTCACTTCTTGGTTTTGTCAAAACAGGGGTTTTTACATATCTGGGCTATACGCAAGCCGATTTTACTGAATTTCACTAGCGAGTACGATACACAATATATGAACAGTTTAACAGCAAAAAAATGTCTGAGTCAAGTAGTTTTTTCATGAACTTGATTTTAACGGCCGACAAATGGGCTAACGGACATCACTTGATCGACCTTTCTATTGATACTGATCCAAAATATATGCTATATACCAGGGGTGCCCACGGCCTATACGCTTGGTGCGCATTTGTTTTTGTAAAAGCGCGAAGCATTGACTGATCATTCTAATACACAGATGCCCAGTAGTGGCTGATATCAGCAAATTAAACTCACACGTATTATTACGCTCTTTTGTTTGATCGTCAATCAGCCAATACGAAATCACCGTGTTGAGAGGGAGAGACAAGCAACACTTGCAGAAATTCTGTGTCTTATTATTGCGATATATTAATGATTTCAGCCGAAAACTATTTTATGTTACAAAATGCTTCTGATGAGATGCAATGTCTTATTTGTCATAAGACATTTAAAAAAAACTAAGAAAAAAACATTTTGAAGATGTTCACAAAGACATGAACAAAATGAATAGCAAATTGTTTTCTTCCAGTGTTATTTCGCCACTCTCACCAATACTAGTATCTTGGGCATCTATGTTCTAATATGTATACACAACTCTTTGTATCAAAGCAACAACACTTTCATATGCACAGCAATAAAAGAACGCAGGCTTTGTTGGTACACATTGGTGCCAAGCGTAAATTTTGTTGTTTTTTGTTTTCATGATTTTATTGTTTTTTTTTAATGATTTCGTATGAAACACTTGAAGAAATCATTTTTTGTAATGAGTTTATTTCTGTTTTTCTTTGTGTGCGTCAATAAAGTGTATACGTATTGGTGTTTGCGCTTCCATAAGAAGATTTTGGGCACCCCTGCTATATTGTACCTACTGGTATCGCAAATGAAAATTGTGGAAATTACATACATACATACATATACCTTTAACATTTATTGTGAAGGGAGTAAAAAAGAAAAGTTTTTACTATATCATAGCTAAAGTATATACATACATATGTATATCGTGCGTGTTTAACAATACGGTATTAACTTCTTTCTATAAATAAATAGTAGTCAAAATAATGGTAATTTTTTGCTGTGAATGTTATCTGTTGCTTTTTGTCAAACAGAGAAAGTAAAAGAAAACATTGAGTTATTACAGGATTATGAAGTAGCGCGATATACATATGTACGTACATACATATTTACAAATGCGGTATTATGCTTTTAAGGAACTAGTTACATGGTCACGAGATCGAACTTTACGTGTCTGGAAAATTGATGATAAAATGCTTAAGTATTGCGAGCCAGACAATGATTGTAATCTGTACGACGCAGTGCAGAGGGTGCAGGTGGAAACGCCACCTAAGTTTCAGACCTTTTATTCGTCTATTTTTCAAAAGCAATCTGTTCCTCGTATTCATACTGCAGAATCACTACCGGCAGAACCAACGTTGCGTAGTACAAACAGTGTGCATCCTAGATCTCCGCCATCTGCTGCGCTATTACATAAGTATTGCAACGTACACAAAGAAGAAAATACAGTTGCTCGATCCCTGACTGATCAACCGACCTGTTCTCTGCAGCATGAGTTTTCGTTATTGAATATTAATATGCCGCACATTGAAGTTGATGTATTAGATGCCATTAAAAGATATGCCGTCTTTAATATATCTGCCGGTGGTCATGTTATAGTCTTACAAACCACATTCCCTACAGAGTATCCTAGTCCAAACAGATACCCAGAATTCATGTTTTGCTCTGGAACAACAATTAATGAAAATCTTTCCCGACTTATGATGAAAGTGTTGAAGACAAATGCTTTGACGCGAGTAAAAAAGTCTAAGACTTGTTTGGAACAGTGCTTGAGAGCCCTTGTTGGGGCTATGAAGAAGGTAAGGCATGAATTTTCATAATATTTATATATGTATATGCATACATGCATTAAATGTTTGTGCAGTCTGGGGGAGGATGTGATAAAACACAGTTGCGTTTGCAATCTCCTCGCCTCGAAGGAGCATTGAGTGGTGCTTTGCATGATGCTTGCATACCGTTTCCAAGAACATCATCCGTTTCATTTAATCCAGTAGGAATTTTGTGCAGCTTTGGGCAAGTTCTTAATACGAAACGATTGACCTTAAGACATCAAAACACAACCCCTCGTGCTTTGTCTGCTATCAATGGCGGATTGTTGGGAAATGTAATGGGGCCTCAACCTGTACTTTACACCAACCGGGATTCTAGTTCGTTTTATTTACATGAACAGATGAACTCTAAACACACAAAACATCGTTCCATCCAAAAGACAGTACACTCCACCCCAATTGTACATATATACGAATGCAACAAACTTCTCAATATTAGTCGCAGCATGGCCGAAAAATATTCGTTAAATAAAAACAATATTATCGCCACATGTCGTAAGAATCGCCAAATGTGTGAGTCTTATGCCCGCTACGATTTGTTGCACATCTGGACTTTTGCAGAAATGATAGCAATGCCTATTATACCCCAGGCTCAGAAGACAAGGTTTGAAATTAATTCCTATGAAGATCCCTTTAAGATGTGTCTTCTAGAACAATTGATAATGCATGTTGCTTGTGTTGGGGATTTGCAAACTGCCGTAGTATTGTCATGTCTTTTTCATACTTTTGGTGGAAATGCAGCAGACGGATGTGGCTCTGACGTTTTGAATTCCGTGGACTCAAGTAAGGATCAGTATTTACTAATCTCGGCGATAATCATATTGATGCACTTATTTATATTTTGTCTAATTATACAGCCCTGCCTATGGATATTCATGTTTCTTCAACAAAAGTTCAAACTGGTACTAATTTTGATGCATTTCTCAAACACTTCCAAAGTAATTATTGGTCTGATTCGGTTGAATGTACAGATAGCAACCATGTGAACAGCTCGTACGCATGTTCCTCTACGATACAAGTACTTAATGAATTGAAAAAGTTGTATTCTGAAATCTTGTTTGGCTGGCAGTTGTTAAATATTCGTGCGATGGTAAGATTCTTGATTCGGTTAATATTAATTTCTATCATTTTTATATTTTTATATTTCAGATTCTTAAGCACACAACATCTATAAAATATCCACCACAAGATGTTGAGTTCGTAGCTGAATGTTCTGGTTGTAATAAAGCTAATAGGTCACCTGCTTGCACATCATGTCAGCGACCAGTATTCTTTTGCGTCCTATGCTGTATTCCTGTAAAAGGAGCTGCAAGTGCATGTTTGTGCTGTGGACATGGCGGTCACCTGGTTCATATGATGAATTGGTTTGAGGTAAACTATAGTTTTTTTTTATATACCTATTAAGAACTAGCGTTGTGTGGGCGATTGCTTGCTGATGCCGGTTATATAAACAGGCTGGCAGAAAATGCAATGAAAAAATATCCATCCCATTGTAATAGAAAAATGGAAGAGCGAGCAAAGGAAACATTTTTAGGAAGATGTTCAGATAGTCCCAGATGATTGCATGGAAATAGTGCTGTCTCGCGCACTCTATTGCTAAAAAAAGGAATGTATCGAGCCCAAATGCGCCTTTCTGTATCGAGCCCAAATGCACCTTTCACAAAGGTCGTCTAGCTCAAGACGAGAGGTGTAATATAGCCTCCTCCTCGTGAACGTCTACAAGGTTATTGAAAGGGATTACCTTTCGCCTAGCATGACTCCCAAAGAGACAGTGTCAAGTGATGACTGATACGATGATCCTATTATAAGATCTCGGAAATTCCAAGAAATCTCGGTCTTATTTGGTCTAAATAAGGCTTTAAATTTGTCGAGATAAAGTACAGTTGCTCCGAAATCCATCCGTGCTGTACCTATGCGTTTCCAACATTTTAAAAGAGGCAGCCGACAGAAAAGATAAATTTCCTCATTCTTGAGAGACATCGTGACTTTAGCCGACTTGTCGACGATGCTATTGCCGTGATTGGATCGATGTCCCCAGCTTCTTTTAATGGTCAGATTTGTAAGTCCCGGTATCTCATTTATATAGTCCGGCATTCGTGGACGTGGTGTAGACTGCAGTCAACGATTTTAAAACGGAGTGACTGGCTAATATAATCAGGATATCTCTGACGTATATCCGCTCTCTTTATAGCAAATATCTCTGTTTATAGAGCGCTACATCCATCTGGTAAAATATATTATCGTCGATATGCACGCCACCGTCAACCTTTTCTCCCACCCTGTGTAAATTCAAATACATCCAGGTTCCGGGGGAGACTAGATTTGAAAATTGAATACCTATATAGTCTTGGTTCCTCTAGAGTCTAGAATTCTTAGCACCACAACATTTCATAACAGATGAAATATTGCATACTTTTTTCTATTAACTATCAGATTCTCAAGAGCCTGTATACGTGCTTGAGGATCGACCTTCAATATCCATGATTGCCACGAGCCTATAGCTTTTCAATCTGTTTGGTCGTTCGATCCAACCAATGAGTTCAGTCTCAACCGACTTGCCCTTGATGTGGGTGTGATCCTTTCCAGCTTTTTAGCAGAAAATATGAAAGGCTGATGGACCTCTAGTCCTTTGCATTTACATAAAACATTTCCTCCCCTTTGGAATGAATATGATGCTGCTCCTAGCCCATTCCTCTGGGAGTTATGACCAGATAAAGCAGGCTCTATAGATAAGACCTAAGTTGTGTTGTAGATATGCAGGTACGATTTCATCCTTATCTGGTGGCTTGTACGGTTGAAAACTCCATCGTCCAGCGCAGCCTGTTCACGGTGGTAGGTAAAACAAGCGCCCTGTATTTGGCTGGATGGAATCTTAGTTATCAAGCAAAATAGTTACGTCAGTGTGTGCGCTAGCTGCATATGTGTTTCCACAACCGCTCGAATAGTCTATACATTTTTAAAGTGCTTAAATAAAGTTTGATGACACTTCAATATTGAGTAGAGAAAGTAATTATAAAGTATAATTAATTTTTAATCCTTGCAGGGTCCCGTAGGAATGCAGGATTATCACTATAAATTATATTATTATATCCCTGGATTTCTCCGTAGAGGTCACAGGGATGCCCTTAATTGTTAATTTTTACCACCAGAATTAAACGAAAACACAAGTTCTTATTTAAGTTTACCACTTTATTTATCCCTCTAGACTGTAGTCGGCCGCTCTGGACGAGAAACTGTGTTCTTTTGCTGCACTTTCTGTAGTATTTATTGTTTGAGAACAGCCTGCCTCTGCTGTTGCGATCGTGGGAATCCCAGCCGACTGTTGGTCACATGCTGACTTTGCCCGATTTTCCCCGTACCAATGTTCCGCAGTGTCAGCGGTTCCCATAGTTTGGGCTGCTAAATGACACCTGCTCAGGTGTTGCAGTACTTGGTCATTGCCGCTGTTGTTGTTGTTCTGGTTGTTATCAGTTGGCTGGTAGCAGTTTTGGTTATTGCTACCGTTGTTGTTGTTACTTTTTGATGTGTTGTTTTTGCTGCCGCTGCTTAATTTACGGTGCAGTTGGCAGTTTAGTGAAATATATTTGTTGGGGGAAAAAGTCTCGTAACATCCCTCCCCCCTTGCAGACAAGAAACATCCGTCCAAGGATGTTTCGCCTTTGTCTTGATTTCAATTATGTTGGTATGGGTGGTGTTGGGGAATAATCTGGCGTCACAGTCTTCTGTAGGAGTTAGTCGGCCTGGTGCTCCCGACGTATCTGTTGCAACAGGCAAGCTGTCGCCTGGGTTTCTCTTGTTGTTTCTGTTGTAGGCTTTCAGTTGTTGTTGGTTGTAGGCTCTAGTTGTTACAACTTCATGTATTGGTGGAATTGAAGTTGTCATATATTTCCCTGTCATTCTATTTTTTTTTTTTGTTTTATTTTTTCTTTAGGTTTTTTTTATCTTTTGTTTTTTTTTCTCTTTTTTTTTGATATGTGTTCATATTTATGTTTTTTTTTTCTTTTTTTTAATAATTCATTTTAAAAATAAACTATGTATGTATGTACATAAGTAAGTATCTAGTTAAGGGAACATAATATGAATCCTATTTTATATTTTCTCCTTTAAATATTACATTTTTTTTTCTTTAAATTATTCAAAACATGTACATATGTATGTATGTATCTTACTCTTTTCATATGTATGTATATCTATATCATTAAAAAAAATTCTATTTTAGTCTTATATATCTAGTAACTGCATATACAAATGTGTTCCTTTATATTCCTTTATATTACATATATGTATATTTTTTTATATATTTTTGTGTTTACATATCTCTTGCAAAACCTACTTACACTTATGGTTTTGTCTTTTGATAATTTCTCTTTATTAATATCCTTTTTTTTTTTGTTATATACTTTTATGGCCTTATTATTAACACATAATATTTATGCTGTAGTTTTCTAATTTTGTATTCAGGAACTTTTCCATTATATGCTACTAAAACGATATACATATACAATGACTTACTTATACTTATACAAATGACTGAATTTTTTGTTTGTTTTTGTTTTCTTAAAACAACTATTTTCCCTTTTTTAATCTATTTTTATCCTTTGTTTATTTCTTTTTTTTTTTTTTATTCCGTAATTTCCTACTTTTATTCCTATACACCTGGATCATATATATAATATTTTTTTTTTTTACTTATCTTAATTTATTCTTTTGAGTTTTCTATAAATCGTTTCAAATTTTTAAAACATTCTATTATCTTCGCGTCATTTATGCATTTCAAAGAACGAAATTATATATTACTATTTTCAAAATTTTTCAAATTTCAAATCTAAAAATTTTTTTATTTTTCATATCCGTCCCGTTTATAATATATTTCTCTTTACATTCTTTTTCTTTCTTTTATCTTCAAATATTTATACAACATTTCTATTAAAAATTAAATTTAAGAACTTTTTCTGCATGTATGTATACGCATATAAAATTTTTGTTTTGTTTTGTTCGTTTTGGCAAATATTTTGTTTGTGCAACTTATGACAAGTATTCTCTCTTTTATTTTAGAATACTTAAACATGTGCAACGATGATCTATACGTCACAAAAATATCGTTGCAAATGTTCTTTATTCTTTACTATTTTAATTGTAATCAAACTCTTATTTTGCATTTTCTCATACCGGTAGAAGTCATGTATGTTCTGTGTGTGTATGCATGAATTCCACTGGCTCGTGCAGACGGTCAAGTGTCGACACATGATCGCACAGCGCCACAAAATTTTTTTTTTTTTTTTTTTATATATATGTATGTATATAATTTTAATTTAGTTATTAAAAATGAAAACTAAAACCGTTTGCATGTATATACTCATGTATACTCATTGCTTTATACTTTATATGAAAAAATGTATTTATTTTACTGTATATATTGTTTGTTTCGTTTCTCTGGCTAGCAGCATGAAACGAAAATACACATGTGCCAAAATGCTTGTTTTTGGAAGTATGGGATGAGTTTTCATATCTAAATATTGTATTCTTGGTTTTTATTTATTTTCCCCTTCTTAATACTTACTTCCACCTTTAAAAACCGAATTCCGTGTGGTGTCAGCTCCTATATTTACTTTTCCTCTGAATGGCCTCACATACATAGTTAGTTAGCTAAAAAGAAACGAAAATATACCTCTTCGCCCATTTCCAAAAATTTTCTATTATCGCACTTGCGTCTGTATTTTTCAAGGCTATGAATCGACAGATTAGTGCTGAGTGTGTCCCGGTAGGTTTTTGGGGGTAGCAGGCACACTACCAAACTATACGTGTATTCCCAAAAAATTGTGTAAACCTTAAGATTCTCTGTTGAGAGTATATATGTATTGTTTATAGCCTCCTAAACTCTCTCAGTAAATTTTTGAATGCTTTATACTTTTGTTTTATCCCTAAATGGCTTCACCAAGTTTCTGTGAAGTGTTTTAAGTTTTCCTCTCACAAGTATTCGGACATTTACTGGCGTGGGGAAACTTTTGATCTCATATGGGCCTTCCCAGAGTGGTGACAATTTATTTTTCCGAAACTGATTTTTTAGGAGCACCTTATCACCTATCCGCAGAGTACTGGGATTTATATGCTTGTCATACCTCTCCTTGGAGAGGGCTTTGGCCTTGTCTTGGTACTTTCGTGCCATTTCGTATGACTTCTGAATTTGGTGTTTCAATATCTGCGGATAGTCATAGGGATTGTAGAGGGGGGTACTAATTTTGAGATTTGACGGTGAAGGTGTGTCAAATCCATATAGTACCTTGAACGGAGTTTGATTGGTTGAGGCGTGGTCAGTGTGGTTATGCACATGCATAGCTGGTGCCAGCCATTGATCCCAATTGGAACCGTCCTCTCTTGCAAAGCTGCGGAGATACTCAGCCAGTGGCCTATGACTTCTTTCTAAGGAACCATTAGCTTGTGGATGGTAGGGAGTGATGTGCTGTTTTTTGATTTTTAAAAGTTTGCACACACTCCCGAATAATTTGGACGTGAAGTTCGTTCCATTGTCTGTAACTAATTTTGTTGGTATTCCATATTTTGTGATTATCTCATTGTAAAATACTCTTGCTACCGTTTCTGCCTCCGCGTCCGGCATAGGTGCGCACAAAAAAAATTTTGATAGGTCATCCTGAAAGGTCAGAATGTACTTATTACCTGTTATGGTGGTAGGTAGTGGGCCAACCATGTCCATATAGACCTTTTCGAAGGGCCTCTGTGGAGTATCCGTTAGTACCATTGGTTCCGTTTTCACTGGCCCGCTTTTGTTTTTCTGACACTTAGGGCAATTTTCTATATGCTTTTTAATATCCTTGACCATACCCCTCCATTTGAATTGTTTCCGTATTCTCCGGTAAGTTTTCCATCTCCCTTGGTGACCACCCAGGGGTGAGTCATGGAAACTTCTCAGAACTTCCCGGATATCGTCCCTTTTTCTTAGTACTGTCACTGCATCTAAATTTCTTGATGTTTCGGTATCTATGTCCTTTTCGACCTCGGCCAGAACTTCTTGTTTTTCGGTGGTACTATTCCTCGTTTGGGCTCGCGTTATTGCTTCTACTCGGTGCTCTTGGAAGGGCAGTCTACTAAGTGCATCAGCGTTCAGGTTTGCTACTCCTGGTTTGTATACAATATCAAACTCATATTCCGAGAGCTTGTGCCTAAACCTAGCTAACCTTGATGTTTGGTCTTTCAAGTTCGCTATCCCTCGCAGTGGCTGATGGTCAGTATAAATTGTAAAGTAGCGACCCAGTAGGTAGTGACGAAATGTATGGGTTGCCCAGACGATTGCCAGCATCTCTTTTTCTATAGTGGAGTATCGTTTTTCTGCATCACACAGGGATCGGCTTGCAAAAGCGATGGGATGGTCCTTGCCATCCCTTTCTTGAGATAACACCGCTCCTAAAGCTTCGTTGCTTGCGTCGGTGCTAAGGCGAAAAGGTTCCGAAAAATCTGGGTAGATGAGAATGGGAGGGTTGGAAATACTTTATTTTATGTTATCTAAAGCTGCTTGGCACTCATTGGTCCAGACAAATTTGCTACCCTTTTTTAAAAGACGGGTTATTGGTGCGGCCTTGCATGCCATGCCTTTTACAAACTTTCTGTAATAATTGATTAGGCCCAGCAGAGCCTGAATGTCCTTCACATTTCGTGGGGGCTTAATATTTTTAACGCATTCTACTTTTCCTGGATCGGGCAAAGCCCCCAGTTCCGAACACTTGTGGCCTAGATAAACAATTTCTCTCCTCAGAAATTGACACTTTTTAGTATTCAATTTTAAGCAACTGTCCCTGAGTTTTCCTAGAACGTTAAATAGCTTTTTTTCGTGATCTGGGATATCTCTCCCGTAGACCACTATGTCATCTAGGTACACAAAACAATCCAAACCATGTAACCCAGTAAGAATGGTGTTCATAACCATTTGGAATGTTGCTGGTGCCCCCGTTAGTCCAAAAGGCATTCTATTGAATTCGAAGTGGCCTTTATCCGTACTAAAAGCGGTTTTTTCTCTATCTGTTTTTTCAAGTAGTACTTGGTGATAACCGCTGGCTAGGTCAAGGGTGGTAAAGTATCTACTGTTTCCTAGCTGGTCTAATATTTCATCTATTCTTGGAATGGGAAAAACCTTTTTAATAGTAACTTCATTTAATTTTCGAAAATCAATCACAAGTCCCCATCTAACATAAACACGTCGTGATATTTTTCACACAGGCTATTCATGGATTTTTTCTCTTCATCATTCCAGCTTTCTTCATTCATTACCATTTCTTTCAAATTATTTATTCTCTCTTCATCGCTTGTAGCCACCTTGTATTGTAAAATGTTTTGGGGTTTTTATAGTTATCAAAATTTGAAAATTTTATTTTTATACCTTTGTTTACAGGTATGTTCTTTTCCGTTGAGTTTAATATAGGTACTTGTACCCTTCCGTTGCTAACGTTGACAATAGTATTTCCTACATAAACTCCTGGATACAATTCTTGTTTGTGGACTACGATGGTTTTTTCCTTAGACTTTATCTGGACTGGAACAATTGTAACTGCTCTCCCCTGAATACTAAGTTGCTCGTGTGAATTTGCGAATTCACAATCTTTAGCATCGCCCAAGGGAAATGTTGTTACACAAACATTTTTGTCAAATATTTGCAGGGTCCTGGATATGGTATTTATAATACTCCTATTCCAGATGTTATCCCTTCCTAAAATCCCATCTGCTGGAATGCTACTACCCTGGGCTACCACGAGGAATTCCCATAGTAATTTTTTCTTTCCAGATACGTCTATTTTTATTGTACACAACGCTGTGGCGCTCCCCCCGAAAGCACCTGTTAAAATTTTTTTATCCGCTGAATTTTTTCTTGGAAACACCCTCATTGCTTCTTCCTTGACTATGCTTGAATCGGCCCCGGAGTCAACAAGTAGGACCAGCCTTCCCGCCTTGGCTTCTATACAAGGTACGGTAATAAATGCTGTATTCGTTCTATCTGCTGCTCTCGAGTCGCCGTTCTTAATTTTCATTGTGTCTGTTATTTCCACTTTTATTTTTTGATTATCGCCTGCATCCACATTATCCTTCTTGGACGATGCCAAAGTTTTTTTCCCTTGTAAACCCTCTTTCGGTTTTATTGTGCCGTTAGATATTGCATTATTTTCGCTATGAATGATTGCTCGGTGTACAATCACTTCCCCCGTTTCTATTTCCGAATCGCTTGCCAGCTCCATGTCATTCTTTAACATTCCATTCCCCCTGTGAGTGTTGTGTGAACTACTTTCTATATTTTGAGTACTTTGTCCTTCTTGCCAATTTAATTCATTAACTTTTGGCTCTCCAGTTATTGGCTGTAACTGGGCCCAGATTCGTTTCCCGCGTTTTGATGGATGGGTGGCCTTCTCCACGCCTCTCGTCTATTCCGGTAACTTAGTGCATTGTCTGTCGGACTGTTAATCGTGCTATTTACCGTTCTTGGGTAGTTTTGTACCACCTCCGAATTATTCCGTGCATTGACAGTAGGACATTCCCTCGCGAAATGCCCTAGTTGGTTACATTTAAAACACTGCGTCTGCCTGGTCGTGGACGTTCCCCTTTGCATGCTTTGTTGTGACATTGGGGAAGGCCTGTTGTTGTTGTTTTGCCAACGATTTTGGTTGGCCGAACTTAATGCAAACTGCTGCCTACAAAATTGATTTTCTTTATGCCCACCAATTCGGCATATTCTGCAGTATAGGGCTCCTAGCCTTTTTCGACATTCCTCCGTTGTATGATTCCTATCTCCACAATACTCGCACTTTTGCTGTTTCTCGACATATTTCCTGCATTGTGGTCCCCTATCGTGCCCATATTTCCCACAGCTTATGCAGTAGGGGGTGTTCAGTCTTTTCTTGCAATTCATCCACTCATGGCCCATTTTGCTGCAGAAACTGCAGGGAACTAACTCTGTTGTAATATTGATGCTGACGTGTGAGTCCCCGAATAGATCCTCAGCATCTTCCACGATTTTTATTAGAGTACTTAAGTCATTTGATTCGTTCCCAACGAATTTTGCTCTAAGAGCCTGGTCCCGTAAGCCCTTGATGAATGATCTTACTGCTATCCGCTTGAAATCATCCGTCATTATTTTACGGCTGCTCTCCTCTTGCCAAAGTGTGCTGATTGTGTCGATAGCTTCATTTAGTAATCTGCTAGCTGTCTCCCTGATGTTCTGCTTAGTAGTCAATATTTGCTCTCTTATCTGGTCGATCCCTTTTCTTTTCAAATACAGCTTCTTTACCTGGTTACATAATGCGTCAATTGATCCAAATTCCAATCCAGCTATTCTGGAATAAGCGGATCCCAACAGTCTTAACTTGAGACATTCCAAAACATTTTGCGTCAGCTCTGCGTTCTGTTCTCTCAGAAGTTCCCTCTCAACCATTTTACAGCCTTGTATAAACCTGCAGACCTCGGAAGAAAGTTCTGGTCCATCAGTGCCAAAAAATATAGGCACTGTGTTATTTACAATTTTTGTTATTTCCGATAAGGCTGGCATGTTGTCTATTTCGATGTCGGGCCTCTGCTCCGCTCCGGGTGTCGGTGATCGTCTAATTATATTGTGTTGCGCTAAGTCAAACGATGACTGGAATTCTCTCCGTAACTGTATGTCTTTGATATTTAAGTTTTCAAATCGCTCCTTGTATTCTGATAGCTCAGCTAGTTTCTTAGTACCTGTCTCTGCTGTATACCCTTTGGCTCCTACTTTCCTCGCGTTGAGTGATATAGTTTTTATTTTTTCCAATACTTCAGATGCTACTGTCAAATTTGCCGTTTCGGATTCTTCCTGTCCCCTGTAAGGAGCTGTGCGGTCTTCTTGTGGGCTGTTTATAATTATTGATGGAATACCAGCACCTTCTAATTCTTCACTTAGTGAGGGTGTAGGGGATCTCGTCCTGTAAATTGCATCCAGTTCCCGCCTTGTGTTGTCTAATGCTGTATGTAGTCTCTGTATTGTGTCGTCTTTTGTTTCTATCAGTTGCTTCTGTTTCAGTTGTTTTTTGTAGTCTTTCTCACTTAACCCTTTTTTCTTTAGTTGTCGTACTAATTCCTCGTTCTCCTGTACTACTTGTTCCAACAAGTCATTAGTATAATTGATTTGACAACGTAACTTTATTAGAAACCGAAAAATATAATAATAAAAATATCTTTTACGTGCATAAAATATTTTAGAATGTAATATATCGTTGAGTTAGGTATCCTTTTCTTCTGGACAGAGAATTGTATTTCGTCGTTCGCATATTTTGAATTTAATATCAGTTTTTTTAAGTTTGATAGAACATGAAATTGTAAAAAAGTTCAGAAGCGACAAATTTCCAAAATATACATCAAATAGAATTTTATGGTTGATCGTGATGGCACCGTTCCTTTTGTGCAAATCTGCTATATTAGCCAAAAACTCGATCTGGCAACAGAGAGCGAAGTCGATCGCCATCAGTCTTACATTTTTTTGGAAAAAGGCACCCATATAAATTAAAACACGATTTATTGTTTTAATTAAAGTTGTTTATCCATGTATTTATTAAGAAAAATCTTATTAGTAGCGGTTCTCACTCTTGATAGTAAACTCGGTTGCACATTTGGTTAAAGTAACAGATTTGATTAAAGTACTAGTGTTTACATCACTGCAACAACAAAATGTACTGAACTTTTATTTACTACGCTGTGATTAAAAAATCAAACAAAAAGCTTTAGTTAACATTGTAAAAAAATTACTGGGAATCACAGATTCTGTGCTGTGAATCGTTTTGCCGGCAAAACTTAATTTTGTGTTGAGAAAATAAAAAATATGGAAAAAACAAATAAAAATATACTGGTGAAGAGAAAACGTGACAAAATTCACAACAAAAGGTGGACAGATAAAGAAATTCAGCAAGTTTTAAAATATATGCAAGAACATGCAGACTTTGAGGTAACAAAGTCACTCGAGCTTTGTGGTAAAAATCGTAGTGAATATAGCAGAGTGGTAAAATTAGTATCAAGAGTGAAAACCGCTATTAATTCACTTGAATATGTTTTTTTTTATTGTATTAAAATTTTTCGCCACGCTTTGCCATCTGTTGGTGCCTTCTGTTATTGTTTATATTCAGCCCAATCATGAATGAGAATTCCGTGAGAGTTTTTTCTCTTTTCCCATTCCTCTTATTATATTGAAAAATTCCTTAGGAAATTATTTTTTAACCTTCCCTGTTTTAGCCACATCGAAGAGGAAAAATAGTCGGCGGAGGCAAAAATAGGTATTTTAAAAACATACGTGTTTTGTTTTTTCCTATAAAAAATTTCGATGTTACCAACTTTTATTTTTTTGTTCCTCAGGTAATTTATGATTACTTATTTTAAATGGAGTGTTTTTGCACACAGTTTTTTTTTTTAGTTGAAATGAGGAAAAAAGAATCAAATTGAAAATTCTTTTATTTTGTTTTAGCGTGAAAGAAAAGCAGAGCGCTTTTGCTCAGATTTGCTATGTTTGCACCCTTAGTTTTTGAAAAGTAAACTCACTAATTTTACAAAGTTAAAAAATAGAATAAAAAGGGTTTTAAGGAGGTTAAACAGCTATACAATGCACAACAGGGGCAAAACCGCTGACATCCGTGAACAATTTGCAAACTTCAAATAAAGAGTGTAAATTGTTTTCGCATTCCACGAACAGAATTGGCCACAATACAAAAAAAAAATCGGCAAAATAAATTAAACTGGTTTCTAAAAAAGCTAAACCATTTTTGCAAATGTTTTGCGAAACTACACCAGGATGCAAAAAAAAATTGTTTAGTAAGCTTATTTATGCACTATTGCAAATATTTCGCGGAGCTTGGCGGCTTTGTCCTTGTTAGGCTGGTTGCAACATTTTAAGTTATTTTTTATAAACTATTTTTTTTTTTATTTAGTTTAATTTAATTTATTAGACCATATAATTAGGATTTCTGACACATGTATACTGCTCGGCCAAATAAAACACATGTATTATCACCAAAACGCACACATCACAAGTCTTCCAAAATAAGAACTAGTTTAAAATTTGTTTCTAACATTGCACAAAATATTAAAATCGATATCGGTCCATATATGTATATATACCAGATTGTTGAGTTGAAATTTATTTTCAAATAAGGAAGAAATTGAAATAGAATTGATAGTTTAGTTATGTATAAAACAAAACAAACTTGATTAGTTAACATTAGTAATATTATAAACATATATGTACAAGTACATTCATTACTTCAAGCCTTCAGTTCAACACAGAAACATAGTGAAAACCAGGTTTTTAGGAAATTTTACATACCTACATACATATATGCGAGCTAAATAAATTTTTGATACCAAAAAGTGAATCTAGTTACAAAAAATCTATTTAAAGTAAACAATTACATTTTCCGATTTTTAATAGTAAATACATAAGTAAGTAAACAATTAAATTCGGCCCAGTTGAATATATCACTCGCTTCAAAATTAAGATTTCTGACTCTCAGATCCGATATCAACACCTTTTTTGTTTTTCTTTACTATAGTATTGCGACAACTTTTTATTTTTTGCGCTTAAGTCAGCTTATTTTATTATAGCATTTACTTTTTGGCACCAACACTTGTTTAAGTTCGGTTTTCTCTATATCTCAGCTACATACATACTATACTAGTAATAATTACTGTTCGGCTCCAAAAGATGTTTAAGTTACTTCGTGAAAAATCAGTGTTCGATTATATATGGTTCAAGGTCGAAAGTTTTTATTTTTTGTTTGTAAGTAGTCGTGAACCTCTCTCGACTGTCATATACTAGCGGTTTTCACACTTCGTATTATATTTAAAATACTTTTAAATATAATACTATTTTAACAAAAAGTACAAAAGTACACAAAGCAATTTTTCAATTGGTGTTTCGTAAAATATTAAAAGAAATAAAATCTAAAAAAAAATGCCTAAGGAAACCGTGAAAGAAAAAATTATTAACTATGTCAAGTCAGTCTGTGTTGATCGGTCAAAGTGAATAGACGTGTGGGTTTGCGAGCTCTTTGCATGAACTTAAGAAAGACATAAAATCTTTAAACTTTTATATATTTTATTAAACCTCTTTCATTTAATAGTAAAGTAAAATAAATGAATTTTATATCCTCGGAGTCCTTTGACAACTATTTGGTTCAAAATGCCATTGATCAAATCGAAGTTAATGAAACGATGAAGTGCAAAGGTACATATATTTAATTATTAACAAAAAGTAAGTGAATGCATAACCAATCTCTCAGTAGATAGTTACAGGAACGATATTGTTGAGCATATCTTGGACGAGGTTATCGATGACGTTATTTTAGTCGCATCGTATCGTCGCAGAATGTTTAGTTCAGTTCCGAAGTCAATGAAGTGGTCCTTAGGTATTTTAACTGGACTAGATGACAATAGATTTTTACAAAAAATCCGAGTGAGCAGAATTCAATTTCATTCTCTTGTTGTTTTAATTTCGGATTATTTTAAATTTAACCAACCCCATTCATGTGAACAATTCCCAGTTGAGTACCAATTGGCAATTGTTCTGTACATACTTGGATCATCTGGAGAAGACGCAAGTATTCTAGCAGTGTTTTTACTTCTGCGTCAGCCCATCTTTTGTTCCAGCTTTTTTTGGCGATTTCTTTTTATAACTTTTTTAATATTTTCTACTTTTTTGGTCTTTTCCATTGCAAATTTAAGAAATGTTTACAATTCACTTTATTATATGCACATATGTATGGCACAACGGGACCTTTCTAGGACCCAAGTGAGCCGGCCTCAGGACCAGCGGCCCGCGTAACATAACATGCACATATGTAGGCAAAAAACAATGTGGCGCCATATCTGTCAGCTGTTTCATACTTGTAAATAAATCCACTTACTACATTTAGTAAATCTACTACTGTTTTAGGCATTGCAGATGTTTTAATTAAGTAAATTAAAAATTTATGAGATTTGTTGTTGCCGAGTTTTAAATTTATCAAGGTTTATTAAATTTAAAATATCTCCAATATCTATAATAGTACCTTAATACGAAGCGTGAAAACCGCAACTAATTTTAGACTTTTTACATTTTTTTTTGCTTGTAAATAATGGTGAATTAAACTAAATTATTTAGTTTTGCAATTTTTTTCGTAATTGTTACGCGAAGATAAAGAAACATTAAAAGGCTAACAAAAATAAGAAACCAAAACCTCTAAGTTATTCGTATCAAAATCAAAAATTCTAAATTGTTATACAAGTATGCGGAAACAAAAAAGAGATGTTTATTTTGACTACCTTTTGATAAGTACCTAGTACATAAAGCATACTTTAATTGTAGCATAACAATTATGTTGTATGTATTGAATAAAATTCTTATAATATATACAACAAATTTCTTTTTTCATTCCAGAAACATGAAGTCTGTGCCTCTGGATGTGGTTGCCAATGTCTGAAACAAACATCTTTATTATATAAGGCTATAAAATAGATATGTGTGTGTATCATATCTAGTCAGCCTGATCACGGTTGGCGTTTTCGAGTCAAAAATGGTACTACCATCGGCGAAAACGACAGAAATGTTTCACTATCGTCTAATTTATTACAATTTTCGGTATAGTACAAGGCGAATTCGTCTTGAAAATAGCACACATTCTGTCGTTATAAATTTTGTTTACGCCATTTTAAAAGTACATACACGAAAATATAAAGAAATAAATATAAATGATTTCAAACAAACAGTAAATATTAAAAAAGTTTGATCCACATAAATTCTGTGATATACCTTACCAGAACTTTAGAATTTATCATCGTGCAGTACGATCAAGTACCTATGCCCTTAAAACTATCCCGCTGAAAAATATGGTTGCAGTACCAGGATTACCGACCCTGGAAGACCGTGTTCATGAAGCGAAGACACAATTAATAATATAATTTTCCAAAACAATTCCGTAATTCATCAAGACGTACTTGAGCATTCAAATGCAAAAGGAAAGTACAGAATATACTCCGCAATCGGCGAAATATTTGACCTAGAAAAAGATCTTAATATAGATATGATAACAAAAATCAAAATTAATAGGGTAATAATTGCTTCTCAATAATAGCACTTGCGATATTTCACTGTAAAAATTTGTAAAACCACATACGCCTAACGATATATTTAAAAGACAGTATTTCGAAAAGGAAAACACTTTCCGTATGGAAGGCTGGGCCGAACATTTCATCCATATTTACAGCCGAAGCAACTCAAATCGGTGATTTGTATGCACATTTTATCAGTCATAAAATCTGTCTACAATCCAAATTCTACCAAATGGTCCAACATTAATCGTATCTGCGACCTTTTTATCAAAAATCCTGACGCACTGAGAATTCTACGGGTTCCAGGACACGTCAATATAAGTGGGAACGAAGTTGCAGATGATGCATCCAAATCCTCCTATAAAGCTCCTATAATTATGATAAACGAGCCCGAAAAAACTGACATTCGAAATTTTATAAGAAATTGTTTACTCAGTAAACAAGCTTTAGATTGGTCTAAATACTACCATCCACATTATAAACAAATAAATAGAAATTAAACTCAACCACAGTACCCAACAAATGTTACTCGTCACCAAATTCATGTTTTCTCATATGCTACACACAGTTACATATGTACATACTTAGCAAAGTATGCCGTCTTGTCCTAAGCGCTCACTATTAACCATCTGTTAACTGGCTGTCAACGCTACCGGAAACTCAGATACTTCATTTTTAGAACCGACAACCTAAGGGTATAACTTGTACTTCCCTCCCAGCATAATACAAAAAAATGTATGATTTTGTAAACCAATATACATATGTATGTAAATGGTATTGCCATCTAAAGAATATGTAACTAATTTAAAAACAATTATTAAAATATTTTTACAATAGTGCTAACTTCTCCACTCCACATTTTTCAATTTAATTACAAATATTATCCTGAAGATGCTAACAAACTGTTAGCGAAATATTGAATAATGTTATTACTTTAGGTCTAAAAAAATAGACCTTAATGCTTTCTGTCTTTCTCAGCAGTCTATATGCCGCCGAGATTTCGTTGCTGCTAAACAACTCATCAGTAGACTTGAAAAAGCAAAAAAGAATGTTTGAAGTCCAACTAATTTTTCCAAAATTCACATGAACAAAATGAGAATCAGAAATGCTCAAACAAACTTTTTATACAGAAAGCATTTTACGTCTTGCAACACCTTTACTTTTTATAGCACTTCCTTACAACAGGTGACCTTTGGTTACCAACAACTTGTATTCTTGAAAGTATAAAAAGTAAAAGTTTTTGAATATTCAACAATGAACTTAATTATTTATTCGCTATAAGAGCCAATTGAAATTTATTACTTTAGATCTAAAAAAAAATATACCTTAATGCTTTCTGTCTTTCTCAGCCGTCTATATGCCGCCGACATTTCGACAGAAAGCATTAAGGTCTACTTTTTTAGACCTAAAGTAATAAATTTCAATTGGCTCTTATAGCGAATAAATAATTAAGTTCATTGTTGAATATTCAAAAACTTTTACTTTTTTATACTTTCAAGAATACAAGTTGTTGGTAACCAAAGGTCACCTGTTGTAAGGAAGTGCTATAAAAAGTAAAGGTGTTGCAAGACGTAAAATGCTTTCTGTATAAAAAGTTTGTTTGAGCATTTCTGATTCTCATTTTGTTCATGAGAATTTTGGAATAAGTAGTTGGACTTCAAACATTCTTTTTTGCTTTTTCAAGTCCACTGATGAGTTGTTTAGCAGCAACGAAATCTCGGCGGCATATAGACGGCTGAGAAAGACAGAAAGAATTAAGGTCTATTTTTTTAGACCTAAAGTAATAAATTTCAATTGGTTATAGCGAATAAATAGTTAAGTTCATTATTGAATAATATTGTTAATAAATTTATATAAAAACAACAAGAGATTTGAAAATGCAGGAATTAGTTTTTTTTTTTTTAAATTAAAAAGATCAAATAAAAATTATAGGCCATATTCTCATAATAAAGGCCGTGTCAGATAAAACTTTCGCTTCGCGTTGCGTTACATACACGCTTTGACATTTAAGATAAATGTACATGTTTATATGGCACTTGTCACATAAATTTTATTTGACGCAAAGCAAAGCAAAAAGTTGGGCATCTTTCATCTTTTTGCACGCTTTGACAATTAGCTGCTTTCATTTTCTTTTATTTTCTCTTGGCGTCAACAGAAATCAAAAAAAAAAAATTCCAAATAAATAGATAAATTTTATAAATTTAATGAATAAATTCATTTGAAATATATAATAAACAAAACTACAAATAAGTACATATATAAAATATTTTATATATTCAATATTTTATTGATAAACAAACAATGCGCGGGTCTTGTCAAAGTTTTTATTGTGACATACACTTTTTGTTTTACGCTTTTCTTTCAAAGTTATAAACGTCACGCAAAGCAACAAAGTTTTATCTGACACGGCCTTAATTATTGTAAGTTTATTAAGCTCTTATTTGACGTATTTCTACGGAATATTTGTCAAATAAACGTGTAATAAATAGAGCTGTGCGCGGTCGTTCGTTTTAATGAGCGCTCTTTTCCGGCACAAAGTAGAACAGAGCTGAAACGCCACCAGAATGAGGTAGCAAGTCAGCGCAAAGCTCTGTACGTCTCGTTTTCACAATCGCTCGAGAACTTGTAATCAAAACAAAAAGCATTTTCTACAGAAAAAGTGGTGGTTTTTTGTATTATAAATTTATGAATGCTTAAAAGGTATATTAAATGGTTTTTTATAATATAAAACTTTATAGTATTCACTGTTTGTAATGTGCTAAACAATATTTAATTATGTTTTATTTTGTGACTTTAAGCACAGTGTTTTAATTTTACTTTGTAGTGGTGGTTTTGTGAGGAAATAATACATGCTCTTCGTAATCAATTTCCAAACACTCAAATATGTATAATCAAATCCTAAGTCAAGGAGGACTTTTACTTGACCACTTTTTATCAATTTTTTGCTTTTAATTTACTTTAAATAATTAAATTTTTGCTGTTTCGGTGGTGGTTGTTCACAAAAACGTGTTATTTTTTGTTTTGTTTACATTTGTTTTTCGTAAAAAATGCATACTATAGCCTAGCTCTTTACACAATCTGTCTAGAAGTTGATTTGAGCCATTTTCAAATGTCAGTTTTAACATCTCTGTGTACTCTGTGTTTCCGGTTAATTAGCACAGACTGATCCGTTCGTTCAACCGCTCACTTTGAACGAACAGTACGGCAACAATTTTTTTGTTTGTGTATCTCCGGTCTTGTATCAAAACAGATGTTAAGATAAAGTAAACACCAAGGCGAATTAATTTATTCGCCTTGGTAAACACAAAAAGAACACAAAAACAAAAGCCAAAATGGGTGAAAAAAATTTAATGAAATTTACATACGTATTTATACTAATAACTAGAATAATTTAGTATTTTATACATATGTTTAACAAAAACCTATACTGCTTCTGGTAAGGAGTTGGATATTAAAAAAGATGCAAAATGCAACCAAATTTCACTGCTTTTTCTTTATGACATTTTTTTTCTTTTATTTGAATTAATTTAGTTTTTCTTTAAATCCGACACTCAGTATTTTAGCAAAAATTTCTATTTCATAGAAAAAAGTATACTTACGTACACTTAAATCAACCCTTAAAAACGCAACTAATCAACTAAAACAGATGAGCATGAAAATCAACACAGTACCGTACACTATTGAACGAAATCCGCTCACTTAAAAGACCGGATCACTATGTACATTTAAGTGATCCGTTCAATTTAACCCGTTCGTTCACGAACGACACAGCTCTAGTAATTAAACATTCAATAGTTTTTATGAATATGGGTGTATATGTCTAATAAATTATAAAAATGATAATGTTCGTCATGAAGTTAGGCATAAAGCGTCATTTTCTGTTTGACAGCCATTTAGACGGGAAAGTAAAGTATAAAAATAGAAAGTAAAATTGCGTGAGCTTTGGGTTGCCGAGTGGTTAAAGCGGCTGTGCCAAAATTGTGAAATTTGACACGGCCAAAGTTCATAGGGTGCTGATGAAGGGTGTTTGCTACCCAGAAGCAGCCGGTTGTCCACCTAGCTATACAAATTTTACTTTTCCTGATCCTGAAAAAGTAATTTAATTTAAATGTATGCAAAATATCATAGTTCAATAAAATTAAAATTTCAGTAAAATGCCTGAAAGTTGCAATACAATCATACTTTTTTACCAACACACTCAAACAGCCCAATCATAAACATTCTCAAGGAATTTTATTCCTAAGGAAAATACATTTCTCGAGAAAAAAAATCCTCCAATCATAAATTACCTGAGAAACAAAAAAAAAAGTTGGTAATATCAAAATATTTTGTAGGACAAAAACAAAAAAAATGTTTTTAAAATACCTATTTTTTCCTCCGCCGACAATTTTTCCCCTTCGATGTGGCTAAAACAGAGAAGGTTAAAAAAAATTTCCTAAGGAATTTATCAACATAATCAGAGGAATGGGAAAAGAGAAAAAACTCTGACGGAATTATCATTCATGATTGGGCTGAAAATCTTCTAACTTTCAACTCAGCCTTCAGCAAAATTTTCCTGATTGTAATTTTTTGACATTTACTGAAAGTAAAGTGACAAGGTAGTAAACAGGGTTGCCTACTCCACGGCACATTCAAATTTTCAAGATTGCAGTAAAATAATAATTGTGAATTTTAAATTATTTTGTATTTTAGAAAACATTTTACAACAAATATAAATAAAGAACACAAATGAAGTAGTTATATTTATAGTGATAATTATTAAATTAATTAATAACGGCTGTATTCATAAAAAATTGAACAGCACTTGAAACATTTTTTGGGGAATCTATCTATATAAAAAATTGTAACGTGACTGACTGACTCGGGGATCATCGCTCAGCCCTAACGGCGGAAGCTAGAGTAATCAAATTTTGCATATTGGCAGCATTTCTAATATATGGATCCACTAAGACGGGCTTTTTGGAAATTCGCCCCGGAAAGGGGTAAAATCGGTAATTCAACGTCTCCAGACTTTGAGCAGGTAGCACAAAAATTCAAAAAGTACCCAAAGGTATAATAAATGGACAGGTGTCTGGTACTTTTTTCTTATTTTGAGTACTAAGGGGATAAAACAGGTAAAAACTTAATTTCGGAACAATTTTGAATTACATATATCTATTTATGTAAAAGATAGAAACAGGGAAAAACTATAAACTGAATTTAATACTCATTGAAAAATTCTCGAATAACTCTGTCACTTTTTTAAACTTGGACATTTAGGGGGTAAAAAAGAGATAAGTCTGTAATTCTATATCTACGGACCTAATACAAGTAACAAAAAATTCAAAAAGTGCCTGAAAGCCTACTAAAAATAATCGAACAGGTCTCTGGTACTTTTTCGAAATCATGAATTTCAGGGGGATAAAACGGTAAATGCAGAAATTTGGTACTTTTTTGAATTGTGAAGACTGATGGGAGCAGGAAAGAAGTAAAACAAGAACTACACTCCTAAGAACAAAATCTCGAGTAGACAATACAATTTTGTACTTTTTTAACAATGAGCGGTAAAAAAGGGAAAACCCGGTAGTTCTGTATCTCCGAGCCTAATACAAGTATCTACCGGAAAAATTCAAAAAGGTCCTAAAAGCCTACTAAAAATAATCGGGCAGGTGTCAGTACTTTTTTGAAATCCTGAATTTCAGGGGGATGATTGGGGTAATTTTCAAGCATTCAGGGGACGAAAAGGGATAAATCGGTCATTATATATCTCCGGGTCTAATACAAGTAACAAAAAAAAATTCAAAATGGTCGTAAAAGCTTACTAAAAATAATTGGACAGGTGTCTGGTACTTTTTTGAGATCCTGATTTTTAGGGGGTAAAACAGAATATTGGTACTTTTTTTAATTGCAGAGACGGATGAGAGCAGGAAAGAAGTAAAACAATAATTAGACTCCTAAAAACAAAGGCCCCGATTATGGTTCACAACATTTGTTCATTTATGTATGTATTTTTTGAAAAGTGATTATGGTTTACAACTATTGTGGCAAGTGTTGTCAAAATCTTACAACACATAATCAGATGTTGTCAAAAACTTACGACACCTACTGAAGTGTTGTCTTGTTGATGTTACCAGTTAAATTACGAAAAAATTATAAAATTTGTAAGTGTGCATACAAAATGTTTTGCAAAAATATAAAAAAAAAACAATTAATTGTTAAAATTTATTAACAAAATATAAATAAAAATACATCTATACACATAATTATTACCCATTTTTCGATTACAAAACAGTTTTAATTTGTATTTTGTAGTTGCAATGGATTTAAACTGCAATCTATAATTTTTTGGTCCTTTCATTATCATAACCAAATTAAACATCAACATAAATTTTTATGGCTTTGTTTGTACTTTTCTAGCAAAAACGTTTTTCATTCTTTTCATTTTTACCAATGCATTTCTACGCGGTAGTTGCGGTGTTACATGAAATGCAACACCCCATGTCTTTTTGTTGTAAATCTTGACAATGAAACGTCAAAATTTATTGTTTTTCGCTTGTGTATGTGTAATGAAAGCAACATACGCGTGCATCTTTCTGGAAGTGTGGCTTTACTTGGTAGTTTTTTGTGTGCAGGCATGTATTTTTGCGGAAAGATGCTCTACAAATGAAAAACAACTCTGTGACATACACAACACCTAGATGTTGTGAACCATAATCACAAAAAGAGTTGTAAGTTGTGCTGTAAATCTTACAACACAACATTTAGATGTTGTGAACCATAATCGGGGGGAAAATTTCGGATAGATTATGCAAATTTTTTTAATTTTCAAAAGGGATAAATTGGTAATTCTACATAATCTCCCGGCCTAATACAAGTAACAAAAAATTATTCAAAAAGGGTCAAAAGCTTACTGAAAATAATTGGACAGGTGTCTGATACTTTTATGAAACTCTTGAGTTTTTCACTTTGGTCAGGGCATAAAAGGACCAAATCTGTAATTCTATATTTCAGAATCTAATGCAAGTAGCACAAAAATTCAGCAGTTCAATACCAGGTGGCTATACAAAGGCAGTAAGTATACTACTGCCTTCGCCTTCTTAACTGTTATAGTTTTCTTTGCAAACATGCTCAAATACACAGCACAGCCAAACAAACGAGAATAAATAGAGAGTACAACTGCCAACCAAACACATACTAATACGGTTCAATCTGTTCGTACCAAATTGTGCGTGATTGTTGCTTTTGTATGCGTTGCTAAATAATTTTTGTCTCTGTTTTGTGATGGGTGTTGTTGTTATGAATTTTCCCCATTTCCCCAAAGTGCGATGATAAATATGTAACTTTTCCCATAAAATGTGTTCCCATTCGAAATTTCCCCTTATCGTGAATGGATTTTTCAAAGACACAAAAGGGAACTAGAAAAAATGCAAGTAGTTGCTACATTTTATTGGATATATTAATTAGCTGAAAACTATTTTTAGGTCTAAATCAATAATGTGCAACGTGACATGCTTCTCAATAGGGTGCAAAATAACCGTCCCATTGCATGTGGTTTTGTGAAGGTTTCTTAAGATGTGGTGGCCGAATTTTGGTATTCGTTTACAGAAGAAGTAAAAAGTGCTTCCCCTCCTATTAAAAAAGTTCACGAATGGAATTTTATCCATTCTGTGCCGAGACCTTTCTGAAGCATCCAACACTTCATAATCTCTTCCAAGACTTTTTTGGTACCCACCCTCTGCAAAAAAACGTAAGCAAGCGCTTAGTCCTACGATGGGCGGAATACCAAATGACTTTTTTTTGTTTTTGGCAGAGAATCTGTCAAAATATTCAACAGGCATGAAAACGCCGATTTATTCACCCTTTTTACCTTTTAAACTAAAAATTTCTGTTTCTTAGTTATAAAACATAAATTTAATTACTTTTTACATCACTTACCCACAAATTTTCAATAAGCTTCCTTTATATTTATATATGTATATTTTCTTCGTCCCTATTGTACACTCACTACATATTTAGTTGATAGCAAACAAACGTTCCCATAATATGATAGCAAATTTCCCTACTTGGGAAATGAAAATTTTATGGGTATAAAATTTCACGTTTTACTCGCGATAGGGGTGATTTCGTGATGAAATAAAATATCACTTACATATTTGTTCACTGTGCTTTTGCTCAAAGTAATAAACACAAATCTTTGTACTTACCTAACTTATACCATGTTAATCTGTGTTATGTGAATCTATCAGGCCTAATACGTATGATGACGTAAACATAAAAAGGATCCATTTGCCCATTAAATTCCAATTCAAAAAATATTTTGAGAGAATTGATGTCTTACAGAATACATTGAGTAATATCAAATCATATTAGTCCGGGTGGTTATTCAAATTTAATACAAGGAAAATTATGGCAGTATAAGAAGCTAAATATAGTCTTGAAGAAATATGTATTCCATTTTTTGTATATTTTGATCAATTTGAAATCAACAATCGTTTGGGAACTCATCGCCAATCGATTTGTAGTATTTATTACATTTTCCCTTTGTGAAATACTAATCTTCATGAATAAAAAATCTTGATTATAACTTTTTTTGTGCTGTATGTATTAAACTCTTAATAACTTTATAATCTTGCACTTTTTATAAATAAATATAGATTTCAAGCAGTTATATCCAAAGTCAAAATGTTTTAATGCAAATTTTCGAGCCTTCGTATTAAAAATTGACTCCGTGCTGCAAGACCGTATTAAGAACCATCCTAATACTGTTATGTATGTATACATATGAAACGATGAAGCAAATGAATAACACAAGGTGGCCCCGAAATTAACGAAGGGGTTTGAATTGCTTATACATAACTTTTTTATTTAAGACAATAATTATTCTGGATACTCGTTCTTCGACCTTTTTAACTTTGTTAGATTTTATAGATGAGCTTAAGGTCACTCAATTCTCAATAAATATATTTTCTATTTATTGATAAGTTTTTTCGATATTTCGATACGCCTTTGTGTATCTTCTTCAGGAAAATGTGTTTTCTATTATTTTATAAATTTTCAAATTTCAAAACAAATCTTAATGACAAACTAAATGAAAAATAAAAAGGGTTTTACATTCATAAATAGGCTTTACATACATACTTATTATCTATACAATTATATATATCTATACTAATGTTAATAATTATTTTATACATAATAACGTTTTTAACATAACATTTTTTTGGTTTTTTATAAAAAAGAATGAAAAATCATTAATGTAAAAAAATAAGATATTATGTTCTGAGTCCTGTTCTGGTTTTTATAATTAGATGTCTATAATTTCTAGCTGGTCCATCTGTATCCTTCTTAAAATTTATCCTGTTTTCCAATGGAACTTTAATAATTACCAACATTTCTAACATGTATCTACGTTTGTAATTATTCTCTGTGCTCAAAACTGAAGTGTTTTCGAAATCTGGATAATGATTAAGATCACGACAATAATTATTATTATTTTAATGCAGTATATATGTAAATGGGGAATAGTTTTAATTATGAAAAATATCTCGCAAGTGGTGGCCATTTTCTGCTTCGCATATTCGTGCTCTTTCCAACACATTTTCCATAACTTTTCGCAAAACTTCAGGTTTTATTTTTAATTGCTGGATGGTTCTTGGCTTAATGTAGCCTTTTCCTACATTCCAAAGAAAGCAGTATGCAGCGGTTAAAAGTGGTGAACGCGGATGCCAATTAAAATCACTTGTACGCGAATTAATTGGTTCACCAATAATGTCCCTCAAGCTATTCCCTTGTAGAAAGAAAAATTAAAAATAAGCATATAAATTTGCCGTCACAATTTGCGCAATTAATAAAGGAGGCACGAAAAGTTCCGGCACCTCTACAAGCTCACCATTTGTAATACGACTATTTTCTAAATTTTGAAAACATGCCTAAACGATACTCTTCGATTCGTCCTGGTAAAATTATTGCTTACTAAAAGTTTCTACAAATATATGTACTCAAACCACTATTTCAAATTTTAGGCAAACGTACTGGTGATCCTACCGTTAACATGTTACGAGCCTTGGCGTATGACCCATCAGGAGCAATATATTTCATACCAGACATAACTGACGATTACGAATTTCTCTCACATAGATCAATGTCGGCGATTAAAAATACCCCCTCTGATTTACTTTATGAGAAAATTGCAATAACGAAAAATAAATGGGACCACCTACAGGACTTAAAAAGTTTTTACCTGCAGATTGTCATATTACTTTCGTTTATTATTAAAACCTGAATATTTACAATAATATATCCCATTTTCAACTCAGTTGAATATAGGTCCAACTTATTTTTTTTAAATATCAATGAAAAAAGGGCCTATCTTAAATTACTTCATTAAAATAAAAATATATTTCAATGAGAAATAAAATGCGTTGCTTGTTTTTTATTAAAAACTAGCTGACCCGGCAAACGTTGTTCTGCATTCAAATTTAATTTTTTGTTTTTGCAAAACGTGCAATGATACACACATTAAATTTCTTATGTGCACCCTCCACACAGACCCCAATCACTTGTGAAAATTTCATTGAAATCTGGCAAGCCGTCTAGGAGGAGTATGCGAACAGGAAGTTTTGCCACTTAATTTTATAAAAATGTATTAAAATTTTTGTTGTATCTATAAATTTGGGGAATTTATTTTTTTGCTTCTGCTGTAAAGTAACAAAAAATCGAGTTAGGCCTTTTTTATATTAAGCCATCTTTATGTATAATTTTTTTTGCATAAATAAAAAAAATATTTGGAAAAAAACGTTTATTTTTTTTCTTATATTAACATCAGCTTCAGAAGAAATCTATATGATTTAATGTAAATATGTATATCGTACATACATTGCTAGGAATAATTTATAATTTTATTTGCTTTCTTAGTCTTAACAATAAAAGCAAGATTTTTTTCAATTATTTAAATTCTTTCAGAATTTCGCCGCACTCATAACGCTGATAGTCAATAATTTGCAAATTATTCTCCTCCAACACCTCGCCAACGGTTTTCTCATCATCTATTAAATATTCTTGATGTATCAGACTAGTTTCTTCGTCTTTGTTGGGATTGGGCTTGTCTTTACCATAGTCACCAACTTTTTTCGGATTCATGCCAACAATATGTTGACAAAGATTTTTTTGCAATTCTGTATCCACCTTACTTCCGCGGAATGCAACAATGGCACCATACTTTCCTATTTGCGTAACGTTTTGAAGTGATTCTTGTGCTGAGACTTGCGGATGGGCATAACCCGACAATATCAAGTCATTATTGGCTTTAAAACAAATTGCTCGTTTAATTGTAGTGTTTTCACCAACAGTACCAATTAGCAAGGCTAAATGATCGGACAAACTTTTACCGTCTGTAGACTTAAGGTTTTTAAGAGCCTCAGCTTCGAAGCCGGACTGAAATATAATTTAATTTTTTAAGTGCTTATTTTTAGATTAATCGTAATACCCTCCACAAATCTCCATCAAATTGTGTTAGTTCTGTATACTGGGCACAAACTTTAGATACATGATATACAAAGCTTTTAAAATGTTCATTGCGGGCCACAAAATCTGTTTCACAGTTAACCTCAACCATTACCCCAATATTTCCTCTCACCAATACACCAACCAGTCCCTGAGCTGTAGCTCTTTCAGCTAATTTTGTAGCTTTCGACCATCCCAGGCTCTGAGCTTGGTCATTTAACCATTTTTCAGCCTAGAAATTGTATGTACATAAACATTTTTTGTCTTATCATAATTTTTGTTTGTTTTGAAATGCTACTTACTAAATTTAAATCATTGTTGTGCATTTCCAAAGCTTTTTTGCAATTGACAAATGTGTAACCGGTCTTTTTCCGTAGCGCAGCTAATGCACTCTTTTCTGCACCGGCAAATACATGGTGGGTTATATGGATGATTCGGTTAAATTGTTGGAAAATCATGATGCACCTGTTGGTTTGCTAGTAGCTGGTTTACATTAAATGCAAATCTGAAGGTGTATAATTTACCCTGTCGCCTGGGAAACAGAATTAAATGTATACATGATTTATATATTTTGTTTACAAAACATCAACAAGAATTTCACAATAAGAAAAATACAAACAACCTATTTTCCTACTGTCAAGGAGACAGCGAAAAAATCAATTGTTTTGCAGCACTCGCAACAAAAGCACGAGTTTTGCTTCTATTCCAACTCATAAATTGGCACCGCTAAGGTAACTCAAAAAATTTTATTCAGCAAATTATACCAACGCCGAACAAAATCTTTCCAAAGACTTTGCAACAATGAAAAGGAATGCAGAAGGTAACAATTGTAATTGAATTTTTTGTTTTAAAAATATCACAAAACTGTATTACGAAAAGAGTTAACTACTTTTTGCACGATGAACAGATTAGGCAGGTCTTGCTGTTTAAAAATTAGTTGCACAACGGAGAAACAAGCCGAAGCAAAAATGTTCGGCGGCGTCGATGACGGCATATAAAAAATTTTGGAGGCTCATATGTTACGAGGGCCGCCGGTCCTGAGACCGACTCACTTGGGTCCCATGATACAATTAACATGTATCCATGATACAACTAACAAGGTAGCCTTTTCGCTACAATAAGAACAACTTCAATAAAAATAACATGCATTTTGTTTTTGTACAACTTATGCAAACTGTCAAAAAGACGCCACTTCTACATTTGCAGAAGAGAGATGCACTGAGCTTACGCGGATTAGCTATCTCGTTTTGGCTGCCTTTCATCTCTGCAATCTCTTGACAACCTAAAGTAGTCAGTTGATTAACGGTTTAGCTGACGAGGCTACCTTTTAATTGTATCATGGTTGTATCATGTTGGGTCCTAGAAAAGGTCCCGTTGGAGGCTCATAGACAACGCAAGATTTAAGGCAGCTCGATACCAGGTAGCCTTACAAGCCCAGCTTACTACTGCCTTTAGCTTGTAGAACTATCAAAATACACAACACAAACACACATTCGCGACCATATGGGTGACAGTAGTTCATGATTTCTACCAACAAAATTAATTAAGTGTTTGTTGTTATTGTAGTTGTGCGACTACCTGGTATCGAACTGCCTTAGCAAGATCTACTAGGTAAATTCACTAAAACAGCTGCTCGTTGTTTATTAACAGGCTAAAGTCAAAAGTTTGTTTACAAGCCGCTGAACGTGCTCTACTTTCTACGCAAGTGATTTTGTTGCTATTATTGAAAAAAAAGTAAAATATGACAGTGATTTTGGTGTTTTTATTCAAGAAAAAAGTAAAGTAATAAATTTTAAGTCATTACATTTATTTTACGATTTTGTGTAATTTTTTTCGTGTACAACTAGTTTAACAAAACAAATGAGACACAAATTTGACAGCAGCCTTTATTTTCTACTAACAACTCCCTTTCAATTTTGTATGTTCTACTAGCGCTTGTACCCATGATACAACTCCCCACAATAACCACAACTTCAATAATAATAACATGCATTTTGATTTTGTACAACGTCTGAAAACTGTCAAAAATACACCACTTATATTTACGAAATGATACAACCAATAAAGTAGCCTCATCAGCTGAAGCGTTAATCACCTGACTACTTAAAATTGTCAAAAGAATACAGAGAAGAAAGGCAGCCAAAACGAGATAGCAAATGAGGGGTAAGATCCGTTCATCTCTCGGCTGTAAAAGTAGAAGTGGCGTCTTTTTGAAACTTCAGAAAGTGCAGAAAAACAAAATACATATATGTTATTATTGATTGAAATTGTTCTTATTGTAGGGAAAAGGTAAGCTTGTTAGTTGTATCATGGGCGGTTGCAAGCGAAAAACATACACATTTTGTTTGCGTAAAGTCTTCTTGTCATGTAAAATTTTGAATTCGCCTTGATAGATCTACTTACTCACTCTCACAGCAGACAGCGGCAAGATGATAATTTTCAACAAGATGAAAAAAGCGGGAAGCAGAAATTAATCACCTAAGCTGTCAACCTTAGCTTGTTTTATCCACCTTGGTCATGCAAAATTAGCTAAAAAAAATTAGTGGCCGATGTCAGCATTTTCGATTTTAAATATTAATAGGAAAATCTACTAAGTACCATGATACAACTAATAAGGTAGCCTCATCAGCTAAGCCGTTAATGATCAGACTACTTTACAGGCCAACCTAAATTAGCGCGTCAAGCGTATTTTTGCTGTTTAAACCATGATACAATTAACAAGGTAGCCTCGTCGGCTAAACCGTTAATCATCTGACTACTTTAGGTTGTCAAGAGATTGCAGAGATGAAAGGCAGCCAAAACGAGGTAGCAAATCCGCGTAAGCTCAATGCATCTCTCTTCTGTGAATGTAGAAGTGGCGTCTTTTTGACAGTTTGCATAAGTTGTACAAAAACAAAATGCATATTATTTTTACTGAAATTGTTCTTATTGTAGCGAAAAGGCTACCTTGTTAGTTGTATCATGGTTTAAACCATGATACAACTAACAAGGTAACCTTTTCACTACAATAAGAACAACTTCTATAAAAATGACATGCATTTTGTTTTTGTACAACTTATGCAAACTGTCAAAAAGACGCCACTTCTACATTTACAGAAGAGAGATGCACTGAGCTTACGCAGATTTGCTATTTCGTTTTGGCTGCCTTTCATCTTTGCAGTCTCTTGACAACCTAAAGTAGTCAGATGATTAACGGTTTAGCTGACGAGGCTACCTTGTTAATTGTATCATGGTTTAAACCATGATACAATTAACATTAATTAAAACAAAATACATGTTATTTTTATTGAAGTTGTTCTTATTGTAGCGAAAAGGCTACCTTGTTAGTTGTATCATGGTTTAAACCACCCATTTTTATACAAAATGGGTGGTTTAGACGGCAATAATACGTTTGAGACTCGAATTTAGGTTTGACTATTAGGTTGCCAAGAGAATGCAGAGATGAAAGGCAGCCAAAACGAGACAGCAAATCAATGTAAGCTTTGTTCATTTCCCTGCTATAAATGTAGAACCGGCGTCTTTTTGACATTTTAAAGAAGTTGTACAAAAACAAAATGCATATTATTTTTATTGAAGTTGTTCTTATTGCAAGGAAAAGGTTACCTTATTAGTTGTATCAAGGTAAGAACACTATGAGACAACTATATATTATTTTATTAAAGAACAAAACAACATATATTAATTAAATTAGACAAAGAACACATCAAAGATATTTAGCAGGGTGGACAACTAGCTGTTTCGGAGCCGTCACACATGTTGTCAGTACCCGTTCTTGAACTTGAAATTTGCATAGGATATGTGGTTAAATAGGCTATACAACAGCAGCTCCAAAAAATTAAGAACTAGTGTGGGATCCCATACAAGAATCTGAAATAAGCTAACTTTTGAACCGTAAGAAATAACGACTTGAAAAGCAGATCTACCAAATAAAAAAACAACGGCTCGTTGTTTATTAGCAGGCCAGTGTCAAAAGTTTTAAAAGCCGCATAGCGTGCTCCATTTTCTAAGAAATATACAAGTGATTTTGTGGCTATTATTGAAGAAAAAGTAAAATACGCTAGCGATTCTGCGGTTCTTATTCAAGAAAAAAGGAAAGTAATAAATTTTAAGTGGTTTAAATAAATTTATTTAGCAAAATTTGTGTAACATGTTTTTCGTATACACTCACAAAGCAGTTCAACAAAACAAGTGAGACGAGAATTTGACAGCAGCCTGCTACTTTTCTACCAAGAAATCCCGTGTATTTTTGTGTTTTCTGTTAGTGGTTGTACGTAATAAATCTGCCTTGGGAAATACCTGTAGCTGGTAGCTTCAGTGCAATATGCATTTTGTTGCTTTGACTGCTAAGAAATGTCAAAATTTTGTTTATATACAAGAACGCAAAGTCATATTGACATTTGTTTTTAATGTTTTACAAACGAAATGCATGTAACACAGATAATTATATAATATTTGCTGTAGTAGCACGGCTACCCAGTAGATTATAGTTAAACGTTTTATTTCTTGCCTGTTCCTCAATGTCGAAGTCGTGCGGTTGTTCGCATTTTAAGTGAAAGAAATTTCCTCTACGATGTTCTTTTATTCGAATGATGACTCGATCGACAAGTCGAAAAGACGTAAGTGTTTTTATACAAAATGCGATTCCTCTACTTCGATCATGTCGTCAGCACTGCGAATACAAATGTCAAAATCAGTCGCTTGCTATTTTGCTATCGAGTGGAAGTTTTTATAGAAAAATTTTGTATTTATTTGTTAAAAAACTAAGAAATAAAACTGGAAAATTTACATATTTTTGATTTTTATTTTATTTATTTTGTTCTCCAAAACTTAAACAATGCAAGAAACATGTTGTATCATACGGTATTTATTTTAATTTAAACAAAAATTTTCACGTGCACAATTTTGATCAACACTGTGTCCGTAGAGCAATGTCGCAATCGCGATCGAAATGTAGTCGATCGATTTCGAAACAATTTGGATTCCTCTATTTCGGCAGCTTATCTGCCTGTTCCTCAATGTCGCAGTCGTGCGATTTTTCACTTTCTAAGCGAAAGAAAAATGTTTTGGGTTCCTCTATGAAGTTTTATTCGAATGATGACTCGATCGACAAGTCGAAAAAACGTTAGTGTTTTCATACAAAATCCGATTCCTTAATATCGATCATGTCGTCAGCACTGCGAACACAAATGTCAAAATCAAGCACTTGCTGTTTTGCTATCGAGTGGGAGTTTTTATAGAATTTTTTGTTTGTTTTTTTAATATAAATGTATTACAATACAGAAGTTCAATAAAATTAAAATTTACAGTAAAATGTTAATAACGCAGGGCACGGCGTAAATGTTCAAATTGTATCAATAAAAGAGCATCTAGATCTCAATGATGCAAAAAACAGAACATGTAGAAAAAAGCTTTCATATAAACAGAGAGAAAAAAAAATAAATAACAGTCTTCTGAGATGATAAAATATCGTCCAAGACTGCAAAAATATCATTGCTTTGGTTAATGTTAATTAAGTATACAAACAGAAGGTAAAATTGCGTGAGCTTTCGTTGCCGAGTGGTTACGGCGGCTGTGCCAAAATTGTGAAATTTGACACGTCCAAAGTTCATAGGGTGCTGATGAAGGGTGTTTGCTACCCAGAAACACCCGGTTGTCCACGTAGCTATTAAATTTTACTTTTCTTTACTGAATTAAAAGTAGTGACAAAGCCAAGGGTTGAACTTAAGCCTGAAAAACTAATTTTTTTGTTTTTCTTTGTTAAAAAAACTGGGAAATAAAACTACAAACCTCAAATATTTTTAATTTTAATTTAATTAGTAAGTATATTAAACAATTATTACATGCATGCATGCAGTTTTCTTAAACAGTTCACTTGTTTGCTGGATGGAAGAAAATCCTGAGTTTGCCAGAGGAATGCAAAAAAATACTTTGAAATTTTACAACACTACAAAAACTATTTCCGCACTTTCAAAAGATTTGCTTTTTTTATTTTGTACTTTTTTATCACAGAGTACTCTGTGTTATTTATGTACATATGTATTTGCTTTGGCTTGTTAAAACTGGGCAGCTGACCAGTTTTATGAAGGGTTGTATTTACACAAGAACAATTTAGTAGTTTTTTTCAATACTGCAATAAAAAATCAAATAAAACTTTAATTTACCGATCTGGCATCACTGTGAAGTAAATGCCAAAAATTTCATGCGAACGCAAGCTGTCGACATTGAGGGATCCGAATTGATTCGAAATCGAGCGACCACATTTCGATCGCTTGCATTTGCTTGCGAAATTGAGGAACAGGCTGACATTCAAAATTATGTATGTATTATAAATTTCATATTGGTTTTATGTTAAATAAATGTGTTTTTTGTACGTGTTCTGTTCCAAGTTCTGGTATAGCTTATAAGGCCTAATATCATTCATAATTAAAACAAAGTTTTAATTACTGTCGACAAAAAATCGACGAAACGTCGGGTACAACAGTAATTAAAACTTTGTTTTAATTATGAAAGATATTAGGCCTTATAAGCTAAACCAGAAGAAATTGGAACAAAACACGTAGAACAAGGAATTGGCCAATATATACAAAAACACAATTTTTATTAAATGTGTTTTTTATTTTTAATATAAACTTTTTATGGATTTTATACACTGCATTAGTAGTAGGGACTGACTGCTCTTGCAAGTTAACTACTGAGCCTGTTATTAATTTGTCTTCAAAATCCATTTATTTTATATTTTTATTAAAGTTTTTAACACAAAACGTGGCTTTATTTATTTTGACACCTATATGTGATTGATGTTAGATGTTGTATGCATGTTTCACATTTTGAACTCGTTCCACGAAAATGTTGATAGGTGTGAAAAGGGTATTAGATAACTTTTTTTTCACCTTCTACACTTTGTCAAAATCAAATTTTTCAATTACAAAACGTTGACGCCGCGTTATTTCGGTTAGATTCATACATTTTGAATTTGAATAAGGATTTTTGACATAAAAATCGCCTTACGCTCTAATTTAAGCTGCACTGTAAAGAATTTCTGAGCGATAGATTTAATATATAATGTACACAATTGGAAGTAAGTCCAATTTCAAGACAACTTTGTTTTTTACATTATTTTTCAAAATGGGTAGACACCAAGACATTCTTGACAAAGAAAATCGCTCGCAGGCGCGTGCAAGGAGGATTTGACTGCGCTAGTAATGAAAATGCATAATAAAAAAGGAAAAGTTGACATCTTAATGAAACACACAGGAACGTAGCTTATCTGTAGTTCAACATGAAACTTAAAATTAGGGTGTGGGAGTACCTCACGTTAGAACTTTGTAAAATTAGGAAAATATTTATTTACTTAAAGCATTAGAGAATAATTACAAATTATAAACTAATGTATATATTAGGCCATGGCTTCGAGGCCTTAGGCTCAATTAGGAAAATAGTTCCGCACTTTGTGCCGTAAACTCGCAAAAATAGGAGTTTTGTTGTGGCCAGCAGGTATCTTTACAGGAGGATAATTCTAAACCGCCTATGCCCTTATTAAAACCACTTTTAAAAGTACTTCCACTCCATCAATATCTTTGAAGTTACTATGTAATCCAAAGTGAGCAAGAAGGTGTATTTTTCTTTCCATGAAGAACAAATGAGGGATTTCGTTGAATAGTTTACTTTATTTTAACATCTGTTTTGATAGAAGACCGGAGATACACAAACAAAGAAATTGTTGCCGTACTGTCCGTCCAAAGTGAACGATTAAACAAACGGATCAGTCAGTGCTAATCAACCGGAAAAGAGCGCTCATTAAAACAAACGACAAACAAAACGATTTTCGGATACATTTTTTTAATGTTCCAAATAACTGAATATTGCCTTTTAGACTTTGAACCCATATTACTTGTTATTCAATTCCAAATGAACGCAGTAAAAATATACTTTGACCCTCATAAAAATAATTAAAAAAAAAAAAAAAAAAAAAAAATACTGCCGTTTAAGTAGCTGATTGTCCTGGGAAATAGATCAGTAACACTAGTATTCAGAGTGACAAGGACATTGTTTGAAAGAAAATAAAAAAATAAAATAATAAAACTAAAAATTAATATAAAAAAACGGAACAAAATGCAGATGCGTTTTCTTTAAGGCAGTTCAAATTATACTGAAAGTGGGTTTTATCACGGAAAACCAGATAATACAAAATATATGTATGTATGCTAAAATATCGAGAATATAAGCCTAGAAGATCAGCTGTCAGACATGCCGACAAATGTCGGCATGTCTGACGACGAATAAATATTTGTTTAATAATTAGCATATTTTTAATTGATTTTTAAGTAAGTTCCCCTCACAAAAAGAAAGGAGAATAAATCGTAGTCCATAGTTTTTTGCGCTTTGCAGCCTCCGTGGTTTGTGTTGTGTATAAAATTCTTAGTTAAAGGTAAGTACTCTGATTAAAATTCCACGCGGAAAGTTTTCAAATACATGTAAAAAAAATTCGCATTAACTTTTCATGAAAAAATGTTGCAAAGTAGTACTCTTCCCATTTTGAGAAAAACATATGAAATGTATCTGGCAACATTTTCTTTTTGCTGCGAAATAATTGAAGTGTCAATTCTTCCACGTTAAATTTTTAGCAACAGCTGACCGCTGATATTTTCATTGCAAAAATTTAAGTAAAATTTTTTTTTACAAAAAAAGAAAAGAAATGCAAAGTAAAAAAGAAAACCAAAAAATTAAATTCAGTGCAACAGAAATGCGGGAACTGATATCAGCTGTGAAGAAAAAGAAAATTATTTGGGACTTCTTTGTTCATTTTGATGTATTTGTAGAAAAAATTAACTTTTTATTCTATAACTAGCTGACCCGGTCCGCGTTGCTGGCCCTAAGAAAGCTTTTAATTTACGGCGAAAATTGGATTTTGCCATACATATAGGGTGCACTAATACACTGGATACCCTATAATACAAAAGTTTTGAGATTTTTGGTACATATTTGTTGTTGTTGTGCATGATACAATTAACAAGGTAGCCTCGTCAGCTAAACCGTTAATCAACTGACTACTTTAGGTTGTCAAGAGATTGCAGAGATGAAAGGCAGCCGAAACGAGATAGCTAATCCGCGTAAGCTCAGTGCATCTCTCTTTTGTAAATGTAGAAGTGGCGTCTTTTTGACAGTTTGCATAAGTTGTACAAAAACAAAATGCATGTTATTTTTATTGAAGTTGTTCTTATTGTAGCGAAAAGGCTACCTTGTTAGTTGTATCATGGTTGTTGTGTAGAGAGTAAGGCATATCTCATACCGTTAAAAAGTTACAGCTGATTTTCACTTTTGTATGGGGCACTCTTTAATTTTAAATTTTTTTTTTGTTGTTTTAGGTATTTGTTGTTGTAGAGCATGTGTAAAAATATATATTGTGCAAATTTCAGCTCTCTAGCTCTTATTGTTCAAAAGTTACAGCTAAGTTTTACTTTTCAATGTACAGGGTGTTTTCTTTAGCGTCGGGTTTTTGTTGCTTTTAGTGTTTGTTGTTGTAAAGTTTGTGTAAAGAAATATCCTGTGCAAATTTTAGCTCTCTAGCTGTTATCGTTCAAAAGTTACAGCTATATTTTACTTTTTAATGTACAGGGGTTCCTTTACATTTTTCCACGCCCTTCCGCCCCCAGACCGAAAATCGAAATTCAGACTTCACAGTGTCACCCGCCAGAATATTCTGAAGACTCCCTGAAAATTTCATCAAAATCGGCCCAGCCGATACACACAAAGAATTTTATATATATAGATTAAATTTTTCTCATCACAATCCAAATTGCAAAACATATGGGTTTTGTTTACAAACGTAAAACAATGTAGCATACTTTTAATGAAAAACTCGTTAAAATGTGTAAAACCGCGGGATAGGTAAGATTAGATACATGTCAAATTTTCCGTACGAAAAAATCAATGTTGTTCAACATTTTCCGCAGTGCTCGAAAATTCCGCGTGGAATTTTAATCAGAGTACTTACTTTAGGCAATACTGTTCACTTAGCTAAGACAGAGAAAAGCAAGAAAATAGATAATACTACAACAAAGTGTTCCCACTAGAAGTAAGAGCATCACAGAGTATCCGTTTTAGTGAAACAAAAAGGTTCACAACAGGGTGTAAGTTTTATTGAAAAAAAGAGAAAAAGACAAGAAATATTGTGAAAATCTAGTGTAGGTTACTAATTGTATTAATTTATTTGTAAGAGAACGGCTTCCAATAAAACAAATGTATTTTGTTGCGTATGTAAAAGATCTGGGAATCATTTATTTTGGTAGAAGCAAAAAGGTGAAATAAGGTAGAAGTCGAGTGGACTTTGGGGGCGGAACAAAATAGTTTTTCTTAGACTGCTTATTTTCTGGCACGGTTGGGAGGGCAATTCACAGGGCCACCTGTGAATTGCCCTGGCGTGGCGGTGTCGTGCGAACGTATAAAAATGCCGTAGTGGTAGACGAAAATTTTGTAGTTGTTTTATGTTCTTTTGTATAAGTTTTATGTCCGGCGTACCCAGAAGAAGGGTTGGGACCCACTGAGCTGGCTGATGCTCGGTGATAGGTTAGTCGGGAGTATCTGGTCCATGCTGCCGTAACTATTCCCAAGTAAAATGTTAATCAACTACTGGATATAAAAGTGCGGATCAGCCAAATCTACATGCTTATTATGAATTCTTTCTCACTTTTCGCTTTCAATCCATAAAAGCGATGAATCATAAGGGAATGCCATCAAAATGTACGTGTCCACTACTGCAACCAGTCAAACTGAGTTCTCGTGCAGCCTATGCGGAAGCGGCTATCATTAACTGTCTTCAATATATTCGGAAGCATAATCTATGCACATACTGCAAAAATATTTAAGACATGATCGTGCATGTACGAGGGCGGTTCGGAAACTTCTTAGCCTAGCACAGAAAGCGTGGTATAAACAGAAAAAAGTTAAGTGTTTTGGAAACTTCCATCTCTGCTATGAACACATGTTAAATTTTGTTTTGATCTGGTAACTCTTTCATATAGAAACCGGTGTTCACAAAAGACACAACAGCAATTTTTTTAAAATGGAAAAATTAGAAATGCGTGGTGTCATTAAATATTTACATAAAAAAGGTTTATCGGGACAAGAAATTCATAATGATATGGTGAATGTGTTAGGTGAAAGTGCTCCTTCATATGCAACAGTAAAAAACTGGGTTGCTGAATTTAAACGTGGTCGTACAAGCATTGAAGATGAACCACGTAGTGGACGTCCAAAAACAGCAACAACAACAGAAATTGTTGCCAAAGTGCATGATATGGTATTAAATGATCGGCGAATAAAAGTGCGGGAAATAGCTAATATCATGGGCATCTCAAATGATCGAGTCCATTTAATTCTGCATGAAAAACTACAGATGAAAAAGCTTTCTGCAGGATGGGTGCCGCATTTGTTAACAGTCGACCAAAAACGCATAAGAATGAACACTTCTCAAGCTTGTTTGGATCGTTTTAAGCGAAATAAAATGGATTTTAAGCGTCGTTTCATAACTGTTGATAAGACATGGATCCACCACTATACTCCAGAGACTAAAGAACAATCCAAACAATGAACTGAAGCTGGAGGAAGTGCCCCAAAGAAGGCGAAAACAATTCAATCGGCTGGCAACGGTTTTTTGGGACTTCAAAGGTATTTTATTGATTGATTATCTGGAAAAGGGTAAAACAATAAATTCAGACTACTATTGCAACCTTTTGGATCAATTAAATGTGCAAATTCGAGAAAAACGTCCTAGCTTACAACACAAAAAAATAATTTTCCATCAAGACAACGCACCAGCGCACAAGAGTGTTTTAACAATGGCTAAAATCAACGAATTAAAGTACGAGTTGCTTGACCACCCACCTTATTCTCCTGATTTAGCTCCCAGCGACTTTTACCTGTTCCCAAATCTAAAAAAATTCCTTGCTGGCAAGCGTTTTACCTCAAATGAAGATGCAATTGCAGTTGTAAACCACTATTTTGAAGACTGTGAGGAAAACTATTTTAATCAAGGGATAGAATTGCTAGAAAAGCGTTGGACTAAGTGTATTGAAGTTTCAGGAGATTATATTGAAAAATAAAAGTATTTTTGAAAAACTAGCTATTCTCTTTCATTGATAGGCTAAGAAGTTTCCGAACCGCCCTCGTACTGCAATAAAAAACATAATTCATTGCTTCATCTAATAAGTTATATCAGCCTAATAAGGACTAATAAGTTATATCAGCCAAAATCAGGCTCAGCAACCACTCCTCCTAAAACGGGAGAAGTCCATTAATGGAATTGTAAATTCCAACACAAATGCAAAACATCGAGTGAATGTTGCATCACATTCTCGAGCCAATGGGTTCTCAACGCGCCTTAAAGCAATTGTTCTACCCCGTATAATTGCACCCCAAATATCCCGGCTTATCGAGCTTATTATTATGCCATCTTCTGGAGAAAAAACAAATGTAAAACCGTTCTCCAAACAACTGACACTAGTTTTGCAGGCCTAATACACAAAAATATCTTGCTGAACAAAAGAGCTAAAGCCCGTATGATACTTCATTTTTCTTTCATTAATTGGTATAGAATTGCTAGAAAGAACCAAATATACAAAACGTAAACAAAACTGGCATCTTTTTTGTAAGTGTTGTATTCTTTTTATTTCAAGAAAGCGCTAGGAAATAAATATTTTCCAAAAAGAAGCGTTAAATCGCAAAAATTGTCCATAAACCACACAGCAACATTCAGGTTTGAAATGTCAATTTTAAGTTGAAAAATTTTACATTTTTTTTGACATAATCTCATTTTTTATCGATAACGTCAACAAAAATGTTGACAGTTTTGCATTTATCTTAATATAGCTGAACGCGTTGCACATACTAAATTCTACTATTACATTATATTTGCACTGTTCTCCAAAATTTGAACAATGCAAGAAAAATGTAGTGTCATACGGGCTTAAGGCAAGTTATAAACGTCGTGGGCAATATTGCTAGTTCACTGTTTGGCGTTCTAGATTCAGGTTGCGCAGAGCAAATATCAAAAACGATCAATGCAGTCAAAAGACAATGAAAATCATCTTCATCAGCAGCTTCAGAATCAAGCCTCAATTGTTGAGGCAAGTCTCAATATATTTAAGCAAGACGAAGAGAATATCAAACAAAAATTCGACACTCTAGATGAGATGCTTGTAGTGCCATCACTATTTCCAATTAATACTACTCTTTAATACAACTATGTATGTATTTTATATGCATAAGAAAAAGCCAAAAAAGATACAATGAAGGGATATGCATGGAGAGGCTATGATTAACCGCCAAACCTTCAAGTTGCTTATTTTATTTAACGCGTTATACTTTTATATGGCGACCGTGAACTTGTGGTTGTTTTTACTGTAAAATAATATTGTATATATTTTACTGTAATATTGTGCCAAGAAAAGAAAGAATTATGGTCAAAAATGCAAATTTAAGACTTAAAGCTAGCTGACAACATGATATAGATAAAATTAAAAAAAAGAAATACCTTATAAAACTAAAAAAAAAACTTTCAAATACGCACAAATTTGATTTGATGAGTTTTAATTAAAAATGCGGAATAACCAAAAATTATCTTTTTTTTTTAATATTTTAAAAAACAAACACAAAACTGCGAAGCTTTTTGCTCGTCTGCAGAAACACCCAGAGCCTTCGGCAGGAATCGAACCTGCGACCTCGAAGACTCTTGGTAGAGCACTCTACCAATTCATCCATCGAGGCGCACAATAATAACACAGTGCTTGAATTTGAAACTTTTTTTGTCGACAGACGAGGCATCCAGTGACCAAACCTAATTCGGGTGCGCTGAATTCAGTGGTGCTAACCGTTTTTTAGGTTAGCTCTTGTTTTTGAGATATACCGTTATTTTAAAAATGGAGGAGGTATGACAACATACATACATACATTCCCTTAACTCAAAAACGATTTAAAATCTTGAAAAGAGTACAAAAACAAGTACAAAATTCGGCAATAAAATTACCTTTAAATAACTGTAAAAGTCTTTTTAATCGGCCTAGTAGTTTAGAAAATAAAAATTTTTTCGATAAAAAAAATAAATTTTTTTTTGCAAAAGTTCGAAATTTTTTGTTTTTTAAGGCAGCATAAAAAAATCTAAAAATAAAGTTATGCTGATGAATTTTCGTACATTCATAAAAAATAAAGTTTCAAACAAAAAAGCCATAAACAACTAAAATCGGCGCACAACTTTGGAAATTATTCACAAAAAATAAAAAACGGTCACCAGACGAAGTCTCAAAATCCAGCCCACGAATCTTCTCCTCGTTCTTTATAATTTTGGAAACAGTAAACACATCGATTTTGTATTTGAAGCCCAATTCTTTTCCTGTTAATGAATCATTTAGTAAACAAATCTTTTGTGTTAGCGATAAGTTCACTCGTTTGCCCATATCTTTTAGTTTGACAGGTTTTTCAAAGCACTCTTGATTAAATGTCGTTAAAAAACGAAAAAGTACTTTATCATTTGATTTTTAGTACATTTCATTGGTGTGTGGCTTAAATAGATAATTTGTTCTAAGTACATGTGACAATATCCTAAATAATTTGCATGTAAATAAGCTTTAAATAACCACACATAGATGGCATATATGTATGTTAAACATGATTATATCGCTAATGGACTATATCGTTTATATTTCGAATGAATTTGACTTTCGAACTTTACAAAGGAAGAAAAAAAAACGATCTGAAAAAAACGACGTGACTATAAGAGAAAACTACTTTATATACATAAGTAACAAATATGTTGCAATTTCCATAATTTTCTTTTCCAGTCGTAGAAATATATTCAAACTTCATTTAAAGAGTATGTCATATTTAAAAAAAAATAAGTTACCTAAATAAGTTTAATCTTTGACAGTAAATATTTAGCAAACTAAACAAAGGCCACTCTCAACTACTGGCACATCTTAGCCGCATAGGAATAGCTGGAGGAGATGAATGTAGAGCTTGTGGGGAGGAAAGCAAAACATTGGAGCACTATTTATGTCAGTGCCCCGCTTTCTCACAAATACGATCCCGACATTTTGGGAGAGACACCTTATCAGACATATCCCAATTACGGGGCGTATGCTGGAGGAAACTAAGGAACTTTGTGAATGACACGGAGTTCCTATAGACCTATGAGTCAAACTGGTTCACGGTTAAACCCACGGAGCGCACAACAAGCCTATATTGGCTTAGGTGTATGTCGTAAGACATGGGCAGACGTACCCCTCCATTCAACCTAACCTAACCTAAACAAAGGTAGCCTAATAAGTTGCAACATTTTTTTGATACTTTGAAAATTTCCACAATTAATATTATATAAAATGCACTTTGACAAAACTGGTGAAACAAACTTATTCACCCCTATCGTGAGTAAAATGTGAAATTTTTACTCCCATAAAATTTTCATTTCCCAAGTAGGGAAATTTGCTATCATGAATATTATGGGAACCTGTGGGAAGAAAAAAATATAAATACAAAGGAAATTTATTGAAAATTTGTGAGTAAGTGATGTAAAAAGTAATTAAATTTATGTTTTATAATTAATAAACAGAAATTTGTAGTTTAAAAGGTAAAAAGGGTGAATAAATCAGCGTTTTCATGTCTGTTGAATATTTTGACAGGTTCTCTGTCGGAAACAAAAAAAATATCATTTGATATTCCGCCCATCGTAAAACTAAGTGCATGCTTACGTATTTTTTACAGAGTGTGGATACCAAAAAAGTGTTGGAAGAGATTACGAAGTAGGAATGGCGCAATCCACTTTTTGCGAAGTGCTCTCTAAAGTGTTGAATGCTTTAGAAAAAAGTCTGCGCAGAATGGACAAAATATCCATTTATAAAATTCCATTCATGAACTTCTTTAATATGAGGACCAGCACTTTTTAGTTCTTCTTCGGCCACCACAGCTTTAGAAACCTTCGCAAAACCACATGTAATGGGTCGGTTATTTTGCACCCTATTGAGAAGCATGTCATGTTGCACATTATTTATTGATTTAGACCTAAAAATATTTTTCAGCTAATTTATATATCCATTAAAATGTAGCAACTATGTACTTGCATTTTTTTCCTAGTTCCCCAAAGAAAATAAAATGAACAAATTGATACAAAAAATGGGAAAAATGTCTTTGAAAAATCCATTCACAATAAGGGAAAATTTCGAATGGGAACACATTTTATGGGAAAGGGGATTCATGATCACACTTTTGGGAAATGGGAAAAAAATTATTCATGATAAGGGTTATTAAATACTGTTTAAAGTGAATACCACAATTTCATATCGTTTTTTCCCTCCTTTGGAAAGTTTGATAATTAACATATAAAGCATTTTAGAAAAATAAATGTCTAAATTTGATAATGAAAGATTGAGTGAACTAATAAAAAAATTTTATAATATAAAAAACGGGTATTGCAAAATCGTCCAGTTTCGACTTATAAAAATAAAATAAATGAATATATGGACTTATTAATTAAAATATACAATTCAATATTGCAATATACCGATAAATATTCTGAAACACTATTACCTGTTGACAGAAGTCCAATTATTTACAAAATAGAACATTGCCGTGAGGTTTTGATGAAATGTTTTGAAAGGCTTAGTTGTAATATAAGAATACCTAACGACTTACAAACCTCAAATTTCATACAAGCCGTGTATTACTTTCCCGATTTCTTTTCCCGCTGGTGTATTTATTTTGCGTGCCTCTTGTTTCTATTGAAAATATTTAGTTAATTACTACCGTTGTTGAAAATATGTTTTGAATTTTGTTTATATCAATGCATCATAATATTTCTTATTTTCCAGCCTGCCATAAGACAGCAAACTTTCAAAGTTCCAGGAATGTGGAAACTCCTGTTAGAAGACCATGTTCAAAACATAAGCTGGTGTACAACAGACCTAAGCCTGGCATGCTTGAAAGCATGTTGCACTCAAAAGCTAATCCGGAATACATTTCACGATGCCTTTGGTATGAGCTGAACGTGCCAGAATGTACAAGTGATATACTAGACGGTAGAATGCTATCAACCACTATACCTGAAAGTATTGTATGTCATACGAAAGAAATGCGTTCTAAAACGCGGAAGCAAACTAAAAAGAAAAGAAGTAAGTAAAATAATAGCGATTGAAGTCAGTAAAAAATTACTCGATTGCATCGTGAAAGAAAACAAGTAAGAGTGCTGTATTCGACTGTGCCGAATTTTATATACCCTTTACCATAGTGTAATTAGAAATTTTTCTATATAAATGTGTAATATCCGGCCGTATATGAACTTTGATATCCATAAGTTTATTTGAAAAATAGGCACTTATGTATATTAAAATAATGAATTCTGAAAAAGCGTTAGCGAAAATCGGAAACATTTTTAAGTTTATAAATTACTTTAGATAACAATCTATTTTTAGTAACTAATGTTTGTAGCATACCACCGAAAACTATTAAGCCAAGAGGTCCGAGTTCGAGTCCCAGATGGACCAAACTGGAATAATGATTTTTATTTTTTTTTTTTACTGATGTTTGGTAACTAAGATTAGCATAAGCAAAATTTTATTTAAAATCATGCTAAATTCGTACAGAAATAATAACCTGACTCAATATTATAGTGTAACACAACATCTATGTATTTAAATTGCTTGTTGTACGTTTTTATTACGATGGCGACTTAAAACCTACCAGAGGTAAACGGAAAACTTTGCAACACAAAAGAAAATAAGGTAAAGATAAAAAAATTAATAAAAAAAAAACCATTACTTAAAAAAATTTCTTCCAATTATTTTTATATTCCTCGAGATTAATGATTTCTACTACTTTTGTAAGCATAAAACGATGGGTTTTTATTTTAATTACACATTTAAGAAGTGTAATGCAATACTTTTGGGATATATCGTATTTATCTTAATAATTTTTTCGATGTTTCGCTCCATTGTCCTGAAGAAGCTATCCGAATGAGAGCGATATATCGACAAAATATTCGAATAAATACATACAAGAAAACAAACCTTCAGCTCAAGAAAATAATAATATTAAATCAACTGAAGCAACACGAAACTTAAAGGCTCCTTGCAAAATGAATGTATTAAAAATAACTATTTCTCTGAAAGAATATTTACAATTTAGTAGTTGTGTTGGTGGGGATATTCAAACTGATTTAATAAAAACGTTAAACACAGATGTGAAACACGTATTTTTTTCAGTTTTGAAAGCAGTAAGCATAATCGACTAAATGTTATTAAAAGAAATTATCCTAAAGTACAAACTACAATCGTTTGTATAAAATTTTTACTGTTTTATACGTATGTATATTACAAACATTAGTTACTAATAATAAATTGATTTTAAGTAATTTGTTTTTTCAAATTAATACACAGGCTTTCAGCAACAAAAAAGTTTATTATTGTCACTCATCCTACTAGCCATCAAGATATTCAGGAAATTTAAGAAAACAGAGTACAAGAGTACAAGATTTACGCATGATCACTATGAACTTAATGAAATCAATGAAGAATGCTTTCTTGAAAACATTAGTAAAGCTCTAAGGAAACAATTAAGAAATCCTAATAGAACAAGTTTTTGTCTATTTTTGTTTGTTTGTTTTTTTTTTGGTACCAGAAACGATGTGATTTATGTGTTTTGCTTGTTGAGAGAATTAATAACTCTTAACATACGAAACTAATAAGGAATCTTTGTAGAAACATTGTCGTTTCTTTCTGCTGGGATACACTTTTGGCCTAAAAACGTTTCACAGAGAACATCTTATTGATTCTCTAGATAGTTTTGGTTCTAATCCTCTTTTTTTTCCTCTTCTGTCTTTTTGATGACTCTAAATAATAAAGCGCGACCTTCTTACATGCAAATGCGTCTGGAACGAGAAAACTTTCGCAAAAAGCTAGTTGAACTAATTGCCCGCAAACAGTATAATATTGATGATAGTGATGATGGCGCAATCGGTTCGAAAGCTGATTTTCCCAATAAAAATGAAACGGAAGTTTTGCGTTATTACTATTACATTAAACACGGTATTGATACCATGCACATATCGCCCATGAGCAAAAAAGTCTTAAACAGGTAAGTTGCTGAAAATGCGTATGAAATTTATGAAAAAAATGTATTTGATAAATTGCTTCTTCTCTTTTTTTATTTAATTAAATCTAGAATAAAAAGTCAAATACCAACATTTTTAAATAAATGGCCAACAGTACTGAATGAAAATATCCACGAGATAAGATCAGATTACATTTTTGCCATGAAGAAATCCGTTATTGATTTTGTTTTGCAAAACTCTTTAAAACATTTGAAAAGGGATTCAGAACTGAATGTGACACCAGAGAGAAAAGAAGTAAATGAAATGTTGAACAGATGGAAGTATCGGTAAGAGTTGTAATTTTTTAAGTCATAACGCACAATAACACATTGTTCCCTTATTGAAACAGGACAATATTTTTTCATTGACCTTTTAAGCTTAAAATTGATTTGCTAAAAATCAGACTGACAAACGATATTTGCCAGTATATATATGTGCTCATACATGCATGAGCACATCATACATGTATGAGCACATCTAATATTGAAAAGTTTTTATGTTTTATACTCTGATTAAGAGTATACAAGATTTGGCACTGATAAATACAGTTTTTGTTTAATATTTTATGAGCTAGGTGTTATAATTTATGTTAAAATTTGCAAAATGCAGACAATTGCTACTAGAATTAAAGCCCCGATTATGGTTCACAACATTTGTTCATTTAATGTTGTATTTTTGAAAAATGATTATGGTTTACAACTATTGTAGCAAGTGTTGTCAAAAACTTACAACACATAATGAGATGTTGTCTTGTTGATGTTACAAGTTAAATTACGAAAAGATTATAAAATTTTTGTAAGTGGGCATATGAAATATGTTTTGCAAAAATATGAAAAAACAATTATTAAAATTTATTTACAAAATATAAATAAAAATGCATCTGTACAAATAATTATTACCCATTTTTTGATTACAAACGAGTTTTATTTTGAATTTTGTAGTTGCAATGGATTTAAACTGCAATGTACAATTTTTTTGTTCATTTCATTATCATAACCAAATTAAACATCAACATTAACATAAATTTTTATGGTTTTATTTGTATTTTTCTAAGAAAAACGTTTTTCATTCTTTTAATTTTTGCTAATGCAATTCTACGCGGTAGCTGCGCTATTTCAAGAAATACAACACCAAGAAATCTTCATGTCTTTTGGTGGTAGAACTTGACAAAGAAATGTCAAAATTTATTGTTTTTCGCTTGTGTTTGTATAATGAAAGTAACATACGCGTTCATCTTTCTGGAGGTGTTGCTTTACTTGGTTGTTTTTTGTATGCAGGCATGTATTTTTGCGGAAATATGCTCTACAAATGAAAAACAACTCTGTGACATACACAACACAAAAAAATGTACAAATCAAGGCTGATTTTACATTTCTCGGTGGTAATATTATATTTTATTAAATTAAATTTCATCCTATTTTTTTTTTTTTTTTTGTTAGCCTCTGGTGGGATTCGAACCACTAAGCCTCAAGACTGGTGAGCAGCCATCTTAACCCATTCAGCCATCGCAACATTTAAAACGAATGCGACAATAGGCAATTTAATTCAAGAGTTATTTACCGTGTATGTGTGTATGTTAGTATTTGAATTTTGGGTGAACTCTGCACTACGTTTCGATTGTATTGTAGCTAATTTGAAGCTAGTTCATAAAAGTTAACGTAAAGTTAATTATTTTAGTAGTCGACTACCAATTTGCTGGCAGGGTTGTGTTGTAAATCTTTTGTTGTGGGCTAAATCTTTTCCTTTAACTCCTGTAAAGTGAGGCATGTCAATTTTTCTGTTTTAGGGTTGTACTGGAATTTTATAGTTTACATATACATACATACATATATTCAAAAAGTATTTAATTATTATTTGCTAAAAGTATTGCAAAACGTATTAATCGTTTCAAGGATTTGCTTCACCATTTGTGGCTCTCATTCTGTTCGTGGGAATAATTGCATAAGTCGTAAAGATTCAAACATTTTTTGATTTTTTTCGAGTCTATTGATGATTTGAAAAAGTAGTTACATAAAGTGTGGGCGAGAAAAATTTAAAAATTTCGGTAACTTAAAAGTTGAACTAGCGAAATTTAAAAATTTTTCTCGCACACATTGCCCAATTTCTTTTAATTGGTTTGTGGTACATTCTCTGTACATTCTTATAGCTTACCGAAACACTTACTGCATTTAAAAAATAATTTGACTTCATCGTTCAACCACGACTGTGTCATGTTCTGCATTAATACATGATTTATAATATGATACAACCATGTTACCTCGATACCAGGTAGCTGCATATTATAACAAACAGAACACCACCAAACATTTCGGGTTCTTTAGTGGTAGAAATACTTTAAATTCTGTCACACAAATTCTGTCACAAAAATCATTTGTTCGCATTTGTATGTTTGTGTTGTGTATTTTGACAATTCTTCAGGCTTAAAGCAGTAGTCGGTTGGGCTTGTATGGCTACCTGGTATCGAGGTACATTGGATGCAACTTATACGGTAGCCTCGTTAGCTGAACCGTCAATCATCTGACTTCACAAGACTGTCAAGAGAATACAGAGATGACAGCCAAAACAAAATAGCAAATCAGCGTAAGATCTGTTCATCTCTTTTCTTTAAATGCATGTTATTTTTCTTGAAGTTGCTCTTATTAGTTGTATCATGTTTTATATTAATTACTTTTTCGCTGAGTGTTTTTTACAGGCGCATATATACACGTTTCATAGATGGGCATTTTTCAGTACCAGTACTTTTTCAGTATTTTCTTTTTTTTTACTGATTACTGGAAAAAAATCAGTATTCAGTAAATTTTACTGATTATTGAAAAAAAAATCAGTATTCAGTAAACTTTACTGGTTACTGAAGAAAAAAACAGCATTCAGTAAATTTTACTGATTATTGAAAAAAAAATCAATATTCAGTAAACTTTACTGGTTACTGAAAAAAAAACAGTATTCACTAAATTTTACTGATTATGTAAGTGAGCAAAGTGTATACATATATAAATTTCAAAATACGCAGTATCTACCATCAGTCATTTACAGATTACTGCATTTTTTTACACAAATCAGTAAAATTTACTGAATTCTGATCTTATTTTCAGCAATCAGTACTTTTTACTGAATACTGATTTTTTTCAATAATCAGTAAAATTTACTGAATACTGTTTTTTCTTCAGTAACCAGTAAAGTTTACTTAATATTGATTTTTTTTCAGTAAAATTTACTGACTACTGATTTTTTTTCCAGTAATCAGTACTTTTTACTGATTACTGAAACACGTAATGCAGTAAAAAAGTAATGCAGTATACCCATGTATGCTACGTTTATACGTAGCCTATTCACAAATAAAAACTATTTGTAAATAAATAACTCACTGTTTATGCGTCAATGCGAATTCAGAAAATTTGTATTTTTTAGTGAAGCCAGATGGTAAAAATGTAACTAATTGGTAACACTGTTAAGCACAACATATGCTCAGAAAAAGACGTGATTACTAAAATAATAATGGAGAAACAAAAAATTATGATGTTTCTTACAATTCAATTAATGCAGAAAAGCCACGAAATATTGCAAGAACGGTTCAACAAAAGACATGCAACTTTTGTAATCGCCAGTGAAAGAAGAAGGCGTAGACACCAGTTAATTCTTGGAGCATTTAAAAGTGACTACTTGATATCTGTTGCAGAAGCAGTTTTCAAGAAACGTAGGAAAAGACGATTCAAAGCTCACCCTAGAAGTGACCACTACTGGACATTGATTAGAGAGCCTTGCTCCAGCTGCAACGACGCTTTTATATTTTATTTTTAGCATTTTCAGCACTTTTATTAAAATTTTAAAAATTTTTTTGCTTTCGTGCAATTTTTAGTAAATTATTTGCTTTCTGTCATATTATTGTACGTGTGCCACATCGAAGAAAACTTTAAAACCGATAAAAAAAAGTGGCAACTTTTTGTGTTTTATTTGCGAATAGCTACAGTACTTGTTTTCGTGACAAATAAAAATTTTATTTACTGTTTATACGCCAAATTTTTCTATTCACAATAATTTTATTCGCGAATAAGCAGTACGTATAAACGTAGTAATAGTTGTATTAAAGGTTAGTAACGACAATCCTGCCACTATACCTCCCGTTTTTTAAATTTATTTAAATGTTTACAATAATATAAAATATAGTTTTTTTTTGGTGAAAGGTTTGCTGGATAAGCAATATTGTTAGGCTATCTACATGCCTTTATACCTCCCTTTAGTTTTTTAAAATGTTGTATCAAACAAAGTGATCAGTTTTTTTCGGTTAAATATTCTTTTTGTAATACTAACTAAATTTTATGTATGTATGTTCATTTACATATGTATTTTGTTCGCTTCGTTCAAATTTTACTTAATCGATTCTTGTGAACGGTTTTTTCTTTCTTGTCTCTGCTGTATATTATCACATTTGTACCATTTATCTGTTTTACAGTATATGATGGCCTTTAAGGCCATGATTCATTATCCTACTGAATCGTACGATCTGTTGTAAATGACATGTGTGTCCAAAAAGTTTGACAGGCTGGACTAAAAGTGTATGTGTGTGAAAGTTTTTGGAACGAAGTTCCTCAACGCGGCTTGCTGGTAGTGGAAATTAGTAGAAATCGTCACGAAAGCGTGTGAGCTGTTTATATATGTGTTGGTGTACTGTCGACAAGCAATTGTGTATGATGGGCGGTGTCTCCACTGACATCAGCGGAGACACCTACCAATAAATATTAATTAGTTGGAAAACGTTCCAAAAATTCAGTCATAAAATTTCAAAATTTCAAAAACAACACAAAATAAAACATACAGATTTCACCTTGTATTACATTCAAAGATGAAAAAAAAACGTAAGGAACTTCGTTCCTAACGGGGGTCCCCCGACCGCATTTCTTTTTTGATATGTCTGTCCGATTTGACTTCGAAAATTTTCCAAAACTATTTTATTCTATGCGATCAGAGTTGCATTTTTGAAGTTGTTTACAAAAGTACACACTATTATACTTTATATACTATTGTACTGTTTTGATGCGACTTTTTAAAGTAGGAAAGAATTCCATCAGCTTTAGCTAGCAATTTTCAGTGAATGAATCGTACGATTGAGTTGGATAGTGAATCACGGCCTTTAGCAATGTTAGCTTATGTTTTTTCAATAAGACTGTATTTAATTATGTATTAATTTTAAGAGTAAAGGTTTCGCAAATTATTTCATTTCATGCATGTTGCAATAGACCAAAATGAAGTTTTCAAAAATTGCGCTAGCGACTGTCTGTGCTGACTTATCTGGTAAGGCTATTGTCACTAAGTATTTGGATAAATCGCACATTAACACTACTGCGTACTTGTCTCCATATTCGGATAGAGGTAATCGACTTATAGTGCCCAAACCTACTATGTCGAAGACTTTTATCTGTGCTGGGGAAGAAACAAGTTTTTCAATATTTCTTGACCATACTTAGAATACATTTGGGACAGTTTCTTACAAATTTTGCTATAACCTTCGTCATTTTCTGCCAGTAAAACTTTGTAGGAACTTAGACAGAAAGCTTTTTTTGTCCGCAATGACCGCTAAGTAAAGGGTCGTCGTGGTACATTTGCATCAGTTTAAGTTTCGCATCATCATCAAATATTCTTGGTTCTGTTAAAATAATATCTAAAGTTTCTAACATCTTGTTACTATGTTCTTTTATCTCCTGAATGCTGCAGATTCAAAAAAAATTTATTTATTTATTTTATGTAATTTAATACGTATCCGTTTTGATTTATCATCTATTCTAATTTTTGGAACATTTTTATTGAAGTCATGAGAAAATTTATCATAAACGTTTGAATTGAGACTTGTTTCTTGTTGTAAAATTTTTCCCGTGCTATTTTCTGTTTTCTTTCTAGCATTACTCCTGGAACGAGTTGTCATAGCGAATATAGATGTAGTTTTGTTCTTTAATTCGTCGACTGTCATTTAATTTAATTCGTCGAGCGTTACTATACATATGTTTCTTTTATTACTGGTGAGAAGACGACTTTGAAGCAAAGTATATTGGCAAAGTATATTGACACTCTCTTTCCCAATTATATTGAACATTTTTCCGTTTAATGGCGCAGCTATGTATATAAATATCACATAGTAATTGGCGAAAGTCACAAAGCGTCTTACTGAATCTTTATCTCTCAATTTTGCATTCGCCCGGTAACAGACCTTTTGACGTAAATCTATGGCCAATATACGTTATTTCTGAAGAAAAAAAGTTGTATTTATACGGATTAAGTAAACGAGTTTGGGGCTATATTCAGACCAAATGGTAGCACATTCCAAAGGAATGAGCCTTTTTTGGTACTGAAAGCTGTGATATCCCTAGAAGCAGAGTGCAATGGGATTTGGTGAAATCCTGAGAGCAGATCTATTATTGAAAAGTAATTTGCCCTATTTAAATTGTACAGTATATCATCAATACTACTCACAACGGGAACTTATCTGCAATAAGTTTCTTATTCACGGCTCTACAGTCGATGCACTTGCCGTAAGACCTGTTGTTATTAGTGTTCTTTTTCGGCACTGGAATCAGTGGACTGTTTAAACTTGAGCAACTTGTCTCTATCAAATCATTTTAATTAAAATGTTTACTCTGTTTATTTATTTCTTCCATCTCACTGTATGTAAGTCTATAGTTTTTTATGTAAGATGGACATGAGTCTGCTAACCTAAGTTTCTCCTGCTCTGCTTGTCGGTGTCTAATGGAAATATATTAGCATATTCCTCACAAATTGCCACTAAAATATTGTCAATGGGGAGGCATTGGTTTCCCCAATTTATTTCTTAAGATTTTGGTCCACTCATTTATGTAGTTATTTTAGTTTTATTGGCCGAATATATGTACACAAAAGTTTCGTAATGGTTCTGCTACTACTTTGTAGTTACTGATACGATTGTAATACTTTGATGTGTTTACTATTCCCAAAATAGATTTTCTAGAGTTAATGAATCCCTTACCTATAAATACACCATTGCAAATTTTCTTGAGCGTGAACGAGCATTCGTTCTATTATATTTTCCAAGCAAAAAATTTGAAAAACTTCACATCTTGCAAGGCAAAGAAAACTTAAAATTGTACTATGGAGCGCGAAAATACTTATCCAACACTTACTCGAACTAAAATCATTTTTAAACTGTTACAGTAGACATACTACTTGTCCTTGAAGGACATTTCACACCAAAGTATAATGGGTCCGATTTATGATTCCGCTCCATGGCTGCGGAAAGCATTCTTTATGCGAAAACAAACTTTACAATTATACATTCCGTTTCTGCGGTATCATCTCTACAGTCGCGGTATTGGGGTATTATTGATTTCGCAGTGTAGATATTTTTCCTAGTCTTGCTTACGCTCAAATTTTATACGAAAAGCTAACGAAACGACTAAAATGCAGGATTATTTTACAAAAGTTGTTTTAGTTTCTTTTGTTTGATTTTTGGCAACTATTTTTATAAGAATAAAAGACAAAAATACACAAACAATGTGCAAATCGAAGCAATGGTGGACTTAAAATAAAATTCCTGTGGTTTTACACAGCGCAAAACAAATTTTTGGGAAGACTTGGCGCTGACATTAAATGGTTCCGGACCACTAATAAAAGATGCCGATGATTGGAGAAAGGTAATGGAAATGGAAATTTCCATACAAAATTTTTAATATGCTGTTATTAAATTTTTTAACATACAAGCATTAATCTTTAACTGTATTTATATGTTGTTGGCCTTCAGACTTTATAAATTTTATTATAACTTCACTTCAAAAAAGAACCTCCACCGCATTACATGTAAATTTAAGTAGCTCTTTAATTTTTGGAAATAATTTAATACTGGCATTACGTGCAAGTGATTTATTTAAGAAAAACAAAGAAAGTAAAATAAACAGTGAATTTAACCTTTGAAAAACAAGTGTTTATGGTTTCATTTACCCGGAAATAAATTCAAGCCTTTGTATTTCGATACAAAGAAGAAACCATCTACCTATTTTTGGATATACGCCAACATTTGGTCCTCGAACCGGATTATTGCTGTCCTACGGATTACCGGGTAATTGGAAAATTAAACTTTCGCTATCAGCCAATTCACATTCTATCAAGTCAGGTTAGTAAGATTGAATTATAAAGTGAATTTGTGCGAGGTTGATTACATAAAGACATATGTGCATACAAAGTACGTACGGTTGTATGTACATATCCTTTATTTGTATGTATTTACATACACATATATTCATTTAATGGAACAAGCTTTTATAAACGTAAAATTAATATAACCAATATTATTAAAATACACTGGTATATATGTTTAAAAGATATATTTGAAAATATAAAAATATATATACCTATATTTAATACAATTAATCTGTTTTCGTGTATATTTAATATATTGGAACAAAAAAAAGGGTATTGATAGAACAGTTGCCGATAATACTGTTTAATAATTCTTGAAGACCTTTTTGTTACAACTCCTTTGCACCAAATTTGTCAAAGAAGTGTTTGTTTACGTGGACGGACATCCACAAAAATTTAAGAAAAATTAAAATTTATACAAATTAAAGCAAATAAAACTTGTCAAAATATACTTTACCTTTAATAGAAGAAAGCATCGCGTGTGACTTTTTGGTGCATACGTGTACATTTTATATTGAAGAATTGTAAATTTTCTTATTGATTATAAATTCGGATTCAATTTAATAAGGAAACATGTCTGTCGGAACGTTTATACGCCTTTCCGATGCTATTTTTAAATTTGAGGCGGATTTTAATAAGCGGAAGGGCAAAACTTGCCTATGACGAGGTAGCGAGTGACACCTCTTCAGAAATTAAGCCTGAGATATGGGAAGCTGTTGAGGGAAAATACCAAGGCACTCTTAATGCGTATGTTAGATGTATGAAGGATATGAAAGTGAAATGCGACGAACTGAAGGCAACACATGAATCCGAAATACGCGCTTATAACGAGCTTGCGGGATCAGATGGATTTTGTCATAATTTACCTCTACCGCCATGTGATACGGAAATTTTTGAGGGGGATTATCTTACTTGGCCTACATACGTTTAAAGATCTTTTCACCACGTTATATATTAATAATTCGCCGCTAAGCAATATTGAACGGTTATGTTATCTCCTCAAACGTACTGGAAAAGAGGCTAAGGAAATCGTCTCAAAGTGTCCCCTTACAAACGCAGGTTTTGATATAGCCTGGAGGAACTTAAAGGATACTTATGAAAAACCGAGGATGTTGGTTAATGATCAGTTGAAGAGCCTTTTTAACTTGGAAAGAATCACGAGGGAAACTAGTTCTGCTTTGAAAGTTTTACAACGCGGCATAAATGGCTTTTTGACAGCTATGTCAATTTGTGCGATAGATACGCAGAACTGGGATCCTATTATAGTGTTTATTTGTATTCAAAGGTTGCCCGCTCAGACAGTAACTATGTGGGAACAGACCATTAGAGACAAAACAGCCCTCTCGTCATGGAAAGATTTGAATGCATTTTTGATTGAACGCATCCAAATGTTGAATTGTATACATGACCTTACAAATTGCGACTCTAGTAATATAGTGGTGGAGCGTAAGCTGAAGGCTCACGTTTCAAATACAAGCTCCTCTAATACTTGTATTTTATGCATAAAGGAAAGCCACGTCTTAAGATTTTGCCGTCGTTTTAAAAATATGTCCGTCTCTGAGAGATTTTCCACTATTAAAAGATATCACTGCTGTGTTAATTACCTTTCCAAATCGCATGAAGTCAAAGAGTGTAAAAGCGAACATCGTTGTTTCATGTGTAATCAAAAGCATCATGCTCTTTTACATCGTGAGGTATCTAATTCGGCTCCATTGACAAATCGGAATGACTCTGCTCCTAGAACAAGTTCACGCCCTTCGGGTGCGGAAGCTGGGATGCCATTGAACAAAATTCTTCTGTTTTACTGGGAACCGCCATGGTTTCCATTATTTGTCATGGTACTACGTACCCAGCACGGGCTTTAATTGATCCGGCCTCTGAAGCTTCATTTATTTCTGAACGCTTGCGAAATCAACTGCGACTTCCGTCACATTCTACGAATGTCTTGATCTCCGGCGTTAATAAGGAAGCTTCCATAACTTCCAGAAAATGTTGTTCAATTAGAGTCGGTTCTCCCTTAGATACGAGGGCTAACGAGAAACGTTAGCCCTCGTATTACCCACAATTTCGAGCAATCTGCCCTCGTTCACTTGTCCTTCGGATATTAAATGTAGAACACCCACCATACAATTGGCAGATATGAGATTCTACGAAAGCAGGCCGGTTGATCTACTGCTTGAAGCGGATTTATATCGTCAAATAATTCTTGGGGATGTCCGTAATAACATTTATGGGTCTCTTACAGCTCAGAAGATGGTCTTTGGATGGATTCTGAGAGGTCCCATCAAGTCTTCGGTCAACGCCGATGTTAATGTTTTTTCTACTACAATCACCTTTTCTGGTGAAGATAATTTAAATAAAAATCTTTTGAGATTTTGGGAATTGGAGGAAGTTCAGAAAAGGAAGAGCTTATCTCTCTCTGATAGATTCTGAGAAGATTACTATAGGTCAACCACTACACGGGATTTCACTGGCCGATATATGGTCTCGCTGCCATTTAAACCAGAGTTTCCCAGGGAGATTAACTTAGGTTTGTCCAGACCTAGCAGCCTGAAACAGTTTATGAGGGTCGAGACTTCTCTTTCACGCAAACCGGACATATGGGAGATGTATGATGATGCTCTAATGGACTATTTGAAGACAGGTCATATGCAGCCAGTCAAATTCATTAGCGCACCGATCACTCAGTCCTGCTATTTACCACATCATCCGGTAATTAAACCGAAAAGAAAGACTACAAAACTAAGAATAGTCTTTAATGCATCAAATAAAACATCAAATGGCAATAGTTTGAATGATTGCCTTTTTGCCGGTCCTACCTTACAGGCTGAAATCGTCAATTTGATTTTACGGTGGAGATTATTTAAATTTGTCTTTAATTGCGATATTACAAAAATGTATAGGCAAATTCGAGTTCATCCCTCACACACTCCTTTCCAAAGGATACTTTATCGAAGCTCATCGATGATCAACTAACGGATTACGAGTTGCAAACGGTCACTTTCGGACTTAACTGCGCATCGTACCTAGCGGACCCTATTAAAATTGGCAGATGATTGTGAAGCACAATATCCACTTGCGGCGGAGATACTGAGGAAGGGTATGTACGTTGACGACGTATTGACCAGAGCCCATGAAATCTCGAGTGCCTTAGCGGCTAGAGATCAAATTTCTGCGGCCTTGTTATCGGCTGGCTTCGAACTCAGAAAATGGACATCCAACGAAAAGTCAACTTTGGAGGGATTGCCTATTGATTATCTTCTGGACGCAAAGGTTCTAACTTTCGAGGAGTCCAGTTGTTCGAAAACTTTAGGCATTTTCTGGAATGCTCAGCTGGATTCTTTCTTTTACAAGGTATCTCCCATAGAGTCGAAAGTTAATTTCACGAAAAGAGAAGTGTTATCTACGATAGCAAAATTCTACGATCCGATTGGATGGGTGAGTCCAGTAATTATTACTGCTAAAATTATTATGCAACGCATTTGGCTGGATAACATCGGATGGGATGACGTGCTTCCAGCTTCAACAGAAAAGGCGTGGTCTCAATTTGTGGAACTCTTTGACAAGATAAACCTTATTCAAGTGCCAAGATGGGTTAACTATTATAAGGAGTCGAACACCGAACTTCACGTTTTTTCTGATGCATCTGAAAAGGCGTATGCGGCGGCAATTTATATTCGCACTAAAATTCAACGAGGTGACATACATACCCATTTGTTGTCTTCAAAGTCAAAGGTAGCTCCGATTCGATCGATATCTTTACCTCGTTTAGAATTATGCGGGGCAGTATTAGCTTCCGAATTACTGAACAAGGTACGGCATGAAATTGAGATCCCCATCGAACAAGTGTATTGCTGGACAGATTCGACAATTGTGCTGGCATGGCTGCGGAAACCACCTTGTTCATGGACTACCTTTGTGGCAAACAGGGTTTGTCGCATTCAGGAAAATACCGGTAATCATAATTGGTTTCATGTACGTTCTGAGGATAATCCTGCCGATTTAGGCAGCCGGCTTGCTCGGAATCGAGAGCATTGGCCTCTCCATAAGCTTGGGAGTATAGATACGGAGATGGAGAGTCGTAAAGTAAAAGTGCATGTCTCATTTTTCTCAAAGTTTGAAGATGTACTGGATCGTTTTTCATCTCTCGATAGAGCTCTGCGTGTTATTGCCTATGTTTTTAGATTTTATGATGCTACGCATCCCGCTAGGGGAAATAGAATTCGCCATCAATCTCATCTGATTTCAAATGAAAAGATTGATAAAATTAAATTACGTTTAGCTACAGTGGCACAAAAGGCCTTCTTCGCCGAGGAATATAAGAACCTTTTGGACAAAAAGCCGCTTCCGGCGAAAAGTTCGCTAATACCTCTAAATCCGTTTTTGGATGAACATAAGGTAATGAGAGTGAACGGAAGATTGGTGAAGTCCCCTTCGTTGTCATATCGGGAACAATATCCAATCATTCTACCATACAGCTGTTGCTTCGCCAAGCTTATGGCAGAATTTATACATTTACTAACCATCCATGGTGGAAATCAACTGATGCTACGAGTCTACAGGTTTGAATATTGGGTGCCTCGTTTGCGAGTACTCATTCGAACTGTGATACGTAGATGTAAACGGTGTATTATTGACAAACAGCGTACGTGCAGTCAAATAATGGCTGCTCTTCCCCCGGAGCGCACGACATTAGATAGACCACTACTGGCGTTGATTTTGCCGGGCCATTTGATGTAAAAAATTAAAATGGTAGGTCATGCAAAATTACTAAGGGGTACGTCTGCATTTTTGTTTGCTTTTCTACGAAAGCAATACATTTAGAAGCTGCCTCGGACCTATCATCGGATACCTTTTTGGCTGCTTTCAATCGATTCATTTCACGTAGAGGTTGCCCACATACTATGTTTTCCGACAATGGGACTAACTTTGTAGTTGCAGCCAATGAAATCAAAAGGGACTTTAAAACTTTCTTGAAAGAATGTCAGGCTAGAATGTATTCCACTTTCTGTCATAAAGGTCTAATATGGCGTTTTATACCAGCAGGAGCTCCCCATATGGGAGGTCTCTGGGAAGCTGGCGTCAAAAGTTTTAAACTACATTTTCATAAGGAGGTTCAATCTTGTCGTTATACCTTTGAAGAATTGTCAACAATTTTGGCTCGAATAGAAGCATGTTTGAATTCGTGTCCTCTTTGTCCCATGCCTGATAATCCTAGTGAACCTCTCGCTTTAACGCCTGGACATTTTTTGATCGGATTAGCAATTTTGGCTCCTCCGGAACCAACAATCTTTGATAGTCCCATTAGTGTCGTAAACCGTTACCGAAAAATGAAAGCTTTAATTCATCAATTTTGTAAAAGGTGGAAAGAGGAATATCTCGTACACTTACTTAAACGCTACAAATGGCAACATCCCCAACGGGATATTGCTATCAATGATTTAGTTGTCGTGAAAAATGAACAATTACCTGCGACATCGTGGAAATTAGGAATTGTTACTCGGATTTATTCTGGTACTGACGGTCATGTCCGCGTCGCCGATATTCGAACTGAAAACGGCGTAATTCATCGGCCGATTACAAAGCTTGTTGTATTAAATGATTGCTAAGTTCACTTTATTTTCCACCTCAATCTACACGTACTAACTATTCATTTCCTAGAGACATGGAATCAGCTAGTATTACACAAGACGAATTCTTCGAAGATGGGCTCTTAGATGAGGAGGAGGAAATGGAATTCGATGATCGAGCCAACCTTTCGCTGACGGCGCCGACAAGTTCTGAAGCCAACCCCAGCGGTTGAAGTCCCCTCTTTTCCAGAGGTATCACCGACGCCTTCGACGTCAATCATGGTGACAGGGCTCTCTAATGCCTCCCCAAGTCGTTCGGCAGACGTCATTACAAGGGGGATCCCTACGCTGACGGATGTGGTTCGGGCTCATGACGCGGCTTGTAGCACTGGTATTCAACATCCCGTCGCAAATGATCGAAAGGTCTCTAAGTGTCCAACTTGTGGAAAAAATCACCCGCTTCGGTTTTGCTACAATTTTCGGGACATGAGTCTGGAACGCAAACTTCGGATGGTAGCTGTGCATCGCATTTGTTCTCGTTGTCTGTCGAGCGGCCATGTGGGGAAAGATTGTAATAGCAAAGGAACTTGTCGGCATTGTCAAAAAGAGCACAATACGTTACTCCACGAACGTAAGACCGGAAAGAAAACGCCCCGCAAAACTCCAGTTGGTCAAACTACTATGGCTGCTCCCATTTCCTTTCGAAAGGCAGTTTCATTTTCTCCTACCCTGCGACTTAATCTACGTTCAGGCCGTTCACGAACACCGTATCGGGCGGTCTTGGACGCATGCGGTCAAACCAGCTATATGTGTATTGAGTTGGCGCGAAAGCTGAAACTGCCCATTTCCAACATCAACGATGAACAATTTCGCCGAATTGAATTGGAATCAATACACGACAAAAATCAGACTCTGCTTATAACAGCCCGACTTCAACGATTGATTGGGATAAAAACTCCGCCGGAATCAGTGAACAAGTCCATTTTAGATTCCTTTGAGGGCTTGCAGCTGGCAGATCCAACATTTTATCATTCGGGAAACGTCGGATTAGTCTTGGGCGCTGAAGTTGTGCCGTTAATAATGAAAAGCAGGGTTCAGTCGACTCCAGGCCTTCCTTTAGCCCAGTACACCATTTTTGGATGGGTCATTTCGGGCTTGTCGCCCTTTTAATGCTATCAGCGTATATCGGTCAGGGGCCGCAACAGTAGTCTTTCCTGACTAGTATTTAAATATCATCAGAAGTCCTTCCTGACTTAAAAAAAAAAAACAAAACCATACAGTCCACAGGAGTCCTTACTGACTCATTTTTTACCTATCATCAAGTAACTACAGGAGTCCTTACTGACTCATTTGTCATTACAACCTCTTATTGTTGCAAGGGGGCCGGCAATGTTTAAATACAAGCTAAAGATCGTCTAATTTTTCCCACTGGGTATACAATCCTATGTTTCACATGTATATGTGCACATTTATATACGTTTTATTATAATTTAATTGGAAGGATTTAATCCTATTTTTAACGAGTAGATCTTTAACTGTATTTATATGTTGTTGGCCTTCAGACTTTATAAATTTTATTATAACTTCACTTCAAAAAAGAACCTCCACCGCAAAGAAAGTAAAATAAACAGTGAATTTAACCTTTGAAAAACAAGTGTTTATGGTTTCATTTACCCGGAAATAAATTCAAGCCTTTGTATTTCGATACAAAGAAGAAACCATCTACCTATTTTTGGATATACGCCAACAATATATATATATATATATATATATATATATATATATATATATATATATATATATATATATATATATATATATATATATATATATATATATATATATATATATATATATATATATATATATATATATATATTAGAGCGGGTCGATTTTTTTTTCGAAAAATCGCATATGCGGAAAATGTTCTACGGATCATTTTGAGAAACTTTGCTTAAGAAAGTATGGGTCTAAAACCGATTTGGATGCCGCGATTTTTAAGGGGAAATTTAGTTTTAGGTAGTATAAAAAATTGTATCAAATATGTTTACATAGAAGTAAATTACATGTACAAAACTTATATTTTTAGCTTTTTGACAATAATTGGAAGGTTTAATTTTTTGAAAAGTGGTACAGTGGTTTCCCGGTATTACGAACGATATGACACATTCGATTTTTACGATCGTAACATCAGTGCAATCAGCGAGTAAAAACCTTGAAGAGTGTAAAAAAAAAATTTCCTCTGTATATTAAATTAATGAAATTTTCGCATTTGAAAACGCAAAAATGTAATATTTATCAATTCGCAAACTTTAAGAGTACTTTTATTTTGAAATAAAATTTTACACATGTTTTTTCTTTAAAGAAATTGAAAAACTTTTTTGAAAACTATTCTGAAGTTTTAAAAAAGAAATCGCTTCCAGCGTTAACGAAAAGTAAGACCAGAGTAGAAAAAAATTTAAGAAAAAAGTGTTAATAGATAGGCTCGTTCGTTAAATTAAAAAATCGCTTGAACAAGTGGTGCCTTTTTAACGTTTTTATTTTTATTAAAAACAGTGCAGTTGCAATTTTTTTCTAACAGTCTAGTTTTCGTTGATAAAATTTTTTAATTTTTATTCAGTAAATTTTTAAATTCATAAATAAGTTTTTATAATCAATAAACGTTTGAATCTTTAAATTTATATTCAATAAAAGGAAAACAAAACATTGTGATAAGTACTAAGATTTGTGTGATTTAAGTTCAACTACGCGAGTGAAAAAATAAAACGTTCCGCTGTTCGGCTTTTTTATTGGCTATTCCATTTTGCATTTTAAATTTATAATCTAGTAAAATGGAAAATAATTTTTCATCTTCTTCATCTGAATCTACCATATCTCATATGGCTTCCCCAGATATTTGCATTTTTGGACCACCAGCAGATTTTAGTGGCCTTAACTTACCAAGCAAGCGTGATGTATTAAAGTATTATTTCTTCTTGGGTTACCAGGCAAAAAAAGAAGGAAAAAAGTGTGCTTACAAGAACTTCACTGCTGACGTGTTAAATAAATTAACTGAAATATGGAATCGACTTTTTATTGATCTTATGAATGAAAAAAGCATTTTACTAAAACTAAACCAGTTCATTGAAAAGTACCAAAGAGAAATAAAAACTAAAAGTAAATTAAATCGTTTTGTGGAATGATGTGCGACAGATTCGGCATATCTGACAGAGTAGCTTCAGGTTTAGCGACAGCTCTATTTAAGGATATTGACTATAGAGATGAAACTGGAGACCTAATAATTATGGATAAAAATAAAGTCGCCAGAGAAAAGATGAAGGGACGGGAAGCAGTACGCAAGAGTCAAGCAGGAGACACCAACCTATGCTACTTTTCAATTGATGGCAGAAAAGATGACGCATTAACAATGGAAAAAATTGACGGCAAATACCACCAAAGCATGGTTAAAGAAGCACATTTAGTCGTCCTTAAAGAGCCGAACTCGAAACTATTAGGATATGTTACAGTTCAAGCTGAAGATGCTTTAACAAAGCAAAGGCAGCTTAGCGATTTTTTCAGCAAAAAAGGTTTCAGTTTTAATAATTTAATTGGTATTTGTAGTGATGGAGAAAACACTAACACAGGCGTTTCAAATGGCATAATACGGCGTTTCGAGATCGCATTGGGAAGACCATTGCATTGGTTTATATGTCTCCTACATTTTAATGAATTGCCTTTTCGTCACCTATTCGAATTTCTGGATAATTCGAAAACGAGCGGACCAAGAACTGCCAGCGGCTTAATTAGTAAACAAATTACGTGCTGTGAGAAAATGGTGGGAAAATAATTTTTCCAGAATATTTTTTTTAACATTTATTAAAAAAAGTTTAAAATTTTTTCAGAGGGTTGTTGAATTTACAGCCATTCCGCTAGAGAACATGCCACCTTCTTCATCAGACGAATGGAAGCTTGATTTATCTAATGACGTAAAGTATTTGCTTCAAATGGCTTCAGCAATATCGAATGGTTTTATTTCTGTTGACTTAGCTAACATAAAGCCTGGACCTGTAGCGCACTCCCGTTGGTTAACCAAGGCCAGCAGAATTTTACGATTGTACGTCGCAACAAGTTCACCCACTAGTTACTTAAAAACTCTAGCAGAGTACGTAATAAGAGTTTATGTTCCCATGTACTTTAACATCAAATACTACAATTCTGTTATTTACGGCAGTACGCTTTTATTTAAGTTTATTCGCCTCACACAGTTTCTTCCCTTGAATGTGCGGCAAATTGTTTACTCTGTAGTTCAAAATAACTCATACTTTGCTCATCCAGAAAATGTTATGCTTTCAATGCTTTACGATGATCGTAAATCAATACGCGACCAGGCAATACAAAAAATTTTGTACTACCGTAACAAACTTTGCGATGCAGAAAAACTTAGAGAGTACAAAAAATGTAAAATTAATTTTGACTGCTGCAATTATTTCAATATGATAGATTTAGATGATGACAGTATTTTATCAGAACCACCAATTACAAGAGATATTCCGTATGACTATTTGAAGGAATATTTAGAATTTCAAGATCCACCACTTCCTGACCCACAAGTTCCATGCCACATTCAAGGAACTGAACGATGCGTTAAACTTTTAACCAGTGTTTCTCGGCGCGTAACGGAAAAAAATCGTGAAAGTATTATGGCTGTGACTGATGTTAGTCGAAAAAAAAATCCACGCTTGGAAAGCAGGCAGGACTTAAAAACTTAGTTATTTAGTTCTTTTTTCAAATCTAGAAACTAACTTTGTATTAATAACAATACACTTAAAATTTATTTTATTCTTTCTGATTTTATTGCTAAATTAATAACTGCAAATAAAACAATAAATCGTAGAAAACTTAAAGGATAATTTTAGTTTTATTTCAATATATGGTCAACAAACAAAAGTATACCTTTCCCTCGATTAACACCTTAAAAAAAGTATTGTGTAAATCGAGGGATAAGTGTACTTTAAAAATAAGAAGTAAAAACAAAGGGTTTAGAAGAAAACTTAGCGTTTTTTTACCCTCAGTGGGTCCCTCACACTCATAAATAAGCTATCTGTTTAAGTTTTTCTAACAAAATTTTCTATAACCTGAATATGAAACTTCCCTTTAAAAATCGCGGCATCCGAATCGATTTTACACACATAGTTTCTTAGGCAAATTTTCTTAGAATTGTTCGTAGATTACTTCCCGCATATGCGATTTTTTCATTTTTTCCGTCCCATACAAATTGACCCGCTCTAATATATATATATATATATATATATATATATATATATATATATATATATATATATATATATATATATGTATACCGGCAGCCCTTGAACCATAACATAAGTTAAAACTTGGTTTCTTAGTGTGAACACAAAAACATATTTTTGTGGTTTTAACGTTAAAACCAGATTTTTAACTTTAGGTGTGAAGACACTATTAAGACATGTAGTATTAAGTATTGCACTGGTTCGGTCGTTTTGGGCTTTGTCATATACATATGTATATACTAACGTGGGTCGTTTTGTGAAAATAAAATCAGTCGATTTTGTATCATCAGTGCTCTATTTCTATCGAAATGGAAGAGTGAAATGTAATACCAACCCTCAATAATTTTTACTTTAATATATTCTTCGAACACATCGACTCCTTACCAGGCTTCCTTCAAGGGAATCTTACACGAAAATACAACAAATGTAAGTTCGGAGGCGTTGAAAATGATTTTTTTCATATGCCGCGGTGAATTTTTTTTTTCATGCCAATAGCTTTCGAAAATCGATGGCACAATATTGATTGCTATATCGATTCATTCTATTGTGTATGAATTATTATGCCATGTAACCGTTTTGCCTGGCTCAGCGCCCATTAATTTTATGTTAACATTTTTCCGTGAAATGGAAAGAAGCCATCTAATAGGCTTTAGTTTAAATGATTGCTTTAAGATAGGGCTAATTGTGTCCCAGCTCAATGTGGTCGTTATTTAATATCAGTTGTATCAAATATTTGAACTCAATTCCATCTGGAATAAATAAGAACAAATATATTTTGCTAAATTGACAACATATCTGACCATATATGTAATCTAGCTGCCTGAGAGAATATTTGATTAACTAAACACTTGGTAGTCGAGCACAGATCAAAGTATGTTGCTCCTTGGTTTTGATCCATCGATAATTGCTTCATTGAGCTCTAGCTTAGGGACTTGGTAGATCAGGAACAATGTCAGACTTCTCGAAATCTGATCATTTTAAAAATCGACATTACTTAAATTTTCAGATTTGACGAAAACCGTTGCCGTGTGAAGAAAACACTTTTTTGTATAAATAAGGCTGTGGCTAATATCCTTGAGCTTTGGAGTATGAAATATAAAACATTTACTTTATTGGATGTCAAGGAGCTATCGCAAGCTAAACAACCTTTTGATTTATTGGAGTTTTCGGTAAATAGCGTACTTCTTTAGCACCCTATGAACAGTTCATGAAGCTTAATTAACAATAAAACAATTCGTATATAAATATCAAAGTACACCGTAGGAAAACAAATAGAGTGCGCTAAAAATCTTTTAGAAGTTCAGTGGCTTGGAGAAATTCATGGTATTTTAGTCAAGGCGAGCTTAAAAGGGTTGCTGCCGGATGCTAGAAGGCAACGGACAATGACATCTTTTTACAACTGCGTGGCTGCTCTTATGACCCAACAACTCGAGGATATCTGTATAAGAAGTTTAACCGAATTTGCAGATTTCATTTGTGATTATGGGGTAAATAATTTGTTCGATCAAGTAAAAAATGTATTCAAAATTCTTTTCGTTACTAGAAAACTAATCCTGGCTTCCAGATTTCTTTGATGCTGGAAGATGAGGGCTTAATAATTTTTAATCCTAATTTTTCTAAAATACAGAATGAGATACTACGGAATATTGATTCTATGCTACATTCTGTACAAAACCTACCGCGTATAGAGGGAAAACTCTACACTGACCTTCGTTTAATAGAGAAAAGTTGTTTAAAACCCGCCATACCACCTTCTATAGTCGCAGATACACGCAAACGTATCTGTACTATACTAGAAGAACAGAGAATCGGCCCTGAATTAAGGCTACAGGACTTCGATAAATATATTGATTTGATAAACGGTAGCGATGCTGAAAAAATATCAAATTTTATGCATGACAATCCATCGTTTGAAGAATTTTGTGAGATGGTGTATCAATATCGGAAAAAAGAAAATCAAATTGCCATTGACATTTGGGGTGTTATACATATTGGGCTGTATGAATTTCGTCGTGAAAAATTCATTTCAAATTTACAAGCTTGCGCACGCCTTATCCAGGAGCAGCTGATCAGTACTATGGTTAATGATCAGCAAAGTATGATTGTAAAATTAGGTAAGCAATATGAGTCAATTGCTAAAACGGCCTTGACTCTGCCCAAAAATACAGCAGAACTGAGGGAATTAAAGAGTTATGTGTTAAATATGGAAGAAAACGTAGTACCCGAAATGGAGCAAAAGTTGCGCGTTAACATGAGATATATTTTGTGGCTAATGGAGCACAGTCTCTATTCTCCACTTCAAATTAAAAACAATAGCAATACTTTTCAGTGGTATCTAAAACTGCCTTCTGTTTTCAAAGAGCATCGGCTGATAATGGCGGATAAGACAATAGAATATCAGGATCTATTGAAGAAGCGCACAGAAGTTTTTCGACGGGAATTACAAACATATTTAGAACAAGTGCAGACTTTTGATGAATGGGGAGACTTAAAACAATTGCCGAAATATAAGCGAAAGGCTCAAATCTTAGATAATTGTCTGCTAACAGCTATGGATACAATAGATCGTATTAATGAAGAAGAAACGGCGTATCATTGGGAGCTTTCACAGTATAGTATAAGAAAACAGGCTCATGACAGGTTAAAACCTTACAAAACCATTTTCGATGCTGGTCAGGAATTCATGGATAAACATAGTCTATGGATGAATTCTCAAGTCGGACGTTTTGATCCAGAAGAAATTGAAAACGATGTAGCGAACTTGTATCGTATTATGCAAAAACTTGAAAAGCAGATGGGAGATCACTCCACCACAATGATACTAATAAAAGATGTAATTTTCTTAAGAGATGGGGGTATTCTTATTATTTACAAAAATATGTTGAAATATTTCAGATAAAATATCAAATTGAGGCTTTCCGTCAGAGTTTACCTATAATAAACACGTTAGGAAACCCAGGCATGAAATCTCGGCATTGGGAGTTAGTTTCTGAAATCATTGGCTTTCCTATAAAAGTTTCTTCCGACTTAACTTTGGCTCGCATTATTGAATACGGCTTAGATGATTATGTTTCTAAATTTGATGATATTTCCGAGAGTGCTACAAAAGAAAATACTTTAGAAAGATCTATGTCAAAAATGGTAATGGAATGGGGGGATATATCATTTTCAATTTCACCTTACAGGTAAGTATTATGTGTGTTATGTTTTTAAATAATTTATTCAAAAATCCGTTTAATTCTTTAATTGAGGGATTCTGGTACATTCAAACTGGCTGCGGTTGATGATATACAAATTCTTTTAGATGATCACCTAATAAAGACACAAACGATGAAAAGTTCACCGTACATTAAGCCTTTCGAAGAGGACATAATGTAAGTAAAATCTAAACCTAACACAGTCACAGCGTCCATTCTCCGAAACGGTAAGAGCTGAAATTTTCACTGGATGTTGTTGTACCTTGCCGCTGCAATAGTAGATACTAAAAACAGCAACAAAGCGAAAACTACCAGGTGTCCCCATACAATAAAAAGTTACAATTGCTTTAACTCTCGAAGCGTAAAAGATAGAAAGCTGAAATTAGCACAATATATGTATTTACATATGCCCTACAAAAACATATGCTAAAAAAACGCCGAAAACTACCAGGTGTCCCTATACAACCTAAAGTAACAATTTGCCGTAGCTGCTAAATTGTAAAAGACAGAGAGCTGAAATTCACACAATATATGTATTTGCAAATACAATAAAAAATGCTAAAAACAACAATAAGTCGAAAACTACCAGGTGTCCATATACAAAGTAAAGAAAAAAGTAGCCGTTACTCTCGAACCGTGAGAGACAGAGGGTTGAAATTTGCATAACATATGTATTCATATATGCTCCACAACAAAAACAAAATGCTTAAAACAACTGTAAAACTACCAGGTGACCCTTTACAACATAGAGTAACAGCTATAACTCTCAAACCGTAAGAGATAGAGAGCCGAAATTCGCACAATGTATGTATTCCCAGATGCATTACAATAGCAAATGACAACAACAACAAGTCGAAAACTACTAGGTGTCCCCATACAATATAAAGTAGCAATTAAACGTAACTCTCAAGCTGTAAGAGACAGAGAGATGAAATTTATACAATATATGTATTCACATATGCCATTCGATACATACATTACACATACGTACGGAACCCTAAGTGTGCGAGCCAGCCTCGTACTTGACTGAATTTATTTAACAATATCAACTAAGTAAAGAAAAGTAAAATTAAATATGTTTGCTTTTCTTTATTTCTAGGCTCAGTGTTGTTTCAAACAAAACACTTGTGTGTTTTATTTTGCATTGATTTTATTATTTTTCAATATTTCGGGTTATGGATAACCGTGGTTTCGAAAGTGTAGGACAGGAACTCGATATCTGTTGTTAAACCAATTTGTTTCTTCTCAGTTGAAAGTCTGACATTGAAGAATATGGATCGCTTAACTATCACACAACGCATAAAAATTTTCAAAACATACTACAAAAATGGTGAGTCTGGCACAGCCACATATCGTGCTTTATGGTTTACATAATCGTCCAACTACGCAAGCAATTGGCAAAATTGTGAAGAAATTTGAAGAGACTGGAGTGGCTACTAAAAAGGCCTGTGCATCATCGTTTCGCTGAAAATATCGCTGCTGTAAGTGAAAGTGTTGCCGAAGACCCGAATGTGTCGATTACTCGTCATCTCAGGAATTAAGACTGTCTCTCGGCACATTATGGCGTATTTTGCATTCAGATCAACACCTGTATCCATATAAAGTCCAGCTACACAATAACTGAAGCCAGCTGACCATTCACAACGTCGTAGATACGTGGAATGGGTGTTTAAACAACAGGTGCTGGACGGTGATTTTTCGAACAAAATGTTCTTCAGCGTTGAAGCACATTTCTCACTCGGTGGGTATGTTAATAAATAAAATTGTCGTATTTGGGGTTCTGAGAATCCTCAAATAATTGAAGAGAGTCCATTACATCCAGAAAAAGTCACTGTTAGGTGCGCTCTTTGGTCCGATGCACAGTAGGAAAAATTACCAGTCTAGCGTATATAAAATATAGTTTTTTGTTATTAGAAATTAATTAAGTTATGGTCTGGTATTGTTCTAGGGACTTGAAAACTAAGAAAATCATTTGGCATTTTTCGATTGATTTGCTAATTCTGAAAATACAGGGCTCTAAATGTATGTAATGTTGAAGTGGTGCGATCAAGAGCAGTTTTTGCTTTAAATTCGAAATTCAGTATTATTAAAAGGTTTACAAGTTTGTAAACAAGTACAAGAGATTACAAAAACATAATTTGTTGAGCTGGAAATGATGTCAATACTACGCCTAGTAATGAAATCTGGCACAGCCAATTTTTGTGAAGTATTTGAAATATCGGATGAGATTGAAAAGAGATCGTGCTAGATGGCGCTGAAAACTCTATTGCGTACGAAAGTAGATTCAATAATGTAAGTTTGAAAAAAACTTTCTGCCTAAATGAATTTTACACAGATTTTTGGGCAAATAGTATTGAGGGTGAGATTTACTGCCTGTTCCTCAATGTCGCAGTCGTGCGATTGTTCGCTTTCTAAGCGAAAGAAACTTGTTTTGGGTTCCTCTATGAAGTTCTTTTATTCGAACGATGACTCGATCGACAAGTCGAAAAAACGTAAGTGTTTTCATACAAAATCCGATTCCTCAATATCGATCATGTCGTCAGCACTGCGAACACAAATGTCAAAATCAAGCACTTGCTGTTTTGCTATCGAGTGGGAGTTTTTATAGAAAAAAATTTGTGTTTTTTTGTTAAAAAACTGGAAAATAAAACTACAAACGCCACCTATTTTTAATTTTTATTTTATTTTATAATTTTTTTTTATTTAGTAAATATATTAAACAATTATTACATGCATGCATGTAGTTTTCCTAAACAGTCCACTTGTTTGCTGGATGGAGAAAATCCTGAGTTTGCCAGAGGAATACCAGTGCTCATCGCGTCAAAATACTTATTAAATGTCTGTGCAAAAAAATACTTTTAAATTTTAAAACACCACAAAAACTATTTCCGGACTTTCAAAATGTTTCCTTTTTTTATCACAGAGTACTCTGCACAGAATACTCTGTGGTACTCTGTATTATTTATGTATGTATTTGCTTTGGCTTGTCAAATGCAGCTGCCCAGTTTTATGAAGGGTTGTATTTACACCAGAACAATTTAGTAGTTTTTTTCAATACTGCAATAAAAAATCAACTAAAACTTCAGTTTACCGATCTGGCATCTCTGTAAAGTAAATGCCAAAAATTTCATGACGTAAGACTATGCGAACGCATGCTGGCGACATAGAGGAATCCAAATTGACTCGAAATCGAGCGACTACATTTCGATCGCTTAGATTTTCTTGCGACATTGAGGAACAGGCAGTTAATGGTTTTTTTTATAAGAGATGCATTTTGTTCTATTAAAGAACAGGAATATGTGGTGAAAGTGGATTTTTTTTTATTATTTTGCAATAAACAGTGATTAAATTTAATTAAGGTAGTGTTTAAGGTCAAGGTAATTTTGGTGCAATTTATATATGATTTTGATCATTTGAAGAATACATATGTATGTAAAACACATACAAACATACCTGTATCTATTATATTAATACAAGGATAGAACAAAGACTGACAAATCAACTGCACGTATTCAATATTCTGTGATTTTAATGTAGTGTTTATTGCAGCAAATTATTATCTGCACTTAGGGGATTAGAGACTGCTGGCATAACTATACAAGTATAGCCTATGTCTTTTATCTGCGTATAAAAATAGTGTGGATTAAATATTTACTATAAATTACAGTTACGCAAAATATCCCTGTTTCCCAGAAAAATACAGAAAAGGAATAACATATTAAAATCCAATGAAGTATAATAATCCAGCGAAGTATAATAAAGTTTAAGATATTTGTTATTTTTATTTAAGCTGCTAGGTATAAAAGAAATTTTAGAAAGTAACAAGTGATCATTCGGAATATAACTCTTGATCCAAACAAGTGAATAAAAAATCCGTATACAAATAACATCGCGAATGTTTCGAAGTTTGGCGGAATGTTAATTCAAGCATGCAAAGGACCACTTCAATAGTTAATCACGTTTTTGCAAGGCTTAGGCTGGTTTTGCCGTACGATTAAAATTACATTACATTAAAGCAACATAAATTTATGATTTCGATTTGAACGTGCATCACCAATTCTATCTTACCATGATAGATGATAAGGCATTTAGTGCAATCGCAGGATCATCGACACAGTCATGTGCAATATGTGGAGCTTCTCCCAAGTATAATGAACGATTTTAATAGACTTAAGCAATTAAAGCCAAATGAAACCATGTACGTCTATGGACTCTCAATATTACAAGCATGGATTAGGTGCTTTGAATGCATTTTGCACATAGCCTACAGGCTTGAAGTAAAAAAATGGCAAATTAGAAGCAACGATGATAAAGATTCTGTAGAACAAAGAAAAAGGAAGATAATTGGCGAATTGAAAGAAAACATGAACCTGCTAGTAGATATTCTTAAGCCAGGATATGGGCCAACCAACGACGGCAATACAGCAAGAACTTTCTTCAAAAACCCCATCTTGGCATCATAGGCGACATGAGTTGACGTAAGATTAATAACCGATTTGGGCCTGATACTGAAAGATATGGCTAGTGTTTACGCAATAAATGCCAGCTTTTTTAGGGAATGCGCTGAAAAACCTTCAAAATTGTATATCCATGGTATAAGATGCCATCATTCATAAAATTTTATTTCATGGTGCCGATATTATTGAATCACTTCCAGTACCAATAGGAATGCTGTCAGAGGAAGCTATGAAATCGATAAATAAAGATTTCGGAAATTATAGGGAATTCCATACTCGAAAAATATCCCGTAAAGAAACAATGCAAGATTTATTTAATACATTGCTCTATACATCGGACCCGTTAATAGCATTACATTCAAGACAATCTCTACCAGTTTTGGAGCCCTTTTCAAATGAAGTTCGCCAATTACTTTCTGACCAAATAAGAAATCCTATTTGTGTTTGATCTACAAGTATGTATTTAATTATTCATGTAATTGTTTATTTATTTTGTGTTAGCTTCCTTGAAAATGTGAAGCTAATTAGAAAACATTTTTTGACGGGAAAATATACTGCTTTTTGTTAATATGTAAATAATGAACAAAAGCTTAAAAAATATCAATGATATCTCTCAAACAAATTACTTAAATTTTTTCTCGTCTGCGCACTCTCTGTAATAAAACAGGGTGTTTACAAGTATTTTTTTAAAGCCTGCTATATCCACTATAATTTCTCCATATATACTTCAGTCCTCAAATCAATAGTTCAGAAGATATGATTTTTTATTTGTTAGATTGGTAATTTTTCTCACTGTGCGATGGTGTGATTAGACTTAATTCTCTGAAAACGACAATGGAACGACTGTCACCGTCAGCGTTATGGTCACATGATAACCGACTGTTTTTTGCCTGCTATTGCAGAATACGACTTGGAGAATATGTGGTTTCAACAAGACGGTGGCGATGTCAACTGGCCACCAAGATCATGCGATTTGCGACCATTCGACTTTTTTGTGGGGCTACGCGAAAGACCGTGTTTATGCAGATGAACCTTTAACTCTTAAGCACTTAAAAACCAACATTCGTCCATTTATGGCTGAGATACCGCCCAATTTGTGTCAAAAAGTGGTCGAATGTTACCTCAAAAGAATCAAAACTTGCAACACTTCGCGTGGTGGTCATTTAAATGTTGTAGTCTTTCACACATAATGTCAACGTTCAAACTTTATAATAAACAAGTAAGAGTGCTATATTCGGCTGGGCCGAATCTTAAATACCCTTCACAATGGTACATACATTCTGATTGATTTTTGGTGCGAAAAGTTGTTTTATTTGGCTTTTAAAGCCGATTTCTTGAAATATCGGGAGACGCTATATCTGGGGTATATATGGGCCGATTTTTTTTGAATTTCAATATCAGATCCACTACCGGGATTTAACACAGGCTGCAAAACTTTTATTTAAATAATTCTTAATATGCTCAAGTTCAACCACTGGGTGACACCAATTCTTTTTAATATCAATGAAATAAAGAAAAGCAAAATGTATTTCTTAATTATTTATCAGTTAACTTTATAGTAAAATTTATTTAACAAAAAATTGCATATAATTGCATTATTTTTGAATTATGTATAATGCTAAACATTGCCATTAAGTGTGATTTTCTTTTCAATTTACTTACGTATGTGGGTACATGCATACGTACATATGTATGTATGTATGTATCTATAATAGAAAACGCTAAAATAAATTCTTTATTATTGAATATTTTCAGTGTGTTCCATAAAACAATGATTATATACATACATATATGTATACATACATACATATTTACATTGCTTGCTTTTACAAAATTATTTTTTTCTTGTGCACGTTGCTGATGATCTATTGCGTATCATCATACACATGTATGTGTGTATGTACATACGTACGTAGGGAAACCCAAAATGATTTTTTGTGTGAATGAATTTGAAGACGCAATTGTTTAAAAGAATTTCATTGCGTACCCTTTTTTCAACAATTCTTTATATCACTTTCATTTTCAAGCTCGTGTATATATACATACACATTTTTACACCAAAGCAAAAAAATTGTTTATGCTAACCTACTTGCATGCATACATACATACATACATATTAAGATACATACATACCTACATACATACATACATACATACATACATACATTCATACATGATCGCAAATATTATATACATATGTATGTATATAATATTATATACATATGTATGTACCATTATGATCGATTTTTGGTACCAAAAGTTGGGTGCATATGGGCCGATGTCCAAAAATTTTCTAATTTTGCCCCTAAACAGCCTGTATGTACCATTCCGACAAATTTTTAGTGCAAAAAACTGTTTCGTTTAGCTTCCAGGCCCGACTTCTTGAGATATCGGGAGGCGCTATATCTCGAACATATATGGGCCGATGACAAAAAGATTTCCAGTTTTGCTTCTGACTAACCTATATGTATCATTCTGATTGATTTTTGGTGCCAAAAGTTGTTTTATTTAGCTTATAGAGCCGATTTCTTGAAAAATCGGGAGACGCTATATCTCAGGTATATATAGACCAATTGCAGACATTTTTAAATTTTGCTTTTAAACACCTTATATGTACCATTCTGATCGATTTTTGGTACCAAAAGTTGTTTTATTTGGCTTTTAGAGCCGACTTCTTGAGAAAACTTGAGGCGCTATATCTCGAGTGTATATGGGCCGATGTCCAAAATTTTCCAAGTTTGCCTCTAAATAGTCTATATGTACCATTCTGATTGATTTTTAGTGCCAAAAATTGCTTTATTTGGCTTAAAGAGCGGATTTCTTGAAAAATCAGGAGTCGCTATATCTCAGATATATATGGACCGATTTCAAAAATTTTCCAATTTTGCTTTTAAACACCTTATATGTTCCATTCTAATCGATTTTTGATACCAAAAGTTGTTTTATTTGGCTTTTAGAGCCGACTTCTTGAGAAAACGGGAGGCGCTATATCTCGAGTGTATATGGGCCGATGTGGAAAAATTTTCCACTTTTGCCTCCAAATAGCCTATATATACCATTTTGATTGATCTCCGGTGCCAAAATTTGTCTTATTTGGCTTATAAAGCCGATTTCTTTAAAAATCGGGAGACGCTATATCTCGGATATATATGGGCCGATTTCAAAAATTCCTTCATTTCTAGGATTTAATGGGCACTAAAAATTATATGGTTTAGTTTTTGAGAAAAAATTTTTTTTCAAAAACCTGAATACAAAAATTGCACAAAATATCCCTCAAAACCCGGTTTTTTGAATATATCTCGGCTATCCGTGGACCTATCTTACTGAATTTCAATAGCAGACCCACTACCGGGGTTTCACACGTTTTAGCGAAAGAATGAGGTTTCTATCTCAAACCGTTTTCTCAGAAACGGTATTTCAACGACTACAGACGGACAGACGGACATCGCTCAATCGTAATCGCTATTGATGCTGATCCAGAATATATATACTTTATGGGGTCTTAGATGGATATTTCAATGCGTTACAAACGGAATCACAAACTTATATATACCCTTACACATTTATGTGAAGGGTATAAAAAGAAATATCATGAAAAAAAATAATTAATTTCTATTATTTGAACTTTTTCTTATATAATTATTTATGTATTAAGTTTATCAGGCTCAAGTTCTTTCTATATTATCTTTGTGATTGATATTAATTAAATTAGACAAAGAAAACATCAAAGACATTTAGCAGGGTGGACAACTAGAAACTCTCATGCTCTAAACAAATAGACGACAGCAGACAGCAAGCAGCAATACGTCAAAAATAAAATGCATGTGTTTAAATGAAATCGATTATTTTGGCGGCAGCAGAGCAGCACGACTGCACAACAGCATTTGTTGCTGCTGCCAACTTAGGCTATTTTCTATTTTGACGGGCAGCAAATAAGCAAATATAGTGTTGCCATTATATATATAAATTGGACAAATTAGAACAAAAACTTTTTTTTTTAAATATTAAACACAAAAGAACATTGCAAAAATGCAATAAACAAATAAATGTATGTGTTTTTATAGTTTTTTCGTTTCTATTACATTTTTCATCAATAACTTCAATTTTATTCATTATAAAATAAAAAATGCGGCATCCCTGAAATTTGCATTGCTAAAATACACAGCTGTTCTGGGCGAACCCACCATCTTCGGTTTCTTGTACTATTCGTCTCATGGGCTTGTAGTCTGGGCTATTTTAGCAATTGTTGTAATAAAATTCACTAAATTTTCTTCGCTCATTTTTTATATTTTTAAACTTTGAATAAAAACTTGAAATTGATCATCAAGCTGATTATTATGTTGTTGCTGTCTTCAAAATAATTATGAAGCCGACTTCAGAGCAGCATTTGAAGTTGGCTGCACTTGAAGTTGGCAGCATTTGAAGTCTGCTGTCGTCTATGTGTTTAGAGCATCACCCGGTAAATATGCAATGATAAATATAGACAAATAAAAATGAATGGTGTGTTTGATATAATTAAAATTTAGACAGAAAATATACAACAACTTAGGTGGCTGAGTGGCATGGTTGTCGCTTTAGAAACATGAGCCCCTGAGTTCAAAGACGGGTGCTGACGAGAAAGTGTGGCGGCTTCGAAACAACAAGTTGTCCAGACTGCTAAATGATAAACTGGCCATGTTATATGATGCTAGATTTTGATATTTGATGCTTTGTGTTCACATTTTCTTCATATTGAATAAATATTTGTTTGTCGGCAAAACATTTTATTTCCTCAAAGGGCTGATAAATTCATCATCGCGGTCCTTTTAAACCTTTGCAGCAAACAGGACAGCAAAAAATCAACAGCTAAGTACTCCAACTCAATGGCGTTGTGTCAGTCCAGCTGACGCATTATCCCGCGGCCTGAAATAACTAGATTTCGTTTTATGATAAAAATAACCGTACAAAACACAAAAACTTTTGATAACGATTTATATACATCGGACTTGAGGGTCCAAAGTACTATTTGTGAAGGCTATTTAAGATTCCTCCTAACCGAATATAACACTCCTATTTGTTTCTTCTAAGCTTGCGCTACTGAATCTACTTTCAAACGCAAACGTTTCCATCTTTTTAGGGTTCCGTACTCATCAGAGTGAAACGGAACCCTATTACCGCGATTTCTACGTCCGTCCGTCCGTCACAGCGTCCATTCTCTGAAACGGTAAAAGCTAGAGTGCTTAAATTTTGACAGAATGTTGTTGTACCTTGCCGCTACAACAACAAATACTAAAAGCAGCAACAAGTCGAAAACTACCAGGTGTCGCCATACAACGAAAAGTAACAATTATCTATAACTCTCGAACCGTTAAAGATAGAGAGCTGGAATTCGTACAGTGTATGTATTTACATATGCTCCACAACAACGAACGCTAAAAACAACAACAACTCTAAAACTATCAAGTGTCCCTTTACAACGTAAAGTAACAGTTAGCTGTAACTCTCGAGCCATAAGAGATAGAGAGCCGAAATTTGCACAGTGTATGTATTCCCAGATGCCTTACAACAACAACACGTCGAAAGCTACTCGGTGTCCCCATACAACGTAAAGTAACAATTAAACGTAAGAGACAGAGGGATGAAATTTATACAATATATGTATTCACATATGCTATTCCATACGTACATTACACAGCCAGCCTCGTACTTGACTGAATTTATTTATTTTATCTCTTGGCATTTGGAATATTTGACAAAGGTTGGCTGTGATAGATTCGTTACTAGGAATAGTACTGACATTAGCTCTGTTTTTTTGGGCAAAGTTCGGGAAAATGAGAGTAAACTATAATTTCTCTCAACAAGAGACAAAAGTGCATAAAAGTACAGGAACGAATAAAAACAAATATTTTACCACAAAAGAAAACGTCAGGGTTCTGACAGCTCAATTTATAACAAAAAATATTTAATTCAATATGTGTGAAAAATTAAAAGGAATGAAATGCATAAGACTTTTTAAAAACACAACTCATAAATTCATACAAGTACATGAATGAATTTGTAAATATAAATATATAACAATCAACAATTTTTACAGAATGCTTCCAAATATTTTTCCCCACTAATTTCCAATTTTTCTTTAGTTTGCGAAAAACATTTATTTCTTCTATGTTATTGTTTATTGTTTGAAGCAACTGACAGCTGAACTATTTGCCCAAACTGTCCCAAAGAAAAAGTACGGCCTGTTTCGTGCGAGAAGAATAAGCATAATGTTCTCTCACAAATACTCTCATTTGCCCAATTTTAAAGTACGGGAACGCTTTTTGTGCAAATTGGGATCCCACGGGATCCCAAAGTAGAGTAAACAAACAGAGCTATTATTTCCAACTTTGGAACTTGGCCATTTTTGCCACCATGCGACAGGGCAAACGGTTATATTGGTTTTCCGTATCATTTTTCTCATATCATTTTATTTCAATACGAAAATCTCGGCAAGTACAACACCAAATATTTTGAATAGGTAAGACGGTTACATGGTGACGGTATTACATATATAAAAATTTTGTTGGCAAATTGAAACGTAAGCAATATCGCTTTTTGAATAGAATATAATTGCAATCAACCAAAGGATTTTTATATATTGATATGTATATTTTTTAATGGATTTAATTCTTGTTACCTATTTTGGATGTAAGCTTTCCAAAATCGGTAACAAAAATTAAATGCTTCTTTTTCACAATAATAAATATGTATATATATATATATATATATATATATATATATATATATATATATATATATATATATATATATATATATATATATATATATATATATATATATATATATATATATATATATATATATATATATATATATATATATATATATATATATACTGTTTGGTATCACATAAGCTACTCAGGGCCCGAGGAAGAAATTTTTTTTTTTGGGAAAAGTTTGTATTTTTTAGGTTTCAACCACTACAACTTAGCTATTATGCGATTTACAATAATTATGCCTTGTTTAAAAGATTTGAGTTATTAAAGTGGAAAAAATTTGTTACATATTCGTTGGGAAACAACGAATATAGTTATAACTCTTTCAATTCAAAAATGCAACAAATCCCGTTTCCAACAAATCCGTTTAACGTTTACCTTTATAAAATCCCTTTTCGAAGTGACCTAAAAATCTAACGGTATTGTTGTTATCTATGGATTCCCACAAATCAGAATTGGTGCATGAGAACCCCTGAATAATTTTTTTCTCAACTTTTTACCGTATCAACGTATTATTAACTGTCATTTTAAACGTTATATAAGAAGGAAATATAATTTTTTTCTTTCGTTCAAATAATTAACTATTTTTGATGTACACATACATACATATGTAAAGGGTGTTTTTTTTTTTTTGAAATGTAATGCCACACGATTATCTTTCGGATAAATAAAATGCATGTCAATCGACTAATCCATCGTTGTTTTATTGCAAATTAAAGTTCTACACATCGAAAAAAAACACCCTTTATATGCACATATTTCAGAAGCAATATGTACGTATGTACGCGTGTACCTATGCACACTTAAGAAAAGTATTGAGTATCACTGAATAATGAAAATTAGTAAATTTCACCGACACTGAAGCATTGAGTTTTTCGAACAGTTGCTATTTGTAAAAGCCAGGTAGCAAAGCAGTCACTTGCGGAAATGGACGGCCTAAATTCTATAAGATTCTTTGCCTCGATATAAATACAACTATGCATCAACTAATTTCTCTTCGTTTAGAAAATGGGAAGCAAAATTAATACGATTACAAGATATATTGGACGATTGGTTAAGAGTTCAAGCAACTTGGATGTATTTGGAGCCAATTTTCTGCAGTCCTGATATACAACAACAAATGCCAGAAGAAGGAAGACGATTTAGTGCCGTTGATAAAGTAGGAAATAATTTTCTACAACTTTGAAAGAATTTATCTCAACAATTTATTTTTTTTTTTAAGATCTGGAGAGAGTTAATGAAACAGGTAAATAGTGATCCCAGAGTGATGACGGTGGTGGAAATAAGTAAAATGTCGGAAAATCTGAAAAAAGCACATAATCTTCTGGAAATAATACAAAAGGGTCTAAATGCGGTATAATAAAAACGAAAACAATTTTTTTGAAATGGAAGAGAAAATAATAGTATTTTTGATTTTAGTATCTTGAAAAGAAGCGCTTATATTTTCCGCGGTTCTTCTTCCTCTCAAACGATGAGCTGCTGGAAATTCTATCAGAAACTAAAGACCCAACACGCGTTCAACCACACTTGAAGAAATGTTTCGAGGGCATCGCTACCCTAAAATTCACAGAGGAATTAGAGGTGACTGTGATCTGTTCTTCGGAGCGTGAAGAGGTCGAGTTAGTGGATGTTATATCTACAGCTAAGGCCAAGGGTCAAGTGGAGAAATGGCTACTGGACTTAGAAATGGATATGAAAAAGAGTGTACATAAAAAAATTAGCGACGCGTTTTATAGTTATCCTCAAAGTATTCGGCATGAGTGGGTGTTGGTTTGGCCAGGACAATGTGTGCAGTCTATTTCATTATGCTATTGGACATTCTATATTACAGAATGTTTATTATCCGACAATCCAAAAAAATGTTTGCACTCCTATTTAGAAACTAATGTGGACCAAATTGGAAAAATAGTTGACCTGGTCAGAGGAGAGCTAAGCAGCCAAAATCGCATTACTCTAGGAGCTTTGGTGGTGCTAGATGTTCACGCGCGGGATATTTTGGCAGAAATTATAAAAAAGGAAGTTAATGAGCTAACTGATTTCCAGTGGCTGTGCCAGGTAGTTAAAAATTTAATAGCCATTTTTTTCAGGACCTTTATTACAACTTGGCTATAAGGATACCTCTAGTTAAAGATACTTTTAATTGAAATAAGCGATACACTTTTTGTTATTTTTGTTAATTACGTTATCGGGCTTTCAGTTTGATTTTACTTCCTCAGAATTGAGACTGACTTTTTTTTATGGTGAGATTGTAATTATTGAGTAGCAGCGCTTAGCTGTCTACAACGTGTGAATCATAAAGTTTGAATATAAAGTTGAATTAATTTTTATTTTAATATTAAAACTTACTGGTAAGAAAAGTTAGTTTTTTTGTCAATATGTGGTAGTAATTTTGAAAGGTTTAAGTCTGCAGAAAAATTAAATTCATACAAAACTTTATTTTTATACCCTTTACCACAAGTGCATACATAAGATTGTCATTCCGTTTGCAACTCCTTAAATCTTAATTTCCGATCCCATAGAGTAAATAAATGTCGGCAGGGTGCTGAAATCAAGTTTCTGAAAAAACTACACGACTCAGAGAAATTTTTTGGTGCTAAGCTGTTTCTATGTCGTGTCATGTGTTTACTAATGAAATTCTGTAAAATTGGATCACGAGTAGCCGAGATATGTCAAAAAATCGGTTTTAGAGGATAAACAATTTTTGAATTGAATTTGAATTTTTCGATAAAATTATATGTTTTCTGAGGTCAGAACAGAACTGTTGATGCCATGTTATTGATGTGTCGTACTATGTGTCTCGAAATCCGTTCCGGAGCAGCCGCGGTATATCACAAAAACATATCGAAACTCAGATTTCTTAGGAAATTTCACATTTAAGCTACCTAAATAAATTTTTGTTGCCAAAATGTGAACCCAGCCTATTTGGAGTGAAAAATTTTGTCCCGACACCGGTCTAATATACATATGTATATACGATGTACAGTAAAAACTCTTTTTTAGGAAATATATTATAGGCGAGCTGAATCTGAAGCTTATTTATAGTGAACACCGTTTTTCCGATATCGGCCCATGTATACTAGACATATAGCAAAAACCGGTTTTTATCAAGCAGTTTTTATCCAATTTTGAACACAAGCGAGCTAAACAATTTTCACACCAAAAGGTGAATCCGCTAATAAAACGCTATGGCAGTGCAATTTTTCGATATCGGACTATATACATAGGTAGCGGAAAGCATCAACTTTAAGCGAGCTAACACATTTTTTCACAAGAAGCGAAGGGTATTTAAGAGTAAGCATTCTTGCTTGTTTCAGATAATGGTTTTCATGTTCTATAAATAAATTATTACTAGTTTAAATCTTCGCTTAAGTTACAGAGTGGAATATTGTGCCGATAACTTACCGCTAACTTTTTTTGTTAAAGAGAAACTACAGTAATAAAAAATTATTTATCCGACCGATAAAATTCTGCCTTTAACTAACGGTAATTTGTAATAATGTCCCTAAATGAGTATGAAACAGATTAAATAAATAAATAATCATACGTTTAATTTTTTTACTTATAACTTCACAGTTACGTTACTACTGGGAAGAAAATAACTTGGACACACGTATGATTAATTGTTCCTTAAAATATGGCTACGAGTATTTGGGTAATACCACGCGCCTTGTTGTAACGCCTCTCACCGACCGCTGCTACCGGACTTTATTTAGTGCTTTGCATTTACATTTGGGTGGAGCTCCAGAAGGTCCCGCTGGTACTGGAAAGACAGAGACTACGAAAGACTTGGCCAAGGCAGTAGCCAAACAATGCATTGTGTTCAATTGTTCTGATGGTCTAGATTATATCGCTTTGGGTAAATTCTTTAAGGGCTTAGCTACCTGTGGTGCATGGTCTTGCTTCGATGAATTTAATCGTATAGATTTGGAGGTGCTGTCTGTGGTTGCTCAACAAATTTTAACTATACAACGTAATATAAATGCAGGCAATTCTACTTTGCTCTTCGAAGGAACTAATTTATCCTTAGACCCTACTTGTGCTGTTTTCATTACAATGAATCCAGGGTATGCTGGGAGATCTGAGCTTCCCGATAACTTAAAGGTAAATAAGTGTGCTTTCTACAACTTAATTTATTTGTAGTTATTTGTTTTATGTAAACAATAAACAAGAATCATATCGGAAATCCCACAAGGGACAAAATGTGTTTTTAGACGTAAAATTACAAGAATCAGTACATAAACAAGGTTATCATTCATTTAATTTTGTATTCAAATTCTGAGGAAATTCCAAATAGACCGCCTGTGTTTTTGCTCCGTAATAAAAAAGAAAAAGAAAACAATCTTTATATAATAAAACCTGATTTAAAAAGTGCGAAGGACGACAGAAATTATATCAACATTGACAAAAGCTTGTAAACGTCATTTTATTTTAAAAAACAAACTAAAAAGATTAATTATAGTAATTAGGCAAAGTAACCGAAAAATGTCAATTGAGCGCCCTCCTCCTTTGGAGAAGTGCAGCTCATCAAGCAAAAACAAGAAAAAAAATAATTGCAGCATGAGAAAAAAGTGCAAACAGTTGAGTGCACAGGAAACGCTCAATAAACTCGTCACCTGGTTTGATTGTGTGCTTGTCGTTTATTTTAATTATTTTCCACCTAGCTATTAAAATTTTACTTTTCTTTACTTAATTGATATTGATTAAAAAGTGACAAACCAAGGGTTGAACTTGAGACTGAAAAAGTAATTTAATATAAATGTATTACAAGTTCAATAAAATTTAAATTTCAGTAAAATATTAAAAAAATTTATTTTTCTATCTTTTTCTGTTTTAAAGTTATTCAGAAATCAATGGTGAAAAAAAAGGGTTTTCATGCAAAATTTGATTTTTTTGTAGTTAATATTCAATAAAAAAAAAAACTAAAATGGGCAGTATTTTACATTCTCCTAAATTCAACATGTCTAAGAAATATAATAAGGTATAAATCAGAAAAATGCATAAGCAAATGTTGATTTTATTCACAGTTTAAAACAGGTATCTCTAATTGTAAAGGGTAATAAATCTATGTCTTTAAAATCTACTATCTGATTCCGGTCCAAAGATAGACAGAAAACATTTGAAAGTTCTATTTTTGGACCTGAATTAATACATTTCAGTTAATTGGCTTGCAACCTTTTCAAATGTTTTCTGAAAAGGTTTGCTGAAAAAGGCAGAACATTTTTGGACCTGAGTTAATTTTTTTGAAAAGTTTAATAACTTTTTGTTATTGTGTAAAATGAAATTTAATATGCAAAAGTGGAGAAGTAATCAAGATCAAGGTTTACAACATACTCGTACACTCCTGGGCTTTAAAGTTATAGAAATTTTCTTTTAGTAGTTTCAAGTACTTCAATTAGTTAAATACTTAAACAAGGGTCTTGTCGTTGATAAGTGTTTATTAAAATCTTGCTACACTGTGTTAATGAAAAAAAAGTTTTAGTATAGTGTGAGCCATGGTTTCTGCATGACCTGAGTCCAGGACGAAATGCTCATGGGCCATACTGCCCACGATATCAAGAGTAGCTCTTCGGCTTATTCTTGGAGCTAAGCGATCTAAATACGGAATAGATTTCAGGTGTGCTAATGTTGTAGAGAGAATATTTCACATGATCCAGTAGCTAATGATTGTTGCAAAACTTTGAAAACTATGTAGTTCCAGTTTTCATAACCTTATCCCGAGTTGCTGTGAAATCGTAATATATGACGATTTTCATCGTAGCTGCTGTCTTTGTTGATTCTATACCTTTAAAATATAATGCTTGATCGAGAGATCATTAATAAGGAATTTAAGAATTATTGGCAACATGGGAAATGAGATAAAAATTATGCGGGAGATTCCTAGAGAAACGCATGACGCTACCTTTCGTTTTGACTTTATTGTGTTGACTTCTGATAAGGAAATAAGCAACGTTTCCAATCTATGAATTGTTCCCTGCTCATTCTTCTCAATTTCCACTGTAGTACTATGATTCCTGAAGATAATAAGCATTCCTTCATTGACGTGCAGTGAGGGTGATTTCCATCATCCTCTTTGTTGAAGCTCATGCAAATACTTTTGTGTGTATGCCTAACCTAGCCTTAGCACCTTTCATCGTATGCAGCAATGTATGGTTCTGTGTGCCATCCGTCTATAACCCAGAACGGTGCCCTGGATGTACCCAACCATGCCAGTGGGCCGTAATGATGATTCTCTTCATGAATCATTTCTATCAGTAACTGACCCATAGAGTTGTTGTGAGGTAAATAGCTAAATGCTTTGCCTTAAATGATAATGTCCATTGTTCTAGAGAACCACCCGCGTGAATCTTTTGACTCTCATCTAAGAATGGAGTAAGTCAGGCCAAAGGACTGCAGTCTGATTGAGAGTATTTCCAGTTCCTTCACAAATTTTGGTGCTGACATGCTCTCAATAATAATGTACATAGTTTTAATATTTAGTGTGCATTGTTGGTTGTGTGACAAGCCTTAAAGTGATCTCTAGGTCCTCAGGTTCGATTTCATTTAATAACCGTGGATTATTTGAACAATATTTTCTAAGCTTAAAACCAGCTTCTTTGAGATTGTCTACCTGATGTGTCAAAGACTACTTTTAATTGTTGGTATAATTTCTTGGTCTTCGAACGGAATGATGGGGTATGACTTAATGAGTTGGAGGAGTACAGTGATCGCTTGTTTAACACTCGATTTTTGGTTCATGTGATCTGAAAGCAAGTAGAGCTCGGAGTCTGATGCTGCAACCATTAGCTCTATTCAACTTTATCCCTCTGTGGCCAGCAAAGTCATTTACTTTGCACTATAGTCTCTCAGCTGGGGAAATTTTTAGGAACTTTTCATAGCAATATATGGGATATCAAGTTGATACACATATGTACCTAACAATTCTTGTCTCTATTGGATTTGTAAGACTTTCTATTTGTTTCTATTTGTTTCCCATTGTTATCAAGTAATTGCTTAAATAGTGTTTCAGTTGAGTTATCCAGCTTTTCCAATGGTTTGTCAAGAAGAAGTATTGTCTGCTGAAAGTTCTTGTGTCCTTAAGACCATGAGTGCAATATTTGGTGAGATCATGCTTATCTCTAAAGAATCGTACCTCAATTTTCAGCTTTCAATTAGAGATCAGATTGCTTAGTACTATTGGTACAATAAGCCTTACGCTGTCGTATCTGCCAATTATATATTCTATGTGGTCTCTCCAGCTTTTAAAATGGTTTGTCAAGAATTATTCTACTCTTAGTTTTTGCTAGAAGTTTTTGTACCCCTATTTAGTGAGATCATGTTTAGTTTTAACGACTTGTACCTACATTTTCAGTTAAGGATTAGAAAGCAGATTTAGTACTGTTGATGCAATCAGACTCTTGGTATCTGCCAATATGATATTCTATGAGGCCTTATAAGTTGCTGTTGTAATTGGCATCCACGTGGCTCGTCTACCATGTGAGTGGCTTTTTCGACCACGCCCATTGATGTGTTGTGTATCAGCTAAGAATAAAGGTGCTTGAATGCTATCCATTGTAGGTAGTTGCCTGATGATTGTTTTGTTAGTTTTCTAGTCTTGGACTCGAAAAGGTCTTTGCACTTAAGTTTTTCTCCTGAAAGTACTGGAATATAAAATACTGTGGCTGTAATAGTAAATTTACTAGCCACCTTGTTTTGCTGTCAGAATGCTTTTTCGTTTTCTTATACGGAAATAACAATTCACCCATCTTTTAATTACTACGTGGTTTGTTTATAAGACCATTTATACGTTTACTTCGCCATGTTTTCAATAGAGCTGGTACACATTGGTATTGATTTTTTTGTCCTAGAACTTTGCTATAATTTCGGGATAAATTTGGTCGCTGTTATTGTAATTTTGAAGAATCCTTTGACAAGATTTAACATTTTTCAGTACATTGAAACTTAGCCCATACAACAGAAAGTTGCCAGTCCATTGCCAAACAATAAATTTATCAACCAACAAAAAGCATTGTAGTAAATCATTGTCAGGCGGTGAAAATTCGCGAATTTTGAAATACGACAATGCGATCCACATAATTGAAATAATTGTTATGTAGTTGTGTGAAAACTATTTTTCTGATAACATTATCCGGCGAAAATTGCAAGCTTGTACAGTTATTCGAAAATTCCCTACAGCGAATTAAAATGTGTCTTCAATGTTATTTTTTAGGCCCTATTCCGGTCTGTGGCCATGATGGTGCCAGATTATGCACTTATTGCTGAAATCGAACTATATTCTAATGGGTTTTTATGCGCCAAGCCATTGTCAGTGAAAATAGTGGCTACTTATCGTTTGTGCTCCGAGCAGTTGAGTACCCAGTGTCATTACGATTATGGCATGCGTGCTGTTAAATCAGTTCTTAAGGCTGCAGGTGCATTAAAACTGCGTTGTCGTGATGAGCTGGAGGACATTTTGGTACTACGTTCAATCAAAGATGTTAACTTGCCAAAATTTATCAGTCAAGATGTACCACTATTTCATGGTATAACTTCGGACTTATTTCCGGGAACCATTTTACCTGAGCCGGACTATGCGGTGCTTAATGAGTGCTGTGAATTAGTTTGTGAGAAGAACAATAAGCAGTGTACTAAATATCTTTTGGAAAAAGTGAAACAGGTTAGAGTTATTTGTTGGAAATATAAATATCTGGTTTAAAATTGAGCTACCTATTTCAGTTGTATGAAATGATTGTAGTAAGACATGGTCTAATGTTGGTAGGTTTGCCGTTTGGTGGCAAGACGATTTGTTACCGAATTTTAGCGGAGACTTTGGAGTACATTGAAAAAAAAGTAAGTTAAATAGCATCAATCAGTTCATGATAAAAAATGTATGCTCTCAAAACTAATTTCAGGATGCCACCGAAAATCGTGCTATTTTCACCGTTATTAATCCCAAAGCTGTTACCATGGGCCAACTTTATGGGCAATTCGACCGGGCTTCCCACGAGTGGAGTGATGGAGTTCTAGCTGTGAACTACCGCCACTTTGCTGTTGATGAGTCCCCAGTTCGTAAATGGCTAGTGTTTGATGGCCCTGTTGATGCAATTTGGATTGAAAACATGAATACGGTATTGGATGACAACAAAAAGTTATGTCTTATGTCTGGTGAAATTATACAACTGTCACCCAGCACTAATTTGATTTTTGAAACCATGGACTTGGAAGTTGCCTCCCCTGCTACTGTGTCACGTTGCGGAATGATTTACTTAGAGCCCTCCTTATTAGGTTGGGAGCCTTTAGTTACTTCTTGGAAAAATAAATTACCTGCCAGTTTTCACATTGTTTCGAAACAATTGATTACTGCTCTAATAAATCGATTTTGCCCTATTCTGCTGCATATTATAAGAAAATCAGGTCTCACTGAGATCGCTCCCACTTCCGATGGTAATTTAGTGACTTCTCTACTGAATATTTTCGATTGCTTTCTCGATGATTTTAACGATGAGAAATATGTACAAAATCTATCAGATTTAGACATGAGGGCTCAGATTGAAGGCATATTTTTATATTCTTGTGTTTGGTCTATTGGTTCTTCATTAAACACTGAAAGCAGGGATAAGTTTAATCTTGTATTTCGTGCGTTAATGGAAAAAAATTTTCCTGAAAACCTGTACGAAGCTTTTAAAGTACCAAAGGAATTGCATGTGCCAGTCTTAACAAAGCTGTTTATTTTTCCCATTCCGAAACAGGGTTCAGTTTTCGATTATAGATTTATAAAAGAAGGTAAGGGAAAATGGAAAGCTTGGCAAGAGGATGTAGCTGCAGCTCCCAGCATATCTCGTGACATACCATTTAATCAAATTATTGTAGCAACTAATGAAAATGTGCGTATAACAGTAATCTTGGATATGCTAGTGAGGCACTCGAAGCCTGTTATGTTTGTGGGTTCAACTGGCACCGGAAAAAGCAGTTACGTTATTGACTATATGCTGAAAAAAATGGATTTGAGCATTTACCAACCGTTACCGATAAATTTCTCTGCGCAAACTTCAGCAAATCAAACACAAGATATTATTATGTCTAAATTGGACAAGAGGCGTAAAGGAGTTTTTGGTCCTCCTTTGAATAAAAAATATGTGATATTTGTCGATGATGTGTCCATGCCTTTAAAAGAAAACTATGGTGCACAGCCGCCTATTGAACTTTTGCGTATGATGTTGGATCATTCGATGTGGTATGATCACAAAACTATTTTGCCCATGAAACTAATAGATTTACAGCTCGTTTGCGCTATGGGGCCACCTTCCACAGGAAACACTATTACGCCTCGTTTCCAGAGACATTTCAATGTGCTGTCTATCGATGAGTTCAATGATGAAACATTAAATACGATTTTCAGCAAAATTATCCTATGGCATTTGGACACAAGGTGAGCTACAAAATTCCAAAGGAACTGGGGTAAAAGTTTTCTTACTTAGTTAAATATAAATTGAGAACTACGCAGCCAGTCGAAAATGTGAGCCCAATATTGCTTTCAACACGGAAAAAAAATTTTTTTGTACGAGTATATATCGGCTAAATACAGATTTGTTTGATTATACTGCTATCTAAATTTTAACAGAACTAAAGCTCAAACTAACTAAAACTTATTGGGCCTTAACTATAGTCAAACACTAAAGTTAGTTCTTTTTAGAAAGAACTTAAATTTTAAAAAGTGTTGCTAACTTTTTTTTAAACTATAGTCAAAATTCAAGTTGGCCCAACCCTACAAATAATTATTGGATTACATGGCCAAGAGAAGTACTTTTTGGAGATTCCTATGCAATGCAGGTAGATACCATTTCATTGTACCTGAGTATATTTTATAACCATTTCGCAACACTAAACAAATTTTGGTGTTAAGCTACAACACTGGTAACACATCTAACATCGTACAAACAGAGATATCTGTCAAATGTGAAAAAATAAAAAGGTGGAAAACATTGTAAAAAAAAGGGTGAAACGGCATAGTTTTGAAAATAACCTTTCTGAGTACTCCATGGAGTAGTTTTGGGAGTACACCAATGTAATGTAGTCTTGCCCTAGTACATCGCAAGTATGTTCTTGTCATGCATTTCGGCTACTTTTAGAGTACTCTGGTTATTTGTAGGGAAGTTGAACCAGCTACACATAAATAATTGCCACATTATTTATTGAAAATGCCAAATTATTCATCATACCACCATTTACAAAATTAAGTAAAATCCCATCTCTAATAAGATGACTATCAAAAATTATGTATAAATGTAAACACACACACAGGTCAGCACAACGGGACCTTTCTAGGACCCAAGTGAACACACATACATGTATATGTCAATGTAAGATTGCATTAGTAAATAAACAAAAAACATCAAAGCGAATTGGAAAATTCTGGTTAATAATAGATATAAAAAAATTATTTATTAATTAATTATTTAATATAAAAAAAAAAATTACATTAAAAAGCTTTTACACTTAAAAGTGACATTGGTTTGAGAAAAGTTTAGAGCAGACTTTTGCGGGTAAAGTCGGTTTTTTCTTGTCTATCGTAGACATAGAGTTTACTTATATTTCGCAGTGACCTAAAATTGCTTAAAGTATACATACTTTTTCGATGTCTATAGTTATGTCCCATTGTTTTTACACATTCCACAAGTATTAAGGGTAAAGACATCTGTGTCAATATGGTGGTCCAAATAAAAGAATTTTAAATTTAAATTATTGTGTGCTGTCATTTACTCCGCAGAAAAAATCAAAAAAATCTTTGTTGTAAAATAACATACAAAAATATTGCGAAAATACGTTTACAAAAAGAACTAATAATCAAAACAACATTAACATCCGGTTGTTAATGTTGTTATTTCTACAAAACGATCCAAACAAGTAAGAATTCTATATTCGACTATGCCGAATCTATTATACCCTTTACCAAAGTGTGTAATAGTGAAAACTTTTCTTTGGGAAATCCGCTGTCACTGCTGTTCTCGAACTTTTTTTTTTACTTGGCAAGCGTCGTTTAATCATAAGCAAATTTTCATCGTGAAAGCTATTTATCGTGAGATATACTTTTGCTACACTGTTGCTTGGATTGTTTGAAAATGTCCAGTCAATACATTTTCCGTAATTAGGTATTTCTGCTTATGTTCGCTATGGACTCTAAAACTATTCAACCTAACCCTGCCGGCAACTCAGTTAACTAGTAATGAATTATAAGCTAACTTTTTTACAGCTGGTGGTGGTTGATACTTAGATTATTTTTAATGAAGATGACTGACTATTTTAACATGATGATGTCCTAGGAAGTAGTAAATTGTCCGACGCTGCATTACTTTTCAACTAACTTAAAGTTAGCTACTTAAAAGTCAGTACCCACAGAAAAAAATGTACAAATCAAGGCTGATTTTACATTTTTCGGTGGTAATATTATATTTTATTAAATTAAATTTCATCCTACTTTCTTTTTTTTTTTTTTTTTGTTAGCCTCTAGTTGGAATCGAACCACTAAGCCTTAAGACTGGTGAGCAGCCAACATACTCACTCAGCCATCGCAACATTTAAAACGAATGCGACAATAAGCAATTTAATTAAAGAGTTATTTACCGTGTATGTGTGTATGTTATTATATGAATTTTGGGTTAACTCTGCACTACGTTTCAGCTAGCTTATAGCCAGTTCTCAAAAAGTGAATTACAAATCGATTGTATTGTAGCTAATTTAAAGCTAGTCCATAAGAGTTAACGTAAAGTTAATTATTTTAGTAGTCGACTACTCAATGTCCGACAGGGATGAACTATAAGTCGATTTTATTTGTAGTCGACTATCAATTTGCTGGCAGGGAAGCTAAAGTAAACTTCAAAAAAATATGATAAATCTTCTACGCTACTTGTATGTACTTACATATGTACATGCAAGCAGCAATTTTATTCAGTATTGGTTTTGCTTGGGTTAGTATTTTCTCAACCACACAACTAATCGAATAACTTGCATGTTTGTTGTTGGTTGCGCTGTTTTACTTCTTTCCTTAACATACCAACGCATCCAGAAAGAATTATGTATTTGTAATTTTATTTTTTTTATAAGCATTCATTGAAGTTTGACGCAGACGTTCAGGGATAAACAAGTTGGTACCTACAATTTTTATTTATTTTAAGCATTATTTGAATAATTTAACAATACTAAAAAAACTGTTCCCATATTCCCCATGGAAAAAATCTATGGACATTTAACATAATAACTAAAGTTTACTCCAGTCTCCAGTTATTTAAATCATATGAGTGTATTTTGAAGACGTAAGTTATTTGGCGAACTTCTGTGACTATTCTCCCGACAAAACATATGACCTGATCTGATTACATGTGGATATTGGCAAGTTAACTTGTTGAAGGAAAACAAAGAGAAAATAAATTATCTATCATATTATAAATGTAATGAAAGTTGATCAGGTGTAGTATTTGTATTACGAAGTTTTAGTTTGTGTTAGCAAAGTGGAATTTTTTTACCAAAATCACTGCTGGAACCAATTTTAAATAATAATGTTGTACAATTTTCTTCAGATTCATAGCAATCCTATTTTATACATATTGATATCAGGAAGTTCTCATATGCACAATAATTTTTTTTTGGTGTATTGTTGATTTTCATAGTTTTGACAAATTTCAACTGTACAAACTTTCACATCTCTGGTTGTTTAGCTAAATGGAAATCAAACCTATAAGAAAAAGGGTAAATTGCTACATGTATACGCCTAAAATGTCAACTTCATCAACAAGCTGCGGTGGTTGAATGGTAGTGTAAGCTGCTTGTCAACTCGCACTTGCTGGTTCGACTCCGCTTGGTTGCTTTTGCTCTTTTTACTTTTTGTATTTTTTTTTAAACAATACATGTGGTAAGAAATTGTACTATGTTTTTGTCTATATCTTAGTAATTATAAGCCCAATTGTGCTTATTTCCAATACCAAAGCAGAGGGGACATTTACGAAAGATTAAAGTAAGATTTAGGTCAATAAAGTGTTTGGTGGCTTCACAATCGGTGCCCGAAAACTGGTATTTTGTGACAAATCTATATATACCCTTTTCGCAAAGGGTATACAAAGGAACAAATTAAAACTCATACAAAACAATTAAGAGTGCTATATTCGGCTGTGCCGAACCTTATATACCCTTCACCAAAGTGTAAGCAAAAGGCTTTCTATATAAATGCGTAATATCAGGTTATATATGGACTTTGTTATATTCGAGTTTATTTGAAAACAGGTACCTATGTATATTAAAATGGTATGGTAATGAGTTTTGATCAAGCATTAGCAAAAATCGAAAACTTTAAATGCATTTTTATATGATATAGAATAAATATTTATAGATTATTTAAAAGAACAATATATTTTTATATATAACTGTTTGTAGTATACCACCGAAAACGTCACCTACAACTTATATAGCAAGTACTTATTGCCTGCAACTATGTTTGTGTATCTGCAACTTTTTGCATTATTATTATTATGCAGCGTCAACGATTAAGCCAAGAGGTCCGAGTTCGAATCCCCCAGATGGGCCAAACACAAAAAAATTATCTTTATATATGTTTTGGCGCTTGGTAACCAAAATTAGCATTAGTAAAATTTTATTAAGAATCATGCTAAATTCATACAAAAATAATAACCAGATTCAATATCAATTTAAGTTGCGTGTTGTATCTTTTATTCTAATTACTATGATGGCGATTTAAATCATACTAGATGTAAACGGAAAACTTTGCAATACTTGCTTTGATGTTTTTTGTTTACTTACTAATACAATCTTACATTTATGTAGGTGTGTGTTTACATGTATACATAATTTTCGAGAGTTATCTCATTAGAGATGGGATTTTACTTAAATTTGTAAGAGGTTGGATAATAATAGCCTTTTTACACTGACGCACATCTTACATCTTTCATCAATTTGCAAAGATGTTTACATCTTCTCATAAGAATTATACAGGGCGAAAATTCTACATCTTTCTACATCAGCAGAAGATGGTCCTTTCTCATTTTGTGCCATCTTACACCTTTCGATTTTTTTAGTGCCATCACCAAAAAAAATTGCAGAAAATCGATTGCTTTTGTACCATCACTAGCAAAATGACATTTCAGAAAACAAATTTAACATAAAAAAAAAATGAGCGGAATATGTATTTTGTTATAATTTTTAATTAATTATAAATAAATTCATTTTAACTGCACCATCGTATGGTCAATCAATATGGAGAACATATAACATGTTGCTTGACCTATGGAAAGAAAAAAGTCCTCCTTTTTTATTATTCACAAAAATTTTGCGTCGTCAATGTAAACGACTGTTTCACATCTTCCATGCGTTTCACGTGGATGTCAGTCGGTGTAAAAAGGCCATAAACAACTTGACCTTTTCGATAAATAATGTGGCACCCATTTGAAGCTGATTCATTTTAAAGTCAACTTTAATTTTGACTATAGTTAGAAAAAAGTTAACAACACTTTTTAAGTTGTTTCTAAAAAGAACCGACTTTAGTGTTTGACTATAGTTAAGGCCCAATATGTTTTATATTAGTTGCGCTTCAGATTTTCGATATAATTGTGTATTTGAGCATGGATCGTATATACATATGTGTATTCCAACATGTCGATAAACTACCATTTCGAAAATTATATAAGTTATTCGTAGAATGTTAACGAATAAAAGTTCAAGGTTCTAGCCTCAAATTAATTTATTGTTAAATTCGTATTTCGTCACATGCATTTAGATAGCAATTCGTTAGGGTTTGAAGCCGTTCTGTTTTTGAATAACCGAATTAATTTTCTTTTCTCTAAATACCGTCTGTTTTATTTGCCGTAGGGGATTTTCAAAAGAATTCGATCCCTGTATTGAGGAAATTGTGGATGCAACGTTAAAAATCTACAATCGAGCTAAGCAGAATCTACTACCCACTCCAGCAAAATCTCATTACCTGTTTAATTTACGTGATTTCTCCCGTGTTATCCAGGGTGTCCTATTGTCAGTGCCCGAAGCTACAGAAGACATGAATTCAATGCGTCGTCTATGGGTACATGAGGTCCAAAGGGTCTATGGAGATCGTTTGGTTGAAGACATGGATCGTTTTTGGCTATTTCAGGCATTATGCGAACAAATTAAAGACAGTTTCGGTACAACACCGGAAGACCTTTTCGAACGATTGGTCAAGAAGGGCGAAAAACTAACAGAAAAAGATTTAAGAGCACTAATATATTGTGATTTTACAAATCCTAAAGCGGATACAAGGAATTATATTGAGGCCCGAGATTTGGAGGAACTGCGCACAGTGGTGGAAGCTTATTTGGTGGAGTATAATAACATGTCAAGGAAACCAATGAACTTGGTACTCTTTCGGTTTGCCGTGGAACATTTATCCAGAATATGTCGTATAATAAAGCAGCCACGTAGTCATGCTCTACTGATTGGGGTCGGTGGATCCGGACGTCAGAGCTTAACTCGTTTGGCTTCGCATATATGTGACTATGAGTTCTTTCAAGTTGAAATATCGCGACAATATGGACCTAATGAATGGCATGAAGACATTAAAAGTATATTGCGTAAAATTAGCTCCTCAGATGTGCATGGAGTATTTTTATTTACAGATGTACAGGTAAAGTTTTTAAATTATACTCTCAAACAGTAGTCTTTCCTATATTGTTAAACTTTTTGAAGTTATAGGTCTTCATATTTGTTTTCAGGTTCAAGATGAGTCGTTTTTAGAGGATATAAATAACATACTTAATTCTGGCGAAGTGCCAAATTTGTTCTCCAATGAAGAAAAAATAGAAGTAATAGAGAAAATGGCTCAAATTGATAAGCAACGGGATAAGTCGGTGCAAACGAACGGCAGTCCGGTGGCATTATTTAATTTTTTTGTAACGGTAATTATTTTCCTTCATTAGTATTTGTGTGACTTGCTTTATAACTTAACCTTTCAGACGTGCAAAGAACAGTTGCACGTTGTTTTGGCCATGTCTCCAATTGGCGAAGCTTTGCGCGTTCGCATACGTAAGTTTCCCGCCATTGTTAATTGCTGCACTATCGACTGGTTCCAAGCATGGCCAGAAGATGCTCTCTTAGCTGTCTCAACTCAATTTTTGTCCCAAGAAAAACTATCAGACGTGGAAAGAAGAGCCGCTATAGATATGTGTATAGAATTTCATACTTCTACTCAGATTTTGTCGGAAGCCTTCTATTTGAGATTGAAGAGGCATAACTACGTAACACCAACTTCCTACCTGGAACTAATACAAACATTTAGGACTTTGCTGAATAAGAAGAGAACGTAAGATACATTTTTTCTACACAGCGAAAATATTTAGATCAAAAATTATCAGGACAGGAAAATAACATGCATACCGCTCCTTTATTACAACTTGGTCATGTGTTGAAAATAAGTCAAAGACATTCAAAATATTTTCTTATCGCCTGATAATATGAGTGCTTAAGTTATTGAAGGATTTACTATACTTGTGACGTTTTGAGAGTGGTCAGCTTTTTTAGACTGCAGTTCTTGGGCGGATATCGTTTCTATGTTTTTAACGGGGGAAGTACTTTACTTTGAGAGACTTATATACCATAACTTTGCATTTTCATTAAAATTATCCTTGCAGAACAGGTATGGCATTAATTAAATCGTTGAGGTGTTATTGTGTACTTGACTTCCAAATTGTGTTAATTAAAATTGTAACAACTTTCGCATCCCAAATTATAGGAATGACAACAGCGCTCATCTAAGTAAATTTTACATGTCCATTTATACATACACACAACCACCGGGTATATATGTACCTAATCAAAAATAGTGATTACATGCTAAAGTTTAATGTTTTAAATTGTTTTTTTTTCATTCTTTCCAAAAATATTATTCATTCAAAGATAAAAGAGTAAGCCAAACTGTGTTAAATTATTCTCTTCGCTAGCAGAGTTGAATTTTACCAACTTTTGCACAGCTGAAATGCGAAACAAATCCATAATGAAAAAAGCGGAAATTCTTAGACCAGAAAGCAACATATAATAGTAATCTATTTCTGTATGTCTCAGTAATTTAAGAAGAGATGGTTAAAAACCGAGTAATTTAAAACTGAAGTCAATAAACTGTTAAACTGCTTCAAAATCGGCGATTGTAAAATGTATTTTTTGCCAAACAAGTCTATATTTGCCCTTGCAGCAATGGGTATAATATATAAATTCAGTCAAGTACGAGGCTACCTCGCACACGTACGTACGGAACCCTAGTACGTATGTGTAATGTACGTATGGAATGGCATATGTAAATACATATGTATATTGTATAAATTTCATCTCTCTGTCTCTTACAGCCTGAGAGTTACGTTAAATAAAGTAGCAATTACTTTATGTTGTATGGGGACACCTAGTAGTTTTCGACTTGTTGTTGTTGTCATTTGCTGTTGTAAGGTATCTGGGAATACGTTCACTGTGCGAATTTCGGCTTTCTATCTCTTACGATTTGAGAGTTATAGCTGTTACTCTACGCTGTAAAGGAACACCTGGTAGTTTTACAGTTGTTGTTGTTTTTAGAATTTGTTGTTTTGGAGCATATGTGAATACATATATTATTCAAATTTCATCTCTCTGTCTCTCACGGTTCGAGAGTAACGGATAATAGTTACTTTACGTTGTAAGGGGACACCTGGTAGTTTTCGACATGTTGTTGTTTTTAGCATTTGTTATTGTAGGCCATATGTGAGTACATATATTGTGCACATTTGATATCTCTGTCTCTTACAGCTTGGGAGTTACGGCTAATTTTTACTTTGGGTTGTAGAGGGACACCTGGTAGTTTGCGACTTGTTGGTTTCCTTAGCATTTGTTGTAGAGCATCTATAAAGATACACTGTGCGAATTTTAACATTCTATCGCTTACGCTTCGAGAGTTATAGCTAATTATAACTTTTCGTTGTATGGGGAACCTGGTCATTTTCGCTTTGTTGTTGTTTTTAGTATTTGTTGTTGTAGCGGCAAGGTACAGCATTATCCTATGAAAATTTCAGCTATTTGGCTCTTACCATTTCGGAGAATGGACGCTGTGACGGACGGACGGACGTAGTCTTGGTAATAGGGCTCCGTTTCACTCTGATGAGTACGGAACCCTAAAAATAGAAAGCTTTCTTGATTACTTCGCTCAAAGTTGCAACTCATTACTGTAAATAAGCTTAAGTTATACAAAGCTATTTTAAAACCAGTGTGACATATGCAATTCAGCTCTGTTTAATAGCAATCAGTTCAAATATAGAAATAATACAAGGATATCAAGCAGGAACACTACGATTAGCTCTGTTTTTTTACTCTACTTTGGGATCGCAATTTGAACGAAAGGCGTTTCCGTACTTTAAAATTGGGCAAATCAGAGTATTTGTGAAAAAAAAAACATTATGCTTCTTCTTCTTGCTCGAAACAGCCTGTACTTTTTCTTCGGGCTAGTTTGAATTTAATTATAGCTGTTTTATCAGAAAAAGGGAAATCAACCGAGGAAACCAATTGAAAAAGGGTTGCGAGGTCTTAAATAATCGCTTGTATCGTAAAATAGATGGTAAAAGTAAATGTGTAGTATCTTCCGCAGTTAGGTGGAGAATTGTAAAATACTTCAATGATGATTTCCAGGACATTTCGCTATAGAAAAAACAATACAGCGGATTCAAAAATTATTTTGGTTTCCGAAAATGAAGTATGTGAAGATATATATTGCTTCTTGCATAACGTGCTGTTACAATCAAACACAAAAAGGAAAACCTGAAGGACGTTTGCATTTTGATACGCCAGAGCCGTTACCCCTCCACCTGGTTCATATCGATCACTAAGGACCGTTTGTCCGTTCGAAGAAAGGCAATGCACATATACTAGCAATTTCGGACGCTTTTTCAAAATTTTTAATCGTAAAACCTGTTAGAAGCACTAAGATTTTCCCGTTTTAAATATTTTGAGTGAAATTTCCGGCTGTTTCGGGCTGCCGAGTAATATAGTATCCGAGAGAGGCACGGCTTTTACCTCTAAGACATTTGAGAAGTATTGTAAAGGTCACAATATCCGTCATATTAAAACTGCTGTACGCACACTACGAGACAACGGCCAAGTTGAGAGGGCTAACTCCACAATTCTTAAATATCTTCGGATAACAACTGATGACCCTAGTGACTGGGACGTACACCTCAATGAATTCCAATCGATCATAAATTCGCAAACTATATCTACTACTGGACTAACTGCAAACGAGCTGGCTTACAACTTCCAAATAAATGACGTAATACAAAATCATTTTGTGATAGCTGTTCAGGATGATTTACCTGAAACGAAAAATCTTCTGATGAAAAACGTGAAATGGTGCTAACCAATATAAGTCAAGAGCGTGACGAATGAAAAGCCCGATTTGACAAACCCAATCCTCGAATATATGCAGAAAGCGATTTAGTTGTAGCTGAATTCGAACCAGGGGCAACAGGAGATACTCATAAGCTAGTTCCCAAGTATAGAGGACCATATATTGTTACCCGAGCACTCGGTAATGATCGACATTTAATAGAAGATATACTAGGATTACAAGTAACTTCTCGGAAGTACAACTCCGTTTATTCATCCGACAAATTAAAACCATGGTGTAAAATTTATCCTGAATTAGATGGTTATGAAAGCGATGATAACAATCACTTAGTAGTTGGTATCCAACGGTGGACGAGCAACGACGCGAAGTTTAACAAGTGTGAATTCTTTTTATTTTTTTGTCTTTAATAAATATATAACTGAATTATACAGACAAACGTGCGCGAAACCTCTCTATGCAGTTAAATCTGAGCTAAAGAATTGGGGACGTAGAGCCCACTTAACTCTCTGGAATAACGAAACGTTTTAATTTATTTATTTTTATTTATTTATTTATTTATTAATTTAGTCTATGGAAATTAATTCCCTACAGACAATTTACAATACATAATATACAATTTTGTTACATTTAAAGACAGCGTTTAAAAAATTTAAAATATTAAACATTTTTTATGAATTTAAAAAATGAATAACTGAGTTTTTTACTGCAGCGGGATTTAAAGAAAAGTCAAAAAATCTATAAAATTGATTAAAAGTATAACACATTCTCCTGAGAGGATCAGCATCAGCATAATTTTCTCTATAAACTTTTACCAACAAAGGAATAAAATTACGTGATGTACGTTGAGGAACGTTAAATAAGATTTCGTTGATCAAAAATCCAGAGCAGACATCGCCATTAATAATATTTAGAATAAATGATACATTCAGCATAACTCTACGGCTTTTGAGAGTAGGCAGCTTGATAAGTGCAAGTCTATTTGTGTAAGGGGGCATATTAAGAGGATCAAAATGTAAACTTCTAAGACAGAACAAAAGAAATTGTTTCTGCACGGATTCAATTGCATCAGAGTGACATTGATAAATTGGATCCCATATTACTGAACCATATTCCAGAATGGGTCGTACCATTGCTATGTATAGTGCTTTTCCAATGTATGGGTCGTTAAACTCTTTTGCCCATCGTTTTATAAATCCAAGTGTACCTCTAGCTTTGTTTATTGTTAGAGTAATATGGGAAGTAAAAGTCAGCTTGGGGTCAAATAATATACCTAAATCGAGGAAACTATCGACCAAATCCAATTGATGATCGCCAAGAACATAGTTTGCTGTAATTTGGTTAGATCTTGCAAACCGCATTAATTTACATTTATTCAAATGAAGTTCCATCAGATTTGCATTGCACCATTCATAAAAAGAATCCAGGTCCAATTGAAGTAAACTTTGCTCAGAAAATTTATTATAAGTCATGAAAATTTTTACGTCGTCGGCATACATCAAGATAGATGAAAACATTATTACTGTAGGTAAGTCATTTATGAAGAGGGTAAAAAGTAATGGACCCAGATGACACCCGACAGTACAGCTATATTTTTAGAGATTTTGTTATTAAAGCGGACTTTTTGTGTTCTACTTGTTAAGTAGGAATATAACCACTTTACGCAAATTTCAGTGGCACCCATTAATTTAAGTTTAGTTGTAAGAAGTTCATGATTAACTTTATCAAACGCTTTCTTAAAATCCGTATATATGACATCTGTTTGCATTTTATCCAAAAAACCACGGTTCACTGCAATTGTAAGGTGAAGCAGGTTAGAAGTTGTAGAACATCTTTTTTTAAATCCATGTTGGAACGGGGATATTACACTTGCAACTTGGAAAGAAATATATTCTGTGACGATCTTTTCAAACAATTTGGGTATTACACTTAGTTTTGCAATACCACGGTAATTTTCTATTAAAGATTTATTGCCAGATTTGAACAGCGGAACAATAAATGAATCTTTCCAGATGTTAGGAAAGTATCCATACTTAATCGATAAATTAAACAAAATTGTCAACGGTATTGCAAGGGTATCTGCACAGCTTATTAATATACAACTCGGAATTTTATCGGGGCCAGCATCATACGAAAACTTGAGTACTCTTAATTCTTTAATAACTGTAAGAATGTCAAGGTAAGGTAACGATATAGATTGATTTTCAGCCACTGCATACGGATAATTGATTGAAGGATCAAACGTTTTCCTCGAATAGGTAGTAGAGAAAAAATCGGCAAACATGTTAGTTATAAGACTTGCATCACTTGATTCATTATGTTGGTATTTCATCACAGTCGGGTACCCAAGAGATTTTTTCTTCGAGTTGATGAACTTGTAGAATGTTTTAGGATTTTGTTTCAAAGTGATTTCAATTTTCCTTATATAGGTTTTGTAAAGTATATTATTCAGTCTGATAAATTCAGATCAGTTCACAGTATATCTTAGATAATCTGCAGAAGAACCACTTTTTTTAAATGCCTTATAATATTTGTTCTTTCTATTCTTAATATTGCATAACTGTCTATTATTCCATGGAGGTCCAGATAAAGGTTTAATGTATATCAATGTAGAAATTCTATTTAGTATTCAGACGAAGAAAAAACAGGCGGATTGCTAAGACTTAGCAAGCCCGAATTAAGAATAATGGGAGTTATGAGATGTCATTCTCAACTATTGGCACATCTTAACTGTGTAGGAATATCGGGAGGAAATGATTCTAGGGTATGTGGGGAGGAAAGAGATACATTAGAGCACTATTTACGTGAGTTCCTTTTACGCATTTTTAAAAGGGGTTTCAGTAGATATACTACTTGTCTCTGAAACACATTTTACACAAAAGAGATTTATAGCCATTCCAAGCTACTCTATATTTTACAATAATCATACGGCAATAATAATTTGCAGTTCCATTAAATGTACTGAGATCCAAAGTTTTCAAGAAGAGCATATTCAAGCAACTTCTGACTTAATAGAAGATATATACGGTCCACTTCTTTTAGCTGCTGTCTACTGTCCTCCAAAGTATACCAACCCAAAAATATAATACATTAGGCATCTCAAATCTCTTGGTAACAGGTATATAGAGGGTGGCGGCTATTATATATGTCAACAGACATATATAATTAACTTCCACGAAAGGAAAAAATTATTAGCGGCAATAAACGAATACAATTAAAAGTTGGCAAGAACTGGATAGCCGAATTATTGGTCAACAAACATTAGTAAAAACCCAGATCTTTTAGATTTTTTCTAAATAATATACAAATACTTCTTTAAATCACTCTCATGTGCTCTCAACTGACTGCTCTCAAATCAAAGCAAATTTATATACAAGAAAACTGGTTGAGCTACGTATAGACGACTGTAAGATCTTACAATATCGTCAGAAAATGTATAGAATATTTTTAACCAATCGTGAGAACTAGTGCATTGTCAGGCATTGGCATATTGTACGATGCATAAATTCTCAATACATTACAATGGCGTCATTGTCAGTGTAATGACATTGTCAGTGTAATGAGAATATTGAAGAAAAATGTGTGTGTACGAAAGCGAGAGAAAGAACAAGAGAATAGTAAAAATGTGAGTACGAGAGGTAAAAAAATGCAGAAAACAGAATTAAAAACATGGTTATTGAGTGAGAAAAATAAAGAATGAATAATGGCATGTGTGTGTGGGTGTGTGTGTATTTTGTTAATGACAATTGGCTGACAATTTTTGATACGTAGAAAATCGTACATCCGTGTAAGCTGATAATTTTCGTTGGTAGCTAAATTTATTGTCAGGCAATTGTCTGACAATGAAATTGTAAGATTTTCTTGCAATTGTCTGAACTGATAATTCTCTTAATGCTGTCTGTTAGATCTGACAAGCGTCTATACGAAGCTTTGGAGCTGCTTCAGAGAAATTCTAGAGATAAAATTCACAATGGATGTATCGTTAAAAACATAAGATAAGTTGGATAATTCTTTAGCCTGATTTAATGACACGGTTATAAAAGCGGCTAGCGATTCCACTCCACCAGGAGCATGCACAACACATAATAAATACAGTAGAAAATTAAAGTTAAACGAAAATCAAGAAAAAGATGGCAAGCTACTAGGTCGCCACAGGATAAAGCTCTTTTAAATAAACTAACAAAAGATCTCAAAAATTCGCTAAAAAGCCACAAAGGAGAAAAACTCCAAAGATACTTGACTAACGTCCGCAACGTGAAATTCTGGCCATACAAGTATTTATGCTAATGCTTAATACATTCCAAGACTGCCAGAAGCTCACGCCGTGTCACGCAATTTCTCTCTGGCTTTGAAAGTATTCGACTATAATAGCCTACTACTTTCTCGACTCCATCTACCACCTGAGAGAGTACACCTCCTATACCGAAGCCACTTGCATCGGTATCTAGCAGAAATCTTCCTCCAGCAACCGGGTATGCCAGAACTGGTGCCGTGCACAATAACTCCTTCAGCTTCAGGAATGCTCGTTCCTGTTCGTTTCCCCATTGGTATGATCGTGACTTCTTGGTCAGCTCGTGCAAACTGGCGGCCACGCTGGCAAAATTTGGCACAAATCGTCTATAATATGTGGAAAGTCCCAGAAAACTGCGCAATTCGTGGAGATTAAGTGGCTGTGGCCAGTCTCTTACGGCCTTAATATCTTCCTCCGTCGAAATGCCATCTGCAGTTACACGATGTCCCAAGTATTTCACCTCTTTCTGGAACAATGCACACTTCTTCGCGCTAAGAGTGAGTCCCGCTGACGATATTCGTTTAAAAACTTCGGCCAAATTTTTCAGGTGTTCGTCAAAAGTTTTGCCCATTACGATTATATCGTCACGGTAGACTAAACACGTTCTCCAGTGAAGCCCCTTTAATACCTGTTCCATCAGTCGCTCAAATGTGGCTGGAGCATTACAGAGTCCAAAAGGCATTACTCTAAACTGCCATAAACCATCTCCAGCACTAAACGCAGTCTTCTCCTTGTCCTTGTGAGCAATTTCTACCTGCCAATAACCACTTTGCAAGTCCAATGTTGAGAACCATTTTGTTCCGGACAGCGTGTCTAGGGTATCGTCAATCCTGGGTAGTGGATAACTGTCCTTTTTCGTGACGTCGTTTAGCTTCCGATAGTCCACACAAAACCTCGTGCTACCGTCCTTTTTCTTCACCAAAACTACCGGTGAGCTCCACGGGCTTGTAGATGGTTCAATTACTCCACTCTTCTCCATTTCATTGACTAACTCTTTAACCTCGTTACGCTTGGCCAGGGGTACACTTTTGGGCGCCTGCTTTATGGGCCTCGCTTCGCCAGTATCGATTTCATGCCTCTCAATAGCCGTTCTCCCTTGGCTCTTACTGTTCATGGCGAAAGTGGAGGCGTATTTCCTGAGCAGCTGTTTGGCTTTGTTTTTATCAGATGCTGGCAGCCCTGTGACCCATTTCTCGATATGCTGTTCAAATATTTCTCGTTCTTTAGGAGACAAGCTATTAGATTTTGGTTTGGTCTCACAATTTTCAATTGCCTCTGTTGGAGTACAGCTGCCTATATGCGATTTTGGACTTACGACCTGGTTGATAAATTGAGCACTCTAACTGGGACTTTCCTGTCGGCGCGTACTTCCACGAGAGCTTTTGCTGTTAATAAATTGCCCGTTATATTTTCTGATTCTACTACCCACAATCGACTGTCCGCACAATCTCCATTCGTTCGAGCCCATATCAGTGCCTCAGATCGTGGTGGAATTCGTTGAGTATCTTCAGCAACCAGTTTCAGCACATGCGACTTATTTTCGTAGCCAACATCTAACTGTATCTCCACATCACGCCACGTCATAATTTGTTGACCCATGTGCAGATTTATGCCATGTGCTATCATAAAATCTGCACCAATAATCACCTCGTCAACAATATCGGCGACAATAAACACGTGGCTGACAGTGATGTTAGCTATACACACCTTTGCCTCAGACTTACCATAGACGCTAGCGGCCTCCCCAGTAGCTGTACGCAGCCTCACGTTACGTAGCGGTTCAACCCTTCCTGGTACCAAATCAGGCCTTATTATGGACTGCGACGCTCCTGTATCTATGGTTAAAGTTTGCTTTTTCCCATTGATGTATCCACTAACAGTTAAGTTGCTGTTTTTCTGCTGCATCACTGATATGGAGATTGTGGGGCCCTCGTTTGTGGGAGCCAGCTTTTGCCCCTTAAAGCTGACTGTGTTAGTTTAACGGTGACTCCTGGGGCTGTTGATGGCTAGCCCTTTTGCTCGGCCTCTGTGGAGATACGGATATTGTACGCTTCCTGGGAGCTTTACAGTTGCGCTGAAAGTGGCCTGCCTTTCCGCAGTTAAAACACTTAGCTCGGCCTTTATTCGAGCTTTCGGCCAACGCTTGCAACACTGCCTCTTTAATCGTACTGGCCAAGCCATCTCCTGGCTCATGAACTACCTCTAGCTCCCGTATTTTGTGGACCTGTGGCCTTGAAATTAGTCTGGCTGTCTCCTGGGCCAACGCAAATGAGACGGTTTCGGCGAATGACGGATTTTGTGTTGCGCATGCAACAAGCTTAATGTCGGGATCTCAAATTCCGCCTCCATCTTAAAATGGTCCAAAAACGAGTAACTCTCTCCGGGATAGCTAAGCTGCACCAGACGCTCAATCTCCATTGCGTAATCCTAAAGAGTTTCATTGCCTCTCTGCACTCTGCCTCTTAGCTCCATTCTGTGGATTTCATTCTTGTGCTCTCCACCATACTTACGTTGCAAAGCTGCCATGATGACTTCATAATTGTCTCTAGATGAAGAGAGCACAGTTTCCAGGACCTGTGCAGCGACACCCTTCAACGCCAAAATTAACTCAATGCATTTCTCATCCTCGCTCCATGCGTTCTTATTGGCTACAGTTTCAAACTGAAACTGGAAAATGTCAAAAGGTGTGCTGCCATCAAAGGTGGACGTTTTCACTCTGATCACAGATTCAGGAATAGCTCCCACAGGCGCTTCTTGCAGTTGAAGATTGTGTATCCTAGCTTCCAGGCTATGAAACTTTTGATCGACATCATTTTCCAGGGCAACAAATTTTTCTTCCATGGCATTTACTCTCTGGTTTATAGCCGAAGAAAGCTTCATCAAATTTTCATTCGTTGTCGTATGCTTTGCGTTTATTTCTGCTAGAAGCATTTCATTATTCGCTTTCATCATTACATTTGTTGTAATTGTCGCCTCTTTGATAGACTGCATCATAGTTTCATTTGTAGCCCTGAACGCCTCTTTGATAGACTGCATCATGGCAGCAAACATCGAGTTTAAGTCCATGCTACTTGCAACTGCTCGTGTACTCATCTCCAGTTCTTCTTTTTCTTCGAAGTAATGAGTATTGATGTCCAGACCCAACCGATCAAACTCCTCCATTAGCCTCTTCTGTAGCTCTACTTTGTTACCAGTTGTGGGCAGGTCCAATTTGCACAACTCCTTTTTCAGTTGTTCCACTTTAAGCTCGTCGAACTTCATTTTACAATTTCACTTCTGACACCAATTGTTACGTTTTAACCTTTTCAAAACGTTTTCCGTAGATTCTTTAATTGTAATGAAGTTGAAACACTCACGTCTTCAGTTTACAATAACCAACAGTTCAACACTTTATTTATTTGAACACACTATACTTGTAAACACTTTACTAAGAACACTTTACTAAAAGAACAACACTTTCACTTAATCACTTTTTATTACTTAAGACACTTTACACGTTAGCGCAGCTAAAAATCGACTGACTTTTCAGCGTTAAGCTTCGCTGCTTTTATACCTCCAATGATAATTACTAGACCATGCTAGACATTTACAGAAGCTAATCACGCCACAGCTTTAGTGCGATGTGCGATGACTAATAATGAACAAAAGATATACACACACACCGACATACATACACGCTGCAGTGAAACTTGAGCATATGAGCCGCGCACATCCATGCACACACGAATATTGTATAGTGCGGTGGTGGTTTCTTTTATTTCGCTGTCGTGCCTATTTATCTACACATGTGTGTCAGTATGTGCACACTCGCTGTGCTGCCGCTTTGTTTGTCAACAAGTTTCAATGTAGAACAATCACAATCGATCCGTTCACGACCAAATTCGTAACAATATACTGGCGGTAGACGGGCCCGTTACCTATTTTTTCCAGAAGTTTGTATAACTTATTATTTTTTAACGGTCTGGGCATAAAACATTTACGACTCTACACGAATTTGTGTGCAGCTGATTAAGATATTTCAAATTGCATATTTTTCATAGATGGGCGGTTGTGTGCTCGTTGTCCGATTTTCCCAAAAAAAAAAACATGTGTTAGACACAACATATTTATGAATTTTTACGGTTTAGTGTGCTGTAATACAAAAATTTCGAAAATAAATTTTTTTGCACATATAGTAGCTGTAAAGGCTGCTCTTCTGTAAGGGGCACCCTTTCGTTTTTAATGTTTTGGCAAACAAGTTTCGATTATCTGCCAATTATGGTGCAAAAATTACAGCTATTTTTCAGTTTGATGTATAAATACAAGTTTAATAAATGTTGGTTTGTGTTTTTTATAGTGGAAACAATTTACAGCCTACAATGTACATATGTATATTTCATAAAACAATCGGTATGATTGGACATTTGATATTATGCAGATTGTTTTGGGGCATACCAATTTGAATTTGTTAAAAAAAGTAGCTTTAAGGTACTACATTATATATTAAATTATTTCAGTCTCATAAAGACCAATAAAAGTCGTTACCTTACTGGTATTTCTCAACTGGATGTTGCCACCCAACAAGTCGGTGTTATGCAGAAACAATTGATTGCTTTGGAGCCTAAACTTAAGGCTACCTCTGAAGCAGTGGCTGTACAAGTATCCAAGGTTACCGAAGATAGTAAAATGGCTGAAAAGCAACGTGAACAAGTAATAAAAGATGAGGCAGTAGCTAACGAACAAGCACAAAAAGCACAAGCCATCAAACAAGAATGTGATGCCAAGCTTGGTGAAGCTTTGCCAATCTTAAATGCGGCTTTGCAAGCTTTAAATACTCTTACCACTGCTGATATAGCTGTAGTTAAGACAATGAAAAGCCCTCCTATCGGTGTTCGAATTGTGATGGAAGCTATTTGTATTTTGAAGGAAATAAAACCAGAGCGTATAGCAAACCCGAGTGGTGTGGGTACAATTGAAGATTATTGGGGACCATCAAAGAGAATGTTGAGTGATATCAAATTTCTGGATAGTTTGTTGAATTTTGACAAAGATAACATACCATTGGCTGCTATGAAAAAGTTGCAAGAGCGAATTTTAAACAACGAAGCTTTTGATCCCGATAAAGTTAAATCAGCATCGACAGCCTGCGCAGGTTTGTGCAGATGGGTAATAGCATTGACGAAATATGATGTAGTGGCTAAAGTAGTGGCTCCCAAAAAAATTGCTTTGGCTGAGGCGAAGGCTACTTATGATGTAAGCGTTGTGTAAGGCACAAAATGTTTTAATTAACTTTTATACATAATTCATACTTAGGCTGCTCAAAAGTTATTGGAAGAAAAGATTGCACAACTGGCATGTGTGGAGCAAAATTTGGCAGACATTAAAAAAGTTTTAGATAAACAGTTAAAGGAATTGGGGTAAGTGAACAACGTAAATTTATAGTTTCTCAACCCCTTAATTAAGTAAATAAAATAAGTTTAATGCCAGAGCTAATCGCACTTTGTCAACTTGCCTATTGAAATTCAATCTGCGCTTCATTAATGTTTTAGCGTTACGCACAGTATTAACAAATGTAAAAAGGCAATAAATCTGTATCTTTGGAACGAGCAATCTGATTATTAAGCAATGTATGGATGGAATGATCGTAAAGAAGGGCGAAAACTTTAATAATAATGAACTTTTAAATACCCTGTTGTAACACAGTGTGACTTCTGGGCATATGTTCTGCTCTGGTGGAGTAGAATGTAAATTTCTTTTCTGATATTTACTCTCTCTATCCGGATGGAGAGTAACATCTCCCCTACTTACGAGAGCTCCCATCCAAAAAGTGCTTAAAAATGTGCCCCCATCATCTTAACCAGTTTCAGTGGTGGAGTCAAATGTATTAAAAACTGAGGGGTTTTACGACAATTAACAAGAAGAGTGAAATTTCAAAAACTGTTTTTACATGAAGCCCTTTTAAGGAGGGGCAATAAGGGTTAGCTGTTTAAAAAGAAATGTTAAAAAATAATGGGGAACTGTTTAGAATAGTTCGGGAGCATTTTAAAAAATTTTTGTATTGTATTAAATTTTAACCACCCTGTAATGTCATAGTATGAAACATTTTGTAGATACGTATATAAACAAATTTTCTTATATTGTAAGTTTTAATGACAGCTATAAAAATGTTTTGTTTCATTTTTAATTCTTTAATATTTTAAGCAAGTAAGAGTGCTATATTCGACTGTGCTGAATCTTATATACCCTTTAACAAACTGTAACTAAAAGCTTTTCTATATAAATATGTAATATTAGGTCATATATGGACTTTGATATCTCCAAGTGAATTTTGACCAAGCACTGGCAGAAATTGGAAACTACATATAAATTAATTTTTAAGATAAAATAGAATACCTGTTTCTAAAACACTTAAAAGAACAATCTATTTTTAGTAAGTAATGTTTGTAGCATACCACCGAAAATTTCACCTACAATGTAATGCAGGCAACAAGTTGCAAATACATGTTGCCTGCATTACATTGTAACTTAATTTATATATCTGCCACTTTTTACATTACATTGTATGTATTTTATAACGCATTCTTTTTTTTTATATATAACACTCATTATTATACATCGCTAACTATTAAGTAAAGAGGTCCCAGTTCGAATCCTAGATGGTCCAAACATAAAAAGTTTTTTTTTTATTGGCATGAGCAAAATTGTATTACAAATTACGCTAAATTCGTGCACAAATAATATTCTGATTAAATATAATATAATAAAAAACAAAGCACAACATCTATTTATGTAAATTGCTTTTTGTACCTGTTTAACTATGGCAATTTAAATCCTACCAGAGGTAAACGGAAAACTTTGCAACACAATAGAAAATAAGGTAGAATCTAATTGTATAAAAACGATAAAAAAAATATTACTTAAAAACTTTTTTTTATATTCCTCGAGAGTATAAAAACGATCACTAATCACTTCATTTGGTAGAGGAAGTGTTTGGTGGAATACGTATCAAATAACAAATATTGCATAAAAAAGATGCATTTTGTGCTTTAGGGCAACGTATTTCAATTAAATTTTGTTCTTTATGCTAACTTTTTTTGAAGTTGGCACAATGTTTTTTATTTCAAGTATAGATGACAATACATATATATTTTTTTGTATTTATCTAAATATTTTTGTCGATGTTTTACTTCATTGTACTGAAGAAGCTATTCGAACGAAAGCGAAATATCGACAAAAATATTCGAATAAATACACAAAATTTATACAAAATAAGACCTTCAGCTCAAGACAATAATAATATTAAATCAACTAAAGGAAGACGAAACTTAGAGGCTCCTCACAAAATTAATGTAATAAACAGAATTATTTCTCTTAAAGAATATTTAAAATTTTATAGCTGAAGTTGTGTTGGTGGGGATACAAAAACTGATTTAATGAAAACGTTAAACACAAATGTGAAACTCATATGCATGTATGTTCATATGCATAAAAAATTTTGTGAAAAACGTCTTTTTAGCTTTGAAAGCAGTTAGCATAATCTACTAAATATTATTAAAACAAATTACCCTGAAGTACAAACTACCATCTTTTGTATGAAATTTTTATTATTTTATGCGTATTTTACAAACATTAGTTACTAATTAATTCAGGTCCAAAAATAGACCTTTCAAATGTTTTCTGCCTTTTTCTGCCGTCTATATGCCGCCGACATTTCTTGGATGCTAATCAACTCATCAGTAGACTCGAAAAATTCTTAAAAGAATGTTTGAAACTTAACTTATGGAATAAGCATAATTCCCATGAACAGAATCAGAAATGTTCAAACAAACCTTTAACACAGCAAACATTTCTTTTATCGTCTTGCAACACTTCCACTTTTCTTTGCAACATTCTATACAACGAGTTAACATTGGTTACTACGATTTATATTCTTGAAAGTATCAAAAAGTAAAACTTTTTCGAATATTCAAATATGAACTTAATTATTTATTTGCTTTAAGAGCCAATTGAAATGTATTAATTCTGGTCCAAAAATAGACCTTTTCAAATGTTTTCCGTATTTTTCAGCAAACCTTTGAAAAGGTCTATTTTTGGACATGAATTAATACATTTCAATTGGCACTTAAAGCAAATAAATAATTAAATTCATATTTGAATTAGGTAATAATAATAAATTGTTCTTTTAAGTAATTTTCTTTTAAATTAATACATTGGCTTTCATCAACAAAGAAGTTTATTTTTAATGTTCCAATTTTTAATTTAGTCGATTTTTTCTCAAGTTAACTGGCATCACTGTTTACAACACATACACACATAAGCTTCATAGTTTGTATCTTGCCAAAGGCAAGTTCTATGTTTTATGAAAGATCAAGCCTATAAGAAAAAGGGTAAAAGTCTGACATGAAACTACATATAGACATCTAAAATGCAACTCTCCTATGCCTATGGCTCAGCGGTAGTGTAGGCTGTTGGCAAAAATAACAAGATCCCGTCTTGTTATTTTTGCTTTTTTTTTAACAGTAAATGGGTTAAAAAATTGGGTTATGTTTTTATCTATATCTCATTAATTATAAACCCGCTTTTGCTTATTTTCAATACCCAAGCAGAGTTAACATTTATAAAACGATAAGAGTAAAATTTAGATCGATAAAGTAACTGGTGTCTTCACAATCGGTGCCCCAAAGGAGGTAATGTATGACAAATCTATATACATATGTATACCCTTTTGGCAAGGGGTTTAAAAAAACACGTCTACACTCATCAAATGTTCACAAACACCTATATTTTTCGTTAACTTCCTTGATAGTTTCAAACTAATTAGAAAATAACAGTGTTATTCAGAAAAAATTAATATAGTTTTAATATCCAATAATAACGAAAATTGCTTAAAGTGTTATTCACAAACGATTATTAGCTTAATTTGTTGGCTTTAACGGAGTATTAAATGCTAAAATTTTAAAGTATGTAGCAACTACTTTAAATCTAAAGTAAAATTATATTTCCGTTTTGATTGTTCATTTTTAGTCACATTTGAAAATATTTGTACAAGAATTTTTGGAAATATTCAAGAAATTGTGAAATGCAAAAGGGCGTATTAACAAAAACAAAATGGTAGTTTTTACTGATTATGGTAGAGCAAATCAAAATACATGTTCTCCTAATTTTTTTCAGTTCTAATGTCAAAAACTGCGACTTTATTAAAGATCAGAAAATATTAATACCTGCAGATTGCCACTTATTTTATGATAACATTCCGTTTGAAGATTAACCCAGTATTCAAAAAAACTAGCCATAGAAAATTCTTACACTAAGTCCACATTAATTTTTGTGAAAATGCAATGAATTCTTTAATTTTTTTAGCCGTTATTTAATGAAATGTTATATTGCGTTTAAAATTTAAGTTACTAAAAAAATTTATAAACATAATAAAATTAAATTCATACAAAAAGCATCTCTATTTGTACTTCTTATTCCTTCAAACTTGAGTAGCAACTCATAATCATATATTTTCACTTTAATAACATTTCTGATATTACGCTCTTTTGATTTCAGGTCTTTTGAATTCAAAAGGGTGCATCCCACACAACTAGTAAAAACAACGTTGAAATCAAATCTTGTCTTAAGAAATAAATATATCATTGTATTTTAATGCTATACTGAAAAAATCATAAAGCTAACTTCTGTAGTTTCGATTTTATGAAGTTTTTTGTCTCTCCTGTAAAATTTTAAAATGTGTTATTATGCTCTTTTGCATTTCAGGTGACGATATATTTGTATATATGTATTGAAATAAAAATATTAGTCAGCGTAGAAGAACTTAAACAAATAAAAAGAAGTTCTTTTCTTCTGTTTGTTGTTTCTTTGAGGATGTAAGTACAAGTACAAATACATATTGTTACGTTTTTACCTTTCAAAAACGTTTCTCGTAGATTCTTTAATTGTAATGAAGTTAAAACTCTCAATTCTTCAGTTTACAGTACTCAACAGTTCAATACTTTATTTACTTAAACACACTGCACTTGCAAACACTTTACTAAAAGAACAACACTTTCACTTATTCACTTTTTATTACTTAAGACACTTTACACGTTAGCGCAGCTAAAAAGCGACTGACTCACTCAGCGTTAAGGTGAAGTTACATGGCCCGCTTTAGACGCGTCCACGCTTTTCATGCTTTTTATACGTTTTACGCGTTCTATGCGTTTCATACTACAAGTTACATACAACGCTTCATACGCGCCATATTTTGTTGTTTTGATCAGCTGTTGTGCAAATATTTTTAGCATACAAAACAAATATTAACAAAATGGAAAGTGAAATTGAAATTTTAAAAGAAGTAATGGACTTTATAGAGTTCATAAACATTGTTATTTGTGCGATAAGAGCTTACGAAAAGCTCCAAAATTGTACATATGTATGTATACACATAATTAGTAAATTAAGCTAATTACTTATTGCACTCCATGCAGCTGCTCTTTTATTTTTGTTCCGATAGAGCAGCAAGGTTTTATTATATAAAAGCTCGTGGTTTTTAACTGCATTTATTAGCTTCTCTTCCATATCCATCGCTTGTTTTAATAAAATGAAAATATTTGTAAACATAACAGTGATGATACTCAGTACGCAAACGCAATCGATAAATCAAATCCGAATTTCGTTAATGAAAAAAGTGTTGTAAAAAACAATTACAATTTGTTTTATTCGTGAAAATGTTTATAAAATTTGTAACAAAACTTTTCTTTTTTATTAAAAATGTTTTTTTGCAAAAGATTTTATAAATTATTTTACGATATAAAAGGTATTTATCGATAACGTTGAGAGTAGACACATCATTGGTTATTAAAAACAGCTGATATTTTCTCATGACGCTTGTGACGCATATAAAAGTAGAAAGTAGGTCTACTTTATGCGTTCTACGCGTCTTCGCGTTCTATGCTTTGTGCTCTGTAACTTGTCACATACAAATGCACTAATCCTACTTTTTTGACAACCGCGTGAAAAGCGTCGACGCGTAGAAAGCGTACTGTGTAACTTCAGCTTTAAGCTCAGCTGCTTTTATACCTCTCAATGATCATTACTCGAACATTCTAGACCAGGGGTGCCCAAAATCTTCTTATGGAAGCGTAAACACCAATACGTATACACTTTATTGACGCACACAAAGAAAAACAGAAATATTTCATTAGGTACACTGGGAAAAAAATTAAATTTCGTTTTCACAAAATTTATGTACTGTATTAAAATGCCTTTCCAAATCATATTTACTAATCGTCTTGATTATTTGAAAGCAAATCATAAATTGTGCTCGATTTTCAAAATTTTTAGCGAACAGAAGTCGGTTTCCCACGTGGGATTGATTCTACAAAATAAACTGTACAGTTGAAACTAATAACACAAAATTATTTCTTCAAGTGTTTCATACTCACGAAATCATTAAAAAAAACAACAAAATCATGAAAACAAAAAACAACAAAATTCACGCTTGGCACAAATGTGTACCTACAAAGCCTGCGTTCGTATTGCTGTGCATATGAAAGTGTTGTTGCTTTGAACTTGGGGTATGTGTGTATTTCATACAAAAAGTTGTGTACACATATTAGAATGCTCAGCCAATGCTTCGCGTACCAAGCGTATAGGCCGTGGGCATCACTGTTCTAGACGTTTACAGATGCTAATCACGCCACCTCGCACTAAAACTAATAATGAACAAAAGATATACACACACCGACATACATACACGCAGCATTGAAACTTAAGCATATGAGCCGCGCACATACATGCAGACACGAATATTGTAGCGTGCGGTGGTGGTTTCCATGATACAACTAACAAGGTAGCCTTTTCGCTACAATAAGAACAACTTCAATAAAAATAACATGCATTTTGTTTTTGTACAACTTATACAAACTGTCAAAAAGACGCCACTTCTACATTTACAGAAGAGAGATGCACTGAGCTTACGTGGATTAGCTATCTCGTTTCGGCTGCCTTTCATCTCTGCAATCTTTTGACAACCTAAAGTAGTCAGTTGATTAACGGTTTAGCTGACGAGGCTACCTTGTTAGTTGTATCATGGTGGTTTCTTTTATTTCTCTGTTGTGCCTATTTATCTACACATGTGTGTCAGTATATGCACACTCGCTGTGCTGCCGCTTTGTTTGTATGCATGTGTGTATATACATACCTCCTGTGTTCATTTACAAATAATAACAAGACAATATAAGCACATATAAAATAACGACGATTCAGTACGTTCTAGAACAATCACAATCGGTCCGTTCACGACCAAATTTGTAACAATATGTATGAAGCTTGTCTTGCAAAAAAACAATTATTTTTCTTTTATTGAAAGACGAATGCAAAATATTTCATGCGAAATATTTCAAGCATTTCGTATTAATTTTAAATAAAGCAATTGACGAGTTGCCGTTAATGATAAATAGTATTCGCTCACGTTTCAACATTAGAACTCATTTGACAAATAAATATAATATTGTTGCCAGTCCTAAATGCAAAAAGTTCTTAAATTACTAATTAGTTAATAAAAGGTTTTTGAATAAGAATTTTTAATAACCATTTATAAAGGGCAAGTCTCAAATTTACTAATATACAGATGATACCAATATTAAATATTTTTTTTTGAATAACACTAACTCTTTAGACTTGAGAATATAATCAAGCAAAGTAATACACTTTCTCTTTATTTGCATGTAATAAAATTGGGTGTGTACAAATACAAAGCCCACTATATCCACTACAATTGTTCCACATACGCTTTAGACCTCAGATCAATAGCTTAGAAAATATGATTTTTATCCACTAGATCCGCCATTTGCCCCCCTGTGTGCATCAGTTGAACATGTTTTTAAAATACCATGGGGTTGTATATTGCGCCTTAAAAGGTAATAACAGATGTCAGCAATTAAAACTTATGAGAAAATATATAAAACTTATCTTTTTTATACTTTTGTAAAAATGTAACACTTCTCTAAAAAAATCAAAAGTATATTAGATATTAACTGTTCCCAAACTTTTTTATTATGGCTGGATTGTTATTGTTAAAAATATATAAAAATACAAATTAAGGCGTAAGGTCCACAAATAATGCCCATTCCATCAAAAGTTACAGATTTCTTATCCGAAAACTAATGAAATAGTCTACTGTGCTCACAGAGCGAAAAATTACACATTAGATTTATTTAATTTACATACGAATATATTGTTACGTTTTAACCTTTTCAAAACGTTTTCCGTAGATTCTTTAATTGTAATGAAGTTACAACACTCACGTGTTCAGTTTACAATAATCAACAGTTCAACACTTTATTTATTTGAACACACTATACTTGTAAATACTTTACTAAGAACACTTTACTAAAAGAACAACACTTTCACTTAATCACTTTTTATTACTTAAGACACTTTACACGTTAGCGCAGCTAAGAATCGACTGACTTGTTCAGCGTTAAGCTCAGCTACTTTTATACCTCTAATGATCATTACTCGAACATTCTAGACGTTTACAGAAGCTAATCACGCCACATCTATAGTGCGATGTGCGATGACTCACCATGAACAAAAGATATACACACACACCGACATACATACACGCGGCAGTAAAATTCAAGCATCTGAGTCGCGCACATACATGCACACACGAATATTGTATCGTGCGGTGGTGGTTTCTTTTATTTCGCTGTTGTGCTTATTTATCCACACATGTGTGTCAGTATGTGCACACTCGCTGTGCTGCCGTTTTGTTTATCAACAAGCTTCTATGTATGCATGTGTGTATATACCTCCTGTGTTCATTTACAATAGACGCACATATAAAATAACGAAGATTTAGCACGTTCTAGAACAATCACAATCGGTCCGTTCACGACCAAATTTGTAACACTGCCGCCCGCTCAAGCCTGTTCGTCCCGAACAGGCCCAGAACCACTACTTCCGTAACTTGCGAGTCGTTCTAAGTGTACAACCTTCATTTTGGATCGATGGCTGTTATGCTTCTGTATCCTGTATACAACGTCGTTTAACCTCTTAATCACCTTATACGGTCCATCCCAATGCGTTTGTAATTTGGGAGACAGTCCTTTCTTCCTTTGTGGGTTATATAGTAGAACCAGTTGTCCCTCGCGGAATCCGTCGGAATTAGCAGCTCGATCGTATCTGGCTTTCATTTTATCGCTGACTACTCGAATTCTGTTGCGTACAAGTTCGTGTAGGTCGTGCAGGTCACTTTTCTCCTGTGAAGCATTCTCGGCATCCTCATTCTTCGGTATAGGTTTTATGCCAAATTCCAAATCGCCAGGCAATCTGAGTTCTGTTCCAAAGACAATTTTTGCTGGTGTTTTAGACGTTGAGTCATGCACAGCAGACCTGTATGCCAACAAAAATTTTTGAATGTGCTCATCCCAGTCTCTCTGATGGTCGCTCACTACTTTCCTCAGGTATTCCTCCAGCGTGCGGTTAAATCTTTCAACCATACCGTCAGATTGCGGGTGAAGCGGTGTTGTCCTGGTTTTTCTTATTCCATAGAGCTCGCACATTTCCTTAAAAATTGCAGACTCAAAGTTTCTGCCTTGATCGGAATGCAACTCCATCGGAACACCATATCTGCACACCCAGTTATTGATAAAAACATTTACCACAGTTTGAGCCTCCTGGTTTGGTATGGGGTATACTTCTGGCCATTTGCTGAAATAGTCCATCACCACAAGGACATATCGATTACCGGCAGTACTGACTGGAAAAGGGCCTGCTACATCCATAGCTATTCGCTCAAAGGGCGCACCCGAATTGTACTGCTGCAGGTGTGCTCGAGTTCTCCGTGCTGGACCCTTCGCCGCTATACATTCCTTACAGTTCGCAATCCAGTCGGCTACTGATTGTTGCGCTCCAACCCAGTAAAAACGCTGCTTTACCTTTTCCAGTGTTTTATTAACTCCAAGGTGACCACCACTGGGACCATTGTGGAACTCTCGCAAAACTTCCGGTATCTTGGATGATGGTACAACTATTAAGTTAGAAGTTGTTTTGCCATCCGCACTTTCCCATATACGGTATAAGCATCCGTCTACCAGCTGCAAGCTGCCCCATTGTGCCCAATAAGCTTTAGCGAGGGGACTCTCAGCCGCAATTTCATTGCGTGCAGGCCTGCTATCACTCTTCTTAGCAGTTATTATTTTTCCGAGCACCGGGTCATTTTCCTGCGCAGTTGGCCAGTCTTCGTGAGAGTCTATCTGCGTTAGCCGAACATCAATGACGCACTCTTTCTGCTCGGCCTTGATACAATGTCGGCATTCTAGACTGCATGGTCGTCTCGAGAGGGCATCCGCATTATTGTGTTTTGTCCCTCTTCTATGCTCGATGCTAAAGTCATAGCTCTGCAGCCGTTCAATCCAACGCGCCAACTGCCCTTCGGGGTTTTTGAACTGCAACAGCCATCTAAGCGCAGAGTGATCAGTCCGCAACGTGAAATTCTGGCCATACAGGTATTTATGGTAATGCTTAATGCATTCCAATACTTCCAGAAGCTCACGCCGTGTCACGCAATAATTTCTCTCTGGCTTTGAAAGTATTCGACTATAATAGCCTACTACTTTCTCGACTCCATCTACCATCTGAGAGAGTACACCTCCTATACCGAAGCCACTTGCATCGGTATCTAGCACAAACCTTCCTCCAGCAACCGGGTGTGCCAGAACTGGTGCTGTGCACAATAACTCCTTCAGCTTCTGGAATGCTCGTTCCTGTTCGTTTCCCCATTGCTATGATCGTGACTTCTTGGTCAGCTCGTGCAGACTGGCGGCTACGCTGGCAAAATTTGGCACAAATCGTCTATAATATGTGCAAAGTCCCAGAAAACTGCGCAATTCGTGAAGATTACGTGGCTGTGGCCAGTCCCTTACGGCTTTTATTTTATCTTCGTCCGTCGAAATGCCATCTGCAGTTACACGATGTCCCAAATATTTCACCTCTTTCTGGAACAATGCACACTTCTTCGCGCTAAGAGTGAGTCCCGCTGACGATATTCGTTTAAAAACTTCAGCCAAGTTTTTCAGGTGCTCGTCAAAAGTTTTTCCCATTACGATTATATCGTCAAGGTAGACTAAACACGTCCTCCAGTGAAGCCCCTTTAATACCTGTTCCATCAGTCGCTCAAATGTGGCTGGAGCATTACAGAGTCCAAATGGCATTACTCTAAACTGCCATAAACCATCTCCAGCACTAAACGCAGTCTTCTCCTTGTCCTTGTGGGCAATTTCTACCTGCCAATAACCACTTTGCAAGTCCAATGTTGAGAACCATTTTGTTCCGGACAGCGTATCTAGGGTATCGTCAATCCTGGGTAGTGGATAACTGTCCTTTTTCGTGACGTCGTTTAGTTTCCGGTAGTCCACACAAAACCTCGTGCTACCATCCTTTTTCTTCACCAAAACTACCGGTGAGCTCCACGGGCTAGTAGATGGTTCAATTACTCCACTCTTCTCCATTTCATTGACTAACTCTTTAACCTCGTTACGCTTGGCCAGGGGTACACTTTTGGGCGCCTGCTTTATGGGCCTCGCTTCGCCAGTATCGATTTCATGCCTCACAATAGCCGTTCTCCCTTGGCTCTTACTGTTCATGGCGAAAGCGGAGGCGTATTTCCTGAGCAGCTGTTTGGCTTTGTTTTTATCAGATGCTGGCAGCCCTGTGACCCATTTCTCGACATGCTGTTCAAATGTTTCTCGTTCTTTAGGTGACAAGTTAGTAGATTTTGGTTTGGTCTCACAATTTACAATTGCCTCTGCTGGAGTACAGCTGCCTATATGCGATTTTGGACTCACGACCTTTTCACTGGTTGACAAATTGAGCACTCTAACTGGGACTTTCCTATCGGCACGCATTTCCACGAGAGCTTTCGCTGTTAATAAATCGCCCGCTATATTTTCTGATTCTACTACCCACAATCGACTGTCCGCACAATCTCCATTCGTTCGAGCCCATATCAGTGCCTCAGATCGTGGTGGAATTCGTTGAGTATCTTCAGCAACCAGTTTCAGCACATGCGACTTATTTTCGTAGCCAACATCTAACTGTATCTCCACATCACGCCACGTCATAATTTGTTGACCCATGTGCAGATTTATGCCATGTGCTATCATAAAATCTGCACCAATAATCACCTCGTCAACAATATCGGCGACAATAAACACGTGGCTGACAGTGATGTTAGCTATACACACCTTTGCCTCAGACTTACCATAGACGCTAGCGGCCTCCCCAGTAGCTGTACGCAGCCTCACGTTACGTAGCGGTTCAACCCTTCCTGGTACCAAATCAGGCCTTATTATGGACTGCGACGCTCCTGTATCTATGGTTAAAGTTTGCTTCTTCCCATTGATGTATCCACTGACAGTTAAGTTGCTGTTTTTCTGTTGCATCACTGATATGGAGACTGTGGGGCCCTCGTTTGTGGGAGCCAGCTTTTGCCCCTTAAAGCTGACTCGTTTTAGTTTAACGGTGACTCCTGGGGCTGTTGATGGCTAGCCCTTTTGCTTGGCCTCTGTGGAGATACGGATCTTGTACGCTTCCTGGGAGCTTTACAGTTGCGCTGAAAGTGGCCTGCCTTTCCGCAGTTAAAACACTTTGCTCGGCCTTTGTTCGAGCTTTCGGCCAACGCTTGCAACACTGCCTCTTTAATCGTACTGGCCAAGCCATCTCCTGGCTCATGAACTACCTCTAGCTCCCTTATTTTGTGGACCTGTGGCCTTGAAATTAGTCTGGCTGTCTCCTGGGCCAACGCAAATGAGACGGTTTCGGCCGGCTTTTGTGTTGCACATACAGCAAGTTTAATGTCGGGATCTCGAATTCCGTTCACAAATGCCTCCGTCTTAAAATGGTCCAAAAACGAGTAGCTCTCTCCAGGATAGCTAAGCTGCACCAGACGCTCAATCTCCATTGCGTAGTCCTGAAGAGTCTCATTGCCTTTCTGCACTCTGCCTCTTAGCTCCATTCTGTGGATTTCCTTCTTGTGTTCTCCACCATACTTGCGTTGCAGAGCTGCCATGATGACTTCATAATTATCTCTAGATGAAGCGGGCACAGTTTCCAGGACCTGTGCAGCGACACCCTTCAACGCCAAAATTAACTCAATGCATTTCTCATCCTCGCTCCATGCGTTCTTATTGGCTACAGTTTCAAACTGAAACTGGAAAATGTCAAAAGGTGTGCTGCCATCAAAGGTGGGCGTTTTCACTCTGATCACAGATTCAGGAATAGCTCCCACAGGCGCTTCTTGCAGTTGAAGATTGTGTATCCTAGCTTCCAGGCTATGAAGCTTTTGATCGACATCATTTTCCAGGGCAACAAATTTTTCTTCCATGGCATTTACTCTCTGGTTTATAGCCGAAGAAAGCTTCATCAAATTTTCATTCGTTGTCGTATGCTTTGCGTTTATTTCTGCTAGAAGCATTTCATTATTCGCTTTCATCATTACATTTGTTGTAATTGACGCCTCTTTGATAGACTGCATCATAGTTTCCTTTGTTGCCTTGGAGTTTTCTTCAATCTTCAGCATCAATGTTTCATTTGTAGCCCTGGACGCCTCTTTGATAGACTGCATCATGGCAGCAAACATCGAGTTTAAGTCCATGCTACTTGCAACTGCTCGTGTACTCATCTCCAGTTCTTCTTTTCCTTCGAAGTCATGAGTATTGATGTCCAGACCCAACCGATCAAACTCCTCCATTAGCCTCTTCTGCAGCTCTACTTTGTTACCAGTTGTGGGCAGATCCAATTTGCACAACTCCTTTCTCAGTTGTTCCACTTTAAGCTCGTCGAACTTCATTTTACAATTTCACTTCTGACACCAATTGTTACGTTTTAACCTTTTCAAAACGTTTTCCGTAGATTCTTTAATTGTAATGAAGTTACAACACTCACGTGTTCAGTTTACAATAATCAACAGTTCAACACTTGTAAACACTTTACTAAGAACACTTTACTAAAAGAACAACACTTTCACTTAATCACTTTTTATTACTTAAGACACTTTACACGTTAGCGCAGCTAAGAATCGACTGACTTGTTCAGCGTTAAGCTCAGCTGCTTTTATACCTCTAATGATCATTACTCGAACATTCTAGACGTTTACAGAAGCTAATCACGCCACATCTATAGTGCGATGTGCGATGACTCACCATGAACAAAAGATATACACACACACCGACATACATACACGCGGCAGTAAAATTCAAGCATCTGAGTCGCGCACATACATGCACACACGAATATTGTATCGTGCGGTGGTGGTTTCTTTTATTTCGCTGTTGTGCTTATTTATCCACACATGTGTGTCAGTATGTGCACACTCGCTGTGCTGCCGTTTTGTTTATCAACAAGCTTCTATGTATGCATGTGTGTATATACCTCCTGTGTTCATTTACAATAGACGCACATATAAAATAACGATGATTTAGTACGTTCTAGAACAATCACAATCGGTCCGTTCACGACCAAATTTGTAACAATATTATTTTCTGTTAAGATTTAACAATTAAACCTATCAACTAAGTGAAATGGAATACTTGTTATTTGGGCCAACAAATAAATAAATTAAAAAGAAAAAACTTTAAAAGCAGCTTTAGTAATCATGTACATGCCTCTAAAATATTTCAGTATTTTGCAAGCTGAACACGAAAACTGTACAAAGAAGTTACAACGAGCTCAAGAACTCATATCTGGCTTGGGTGGGGAACGCACCAGATGGTCTGATACAGCTAAGGAACTTGAACGCATTTACAACACCCTGACTGGCGATGTACTGATTTCATCGGGTGCAGTGTCATACTTAGGACCTTTCACTTCAGATTTCCGTGTCGAACAAATACGTAAGTGGACAGATACGTGCACTTCGTTTGGCATTGTTTGCAGTCAGGACTTTCAATTGGTAAATGTTTTGGGTGAACCTGTTGAAATACGCAACTGGAACATATGTGGACTGCCAGCTGACTCATTTTCGCTTGAGAGTGCCATAATGATGCAGTAAGTAATAAATATGGTACTTACCTATATATGGATATGAATAACTGCTTTCTTAACATTCATATACACATGTGCAGATAACATGTCGCGAAATCCATTGAAAAGTTGATATTTTGTTGAGCGTGTATAACGATATATTTTCCTCTATATTAACTTAATTAAAGAACCAAATAATGAAAGCCTCACATATTTTCCGGGTATTTCACGCAATATATTCGGCTAAGCCAAATCTAAAATACACTTCACAAACGGCACGATTATGTACTTATATATAAATATGTATACATCTTTTACGTGTTCGGACATATGCGATAAGTGTGGGCATACATACATGTTCTGGATACTCGTTCTTCCACCTTTTTTCATTTAACTTTATTTGGTTTAATAATTGAGCTCAAGGTCACTTTATTTTCAATAAATATACTTTCTATTTATTGTTTAATTATTCAATATTTCGATACGCCTTTGTGTATCTTCTTCAGAAAAATGTGTTTTATAATCGGGTCTGTTCTAGAATCCGATTCGGATTGATTTAGCAAAATTTTTTTCATCCGCATAATTCATAAATTGGTGTTCTCAATTCAGCATGTTTTTAGACATTCGAAGTTTGTGTTCGAAAAAAGATTCTAAATGTCAAGTACATAAATAACAGGTTTTTATCAGCTGTTGAAAAAATGTTAAATTGTTTTAATTATGAAAGATTAAGTGAAAAATAATTTTTCTAAAATTGCCTGCAGTTTTTGTTTTATCATACATATGTACGATTGCATTGTATTATATTTTTGTTGTGTTTTGAAAAGAACTATCAGAGGACGAAGCCGATGATAAAAGATAGCTTAACATACAAATAGTCGCCGGCGGCAAACCAAAAACGGATGGTTGACGACCGTCTAAGCCAGGGGTGCCCAAGGCCTATACGCTTGGTACGCTTTTGTTTTTGTAAAAGCGCGAAGCATTGGCTGAGCATTCTAATATGTATACACAACTCTTTGTATGAAGTACACACATACCCCAAGTTCAAAGCAACAACACTTTCATATGCACAGCAATACGAACGCAGGCTTTGTTGGTACACATTGGTGCCAAGCGTAAATTTTGTTGTTTTTTTGTTTTCATGATTTTGTTTTTTTTTTTTTAATGATTTCGTGAGTATGAAACACTTGAAGAAATAATTTTGTGTTATTAGTTTCAACTGTACAGTTTATTTTGTAGAATGAATGACACGTGAGAAACCGACTTTTTTTCGCTAAAAATTTTGCAAATCGAGCACAATGTATGATTTGCTTTCAAATAATCAAGACGATTAGTAAATATGATTTGGAAAGGCATTTTAATACAGAACATAAATTTTGTGAAAATGAAATTTAATTTTTTTCCCAGTGTACGTAATGAAATATTTTTGTTTTTCCTTGTGTGCGTCAATATAGTGTATACGTGTTGGTGTTTGCGCTTCCATAAGCAGGTTTTGGGCACCCCTGGTCTAAGCAATGTTCTTACAATCACGCAGAAAAATTTAAAAATTAAGTTAAAATATGACAAAAACTAAAACAGAATAATCTATTAAATTATTCTCAGAATAATCTATTAAAGATTATTCTGAGAAAGCAGCTCTACCGCAAGCAGCAATCAGTCGCTCTTGACCGCGACGGGTGTAAGGTTGTGAAATTACCGACGCAGCGGTTTGCCGCCTAAGAGCACATGAACTACGATCTTTGACAACCATATGTTGTAAAAAGAACGTATTGCCGGGCTATTACAATGGAATTTGACCATTAAATACAATCATATTAATATAAATATTGCTTAAATTGAACTAAATATAGGAAATTTATTTTAATTTCCTTTAAAATGTAAATTTTCCTTTTTCAATAAATTCTGATTGCATTAAGCATTAGCCCAAAAAGCATTGACATATCAAACTTTAATATGTAGGGCAACTTCGTGTTTTCAAACATAAGCAAAATTTTTGTATTTTTGTTTTTGCGCAAGTAAACAAACATAAAAAATTTTTGGAAGAAATTAAAGAAAAGGTTTTTTTTACTATAATTGTGTGTAAATTCAAATTTTTTTATTATATTTAATAAAAAACACTTCAAATTAAAAGAGAAAATTTAGTTTTTATTAAAACAGTTATCACTTGCATGAATAAAAGCCGATTCTATTTACTTTCACTCACCCTATAATACTCTAATTGAAAACGAATAAAAACATGGGGATTCGGATTACAGAACACCAAAAATTCTAAAGTAATCCACTTTAGAGTGAATTCGAACTCCAGAACAGACCCGAATAACTTATTTTGACAAATGTCGAATTCCAGTCCTATACTTTAGAAACCACGAAATGGATAACCTGTTATTTCATATTTGTGTTTAATGTTTTTATTAAATCAGTTATAATATCCCCACCACCACAACTTCAGCTATTAAATTTTAAATACTCTTTAACAGAAATACTTCTTTTTAATACATAAATTCTGTAACGAGCCTCTAAGTTTCGTGTTGCTTCAGTTGATTTAATATTCACCCCCATCATGAATAATTTTTCCCCTAACATTTTTTCCGATTTCCCAAAAGTGCGATCATTACTAACTTTTCCCATTAAATGTGTTCCCGTTCGAAATTTCAGCTTATCGTGAATGGAATTTTCAAAGACATTTTTCTCATTTTTTGTATCAATTTATTCATTTTATTTTCTTTGGGGAAGTAGAAAAAAAATGCCAGTAAAGGATGTTTTTTTCGATGTATAGAACCTTAAGTTGCAATAAAACAACGATGGATTATTCGATTGACATGAATTTTATTTATCCGAAATATAATCTTGTGGCATTACATTTTAAATCTGATTTCTGGCATATGACCGCCATGGCTGGTGCGGTTGTAGTCCAATCTGGACGTCCAATTTTCGTTGACTTTCTCCAACATTTGTGGCCGTATATCGGCAATAACACGGCGAATGTTGTCTTCCAAGTCGTCAAGCATTTGTTGCTTATCCGCATAGAATAATGACTTTACATAGCCCCACAGAAAGTAGTCTAGCGGTGTTAAATCACAAGATCTTGGAGGTCAATTCACAGTTCCAAAACGTGAAATTAGGCGGTCACAAAACTTGTCTTTCAATAAACAGATTGTGGCACGAGCTGTGTGACATGTTGCGCCGTCTTGTTGAAACCACATCTCCTGGACATCATAATTATGCAATTCAGGAATGAAAAAGTTAGTAATTATGGCTCTATACCGATCACCATTGACTGTAACGTTCTGGCCATCATCGTTTTTGAAGAAGTACGGACTAATGATTCCATCAGCCCATAAAGCGCACCAAACAGTCAGTTTTTCTGGATGTAACGGTGTTTCGACATACACTTGAAGATTGGCTTCACTCCAAAGGCTTGCGACAGTTTTGTTTGTTGACAGCCATTCAACCAGAAGTGCGCTTTATCGCTAATGGGCGCAGTGCGCGATACGTATTCCGCACAGAACCATTATTTTCGAAATAAAATTGCACTATTTGTAAGCGTTGTTTATCTGTGAGTCTATTCAGGATGAATTTCCAAACCAAACTGAGAATAAATCACTTGACAGCTGTTAAATCGGTCGCCATCTTGAACAGTAATGCCAACTAAGTTCTATACATCGAAAAAACACCCTTTGGTTGCTACATTTTAATGGATATATAAATTAGCTGAAAACTATTTTTGGGTTTAAATCAATAAATAATGTGCAACATGACATGCTTCTCAATAGGGTGCAAAATAACCGACCCATTGCATGTGGTTTTGTGAAGGTTTCAAAAGATATGGTGGCCGAATTTTGGTAATCGCTTACAGAAGAACTAAAAAGTGCTGGCTCTTCTATTAAAAAAGGTCATTAATGGAATTTCATCCATGGATATTTTATCCATTCTGCGCAGAGACTTTTCTAAAGCATCCAACACTTTAGAGAGCACTTCGCAAAAAGTGGATTGCGCCATTCCTACTTCGTAATCTCTCCCAACACTGTTTTGGTATCCACCCTCTGCAAAAAAACGTAAGCATGCGCTTAGTTTTACGATGGGCGGAATACCAAATGATTTGTTTTTGGCAGAGAATCTGTCAAAATATTCAACAGGCATGAAAACGCCGATTTATTCACCCTTTTTACCTTTTAATCTACAAATTTCTGTTTACAAGTTATAAGTCCCAAGACAACGCATATATTTTATATATTTTTATATATTTTTATTAATTTTTTGTAATCTTCTACCTTATTTTCTTTTAATATCTGATTTCTAAAAATTTTTTGCTTACCCCTGTAGGACAATAATTAGAATAAAAGGCAGAACAAGCTATTAAAATAGATGTTGTGCTGTACTCTGATATTGAATCAGGTTACTATTTTTGTACGAATTTAGCATAATTTTTAATCAAATTTTGCTCATACCCATTTTAGTTACCTAACATCAGTTAAACTCAAAAAAAAAAAAATATTTAAAAATCATTTTTCATGTTCGGTCCATCTGGGACTCGAACTCGGACCTCTTAGTAGTTGGCGCTGTATAAAAAAGTTCAAACAACCAGGATCAGATTACTTTTTTTGTACGAATTTAGCATAATTTTTAATCAAATTTTGCTCATACCCATTTTAGTTACCTAACATCAGTTAAACTCAAAAAAAAATTTAAAAATCATTTTTCATGTTCGGTCTATCTGGGATTCGAACTCGGACCTGTTAATAGTTGGCGCTGTATAAGAAAGTTCAAACAACAGCAAAGAAATATCTGATGCTTGCACTTAAATATATGATGAATATGAACACACATTTAAGCTGTCAAACAAGAAATGACACATCATGTCCAATTTCATGAAGAACATCGCTGACCGGCATGTCGAAACCGGTCTTGATTAGCCATGACATCATGTTCATGCCAAGGGCAAGGCAGATCCCTCAGTTAGAAGGGCCGATAGTTGCAGTCCAGCCGAAATTAGCAATCCAAGAATAATTTCGCCATCTAAGTTCCCCATTTTTATGAAAATGGATGGTTTAGACATACAAAAATAAAATGCTTGAGTTTGGATACACATGTATGTATGTATGTTTTTGGAAGGTATAAATCCTGCATAGGTCCCTTTGGGGTACATCGCATTCCTACCAACTAAACCCACCTTCATTCGCTAACCCACTATCCCTGTGGAGCCACCGCAAAAGTATTTTCTCACAGGGGTGAGAAGGTGTAAGACAAAAAAAAACAGTTTTATTGAACCTGCCCACGAATTCTATGCTGCTTCACAAATTTACATGCATAGTTCCAGTTGCTGGGGGAAGCCAACATCATTGCAACTAGGTTTTGTTACTCTACTTCCTGTATGTTGTTGCAAAATTCCTTCTCTGCGTATCAAATCACATACTCTGGATCCTCCACACTAACAACGCAGTATGGACAGTACGGGGAACGGTCCAGACCGAAACGGTGTAAATACGATCTAAAAAGCCCATGACCGCTTGAAAATTGAGTGATATAAAAATTCAAGAAACCATGTTTTCTATTACACCAAGCTTTAATATAATTATGGGCACTATAATATCTCTGCTGTATACCGTGTGTTACAGTGACCTCAAAAACCAATAAAATGTACATATATAGTTTTGATTACGCAGCTCTTAGCTAGAGCTTTGCTCTTCATCTCTTTTTAGTTTGGCCTCTTTCATTGAACTTGGGGGCTCTATAGTTCTTCAGTTCAAGTGTTTTCTATGACAGAAGAATTAGAGCTTGAGCACAAAGTGATCAATGGATTGAGTAGAGTAGTAATTAAAAACCACTTAACTAAAACAAATAGTCAAGCCAAAATTCCTAAAATGTATAAAAATACTACCACACTAACAATACTGTCCGGAAGTTAATCTCCATATGTTTTTCTTTTCAAGAAATGCTCGTCGTTGGCCTTTAATGATCGATCCACAAGGACAAGCTAATAAATGGATCAAAAACTTAGAAAGGGGTAATCGGTTATGTGTTATTCGTTTAAATCAACCGGACTATACTCGAGTCTTAGAAAATGCAATTCAATTTGGCTTACCAGTATTGCTAGAGGATATTGGAGAGGAGTTGGATCCACTACTTGAGTCAATTTTATTGAAGCAACTATTTAAACAAGGTGGTACTCTTTGCGTAAAATTGGGAGATATCATTATAGAATATAACCACAGTTTCAAGTGAGTAAAATAAGAACATAAAATCCTTAATATTTATTATTAACCAGACTATATATTTATGCACTTTCATAATATTTCTAAATATATTTACCCTCTGTTTTTAATTTTACTTTTACTTTCATTTCGAAAGTATTGTAAAAAATACTTCAACTGGAAAAAATTATTGAATTACAAACTATCCCAGCTAGCATTTCATCTTCTACAATCCCGGAATCGTAGAGCGAGTCATTTGAGAGTTATGTAGTGATTATCTAAAGAGTCTTTTGCAACAACCTACAAATAATCGTATGAGACATGGATTATCCTACAGATCTCAAAATGCTAGACGTACAGTATCTGCACGATGCATGTTGGGAGTCAAACAAGTCATTCGATGATGGTTCTACGAATCGTATATTAATCGTCTTTTAAACATTCTAAAACTAAAAGGCGAGCGTATCTAAAAATATCCAAAAAAATGTAAATTATTATAAAAAATTAGAGTTTTTGCGACTGGATATGTGAATATTGTACAAGAAGGGAAAGTCAAAAGGTTATCGCTCCTAAGGCTCGGTCAATACATTATAATGCTTCTTCGATACTGTATCTATTTTGAGCTTCAACGTCTTTAAAAAGAGAGGCTCGTTGTATACAGAAATAAGTTTAAATCTTTACAATGTCTGGAGAGAACGAGGAAATTATTCAGGGCTAAGATGTTTCGCGAACTGGAGTCTCAGTTTACAAGTATTCCCCAGTCTCAAGTGGAGCACCTAATACAAAGGTACCAACTGCTCTATCGGCGCGATAGCCAAGAAAGTTCCTTTAAAAGCCAACATGTCACTCTTATGTTACGTGGGCTGCCGGTCATGAGATCGGCCCACTTGGGTCCTTGAAAGGTCTCGTTGTGATTCTTAGCATAGACAATTTTCAGCAAGACAAGCAGTTTCCATTAACTAGGCTCGTTTGAGGAAAGTACTAAGCTTTGTGGATATTTAGATTCTGAAAACCTATTGAAGCTTCAAACATTCACGAGCACGAGATAGTGATACAAAGATAGATACAACCTTTCAGTGTTGTTCGTGGGTAAAATCAATTGGTAGATGAATGCACGAAGTTCGAATGCTGTGGTAAGGTCCATTTGCTACTACTACATTATTTATGTCTGCAAAGGCATAAGTATTCTCCATCTACTGATGAAAAGTGTCCGATAGATGGCTGCGAAACTAGACTACACAAGTAGTCTAAGAAAAATCGTACCGTCACAACTCAACCCATGACAGATAATGGCGGGAAAATGTTTTTAAAAATCTTGCCTCTTACATTACCAACCAGTTAAACATTTTGGTTTTTTGGATGACGACGCTAATAGGGAAAAACATTTAAAATAACCTAGAGTTAAAAGGAAGCCCCTCTTTAGGGCAACTTTCAAAGAGTCCAGTAGTGACGACATTTGCTCCGAAGAAAAAATAAAAGAAATCTTTGTCGTAAAATAACATATGTACATATAAAAATATTGCGCAACGAAAATGGATACAAATACCCAATACTATACTTATAAGCCGAAAAAATAAAAAGGATTTAAAGTAACGGGTTATCCATTTTGCGGTTTCCAAAGTAAACGTAAATAAAACACATAAAATATTTTTTCATTATATATCTTTTATTATATTTGAACGTTGAGATTATGTGTGAAACACTACATCATTTAAATGATGACAACGCAAAGTTTTGAAAGCATAGATTCTTTTGAGGGAATTTTCGACCTTTTTTTGACAAATATTGGGTGGTATCTCAGCCATAACTTGACGAATGTTAGTTATTAAGTGATCAAGAGTTTATCAAGGTTTATCTGCATAAACACGATCTTTCGCATAGCCCCACAAAAAATAGTCTAATGGTGTCAAATCGCATTATATCGCCATGTCGCCAGTTGATATCGCCACGACGAAAAATTACGCGACCAGAAAATGTCTATTTCGTAAAGCCATATTCACTCGAGCTGTGTGGCATATGGCACCGTTTTGTTGAAACCACATATTCTCCAAGTCGTACTCTTCAATAGCGGGCAAAAAAAGTCGGTTGTCATATGACCGTAGCGCTCCGAATTGACGGTGACAGTCGTTCATTTTCGAAGAAGTTAGGTCCATTCACACCTTCGGACGAAAGAGCGCACCAAACGGTGACTTTTTCTGGATGTAATGGCCTCTGTTCAATTACTTGAGGATTCTCAGAACCCCAAATACGACAATTTTGTTTATTAACATAACCACCGAGTGAGAAATGTGCTTCATCGCTGAAGAAACTTCTGTTCGAAAAATCGCAGTCCACCGCCTGTTGTTCAAGCATCCATTCCACGTATCTACGGCGTTGTGAATGGTCAGCTGGCTTCAGTTGTTGTGTGAGCTGGACTTTATATGTATATAGGTGTAGATCTAAATCCAAAATACTCCATAATGTTCCGTAAGACAGTCCCAATTCCTGAGAACGACGAGGAATCTACACATTCGGGTCTTCGACAACACTTTCACTTACATCAGCTATATTTTCAGCGAAACGGATGAAACGTTGATGCACAGGCCTTACAATATTTGTTACCATTCCAGTCTCTTCAAATTTCTTCACAATTTTGCCAATTGGTTGCTTAGTTGGACGATTATGTAAACCACAGACTACACAGATATCCCAAAAGTGACCTTATCATTTGTTTGGGGGCCAGTCAGAAGCGAGCAGTGCAGAAAATCGCAGCAATATGAGTGTATGAGACCAACTAGTGTACACAAAACAAACATAAACAATGAAAAAATGTTGTTGCAAAGTGTTTTGAAAAATATTGGTTTTGTTGTAGTTTTTACGAAAAAAGTAGAAAACGTGAATGAAAAGCTTTGAGGACTAAGTTTTGAACATATTCCATGTACAGCTAGTGATGTATTCAATGCAAATAAAATATTAAATACAAATAATTATAATTTGTGTGCTTACAAAGCTGTTTTGTTTGCATCAGATTTGCACTGAATTTTTCTGACCAAAAATCAAATGTAAACAAATGCCGAGTCAACCAACAGAGATAGCTATATAAATGTTTTCATGTTTGCTGCAAGGCTGCCACTTTCATGAAATTTGACAGAAAATTGGTAATTTTTGTAGTCGGGCCGAGCTGGTGACCTTTCTGGTTGTATTCTGTGATGTAAACCATAATCTCCTCTTAAAGCACGATATGTAGCTGTGGCAGAATCGCCATTTTTGTAGTATGTTTTGATAATTTTATGCGTTGTGTGATAGTTAAGCGATCCATTTTCGTTAATGTCAGATTTTTAACTGAGAAGAAAAAATTGGTTTAACAACAATGTCGAACTCCAGTCCTATACTTTTGAAACCACGATGGAGAGCTAAATTCTTGTTTGTTGTCTCATTGCTAGCGTCTACGAGTAAAGTTATTGAACATACAATATATTTTCACTTTGAGGATATTGTAAAAAATGTTGCAGTTATAAAACATTAATTTAAAAACCATTGATTTTGAAGTAAATAAAAAAACTACTTAAATTAGAAAAAATTCTTTTAAAAAATTTGAAAAGTCCCTTTGCATTTTTTTTAATTTCAGATTCTACATGACTACAAAACTACGCAATCCACATTATTTGCCTGAAGTGGCAGTGAAGGTCACTCTGTTAAATTTCATGATCACCACACAAGGTTTACAGGATCAGATTCTCGGCATTACAGTTGCTAGAGAGCGTCCAGACTTAGAGGCTGAGAAAAACTCACTTATTGTGCAGGGAGCTGAAAACAAACGTATGCTAAAAGAAACTGAGATTAAAATACTAGAAGTTCTTTCGTCGACGGAAAATATTTTAGAAAATGAAGTTGCCGTTCAAGTTCTAAGCTCTGCAAAGGCCTTAGCCAATGATATAAATGAAAAACAAACCATAACAGAAGCTACTGAAAAGCAAATTGACATTGCTCGTTTGAGTTATGCTCCAATAGCAGCTCACTCAACAATACTATTTTTTACCATAGGTAAGTTGCTTTGAGACACGGTACGAAATTTGTAGTAAGAACTGATCATAGATCCCTTGTATATCTTTTTAATATGAAGGATCCATTCTCTAAGCTTACTAAAATCATACTTAAATTAGCAGAGTACAACTTTACAATCCAACATATAAAAGGCAAAAACAATGTAGAAGCAGATGCGTTATCACGAATTTCATTTGACAATTTGGAAAACATTATGAATGACAGTAGCATTTTAGCTGTGAGGACTCGCGCAATGTTTGTGCAAAATTACATTAAAAGAACGTAGCTCTACCAGCCTACAAATGCTTGGAAATTTCGCGGCATTCAGATAAAAACGTTTCGAAAATAAATTCCGAGTTTTTCTACAGTTGCCATAAACTAACCAATATATTGTCCGCCATCTAACATCAAGTAGTGCTTATTTCGTGCATAGTAACACTTAGCTCGTCTGATTTGACAGATAATTAGTTTCATCCTTCCGCTGTACGAATATGGTTGTTTACACTCTTCGCTAAGTGGGCCTGCGATCGACTTACAGAAGATACTGATTTTGCCAAAAAAAAAAGCATCTTTTGAAATGAAGCTCATTTTGATCTTGGCGGGTATGTAAACAAGCAAACTTGTGGCATTTGGGGCACAGAAACCCCGCACACATACATTGGAAAGCAGACGCACCCAAAACGAGTCACTGCTTGGTGCGGATTTTAGTCCAGATGCATAATTGGGCCATTTTTCTTCGAAAAAGAGGAAGGAGTGGCCGTTGTTAATGGCGATCGTTAACGGGCCATGTTGAATGAATGTTTATTGTTCACAAACATTGAAGAGTAGGATGGCTACATTTGGTTTCAACAGGACGCCGCTACGTGCCACACAGCCGAAGCTACACTCGATGTTTTGCGCTGTTTCCAAAAAAAAAGTTATTTGGCGGACCCTTTATAAAATTGAATATATATCTTTGACTAATAGTGGACTGTATTAATAAAATGAGGTACAAACACAATACTCAATGTTTACTTTTGTTTATTGTTCTCAATACAGCTTTGAATGTTTTTATTTGAAAGCTTTTCTTGACAAAAAAAAAAAAAAAATAAATAAAAATATATAATAGTTGATCACCTGGAAAGGATCCCTTGCAACAATCAAGCATGAGACGACATAATTTGGACAGATGTGGAATGACTTACACCAGTACCTGACCGATGGGCCTTAACCTGACGGTGGTCAAACCACGTGGTGCAATCAGGACGTTATACCGCCGCCCCCGAGCAGCCGGAACAACTGCTCGGGTGGCAATTTGTTTGCTACGTTTCTTGGCCATAAAAAACCCCTTGGTCTGGAGTTGAGCTATCTAACCTCTGCTGCAGTGCAATGCCCTAGACGGCAATAGGATACACGACTACCGCGGTAGCCCGAAGAGGATCAGTCCATGAACCAACGCTATTGTTCCCGCCAATCCAGCTCCTTACAAAGCACCGTCTGTTGCTTAGCAACGGCACTACAGGCCCATTTGGGCGACCGAACATAGACCCGATGTTCTATGATCAGTATGGCTCTTCCATGATCAGTATGATCCCTTCCATGCGAACTTATGGTAGCAACCACAGCCAGTACGTTTCAGCCAAGGAGGCTCCTCAAACTATGACCGGCGAGATGACTCCGTACTGCCAAATTGCCCCTCGGTGAGGGGTTTCAGTAAGTCCCTCAGGACACGCTGCTATCCTTCGGGACCTGCCTAAGATTTCTGGCCACCAAGTAAGCCGAGGTATCCTGCAGCCCTTCTACCCCATTGACACGACATAAAGCTGGTTACGATCAGCAAGATACATATTGTGCCCCCGCACAGTGTTCGATTTTAAAAATTAGCACGCCAAAATCATAACTTTGTACATAACAGAGATAGAATGCTCATTTTTTGTACAAGTACTTCTTATAGATAGGAGAAAGATTGGTTAAAAAATTAGGTGAATCCGACTACTGGAACTACTACCTGCCATACACATGTTTGTCCGACGGTTCGTTTGTGAACACTTTGTGAACACGATAACTCTTGAACGGATTGAGGTATAAACGTGAAATTCAGTGTGTAAGCATTTTAATAAGAAATATTTTATAGTTATATATTTGAGGTATTCACAAATTTATGTACACACATATTTTACAATAATAAAATTAAAAGAAATTTCATAAATTAACAGTAATGTAAAAAAATAAACTTGTCTTGTTTAGAAAGTTTTCGTTGTTGAAGCTTTTGTTTATTATCTCTGCGTCTTGCTTGCCATGTTTTTATATCCAGTCTATAAGCTATATGTAGTAAACATTCCATGAACCTAATCCATGAACCTAATCCATGCAATGGTGACACACCAAACTCTAAAACTTCGGGATCTAACGTTCTTTGTAAAAGAGCAGAGGGATTATTCATCTCAGAAAGCTTAGCTCCACAAACATAACAAACTTGCGATGAATTGTACTTTGATAAAGCCGTACATATTTTCCCATCAACCATACATAAAATTAGTTTTGGGTTTAACATAATCAATCTTTTGGACATTATTTGTTAATAGAATAACCTTCGTTGGACGCAACATTGCAATTTGATCCCTAATATATTTAACTTCTGTATTTATTAAATCAGTGGTTTCTTTAGCAACCAATAGTTTAATAGGACGACAATAGCGTGAAGAATTAGGTGTTGGATTTTGATAAACTATTGATTTCTCTTTTTTCTCATTGGTAAAATACATTTGAATTGGTACAACAGAAATACTAAATAAATTTTCATCGCTATTGCCTTCTTCTAATTTATCCATCCATTTTTGTTTATAAAGGTTTTGATTTGCCCCATTTACACAATAATGAAACTTCGTGGCAAGGTCCTGTCTTATCAGTTAGTACGTCATTGTATGATGCACACAATCTTGAAATTGTGTGGTCCATTAAAGACTGAACGTTTATTTCAGCATTTGATTCTGTTACCTTTATATTTTCTGGATAGCACAATGTTTTCGAAGCTCGAACTAATTCGTAAGAAGGATAAAGGTTGCGGTTAATATGTTTTGTATACTGCTTCATCAACTTATACTTATTTGTAGACAAATTCAAATCCAAGATCATTGCCAATGCTTCATCAGGCGATAGAGATTTTGGCGTTTTTTCTTGTAATTTTATTTTTTTTATTTGAGAACCTCTTTCTGGAGAAGTAATAGCTAACTCTTTGACTATTCTCGCTGAGTTAGCCTTACCTCCTGATCGTATTTGCATTTCTACTGTCATGAATAATTGTTCATTACTTGCAACATTTGCCAGATTGTTTGATTTTCTTTCTTTACTTCTTTGGCTGCAGTCTTCAAAGTTTTTATTTGATCTGCCTCTGCCTCTAAGTATTACCCTGTGCAACAGAAGTTGATGTGAAATATGAATAACCAATCGTTATTATTATGGAGAAATCGTGGTTTTGTACTGTTGGCCTGTTGCCACTTTGTTTCAAGTTTAGTACACAAGTTTGAAGCAAGAACCTTTAATTTATCAAATTGTATAGTTGTTGCTGAATTACTGCAAAAATTTGACGAAATAAAATCAACTATACAGTCAATCCGGGTTTCTTTTAAAGAAGACAGCTATACATTAAAAACATCTCTGCGGGTAATTGAAGCCGAGCTCATATTGTACTTTTGAAAAAGATTTTAATGGGGCAGCTTGGGGCAAGATTTTTTTAGATTGAAAGATTACACAAACGTTTATGGATGTGGTGAAACGGATGGAAATTAAAAGATTTCGTCTGACAAAGTTAGTTTGTTTGTTAATAATTGTAAAAAAAAACTCACTTAGCTCAACACTTCATAAAAAACTTACCACTTATCAGAAAATAATGTGTTTTTGTGTGTTAGTTTTAAAAGTTACAATTGAATAAAAAAAAAAATAATTTTTTAATATCGCTTCTACAACGCCTTCTATTTACTTTTGAATTTGCATAAAATATGCACAATATTTTTGTGTTTTTATTTGTTTTCTGTTAACATGTCATTCAGAGTACCGTTATAAGCATATAAACGGAAAGATATTCACGAATCATATAATTTTAAGCTAGTCTGGGCCTTCGCTTGCAAACAGCGTGGACAATTTAAATTTTTAATTAACTTTATTTCCTTATTTTTGTCGTGCTAATTTTTAAAATCGAACACTGTGCCCCGGGGGTAATCTCTCGCCCTTCACAAGAACTATCTCATTAAGCTGAAGGTTTGGCATGCTTTTAACCCACTTTGGTTTATTCCAAAGTTGGCTCAAATACTCCTTTGACCACCTGGACCAAAATTGTTGCAGTAACTGCTGCATGTATTGCCACCTAGTCAATCGATTCACATTTGTTGTCAATAAGTTCTCATCAGACAACAGAGTGAGCGGCCGAAGGATCAAAAAATTACCAGGAGTAAGGGGATCTCGGCCACCTTCAGTCTGCCGTTTTGGATAAAACGCATTAGCAATGTTGTAACCCTGGTCAATTTTATAAGGTCAGAGTGAAGATCGATTAATTGTATGTTGTTGTGGATGTTGTTATCTGAAACCGCCCTAGCAATTATTGTTTTCTTCTCTTCCAAGCAAACTTCATTGGATATTGTAGGTGCTGTTTGATATTGTAGAATGCGGGTTTGTACAGGTAGTGGTGGCGGACAACAGTTCCAGCGAACTTTAATTAGTTTGTGTTTTTTATATACATATGTATGTTATCCAATTCCTTATGTTAGGTGTTTTGTTCCATTTCTGACTTAGCATGCATGGCCTAATATCTTAAAAGTAAAACAAAGTTTCAATTATTGTTGAACCCAACGAATCATCGATTTTTTGTTGACTCTTTCAAGGGGTTTATCTGTTTATTGGAACATTATATTAGTTATCTGAAATTTTGGCTGTAAGCAAATTGCTTCCCTTTCATGGAAGAAAAAATTTAAAATATTGCAAATACATTAACGTTTCAAATTATTCAATTTAAATTTAATCGAGCCCTAAATGACCATATATGATTAACAAAGTTTAACAATTTAATAAAGAATACTAATAAGGAAATGCGAGTGCTTATAAGCAATATTCAAAATACACATATGTAAGTATATTTTATGATAGGTTATAAATAGTGTTGTTATTGGAGAAAATAGTTTAACAGGAATTTTTATTTTGAGATACATACAAGATACAATATTATTTTAAGATACATTAAATGTCGTTTAAAAGTTGTTTTTGAAAACTTACATTGCTTTAATTCTAACGGTAACTTGTTTCAAGCTCTGACATAAAAGGATCTGCCAAATGTTGAATTCGATATCCTGAGTATCGATAGGACTGGAGAAATTGGGGCTTTATTTTATGTGAAGTAAAAGTTTATTAATGGGGTATTAGTTCATTGCTGCTAGGTTATTATTTGAATTATTTCACGCTGCAAAAAAAATGGATTAAATTTGTACTTATTTAATAACTCTGTTGATGACTCATAATTAGTGACGGGATCTTCCGAAATTTGTTACACGCACAAAGATACAAAATTATTTTTGTGTCTACAGACTTTAGCCCTATAAATAACATGTAAGCAATATGATTGTATCCATTTTTATTCATCGCATATGAACTTTTTCACACAGAAAATGTCTTGAACTCAAAAAATTTTTATAATTTCTCTTACTGAATGCGAAAACTTTAAAATCAAAATGACATCGTTGAAAAAGTCAGTATTAATCAAAATGTTATACATTTTTTGCAGTGGATTTGGCCAATATTGATCCAATGTATCAATACAGTTTAACTTGGTTTGTTACGTTATTCACAGCTTCCATTGACAATACGGAAAAGGTTGATGATATAACCGAGCGTCTACACGATTTACGAGACCATTTTACATACAATTTGTACGTGAATATATGTCGCAGTTTGTTCGAAAAGGTAAGTATAATATATAACGATTCTGCGAGCAAAGAATTATATCTGCATGTGTACATTTGTTAGAAAAGCAAAATGTGTTATGAACAGTGATAGTACTCTAGACGAAGCGGAAGCACAGTGAGCTATCAAAAGGGATAAAATTTGCAAAACCAAACACTAACGAACAGATTTTGCTCCTCAATATATTCAGTTTTATATTCAATAAAACTGAAAAAAGTACTAAGCCATTCAAAAGCAAGTTTTAAGTAAAGTGTAACAATTAGGATTTGGGGTTCGGGAATTCTCGGGAAAACGGGAAATGCTTAAATTGGATTTTATAACAGTAATATTTTATTTCTCCACATTTTTATTTTCTTAAAATTAATTATTTCATGTAATAAAAAAAACTTTTGTTAAATTAATTTAAAAAATAGCGGAATTTCATTCCAAAAATACGCTGTTTGTACATAAATATCACTTTTACAAAACACCGCTTAGTCGCCGAGACTCTAACCTCTTACTAGCTGATGCTATAATCAATACTCTTTTTGCACAGCTTATGTTAATAAATACACCATTTTCTCAAAACAAAGCTGAGCCAATTCGAGATAAAGTTGGCCAAAGACGTAATGATCTCAAATTATTTCCTAACAGTTATTTGTCTCTTTTTATTGCACAAATTGAATTAACATATGCTATTTAATTTAATTAATTTTTGTTTTAAATGTATATATGTATGGATATGCACTTTATTATATAATTTTAAATAAAACCAATTAAAAAAAGTTTACTACTAAAAATTACTTGTTTGCAGTAGAAGAAAATTTCCCGGGAATCCCGCGAGCAGAAAAAGACCGGGAATTCCCAAACCCTAGTAACAATTGAAATTTGAATTTGTTCTGTATATTTGCATTTTTTTCTTAGCTGTTATATACAAAATTTTTTCCACAATAATATTCCAAAACAATTTAAAGATCCAACAGCAAAGACTTTTGAGCTACTAGCTGAAATTTTTTTTAACCCATATTTTATTACACCTGTCAGCAAATTGACAATAAGTAATTGGATGCAGTTAATTGGAGTGTTAATTATCTTAAATCAATACTTAAGATAATTTATATAATATGTTAATAAAATGTGATATACATATAAAAATCATTTCTTTCTGAAATTAAGTCTTCTGGGTGCCAGCGTTTCGTTCGCGGGCAACTGTCTGAGTTCCGTGTTGGAATGTTGTGTTAAACGAATTGTGTGTTTAAGGCTCTTGATGCGGATGGCTTCTTTCACTGTTTTGACATTTGAATCTCGATATATGTATGTATGTCCTCATCTCTAATATACCATTGAGCGTTGACAATAGTTCGCAATATTTTGGATTCGTTGGATAACTTCTATGTTCGGAGTACTAGCAGTACCCCAAATTTCCACGCCGTACTTCCAAATAGTGGCTATGACCGTTTTGTATATGAGCAGTTTGTTTTGAGTTGACAGCTTTGAATCTCCACCTAGCAGCTAGAAAATTTGTCTGTATCTGTTGTCCAATTCTTTTTTCTTTTGCGTGATATGATCTTTCCATATGAGCTTGGAGTGAATTATCATTCCAAGCTATTTTGCTTTTGTATCCAAAAAGAATTGGTGAGCTATTTATTTGCACCGGTTGAATATTTGGTATTTTTCTATTAGTGTAGATTGCTTGAACTGTTTTATCACTGTTTACCTGAATTCGCCAACTACGAAACCACTCCAACATTCATGAGATGTTAGTAAAACAGTGTCATCAGCAAATGTAGCTATCATATTGTTATTTGATGTAGGAGCCGTAAGCAGGAGGTAAAGCATTGGGCCGAGGACACTACCCAAGCTCTCGCAGAGAAAATTTTTGAACACTTGTCTCTGTTTTTGACAAAAAAAATTCGGTTTTGTAAATAGCTTTGTAGTATTAGATAGAAATCTTTTGGTAATTGACTTTTTATTTTGTAGAGGAGACCTTTGCGCCATACACTATGAAACGCCCTTGCGACATCAAGGTATGTTGCAATACAGAACTTCTTTTGTTAATGTCAGCCAATATTTTATTTGTTACTCGATGTTTTTGTTGAATAGTAGAGTGCTTTCGTCTTTATCCAAATTGGTGACTGGGGACAAGGTGCCTTTCTAAGGGAATGGGCTCAATACGTTCAAAAAAAGAGTTTTCAAAGAGCTTTGACAAAAGTGGTAGTAGACTGATTGGTCTGTTTTGATGAGTATTTGTTGGGCTTGGGGATGGCTATTATTTCAGCAACTTTCCAGACTCTTGGGAATTACTTAATGCGGATAACTGCATTAAATATATTTCATAAATGTACAAGCGCATTCTCTTTCTTTTACCAGTGATCTGATCATAACCAGGATATTTATTATCTTTTGCGTGCGTTTTTATAATCATTAATTGAATTTTTTTGGATTTGCAAGTTAAAAGTGTTGCTTGGAGTGCTTTGAAACAATCGTTACTCTTCGTCCATTACAAATTCTTGCGAGAACATTTGCTTTTTCTTCATTTGTCCGAGCCTATGTGATATCGGGTTTCTGGATCTGTGGATGGTGTAATATTCCGTTACTTATACTTTTGGTGGCCTTCCAAAACGAATAATTTGTTGTAGATGCCGAGCCAAGGTTGGTCAAATATCTGTGCAGTTTATTATTATTTTTTTTTTCCTTTTTTAGTAACATTTTTAGCTCCTTTGAGAGTTTTATCTTGGGTAGAACTTATATTTTGCCATCTCTTTCTTAATTTTCGTTTCGTTTTTATTTTTTCTTTGATGTGTGCAGGAATACTGTATTTATCTTTTGCGTGTGTTCTAGATGCAGTTGAATCACTAGCCGCGCTTAAAAGCTTATCATTGAAGGATGCTATAGCGCTATCCACTTCGTCTTTAGTTTTTACTGATACATTTGTTCGAGTTTTATCCCTAGCATTTCTCTGAAGCAAATTCAATCGGTTTTCTTGCTTCGATACGAAAGGAGTACATCAGTTGTATATTTAGCTACCACTGGAGAGTGATCTGAAGATAATTCAAATCATGATTATCATGTCTTATGTTCTTGCTAAGAAAAAAGTTTAACAGATTTGGGTTTTTGTTAGTGTGCGTTGGCTAATATGTAGGCTCTCCAGTACTTATAAATTTGAAATTACATTCGTTAACTGCATCTAAAAGATTTTTCCCTTTCGATAGTGTTAGTCTGGACCTACAAATTGTGTTTTTTTTAATTAAAATCTCCGCCCGCTATAAATCGATTACGAAAAGACTTTTGTGTTATTATATTGTTACGAATTTAATCGTGAACAGACCAATTGTAATTGTTCTAGAACGTACTGAATCGTTATTTTATATGTGCTTATATTGCATAGATGCCCAGTAGTGGCTGATATCAGCAAATTAAACTCACACGTATACTTACGCTCTTTTGTTTGATCGTCAATCAACCAATAGGACACCATGTTGAGTGCGAGAGACAAACTACACTTGAAGAACTACTGTGTTATTTTACATTTTAATCGTCATCGAGACTTATTGTAAATGTTTGAATAATTTATTAATACAAGTAATCAGTTTTTCATGATGTCAATTATATATGTATGTATAATTTTTTATTGTTTTAATAAAACCTTTCAATACAACAGGTTATGGGCCGCTAGACACGAAAATAATTTCATTTTAAATTTTTGGAAGAAATATAAAAAATTTAAAATCCGTAATATATGTATATTTCTTTGCTATCATAATTTGTGTTTTAACAATGGCTACAAATAGTTTATCGTTTCCTTTTGAAAAATTGCGTGGCCGAGAGAACTTCGACATTTGGAAACGACATGCAAAATCGTATTTGGTAATAAAAGGCTGTTGGCAAATTGTGGAAGCAGGACTTGGTATAACTCCTTCAGCAGGAGATGTTGAAAAAAATGGAGCCTGCAAATTTTGCTCATATAGCGAAAGCGGACACTGCAAAAAAGGCATGGGATAGTTTAATGCACGCTTTTGAAGATACTGGCCTCACACGAAAAGTTGAACTACTCAAAAATTTTGTTCAGCTTAAATTATCTGATTTTGGCAGCGTGCAAGAATATATAAGTGAGATGATAATGACGTCGATCAAGGTACAGCAGACTGGGCTCAAACTAGATGATGAGTTAATAGCATCTTTAATGCTTGCTGGACTGCCAGATGAGTTCACACCTCTCGTGATGGCAGTAGAAAATGCCAAATCAAAACTTAATGTTGATATGGTGAAAAATTTACTGCTTCAAGATGTGAAGTTTGATAGCCCAAAGGTTGAAGAAAAGGCACTGGTTTCCAGTAAGAAACAAATCAACAGCAGAATAAAATGTTACTCGTATAAAAAAGAGGGACATATAGCAAAGTATTGTAACCAAAAATCAAAGTCTAAAACAAATAAGAAGTATCAAGAAGAAAAAAGTTCCTACGCTACTTCTTTGTTTTCGTCGTCGTCTTTAATTGCTGCAAAAAGCAATAAAGGTGAACAGTGGTTTGTAGATTCGGGTGCGACCTCGCATATGGCTAATGCAAAAACTATATTGCACAATTTAAAGCAAATAAGTGGTAAGCATGTAATAGTCGCAAATAGTAATAAAATGTCAATTGAGGCTGCTGGAGATGTGGCTGTGGTTTTAAACTCAAATAAAAAAACTACCAACGCAGTTTTAAGAGATGTCGAATATGTTCCGGAAATGTCAGTTAACTTACTATCCGTGCGGCAAATGACTTTAAAGGGAAATAAAGTAATTTTTGAAGGCGATAGCTGTAAAATTTTCAACAAATTTGGTGAGTTGCTTGCAACGGCAGAGGTTTTTAACAATTTATATAAGTTGGATTGTGTTGTAAAAGAACACAAAAATGAAAACGCTATGATTGCTTCCCATGATTTCGAACTATGGCACAGAAGACTTGGTCATATATGTGATCAGAATTTAAAAAAAGCGATGAATCTTAATTCTGTTATTTCACATGAAAAATGCGTAGTCTGCATAAAAGGAAAGCAAACACGAGCTTCATTTGGCGAGATTGGTCATCGTGCAACAAATTTGTTAGAAATCGTTCACTCAGATGTAATGGGTCCTCTACGAACGAAATCGTTTTCCGGAAATCGCTTTATTTTGACCTTCGTAGATGATTATTCGCGAAAGGTATTTGTGGTGCCAATCAAGCAGAAGTCGGACGTATTTAAAGAATTCATTGTATTCAAAAAACTTGCAGAAAAGCAATGTGGAAGGAGTATCAAAATCTTGCGCACAGATAATGGTACTGAGTACACGAGCAAAAAGTTTGAAGAGTATTTGGGAGATTGCGGTATACAGCATCAAAAATCCACCCCATATACTCCGGAACAAAATGGAGTTGCAGAACGTATCAACCGCACTATAATGGAACGTATTAGGTGTATGTTATTGGATGCAGATTTACCTGAAGAGTATTGGGCAGAGGCGGCAACTACTTCCGCATATTTAATTAATCTTGTTCCATGTCGTAATAATGAAAAAAGTCCGGAAGAAATGTGGTCAGGGAGAAAACCCAGCATGAAGCATCTACGCGTTTTTGGCAGTCAAGCGTTTGTACTTATCCCTAAACAAAAACGCAGCAAATTAAAGCCGAAGTCAATGGAATGCATTTTAGTTGGTTATAGCAAAGAGAGTAAGGCATATAGATTGCAGGATCCCATTACAAAGAAAATAATTCAAAGCCGTGACGTTGTTTTTAGAGAACAGAATAAAGTTGGTGCCTCTGAATACATTTCTACTAAAAAAAATTTAGAAGTAGCCGATATTGATCATGAATCTGGCAATGCAGGGGAATTTGAAAGTAGAGAACTGCCAGTTGAAGAAGATTTCATTGGTTTTGAGAGTGACGAGTTTGAAGATGCAATTGGCAGTGACAGAGAGAATATACAATGCGATAATGAAAATCTGCGTGTTCGTCGTTCTGAACGAATAGCAAGTAAGAACTTGCGTAAATATAATTTATGTGTAACACAACATGACCGCAGAGCTAAGTTAAAAGACCCTGAAACGTTTGAAGAGGCCATTTCTTCTCCAAAATCTCATTTATGGAAGGCGGCTATGATTGCAGAAATAGAATCGTTAAAAACAAATAACACTTGGACTCTAATTAATCTACCGCAAGGCAGAAAATCATTAAAGTGCAAATGGGTTTTTAAGACAAAAGTAAATGCAAATGGAGATGAAATATGCCATAAGGCAAGGTTGGTTGTAAAGGGTTGTAGTCAACGGAAAGGTATCGACTATGAAGAAACCTTTGCACCAGTTGTGCGTTACTCGTCATTGCGCTACTTATTTGCCTTAGCAGCAAGACATGAATTAATGATCCACCAAATGGATGCTGTTACAGCTTTTCTTAATGGCGATTTAGAAGAGCAGGTTTATATGGAACAGCCCGAAGGTTTTGGCGATGACAGTGGTCGTGTTTGTCATTTGAAGAAATCACTCTATGGATTAAAGCAAGCAAGTCGCGTATGGAATAAAAAACTCAATGAGGTGTTGTTGAAATTTGGTCTTACACGCAGTGAAGTCGATCAATGCGTCTATTACTGCATTAATAACGCGATAATGTTATATGTTGCTATTTACGTAGACGATGTTTTGATTATTTGCAATGATATGAACATGATCAATCAACTTAAAATGGATTTAAGTACCAATTTTAAAATGAAGGATTGTGGTGAAGCGTTTTCAGTTCTGGGTGTCAGGATCACTCGACATAGTGAAAGTGGTACAATAAGCCTTGACCAATCAATATATATCGACGATATTTTGGAGCGTTTTTCAATGTCTGAGTGTAAACCAGTATCGACTCCCATGGATGTTGGCTTAAAATTAACATCAGAAATGAGTCCTAGTAATGATACAGAGAAGCAAGAAATGGAAAAAATCCCTTACATGCAGGCCGTTGGATGTCTTCTTTTTGTATCTCAAATTACTCGTCCTGACATAAGCTATGCTGTTAATATGTTGAGTCGATTCAACGCCAATCCTGGCAAATCTCATTGGGCTGCTGTTAAAAGGGTTATGAGGTTTCTTAAGGGCATTATTAATAACAAATTAACATATGAAAGTGAGCATAGTAACTTAGTTGGTTTCTGTGATGCAGACTGGGCAAGTAACACTGATGATAGATATTCAACTACAGGATACCTTTTTGCGTTGCAAGGTGGTGCAGTTTCGTGGTGTACAAGATGCCAGCGGACAATCGCTCTCTCTTCAACAGAAGCGGAATATATGGCAATGGTGTCTGCCATGCAGGAGTGTATTTGGTTGCAACGTTTGGAGCGGAAACTAGTTCAAGATCGACAAGAGCCAATAACACTATATTGCGACAACAAAAGTGCAATCCTCATTGCAAAAAATAACTCATACTCGAACAGAACTAAACACGTCGACCTTAAGGTAAAATTTGTTCGAGAAAAGTTGGAAAAAAAGGAGGTCGTTTTGAAATATGTGTACACTGGTAACATGGTAGCAGATTTTCTCACAAAAGCTGTTTGTGCTGATAAAATTAGAGCTTTCGGTTCCAAATCTGGATTGAAAAATATGTATATGTATTAAATAGCTTGTATAAATAATTCATTCAGGAAGAATATTGTAAATGTCTGAATAATTTATTAATACAAGTAGTCAGTTTTTCATAATGTCAATTATGTATGTATAATTTTTTATTGTTTTAATAAAACCTTTCAATACAACAAGACTGCTGTCAGTGAACATGTTTATGATTCATGAATATGTTTAAAATTCTTTCGGATTTTAAAACTCAGCTATTTTTACTTGCAGCTCAAATTGATTCTGCAGACTTTTCGGACTTTCCGAAAACTTCTGTTATTTACGACAAGGATTTTGATAATATTAAGCATTTACTGGATATTTTTCAAAACCCTTTTAAATGCGATATATTAAAGTACGAATTTCCAATTAAAACAGAACTTATTATTCTTCTAAGTGAATTAGATTTCCCTGATAATTGTATCAATATAGAACTCTGGAAAAATCTGGATGGTACAATATATCCCGAAATAAAGAAGATTTCATTGAAATATTTATCCTTATATCCCTCAACGTATCTTTGCGAACAAATATTTTCAGATATGAATTATATTTGCCCAAAAAACGCAATAAGCTGAATTCTTCTAGTTTGAGAAATATAAAGGGTGTTTTTTTAAGCCCGATAGAATTTGAAATTGTAAAAAATAACACAAAAAATTAAATTGTAATCAAAATTTTTTTTTATTCGAAAGATCAATACGTGACATTAACATTTGAAAATGATTTCGGGCATATGGGCACCGCGGCTGTTCTTGACGAAGTGCATTCTGGACGTCCAATTGTGGGCCACTTTTTCGAGCACTGCTGGCCGTATGTCACGAATAACTCGAACAATGCTGGCCTCCAAGGCGTCAATTATTGCTGGTTTATCAGCATAAACCAGTGACTTCACGTAGCCCCACAGGAAATAATCGAGAGGTGTTAAATCGCACGACCTTCGAGGCCAATTGACAGGTCCATTTCTCGAAATCAACTTATCGCCAAATTTTTGATTTCAATAATTCGATGGTTGCGTTCGCCGTATGGCACGTAGCGCAATCCTGTTGAAACCACATCTCCTTCGGATCAATGTCATCCATATTTTCAAACAAAAAATCATTGATCATGGTGCGGTAACGATCTCCATTGACCGTAACGCGAGCTCCGGCTTTTTGAAGAAATAAGGTCCGATGATGCCACCAGCGTGAAAACCGCACCATACGGTGCATTTTCCTGGATATAATGGAGTCTGTAGGGTCTGTTGTGGATTGGTCTCACTCCATATGCAGCAATTTTGCTTATTAACAAACCCGTTAAGCCAAAAATGCGCCTCATCGCTGAACACAATTTTGCGATATAAGTTGCGCGAATCGACGACTGATTTTCAAAGTAAATTTGGATAATTTCGTAGCGTTGTTCAAGCGTGAGTCTATTCATGATGATTTGTCAAAGTATACTGAAACAAATAAAAAAAAAAGTTTCATCAAAATTTAATTTTTTGTGTTACTTTTACAATTTAAAGTTCTATCTAGCTTAAAAAAACACCCGATACTTTTATTGCGTAGCTCCAATAAGAGTATCCATAGAAGATTTCATTACTTTTTAATTGCAAGATCAACAATGATTAATTGAGGGAAAATTTATAAACACTTCGAAGAAAATTTTTATTTCAAAATATTTCAGACTACCAAGACTTTTACTAAAATATGTACAACACGCGCCACACATGTGTCACAATCTCGTTGACGACTAAATAAAATGAATAGCAAATTGTTTTCTACCAGTGTTATTTTGTCACTCTCACCAATACTATTACATTGGGAATCTATGTTATATTGTCTTGTAATTATCTGTAAATGAGCACAGGAGGTATATACACACATGCATACATAGAAACTTGTTGACAAACAAAGCGGCAGCACAGCGAGTGTGCACATGCTGACACACATGTGTAGATAAATAGGCACGACAGCGAAATAAAAGAAACCACCACCGCAAGATACAATATTCGTGTGTGCATATATGTGCGCGGCTCATGTGCTTAAGTTTCACTGCCTCGTGTGTGTATGTCGGTGTGTGCGTATAGCTTTTGTTCATTATTAGTTTTAGTGCGAGGCGGCGTGATCTGCTTCTGTAAATTTCTAGACTGTTCGAGTAATGATCATTGAGAGGTATAAAAGGAGCTGAACTTAACGCTGAGGTAGTCAGTCGATTTTTAGCTGTGCTAACGTGTAAACTGTCTTAAGTAATAAAAGATGAATAAGTAAAAGTGTTGTTCTTAGTAAAGTATTTGCAAGTACAGTGTCTTTAAGTAAATAAAGTATTGAACTGTTGAGTACTGTAAACGGAAGAATTTAGCGTTTTAACTTCATTACAATTAAAGAATCTACGAGAAACGTTTTTAAAAGGCAAAAACGTAACAATATTTTGGATATTTTCCTCCCAAATATAATAATAGCAGTGTATCATCTATGTCCTCTATTAAAATGGAAGTTGCTTGAGTATGAACCTTTTTAAAATCTTGAATCTCAATGCATTCGATGAAGCTACATATTGCTATACCCTCAGGATGCTATTGCTATACATATGTCAGGATGATTAGTGTAATATTTTGAATAATGCGGTAGACAACAAAGGTCTTTTGTGTGAAATAAGTTTCCAAGACGAGTAATATATCTACTGAAAAACAGTTTAAAAATAATTTCAGTTCGAGTGAGTGTTGAGTAAGGCCGTTAGCGTTCCATAGTACAATCTCAAGTTCATTTTGTGTGTCGATCAAGCTTCGTCAAAAGTACTGTTATAATATTCATCATGTTTGAAACTTGAGAAATCAGTTGATTCATCATATGTTGGAGATCTGAGCGTATTATAGAAGTATTTTTATTTAAAGTAAGGGATGCATTAATTAAATTTAAATTACTTAAAACTCATCTCTTGGTAAAAAATGTTTAGTTTCACAAAATTTATATAATGAGTTCTGTTTATATATATGTATAATCATCTTTAATAAAATTTGTCAATACTACTTTCAAAAGCTTTGGCATAGCACAATGCATACTATGAATTTGCAAACCTACACTTTGAAATCTTTTATTAACATTAATTACATATGTAGTTAAGAATATATTTTAAGAAGAAAAAATACAACTGATTTATGTCATTAAAAATGTCTAAAATATCTTTAGTGGTATCGATTTTGTCGACATTAGCAGCAAAAGCTGCAAAAGTTGAGAACGGAAATATTTAGAGAAGAAGACTACAAAACGATCTGCATTTGCAGCACAGACATAACCAGATATCCCAAAAATGACTTTTGTTAAATGGCCATATCATTTGTTTGGGGACGGGCCAGCGATGAGCAGTGCAGGAAATCGTGGCAACATGAGCGTGTGAGAACAACTAGTGTATACAAAAACAAACATAAACAATGAAAAAATGTTGTTGTAAAGTGTTTGGAAAAATATTGGTTTTGTTGTAATTTTTACGAAAAAAGTAGAAAACATAAATGAAAAGCTTTGAAAACTACGTTTTAAACATATTCCATGTATTGCTAGTGATATACTCAATGCAAATAAAATATTAAATACAAATAATTATTATTTGTTTGCTTGCAAAGCTGTTTTGTTTGCATCAGATTTGCACTGAATTTTTCTAACCAAAAATCAAATGTGAACAAATGCGGAGTCAACCAACAGAGACAGCTATATAAAAATTTTCATGTTTGCTGTCCTTCACTAGATCCACACGTACCGTAAGGATGCCACTTTCAATATATTTGGCAGTAAATTGGTAATTTTTGTAGTCTGGTAGAGCTGGTGACCCTTCTGGTAGTATTCTGTGATTTGCAGGTTTCTCAAAATGTTCCCGTAGAAGTTGTAATTTGACAAATACGGCATACCGGAGAACGGCATAGAAAACTCCCCGAGGAGTTGTTTCTACTGTATTTTCTAAAATATTTCTTGTGTACAAAACTGAAATGGAAATGTTTCCATATAATTGTAGAATTCGAACAACGACTGTTTTCAATGAAAGCCATCTGGTTTGAGCTGGGTGAAAATTTTTTTTTTGGTTTGATTTCTAACAACGTTTGTATCTTCAAAAATTGTTTATTACAGTTTGGGCTCTTCCCAACATTTGCTTGTTGTAAGTGATCGTAAGAATGCTATCTCTTAGTCTCTTTTTCTCTTGAGTAAATTAAAGTATAAATAAAATTTGTCATTCAATTAATTTCTTGTAGTTGCCATAAATTTAAAAAGAAGCGAAGCCAGAAAAACGTCAAAATACAAGAGCTTCTGTGAAGAAAAACGTCAAATGTAATTTTAGTGCTTTGTGATCAAAATTACGCCAAAATGACGTAAAATCGTCACATCTAACACCCCTGTATCCAAGTGCCAATGATGGGAAGATTATTTTCCCCATATGACTTTACTCAATCCAAGGGTGCGTCGCGTAGAAAAATCAAATTATGACTATGAAAAATCAAAATATCTCAATCAATTTCTCTCCAATATTTTTTTTCGAACGCACCATTCCCATATTACGCCTCGTTAGAAGGTATATTATAAAAGAAACCCGAATTTTGGTGGCTCGGAAATGATTTTGACGTGCTGTATTCAAACATTTTTTTCTCTTGCCAAAAGCTCTCAAAAATTTGATGGGACACTATCGATACATGTGAAATTCGAAAGTGCTAATAGTTCTTTGTTATCGTGGTTTGTATTCGTGAAGGTATGAAAATCGACTTATGGATGACGCGCAATAAATTTAATAGACTTTATCTAATCAAATTTCCAATTTTTTCAAATTTAACCTTCCTCAGGCTGTCGTGTGATATGTTTATTGGTATGAACCATACATACATACATTGTTTCAAATGTTTATTAACAGTTGTTTCTTCACTACATTTTTATAAAAACAAGTTTTTCTTTCAATGTGTCTCTTTCAGGACAAACTTTTGTTTTCCTTAATTTTAACAATAAACCTTTTGAAATCAGAAGGTAAAATCGATAACGCTGAGTGGATGTTTTTGCTCACGGGTGGAACTGGGTTAGACAACCCGTACACAAACCCTGCAAAATGGTTGGGAGTGCAAAGTTGGAATGAAATATGCCGTTTGTCAGAATTAAGAAACTTCAAAGGTTTACGTGAGGACGTAGCAGCCCAATTGGAGCAATGGAAATTATATTATGACTCAGCTATGCCACAAGATAATGAGATTTTGCCACTTACTTGGAAAAAAAAGCTAACAGTTTTTCAAAAATTAATAATGTTGAGAGTCTTTAGACCAGACAAATTGGTGCCTGCTGTGTCAAACTTTGTTGCTTCTGAAATGGGTAAAAAATTTGTGGATCATCCTCATTTTGATTTGGCTGCCTCATTTAGCGATTCTCACTGCTGTGTGCCTTTGATTTTTGTTTTGACTCCGGGCTCTGATCCGACAGCTACTCTTTTGAAATTCGCTGATGAACAGGGATTTGGTTCTAATCGCTTGTTATCTTTGTCCTTGGGACAAGGTCAAGGATCACTAGCTATGAAACTGATTGATGAAGGCACAAAAATAGGCAACTGGGTTCTCCTACAAAACTGTCATTTAGCCAAAAGTTTTATGCCTCAGCTAGAAAAGATTTGTGAAGCTCTGGTGCCTGATTCAACTCACCCCGATTTTCGTTTGTGGCTGACTTCTTACCCAACCGCCCACTTTCCCATAATAGTGTTGCAAAATGGCATAAAAATGACTAATGAGCCACCAAAAGGATTAAGATCAAATATAATTCGATCTTTGTTGTCAGATCCTATATCTGACCCAGAATGGTACGAATCCTGCAAGCAAAGCCGTACTTTTAAGCAGCTGATTTATTCTCTGTGCTTTTTCCATGCTGTGATTCAAGAAAGGCGTTATTTTGGCTCTATTGGCTGGAATATACCCTATGAATTCAATGAAACTGATTTGCGTATAAGTCTGATGCAACTAAAAATATTTTTGGATGAATATGACGGTGTCAATTACAATGCTTTGAGATATTTGACTGGTGAGTGCAATTACGGTGGACGAGTGACAGATGATTGGGATCGTCGTTTATTAAAGTCTATTTTGAGTCGATACTATTGTCCAGAAGTACTAGATATTCAAAGCCCATTTTATTTCGACGACAGCCAAATTTATTATATACCCGTGTTTAAGGCTTCTGAAAATTATATAGACTACACTAAAGATTTGCCTCAGGAAACTACACCTGGAATACTTGGTTTTCATGCAAATGCCGAAATTATGAAAGATCAGCGGGAAACAGATACGCTGCTAAATCGTACACTTTTAACACAGGTAAGTGATTAATTATTAACAAAGTATTTTAGGGAACCTGCTTTTGGTTAATACTTTGGAGATACTTGTTTGTTAAGCCAAACAAGCGCAATTGTTTTCTAATTAGCTTATTCTAAGAATAATATTGTGTTTGTTTATACATACTTTATTTCACAAACATTGCAAAGAAGTTGGTCAAACGATATCTTTTTTTTTATTCTACTCTGCTCATATCTTAGAGGAATGCATGGAAGGTGTAAGATAAAGAAATATTGTTTAAATTGTTAACATCTTATATCATTCACCCATCTTTAGGAAAAAACATAAAGTAGCTGGCCGGTTTTAAGTAAAATTTGATTTCAACGTTAATATCAATCGTTACAGCCTGGTTTTATCACACAAAATTATTTTGTTAAAACCATCTTAAAACCTCTTTTGAACTGAGTTTGAGTTGGTTTTGTGAAATGCGACATTGTGTTTGATGTAGTATGTAAAGTGCTGCCAAGTAAAAAATGAAAGCAATTTGCATTTTCTATGATTTTCAATAAAAATAAGTAAAAAGAAAATCACACAAAACAATTAACAAGTAAGAGTGCTATATTCGGCTAGGCCGAATCTTAAATACCCTTCACAATTATATATGTACCATTCTGATTGATTTTTGGTGCCAAAAGTTGTTTTATTTGGCTTATATAGCCTATTTCTTGCAAAATCGTGAACCGCTATCTCGGATAAATATGGATCGATTGTACCATTCTGATCGATTCTTGGTACCAAAAGTTGTTTTATTTGGCTTTTAGAGCCAACTTCTTGAGAAATCGGGAGGAGCGTTATCTTGGGTGCATATGGGCCGATGTATGACAATGTTGTAATCTTTCCTCTTAGCATCCCGTATGTACCATTCTCACAAATTTTTAGTAAAAAAAATGTTTCGTTTGGCTTCCAGGGCCGACTTCTTGAGATATCAGGAGGCGCTATATCTCGAGTCTATATGGGCCGGTGTCAAAAAATTTTCCAGTTTTGCCTCTAAATAGCCTATATGTACCATACTGATTGATTTTTGGTGCCAAAAGTTGTTTTGTTTGGCTTATAAAGCCGATATCTTGAAAAATCGGGAGACGCTATATCTCGGGTATATATGGGCCGATTTCGAAAATTCTTCGATGTTTGGGATTAATGGGCATTAAAAATGATATATCTTACTTTTTAGGTAAAATTTTTTTTTCAAAAATCTCACCAAAAAAATGGACAAAAATACCCCTCAAAACCCGGTTTTTTTTTATATATGTATCTCGGCTATCCGTGTACCGATCTTACTGAATTTTAATAGCAGACCCACCACTGGTATGTAACACAGTTTAGCGAAAGAATGAGAGTTCTGTCTCAAAACCGTTTTCTCAGAAACGGTATTTCAACGACTACAGACGGACATCGTTTCATCGCAATCTCTATTGATTCTGATCCAGAATATACATATATACTTTACGGGGTCTTAGATGGTTATTTCAATGCGTTACACGGAATCACAAACTTATATATACCCTTACACATTTTTGTGAAGGGTATAAAAATTAAGGAAAACGTCTTTTACACAGTTTGTCAAATAAATTTTGTAATTGGATAAGAGCAAAAATATACCTTTTTGTAGAGAAATCCGTTTTGAAAAAAATCTAAGAAGTTTATAGCTCTTTTCTGTCCTTTAGTTTTTCAGTATGTCTAAGAAAATCACACAAAACAATTAACAAGTAAGAGTGCTATATTCGGCTAAGCGGAATCTTAAATACCCTTCACAATTATATATGTACCATTCTGATTGATTTTTGGTGCCAAAAGTTGTTTTATTTGGCTTATAGAGCCAATTTCTTGCAAAATCGGGAAACGTTATCTCGGGTAAATATGGACCCATTTCAAAAATTTTCGAATTTTGCCTTTAAACATCCTATATGTACCATCCTGATCGAGTCTTGGTACCAAAAGTTGTTTTATTTGGCTTTTAGAGCCAACTTCTTGAGAAATCGGGAGGAGCGTTATCTTGGGTGCATATGGGCCGATGTATGACAATGTTGTAATCTTTCCTCTTAGCATCCCATATGTACCATTCTCACAAATTTTTAGTAAAAAAAATGTTTCGTTTGGGCTTCCAGGGCCGACTTCTTGAGATATCAGGAGGCGCTATATCTCGAGTCTATATGGGCCGGTGTTAAAAAGTTTTCCAGTTTTGCCTCTAAATACCCTATATGTACCATTCTGATTGATTTTTGGTGCCAAAAGTTGTTTTGTTTGGCTTATAAAGCCGATTTCTTGAAAAATCGGGAGACGCTATATCTCGGGTATATATGGGCCGATTTCGAAAATTCTTCGATGTTTGGGATTAATGGGCATTGAAAATGATATGGCGTCGACATTTCAGTAGATTTGAAAAAACTTACTAGAAAATATAATTTAACTGTAATAACAAATATGTATTGGTTTTATTCAATCCCATCTTGTTAAATATTAGCACTTTCTTGAGCTAACGGGCTTTTTATTATATAAGTATTACATTTCAAAAGAAAATATTTCGAAAACAGTCGTATTGAAAATTAAATTGCTTCACGCAAAAAATTAAAAATTAGTACCAGCTGTAACAGTTTGAAATGCGTAGGGCATGTACATATATATAAATCACGTGATTTTAAGTTTAAATCACGCTCACGCACTCATGCGACATTTTCTCGACGACCTCACATCTCTAATTTCTATAACCCACGGACAATTAGAAAAGCTGGATATTTTTTCTTTTCGCTGAATCTTTTATCCCAACCTAGTACCATCGGATCTTCCGATAATTCTTTTTTTTCCAAGTCCTACAAGACAAGAAGTGCTATCATATCTGAATTTCGTCACTAAAAAATTCGATATAGATGAGCCTCGCCTAAGTTGCACCTGTTGTCTGACTCTTTTTAACTTTTTTTAATATATCCCAAAGTTGTCAACAGATTTCAATTAGTTTAAGCTGCTTTTGTTTGCAATTTTCTTCTCTTTTTTGAAAGTATTTTTGAAAAAATTGTGGTGTTAAAAAAAATAGATATCTTTTTGAAGGCTAGTTTCATTGTAGGTTTTAAAAACACATTCAATAAACTAAACCAATTTTGAATTAAGATAATATATGTACATATATTGGGCCAGCTGTTCCATTTTCGAAATGACGGTAAATAATCAAAAAACGAGCCAACTTAAAAAGCATTTAGGATCACTAGACTCAGCGCAAACGAGAGCTGCGCTCAACACATTTTGTACTTCGTAATTAATACCAGCTTATAATTATTGCAGAAAGAGATACGCTTCATCGCACATGATATCATATTATTTGTCCGCAAGGAGGACAACTATACAAACTAAAATTTTCGTTAGTTTTGTGTGCAATTGTTAATTATTTGCAAGGAGTAGTAAATACATACGCTTTATTTTTAATTTTCTGCTTCACTGGATAGGATTTTTGAATTCCGTTATTAGAAATTTTTAAACTCATTCAATTTTATTACTAAAATACTTACATATACATACATATATATTTGTTTACTACATATGTACATGCTGCATAGGATCGTCGGGTGAGCAAACTAACGATTTTTTTTTTACTCCGTTAAAAATAAAAATCTTATTTATCATTTTATGTTTGTCATATAAAGGATTTGCTTAAGAAACGGGTAAGTTATTAAACGCTTAGAACTAAAATATATTCCATTAATACTTCCCTGCTGCTAAACTTACACAGTACATTAGTAATCCGCTTTGCATTCAACCACTTTCGGAACGTTATTCTGAAAACGTATTTCTTTTTACGTGTTCCTCTTCTCCTGAATTTGTCTCCCTTTACTATTTCTCAAAGGATACCACACAGCACGGAGCCGGTAGCGAGGGCTCTAATGCAAGCTTATCTCCTGAAGAAGTTGTATCAAACATAGCAAGCGATATTTTGCAACGACTACCACAGGCCTTTGATCTTGATGCGGCATTGCTTCGTTATCCGACAAGTTACCACCAGAGCATGAATTCAGTGTTGGTGCAGGAAATGGTGCGATTCAATGCTTTACTGAAAACAATACGATCTAGTTTAATTACCTTGCTTAAGGCAATAAAAGGTAAGCCTTCGGTTTATAATTTAATATGAATGATCAAATAGAAAGTACATTTTAAATAAGCTGGACAATTTGAACATTAAAAAGAAAAACTTGCTAATCTTACAAAAAGCAAGAGAATCAAAAATATTTATTGGCAGATAAAGAAAAGGTGTATTTAACATAAAAAATAAAAGTTTTTATAAAGACAAGAATTTTATTTAAATTGCTGTTTGTTTAAGTCCTGAGCCATTCAGTGGTTTGCTTTTTTCATCATCGTCCTCACTTCTAGGCATCGCCACAGAAAAGTTTAATTGTGGATCATATGTAAAGGAAACTCTCATAAAACTACCGGAACTATTTTCTACCACAGGTTCGTCACTAATTTGGATAGTTTGTTTGCTTTTAGATTTTGGAGCAATCAGCTCAACGGAAGTCCCTCGTATCGTAGTTTGTTTTGCATTCTCTTTTACAATGTTGGTAGGCTGGTGGATCTCCTCAACAGAAAGAAACGATTTTTCTACACTATTGTTATTAATCTCAAATTTTTCTCCTTGCTCCTTCTGCTTGCCGGCTTGTTCTTCTTCCCCTAACTGCTCTATAAGGTCCATCTCTTCCCAACTACTATTCAATAATGAAGCTTCCTCCCTAATCTCTCTTTCTTGTTCCAAACACATTCCTTCTAATAACTCTTCTGATGATGTTTGGGCGAAAATAGGAGTTGTATGAAAAATTTCTATAATTGATAGATCGTGATAGCTGGGAATATTATGTAGTGTGCTAAGTTTAGGTATAGTGTTTGGCAAAATGTATTCGTCTTTTTTGACCACATAATCATCACTTGGCAACTTATCGGGATCGGTTAACAAAAGTTTTTCACTCCATTTAAGAGACTTCGTAAATTCGTCAGCACAGATTTTACATTCAGGGTTAAATAATTTTAGTTCTACTTTGTCTTCGCGTAAAGATAGTGGTGATGATTCAAGAAAGTCTTCAATGTTGGCATCTTTTTCATGACAGATTAAATTAGTGTAAGCTCCTAGACAGAAAATGTGAGGCTGAGTTTTCATATCAACTTCGATTTTGTAATCTTTTTGCATAGCTTCCTGAAAAACATCGCATTTGCAGCGAGCTGTACATTTACAGTTTAACCTACAATTGTGTGAATTAAGGAGAAGATCACTGTTGATCAGCCGATCAACAAACTCGATAGCTAAGCTTAACGATATATCACACGAATCTGAACCGTTGAACACTTTTTTCAGTACGACATCGTGTAGAATAAAATCAATACAATCGACCATTTCAAACCGAAACAAAAAATTTTGCCGATTCGCCATCACTATATCCTTTATCGCTTTCCTTAGAGTTTGATAGCTGAGGGGATTTTGTACATCACCAAACGACTCAAGCCAACAAGATATTTCCTTATCCAAGTCTTGTGCCAAAACTGCAATACTATGTTCGGCCTCCTTGCGAATAGAATCTTTTATACTTTTCTTTAATATTGAGTCCACAAATAGTTGCGTTATTTCCTTGTTTATTGTATTACACTCCTCATATATTTTTTTATAAGTACAACGCATGCATTTTTCTTTTTGCCTCAAGCCTGCCTCAGCTGCCTCACGACGCCATCTCTTACTCTTAAAAATCATTGTTTGAAATTGAAGGCTACGTTGTTGCTTTAAACGGCCCATTTCCTCGGTGAAGAAGCGCATTAACCAACCAATTGAATTACCCTGATAGGAACTTATCAACGCTTCCAGGTCTTCACAACGCATTTCGTTTTGCTGTTTTCCTATGTCTAGGCGTTCGATATGCTTTTGTTGGTGTAACTCTTCAAAAAATTTTTGGTGTTTAGACTGAAAATGCCTCTGATATTCATGGGAAGTATACATTTTCGGAACATCCATTGAGCTTTTATCCTTTTTACGATCAGCCTGCGTTTGTATTTGTATTAATTGCTTAAATTCTTCCGGCTTTTTAATTTTTAAGCACAGCGGCGTATGCTTCTGTATTTTAGAAAATTCCCTAAGTACCTGATATATTAAGTTTATATTATTTTAGGCTAAGGTTTAATGTATGTCACTTCTTACCTTAATATTATTATACAAGATATTTAGATTTGCATCTGAACAGAAGTTCTTCTCCATCTCTGGCGAAATTTCCTTAGGCCTTGACCACGTCCGTAGCTTAGACATCGGGCAGTTGATATTTTTCGAATCCATAAGTATTGCTTTCTTTTCCTGGCTATCTATGAGCATGTCAAAATTTTTAAACGACGGCACATAATTTAATCTATTTGGGTTTACACCATAACGCATTTGGGGGGCATAGAATTCACTGCTGGGACCACCCATCCTTTGGCTAATGGATGCTTTGCGCCAATCCCTTAGTTGTTTTTTACGTTTCGCATTTAAAACTCCTAGGCTTCTCTTGTGCATCGTTTCACTCCTTTTTAGTGCAGCCTTTCTTTCAACTTCTATATTCTGGTAGCTTTTTTGTATTTTTATTTTTGAGGCGATAAGTATATCACGTTCCCTCTTATCAAACATTTGTATGACTAATTTCAACCTCTGCATTTGACATTCTTGCATGTTTGTCTCAAAATGGATCCAATTTTCCCATTCGAATGCTTTGAGCGTGTTATCATGCGTTTCAGGTTTTACATTTCTCTTTGATGCTTTAAGCTGCCGACGATTGTTCCTTTTCAAACCCATTTCAAAGCGCTTACGTGATTTTTCTAGAGTTTCTATTTCATTAAAACCATGTGGATCATTTTTAGTCAAAACTATAGGCAATTTGAAAATTTTAAGTGCATCTAGCTCTGCGTGATTATAGGAAATCCCTGGTAAATGGGGCAAAGTTTGAGCAGATGATTCTCTGAAATAAAATAAAAGCAGATAAAATACATATGTATATTCGAATATTAAAATTGCGTTTTGGTCATTTTATAACTTTATTATCAAAAAATGGGATTAACTTCGGGCTTTTATGGTCGGATGACATAAAAATATATTTTTAAATCATTTTCCGACGTTTCGTTTGCTTTATTGAGCCATGCACAGGGGTATAGTTGGAAACTGGTGTAATTTACATAAATAAAAAAGTGCAACAACTTAATTTATTAAAGATCGTCTTATAAAAATTAATACAGGATGTCCAAACGAATACTGGTGATCTGGTCACCTGTGATCACTAATATTGAATTAAAAAATTCTTCTCCAATAATAATATTGTCAGTTATCCTTCTTTTTATCTACATTTAAGAATTTGGACGGAATTGCCGAATTCGCAAAGAAAAAGTCACATTTTGTAACTTTTTGTACTCAGGATTAACTAGTCGTACTGAAACAAATAAGATTACTATATTCGACTGTGCCGAATCTTATATACCATTTACCAAAATGTAATTAGAAGCTTTTTTATATAAATGTGTAATATCAGGTCGTATATGAACTTTGATATCCATAAGTTTATCTGAAAAATAGGCACTTATGTATAATAAAATAATGAATTTTGACCAACCATTAGCAAAAATCGGAAACTATAAATGCATTTTTTAGATAAAATAAATTATAATATGTTTATAAATTACTTTAAATAACAAGCTATTTTTAGTAATTAATGTTTGTAGCATACCACCGAAAACTATTAAGCCAAGAGGTCCGAGCTCGAATCCTCGAGAAAAAGCAAAACATCGACAAAAATATTTAGATAAATAAGCAATGCATTACACTTGTTAAATGTGTAATTAAAATAAAAACCTATAGTTTTATGCTTACAACAGTAGTCGAAATCATTACTCTCGAGGAATATAAAAATACTTCCAAAAAAATTTTTTTAAGTAATTGTTTTTTATTGATTTCTTTTTATCTTCTACCTTATTTTATTTTGTGTTGCAAACTTTTCCATTTATCTCTGGTAGGTTTTAAATCGCCATCGTAATAAGCAGGTACAATAAACAATTTAAATAGATGTTGTGTTATACTATGATATTGAATTTTTATTTCTGTACGAATTTAGCATGATTGTTAATAAAATTTTGCTCCTGCTGATTCTAGTTACCAAACATCAGTAAAACAAAAAATAATAATTTTTCGTGGTCGGCACATCTGGGATTCGAACTCGGACTTCTCGGTTTAATAGTTTTCGATGGTATGCTACAAACACTACTTACTAAAAATATATTGTTATTTAAAGTAATTTATAAACATATTATAATTTATTTTATCTAAAAAATGCATTTATAGTTTCCGATTCTTGCTAATGCTTGGTCAAAATTCATTATTTTAATATACGTAAGTGCCTTTTTTTAAATAAAAGGAATATCAGATTTATACAATCGGTTTATCTTTTATATATAATATAATTAATTAACTTACCGAAACAGTTGCTGGTTGGCATGTGTTTTTTTTATTACAACATTACTATGACGTCGTGAGAGACTCACACCATCAGAATTTCCTTTCGTTTTGACACTGTTTAGTTGAAGGCTGATGACATTTACTTCATTTTTAGAGTCAAAGAATTTAATGTCAGCTGGTTGTGCTTTGGAATATGAAATGGTTTTATCTGCAGCATGATAATGGCTTGCTCCTGATACAAAAAAAGAAAAGCATATATGTATTTCTCTCAATACTGAAAAAACTCAAAAACAAAATTCTTTCCAGCGATTTCATCTTTAAATTCGCAAATACACATAAAAGACCTAACGAAATGAAACAAATGTGCATACCTACTTGCTTACGCGTTATGCTAGGAACACAAGTGGGACGAACGACGAATTATTCGCCGTCAAAAATAAAACACATTGGTGTATGTTAAATTGCATACAGCCACAGCGTCGGTCGAAATTCGTTGTACGTGGCGAACTTGAAATAGATTTAAGGCCTAGTTATGCGAACGTCTACGTTAGCTAACGGAACGTACTTTAACCTAGTGACGCTAAAGCAGTTATACAACGTTTATAAATTGGATAAACGTCAAAAAAAATAAAAACATATTTTGAAATTAAATAAACTTTTTTCATTGAAAGTTAAAATAAAAAAAATATAATTTTAATATAATTTAATGGATGTGGAAGACTTATTTGTTGATTTAAGCTTCTTAAATCTTAAAATTTAATTTTTCGTCATCCATTGTATCAAAAAATGCCCATAAAATACAAAAAAGTTTAGTTAAAATTAAAATAAATAAACTACAGAGATGGTATCTGAAATGGTTTATGTTTTCGTATGGTTGGTAGAAAAAGTACCATAACAAAAAATAAGGAAAAATTTGAACAAGAAAAAGAAAACGGAAAATTATTTTATTGTTACCCAAAATCAAAAGGCCGTAACTGGCCTTAATCCGTCCAAAATCGAATTTTTACTGGATTATGATGTATTCAACTAAAATATGTTTTTATTTTTTATACCAATTTTATTAACAAACTTATAAGGATAAGGCCGTAACTACAATATCAACAGCTGTATAAGCGAAAAGGCTGTAACTAGAAAAAAATTTTACGATGATATTAGATTAAACACATTAATCTTACTTTGTAATGTGAGCTCTGATTCTCTCCATGTAACCAGTAATGAATTTTAGTTTTTTCTTAAATAAAATTTGTGAAATTAGCAGTAATTAATTTTGTATATCTTATATTGAAAACACAAATAATACAAAGTAAAGAATGTAGTTTGATTAAATACATAGTTAATAAGGCTAATCAGATAAATGTTTCGTCTTAATTTTATGTAATAAATGGCTGGCTCCTATGGCTTCTTCTTGATACAGTATTTATTGGATATAAGAACATCTCATATAAGAACAAAACGCTTATAAGAAACATTTGCAAAAACACCATAGCTTTTTAGTGATTTTTCTAACAAAAAAAGTTTCATATAAGAAAAACGCTTATAAGAAAAAAACTGATAAAAGAACATTTTTCTGGACCACCAAAACCACAAAATGTATAGAAAAAGAATTTATATAAAAAACTTTCAAGGGCAACACTGAATTTATGTAGTTTGCATGGACAACTCTGTTTTCTGACAGTTTTACAACAACAACAACGTTTTTTTTTACTTTTACTGCTCATGAGAAGTTTTTGTTTCTTGAATTATGTATGTATGTACATGTATTTACAACATATAATTTTTTTTTTTCAAATTGAAGTTGTCTAGTTTTTTATATCTATTTACTAAAGGGGTTAATAAAATAAAATTTGATTTGATTTAATATTTCGTTATTTTGACCCCTTTTTTCCCTTATATTTTATATATTTATTTGAGCTTAAGGTCTTTTGTAATTTGAGTATTTATTTTTGTCGATATTTCGCTCTCCTTCGGATAGCTTCTTCAGGACAATAATAATGAAAAAACCAATCAAAACATTTTTCATTATTATTGTCCTGAAGAAGCTATCCGAAGGAGAGCGAAATATCGACAAAAATAAATACTCAAATTACAAAAGACCTTAAGCTCAAATAAATATATAAAATAAAATTTGATTTGTTTTAATCCATTTATATTAAATTGATTTGTTTTATTTTTCTATTTACATACATACATCTACGTATTTACATAAAAAGGTAAAAAAGCTCGTATATTCATATAAGAAACAAATGCCTTATGGCCATAGAAATAAGTTTCTTATATAAAATAATTGTATATAAGAAAGAAACGCTTATAAGAAACTTTTTTCGTGGTTTTTTCAACTTTCTTATATCCGATAAATACTGTATTAGAAATAAAACAGTTTCAAAAAGCTGTGTGCATTCTGAAATCACTGTCATACTAAAATTTCTTCAAACTTGCGTTTATTAAGAAAAATTATAAAGTATTTAGCATTTCAATATAAAAGTACGAAAAGGGATTAATTATGCCGTACTAATGACCAACAAATGTAAGTTCCATCACTGATTTACAAATATCAAATAGAAGAACAACACTGACTAGCGAATGCCACGTAAAAACGTTATGACTTTCTATTTTATACAGGTTGACGCGTTCCGTCAGCGAGACATTTGATTTCGGTAAGCACTTACATTGTTTTAATATGCCAGAAACTAACGTCCGTTCCATTAGCTTACGTAGACGTTCGCATAACTAGGCCTTTATTTCTATTTCTTACGCCGGCGAACGACGAACAAATTAGTACCATGTGGCCATGTTGTTTTTAGTTTTCAAGTGTTTTAGTAACAACAGTTAATTTTTACTTTAATAGTTTTTAATTTAGGTCCAAAAATGAACCTTTTTAGAAAATATTTGCTGTCTTTTTTAGCATTTCGTTGGGGCTAATCAACTCATCAGTAGACTTAAAAAATTCTTAAAAGTTTGCATGAAACTTAACTACTTATTCCATAATTCCCGTGAACAAAATGAGAATCAGAAATGCTCAAACAAACTTTTAACACAGCAAACATTTCTTTTCGTTTTTGCAACCTTCTATACAACGAAGAAGAAACGAATTTTTTTAGCAACCACGTTTTTTAATATGGTCACCCCGTCAGCTGTTCAACTATAATAAGATAAAATTAAAAAACTGAGAATGAGATGTTTTTGTTCTTCGTCGTTATTGTGCTTCATACAACGAATTAACACAGCGAATTTTAACCGTCTTATTGGCCGAAATTCGTCGTTCGTCCCAGTTGTATCCCTAGCATTAGGATTTACACCGCAGATCACCGAAAGCGTATCTGAACAAATACAGGAACTCTTCAAAAACACGTTTGCGCTCAAAATAAAGAAAATGTTTCATTCAGTAGCAACAAAGAATGTAAATTCGCGAATTCGCAGTTATCAGTATTATGAAGGCAAATTCTACAGGTAATGCTTCATTATCCACATCAAACTTAGGGGTAGTTCCAAAAAAACAATTATCCCTTACCTGTTGTCCCATAAGGTGTATGCTATTCATTTCAAGAGCGGCAAATCAAATTAGTGCCACCAACTTAGTTATATCAGAAGGGCAAATCGACTATCACAGCATTACACAAACTGGTTCTTGACATCGAAAAGGCCTTGAGCTCTAAGAAGATTGCCCTATGTCCATTTATGGACATTGAGGGCGCCTTCGATAAAGCGAACTTCCGCTCCATGGAAACAGCACTCTTAAATAGAGGAGCTGATCTGGCAGTGGTTAAATGGATCAGCTGAATGCTGAATAAGAGGTCAATTAGCGCCTCAATAGGCTCGGTGAACATAAGTGTCACAGCGATTAAGGGATACCCCCAGGTTGGGGTACTATCCCCCCTCCTATGGTCTGTCCTGGTTGACGACCTAATTAGGATCCTTAACCGGAAAGGATACAAAACTATTGGTTACGCGGATGACATTTCCGTAATAATTAGGGGCAGTCATCCTGGATTGGTTGGCGAACTGATGCAGGATGTACTATGCACTACGTGGGAATGGTGCAACAGGGAAGGGATGTCGATTAACCCCGCGAAAACAACCATTGTTTACCAAGAAAAGGGTGATAGAGATCCTCATTTTAAGGATTGGCGGAATAGAGGTTGTTCCCAAGGCAGAGGTAAAATTCCTGGGTATTACTCTGCATAAAAAACTCACCTGGGAGCCACACCTCGAATCAGTACTGGGAAAGGCAACAAGACACCTTTGGACAGCAAAACAACTATTCGGTAAATCGTGGGGCCTGAGCTCTAAGATGAAGCACTGGATATACACCCAGATAGTCAGACCCATAATACTATACGGGGCACTAGTCTGGTGCGGTAAGACCAAACAAAGAACATCCATATCAAGGCTGTGCAGACCACAGACTTGCATGTATGGGCATTACAGGGGCCATGAAATCCACCCCGACAGCAGGCATGGAGGCACTTCTTAACCTGACATCAGTTCATGTATGTGTGCAGGAGGAAGCAGCCATGCGGGCTATCAACATCTATGGAAGAGAGGGACTGAAGGAAGGTAACCTTATTGGCCATCTAGCGATCCTGAGGGGATTCAGAGACGTTTTGCATGTGTCTCGGTCGAGTGATCACATGGATCCCATTCTCTGCTTGGGTAGAAAGTATGGGGTCTTCTTTCCTACAGGGGAGGAGTGGTACGCAAACCCAATATGGCTACGAGATGACTTACAAAAATGGTACACTGATGGATCCAAGTCGATCCAGGTAGTTGAAGCGGGAATAGTGGGGCCTAGGGCACGTAGCGCAGTAACACTTGGCAGGGCCACCACAATTTTCCAGGCGGAACTATATGCTATACTGGAAGCTGTAGGGGTCCTATCCGAAAGGGGATACACAGGAGTCAGAATCAAGATACTCTCCGACAGTCAGTCGGTAGTCAATGCCCTGAATAGCTATACGTTCACATCCACGACAATACTCGAATGTCACGACAAGCTAAATGAACTGGCCACTCACAATCAGATTACTCTGATATGGGTGCCAGGTCATGAGGGGCACAAGGGTAACGAGTTGGCTGATACCTACGCAAAAAGGGAAGCCAATGGGGCTTTCATTGGACCCACTCCATCCTTTGGCTTTAATAAGCTCCTCAAGGGAGAGATCAGAAAATGGACAACATCTATCACAGGAAAACTGTGGAACGACACTCGGGGTCTGGAACACTCGAAGAAATTTCTTAGCTTTGATGCCAAGAGGGCGGATCTCGCTCTAAAACTAAATCTAAGGACACTGTGTGCGGCGCTAACAGGCCACTATACCTGCAGGAAGCATCTGCACAGAATGGGACTATCCAGTACGGCAACCTGCAGATTTTGCGGAGAAGAAGAGGAGACAATGGAACACTTGATTATTGAATGTGTGGCACTAGGCCACAGAAGACACAGGCTGTTGCAGGCGTATACATTGGGTTCACAGGACTTGCAAGGGATTCCACAGAAGGAGCTAATACTGTTTCTTGATGTATTAAACTCGTGAGGGAAAAGGGTTGCACAATAGATCATTCTTGGTCGCAGTGCAAAGGGCCATCCTGGACCAACCTAGTATAATACAAGACAATACAACTAAGTTATATGTTTCAGTTGCTAAGGAGGAAATTTCTCACAAACACCATAACAGTATGGAAAATTAATTATCATTTACCTGCTTCCACTCTGTACCATTCATTATTAGGTTGACACAAATTTAAAAGCAGGATTTTACTATGAATCCTACATACAAGCTGCAGACACGCAATTAATGTGATTACAGTTAACTCGCGGTAATGTGAACTTCCACAATAGTGAACTATCCACTAATGTGAACATTAAATTTCTTATACGAACTCTCTAAATTGTGAACAACATTTTATGGCTCTAAACAACAGGTTTTTGCAGAAAAACAACTCCAAACAATATAATAAGCTCATTTGATATAAGACATTCATTTAAAACCGAACATTTGTGTTGCTATGTGTTACTCTCAAATGTTTTATAAAATCTTCACGTTATTTTCTCTTAGTTTTTATGATCTCTCGCTGTTATTTCATATTTTAACACTTTCAATGGCATTCATGCGTATTTTTGTACATATATGTATGCCTAATTGCTTTTTTGAGAGTAGATCAAACATAAATATGTATTTAAATGATTTAAATGTTATTCCATTTTATGTGATAAGTTTTAAATTAAGAACAAACGCAAAAGCAGTCTACTTTTAGCACATAAGGGAGGCGCCTTAGTATTTCTTTGCTAACTTTTCAGAAGTGGGAATTCATTTGAAAATTCGGCTAAAAATTTCACTTAAATTTTATTGTTTGAACGTGTTTTGATACAAAGATGCCCAAAGACACGGGAAAGCTTTTAACCCTTAGGGAATATTTAGTATTAAACTAAAAATGAATATATGAAAATATATAAATTTTAAATAAATGTTATGTTATTTTACTAACGCCTGATCTTCCTTTCTTTGTGGGTTGTTCTAATAAACATATAAGCTAGTAAAGAGGCAAAAAATACTGCAATCGAAAGTGTGAACAAATTCAATAATGTGAACATCCTTGGTTTTTATAAGTTCACATTACCGAGAGTTCACTGTAGTTATTATCAACGGAAAATTCTAAAAGAAATATTAAATTTTAAGTTATTGTTAGCTGTAATTACTATTCCGACATTCTTTAAGTGCTCAAGTCGGGCTCAATAAACTCGTCACTCATTTGATTGTGTGAGTGCGATCGTACTTGTTCGGCTACAAGTGCATCCGATAGCCTCTGTTTAGAGCGAAATCAAAAGTTTTTGATATTTTTGTACAAGAATTTTTTTTCACGTATCCACTATTATGCAAAGAAAAATTTGGTTTGAAATTTCTTGGTGGATGTAAATGTGCGGTTGAAAACAGAAGCAGCATGCGTAATTTTTGCTTCTTTATTCATACATATGAATTTTGTTTATACTGTTGAGACATTTTCCCCCAACGAATACTTCTGGCTAAACTGCCAACTGCAGCAAGAATAACAGCAACAACAACTGCAGTATTAACTACAACTGCTACCAGTAAATTCTGGCAACAACAAAAATGATGCGCTTCTCTAAGTTTTGATCATATATATGTATGTATGTATGTATATTGTTTGAAAACCGCTGATTTACCAATATTCTTGATATTTACACTGCTATAATTGAACTTTGTATGTAATATTTCCATTGCTCTTTAACACTTGTACTTGTAGTCTTAAGAAAATGGCCATGAAAACGGTGCGCTACGAAATAACCGCATTTCCCAGTAAAACTCGGTCTACCCGGTACTAAATAATTATTAAATTCAAGCTAATAAAGAATTCCTTTGGCTTAGAATTTTCGCAATTTTTACAAGGTTTATGAAAAGTTTTTGTGTCATAGCAAAATCCGTGACAGTTACGAAATATTTTACTTTATCGGTTGTAATTTGCAGCTTTACTTTTACACAAAAATATTTATCAAGCTAACAAAAGAACTTAGTATTACTGCAAAGTTTTGTGAACCACATACAAAAAATTAGGTATCACATTTTTGCATTCTGCGAAGTAACTCGTAATCAGGGCTGAGCAGTATTTGAAATACATGTATTTGAAAAACGTATGTAAAATACAAATACGTATTTCGTATTTGTATTTTAAATCCGTCTTATGAATGTATATGTATTTTAAATACTAAGCGCTTGAGTATTTTGTATTTCAAATACTTGTGCTCTCAAAATACATTTTCAACTTGAGTTAGAAAATATGTGCTAAAAAGTATTTCATTCACACTTCAACTAAAAACCAAATTTTACTACTGTTTTATTTCCAAAAAATGGCTATACTACAATTTAATTACCAATCACAAAGTACCTGTGTAAAGTAAACGTAACTGAATGCATACACATTGAGAAAGTCGCCAAGATGTCAGAAAGTTAAACAATGAAAAAATAAAATGTAAGGAAATAACAGCGTTTGAAATCTTGATCTATTGTTTTAGAGAAAAAATATCAATCAGATGTTGACTTGGAGAGACTTTTGTTGTGCGCTCCGTATTTTGTATTTTAAATACATATTTTTGTTACTCTGTATTTTGTATTTCAAATACTTGCTTTTAGAAAGCAATATTTTGTATTTTAAATACGTGGAGAAAAAGTATTTGTATTTTAAATACACAACTTTCAATTATTTTGTACTTTACATACATCGAATCATGTATTTTGCCCAGCACTGCTCGTAATGTCAAAATAATGAATATTTTTGTAGCATGCACGAAGTTTTCGTTTTTATTTTTATAAGCATTACCTGAGCTGCTGTATAGTGTATTCTGTACATATACAATATTGTATCTTATCTATGATAAAGTCTGGGTGAGTTGGCTGTTTTATCGAGTAGTAAAACGGCTTACAAGTAGTATGTAGCAACTTTTGATGGAAAAAGCTAGATAATAGGTTATGGGCCACTGTCAACCACTGCGTTACATTATGTTAGTTGTTAATTTATTGGAACGAAGTTCCTTAACGCGGCTTGCTGGTAGTGCAAATTAGTAGAAATCGTCACGAAAGTGTGTGAGCTGTATGTATTGATTGGTTTATTTGTCAACAAACAATTGTGTATGATGGGCGGTAAGTAGCGAAACTATTTGGCAGCAGCGCAGACACCAACCAATAAATATCAATTAAGGCCGTGCTACACTATCCTACTCAATCGTACGATCTGTTAATAAATTAAGTCAAGTACTTGTTGTTGTTGTTGTAATTTGTTGTTGTGCGGCATCTGGGAATACATACACTGTGCGAATTTCGACTCTCTATCTCTTACGGTTCGAGAGTTATAGCTATTACTCTACGTTGTAAAGGGACACCTGGTAGTTTTAGAGTTGTTGTTGTTTTTAGCAAGTGTTGTTGTGGAGCATATGTGAATACATATATTGTGCAAATTTCATCCCTCTATCTCTCACGGTTCGAGAGTAACGGCTAGTTGTTGCTTTACATTGTATAGGGACACCTGGTAATTTTCGACTTGTTGCTGTTTTTAGCATTTGTTATTGTAGGCCACATGCAAGTACATATATTGTTCACATTTCATCTCTCTGTCTCTTACAGTTTGGGAGTTACGGCTAATTTTTACTCTACGTTGTATAGGAACACCTGGTAGTTTTTGACATGTTGTTGTTTTACCATTTGTTGTTGTAGGGCATATGTATACACATATATTCTGCGAATTTGAGCTCTTTGTTTTTCACAGTTTAGCAGCTACGGCTAATTGTTACTTTAGGTTGTATGAGGACACCTGGTAGTTTTCAACTTGTTGTTGTCTAGCATTTGTTGTTGTAAAGCATCTATAAATACATACACTATGCCAATTTCAGCTTTCTATCTTTTTTGGTTCGAGAGTTATAGCGAATTGCAACTTTTCGTTGCATGGGGACACCTGGTAGTTTTCGACTTGTTGTTGTTGTAGCGGCAAGGTACAACAACATCCTGTGAAAATTTCAGCTCTCTAGCTCTTACCGTTTCGGAGAATGGACGCTGTGACGAACGGACGGACGGACGGACGTACTTGTCTCCGTTATAGGGTTCCGTTTCACTCTGATGAGTACGGAACCCTAAAAATGACATGTGTGTCCAAAAAGTGGGATAGCCTGTACTAAAAATGTATGTGTGTAAAAGACTTTTTGACAAGTCTGTCCGATTTGCTAATCTTTTGAAAATTTTCAAAAACTTATCTTATTCTATGCGATCACGATTGCCTTTTTGAAGTTGTTTACAAAAGTATAATAGTGTGGCCATTTTGATGCGACTTTTTAAAGTAGGACAGAATTCTATCAGATTTAGCTAGCAATTTTTAGTGAATGAATCGTACGATTGAGTAGGATAGTGTATCACGGCCTTTAGTTGTGAAAACGTACACTAACAAGTAAGAGTGCTACATTCGACTGTGCCGAATCTATTATACCCTTTACCAAAGTGTGTAATAGTGAAGACTTTTCTTTGGGAAATTGGAGTACAGCAGTGACACTGTACTCCAATTTTTTTTTACTTGGCAAGCGTCGTTTAATCATAAGCAAATTTTCATCGTGAAAGCTATTTATCGTGAGATATACTTTTGCCACACTGTTGCTTGGATTGTTTGAAAATGTCCAGTCAATACATTTTCCATAATTAGGTCTTTCTGCTTATGTTCGCTATGGACTCTAAAACTATTCAACCTAAGCCAAAGTAAGCTTCAAAAATATGATAAATCTTCTACGCTACTTGTATGTACATATGTACTGCATGTATGTATGTACAGCAGCAATTTTATTCAGTATTGGTTTTGCTTGGGTTAGTTTTTTCTAAACCACACAACGGCATATCGAATAACTTGCTTGTTTGTTGTTGGTTACGCTGTTTTACTTCTTTCCTTAACATACCAACGCACGCAGAAAGTATTACAGTATTTTTCGGTTAATTGCACATCAAAATTTGCACAATTTTTTGTTCAATTAACCGGGGAACCAATTAGCCGATACCCGTTTAATTGAACAATTCGTTCAATTACAAGAACCCTATTTAATTGAACAGTTTGTTCAATTACAAAAATCACGCATAATTGAAACTATGTACTAATGAATTAAAAGAAATCGCATATGTGCACTTTAAGTTTTTCAAAATAATTCTTTTTTACCTTAAACGAAAAAAAAAAATTCAAGTAACAGAAAAAATGTACATATAGTAGAGATGCCACCCAGTGTTTTTCACAAATGATGTCAAATATGTATGTGCGAAAATGAAAGATTATTTTTCAATGCATTTAACCGGGTAAAAGTAAGAGGAAATTTATTTTTGATGACATGAATTTTGAACGAATTGAGCGGGAAAATCAATTAACCGGGTTCAATTATCCGAGGAAATTCACATAGTGTTCGTATGCAATATGTTTTTGCCCGATCATGTGGTTCAATTAAGCGTGGAAACCAATTAAATCAAACCTATAAGAAAAACGGTAAATTTCTACATGTATACACCTAAGATGTCAACTTCATCAACAAGCGGCAGTGGCTGAATGGTAGTGTAAGCTGCTTGACAACCCGCACTTGCTGGTTTAACTCCGTTTGGTTGCTTTTGTTCTTTTTACTTTTTGTATTTTTTTAAACAATACATGTGGTAAGAAACTGTGCTATGTTTTTTGTCTATATCTCAGTAATTATAAGCCCAATTGTGCTTATTTCCAATACCGAAGCAGAAGGCACATATGTGAAACGATTAAAGTAAGATTTAGGTCAATAAAGTGTTTGGTGGCTACACAATCGGTGCCAGAAAACTGGTCTTTTGTGACAAATCTATATATACCCTTTTCGCAAAGGGTATACAAAATTGACCAACAGTTGCTTTTCTTCGTTTTGTAGCTAGATTGACAAAAAAAATACTGCATGTATCAAAAGTAAAAAAAAACCAAGTAAGAGCGCTATATTCGGCTGGGCCGAATCTTAAATACCCTTCACAATGATATTTGTACCATTCTGATTGATTTTTGGTACCAAAAGTAGTTTTATTTGGCTTGTAGAGCCGATTTCTTGAAAAACCGGGAGACGCTATATCGCTATTGACCGATGTATATAGACCGATTTCAAAAATTTTCAAATTTTCCTTTTAAACACGATTTGTGGTACCAAAGGTGTTTTATTTGGCTTTTGGAGCCGACTCACAGTGGGGGATTTTGCAAAAAAAATTGGAAATAATTCTGCCGTTTCTTAACGGATGGCTCAATTGCAAGGAAATTTCAGACAGGCATAAAAGAGGTGTATTCAAGCTTAAGTTTTGAGATTGGACTATATAGCGTTTAACTGGGCGTGTCCACGCGCCCCCAAAGTAGGCCACCTGGGGTGTAGTGCCATCCCTGCACTTTAAATATAATAGTGTGGCAACCCTGGACAATATTTGTCATATTTGCTATAATGTCTTAATCTCTCTTTCTTATGAGCTAACAAAGATTTGAAGATTCAATAAAGGAATATACTTTCAACCACCAACGTGTCGACTTCTTGATTTGAATAAAAGCGGAATATACTTACATGGCGACCGTGATCGGTTTGCTTCCACAACGACATGTGTTAATAAGTTTAACAAATTTTATTACATGGAAATTATAGACCAAATAAAAGATTTTTTGTTTTGAGTTTGTTTGTGAAATGAATACTAAAGACAAATAAAGTCTTGGAAAAAATAATTATTTGCGAAAATGAAAGAAAAATATTAGTTTAAGTGATTAATAACCGAAAATTTGGTTTACATATGAAAATAATATACATGGCCAACTTAACTATCTAATTTGTGGATTTAAGATGGGTCTTAAGAAAAACTGGTAAAAATTCTTTCAACAATAAAATATAGTTGTGGAGAAAATTAAATAAAACAATTATAGACGGTCATAATTTTATTGGTGAAATAATGCAACAAAGCCTTAGGAAATAGTTGCATAAAAATGACCATATAGTAAAAATTGAAAATTCCACTCGTGAAATATTGCAACAATGCTTTGACAAAATAGGCATAAATATCAAACACAAGAAGGAAAATAATGAATTAAAATGAGAAACCTTTATAAAGAAACAGTTATAAAAGTATATACATAAAAAAAACTAAAGTGATAAAATACTGGGTCGAAGAAAGAGAGTTCAAAAAATATGGGGACAAATTATAAAATAGAAAGAGTGAAAAGCACATAGTAAAACAAAAGAATCCGAAAATATAAAATATGTGAATATATGTATGTATAACCAAAAAAAAAAAAAAAAGTCAAAAAGAAGAAAAACAGCAAAGAACATTTTTAACCATTTACTACATCATATTATCTCAGAAAAAAGCAATGAGAAATAAATAAAAAAAAAAACAAACACTAACAAAGTTCATATTATTATGTACAAAATGCACCAGTGAATAAAACATCAAACAACAACAACAACCATTAGTGATAAAAATATGCAACATACAGTGGACGCAACAAGTGTGACTACATCTGGAATAAAATAAGTATAGAGTAAAAGTTAAATTTAAATTACAGAAGTATGTACATATATGAATTATCATTTAAAAAAAAAAAAACAGAAAAAAGTATGAAACTTATTATTACCTAGAACTATGTATATCTAATATTCCTATTACATGAGCTGTTTATATACACATTAACTCTAGACATGCTAATTATAAATGGATTCTACCTAAACTTATATCTAATAACTATAATTATTGTCTTACTTTCTTACGAAATACATATTAATTAAACAGAATGGCAATCTAAAGAAAATGATAATAACTTTACATTTGTATTTTACTTAACTTACTTTATACACATTTGTATAAATACTTTTACGTAAATTGTTATAGACAATACAAAATACATATATGTATACCTATATATATTGAATAAACAAAACAAAGAACATATATATCTTTTGAATAAAAGCTAGTAAAACGTTCTCGTTGAAGTCAATGTGAAACAAACATATTTTCTTTAAATTTATTTGACCTTTGGTAACTCCATATTGCAAAAAGGTTAACACCTAGTAATAAGGTAACAAAATTTTATAAAAATAGTTTTTTTAATATATAATGAAATGAATAATTGTGAATAAACACAAACGAAAATTAGAGAAACAAAAGGAAATAGAATTGAAACAAAGAAAATCGACAAAAAAAAAAACGGATTGAAAGTTATAAAAAAAAAGAGAATCGTTATACATGCATAACAACGAATTTTGGTTTAGAAATGATCAGAAACATTGACAGGTATTTCACTTGTAGCAAAAGTAATATAAGGAATTGAAGCAAAATGAAAATATGGTCAATTCTTTCTTTTGTTATAATGAACAGGTACCTAATATTTCTTACTCTTGTTTTAATAAATAATGTAATTTATATTTTCTATTTAAATTGGTTTTAAAACCTTAAAAATCCTCATTTTTTTAGTAAATAAGAGCTAAATATAATAAGCAATGCAAATTTAAAATTAATTAAAGTAAATGATTTACAAAATTCAAAAGCTAACGGTAATTGAAAATACTTAGCTTATTGTATTACGATTCAGTACATATGTATATGCATGTACAAATATATATACATATACCTATATCAAAATTTTAATGAAAAACAATACGCATTTCAATTCTTTTTTTGTTATATACAAAAATACTTTCAATACATTATTATAATAATATTCATTATTAACAAATGTCAGACTCTTATAATGAAGATTTTAAAGAATTATTAAAAAATTTCAGTAACATAAAAAAGCGAGTACTGCAAAATAGGCCATTGAGCACAAAAACTAGCAAACTAAATGAATACTTGCTTTTACTATCAAGCAGCTATAATTCAATTATTAAATACACAGAGACTTATATAAAAAATTCTTCAATAGAAGAGCAAAATATATATATTGGAAAAGTTGAATATTGCCGGAATATTTTAGAAACGTGCTTTAAGAAACTTGATTGCAACGCAAAAGTTCCAAAGGACGTTGGTTTGTTTGAGTTGGTAGATGTTAGTGATGCGTTAAAGATTGAAGAGCATAGATCGGACGAGGAAGATAACGAGTCATCGAGTTCACGAGAAAGTACTATTTTCAGACCAGAATTAATCATGGCGACGGTTGAGCAAAAGAAAACATACATTAGTATGTGCGCAAACATAATACGAGAGAACTTTGATGGTAACCCATTAGTTTTGGAATCATTTATCGACAAAATAAGTCTAATAGAAGATTTGACAGAAGAAAATTTAAAACCTACCCTTATAATTTTTTTAAAGTCAAAGCTCGAAGGCAAGGCTCGTGAAGCCTTACCCGAAGTTGTGAATAGTGTTTCAGACATAAAAGCGGCGCTTAGAAACAAAATCAAACCGGTCAATTCAAAAGTAGTGGCTGGTAAAATAGCAGCACTAAGCGTAAAAAATAACAATTACGCAGATTTTGCGAAAGAGGCGGAAGACTTAGCCGATGCGTTAACTCGCTCCTTAGTTATAGAAGGTATCACGAAAGTGAAGGCTGAGGAAATGGCAATAGAACAGACGATTGCAGTATGCCGTTTAAACGCGAAAACAGATTTAGTAAAATCAATTTTAGCCTCAACTGCATTTAGCGACCCAAAGGAAGTTGTGGCCAAAATGATAGTTGAACAGGCGAATGAAGCAAAAGAACGACAGGTACTTTCCATACGCAGTTGCAACACACATAGGTCCAGAAATTTTCAACAAAATAGAAATTTTCAGCAAAATAATTCAAATCGTGCTAGGTATAATACACGCAGTCGTGGAAATTTCCGTGGAAGTTATAGAGGTAATAGCCACAATTTTAACAGTCAGAGAAATCAAAATTTTTATCGCGGCAGTAATCGTAATAATTTTCGTGGTAGAAGGGCTTCAGTAAGACATTTAAACGAGGAAGCCCCTCAACAAACACTGATGTTGGGGGAAGAAACGTTAAATTAAATGTTCAAGCATGTTTTCAATCTGTTTACAGCCTAAATCCTAGCTATTCAGATTTCATTAAAATACATTTGTTCAACCAAAACCATCCTTACACCTTCCTGGTAGATTCCCAGGCGGACATTTCGATAGTCAAAGTTTCATGTTTAGAACCGAATATTAAGTTAAACACAAGTAGAAAGATAAAAATAACTGGCATAACCTCGTATGCTATAGATACTCTTGGAACAATTTATACAACGTTAACCATATCTAGAGTCAAGATTCCTCAAGTTTTCCATGTAGTCCCGGACAATTTTAACATACCTTCCGATGGCATTCTTGGTAAGGATTTCTTGAAAAGTAATAAGTGCAAAATTGACTATGGAGATATGTCATTAACTGTTTTTACTCACAATAACAAGTTCAAAACTTCAATTTTTCAAGGAACTGCTGGTTATTCATGTATTATACCACCAAGATGTGAAGTGTTCAGAATTTTTCGTTTTGATAACATTGTCGAGCCTATCTTCATTGATTCACAAGAAATTTCAAAGGGCGTTTTTATCGCAAGAGGCATTGTCGACTCACGTGATTCGGTTATACGTGTGGTAAACACCACAGACGAGATTAAATGCATTAGGAATCACAACATAAAAACGGAAAGCTTAAGCAATTTTTATATCTATTCAATAAATAACAATAATATAAACTGCGAACGCACTGCAAAGCTTGCATCGATTTTAGAGAATCAGATGCCGTACGATGTTAGGGATGATTTGCTACCAGTTATTGAAAAATTTTCTGATGTCTTTGCGTTAAAAGAAGACAAAATGACAACAACAAATTGTTATGAGCAAAAGCTACGTCTAAACGACCCAACACCTGTTTATATAAAAAATTATCGGCTTCCACAAACTCAACGAAAAGAAATAAACACGCAGGTCGAAAAGCTATTAGATAATAATCTAATAGAACCAAGTAACTCTAACTACAACAGCCCCCTGATACTGGTTCCAAAGAAGAGTGTGAATGGTACCAAATCTTACAGAATGTGCATTGATTTCAGGGCGGTGAATAAAAAATTGATCGCAGATAAGTTTCCTTTACCAAGAGTTGACGATATTTTGGACAATCTTGGGCGCGCAAAATATTTTTCTATAGTAGATTTATACTCAGGTTTTCACGTGACATCACATCTTTCAGTACCGATAAGGGTTCTTTCAAATGGAAAGTTTTACCTTTTGGTTTGAATGTGGCACCAAACTCATTTGCAAGAATGATGTCAATCGCTTTTGCTGGCTTGGCCCCACATAAAGCTTTTCTCTATATTGACGATATAATTATCATAGGATGTAGCAAACAACACCACATTAGAAATTTGACAGAAGTCTTTGAGGTTTTGAGAAGAAATAATCTAAAGCTAAACCCATACAAGTGTAAGTTTTTTCGCTCAGAGGTTACGTTTTTAGGCCATAAATGCACAGCAAACGGCATATCCCCAGACGATTCAAAGAAAACTGTTATAAGGAACTATCCAATACCAACCGATAAAGATGCGGTAAAACGTTTTGTGGCTTTCGCAAATTATTACAGGAAGTTTATTCCAAATTTCGCTATTTTAGCTGCACCATTAAATTCCATTACGAGGAAAAAAGCACAATTCGATTGGAATGACCAATGCCAATACTCCTTCGATAAATTAAGAACCTCTTTATTATCTCCAAGGATATTGCAATACCCAGATTTCAATAAACCATTTTTGATCACAGTTGACGCTTCGAAAATGGGCTGCGGGGCAATTTTGAGCCAAAATTTTAAAGGAAATGATTTACCGGTATATTTCGCTTCTAAAGCATTTAGTCAATCCGAGCAGAAGAAACCAATAATCGAATTGGAACTTCTTGCGATCCATTTCGCAATAAAACACTTTCGTCCATATATTTATGGCACCACTTTTACCGTTCGCTCAGATCATCGGCCTCTGGTCTATCTTTTTAACATGAAGGATCCTTCGTCAAAATTGACACGAATTCGACTCGAATTGTCGGAGTATAACTTTGTTGTGGAGTATATAAAAGGGAAGGAAAATGTCGGAGCAGACGCGCTATCCAGGATAAGCATTGACGAACTTAAGGACCAACATTCTCATGTACTTGCTATGACAACGCGTGCAATGAAAAGGAAAACACAAAATAATACCCAGGATTTAAATCAATCTCTATCAGCTAAATAACATAGTAGAACTGATGATTCACGACAAATTTTCGTATAATTTCAGTAAGAAAAGTGCTAGAATAAAAACAGAAATAATCAATTATGATACAAATTTAAAGAAATTGCGCATTAACGTATATCAAAAATTTAAGAAACTGTTCTATATAGACTTTGATTTTGTTAGCGAAACAATAAATTTAGATTTACTGCTTTCGAGGCTACAATTAGAAGCCAACAAAAACAAAATTTATAGGGCAGAATGGCCAAAGAATGACTTGATTTTTACATTTATAACAATACAAAATTTGAAAACCCATGGTATTAAATTATTAAAGACATTTAAAATAGCACTTACTGATCCGGTATCAATAATAACAGAAGAAGGTGAAAAACAAAAAGTGATGGAAATTTACCATAATGAACCTCTTATAGGAGGACACTGTGGACAAAAGAAATTGTACGCTAAAATAAGAACCAAATATTTCTGGAAAAACATGACAAAAGACATTGCCAAATTTGTGAGAGGTTGTCAAAAATGCAAGGTCAATAAAGCGAAACCAACAAACGTGGAAAAAATGGTATTAACACCAACCCCCACTAGAGCATTCGACATAGTAGTTTTGGACACAATAGGTCCACTTCCTCAATCCAATTATGGTAACAAATATGCACTCACCTTGATACGTGATTTGACTAAGTATCTAGTTAGTATACCAATCCCTGATAAATCAGCGAAAACAGTCGCTCGAGCCATCTTCGAAAATTTTATTTTAGTATATGGGAAAATGAACAGTATAAAATCTGACTTAGGTACAGAGTATAAGAACGAAATATTTTTGGAAATGTGCAAGTTTCTGAACATTGATGTTAATTTTTCAACCAGTTATCATCACCAGACATTAGGTACAATTGAACGTAACCATCGCGTATTCAATGAGTATATTCGCGCATATATTAACGAAAATATTTTAGACTGGGACACATACCTAAAATATTTTACCTTTTATCATAACACGACTACAAATACTGCCTTTGATAACAAACTAACACCTTTTGAGCTTATTTTTGGAAAGAACGTTGTATTGCCAAATCAACCAAATTCCGTTTTAGACCCTGTGTATAATATTGATAATTATAGCCAAGAAATCAAATACAGGATTCAAAAATCAAACATGCTTGCAAAACAATTAGTAGATAAACATAAAAAACTAAACAAACTATTTTACGACAAAAAAGCGAAACCAATACAATTACAAGTAGGAGATACTGTATTATTACGGAAAGAGCCTTACGACAAACACAAAAGTATTTTCGAAGGCCCTTTCATAGTAAAGAAAATAAAGGAAACAAATGTTACTATATTTGATAATATAACGAAGAAAACACGAACTGTTCATAAAAACAGATTAACAAAACAATAAAATTACCATTTGCAAACTTTCACTATTTAAATTGTTTAATATAAAAACATTTTCAATTTCGATAAATGAAAATAAATTTCACAATCTTTACTCGATTCAAAAAAAAAATTTTCACAAGTCTTTAGAAAATGTGGAAAATCCAACTAACATTATTTTACCAAAACAAAAAGAGAAAAACATTAAGATAAAAATAAAAATAAATGTAATAAAATACTTATGAAGTACAAAAATAATCATTTGTATATATTTGAAAAACACACTTTATTTTGACATGTAAATACATTCCTTAATTCCTAATCACTAAAATTTTGCGCATCACTTCTAGACAAAGGAAGTTATATTAAGATCGATTATATAATAAAATAACTCGAATACAATTTCAACAAAGCTTTTAGAGTTCATTGAAGACTTATTATTTTTCTGACGTACAAACTAAAAGAAAAGAATTGATATTTCATTTTATTATACAAATTACTGCTGTACACACCTATACATGTAACTAGAAATTAAAAAAAAAGTAAAAAAAAAAATAAAAACGAAACAGAACTATACCTTACAAGAATATATTTCAATGAAATGAATGTTTATGATTTATAGAAATAAAAACCATTTTTTTTTTCAATATGTGATATATGTACATAAAAAATATCCATACAAAATCATGTATATAAATACTAAATTTGTTATTGAAAATGCTGAACCAAACGAGCTTGATCACCTTATTTGTTTCATCATTTTTTTTTGAAAAAGGAGGTAATATGGAGCAATTGTTATTAGTTCATAAGATATTTAAACATCTATTGTTAAATCTCATCATTATACATATTGAATCTTTTTTTATAAAAAAGGGAGGTGTAGTGCCATCCCTGCACTTTAAATATAATAGTGTGGCAACCCTGGATAATATTTGTCATATTTGCTATAATGTCTTAATCTCTCTTTCTTATGAGCTAACAAAGATTTGAAGATTCAATAAAGGAATATACTTTCAACCACCAACGTGTCGACTTCTTGATTTGAATAAAAGCGGAATATACTTACAGGGGTCTGTGAAAAATTAAAAACGATCTAATTTTTTCATTTCCAATTCTTTTGCAAATATTTTTTTATTTTTAAATTTTTATAATCAAGGCCTACAAAAAATGTCGCGACACGTATATATTATCTCTTAAAGTTTTCGAGATATTAAACTTTTAAAAAGTAAATTTTTGTCTTTTTACCAACCCTGGTCCAGTACTTTCACATTTTTGAGCTCAAATCCTAACCGATTTTTCAAAAATAAGTTTTATTAGCTTGCCAGTGTTTTTTTTCAAAACTATAAAAAAAATTTGACCAAAAAATCTTTTATAAAAAAAAAGTTATATTCAACACAATTTAAAAATTAAAAAAAAAGTCAATTTTTAGCATATTTTTAGGGCAAAAAGTAATTTTATTGGTTTTTATTTCTGGAAGAACTTTCCAAAGTAATCATCGTTAGTCCCATATCAAACGATACATTGATAGAGTAGTCCTCTATTTCGATCAAAATGGGCTGCATTAATTTAATTTCTGATTCAATATGATGTACAAGTTCTTGAGTTGCAATCTTTGTCTCCTTAGTGTACTCGAAAGTAATTGGTCTATAAAATGATTTAGATCCAGGAGTTGAAATTATCCAAATGTCTTTTTCGAAACTAGTTGATGGAGAGTTTTTGTCAGCATATTTTCGAAGCCGTAATGGAACCATTGATGCCATAAGTACGCCTTTGTAATCAGATAATAAGTGACCTTCAGTGGGCTGCTTGTATACTGAAATTAACGATGATCCATCACATCCCCATTTACATATTAGTTTCACTTCACTGTGGTTAATTTTATTTAGCTGATCTGCAGTAAGTGTTGAAACTATCCTTGATTCTGTGTTTTCTAGAAGAGATGAGATTCCAACCGTAACTTTTCGGTCAGAAACTGTAATACCAGTGGGTATAATGTTCTTCTTCCTTTCTTGCAGAGCATCATATGATGGCAAAACCTCAACTCCTTTTTCTTTTAATGCCTTTCTCAATATTATATAAGTATTTATCACGACTAACTTGAAGCTGAAACATAAGAGCAATGGCTTCTTCTTCTGTGAAAGCTGAATTAAACGATGGTGTTGGAATGCTCTTAACAATACGATTAAGCCTTTTAGGTGATGCATTCGGAAGAACATTTGCAATTTTCACAACATCCATGGGTTGATATTTATTTTTTAGCATCGCATTAAATGTGTCTGTAACTTCTTCGGTAGACATGGTTGTAAGATTTGTTGTTAAGCGTGCTTGCTTTGACTTCGGGCCTAAGTCTTCATATTCCTTACATTTAGCGCCAGGAGTAGATAAGGAAATTGGGAATTGTATAGATACCTCCAACCAATCAGAAATTTTTTTTCTAAATTTTGCATTACAGCTGTTGACAGCTTTCCATTTTTTTCGAATGTCTTAACAAAATTCTCAATTTTGCAAATATCCTTTTTGTCTACTTTAGTTGTATATGTTTCTTCAATATAATCAAGTAGAAATTTGACTTTTTTCTGTTGCTGTAAGTTTGCACTTTTGTATAAAACTGAATATAAATCGATGTGTTTTAGCGTGATGGCCATGATCGTCAACTTTTTAATGATGCCAACTATTATTTGCGAGATATTTTATACCATGCGCCAACTGTTTCGCGAACTATTTTTAAAGATTAACTTATGTCTAAAGGTTGACTTTATTTTTAGTTTCCCCGCCTATACATGTATAATAACCATCGAAATTGTATTCAGGTATACAAAATATTTATATATGATTACTAAATATAAGCATAAGTTCAAAACAATAACAACTGAATACATCAGCTCTTAATTACCATAAATTCAGGTATGTTTAGCTGAAATGTCTAGCCTTTATTAATAAATAAATAGGGATAAAAAGAAATGTACCCTTCGTATTAGTTGCAATCCTATTAAAGCAAACCAGGTAGAGCAAAACAAATATTCAAAGATTATACTAACGTAATAAGGCTACTATAGAAAATACTGCGTAAAATAAACAGTGCCTCACCCCTTGTATTCCCAAACGCTGAATCTGTACTAATTTTTGGAAATTTTAATTGCAAATAGCTTAGTACAACTAATTTCATACCCTTAAAATGAAAGGGGGTTTCATATTATATATCTTTAGTTAGATAATTACCTCTAGTTTATATGTTATTAAATTTTTTAAGAAATTTAAAGCTTTTTAAAACAGTTTTTGCAAAAATACAGAAAAAAACGTCCTTCAACAAAAGTTTTTGAGAAATAAAACTTTCAAAAATTCCCAAAAATGGGAGTTTCTAGTTTTTTTGCTGTCATTCCAGCAAATATCCCGGGGGGACAAATTCCATTTGCATAAAACTAAAAAATACTTATAACTATAAAAACAAAGTTAAAATATTTAGGTTAGAGGCGTGCAATTTGAGAACTTTTGGCCTAAAGTCGGATTTGTCTAAAAAATGGGTTAATTTCAGGATGCTACCCTTACGCTAATAAAACTTATTTTTGAAAAATCGGTTAGGATTTGAGCCCAAAAATGTGAAAATACTGGACCAGGGTTGGTAAAAAGACGAAAATTTACTTTTATATCTTTAATCTCTCGAAAACTTTAAGAGATAATATATACGTGTTGCAACATTTTTTGTAGGCCTTGATTAGAAGAATTTAGAAATAAAAAAATATTTGCAAAAGAATTGGAAATGAAAAAATTAGATCGTTTTTAATTTTTCACATACCCCAGGTGGCCTACTTTGGGGGCGCGTGGACACGCCCACTTAAACGCTATATAGCCCAATCTCAAAACTTAAGCTTGAATACACCTCTTTTATGCCTGTCTGCAATTTCATTGCAATCGAGCCATTTCCAATTTTTTTTGCAAAATCCCCCACTGTGCGACTTCTCGAAAAACGGGAGGAGCGTTATCTGGGGTGCATATGAGCCCATGTTCAAAAATGTTCTAATTTTGCCTTTAAACAGCCTATATGTACTATTCTGATAAATTTTTAGTGCAAAAAATTATTTCGTTTGGCTTCCAGGACTGAGCTCTTGAGATATCGGGAGGCGCTATATCTAGTGTGTATACGGGCCGATGTCAAAAAATTTTCAAGTTTTGCCTCTAAATAGCCTATATGTATCATTTTGATTGATTTTTGGTGCCAAAAGTTGTTTTATTTGGCTTATAAAGCCGATTTCTTTAGAAATCGGGAGGAGCGTTATCTCGGGTGCATATGGGCCTATGTCCAAAAATGTTCTAATTTTGCCTTTAAACAGCCTACATGTACTATTCTGATAAAGTTTTAGTGCAAAAAATTGTTTCATTTGGCTTCCAGGACCGACTTATTGAGATATCGGAAGGTGCTATATCTCGAGTGTATATGGGCCGCTGTCAAAAAAATTTCCAGTTTTGCTTGTAAATAGCCTATATGTACCATTCTGATTGGTTTTTGGTGTCAAAAGTTCTTTTATTTGGCTTATAGAGCCGATTTTTTGAAAAATCGGGAGACGCTATATCTCGGGTATATATGGGCCGATTTCGAAAATTTTTCGATGTTTGGGATTAATGGGCATTAAAAATGATATGGCTTTTTAAGTAAAATTTTTTTTTCAAAAATCTCACCAAAAAAATGGCAAAAAATACCCCTCAAAACCCGGTTTTTTTTATATATCTCGGCTATCTGCGTACCGATCTTATTGAATTTCAATAGCAGACCCACTACCGGGATGTAACAGATTTTAGCTAAAGAATGAGGTTTCTGTCTCAAACCGTTTTCTCAGAAACGGTATTTCAACGACTACAGACGGACATCGCTTAATCGCAATCTCTATTGATTCTGATCCAGAATATATATGCTTTATGGGGTCATAGAGGGTTATTTAAATGCGTTACCCACGGAATCACAAACTTTTATACACCCTTACACATTTTTGTGAGGGGTATAATAAAACGTTCCTAAAATTTAAAAAAGCATATAAAATTTAACATCCGCAAATAAAATATGGCAAACCAATGCTCAACACTTACAACAATTCCGGATGAAACAGAAAATGACACAAGAAATGGAAACATTAGATTCGAAAGTAGCCAGTTATTAGAAGTCGTAACGGCTATATTTGTTTTTGATATGAAACACACATTGTACATATGTATATTTTCTTTTTTCTGAATAAATATTACTCCTGAAATATTTGAATTTTTCTGATGTAATTCGTTCTTCTATATTATTTGCTTTCAAAAACAACACAAAATAAAACATACAGATTTCACCTTGTATTACATTCGAAGATGAAGAAAAAACGTAAGGAACTTCGTTCCGATTGTGAGGACCCCCGACCGCACAATCTTTTTTGTTAAGAATTGGGTGAAATTGCAAAAATATGTTATATATTTGACAAAGTATGCACAAATATACTACTAAAAATCAACGTTAAGTTTCTTAAAACGGGATGATTCGGACAGATAAGTCAATGCGTACTTTTATCTAGCAATATTTTTATTGGAATATTTGATATGCCAATATTAACCTTTTCTGACTAGAGGTCAACTCTTACCTCGTAATAATCGGCATGGTTGAGGGTACAAATAAGCCTTTCCTTCGATATTCACATCATTTGTCGGTGTACCAAAATTACTGCTGCTATCTCTAGACTTTGGTAGTGGCACCGGACGTAAAGAATTTCTATAACGTTCTTCTTGCGTGGTGGGAACATCATCAAAAATTTTGTCTGAATTAAAAAACATCTTTACTGATTTCACTGAATTGCCCTAGGTAACAATTCTCAGATTTATTTGATTGCTCACTCTTTGTATAACTTAAAAATCGTTGTAATTGTTTGATTATACTATATTGTGAGTAGTTGTTGTTATTCAATCTTCTAGACAGGGTAAGTTCTACTTAAAAGTTTAGATTTAAAATAAAAAATTTTCAACGAAAATATTTATGTAATTTGGTGTATTACTTTTTTCAACAGACATACATACATACATACATTTATTTGTTTCGTTTCAAATGACATTTCATAAAACATGACATTTCAAATAACGAAATTTTCCAAAATAAAATTCAGTTTTGTTCTTTATGTATGTATTCCATACATTTTCGTTTAACCCCCTTCTAAACTTTATATTTTTTCAGGTTTGGTTGTTATGTCCGCTGAGTACGAGTCTGTTTACAAATTTATTTTAATCAGCAAAACTCCTGCTATGTGGGCTGCCAAATCATACCCCAGCTTAAAGCCCTTAGGCTCTTATGTCACCGACTTTCTACAACGTTTGGCATTTTTGCAAGTAAGCTAATTATTCTGTATTATTCTGTGTAGCATTCAAATCTTATGTTGTTGCTTAGTACCAATTTATTTAGAAAGTGGGTTAACTAACATTCGTTGGATAATAACTGTCGCAAGAAAGTTTATGTACTTTCTCTTCATTTCATTTACAATTACATAATTCGACAATAATTTGTTATCTAGGTCCGATATTAGTATGCATTGTATTGTACCGGAACTAGGAAAACCAAGTAAGAGTGCTATATTCGTAATCTTACATACCCTTTACCTAAGTGTAATTAAAAGCTTTTCTATATAAATGTGTAATATCATGTTATAGGTATATGGACTTTGATATATCCTAGTTTATTTGAAAAATATGTACTTGTGTAGACCTAAATAGTAGACATAGATTTTGGAATTGCAATCGTGCAAATGGTTGCGGATATATGCTCTATCAAACTATGCCTATTCTTCCGTACACTATTTTACACTCATGCTCACAAACTTATTTTACCACAAATAGAAACCACACAACCTCTGTTATTGACTTGATTGTCTCAAATATCCCACAGTGTATAACGCACCCTAACACCAGCAACGACCTTAACTCGAACCACCTTCCTGTGTTGTTTAAGCTAAATATTAATTCTTCACGTTCTATGCAATTGTCTTATAACTACAATAAGACCAATTTGAATCTTTATAGACATTTGCTAGACAAATCGGTTTCTCATTTACCTCCTGATATAGGCGCGGTGACGGAGAAACAAGTTATTTACGTAAATCTAGATTAGTTTACGAAAAGCAAGATCGATGCTATTGAAATTGCAACTCCCAAAGAAGATAATAAATTGTACAAACAAGTTTTACTACCCTCCATTAAACAGCTAACATCTGATCATGAATTTTTGAATGATTCACCGTGAAAAATCAAAATTTAAATGTAAAACATGGAACACCATTCAAAATTCAAAATCTAGATAACGCCTCAAAACCGTTTTGCATAATAGCTAAGTGTTTGAGAAAGAAGCGCATATTTATACCACCCCTTAAAAACAGCTCTACAATTTATTATACTGATGAAGAAAAAGTGAATCAACTTGCCACTAGTTTCTTAGAAATTCATTGCGTTTCTGAAAAATTAAGTAACCAGTCCTACACCTCTTTAATTGATATTGTTAACAAACGATTTTCTCAACTTAGCATAAACACAGACTCGTGCAAATATGTAAACAATAATGAAATTGTTACAACTATATTTAAAAGATTTAAAAACCAGGAAAGCATCAGGGTTAGGGGCTGTTCACAAATTACGTACCGCAATTTTTGCATATTACCCTACGTAACAGATCGTAACAAAATACGTACCCCCCTCCCATCATAAATAACAGAACAACCACTAAATAGTAAAAAATGTTATTAAAAAAAAATGTAATTCATTTTATGTACACAGTATATACAAATATAACTCAAGAAATTATTATTATTATTATTATTATTATTTATATATTAGCCTTATAATTAAAATGAAAAGCTAACATTTTCGGCAATGGCAACTTAGGCCTTCAGCACAAAATTGTGTTTGGTTATTTAATCTTACGTGTTTTAACATTCATGGGTTTTTTCATATATATGTATAGTTATATTATATTACATTATACAATTTAGTCTTTTTAAGAAATTCAATTATCAACGATAAATTGGAAGGTGTAGAATTTGAAAGGCACATTAATGGGCTCGAATGCTGAAATATTTCATGTTTAATAGTTTGGGTCTTACGACAGTTACAGAGAAAATGGTGTATGTAGGTGTAGAGGGGTGAGTTGCATTGGCAAGGAAGCGTAAAATTCGGGTTATATATTGGGGCAAAGTTAAGTTTAGTGTGACCTAAACGTAGCCTCATAAATTTTATATGGTCTATCCTTTTTATATTCTGCAGTTGCGTACATTCTTCTATGTAGTTTATGGAATTATTGTATGCACTTATGCTTTTATACCAAGACGAACATTGGCTAAATATTTCCTTTTTGTAGTGCTCATAATAATGTTTCATTATAGCTCTATCTATGTCCCTATGATTATAATTTGGTGTAAACTCAAGAAATTAAATTCATGTATTTAACGTGTAATTTAAAAGAAAATTCTATTGATAAAAAAAAATTAGGCATTAAAAATGGGCACATTTCCATTATCAGTCCATGGAAAGGCAAAATATTCATCCATTGATAAAACATGTATTTTATTTCCTGCAGCTACATATGCATATCGTCTACAATCTTTTCACAATTTGTTTTATCAATGTTCTCATCATCAATCCATTCAACATCTTCACAGCTTTCTTCCAGAGAAATGATGGCCACTAGCTCATTAGCTCATTTTGTCTCTGGGCTGCAATACGTACCGCTCTTGCCTTCCAATAAATACTATTTTTTTTTGTTGCGTAACATTTGTATGAACTTGGCCTTTATACAGCTGAGATATGTCGAACACCGATTTGTCGAAGAGTTTAGCCTGTACACAGTTAAAGTCCTAAAATTTCCATACAAAATTTTTAATATGCTGCTGTTAAATTTTTTAACATACAAGCACTAAATCTATGTAGATGATGGTATTTTATTTATTTTAAGTTTTTGTGCAAGGAAGTTGTTGCAATAATAAAATAACTCTGGTAATATTTAGCTTTTTATTTATATTTCTGGGATCTGAGTTGCGGAAGAGCTGTTTGCGAAGGATATTCAAGATTTGGATCGGCCGAATATAGCACTCTTACTTTTTCATTCACAAGAATTGTTTGCTTGTTCTTCATTTTATTTGTTTGCTTAAATAAAAAGAGCACTTTGGAAAAAAAAACATCTGCTTTTAAAATTAGCACGTCCTGCAAGCCGACGATAACCTCTCTATTCTGTTTCTTTTCAGAAATGGTATGACGAAGGAATTCCTACTACCTATTGGTTATCTGGTTTTTACTTTACGCAAGCATTTCTGACAGGAGCTCAGCAAAATTTCGCTAGAAAATGCGGTGTACCAATCGATTTACTAGTTTTTGATTATGAAGTCTTAAAAATTGAAGAATATCAAATCGATAATGTTAAGGCGCCAGAAGACGGAGTTTATGTTTATGGCTTGTTTTTAGAGGGAGCACGCTGGGATCGCATGACGAATTGTTTGGCTGAATCACTTCCACGTGAACTTTTTGAACGCATGCCATTGATATGGATTAGACCAGTTAGAAGATCACATCTCAAAGAAAACCATGTTTATGTGTGTCCCCTCTATAAAACATCAGAACGAAGGGGAGTTCTGTCAACTACGGGCCATAGTACAAATTTTGTTGTGGCCATGCTATTGGAATGCAATCCGCAAACTAATAGTTCACATTGGATTATAAGAGGAACTGCTCTGCTATGCCAACTTAGCTATTGATAACTTGCATGTTCTTGAACAACAACAAAATTTTATTATGAATTATAATAACATTTTTCAATACAAAATCGAGTATTTTTCATAGAAGCAGAAAGTAAGTATGAATGCTTCAGCGAAGAAATAATAAAACTCAGTTTTGTTGTTAATGTCATTTAATGGTTTAATCATCAAAATTGAACTGAAATTAGCATATTAACTTAGGAGCAGCTACATTTTATATCATTTGTAGCTGGTGTTTGACCACGAGCACCAAGAGCAGGGCGATTATAAAGTTGAAGAACGTTTACTATCTATTATAAAAACAATAATTTTTCTTGGAAGGCATAATATACCCCTCAGTGGACATCTGGATGACGGTTCCTTGTCTAATGAACATAGGAACTCGAAAGGTAGTTTTCGATCGCTATTGCGATTTCGTATAGAGGCTGGTGATAAAAAACTAGAAAAATAATTAGAACAGTTCCTTCAAACGCAACGTATATTTCAAAAACCACGCAAAATAATATAATTAAATGTTGCAATAATCTTATTTTAGAAACAATTCTGAAAAATATTAATGAGTCTAGATTTTACTTTATAATTTTTGACGAAACAACGGATTTGTCAAGGAAGAGCCAAATTTCTTTAGCGTTAAGATATTTCAATGTGCAACAAAATATGGTTAAGGAAGAATTTATAGGGTTTGTCGATGCATTTGAAGAGGCTTCAAAGAGTATGGATGCTGAAGTTTAAGTATCAATTGATGCGAAATCAATATCTTCAATAGTTCTTAACGCTTCGAACAATTTTGGTCTTGATTTGAGGAATTGTGTAGCGGTTGGAACAGACGGTTGTCCTCTGCTGTTAGCGGAAAATGGTGTTGTAAAAAAATTCTGGAAAAAGCGACCAATGTAAATCAAACACTATGCTACTCCCATAAATTAAACAATTCCATTTCCAAAAGCAGCAAAGTGCTAATAATACAAAAAGGTGTATCATTTGTCAAGGAAACAACCAAACTTTTTAAGTATAATCATCCTAAGCGAAGTACAGTTTTAGCAAAATATTGAAGTGCAAAACTCTCTCCATTATTCGAGACAGATGGGTTGACCGTCACGGTTAAGTTTTGCAGTTTGCAACACGTATTCAGCATATAATAGAAGCTTTGGGAAAAGTATCTGAGTGGAAAGACAGGGATAGCTCATCGAAGCACAATTATTAAGAAATTCATTAAGCACTTTTGAATTTATTTGTGGAATATAAATTTTAAGCGATATACTTGCTATAACACATGCGTTTAGCACTTAGCTTTAGCTGGAACCACACCTGGCTGCTTATCAACCTGCAAGCCGCTGGTTCGAGTCCTTGTTCTTTTTGCTTTGGTTTTCTATTTATTATAATACAACAAATGTGGTAAAAAATTTAAAATGTTTTTTTTTTTGTCTATATCTCAGTAACTATAAACTCAATTTTTCTAATCTTCAATCCCAAAGCAGGGGGGACAGTTATAAAAATTTAAAGTGAGACTTAGATCAATAAGTTGTCTGGTGGCTTCACAATCGGTGCCCGAAAATAGGTATTTTATGACAAATCTATATATACCCTTTTTGCAAAGGGTATAAAAAGGGATGTGTATGTATTGTTCATAAATATTCTGTTCGATAATTGAAAATAAAACTTGTTTATTTCACAATTTTCTTTTTATATAAAGAGGGTACACTGCCATCCCTGGATGTGTGACCCATCCTGTATTGTAGAATTATACCCCACAAAGAAGTTAGGTATACACAAGAACCAGAAATAGCAAGTAAGAGTGCTATATTCGGCTGTGCCGAATTGCATATGTGTATACCCATTACCAAAGTGTAATTAGCAGCTTTTCTATATAAATGTGTAATATCAGGTTATATATGGACTGTGATATATCCTAGTTTATTTGAAAAACAGGCACTTATATATATTAAACTGGTGTGATAATGAATTTTAACCAAGCATTAGCAAAAATCGGAAACTATAAATGCATTTTTTCAATAAAATAGAATATCTGTTTATCAACTATTTCAAAGAATAATCTTTTTTAAGTAACTAATGCTTGTAGAATACCACCGAAAACTTCACTTACCGCCTATATAGCAAGTACTTATTGCCTGCATTGCAATGTACATACGTATTTAAAAACGCATTATTTTTCTTATAACTTTTTTTAACAAAAAAGCTAGTCAAGGAAGCAATCGAACTTGAAGCGGAAGACATTGCATTTTCCAAAATTATTAAGGCGTTAAATTCTGATGATGCAGAAGAAGTAGAGGATAGTTAAGACATCAGGAAATAAGCAAACATCATTAAATATATAAAGCGTGTTCTTAAAAGAAATTTGCCTTCCTTGCCGGAAGATGTAAAGCCATGTTTTAAAGATGCAATAAAAGAGTATCTTGAAACTGATCCTATTGGTCACTGTTATACAGCACCAACTATTGAACCAAGAGGTTCGAGTTCAAGTCCCACATGGGCCGAACATAAAAAAATAATTTTTATAAATTTTTTGCCTTTAACTGATGCGTGTATCTAAACATTTAATTTAAAATCATGTTAAATTCGTACAAAGATAATATTCTGATTCAACATCATAGTAGAACACAACATCTATTTAAATTGCTTTTTGTACCTAATTATTACGATGGCGATTTACATCCTACCAGAGATAAACGGAAAACTTTGCAGTAGAAACCTAAAGAAAAGAAAATAAAGTAGAAGATAATTACATGAAGACTATAAAAAATTATTAAAAAATATTACTTATAACTTTTTTTCTATCGGCCCGATTACGACGACAATTCCCGGGGAGTTTCTTCTCTACTCCCAATTCTCCTATTCTAAATAAGTTCTCCCCGGGAAAGTTTTCTCTTTTCCCTTTCCCCGTATTCTAAACAATGTTCGAAATTGGAAAACTGTTCCCCGGGAAAAAAGTAGGTATTGCGAAAGCCAATTTAAGGGAGACTGCAATAACAACTTCTGGGAATATTTTCGCCAAGCAATTGAAAGGGAGTTGCACTGAAAAAACTTAGTATATCATTTTTTTTAATAAAAAATTAATTTAATCCCATTTTACATCGTATTTTGTCAAAAACAGCAAATAAGAAACAGCTAGAGATTATTTTTATACCCTTCACAAAAATGGGTATATATAAGTTTGTTATTCCGTGCGTAACACATTGAAATAACCATCTAAGACCCACCCCATAAAGTGTGAATATTCGGGATCAGAATCAATAGAGATTACGATTAAGCGATGTCCGTCTGTAGTCGTTGAAATACCGTTTCTGAGAAAACGGTTTGAGATAGAAACCACATTCCTTCCCTAAAATGTGTTAAATCCTGGTAATGGGTTGGCTGCTAAAATACAGTAAGTCTGGTCTACGGATAGCCGAGATATATCCAAAAAACAGGTTTTTGAGGGGTATTTTTGGCCATTTTTTTGGTAAGATTTTTGAAAAAAAAAATGTTTTCCTAAAAAGTTTGCCATATCAGTTTTAATGCTCGTTAGATCCAAAAAATCAAAAAATTTGTGAAATCGTCCCATACATACCTATAGCGTCTCCCGATTTTTCAAGAAATGGGCTCTATAAGACAAATAAAACAACTTTTGCCACAAAAAATCAATCAGAATGGTACATATAGGCTATTTACAGGCAAAACTTGGATATATTTTAACATCGGTCCATATACACTAGATATATAGCGCCTCTCGATATCTCGAGAAGTCCGCATTGGATGTAACACTATTGAACATTCGCTTCGAAGAGAAGATTTGTGCATTGACCAGCAATACGTGAGAAATTTATTTTGCACGCTGAAGAATATCATTCGGCCCAGCCGAATATAGCACTCTTACTTGTTATTCTTCAGATTTGCTATAATTAAAACATTTACTAAGAAGCAAATAGTTTTTACAGCCTTCTGCAATTCGAAATAAAAGAATGGGTTTAAGTCATCACGCAACATTCTTCTTGCAATTATTTGCTCCGTTATTGAACGTTCTTCTACTGCTTCAACTACCAACCGAAATGCTGTACTAAATATTTTGCTTTGCTCTAATATATTTTTTTCATTTCTTTCACGTTCTATAAACTTGTTTTGGTAAATTTTTAATTTCAATTTAAAAGTTTTACATTAAAGCATAAAAGCTTAAAGCATACAGCTGACTTCGAAAGCTCTAAGTTCCCTTTCCCGTAATAATATTCTCCCCGTTTGTTTAGAATATGGGAATTTAGTTTCTGGGAGAAATGAACTCCCCGGGAGCATCTTTCCCCGGGAATATTCATAATCGGGCTGTATATGTATTTTTGTTTTATTCCCCGAAAATTATGATTTCTACTACTTTTGTAAGCATAAGACTATGGGGTTTCCTCTTAATTACAAATTTAAAAAGTGTAGTACATTAGTTTTGTGTCATCGTGAACAAATTTTTCCATATTTTCCAAAAATGGGCAAAATTAACTGGCATAACTGTTTACAACTGTTTGTTTGTATCTTGCGAAATGCAAGTTTTATTAAAAATCAAACCCATAAGAAAAATGGTAGATTTCTCGCATTTCTATACACCTAAAATGCTACTCTCCACCAACAAGCGGCAATGGCTGAATGGTAGTGTAAACTGCTTTACAATTTGCATGTTGCTGGTTCGATCCCGTTTGGTTTCCTCTTGCTTTTTTTATAAAACAAAAAATGTGGTTAAACACTTAGTTGTATCTCAGTAATTATAAACCCCATTTTGCTTATTTTCAATCCCCAAGCAGAAGGGACATTGATAAAGATCCGTAAGTTGTCTGGTAACTTTACAATGGGTGCCCGAAAACAGGTGTTTTTTGACAAATCTAGATATACCCTTTTAGGAAAGGGTATAATAACGAACAGAAGAAGCAAATTCAAAGAAAAGGAGAGATAATGAAAATGTTATTTTCTTTATATGTACGTCCAAAGTATTTGTATTCGCTCCGTCTTGTATACAATAAGAAAATAAAGCAAACAAAATGTAGCTATTATTCCCAAGTGTCTAAGTATTTAAAAACTTATATTAAACAAGTAAGAGTGCTATATTCGGCTGGGCCGAATCTTAAATACCCTTCACAATGATATACATGTGTACCATTCTGATTGATTTTTGGTGCCAAAAGTTGTTTTATTTGGCTTATAGAGCCGATTTCTTGCAAATTCGGGAAACGCTATATCTCGGGTATATATGGACTGATTTAAAAAATTATCGAATTTTGCCTTTAAACATCCTGTATGTACCATTCTGATAGATTTTTGGTACCAAAAGTTGTTTTATTTGGCTTTTAGAGGCGACTTGTTGAGAAAACGGGAGGGGCGTCATCTGGGGTGCATATGGGCCGATGTCCAAAAATGTTCTAAATTTGTCTCTGAACAGCCTATATGTAGCATTCTGACAAATTTTTAGTGCAAGAAATTTTTTCGTTTGGCTTCCAGGACCGATTTATTGAGATATCGGAAGGTGCTATATCTCGAGTGTATATGGGGCGATGTCAAACAATTTTCCAGTTTTGGCTCTAAATAGCCTATATGTACCATTCCGTTTGATTTTTGGTGCCAAAAGTTCTTTTATTTGGCTTATAAAGCCGATTTCTAGAAAAATCAGGAGAAGCTATATCTCGGATATGTATGGGCCGAGTTAAAAAAGTCTTCGATTTTTAGGATCTAATGGGCGCTTAAAATGATATGGCTAACCTTTTAGGAAACAATTTTTTTCAAAAATCTCACCAAAAAAATGGCCAATACCCGGTTTTTTAGATATATCTCGGCTATCCGTGACCTATATTATTGAATTTCAATAGCAGACCCACTACCGATATTTAACACATTTTAGTCAAAGAATGAGGTTTCTATCTCAAACCGTTTTCTCAGAAACGGTATTTCAACCATACATGGGCATACTGCATTACTTTCTTACTGTACTACGTGTTTCAGTAATCAGTAAAAAGTACTGATTACTGGGAAAAAAAAAATCAGTATTCAGTAAATTTTACTGGTTACTGAAAAGAGAAATCAATACATATTCAGTAAATTTTACTGATTATTGAAAAAAAAAATCAGTATTCAGGAAACTTTACTGGTTACTGAAGAAAAAACAGTATTCAGTAAATTTTACTGATTATTGAAAAAAATCAATATTCAGTAAACTTTACTGGTTACTGAAAAAAAGCAGTATTCAGTAAATTTTATTGATTATTGAAAAAAAAATCAATATTCAGTAAACTTTACTGGTTACTGAAAAGAAACAGTATTCAGTAAATTTTACTGATTATTGAAAAAAAAGTCAGTATGTATTCAGTAAAAAGTACTGATTGCTGAAAATAAGATCAGAATCAGTAAATTTTACTGATTTGTGTAAAAAAATGCAGTAAACTGTAAATGACTGATAATAGATATTGCTCACTTACATGAATAATGGCATAACTGAAAACCCACTACCGGGATGTAACACATTTTAGCTAAAGAATGAGGTTTCTGTCTCAAAACCGTTTTCTCAGAAACGGTATTTCAACGACTACAGACGGACATCGCTTCATCGTAATCTCTATTGATCCTGCTCCAGAATATATATACTTTATGGGGTCTTAGATGGTTATTTCAATGCGTTACACACGGAATCACAAACTTATATGTGTATATCCTTACACATTTTTGTGAAGGGCATAAAAACTTAAAGCGGCTGTGCCAAAATTGTGAAATTTGACACGTCCAAAGTTCATAGGTTACTGATGAAGGGTGTTTGCTACCCAGAAGCAGCTATAAAAACTTTACTTTTTTATTTAAGTGATATTGATTAAACAGTGGCAAACCAAGGGTTGATCTTGAGCCGGAAAAAGTAATTTAATATAAATGTATTAAAGTATTTGATACAAAATTAATGATTTTTTGTTTGTTTTTGGTTACAATTTGTATTTATTTGCACCTAATTTTGAAAAAAAAAAACTTTTTTTTTCAAGATAATATAACAATTATACTATGTATGAACATTTAATTTATTACAAAATATCCGAGTATTCCCCTAATTTATATAAAAAATGTTAGTTTTGTTTTCAAAAATGATTAAATGTTCTGATATTTGCTTTGCATACTACCTACCCTCGGTACTCAACTTTGATTTATTTTATTTGTAAAGAATATACCTACTATTTGCTGAGAATTTTTCTCATAAGAGAAACAAATACATATTGTATTTGCTAAGAGAAGAAAGCGTAGAGAAAATTAACGAAAAAAAGAGAGTGTATTTAAATATTTGTTGTTTCTACTTTTGCTAAAGCCCAATGTATAGTACACTAGTAATATTATTAACAAAATATAAATACATCCGTATGTATTTAGGTAGTGCCATTGTCAGCACACAACTCATACATACATACATATGTAGTCTTCGGTCCCTCTTTCTAATGCAAATACAAACTGAGTAATTCGTTCGTTTGCGAGTATTTTTTGCATTCATAATGAGTGTTACCAAGCTTTTTGGCGATTTTTGGAAATGAGTAAAGACAACACGAATATAATTAAATGCTCTATTCGTTACGTTTGGGATTAAAACTTATTGGTCGTTTTTGGGCTTTCATATATTTTTGTATATATGAATGAACATTGTAAATATTCAGTGTATACAAGCAAATGAAATATCTTTACGAAATAATTTATTACATGAGCCCAGCAAAATGTTGGCAGAAAATTTGTTATACCAATCGATTTACTTACTTTTGATTATTTCTTAAGAATCGAAGAAAATCAAATCGCTAACGTTAAAGCACCAGAGGCAGGGCTTATGGCTTATTTTTACTGATCTGCTGTGTGAACCTAGCTATTGATTATTTTTCATGTTCTTGAAAAAAAAAATTATAATGTTGCAATAGAATTTGTCAATACAAAATCGAGCGGTTCTCGTACAAGTAAAAAGTAAGTATGAATGGTTTCGATGTTAAAGTCTTTCAATGCTTTATTCTATATTATTATATTGAATAGTTAAAGCATTAACGGAATTGCATAGTATGTTAGCTCTGAAGCTCTCACATGGTTTGTCGTTTGTAGTTAGTGCTTGATTACCAGTACCAAAATCGGGACATATAAAGTTTTGCTCTAATTAGAAGATTTTGCTTACGTATGCTGTTTTAAATGAGAACTCCCTTCATCGATATGAAGAGAATGTGTAACTATTGATGGCTTCGTTGTTGGCGGAGCAGCTGGAAGATAAGGTAGTATTAGGTTCAATGAGCTGCAAATAAATATTCAGAGCTGCCTGCCTTAGCAAGTAACTTATTGGGTCTTGAGGAAAAAGCATCGTGGGTGAACATGCTATAAGCTCATTATGCTGCATTTTGAAATATGTATATTTCTTTAAACAATTTGTAAAAACCTGGATTTCTGTTGTAATTTTTTTTGATATGTAATTAATGAGCGTGGTTTGCCTTTTACATACTAATGCTCTAGTTGGGAATAACTAAATATTTGGTACAGCTATACTTCTAGTAGACATACCAAACTTTTTTTATATATACTTATTTGTCGAGTTCTAGGGTGCGGAATTCACAATGGGTGCACATAATGTTATACTGTTTTGGATTACACTATCAAAAACAGATATATACGATATCTGAAAATAACTCATTTCTAGTCGTTCTTTTTTTGTCAACCCCCACAAAATGTGGTTTTAGCGTATCCAAATCTTGTTACTAAGGGTTTCCGTATGCCACCGTTACCAGATTCGACGATTTATCGTCATTTTGACGATTTTATATGCTAAAAATTACCAGTTAATATTTAAATATATTTAACCTGGTCTTGACGGTTTTTAAAACTCAGGCAGACGACATTTTATATTACTATGAAATATATTTGTAACTAAATGAAAAAAAAAATAGAACAAGTTGGTATTGTAAGTATTTGTGTTGATCGCTTCTTTCTTTGTGCATTCGTTAAGATAATACAGTTCACATATTCTCAACTGATTTAAAAAAAACTTACGCAATCGAAGGGCGTTACAAAATTACCATTTCATTAATTACCAATTAGCAATCATTATTTTGCCGTAAGATTCCGAGCTACCAAGAATAGAATTGTTTTGTAATAAAGCTAATACAGGAACAGAAAGTTTAAATTTGTAGATCTGATATAAACGAAATTTTAAAGGAAGTTATGTTTCTGTTCAAACAAACTTTTATAATTTTCAATAAATCGCAAAAATAATTATTGTTTCATCCGCACACTTTTCTATCACTTCGACAATTGCGTACCTACCAAAATACATTTTCTCGTCATGAAGGGTTTAAAAGAAAAAAAATTACAATTTCTTTCCCACTCTTGATAGATTTTGTATCCTGGAATTCATTTTCCATGTTTATGTACACTTTTAAAAATTAAGTTGCCCTGTAGTAAAGAAGAAGAGCATCTTTAACACAGGAGGAAGTCATCTCTTTTGTCGAATGCAATTTAATGAGTTGTCCATGAAAGAAGGAACCCATATTTTTGTTATCATAACGGCAATAGTCGATAATAAAGAAAAATTTTAATAGTAAATATGTATTATTTCGAGAATTTGTCTGCAGAACAACTAACTTAATTATAAATCATTGCAGTCACATTTTTTGCAGGGTACCAACAATCTTTATATGTATGCATAAAGAAACAAAAAGAAGCAAACATTATGCATTTTGCCTCTGTTTTTTCATCCACTCCGCACGCACACAAACAAATTAAACGACCAGGTTATTGAGCGTGTCTTGGGCACTTTACTGATTATTTAGGGAAGGTTTTTCGGAAAAATCTTCAAAAATATTAAAAATAATAAAAAGTCTAGCTAGTAGAGATCAAAGTAAATTTAAAATATTAACGAACGTTTAGAAAATATGACTATGTATCATTGTATGTTGATGAGTTAATGGACATTTTATTTTCTACAATACGAGCTATTGTTTTGCAGAAAAACAATTCTGAAAAATCGTAATTTTTTTGCTCACATCAAAATATTAAATGGTTTTGCTTTGAAAGTAAAAGCTAGTAATTTTGAAATACATATAACACTTATTTTATTGACTGTAAAGCTAGACAGGCTAAAATGCTATTGATTTCGCTAGTCATGAAATTTAGCTTTGTTAGTGTGGACATTCCAACATGAATTTTATATTTACTACAAGAGTCAATGAGAAAAAATGAAATACGCCGGCTTATGCCTAAAATAACAAAAATTGTGGACTCAGAAATATTAAGTTTTGACTGGTGAAAAATGTTTTCAAAAAAGCATGTTCGATTTTAGTAAGCCAGTTTGACGATTTTTCCGGTTTATTGGATGGTTTTATTCCATTTTGTCTGGCAGCTATGTACTATTCCACCCCTAATGTACACACGTAGATACACAAATTTAAACGAGTGTGTGTTACTTGAAATCACTAGAATTGAAAAATTGCTTTAAAGTTATGAAGTCACTGTGCCTTTAAAGAAATTCACTCAAACCGAAAAGCAACGCAAAATCTCTTTTATTCTCTCAGTAATAAGAACTACAGAATCTCTGAGTATAATTTCTTTTATAAACTTTTTTGAGTTAAAACTCACATCTAGCACCAGTAAAAAGCATTTTTACTTTTAACAAAAAGAACAAAAACTAATGCTCGCTATTGTGCAAAGGATTTCCAACACATAAACAAACTGTGTTAATGTGTGCAACTGGGAATATTAACACATACACATAAACAGCATCCCGAGAACTATGTATGCAGAATGTGAGACGAAACTTTCTCATGTATGCAAGTATGTGGGTGATGTAAAAGCTCTTATTTATGAGTTAACTGTCCGTGCGCACACATACAAAGAAAAACCCAATGATATCCAGCAAGCTTTGGTAAACTTAATATAAAAATTACACGAACAATACACAAAATGTACAACTACGTTACTGATGATGATAATAATGTTTAAATTGTTGATTGTTAGTCTTATTTCTAACACGCACTGTTTTTTTTTGCACTGTGAACTAAATCAGAATACTGTGGATGTCCAATTCAACATATTATAAAATGTCATTAAATCAACTCAGCCAAATTCAGCAGTATATAAACTGGCTTTCTTTAAAATCTTAAAAAATTTTCCCTTTTTGGTGAAGATTAATCAATAGGTTAGTTTAGGTTGATTGAAGCGTATTTTTTGCCCATGTCTTGCGACATACACCTAAACCAGTTTAGACTTGTTGAGAGCTCCGTGTCTGCAGATCAATAAGTTTTAAAAATCCTTTAAAAACTTAAAATTGTGCAACAATATGGTCACAAGAAGGAAGGTATAGTTTTTTCAAAATTGGAAATCTGATTTATCATAAGCAATATATCTTTATAAAGGGTAGGCTATTTCCTTATCGTTAAAATATCCTTAAAATTTAAAAAGTGTTTTAAACACCATTTTTTATGCTTCAAATGATAATTTTTTTGTAAGGAAGTCTAGTAAAAAGTACAACTCAAATATAATTAGTTAGACTGGTATTATATTTTTATTTATACTGCAGATACACGTTTTTGAAATATTTTTAATATTAATCTATAGATTTTTCCAATTTTTTAGTCGTTATGGTTAATTAATTAATGTTAAAATGCTATATAATATATAATATTATTAGGTTATATATTTATTATATTTTTTTCAAGCTAGTATTACTTTTTTTTACTGACCAGTTTTCGTTGAAATATTCATTAACATTGAGATCGATATCTAATAACTTAACACATCGGGGATATAATAATGTTGTTCCAAATCCTTCCGAGCTCTTACATGTCATCGTGATGAAATAAGTAGTTCTAAAGATGCCACTAACATATTGAAAAGGACCTTATTCTGTCTCATTTGAGAAATGTTTCAAGAAGTTAGTTTCTTCTCAGGGGTTATTTGAGCCAAAAGTGGGTCAGTTATTGATGCACAATCATGAAACTGTTATAATCTGACTGTTCACTCCAGTAATTTGAGCTGTTATCTATTTCCAAACATCTTCTTTGGGCTGCCTATTGTCAGTCGAAGCTTTTTAAGAAATTAATTTTACATAACTTTTCTTATGAAAACATTCTCTTTCTCGAGGGATTGGATATGTTAATTTTAAAATAAGATCCATGCACCTAATTCTGGTGTATAACAGAGAAAGGCCATGTTCATAGTTTTGCTCGTCACTTGAATCATCAAAATGTTGAAAGTCTTTATGTGCAAATTGCACATATCAAAGTTGACGAAGTATCTGTTATTACATTTAAGATTTTGCCGTCAATCATTGTAATACAAAATTCATTACCAATAAAAACAGTTTTTCCATTCTTCATTTCAAGAACAAAAAGCTTTGGTTCAGAAAATTGTTTTTTATGTTGTTTGCAGTAAGATTTAATTATTATTGAAGGCTCCTTTGCACATTTAAAATTATCGGATGACAAAAATTAACTGATGAGGAGCGAGGATTTTTCCAAATCTCAGAGATTTCACTTCTAAGTGGTAAAGGAAATCCAGAAGACATAAATATATTTACATCTGTAATAGTTGTGTCATTTGTCGATACTGTTTGTTAGTACTTTGACCGGATGATCCATCACATTCCCCCTTACTTATCAATGTAAGCTTATCTAAAAGTAATACTGCTTTCTTTTCAGACGAACTTTGAATAAATCGTTTGGCTATATGATCCGTTAAGTATTGCAGTTTTGTGGCAGAAGTAACCTTTTTGTATCCAGGAAGAATATTCACACTACGACTCTTTAAGGACTTTCGTAATATATTTCGAATATTTTTCCTTTGACTATCCCAATTCCATAAATAACAAGGCTTCTTCTATGGCATACTTTGTGGGCAAATCATTTGGAGGAGTAGGAATACTCTCTTTAATCCTTATTCAGTCTATCTGGGCTTGCAAGCGCTACAACGTTTGTAATGTCATGCTTTGATTTATCTTTATCTTTTACATACTTAAGATATAATGCTTCTAAAAGATGCGATTTAGATATATATTTTGTGACATTTTAAAGTTTACTTTTTTTGTACCACGAACACTCGTTTATAAATTGTGCAGGTCTTCCTCTTCGCCTATCAAAAGGTGTAAGTTGTTACTCAATTTAGCCAATCTGAGCTCTTTTCCATAAAATAGCAAACCAATTTTTTTTTTATTAATTTTCAAGTAAACGAAGTGAATATTTATTTCAACAACTTACTTGAGGTATATAGCGTACTTTATCCACAGCAGTCAATTCAAATACATTTTTGTTATGTAAGTTTCTGAATAACTTGAACAATTCCGAATTTTGAAATGAAATTATCGCACTTTAAGCCGAAATTGTTTAGTGGTACTGATCACTACATTTATAAGGTTAAAACTAAACTGGCTGCATTACACAATTGCAGTATGAAAAAGTATGATTGATTATGGTTGCGGCAGCAATATTATATTCTGTATAACGATAATGTGCGATGATATAGTATGGCTATCACAACCATATTATATTTACAACCACATAATACGATTGTTTGCAACCGTAATATATACAACCTTATGTTTCAACAATATTTTATTATTCAAATAGTGGCAAGTGAGTAATATACTTATTGTGGGCACAGTAGAGTGATTCCGCCTCTGCTTGTCGATTTCAGGGTTGAATACTTTAGCACATACTACACTAACCGAACATTACATAATCCCTCGTGTTCAAGGGAAAAATAAATAATGCAAAATTAATATATTAACGCAGTCCATGTCAATCTGTCCGCTTGTCCGTCAGTATGTCTTTGGTGTGGGCCTATCCTCCCCTTCTGCAACAACGGCAGCCATGACCTATCTCACAGACCAAATAAACGAGATTTATTCTCTGATTCCAGAGACCATCAGTAAGTCAATGTTCTGAAATCCAATCGAATCGCAGAATCTCCAAGTCACTTAAAATCTTTAACTCAGTATTACACATACAAGCAAATTAAGCCATCATCTTCATATTTATATGTAACTATAGCAAAATAATAACTTTTCAAATTTAATGCTCATTCCATTTATTTAATTCAATTTAATTCCATATATCTAAACATAAAGCTGCACAGGTACATTTGCACAAAAGAAAACCTTTTTTACATTAACAGCATTAAGGAAAAAATTTAATATTGAAATATATAGGATACTACACATAAATTAAGATACTATATAATTTCATAGGTGCGTAATTATTCTATATGAATAAACATCAATTTCAAAGTCTAAGTTCAAAATATTAGTCGAACTAATTATGAAAAAAAAAACAAGTAAGAGTGCTATATTGGCCGAATCTTATATACACTTTACCAGTGTAATTAGAAGCTTTTCTATACAAATGAGTAATATCAGGTCATATATGGAATTTGATATTATTATTCTTTTTTTTTATTTATTTATTTATTAGTATTTATAATACTTTAAAATTTCTCATTAAATATTCACAACGGTATTCATAAAATTCAAAATGTTGCTGAAATACATTTCAGAACAAATTTTATGTATATGAAAAAACTTTCTAAAACGTATTTAAACTACATTTTTATGAATACTGGTATCAAAGTTTACAATTAAAATTAAAAAGAAAAATATTTTAATTACAACAATTTCTTACACAATTTGCACATTTTCTTCTAAGTATAATATAGTTTTTCTCTGTTTTGATATCATTTGTAAGTGTGTTAAATAATTGAAGTCCTTTATAAAATAATGATCTTTGCATTGCTGTTGTATTTGCTTTTCTTAGCCCGAATTCTTCAGCATTTCGTAGCTGGTATGGTTGTATATCACCCACATATTTGATTTGGTGGCATAGCTAGTCTAGAGCATTGCCGAGTTTAATTTTATGTATGAAACTGAGAGTATTGAATTTCAATATTTAGCCATTTAAGTGTATCTAACATCGATCGTATTGATGTATATCTATTGCATTTTAAAATAGTTCTCATTGCTTTATTTTGTAAGTTTTGTAGTCTTTCCAATTGTGATTCATTGCAGCATGTATATACATATTATGTGGTTTTATAATTGCACTGTATATACATTTTTATTGCTGTCATTATAGACACTTTATTTCTAATTCTTTTAAGAAACCCAATTTTTTACCAATTTTTCTGCACATGTATTCTATATAATCCTTAAATTTCATTTCTTGATCTATTATAAATCCAAGATATCTTATATTTTTAACTTTCTCTATAGATTGATCATTAAGTGTTATATCACTGTTCATATTTATTTCTAGCATTTTTGTCTTTTTTCATTTAACTTTAATTTGTTAATTTTTAACCAATTGTTAACTTTATTTATATCATTAATCATATTGTCTCTGCACTCTTCAATTGTAGACCCTTCTGTGTATATTAGTGTATCATCTGCATATAACACAACTTCGCTCTTTTCTATTATATTTGGAAGATCGTTAATATATATTATAAATAATAAATCACCCAATATTGAGCCTTGTGGGACACCGAAATCATTAATAATTGTATCAGATTTTATTCCATTAACTTTAGTGGTTTGCTTTCTGTTTTTCAAGTATGATTCAAACCATTTGAGCTCTTTGCCTTGGATGCCATACATATATACAGTATTTATCGGATATAAGAAACTTGAAAAATCCACGAAAAAAGTTTCTTATACGCGTTTCTTACTTATATACAATTATTTTATATAAGAAACTTATTTCTTATATAAGTAGCTATGGCTATAAGGCATTTGTTTCTTATATGAATATACGAGCATTTTTACCTTTTTATGTATATACGTAGATGTGAGTATGTAAATAGAAAAATAAAACAAACCAGATTTTATTTTATTAACCCCTTTAGTAAATACATAGATATAAAAAGCTAGACAACTTCAATTTAAAAAAAAAAAAATAAAAATTATATGTAGTAAATACATGTACATACATAATTCATTTTGTACTATTTATTTATTTATTTACGAGGCAAGAAACAAAAACTTCTCATGAGCACTAAAAGTAAAAAAAAACGTTGTTGTTGTTGTTGTTGTTGTAAAACTGTCAGAAAACAGAGTTGTCCATGCAAACTACATAAATTCAGTGTTGCCGTTGAAAGTTTCTTATATAAATTCTTTTTCTATACATTTTGTGGTTTTGGTGTTCAGGAAAAATGTTCTTTTATCGGTTTTTTTCTTATAAGGGTTTTTCTTATATGAAACTTTTTTTGTTAGAAAAAACACTAAAAAGATATGGTGTTTTTGCAAATGTTTCTTATAAGCATTTTTTTCTTATATGAGATGTTCTTATATCCGATAAATACTGTAATTTCTGGATTAAAGTTTTTCTGTCAATGGTTTCAAACGCTCTTTTAAAGTTTTAAAATAAATCCATAATTTTTTTATTTTTATCAATGTTTTTCCGCCGATTTATAACAAAATTTACAGCGGATTCACACGAAAATTTTTTTCTGAAACCAGATTGATATTTTGAAAATAAATTGTTTTCTTCCATATATTTTTCTAACTGCTCTTTCACTACTTTTTCTAATATTTTCTCTCATGTTTTTAAAGTATTTATGGGACGATATTCTTCACATTTTCGAGTGTTTGCCACTTTATCAACTGGGGTTACCATAGTTTCCCTACACTTTTCTGGGAACTGTCCTGTTTCTAATGACTTATTTACAATTTCAGTCAAATTTTTTCCCATTATATGTTAATTATCAATAATAATTTTTGTTGATACATTACAGAAATCCGGTTTGTTTTTCGGTTTCTTTACTATATTTTTAAGGTCTAAAATTGTTATTGCACTAAATCTAAATCTTTGGTTAACGTTAGGTATTTGATTGGTATATTGCACAGCTTCAATTGAATCAGTTATTATCTTAATACTATCCACAAAGTATTTGTTAAAATTATCAGCTATACATTATTTAGAGTAAATTCTTCGTTGTTAAATACCACAGATTTTATCACATTTTGGGTTTTTTTTATCACTAAGTCTTTTATTTCTCTTCACATTTGTTTTTGGTCCTTTGAGTTATTCATTTTATTGTTAATGTTTTTACATTTCTCATTTTCAATTTTAACCTTGTACAAATTTCAGAGTGATTTGTAATTTGCCCACACTTCAACAGTGTTTTCAGCGATTGGTATATTGTCTCCCTTTATATGTCGCAACTCATCATTAAACCATTTATTGATCTTATTTGGCTTATTAATTGTTTTTTTTTAAACGTAAACTTTTGTATTGTCTCCTCCATACATGTATCAAACATTTCCACATTTTGATTCACACTCACATTTTTGTGAAAACCCATTTTTCCATTTAGTTCCCTCGAAAATTGGTTTTTGTTATATTTAAAAAGGTCTATTGAACTGTTATTTTCACTGCTGATGTTTTTCTTCTCATCCTTTTTTAATATTTTAATCATATCTATAAGTTTATTTGAAAAACAGCCACTTATGTATATTGAAATGGTATGATAATGGATTTTGACCAAGCTTTAGCAAAAAATCGGAAACTGTAAATGAATTTTTTAGATAAAATAAATAATAATATGTTTATAAATTACTTAAAAGAGCAATTTATTTTTAGTAACTAATGTTAGTAGCATATAACCGAAAACTCCACTTACAACTTATATATCAAGTAGTTATTGCCCGTATTGCATTGTAACTATATTGTTATGTCTGCCACTTTTGCATTACATTGTATGTATTTTGTAACACGTTCTATTTTTATATAACTCATTATTATGTAGCGCCAATTATTAAACCAAAGTGAAAAATAATTTTTAAACATTTTTTTTGTGTTTAACTTATGTTTGGTAACTAAGATGGGTAAATAACTAAGATGGTAAATGGGTAAATTCGTACAAAAATAATAACCTGACTCATTATCATAGTGCATCTCAACATCTATTTAAATAGTTACATAAAAAATAAAATTTAATAATATTTACATAAAACCCATAAAAAAATTGATAAACAAATTACTAATTCAGTTCCAAAAATGAAACTTTTTTAAAAAATGTTTTCTTGCTTTTTCAGCTGCCGAAGATGTTAATCAACTCATCCGTAGGCTTGAAAAATTCTTAAAAGTTTGTTTGAAACTTAACTATTTATTCCATAATTCTCTCTCCATATAGACAGCTGAAAAAAATTAATAATAATACTTTATTAGGTATGTCTTATTCTGTACTTTTAAGCATATCGCGGAATTTTAGAACTTAAAGGTTGAATTCAAAATTCTAATTCTTCTCCATACAAATGCTGCTTCTTTTATACTAATTCTAAACGTTTACATTTACGCGGTTTTAAAATTATGTATCATAACAAATGTATCCAAAAGTATCATAAAGAGTTCCACTCTGAACCAAAAGCAGAGTTGTACACATGTAATGTTGTATTTAATGACATATCTGTTCAGTTTAAATAATATAAAATAATGTAAGAAATAATACGTATTCGATAAATATGGGCTGCTACAAACATAATTAACGTAGCATTAAGTCAAGTAAGTACTAAATTGTATATTATGTTGTTTGGACAATCAACTTGCTTTTGGTATCTTCCTCTCTCTGCTATTGGCTTTCATACAAGTAACACGCTTTTTATACATATTATTGAATTATAATAAAATCTGAATTTATCTTAAACATAAATTATTTGAGCTGGAATATATTTATTTGCAACAGCTTATGGGCCCAGTCGCGGTGGATATTTAAGATTATTATTTTTTTTTTGCAAATATACTACGTATTTATATAAACATTTGTGTATTCATAAAAATACAAATTAGTTAAATTCATATGAGCACTTTATCGTCCGGTGAAAACAAACAACAAACTGAAGACGGTTCTGGATTGCCTCAAGATTCACTGTTTCAGCAAAGTGTTATTGAACACGAAACTTCAATCCTGCAAGTTGAACTACTAGCTGAGCAGTTGTCACCAATTGGAAATCAGGAAACAAAAGCCTTAAATATATAATGCCCAAAATTATCAGTTATGGTGCCGTCAAATGGAAATTTATATGACTGAAAATAAGCTTATACCATATGTTTTGGGTACATTTTCTCGCCCTGAAACCGATTCACAAGCATGGGGGGACAAAGATACTGAACCTCAAGCATTCATATTGAAATATTTGTCCGACTGTCATACTGCAGCTCAGATGTGGTCAATATTGAAAGCAGTACATTCAGAGAGAAGTGAGCAGTCTGCACAGATATTACTTGAAAAATTTATTAACTGCAAAATGGATGAAAGCGAGAGCGTAGCAAATTTTGTTGCAGTTATGTGTTCGCTTAGTCAAAGGCTGAAAGACGTAGACTTAGAACTAAAGGAGCCGATGATTGTTGCCAAAATATTAAGTAGCCTTCCACCAAAATTCGAAAAAGAAACGAGCAAAATTTAGAGCGATTAACTGATCTTAGTTAATGAAGAATCTTTGCTGAATCAACGAACATCAGATACGAACGGCAACAGCACATCGAAAACTGAATTCACAGTAAGTACCCACAAAAATACTAAATCTGATTACCATCCTCGATTAAGACGCCAAGGTCAAACGAGATGGGAGCTGTAATTATTGTCATAAAAGAGGCCACTGGGCACGTGAATGCGTCCAAAGTCACAAGCAAAGTGCAAATTATCGCATGCATTCATTAATGGTTGAACGAGAAGCGAATTAAAAACGATACAATACAAATAATTACGACTCTCAGCTGTTTGTTTTGCACACCAAAGAACAATAACACAAATCAAAAAATGTTTTCTACGCAGATTCTGGTGCTACAGATCAAATGACTTTTCAGAGGGAGTTATTTAAAAAAACGAAGATCTTTAAAGCAGAATAGTATTCTGTCAGAGTTGGAGACGGTCGTAAGCTTGTCGTTGAAGGCATTGGAGACATCGATGGAGAACTCGACAAAAACTTTCTGTCTGTATCAAGAGCCACAGAAAAAGGTATGAATGTAATTTTTCTGAAAGGTGGAACAAAATTATGCTTCAAGAGGGGTAATGCTATAATTGTAAATGGAATGGAAGCAGGTTTATACAACATGGATTTCACACCAATTGCAGCAGTTTTGAATGTAGCTATTGCAGAAACATTAGAATGCTGGCACGAAAGACTTGGCCATAAATAATAAAAGGGTAAGTGGCATTATCATCAGGAACTTAGGTGATTACAAATACTTACCATTTTGTGAAGGTTGTGCCTGTGGCAAACAACACAGAAAATGGTTTCCTAAAGAGCAAGCTAAAAGGGAAACTAGACCATGAGAAGTTTTTCATGTCGAATGTGTAGCAAAATGAGTACGCCTTCGATAAATGAAGCAAATTCTTTTATGTTACTAAAGGGTGATTATTTTTTTATTTTATTTATTTACAATGCATGCCTAACTCACGTATATATTCCATTGAGCTGGCAGGAAGCGAGGGTAGTGTTTATCCCCAAACCTGAAAAGCCAAATTATTCTTCACCAAAGGCTTAGAGGCCCATAAGTCTAACTTTCTTCTTGCTGAAGACCATAATCGAAGAGAATAATCGACGACATGGTTAAAGGCAGAATCGCAGGAGACATGCTGAGATTCAAACAACACGCATACGTCAAAAGTAGATCTGTAGATACAGCATTACATAATGTGGTGCAATTTATAGAAAGGTCTCTTAATGAAAAGATGTACACGCTTGCAGTGTGTATTGACATTGAGGGGGCTTTCAACAACGTGTATACTGATGTACTTATCCATTCTCTGGACCAGTTTAATGTCAACCGGCCATACGCGACTGGGTTGGCCGTTTGCTAAGGAACAGATGGATAAGTGGTGGAACGCACAACATTGTGGGACTCCGCAAGAGGATTCTACACCCTTTCTATGGACCACAACGATACATAACCTTATTAGGACTCTGATCAATGAAGGATTCGAGGAAGTCTGCTATGCAGATGACGTCATAATACTTTTGAAGGGAAGGGATCCAAATCAACTGTGCAGGAAATCCGAGAAGGTTTTAGCCCTGGCACTCAGCTGGGCTCAACCAAGGGGGTTGAATGTAAGCCCGGACAAAACCGAAATTAGTCTATTTACAAGAAAAACAAAGATTGCTCCATATAACGATCCGTGCTTTCTTGAAAGGACAATAAATATTTCCGACAGGGTGAAATATCTTCTAGTCATCCTGGAATGGAAACTAAAGTGGAAATACCACATAGATGAAAGAGTCAATAAGGCTCATATATGTTGGTCAATCTGTAAACGGGCCATAGGCACAAGATAGCTTTATAGTAGCGTCATTAGGCCGATTACGACCTATGCTTCTATAGTGTGAGGGACGTCGATGGAATATAAATGCAACATCAACACTGTACAGAAAGTTCAGAGAACCTGCTGTCTTGGTATAAGTGTGGCTCTCAGAACAACACCAACAAGGGCGATGGAAGCAATATTATCCATCGAGCCAATCGAAATTCGTATAAAATATGAATCGGCTCCCACAGCGAAACGATTAAAGGTGATGGGTGAGTGGATCGATCAGGGACACGTAACGCATCATCAACAAATCTGTACAGCCATAGGCGAGTACATACCGGAAAATGTGACGTCAGATCGCATACTGGAGACCAGACTAGAGGCTAATTGCGAAACATTGATTCCTGACTTACATTCCCGGTTGACCGACCCGACAGTTTGGGACTGCAAAAACGCTATTAACAGTTACTCGTCTCATTCCGAACTGCGCATCATATGAGTGCCAGGGCATGCGGGAATAGCTGGAAATGAAAGAGCAAACTCACTTGTTTCAAGAGCAAGAGAGTTAAGTAACATAAGCTTGGTATGCATGAAACCTTTCGATGCAGTTAAATCTGAGCTAAAGAGCTGGGCTCATAGAGCTCATTTAACTCTCTGGAATAACGAAACTGTGGGAAGCAATACAAGAATCCTATGGGGGGATCCAGATGAGGCAAAAACGGGGGTATTGCTAAGACATAAGCAAGCCGGAATTAAGTAGATTGGGAATTGTGGAATGGGAGTTCTGACAGGCCACTCCAACTACTTGCACATCTTAACCGCATAGGAATAGCGGGAAGAGATTAATGTAGAGCCTGTGGGGAGGAAAGCGAAATATTGGAGAACTACTTATGCCAGTGCCCCGCCTTCTCACAAATACGATCCCGACATTTTGGGAGAGACACCTAACCAGACATAACCCATTTACGGGGCATATGCTGGAGGAAACTAAGGAACTTTATGAATGACACGGAGTTTCTATAGACCTATGAGTCAAACTGGTTCACGGAGCGCACAACAAGCCTATATTAGCCTAGGTGTATCTCGTAAGACATGGGCAGACGAACCCTTCCATTCAACCAAACCTAAACTAAAGGATGATTATTCCCGGTTTTGTTTTGTTTATTTTCTCAAAAGCAAGACAGATGTTTTGTTTAAATTAAAATTATTCTACGCTGATGGTCATACGATTAGGAGGCTTCGCTCAGACGGAGGTTTAGAATTTTGCAACGACTCAGTATGAAATTTTCTTTATCATAATGGAATTAAACATGCGATTTGTAGTCCACGCTCACTCGACCAAAACGGGTTTATAGAACGCCAAAATCGAACAGTGGTTGAAAGTGCCAAATCTATGTTACACGCTAAAAATATGCCAACACATTTGTGGGCTGAGGCCGTACACACGGCTGTGTATTTAAAAAATATAACTGCCTCTGATGTCATCGGAGGTTGTACACCATCCAAAATATGGCATCGTATGAAACCTACAGTAAGCCATTTACACATTTTTGGTAGTGAAGCATATGTTCATATTCCTAAAGAGCAAAGGACGAAACTCCGGAAAAACTCCATACTGTGTATACGATTCAACAAGCAGAAAAGTGTTTGTAGGGAGAGATGTGTTGTTCAACGAAAATAATTATAAAAATGTCAATGAAGTAATTGAGATCAAGGCAGCTTGATACCAGGTAGCCTTACAAGCCCAGCTGACTACTGCTTTTAGATTGTATAACTGTCAAAATACACAACACAAACACACATACGCGAACAAACGGATGACAGTAATACAGTTTTTCTACCAACAAAATACATGAAGTGTTTGTTGTAGTTATGCGATTACCTGGTATCAAACTGCCTTGGTTGAGATAAAAGAGAAGTAAGAAAATCAGAGTATAAGAGAAATTAATACAGTGAACGAAATGGAGAGTGATAACGAACAAGAGCTGCAACAAAATCAAGAACTACATAAACATGATATTTACAGAACAGCTGATAACGATCCGGAAAACTACGAGCAAGGAAGAAATGAACAAAGGCAATACAATAAACCAAATACAGTATTTTTCGGTTAATTGCACATCAAAATCTGCACAATTTGTTGTTCAATTAACCGGGGAACCAATTAGCCGATACGCGTTTAATTGAACAATTCGTTCAATTACAAGAACCCTATTTAATTGAACAGTTTGTTCAATTACAAAAATCACGCATAATTGAAACCATGTACTAATGAATTAAAAGAAATCGCATATGTGCACTTTAAGTTTTTCAAAATAATTTTTTTTACCTTAAACGAAAAAAATGCAAGTAACAGCAAAAAATTTACATATATGTGTATAGTAGAGATGTCAACCAGTGTTTTTCACAAATGATGTCAAATATGTATGTGCAAAAATGCCAGATTATTTTTAAATGCAATTAACCGGGTAAAAGTAAGAGGAAATTTATTTTTGATGACATGAATTTTGAACGAATTAAGCGGGAAAATCAATTATCCGAGGAAATTCACATGGTGTTCGTATGCAATATTTTTTTTGCCCGATCATGTGGTTCAATTAAGCGTGGAAACCAATTAACCGTAGGGTCAATTAACCGAAAAATACTGTAATAAAAACAAACGTTCAAAAGAGGCTAATGTAAACATTGATATAAAAAGTTGTGGTCAACAAGAAAAACCAAAAATCTCAGGTGACATTTGTAAAGCATCTGATAAAGACGTGCAAAGTTATCGAAGTCCATACAATACTAGAAGCAATAAAAAGATCCTTGAAAATAATCCTGAAATTTGTAGTGTTCAGTTAGAGCCAAACACTCTAGAAGAAGCAATGAATGAACAGGGATCTGGAAAATGGAGATTAGCGATGCAGGATGAATTAAATTCTTTAAATAAAAACAACACACGGACTCTGCTGCCACGTACTGCAACCGTGCATGTAATTTCAAATCGTTGGATTTTTAAAAGAAAATATAAAGCAAATGAGGAGATCAATAGATATAAAGCCCGTTTGGTGGTAAGAGGGTGCTCACAAAAGCGAGGTACAGATTATGACAAAATATACTCACCGGTTGTGAGATATGAGTCTGTCCGCTTGTTATTGTCAATAGCTGTGGCATATGAAATGCACATTTATCAGTTTGATGTGAAGACAGCGTTTTTACACGGTGAATATTTTTATGGAACAACCGTATGGGTATAAAACAGATAATAGAGCCTGCAAGTTACAAAAGGGCCTTTATGAACTGAAGCAAGCATCACGGCAGTGGAATAAAAGAATCGTAAATTTTCTTTGCAATTTAGGCTTTAATCAATCTTCAGCAGATTTATGCGTTATTATCACATTTTAGGCGAAGTTGTTACTTACTTAGCATTATATGTAGATGACGGATTGATATGCGGAAATAATATTTTTTTCATTGTAGATCTCCTTAAACAGCCGCATAGTGAGTTTGACATTGTCTATGGACGAGCCCAATCGTTTGTTGGACTTCAAATTGAAACATGCCAAAAATCAATAAAATTAAAAATTTATCAACGACCTTATATTAACAGATTGTTGAAACGCTTTAACTGCGAGAACTGTGCAGATATCACGACTCCAGCAGAACCAGGTATGCGATTTTCAAAATCAGTCACTATATCTGAGGAAAGTTTTCCTTATCGTGAGGCAGTTGGCTCTATTATATATTTAATGGTCTCAACGCGCCCAGACATTGCATTTGGTGTTGGACTATTCATTCCATGTGTAGAGAATCCATCGCGAAACCATTGGCAAGGCATTAAGCGAATTTTTAAATATTTAAAAGGAACAAAAAATAGAGGGATTTCTTTTGATATCGGTTCCAAATGCAACGTTTTAATGTACAGTGACGCAGACTGGGCAGGAGACTTGGACACAAGAAAAAGTACAACTGTATGGGTTACTCTCAATGGAGAGCCCATAGCATGGAGTTCTAACAAACAGACTATAACAGCTACCTCTACCACATAAGCTGAATTTGTTGCGATGTGTGAAGCAACGAAGTCAGCGGTGTGGCTTCCAAAAATAATGCTTAGTATTTAAATAAAACTTAATGAAGCAACACCGATCAAATGCACAACCAGAGATCAATATCGTTAGTAAAAACTCCAGAATCCTAAAAAAGGACTAAACATATTGACGTACAATATTTTTATATTTGTGATATCTATGCTAGAGGCGATATCGATGTTCAATATCTGGAGATTGGTATTCAGCCAGCTGATATCTTGACAAAAGCATTGTCTAAAGAAACAATTTGCTCTTTATTATCACTGCTGAAAATGTAATAATACAAAAAAATTTACATACTTTAAATAACTTGTGAAAGCGAGAGGGAGTGTTAAAAATAACGCTTTCAAAAACCATTGTTAAATAAAACATAAGTAACGTAGCATTAAGTCAGGTAACATTTAATGTCATATTGCAATGTCAGAATGTACTAAATTGTATGTTATGTTGTTTGGACAATCAACTTAATTTTTGTATCTCCCTCTCTCTGCTATTGCCTTTCATACAAGTAACACGCATTTTATACATATTATTGAATTATAATAAAATCTGAATTTATCTTAAACATAAATTACTTGAGCTGGAGTATATTTATTTGCAACAAATTATTTCTCTAAAGAATATTAAAAATTTAATAGTGTTAGTATCCCCCAACTTAAGTGATACTAACACTGATTTGATAAAAACGTTAAACAAAGATGTAAAATACATGAGATCGTATGTCAAAAAAAAAAAAAATTAAAAACAACTTCTGTTTTCAGTTTTGAAAGTATAAGCTACTATATGTTAGTAAAGACCCAAAAGTACAAACTACAATCTTTTGTAGAAAATTTTTATTATTTTATACAAATATTATAAACATTATTTACTAATAATAATTATCTTTCCAAGTAAGTTTTTTTCAAATTAACACACAGGCTTTTATCAACAAAGAACTTTATTTTTAATCTTCCCATTTTTAATTTGCTGATTTTTTCCCAAAATGCTTTTGAGCAAACTTAACTGGCATCACTGTTTATAACACATACACACATGAGACTCATCGTGTGCATGATACAACTAATTACAACTATTAGTTGTTCCATGATCATGTGTATCTTGCCAAAGGCAAGTTCTTTGTCTTATGAAAATTCAAACCTATCATAAAATTCCTGTACTATCACTTTTTATACCCTTTGCCAAGAGCGTATATATAGGTTTGTCATAAAATACCTATTTTCTGGCACCGATTGTGAAGCCACCAGACAATTTATTGATCTAAATCTTACTTTAATCGATTTATAAATGTCCCCTTTGCTTGGGAATTGAAAGAAAGCAAACTCCGATTTCTAGTTGCTGAGATATAGCAAAACCACATTTTAAAATTTTTATCACAATTATTGTTTTATAATAATAACAAAAAAAAAAATAAAATAAGCAACAAGCGCTAGAACCAGCATGCGCAAACATGCATGTTGATAAGCGGCTGAAGGTGGGATCATACGATTGCCGCAATGCACCAATTTTTGTTACATTTTGTGTGCTAATCGTGTGATATCACAATTTATTGGCTCATGCGGCAACCAAAACGAATGTTGTTCCTATTTTTCGCAATAAAATACAACCCTTATGCGACAACCGTGTGAACACTTGACATACAACTAATCACCAATCAAAATTCTAAAAATGCACCAATATTTATTGTGTTCTCATGCGGCAACCCAAGAAGACAATGCCCGCCAATAATATACATACATACATACATATGTATACATTTATTTTTTAGTTTTAAAATTGTTTAAAGGCATCTTCCAAACATGATTTCTGCTTTTCAATCAGCAAAATTCAATTGTTGTTACTATTCATTTTTTGCTTTTTCAGGCCGCACAACATTATAATAATAGCCGAAGCAATTTTCTTTCTTTTTAATGAACAAACGATATTTTTAACATTTAATTAATTTTTTTTTTTTGGGAAAACAAAGTTTGTCATCAGCTACAACAACTGTTTCTTAGAGTTGCCGTATAATACAACAATCGTGTGACTATAATGCGGCAATTATTGGTACTAAATTGTTTTGCGACAATAAAATTTCAGACAATCATGTGATTGCAGAGAATTGGATTGGGACAAATTTTTTTATTATGCTCCAATTCAGCCCAATAAAAATTGTGTAAAATTGGTGCATTGCGGCAATCGTGTGATCCCACCTTAACACTACCACTGAGCCATGATGAGGGTGGCATTTTTGTTTGATTTTTCAGATGATATAACTAATAAGGTAAACTTTTCTCTACAATAAGAACAACTTCAATAAAAATAACATGCATTTTGTTTTTGTAAAACTTCTGCAAACTGTCAAAAAGATGCCACTTACAGGAAAGAGATGCACAAAGCTTACGTGGATTAGCTATCTTGTTTTGTCTGCCTGTCATATCAGCATTCTCTTGACAACCTAAATTAGATATATGATTAAAGGTTTAGCTGATGAGGCTACCTTATTAGTTGTATCATGGATTTTTCATAAAACAAAGGCAAAGTCTATATTCTACCTCATACACACATTAGACTCGAGTCTCGAGATGATCATCGTCTCATGTGTGTGTGCGTTGTAAACAGTGATGCCAGTTGACTTTGCTCAGAAATATAATTTTTGGAAAAAAAATATCGGCAAATTAAAAAGTGGTAGAATAATAATAAACTTTTTTTGTTGCTGAAAGCATGTGCATCAATTTGATAAAAAAGTTACTTAAAACAACAATTTATTATTAGTAACTAATGTTTATAATATATGTAGGTACGTATAAAATAATAAAAAATTTATACAAACGATTGTCGTTTGTACTTTAGGGTAATTTCTTCTAATAAAATTTTGTAGATTATGCTTACTGTTTTCAAAACTGAAAAAAGACTTTTTTTCTAAATGTTATAAGACATTTTTATACAGAATACATTTTACACTTCGTTACAACGGGTGACTATTGGCTACCACGACATGTATTCTTGAAAATATTGTTACGTTTTAACCTTTTAAAAACGTTTTCCGTAGATTCTTTAATTGTAATGAAGTTACAACACTCACGTCTTCAGTTTACAATAATCAACAGTTCAACACTTTATTTATTTTAACACACTATACTTGTAAACACTTTACTAAGAACACTTTACTAAAAGAACAACACTTTCACTTAATCACTTTTTATTACTTAAGACACTTTACACGTTAGCGCAGCTAAAAATCGACTGACTATTCAGCGTTAAGCTCAGCTGCTTTTATACCTCTAATGATCATTACTAGAACATGCTAGACATTTACAGAAGCTAATCACGCCACATCGTTAGTGTGATGTGCGATGACTCATCATGAACAACAGATATACACACACACCGACATACATACACGCAGTGAAACTCAAACATCTGAGCCGCGCACATACAAACACACACGAATATTGTATCGTGCGGTGGTGGTTTCTTTTATTTCGCTGTTGTGCCCATTTATCTACACATGTGTGTCAGTATGTGCACACTCACTGTGCTGCTTGTTTATCAACAAGCTTCTATGTAAGCATGTGTGTATATACCTCCTGTGTTCATTTACAAATAATAACAAGACAACATACGCACATATAAAATAACGATGATTCAGTACGTTCTAGAACAATCACAATCGGTCCGTTCACGACCAAATTTGTAACAATATCAAAAATTAAACGTTTTTTGAATATTCAAAATGTACTTTATTATTTATTCGTTATAAGAGCCAATTGAAATGTATTATTTTAGGTCTAACAGTAGACATTAATATTCAAAAATTAACATCTTAATTGCTATAAGAGCCAATTGAAATGTATTATTTTAGGTCTAAATCAGGATTGTTAGATGTGACGATTTCAACTGGGAAGTAAAAAATTGGTTTAACAACTTAGTTTGACAGATGTTGAATTCCAGTCCTGTACTTTTGAAACCACGAAATGGATAACGCTTTACTTGATAATATCTTTTAACTACTTAGATCAACCTACCATAAAGAATATAATAGCATAGTGAAACAAGCATATGCATCATAAATACATAATTGCGTATAAAATAGCTACACAGAAGATCAGTTAATCAGTAATAGTGCAGACAATGAATATCGAAATCACGTTACATATTTGTAATTAAATCAAATACAACACGTTCTGCAACCTTTTGTGGATAAATATAAATGATGAAAGTCTAGCACGATCGGAAAATGTAGAACGCATTATGAATATAATAACTTATACGTATGTACTACACCTCATCTTCGATATAACCATGACAGTTTCTTCGAATTATGTCAAACAAAATTACGGGAGTCTAATAACCTGATCTCTTAGTTTAAAAAAAAACTTTGAGTGGTTAAATGTGGGAATATAAGTCGATATAAAGGAAAAAGTATGGTTGTCGAAAGAATAGTTACTACGATGTTCAACCTAGAACTAAAAAAGTCAAACAGGTGGAAATAATGACGGCTTAATCTTGAAATCAAATAAAATACCCCTTTAAAAAGGTTTTGATGACAAGCAGCGAATAGAAGTGGATCAAACGGTCAAGTCAACTACTGTCAAGGAATATGCACGAAATATTACGAAAAGTGCTTTACCATCGTATTCATTGTTATTTAAAAAAAAACCCGAAATTTTGCCATCGCCAATAGATGTGGATAATAGAAGTGCAATAATTAGTTTATCAAACCTTCTTGAAAATACAGCATCAAGGTTAATTGCAAACTTCAATGAAGAAGAATTGGATATATGTATGCAGCAATACCGAGTTGTCATTCATTTAACAATGGAGATGCGATAGATCACCTACATTTTCCGAATATATGGCATCGCTAGCACCATTACGTCTGCGGCTCTATATCGAAAATCCTTCAAGTAAAAATTCATTTCGTGGTATATTGAAAAATAGCATGCCCGGATCAAGTTTATCGAATATGCTTTGAATCTTATTTATAACAACGAATACCGTGGTAACACTACTGACTCAAATAACTGGCTTAAAAATAATAAAGACTTAAAAAGTATGAGAATACAAGAAAAAAAGGATACAATATGAATTCAAGAAACACAGTATGATATACAGTAAAAAAGAAATAAATACGGAAAAATTCGAAAAATATGTAAACAAAACTATGACATTGAATAATAATCTATATCCGTGGAAAACATTAACATCAGAAATTGTAGAAAACATTATTCTTCCCTTGAGAGAGTTAATAGAAGAAGCCCAGGAAGCTAGAAACAGACATGTTAAACATTATAGACTTTTTAACACATGAAAGTGCTCCAAATCTGATCAAAACAACAATCTTATAAATCATTAAATACTGCCTTCAGACCCAGTCTTAGACTTAGCATGAAAAGGCTATGAAAAGTAACAATGGAATTAGAGGATGATCCAGAAGCAATTGAAATTAAAAGTCTATTAAGCTTCGACGTTTCTGACTATTTTAAAGAAAACTAATAGCAAGAAGTAATATAAGAGTTAAATATGTTTCATTTAAATTTGCGAAAAAAATTTTGTAAGAACTTAAAATAACAATTAATGAACATAATTGCATTGAGAATATGGCATTGATCTGTGAACGTGTTTATTTGAATGAAAATAAATATACATACATATATATTTATTGTTACATTATTTTACTCCAAATATGAAATTGTAGTTTTACACACGAACCGATCAAACTGCAAACAGTGTACCTCAAAGTCGATAAGAGATGTCTTAAATATTTGAAATGGTGAAAGTATGAATAATTTTAATTCAAATCAAGAATGGCAGGAAAAAAAGTAATGAACTTTAAATGAATTTGCTTAATGCTATAAAACTGTTCCTTCAATAAAATTAGTTTTTTTAGTATTACTTCTCGGGCAACACTGCTTTTTTTTAGGATAACTAAATTTTTCGAAGAAATATAGTCCATTATTTTGTTAACAAAATCTAATTCATAGATTTTTATTTCACTTCGGCAAACATTTTTCACACGCCTACTACTCAAAAATTATTGTAGAAATTGTCGCTTTAGCGTACTTGCTCCAAATTTAAAAAACTTAACTTTTTGCATATTATTAAAGAGTCATCTTTTGATAGAAAAATAGGAACATAAGATGCAGCAGGTCTAAAAATACAAACACCTTTTTCTTGAAAAATTACTGATTTTTTAGTAAACATTTTGAATTACTACTTAGTGTTACTAAAAATTATATAAAAAATGAAATGGTGGGGTTTAGTTAAAATATCTAAGTTGCTGAACAAAAACGTTATAGAAAAAAACTACCAATAGTCGTGGAGAAAATATGGTATAAAAATATCGTAGGAAGATGTTAAAACCTTTTTACAAAATTTTTTTTTATTGCTTATCAATCTGATCAAAATCTTTAAAAGCCGTCAACAAATACAAAAGTTATTGGCTGCAAAATGTTTTGCATCCTCGAGGGATGCAACTTTCAGCCCCGCCTCTGATTGCCCCATAGCTAAAAACGAAGGTGATAATAAAAATATGGCTCCTTATCTACAACTGCTCTAAATTTCACAAAAATCCATTCATTAGTTTAGAAGTTCCAGACTTCTTACCAATTATTTTAAGATTGACACCACTGTATGACGGTCAGAAGTGTTGATTTTAAGGGGTATTTGAGATTTGTTCCAGCCGAGTATAGCACTCTTATTAGTTAAAGGTCCTTTAATTAATTTCTGACCCTTTAAGGTATATCTATTCTGGACCTGTATTAATAAAAAAAAGTCGATTAAACGCAGACCCTCTGTCATTCTGTGGGTCAACATTAAATCAAATTTCTGTAAAAACTACCTTGCTCATTAATTAATACCGAATTTAGTTTGGACATCGTGTCATGTGTTTGCTATAGAAATTTGGTAAATTTTCTTTACGAATAGTTGAGATATATAAATAGCCGGAGTTTGAGGGCAAACAAAATATATACACTTTTTGATAAGATTTTTCCGTTTCTGAGAAAACCAATTTGGACAGAACAAAATTTTTGATGCTAAGTTTTTGATATGTTGTGTTATGTGTTTGCTATAGAAATTTTATGAACTCGGTCCACGACTAGCTGAGATATACAAAACGAACCGATTCTTCGCACGTTTTGCAAACATTTTTTAAAAAAATGTTTATGCCATTCACAACAGTGCTAACGATATATAAAGTTGGTTGGCATAATTTTATGTCCAAATAAAAGTAGTTCTTGTTCCAATTTGTATAAATCTATAAATAGCAATGGATCTGAGCACATTAGCCATAACATTCTCCGGGCGATTGATTAAGTTTTAAGAGTTTACTGATTTTGGTCCATATATAGCTGAGAACTAATTTTTGAAGTAGTATGCATTGCAAATTAATTAATTGACGATGAAAAACATATTGATATTGTAGTAAAAAAAAAGGGCCGAAAATTAAAATTTGTGATATACATATGTATGTACGTGTTTCAACCTTTCAAAGCAGCATACGTGTGTGTATACTAAACATATTTAAATGAACGTGAAGTTTGTATAGAGCAGTCCCTGCCAGCAAATTGGTAGTCGACCACAAATAAAATCGACTTATAGTTCATCCCTGTCGGACATTGAGTAGTCGACTACTAAAATAATTATCTTTACGTTAACTTTTATGGACTAGCTTCAAATAAGCTACAATATAATCGATTTGTAATTCACTTTTTGTGTACTGGCTATAAGCTAGCTGAAACGTAGTGCAGAGTTAACCCAAAATTCAAATAACAGCATACACACATACACGGTAAATAACTCTTTAATTAAATTGCCTATTGTCGCAATCGTTTTATATGTTGCGATAGCTGAGTGGGTATGTTGGCTGCTCACCAGTCCTGAGGCTTAGTGGTTCGACTCCCACCAGAGGCTAACAAAAAAAAAAAAAAAAAAAAAACCGCAGGATGAAATTGAATTTAATAAAATTAAATATTGCCACCGAAAAATGTAAAATCAGCCACATTTTTCTCTGTGGGTACTGACTTTTAAGTAGCTAACTTTAAGTTAGTTGAAAAGTAATGCACAGTCGGACAATTGACTACCTCCTAGGACATCGTAATGTTAAAATAGTCAGTCATCTCCATTAAAAATAATCTAAGTGTCAACCACCACCAGTTGTAAAAAAGTTAGCTTATAATTCATTACTAGTTAACTGAGTTGCCGGCAGGGGTGTTCCTCAAACTAATACTATGCTATTTTTCTTCGTTTTTTTTTTCTTGTAACGATGTGAAACACAACCCAACAAATAATTGCCAAATTGGTACAATAATCGACTGAATCTTGATGTGTACGCACAAAAGCGTAGCTTTTTGTTGTGTTTCAATGAAAATTATCATTAAAAATCATTGTGAACTTGTTATATACAATTAATAATTTCAAATGCATATTAAAAAAAATTATCATTTAATGACTTAATTATTTACTATAGCATTTTGTCCGTTTTGCAAATAAAAGCTTTTGCACGTCGCAATAAAAAATACATTCCAAACTCAAATAATCTATTATAATTCAGTTATAATGGGCAATTCAAGTTATTATTACATTTGCCATAAAAAACCAAATGGAAGAACAGTTTGTGCTAACAGTGTAAATTTGATCAAATAAAAGTAAACAGTATTAAAAAATTAAATAATCGAAAGGCACCCTCTACCTTTAACGGTTTTATATGACTGAGAATAAAAATTTCTGTTTGTAAAGTCTGTGTTGCCGGCTTGGGTTTCGCTTCATGCATTTCTTATGTGCAGTTGCATTCGATGTATTTTGTGCGAAGTAACTTTTTGGATCACTACTGTTTCAAATTACATATCTAATGGTCCTTAAATTTTTCTATGTCACTTTCACTAAACGTCGATATAATCCTCGATATCGTGTTTTCAAGCAGTTCCGATACACTATCTTTCACACCCTTCAAGAAAACTTCCAATGGCTGTTGTATTGGTTTCAAAATGTCGGATTTTATTTGTATTATTGATTTACTGCCAGGAAAAATATCGTAGCCTTTTTCAGTAAGCTTTAAGCTTTACTTAAAATGTTGCATGCATTTCGCGTTAGTCCCATATTAAGTATAAGTCATACAGAATCTTCATTTGTGAAGGATGACTTTGATTTATAAGTGACGATGTTTGAATTATTCGCTTCAACCGCTTAGGAGATGCAGCTGGTAAAGCATCTACAACTATAGCAATTTCGCTTTAATGCCTTAAATAAATGTTTTATTTAGCTACCAGCATGTGCGTTTAAGAGCTTCTCCTGCCTTTTTGCTTTTGGTCTTTAAATTTACATCATCATACGTTTTTGGTGGCCGACCTTTTTTTTGTCACTAAGGAACATATATATATATATATATATATATATATATATATATATATATATATATATATATATATATATATATATATATATATATATATATATATATATATATATATATATATATATATATATATATATATAGATTTTAGCTGTTTCCCCACCATTATAGAAATTTCAGATTTTTTATCTTAATATATTTATTAATTCAGGTCCAAAAATTAACCTTTTCAAAAAATGTTTGTTGTATTTTTCAGCTGTCTATATGCTGACGAAAAAAGGAATGTTTGCTATGTTGAAGGTTTGTTTGAACATTTCTGATTCTCATTCTGTTCATGGGAATTATGGAATAAGTAGGTAAGTTTCAAACAAACTTTTAAGAATTTTTCAAGTCTACTGATGAGTTGATTAGCACCAACGAAATGTCGTGGGCATATAGACAGCTGAAAAATACAACAAACATTTTTTGAAAAGGTTCATTTTCTGACCTGAATTAATACCTTTCAATTGGCTCTTAAAGCGAATAAATAATTAAGTTCATATTTTAAAATACTTATTTTAATTCAATTAGTTCAAAAGTTACAATTTTGTATTTGAGTATGATGAACAATTAAAATATAATGTTTAAGTTAAATTTAGTTTTTAGTTTTCTACTATGTAGAATTTTTATTCCGATTTAAATCTTTTCCAGCTCATATTTAAAGTTTCTTCCCCTATGCAGAATTTAACTTTTAAACTAAATATTTTTTCTTTTAAATTTAATATGAATAAAATTTTCTTGAATTTAGTTTATTATTTTAGTTTTTTTTTATTATTTTAACCTCTAATAGTTTCAACAATTTTAGATTTTTAATGTTTTATTTATATTTTTACTATTTGCAATTTAGTTCATTTTTAGTTTAAATGTCTTTTATATGACTTTATGTTTTCACGTATTTCTTTCTAAAAGTTATTATACTAAATTTAAAAAATTGTATAATTAAACATCCTTAGTATGATCTTTTAATTTTTCTTAACTATGAAGAATTTTTTATAATCATTGCAAACGTCTCTAAAGGAACGGGGCACAGATCGTACTGAATTTACTTTTTAGAACCATTTATTTATTATGAAATAAAAATTTTTACTACTAATCAACACGAAAAAAAAAATTAATGAATAAATTTTACAATTACTTTGCGTAGTGACAAAAATATAAAAGAAAAAAATATTTTACTATCTCTGAAGCAGTAAGAGGGGTTGATCAATGAAATAATTTTGCAATTGATTTGCCTAGCGGCAACGGGACATGAAGGAAGAAAAAACGAAACCAATGAAATTATTTTAACATTTTTAGTTGAAAATATCGATAAAAAATCAGGTTATGTCAAAAAAAGTAAAATTTTTCAACTTAAAATTGACAATTCAAACTTGAATGTTGCTGTGTTAGCGGTTAATGGACAATTTTTGCGATTTAACGCTTCATTTTTGGAACACTTTTATTTCCTAGCGCTTTCTTGAGATAAAAAGAATACAACACTTTAAAAAAAGATGTCAGTTTTGTTTACGTTTTGTATATTTGGTCCTTTCTGCCAATTGCTGTTTCTTTCTATCAATTCTATACCAATTAATGAAAGAAACATGAAATATCATACGGGCTTAAGAATTTGTTTATTTCTAATAAGTCTGCTGTCCTGACATGGACATGAATTTCTGTTATAGCATATAACATTTAAACAGATTTTGCTCTATGTCGAGTCATGTTGTTATCACTTGTGAGCACGACATGTCGTTCAGTTGCGCAAACAGCGAAAAAATACTCGGCTTTGTTTTCCTTGCAGTATCCGCCCTGGCATCGGAAAACACCTTCGCTTATAATTTCTTCTGCTAATTGTTAAAAAAAAATGGGTTATCAGCAGCAGGCTGCTGACATTTCATGTGTTCAGCTGGCACTATTTTTTACTTTTATGAATGATGCAATACATATACACATCATAGTTTTTTTTTCTCACATTTCATTTATATTTATACTTTCATGGTGTTAATTTTTATTCAAAAACAAAAGCGTTATCTAAGTTTTTTTTTAGAAAAAACTATATTCGAAGATATAACTAATGATTTAATTTTTGGTTCTTCGCTATATGTATCTTATTAAATTAAAATTACTCAAGTAATTATTTCCCCCAAGGCTTTTTACATTTTGTGCCTTCCATACAAATTGATCCAGAAAAATGTATATTACATGTGTAGTGGACATTGAGATAAATTAAGTTGCATTATAAAATAATTTAAGGAAAAATGTGAGAGTTTTTTCTTTCAAACTAAAAAAAATTTGCTGTCTTAACTTGTTCGTGAAATTTCTGGAAACGTCATGAAAGTGGTAATCACGCACGAAATTTAAATTCACGCTCACGCACTCACACGTGATTTTTTTTTAATTTTCATTTTAACGACAACCACACATCTGTAATTCAAATAGAGTTGAATTTGATTTTAATATTACTATCGTTCGTCTCTCAATGGCCTTTTTCTGTGTTTTTGAACACGGAGTTTTTTGCATGTATTAGTATCCTTGAATTGCTCTGCTCATAATCAATGACTGCATATTTTATTGACATTTACTTAAAAAAGTTGATACTTTGTTGCAATAATCTCTGTTATGTCGTGGGTATTGTCTTAGATGATTTACTTCCGGTTCTTCTAAAATTGTACATTATTTTGTTTCAACACACATGAAAACAAAAACAAATTTCCATATTTTGTTGTTGTTTTAAATAAATATTCCGGAATGAAAATTTGCAAGTAATGTTCAATTACAATAAGAAATATAAATATTGCTTTATTTGTTAGCTTTTTATTACAAGATATCTATTTTTAACGTTTAATTTTTTTCTGTTGAATTCCGTTCGCTCTTGGCATTCACCGCGTGCCTTATGATTAAAGGACATAAAGGACCACAGTGAACACTAGGAGAATAACGTACATCGCGTCTTTATTATTATTTATTATTATAATATTTAAGTACTTTTTTGTTTTATGATTCGATTTCATTCTGTTTTACGTACATATGTCCTCTTAATTTGCAACACACTGTTTTCCTTTGTATAATTTGTTAAAGTTTTATATTACACACTGTTTTTAAGTGATGGTATCCTTTTAACTTCCACGATCACACTGATTCTAAACACTCAATAACTGTAGAACAAAACTTAAAATTCAAAAGTATCACATAATTATGGGTGTAAAATGAGTATAACATTTTTTGAAATATACAGATTCACTCAAGTGATATATTCTAATACTTACCTTTTGCCTTATGGATTTAAGGGTGGTTAGCTGCGTAGTTAGGATCTAGCCTGAGCTCTCAAACAAAAATCACACACGCTTTTACAAACTGACTCGCCGTACTTTAGTTAAAAAAGTATGCCTCCTTTTTGCTTGGAATCTGTTTAGGTAAGAATTGTAATAAAATCATGCTATGTTCAAGTTAAAGCAGGGTGCGACAGCTGCTACATATACTTATTTTATCTTTGTTGTTGTCGTATTTGTTCTTTGTTATTATATATTTGTTTTCAAGATTTGTCATACTTCATTGCTATTGTTTTCGCAGGATTAGATGCTGTTTGCGTTATTGACATTTACAAAATAAAATTGAAATACTGAACGGAGATACTGGCAACTACTGTTAAGGATTTCATAATTATTTAACACGCTCATACATATGTGGATGTAGCTTTGTAATGGACTTGATAAATGTAGATTCTCTTAATTTGAACTCTTTGGAATAAAATTTATCTCATCTGGAGTAAATAAAGTATCACATATAAAGTAAATATCACAAGTAAATAAGGATATTAATAGCAGGTAGATCATAAAAATTCATAATATTATACGAAAATGGAGTTACGCTGTACCCCCATGTTATGTTAGGTTTCATGGTCTTCCAGCCGTGAGATGGGCCCACATGAGTCCTATAAAGTCCCGTTGTGCTAACCGAAGAGGTGAAGGGCAACAACCCTACACACCACCTACTGGTCCTACTCTGAACCAGTCAGATGAACGGATGAAAGACTCCACCCTGTTTAATTTGCATTCCGACACATCCACCAGCCCACGTAGTGTCGATTCGTCCAAGTAAATTTAGAGGCAGACGGACATCAGCAGAGAAAGTGTTCGACACTCTGCTACTCCTTTTCATCTCTGCAGCCTCTGTAGAAGTCATTATATGGAAGACAGTATTCTCGCATGTAACCTTTGTCGCGGCAAATCTAACAAAGCCAAGGTAGTCTTGTGATTATAACGAGCCTTTATGGCGGCCTTGCTGTCAATACAGATTAGGATATGCTCGCCGTGTTTCCTATAGTACCTCCATTTTACAGCCCTACCGAAAAGTTAATTTATTTTAAGATACTCTTTACATCAAATTTTTTGTTTCATCAGCTTACATTATTAGAATTTTTATTATTGTTATAAAATTATTTGCGCATATTATCTAAATCAAGAAATGAATTCAATCCCTTATATTCTACAATTAAAACTCCTCAATTTGATTAAAAAAGGGCAGAGGAGATAAGCAGTTATAGTGACACCTAACCTCTCTTTAACCCCAGCCAATATAATTTAGCGTTTCCCTATTAGAATTAACATATGTAAATAAGTGCAGTAGTGTCAAGTTTTGAATACGAATTAATCAATGGTAAAAATATAAAAGTATAATTCGGACGGACGCAAGGGTTTTCCCCTCTATGGTGCATCAAATCTCGGCTTCGCTTTCTACAATTTGTAAAAATATGTAAGGTGTAGGTTTAATACATACATATATGAACAAAAAAAATTTTGGGCGAATGCTCACTGTGCAAATGTACCCATGTTTGTAAAAAAATTTGCACAAAAAAAGGTTTTGGACTATTCAACATTTATTGGAATATGGGTAAATTGTCACTGTGAAAAATCGCCCAGAAACTCAAAAGTGTCGCATTACCCAAGTTGGTGAAAAATAACCAAAAAAATTTTTTTCCGCGATTGTTCATTATGTGCTTTGGGCGATTGTAACTTGGACGATTATTCGTACAGCCATATGCAATACAGCGACCCAACACATATACATTGGAAACTCGCAAAACACGCAAAAAAGTTGTTCAATTCCAAAACCAAACACAACTCTTATTAACAAAGTTATAATTATAATTTTTACATAAACAGAAAGAAATGAGTACGAAATTCTTGAGTGTATTTGTAACCAGCACTTGAGTGTACTTGTATAAACATTGAATTTTGTATAATTTCTTGAATTGCTGCTATAGCTGAATCGGTAGAGTGGCTGAACTGATAATAGTTGGATTCTAACTTCAAAGCATCCAAGAGACCAAATAACTTATAAATTATTATTGAACTAGTTTAAACCCGGTGTGCTTCGCTACCCCAGTACTTTGATTATGCTACACCCACTTCTCACCCGATTTCACAAATCTTTCAAGTAATGATATATTTATGTCAACGGTGCAGCCGCCTAGACTAACGTTAGACACAGACACTCAGCCTTTAGCCATTATCAAGTCAAACTAAAATCAATACCTTCTATATACATGTGTGGGAGGTATCATGCAGATCTGTCGAATTATTTTGAGTAGGTTTTCAGCTCCTTCTTGAATTTTTGTACTAATTGCATTTACACCTTATATCACCAAGTTAAAAAAAGTGGCAAATTAGTAACAGATCTTTTAGAAGCACAATGCAGGTCTTACCTTTTCCTGTTTCCATCCCCCTCCTCAATTTGAAAAAAATTTCAAGGTTAAAAAAGTACCACATACCTGTCCCATTATTAAAAGTGTAAAATGAGGCAAAATGAAAATACCATAAATCGAAAATTTTCACATATAGTTCTTTTTATTTTAATGCTTTAGAATATTTTTAGTTTTTCCATTTGGAGCGTAAATCTATAGATTTGTTGGTTTGCCCACTCACGAGCATGCAACATAAAGCTGTCCATGAGTGACACACGGACTTGCAATGACTGAACTTGCAGCTTATTTATAGTCATCGCAAAGGTTAATCGAATAGCAAACTACAAATGCATAAACTCGAATGGCATTTCTGACGTTATAACTTGAATACTTGGAGTCAAGACGCTTCAATTAAGTTGTTAATACATTTTATTATAATTAGCCGAGTTCCATTACAAAGTCGTGAAGGATCAATATTTCGAAGTAAAATAATAGGAGCGGGAGTTTTTAACTACAATTCACGTGGAGGAAACCCCAACAAATCTAGCGAATTCAAAAACTCAAAAGGATAATTGACAATGTCCAAATTATTTGTAACACTATCGATCGATTTGTATGTTTTTAAATTACCACCGATTCTATTTAAAATGCTACTGTTGATGAAATTAAGATCAATATTCTTAGCTGTCAGCAAAGCACGTTTCCACAACCACTACACTATATGCTGAAACTACGAAATTTTTACAATTCAACAAATGTCAGCAACTGGAATGTCAACATAAGAGTTAGCATATAATTTTTGTGTTTATACGATATGTTGATAATTACATGGTGATATGTATGCTGAATCGTATAAACATTTGCTTGTAAAATAAGTTTGATACCACTTTCTATTTATACAACGCGTTATTGCAGAAAATTCGTGTTTTTAATATAAAAAAAATGTCTTCGGAAGAAATATCGCTTGCTATGGCTTGTGCAGTCTTTGTTTTTGATAGTGATGAAAGTGAAATAAAAGGAAAAAGAAGCCGAGTTTGGAAAAGAAAATGGGTAGAACGGCGGGCAGATGAAGGTTTTTCTGCAAAATTATACAAAGAATTATAAGACGTTGGAAGATTTGTGCCAATTAATTTTCATCGTGGCAGCCGCTGAAAACAAAAGTGGGGCGGCGGTTGAAATCCGGATGTATGCATGTAATCAACGCCTTGCCGTTGATTATTCGAACTATTTCAAGCAGAACTCATACCAGTTGGACTTGAAACACAGGTGATTATTTTGGCTTCTAGCTGTTTGTTCACTTTGAAATATATGTTATGAAATACATGTACTTTTTTCATTTTGCAAATTCCCTTGCAACCACCTGGTATGTATTCGCCTTGAGCTATTTATTGTTTTTTAATTTGAGAGCAATTAATTCATTGAATTTCATTTCGTTTGTGCTCGTTTGCAAGTTTTGAAGAAGATATATGTATATTTACATAAACGAAAATTGTCGGCAGCTCAACAAAGTCATTCGGCAAATATGCATACAAATTATGTAGATATATGCTGAAAAGCTTAAACAACATTTTCAACAAATGGCATATCAGCTAACATACGCAGGAAATTAGTCAAATACTCAAAACACACTGTTCACACGATATGCTAAAATTGCCAACGTATATTTGTTGGTGTTGTTAACTAATTGTTTGCAAACGTTGTTCAACATACGTATGCTGGTAAAGATTTTGCGTTTACACGATATGATGGCACTTAAAAAAAATTTTCAGCATAAATATGCTGATTCAACATATCGTCTAAACCAGAGGTGCCCAAAATCTTCTTATGGAAGCGTAAACACCAATACGTATACACTTTATTGACGCACACAAAGAAAAACAGAAATAAACTCATAACAAAAAATGATTTCTTCAAGTGTTTCATACTCACGAAATCATTAAAAAAAACAACAAAATCATGAAAACAAAAAAACAACAAAATTTACGCTTGGCACCAATGTGTACCAACAAAGCCTGCGTTCTTCTTATTGCTGTGCATATGAAAGTGTTGTTGCTTTAAACTTGGCATATGTGTGTATGTGTGTATTTCATACAAAGAGTTGTGTATACATATTAGAATGCTCAGCCAATGCTTCGCGCTTTTACAAAAACAAAAGCGTACCAATCGTATAGGCCGTGGGCATCCCTGGTCTAAACTAAGCTTTAGTAAAGTTTTATTCGATATTTAGGAATACGCAATTAATTAATTATTCTTTGGATTTTGTTAACTTGAAAAGTTGCAAGGAAAAGTTATGCATTTTGTTATGTAGTCAATTGGCATTTTCCCATTTCCTAAATCCAGGAGCTGCTTAGAAAATAAAGAAGCTGAAGCATCATGTTGTAACTGCACACGCATACATATTTGCCGACAGCTTCAATACGGAAACATGTTGCCAAAGATATGATGCACCTGGCTAAACACAATATTCAACCTTTGATTTAAATTTATTTCTGCGAACGAACGAAGTCGAAAATCGTCGTGATCCAGGCAGTAGATTTATACTTTTGTCGTCTTTAATTTTAACTACCAGTAACCAAAGCAATGATCTTTTTGCAGCCATTTTTATGGATGATATTTTATCATCTCAGAAGACTGTTTTTGCTCTTTTTTTTATAAGAGAGCTTTTTTTTACATGTTCTGGTTTTGCAGCATTGAGAAAAATTTTACTTTTCTTTACTTAGTTAATTGATATTAATTAAAAAGTAATAAGCCAAGGGTTGAACTTGAGCCTGAAAAAGTAATTTAATATAAATGTAATAGTTCAATGAAATTAAAATTTTCAGTAAAATGTTAACAAAAAACATAACACTAGAAAAAAAAATGTAAAATCATTAAACTTTGCAACAGCGTATATAATTGTTTTGCGAAGAACAACAAAGTTTATAGGAAATTTTTATTTGGTCTTGAAAGGTTTTTGTAAGATAAAATTTTGGTTTTGTTCTTTCAACTTTTGTTGTTCATTTGTGGCGAGTGGTGATAAACGAAAGCTAACCGATACCGAGCTTCTTGCACTGGTCAACTCGTTTAAATTTGCATATGTGTGCGTGTAAAGAATTGAAATGAAAGGATTTGCAAGCATAATAATAGGAAATTGTTAAAACTGGTTGTTCGGTGTGGACATTCCAGCAACTTCAAAAGAGAACTGATACAAGTTTCTCCAACAAAAGTTGATCAATGTGAATTAAATATTCTCTTGAGAAATTTATTCTTTTTACGTTTCCCATTACCTGCAGGATACAAAAAACTGCATGTTATATATCTATATGTATGAATAAAGAAAGACAAAGAAGCTAAAATTATACGTTTTGCTCCTGTTTTTTCATGCGCATATTTATGTATCTATCCACTAGGAAATTTCAAAGCAAATGAGATTTTTCTATCGCGCAATGTGCGCACGACAGGAAGAAATTACTTCGATAAAAATATCAAAAACTTTTGATTTTTGCTTCAAGCAGAGCCGAACAAACACGACCGCACGTAAGAAATCAAGCGAGTGACGAGCTTATTGCATGTGGCCTGGACACTTAAAACAAAAGTCAACAAGATAGTGGCGGTGCTGTTAAATGACGGTTAATATTGATAGTCCTACCATTAGCAGCAAATGAAAATGTCCTTGAAATGACCGTAATGTGACCACACTATCCCAGGAAGAATACATTCCACATTCCACAGTAAAGAAAAAAAAATTTTTAATGTCTTACAAAGCCGCCTCTCTACAGCTTATCCCTGGATGCGTATCATGGAAACCATGAATTAAAAAGCAAATTTATCTTTTCAAGATACACAGTGCATCCTCCTCCTCTTGTGGAGACGCAAGTGTTTCAGCGATTAAGCTTTTTTCTTTCAAAAACAAATTTTTGTACGCGTTAATTCTCGCTAGCTAAAGCAATTGCAAGCCTCGTAAGCGAGAAAGGCTACACTAATATAACTATGGCATAACGTACACATGATATTTATTCTGCTAGGGTAGTTTAAAATAAGCTATTGAACAGCAAAGCTTAGAAACCTACCAAGTACGAATAAAAGTCATATGATGTTGAAGCGGGTTAGTAAGCGGTAGTACATAATATCTCGCTTAAAAACCTATTTTTGCTGGGAAATATTTATTGGACCTTACCAAATTTTGGTAAGAGCAAATGCTGACAAAAAGCAGCAGTGTAGCTTTTGCAAGATTTTATTTAGTCTGCTCACTTCGCTCGGTTTTGTATGAAATTTTTAAGCTTCTGTTTATTTGGGAAAAATTATTGAACACTTTCAATCGTCAAATTCTTTGTTGTTTCTTTGCCAATTTAAAAAAATTAATGATTTTATTTTAAAAGGTGCAAATTAACTTATAATTTTTTATTATTATTTAAGATCATAATTTTCCTTCTTGCTGAAGACCATGGAGAGAATAATCGACGACATGGTTAAAGGCAGAATCGCAGGCGACATGCTGAGGTTCAAGCAACACGTCAAGGGTAGATCTGTAGATACAGCATTACATAATGTGGTGCAATTTATAGAAAGGTCTCTTAATGAAAAGATGTACACGCTTGCAGTTTGTATTGACATTGAGGGGGCTTTCAACAACGTGCATACTGATACACTTATCCATTCTCTGGACCAGTTTAATGTCAACCGGGCCATACGCGACTGGATTGATGGCATGCTAAGGAACAGATGGATAAGTGGTGGAACGCACAACATAAAAATAAGAAAAAAGTACATTGTGGGACTCGGCAAGGGGGGATTTTATCACCCTTCTATGGACCACAACGATACATAGCCTTATTAGGACTCTGACCGATGAAAGATTCGAGACAGTCTGCTATGCAGATGACGTCATAATACTTTTGAAGGGAAGGGATCCAAATCAACTGTGCACTGGCACACAATTGGGTTCAACCAAGGGGGCTGAACGTAAACCCGGACAAAACCGAAATTAGCCTATTTACAAGAAGTATTTCTTGTTCGATTGCTCCATATGACGAGCCGTGCTTTCTTGAAAGGATAATAAATATTTCCGATAGGGTAAAGTATCTTGGAGTCATCTTGGATCGGAAATTAAAATGGAAATACCACATAGATGAAAGAGTCAGTAAGGCTCATATATGTTGGTCAATCTGTAAACGGGCCATAGGCATAAGACGGAGGCTAAGTCCAAAGATGACACACTGGCTTTCTAGTAGCGTCATTTGGCAAATTATGACCTATGCTTCTACAGTGTGGTGGAGGTCGATGGAATATAAATGCAACATCAAAACTATACAGAAAGTTCAAAGAACCTGCTGTCTTGGTATAAGTGGGGCTTTCAAAACAACACCAACAAGGGCGATGGAAGCAATATTATCCGTCGGGCCAATCGAAATTCGTATAAAATATGAAGCGGCTCCCACGGCAAAACGATGGGTGAGTGGATCGATCAGGGACACGAAGCGCATCATTAACAAATCGTTATGGCCATAGGCGAGTCTATACCGGAAAATGTGACGTCAGATCGCATACCGGAGAAAAGACTAGAGGCCAATTGCGAAACATTGATTCCTGACTTACATTCCTGGCTGACCGACCCTTTGAACCAGATCCCCGTGGGGCTTCATTGTTACACGGATGGATCAAGGGCGAGGGGAAAAACAGGGCTTGGTATTTATATAGAGAATACCACGGAACTCTTATTTCGTCTGCCGGACTTTTGCACAGTCTTTCAGGTGGAAATTCGGGCAATTACGGAGTGTATTAGGGAGCTCAATGAAATGGGAAGGCCAGCATCTGTGAATATATTCACGGATAGCCAAATGGCCATCACGGCGATCTCAGATGAGCGGATTAAATTACGAACAGTTTGGGATTGCAAAAATGCTATTAACAGTTACTCGTCTCGTGGTGAACTGCGCATCATATGGGTGCCAGGGCATGCGGGAATAGCTGGAAATGAAAGAGCAAACTCACTTGCTGCAAGAGCAAGAGAGTTAAATAACATAAGCTTGGTATGCGCGAAACCTTTCGATGCAGTTAAATCTGAGCTAAAGAACTGGGCACCTAGGGCCCCTTTAACTCTCTGGAATAACGAAACCGTGGGAATCAATGCAAGGTTTCTATGGGGGATCCAGATGAGGAAAAGACAGGGGGACTGATAAGACTTAGCAAGCCCGAATTAAGTAGACTTATGGGAGTCATTACAGGCCACTCTCAACTACTGCCACATCTTAACCGCATGGGAATAGCGGGAGGAGATGAATGTAGAGCATGTGGGGAGGAGAGCGAGACTCTGGAGCACTATTTATGCCAGTGCCCCGCCTTCTCAGAAATACGATCCCGACATCTTGGGAGAGACACCTTACCAGACATAACCCAATTACTGTATCATGGTTAAATTCACGGAGCGCACAACAAGCCTATACTGGCTTAGGTGTATGTTGCAAGACATGGGCAAGCAAACCCCTCCAATCAACCTAACCTAAGATCATAATTTCGGTGGCATGTCATAGTGTCCACGGACATAGTGTCCATGGACATTATGTCGCACGTGAGAGTGACATAGTGTCCATGGACATTATGTCGTCTTGCGATGAGAAAGGTGATTTTTGGATACCGTTATAAATTTAATGTTTCAATGAAGCAATGGTTTTTGGTTTTAGTAAGTAAGTACTCTTCGTTAGTTACAGAAGCCATAATACGGGAAAAAATGGAAAACCTCCAAATAGAAAGTTTTAAATATAAATATGAATTTATAAGTGGATTTCCGAAAAAATTCTAAGCTTTTGCTACTAACGGACGAAAAGCAGCTCTTCCGACAGAAACATATATATGAAGAGTATTGCCGATATGTATGCTATATTAAAAATTGTGGTGCCACAGTTGTGCTAAAAAACAACGGAGTATGTCAACAATTAAGCTTGGAACATAATCACATCCATTTTCCTCCAGAAGATTTAATAAATAAGTTCAAAATGTTAAATAAACTAAAATCTAAGTGCGCAGATAAGGCAGCTGTCAAAAGAAAAGGGGTCCGAGAAATATTTGATGAAGAGTGCATAAAAAGTAGCGGTTTAGCCTCCTCTGTGTCCTTTACAAAAATGAAAAGACAGCTGCAAAGGATTCGAAACAGTGGTATGCCAAAAAATCCGATTTCGCCGCTTGAAATTAAGGAAATATTTGAAAAAACAGATGTTTATGAAGAATATGCAATTTCCAAGCATATGAACAAGCCTTTTTATCGCGATACTATTATAGAGGAAGAGTTTTCGTATTGCGTTTTAATATCACCAACAATTGTGGAAATAATAAAAAAGAAACCTGAAGGTCGTCGTTATCTCACTGACGGTACTTTTAAAACTGTACCATGTTGTGGCTTTAAGCAACTGCTTGTCATTCACTTTTATTGTATGGAGCATGTAATAAGTATTGTATTTCATTCTCGTAATTTTTTAATAGACTTAAATATTTTTGCACATTTACAGACTTTTCCTTTCATTTACATTTTGATGACAAAACGAACAAGAGAAGTATATGAACATATATTTCAATTCATTAATAGCAATTTGTTCCAATTCGAACCTTCAATATTTCATACTGATTATGAAATAGCCCTTCGAAAGGCAATACAATTGGTTTTCCCTACTGCTACATTAAAAGGCTGCTGGTTCCATTATTGCCAAGCGTTGAGACGTCAAAGTTCAAAAATTAAAAAATTTGCAGTTTGCATTAAAACAAACAAAACATGTAGAGATTGGTACCGCAAAGTTTTAAGTTTACCTTTGGTTAATGCCACACAAATTGAAGAAATGTTTTTAAGTTTAAAAAATTAAATCTTTGATTTCCCGAAAACCCAACAAGATTGTTTTCATCGTTTTGCGCAATATTTTGAGAAGCAGTGGATGACGAAGGTGAGCTCAATTTATGATTAAGAAATTATATTAAACTTCTATCGCACTTTAATTAATAATAGTGTTTTCGACTTCTTTAGTGAATCATTTAGAAGAATATGTAAGTATTTAAAAGGAAGTAAGTACTTATGTAAATAATGATAAGCATATTAATATAAATGAAAATTTTCAATACCAAGAAAATATTGTTTTATTATTCGTAATTGAAAACCGAGAAAAAGGAGAAATAAAAATGAAATTTAAAGGGAGATTTAAGAAAAATCGGCGCCGATTCTCTGATTTTGGAGAATCTGATTTTTGGGTCTCAGTCTGTTTGTTTGTTTGTTTTTGGCTTTTAATAACCACGCCAAATATTAAAGATAGTATTTTAACTTTAAAGCAAACAAAAAAAATTTAAAATTTCATTATAAAAATTGAAATTTGTCTGTAGTTCGGTTACTTATGAACCAATTTGGCTGGATTTCAACGGCAGGTACACGAAACAATGTACGACCAGCTTGAGATCACATGACCTTTTGTAGGGCAAGTAGTTTTATCAGAAACTTGATTCAAACAGCTTACATCGCATAATGGACTTTTTTTTAATCGATACTGATCCAAGGTATATACTTTATGGAGTCGGAAATTAAAACTGAGCAAATTGTAAACGGAATGACTATCTTATACTTGTTATGAAGAGTACAAAAATATTAAAAAGTTGAGTTGGTGAACAGTACACATTCTTTAATTTTTGGTTAATTTTTTAAATTTTCATCAAAAATAATGATATTTGCTTCACAGTTTATTTTTCCAGTGTTAGAAAAATGGTTATATTATACAATACCCCTGAACTTGAATACTATTTCATTTAACTGAGCAATGGAATAATATTGGTTCAACATAAGAACCAATATGGATAAATATTAACACATTTGATGAAAAGTGTTCAGAAAACTTTACGGCTTGAAATGCAATCTGTTTATCATGTGATAATAACTATTCCGATGAAAATAACAGTAGTACTAATTTGAAATTCCTATTTTTAATGTTAGAACTTTTTGTTAGAATGTTTGGGCAAAAAAATTGATTGCAGAAAATAATGGATTCTCACTGAATTTGGTTTTGCTTTCTTGGTAAAATGCGAACATAATGTATGTTAAAGATTTGTTTAGTACAATTGTATAGCTTTAGTTAATTGTATAGAAAATTTTGCCTTATAGTGTTTTCACACCTAAATTTAAAATCTGGCTTTAATGGTAAAAACCTTAAAAATATGTTTTTGTATTCACACTACAAAATGGTTTAAAATCTAGTTTTATCTGACAGTTTGTCCAATAAACTTCTTGGTAAAACAAAATATATTTCATATATTTGCTATTAAATATTAATAGCTAAAGGAATTTTTATTATATACACATATTCTTAATATTTCCTCGTATATTTTTGCCTATATTTCACTCTCCTTCAGATTTGCAGGATAATAATATTGAAATTTTGATGCCAATATTCTAAGTATAAAAATATGTATGTATGTATATGTATAATGAAAAGGTTTTTAGCTTACGAAAATACTAGGTAAATTTTGAAGCAAGTTTCTTCAGGTCTACTGAGGAGCTGCTTTTCACAAATGAAATGTCGGCGGCATATACAGACTTACTGAAAATCTAAAAAAACAGAAAATAGCTACAAACTTCTTAGATTTTTTTCAAAATAAATTTCTGTGCAAAATATTACATTTTTGCTCTATTCCACATACAAAATTTATTTGACAAACTGTAAAAAAGTTTTTGTTTTGTGTGATTTTCTTTTTATATTTTGGAAAATATTGCAAAATGCTAATTATTTTCATGTTCGCAGCACTTTATATACTACATCAAACACAATGTCGAATTTCATAGAATCAACTTAAAACCAATTAAAAAAAGAATTGGATACTACAGCACTAACTCATTTATTACGTTTTTTTAATACTTTGCACAAGCTTTTCGATCAATTTGGATTGTGTTGCAAAGCTTAATAGATATTTTTTTAACAATTTGAATAAAAATTTAATATATCAAAGTAGAAAAGGGATCAGCACCTCGCTTTTGTAATTCTGGTAGCGAGAAAGTTTTCGCATAAAAGTATCAGATTAAAAAACAAATTTCGCTAACATTCAATCAGCATTCTAAACTTTGAAATTTTAATATGCACCAAAATGGGAAAAATGCAAGTTCTTGAAAGAGCAGTAAGTTTCTTCTTTTCATATTATCTTGACCATTTTCTTCTTCGAATAGTAATCTACAAATCTTGAGAATAATATTTGATCTTGAGGTCCTTTTTTTATATTAAGAACAAAAAATAGTGTGGGAATATATATACATATATATGAATGTATAATTAAAAAATCCCCTCAGTTTAAAAAAAGCATTTATACAGATATTGGTCATAAAAAGCAAATGTTAATCAACAAAGATTAGCTACTTTTATTTAATATTTCGTTTTCCTTTCTTCAGGAAAATTTTTTTAGTTTTAAAATCAAAAATTTTTTTTATGATACGAAATAAAATAACATGAAAAAGCTTTAACATACATACATACACACATAACAACATTCAACATAAAAGTAAGTTTCTTGATTATTAGTACGTGAGGAATTTCGTGTTAATAGTAAATAGAATAAATTTAAACTTTGTAATATTTTGGAAATAAATCAATTAATCAAGTTTCTTAATATTGAAAAACATTTTATAAAAAGCTTTTAAATATAATATTACATTACAAATATCTAATAAAATGTTAACTTCCTATTTTATTTTTATAAATTAAATACCTATAATGTTGTGCTGAACTATCTTAGTCTTTCCTAAAAATAATTCTATTTCCTTTTGGTATATTAATTCTTTCTTGATGCTAAGTTTTCGACTTTTGTTGTTTAATATTTTAATAGTTCGAGCTATTAACACATTTTTAACGCTTATTAAATTCAATATATATATATATATATATATGTGAAAAGGTTCATTTTTGGGCCTGAATTAATATACATATATACATATATATATATATATATATATATATATATATATATATATATATATATATATATATATATATATATATATATATATATATATATATATATATATACATATATATATATTTACATGTCACTAATGAAGCTGTAAACCGAAAGTTTTAAGTTACAGTGCGATTATAGCACTCACTTGTTCTATACGTACAATCTATTCAAACAGCGGCAACGATAGCGATTCTGTTGCTTCTTATTACGACTCACTATTGGCGAAGTTTGTAGTTTATTTCCCTATACATACATACATACATACATACATACATACATACATACATACATACATACATACATACATACATACATACATACATACATATATGAATGTATGTAAATGGATATTTGTTATACACATTTTAGGACCATTTCACTCAAATTCATGCTGATTTATTTAAGAGTACACATAATCACTCACACAAACACAGTCATAGCTATTGCTTTAAACGTTCATCTTGTAATTGTGCTTTTGCTTTTTTTTCAATAGTTGCCATAAAATTAAACAAAAATTGTTACAACTTACACATTTGGTGGGTTCTTTCATGTACGAACATTAAAACATACCCAAAAAACTATCGCCTAAGCAAAATGTAAATGAATTGTGGCTTATGTTGGCAAGTTTAGAAACATAAGCCTTAAGCTTAGTGCATACTATAGCCAAAAGACGAAACCCTTGTAATTGATTTTTTTAAATTACAATAAGCTTGTAATTGGTTTGAAAAATAATGTAATTTAAATTTAATAAGTATGGATGACGATGGTTTATTGGGTAATAGTCCTTTGCTAGTACACACGAAGTAAAATACGCGAAGTCAAATACACGTAAGTATAAAATAAGCGATGCAACCATAAAAATGTATACAAATGTAAGTATGTATGTATTTGATTTTGGGTGCGGTCCTTGACTTCGTTTACGACGCATGACTCTCGATGTGTTCATATTGTGGATTTTGATTTCCCTTTTTCATTTTCCCGTAAGATTTTCGTATAAAAGATTACTATTTCTACACTGCAAATTGTTCAAATACACACGCACCACTCAATATGTACATAAACGAATCCATTTGCATGAATACATCCTTATTTATGGGTATGTGTATGTATTGATATTTGTATAAAAGCACTTTAGCCCGCACTCACACACTGACGCATATAAAGTATTTGTTTTATCTATATATATATATATATATATATATATATATATATATATATATATATATATATATATATATATATATATATATATATATATATATATATGTATGTATATATACATACAAAGTAAAAAACCTAAAATTGTTTTCGGTATATTTTCACATTGACTAAAATTTTTATTAATGCGTAAATATTCAGAAAATGCTCACTGTGCTTTATTGCACGCGCGTATTCTTTAGAGCGAAATGGAGACCTTCGTCTAAAAAAGTCTGATTAAAAAAAAAGTAAGCAGATTTTGCGAAATGAAAAAGCATTTTAAAATATGATTTTCTTTAAAAAATACTGAAACTTATGGAAAGTCGTACCTCTGGCATCACTCTCGCAGCGGCATACCTTTTATGTGACTTTTCTAATACAGCTTATTTTATATACATAATATATGTACGTAACTATATATACACATTCACATACATTAGGCCCGGTCGATTTCGTTAGACAAAGAATTTTTCGTTAGCTTTTGGAATGAGCAAAAAAAGTTCCACGTCATATCAAAAGAAAAAAAAATAGTAAGAGGGCTACATTCTAGTTTGTTTAGTTCTTTTACTATTGAAACAGCTTCCTGGCATCAAAAACTATAATAAAAAAACGACTAGCTTTCAACACCAAAAATTGTTAAAGAAAATATATAATTTAAAAAACCGGTTCTTTAATTGTTAATAATTTTATCAGGTTTGGTGCTAAAACTGGAGTGACCAACTGAGTACAAGAAAAGTAAAGTTGAAGACTTACTGGATAGGGTACATATCATGGGTGTTTCACGTTTTCAAGCAGCAGCGCACAACCATCCCACCACCTGAGCTCTTCATTACTGACTCTATATTTAATCTTATTGTTCAACTTTTCAATTTATCAGTGTGTTTTTTCGTTGATTGGAAAATATTTTACATTCTCTCAGCAACATCCAATTGATTTACAATTGATTTTTGTGTATCAGTGACAACAACGGTTTAAAACTTTTCGCTGGGCCCATCGATTTTTAAACATTAATTTTAAGTTTAATTAAAAATATTGATCACTTCAGTTTTATTGCAAAACTTCATTCTCAAGTTTGAGAAATTAAAAATCGAACTAAGGCTTGAAAAAATAATTAACAATTGTTAGTTAAGCATAATGCTGAAACAGGTTCATACTGTATCTCGGCTATATATCAATCGATATGTAAGCTCTCGTTGCTCGTCTTTGAGTAACTATATTTTATTATTGCAACGCACAACGTCAACGTCTTGAGAAAACGGATTTCATTATATCTTGGCTATATATGAATGGAAGTCAAAAGTTTTTATAATTACTTTCGAAACCCGATGTCTCCAATTTCTGGACAAATCAAAATTAACATTTAATTTTTTGGCATTATAGAAGCATTTCTTATTATAACATTTATTTTTTGTTTAAGTTCGGTTACACCCTCAACTTCTTGAGAAATTGATTTTCACTAAAACAAAAGTTTTATTTTACTTTGATAGTTCGTAATTTATGATTGCATCCGCTTTTTTGCACTAAAAAGGGGTTAAAGTTCGCGAACAGGCCCAATTTCTGCAGAAATCTGTTTTTGCTATATCTTGGCTATGTATGGACCAATGTATTAAAACACCTATATTTTGGCACCGAAACTTGTTTAAGTTTGCACTTTAGAAATCGGTGTTCCCTATATCTCGTCCATTTTGGGACCAATGTCGAATACATATTTCTATTTTTTGGCTGAAATAGGCTGACTTTATTATAGCATCTACTTTTTGGCTTCAATAAGTATTTCAGGTTATGTACAAACCTTGCTAGTTGACAAATCGGATTCGGTATATCTCGGCAACATTTGGACCAAAGTCAAAAGTTGTAATTTTTTGCCTTATACTGATTATAATTTGGTAGCAAAGCTGGTTTAAGTACTCATACGACACTTACTTCTTGAGAAGACAGCTTCCCTTGTATCCCGGCCATATATAGACCGATTTTGATTTTCTATCTTTGAGCTGGCTTGTTTGTTTCAACTGGCATGTTTTGACTATGTGAAAAATAGTTAATTCAGAAAAAATCATTCTAAACTGTTTATATTTCGTGTGCGCTATTAAAATTCAACAAAATCGATTATTGAATAAGCGAGAGCGCGTAAACTAAGTAATGCTACTTGTACGTAAAAAACAAATCCGTCATCGGACCATAACATCAGCCATATAGCTAAAACGGATATCTGAAGAGGCCGGGCTTGTACGCGAACTGAAACCATTTTTGGCACAGGGGATCTGCTGATTATACTTTTACTCGTAGTTTTGTATGAGAGACCCTATGGAGGCGTAGTACGGGATCAGTGAACGAAAAAACTATTGGACAAATTATTAAGAGGCAAGTTATTGAGATGGGGGATGAGGACTGGCCCTTGGGACTGAGTACTGCCAATAGAGGAGTCAAATGTATGACTAACGATAATAATTTTGTTCGAACGCATTGACAATTGATATTTGATATTTCTATTATTAGTTCAGAAAATGTTACTGCAATCCAAAGAAGTTATTTCTTCTCTTACAAACTTGTTTTCTTTTTTTTTTGATTTAGATGCTCTGAACAATAATAATCGCATTTTGGGCAGGAGAATCTAAAAGAGTTTGAGGATTGAAAGATATTTTTTCAGAAAAATTTTGCAAGTTCTTTATTAATGTTACCGTTTGGTTTAATAAATTTTCGATAGAAGGCACACTGTGTAGGTGTATTTTAAACTGGAAGTATAGCAACAATAAGGACCTACAGGGGCTTTTTATAAAAAGATAATGATACTTTTGTTGACTTTTTTATTTATTTTGTTGACACATTTTCCCTGAAAGAGCAGGTGCAGCCTTAAATTTCAGAGCAAAAAAGATATCCACATACAGTATTTTTCTATTGGGAACGGAATAACTAAAAGCCAAGGGCTCATGGCTCTACAATAGTAAGAAACATACTAATTATCAAACCGACAACAGGCAAATTACGGTTGCCAGGAAAACAGTAAATCAATAGCCTAGTTACTTTCGCCAAAACGACTTTGGAATTTGTGTTATGATTTTACTCGATTTGCTCACAGCTTCGAAAGTATTATTGATTTCTATTAATCAGGTATCGTATTATTCCATTCGTGATCGAATAAACTATCGACAAAAATAACGTGAAACAAAAATAAAACAGCAACAATCATATGGCATACGTGACAGAGTTTATTCAATCGCGAAAGAATTTAGTTAGAAATTACCAAACTAGTCGTATGGATATCTGCAAACTTGCATATTCTACAACTCATTTTAAAACTTTAAATGTTGCAAGAGAATGTATTGCTGATGCCATATATAAATAACAATGATTTTATATGATATAATGGTAATTTGTTTAAAGAATGAAATAAAATAAAACAATATGTTTATGTTCTTGTATATGGCGAACAGGTAAGTCCAAGCTATTCATTCAATTTTTACAATTTGTCGAAAATTTGATTCGAAAACCTGAGTTGGCTAAATTCTCATATCGCCGCATATTGGAATTAGAGGTTGAAAAAATAATATAAATAAAATTACATGCAATGTTCGGTTTCATTAAATTAATAAATTAAACATTGAATTAATGTTATTCAAAAACTGTATTTGAGGAAATTCATTACCAGCGAAGCATTTTCATTATGTTAATAAAAATAGTAAAATGCCTATGTTCCCGAAAAAGTCTTTAGTGTATCTGTATCACAAGGCCTTGAGTAAATGCATTAAAGGAGATGGGATGTGCTCTTGAATTGCAAACAACCTTTTGCATCCGTAAAAACATCGTCTTTTTCAAAAAGGCGTTTCTCTTAAAATATTTGTTATACATAATTTATAACAGTGTTGGAGTATCAAGAACAAAAATAGGTTGAAAAACAAATTTAGGCCGTGAAGATACAAATAGGGATAGAAATAAACATTTTCATTCTTAGTTCAACGTTTTTCTTCTCATGTCTGTAAAAAATACTCTTTTCTGAACTACGACTTTGTCAAAGGGAATATAAGCCCATGTATCATTTGTTTTAATGTTCAATTTCTTCACAGCAGTTTTGTAGATTTAGTTTAATAGATTACGCTAAGAGTATGAAAACAGAACTAGATATACATATGTATAATTAAATTACAAACACGTACACCAAAACTACAGGTATAACACCGATTATTTTTATCTTGTATTACAATATCGATTACATACCCAAACAATAAAAAAATTATGTTTTGAGATTTTATACAAAGACGTTACGTAACAAACAACCACAACTTTGGATTCAGAATAACGTCAACATCATTTCATTATATTTTTGTTAAGTCAATCTTTTATTATTTTACTTTTCAAAAAAACAAAAAAAGCACAGATTTTCACTTTTATCAATGAAAAGCAACAACAGTTTTCTTTCTTTAATTGTAACATTTACAATTTTTTTGTTACATTTTTTACACTTTTAAATTCGTTTTTAATGTTTGATAATTAATAGAAGACCGTTTTTAGTATTTGGAAATTTTTTAAAATCATTATCTATCGGCGGACTCACGTTCTTTCTCCTTAAACTACATATGTATATGCAGAAGCCCATTTTCTGTATTCTAATTTTCTGAGAACAAAGATCTCATAAAAGTATGCGCTTGTTTCGACTCATTTATAAGTATTTTTTTTAAGCTTAAACTGTTATTGCCTTTCTCTAGAGGGGATTTCCTCCCCATTCTTAAACGCTTTGATTTTTAATTTGGTACTTTCGCTGTTTTTTTTTTCTTTTTTGTCTTGTATTATTTGTTTGGTTGTTATGTTATTTCAGGTTATAATATAGAGAATCCGTTGTGACTGTAGGCAAACAAACGTTACTGGAAAATATGACGTCCTCGACGGCGCACAGCCGTAATATTGAAGGGCACCAAGCGCACTAGTTGACGCCTAAACGTCTACTACGAATAACGTTTATTATAGCGAACCCCAATTTTGGCATTTTTAAATGGCGGCACTAACCCTCATACAAAGTTTTCTCACACAATAATGGACCAAGTATGTATATAAACACTCTCAACCAAACTCAAATAAAGCATTGCTATTGATGCTCATAAACAGCATCCTCTTCGTGTAGAACACATAAAAATGTATACGTCCAAAAGTACATATGTAGAAAGGTACTCACATAGAAACAACTGAAAACTGAACTTAAATGATTAGTTTCACTCAAAATTCTGCTTTGGATTTTTAAATCGTTCGTGCACATAGTGACAGCATCTGTACTTTTATGTATTCGTTAGCGAAATAAACCTTCACTCATACTTCTCCACTGGCTCTTGCCTCTCACCAACATATATGCAATTACCGTTTTAAATTAACCAAATAGATATGCACTCATTGTAACACCCAGCAAACATACGACCGATTTGTAAGACATTTCAAGTTAAATTTAAGGGCATAAGTTCCATTAAATATATGGTACAGCAAACGACGCCATATTTCTTGCTGCTCTTTTAACATTTCTCTTCAATAGGGTTTGCCATTTCATGATGGAAAGATATACGAGCCAACAGCGAGTCGAAATTATTAAAATTTACTACCGAAATACAGAGTCAGTGGCCTCAACGTTAAGAGCGCTACGTCCAATTTATGATGAGGCTCTTTGCTGCCTAAATGGCTTCGTCAATAAACATAATATGCGCTATTTACCCGGCAACAATCCACACGTACTCCATGAGTCATCATTGCAACACGAAAAAATTACGGCTTGGTTTTTTTTTCGTTCATTTTTTTATTCATTCATTATCAAAATTACATATCTAGTATACATTTTCAATTAAATACTAAGATTGCGAAGCCACTTGGCTTGTCTGCAGAGGTATTGAATATTAATGTATCAGATTTTCTTGGCGAAACTTTATATTACTCCTATCTAAATATTATTAACTATCTAAAATTGAAATTCAGAAATTCAAATATTTTTACAAAATTGCGTTACATTCATTTCGAATTAAGGAAAAAAAATTTTAATGAGAGTTTTTCTTCTATAAGTGTTTTGAGTGTTTATTATACATATCTAGTGGTATCTTATTTAGGATGGTTGGTATTGAAACTGCCAGGGTATTTTTTCTGTAATTATTTTCATGTTGTCCTATTTTAATTCTCCCTGCGATTTGTAATCTCGTGTTATGTGGGTGACTGATGGGAATTTGAAATCGTCTATCTTCAAAGAATTCGTTGATTAAAGTTGTTTGATATAGACTTTTAACGTTTAGGATATTGAGGTATTTGGGTAGGTTTTGCTGCTCAATGGAGAAGGTGTTGTTGTTTGTGTTGCCCATATGGTTGTTTATGTTGCCGCTTCTGTTGTTCAAGTTTCTGTTGCAAACATTACTGTTGTTTGTTCTGTTGTTGTTTCTATTGTTTGTCATACTGTTGTTTATGTTTATGTTGCTGTCGTTCATATTGTTGTTGCTTGAGTTATTGTTGCTGAAGTTTCTGTTGATTGTGTTGTTGTTCATATTGCTGATGTTTATGTTACTGTTGTTCATGTTTCTGTTGCTTGTGTCGTTGTTGTTACTGCTGTTTACGTTTCTGTTCTGTATATTTCTCTTGTTTGTGATGTTGTTGCTCATAACGCTGTTGTTCCTATAGGTTCTTGTTTCTAAACAATATTTTTAGTATTCTGTTTTGACTGTTCTGTATATCTTTACAATATGTTGATCCATCCCAAGCTGTTATGCCACGTCTGACATACGATTCTGTAAGGCACTGCCTTAGTGCCTCTGAAGTAGCACAGTGGCTTAAGTGGTATATTACAAAAGCCGTTTTTCGTAGTCTTTTTTACAATTCTTGTATTTGTGTTTTCCACTTGAAGTTTTGGTCAATATATATTCCCAAGTATTTGTATGAATTTACCAGTTCTATATATGTATTGCAGTTGTCATTCGATTTCAGTATACATATTGTGAACGTTGTCATGCAAACATTTCGTATTGTGAAATTTGATTTTAATATCAGAGCGCAATATATGTGGTGATTTTATGTGCATGAGTTTGGTCTTATTTGCGTTGATGATAAGACCGTTATCATGACACCATTTCGTAACAATGTCTACCTGATTTTGCATTATGTTTATTGCCTCATTTAGATTTCCATGTGTCACAACAATTGCGGTATCATCAGCGTAGGCACATGTGGTACACTTATGTTTTTCCCTTTTTGAAATCCGAACTGATTGTTATCTATAATATTATATTTGACCAGAAATTCGGTAAGTCTTCTTACAACAATTTCTTCCATAACTTTTTCTATGGCAGGTAAAATTGAAATCGGTCTGTAGTTATTGTAGTCTGATTTTCTTCCATTTTTATATATCGGCCTAACAACAGATACTTTTAATTTTTCTGGTATATTGCTGCTGGATAAACTCATATTTATAATATTCGTGATGGCTGGTGTCAGTAAGCCTGCATTGATTTTGAGATCTTTAGGTCTAATGCCATCATACCCTGGACCTTTCTTATCATTTAGATTACACAAGATATTGTATATTTCTTCTTCGTTCGTTGGATATAAAAATATTGTATTTTGTATCGTAGACGTTGTCGTGTTAATAGTTTTTATGTTGCAGCTGTCAAGTATCTTTTGAACATTATTCTGAAAACTTATGGCGAAATTTTGTGCAATATTTTCTATATTTATATTTTTAAAGTTTTGTAATATATTAATTCAGGTCCAAAAATGAACCTTTTCAAAAAATGTTTGTTGTATTTCTCAGCTGTCTATATGCCGACGACATTTCGTTTGTGCTAATAAACTCATCAGTAGACTTGAAAAATTCTTAAAAGTTTGTTTGAAAGTTGATTAGCACCAACGAAATGTCGTCGGCATATAGACAGCTGAGAAATACAACAAACATTTTTTGAAAAGGTTCATTTTTGGACCTGAATTAATACATTTCAATTGGCTCTTAAAGCAAATAAATAATTAAGTTCATGTTTTGTAATATCGTGTCATCAATGTTGTTACTTTTTTTTCGACAATTTCATTTATTAGTTGCCACGTAGCTCGCACATTATTTCTGTTCTCAATAAACTTCTTTTTAAAACAGTTATTTTTAGCATTATATATATTGGTGCGGTTCATTGGGCCGTACTACTTCCGTGATGATCATCACCGGCACGTTACTGTGAATGGGAATCGCTATCGTTCAATGATAACCGAATATCTTTGGCTCCAATTGGATGGTATTGACTTGGAGTATATGTAGTTCCAACAGGACGGCGTCACAAGCCACACATAATCAATTTATTAAAAACGAAGTTTGGAGAATGTGTATTCGCACGAAATGGTCTAGTCGACTATTGACTCGGTCATGCGATTTGACGCCGTTAGACTATTTCCTGTCAGGCTACTATGCCAACAAGTCAGCGACGATTGATGAACTGCGTACGAATATCAAACGTGAAATTGCAGCATTATCAGCCAATTTATGCTTCAAACCGTCGAAAATTATGCTCAGCGTCTGGACTTCTGCAAGCGTGCCCGTGGTAGGCATACAAAAGAAATCGGGTTTCATACATAATGGCATCAAACGTGCTTTAAAAAAAATAAAGAAGTTTATTGATATTTAAAACCGTTTTTGTTTTATTAAAAAAAAAACTTTTGTAACACTTTTATTGGGAAACCCTGGGATTATCCATTTTGCAGTTTCAAAAATAAACATAAATAAAACGCATATAACATACTTTTTTGTGATATTTCTTTTTTATTATAAAGTTTGAATGTTGACATTATACCACGCGAAGTATTGATTCTTTTGAGGTAATTTTCGATGACTTTTTGACAAATATTCGGCAGTATCCCATTCAAAACTTGACGAATGTTGCTTTTTAAGTTCTTAAGAGTTAAAGGTCTATCTGCATAAACACGGTCTTTTGCGAATGATCACAAAATAGTCAATAGTCAATAGTGTTAAATCACCTAATCTGGTAGCCAGTTGATATCCCAACGACGAGAAATTATACGACCATGAAATGTGTCTTTCAGTAAAGCCATATTGCAAGAGACACCGTCTTGTTGAAACCACATATTCTCCAAGTTGTATTCTTTAATAGCAGGTAAAAAAAATTCGGTTATCATATGACCATAACGCTCTGAATTGACGGTGACAGTAGTTCCATCGTAGTTTTCGTAGAAGTAAGGTCCAATCACACCTTCGAACCAAAAAGCGCACCAAACAGTGACTTTTTCTGTATGTAATGGCTTCTCTTCATTTACTTGAGGATTCTCAGAACCCCAAGTACGACAATTTTCTTTATTAACATTCACACCAAGTGAGAAATGCGCTTCATCGCTGAAGAAAATTTTGTTCGAAAAACCGCCGTTCACCGCCTGTTGTTCGAGCACCCATTCCACGTATCTACGACGTTTTGAATGGTCAGATGGCTTCAGCTGTTGTGTGAGCTGGACTTTATGTGGATGAGGTGTATATCTAAATGCAAAATGCTCAATAATGTGCCGTAAGACAGTCCTACTTCCTGAGAACGACGAGGAATCAACACATTCGGGTCTTCGGACACACTTTCTTTTACAGCAGCGATATTTTCAGCGGAACGAGCGAAACGATGATAAATAATTTTGCCAATTCCTTGCGTAGTTGGACGATTATGTAAACCACAATCTCCTCTTAAGGCATGATATGTGGCTGAGGCAGAATCACCATTTTGGAAGTATGTTTTGATAATTTGCGTTTTGTGACAGTTAATACCTTGTTCATACATGTATTTCTAACTGAGATAATATTCAGTTTATTGACATAATATTTTTTGCGTTCATACAAACAAATATTGAGCTAACTCAATTAGTATCTAACAGCTGAAAAAAAGTTGTTGTTTTTGTTATGGTAGTGAGGAAAAAAGTGGAAAATATTTTCCAATAAGAAAAATGTAAGAAAAACTGTCTTTTATTAAAAAGATTTTAGTGTTGTACAATAAAAATATGGAACTTGTACAAGTAGTGCGTTCATGTTATGACTCCGAAGCGGCAATAATAAAAAGAAAGAGAAATAAAAATTTGGAAATGCTGCAATGTTTTTATTTTTATTGTATTTATTTTTATTTTTTATTATTTTGTTTTGTTTGCTTTTGTTTACATTTATCACGTCATTCATTTCGCATTGTATACTTTTGCTTATTAAACACATCTATTACAGTGTTGTGTTCCATATTTTTCTCAATATTCAAAGCAATATACAGTTTATTGAGCAATAACTTTATTGACTTTTTGTATGGAATATTGAGCTCAATAATGGACTTTATTGCGATTACCTCAATAAAGGCGCATGTATGAACATGGTATAAGAGATACATTTTCGTCAATATTTTCATCATATATATTTATATGTATATATGTACATGTCTTGCGACATACATATGTATGTACATTTAAGCCAGTATACGTTGCACAGTGGTGTAAATAAAAGAAAAAGTGGTAAAAAGTCCGGAACTTTTAAACCACACAACGGATCTCGCTGAAAATTGAAGTAGTCATAGACAAGGAGTTATATTTTTTGCCTCAAGTCTTTTTAGGCCTATAGTTAAAACAGGGGCGGGGCTATGGGGGCTGAAAGTTACCCACCTCGGGTATAAAAAATTTTATGCAGCTTATAACTTTCTTATATCTTGGCCGATTTTAAAGATTTTTACCTTTTTGTATTTTGCTTAGCAAGGCAAAGAAAAAATGTTATGAAACATGTTTTCATATCTCTTACAATTTAAGAGATATTCGCCTTAGAATATTATTTCTTATTATTTTCGACGCAACTTCTTTTGGTTTTTTGCTTATATCTTTTTTATTAAAATCTTGATTTTAATTTGTGGCCCACCGTTATATTCCTTATAAAATTCTAAGTGAGATAAGGTACCGCTTTATTAAAATATCTTGGTCCGATAAGTCATAAAATAGGTCTTAATTCAAAACTTTGAAATTTCACCGAAAAATTTTAATTTTTCACAAAAAAGGTGGCTTCATTATTTTTGAATTCGTAAAAAATTTTGTTCCAGCTTTTATACTTATTTTTACACGTAGCGAAAGATAATCTCTTAAGAGTGTGTAAAAATTTTATTTTGTTTAATTTAAACTAAGTACCCTACAGTAGGCAGTGGTCGAAAATCATAAAATTTTAAAACAATTTTCGGATATGTGGGCGTCTGAAAAGTTTTGCCAAAAGTGAAATGAAATTCCGTGAACGACGTTTTATTACAAAATCAGTTGGTATTATTGCTGCAGAAGCTCGAGACATCCTAGATATAATTAGCGTTGCCAGACTGAGATTATTAAAAAAAAGTCAATTTTTGGAAGGGACAATTTTGAATTGCTAAAAAAATGGATTTATGATTTATATTTCTTTCTGAAATTTATGCTTTTATTTGAAAATTTTGTATTTTAATACGTCTTGAAAAATTATGCATGTATCTTTCATCGTCTTGCAGATATTCAAGTTTCACTTTGATTTTTATGTGCGAAAAACTATCCTTTTATTATTTTTATACCCTTCACATAAATGTGTAAGGGTATATATAAGTTTGTGATTCCGTTTGTAACGCATTGAAATATCCATCTAAGACCCCATAAAGTATATATATTCTGGATCAGCATCAATAGCGATTACGATTGAGCGATGTCCGTCTGTCCGTCTGTCCGTCTGTAGTCGTTGAAATACCGTTTCTGAGAAAACGGTTTGAGATAGAAACCTCATTCTTTCGCTAAAACGTGTGAAACCCCGGTAGTGGGTCTGCTATTGAAATTCAGTAAGATAGGTCCGCGGATAGCCGAGATATATTCAAAAAACCGGGTTTTGAGGGATATTTTGTGTAATTTTTGTATTCAGATTTTTGAAAAAAATTTTTTTCTTAAAAACTAAATCATATCATTTTTAGTGCTCATTAAATCCTAGAAATGAAGGAATTTTTGAAATCGGCCCATATATATCCGAGATATAGCGTCTCCCGATTTTTAAAGAAATCGGCTTTATTAGCCAAATAAGACAACTTTTGGCACCGAAGATCAATCAAGATGGTATATATAGGCTATTTAGAGGCAAAAGTGGAAAATTTTTCCACATCGGCCCATATACACTCGAGATATAGCGCCTCCCGTTTTCTCAAGAAGTCGGCTCTAAAAGCCAAATAAAACAACTTTTGGTATCAAAAATCGATTAGAATGGAACATATAAGGTGTTTAAAAGCAAAATTGGAAAATTTTTGAAATCGGTCCATATATATCTGAGATATAGCGACTCCTGATTTTTTAAGAAATCCGCTCTTTAAGCCAAATAAAGCAATTTTTGGCACTAAAAATCAATCAGAATGGTACATATAGACTATTTAGAGGCAAACGTGGAAAATTTTAGACATCGGCCCATATACACTCGAGATATAGCGCCTCAAGTTTTCTCAAGAAGTCGGCTCTAAAAGCCAAATAAAACAACTTTTGGGACCAAAAATCGATCAGAATGGTACATATAAGGTGTTTAAAAGCAAAATTGGAAAATTTTTGAAATCGGTCTATATATACGTGAGATATAGCGTCTCCCGATTTTTCAAGAAATCGGCTCTATAAGCTAAATAAAACAACTTTTGGCACCAAAAATCAATCAGAATGATACATATAGGTTAGTCAAAACCAAAACTGAAAATCTTTTTGTCATCGGCCCATATATGTTCGAGATATAGCGCCTCCCGATATCTCAAGAAGTCGGGCCTGGAAGCTAAACGAAACAGTTTTTTTGCACTAAATATTTGTCGGAATGGTACATACAGGCTGTTTAGGGGCAAAATTAGAAAATTTTTGGACATCGGCCCATATGCACCCAACTTTTGGTACCAAAAATCAATCATAATGGTACATACATACATATGTATATAATATTATATACATATGTATATAATATTTGCGATCATGTATGAATGTATGTATATATGTATGTATGTATGTATGTATGTATGTATGTATGTATGTATGTATGTATGTATGTATGTATGTATGTATGTAGATACGTTTGTATGCATGTAGGTATGTATGTATCTACATACATATGCATGTATGCATGCAAGTATGTTAGCATAAACAATTTTTTTGCTTTGTTGTAAAAATGTGTATGTATGTACATATGTATACACGAGCTTGAAAATGAAAGTGATATAAAGAATTGTTGAAAAAAGGGTACGCAATGAAATTCTTTTAAACAATTGCGTCTTCAAATTCATTCACACAAAAAATCATTTTGGGTTTCCCTACGTACTTACATATGTACATACACACACATGTGTATGATGATACGCAATAGATCATCAACAGATTCGAATTTTGAATTTCAACAAGGCAGGTCTTGCTGTAAATTTATAAATTTATTAAAATAAAAAAATAAAAAAAATATTTTTTTGACAAAATAATTTCAAAAAATAATATTGAAAGAAAAGAAAAAAACTAGTTTCCGCAAAATAAATTGGTGGAAGAAATATCTGTTTGAGCCGTTGAGAAGATTTTGTTCACAGATAATAGAAGCAGTAAGTTTTTCAAGTTTGCTGCAATGAAGGATGAAGATGACCCTTCCTTGGGTAAAAAGAGGAAGAAGTCAAAGGGTGATAGTGTTCAGGACGCTACTGACCTGGATGAGCTTAGAAGACTAAATGCTGCCTTAATGGAAAAGTTGGAGGATGCTAGTCGAAAAATCGGACTCTTAGCGCATGAAAATGAGACTTTAAAAAAGCGAGTGGATGATTTGGTGAGTTTTAAGGAGGCCAAACTGTCGCAAGATGTTGAGGAATTTGAAGCTCTTGAGGAGATGGAACAGCAGAATGATGTATATGTCCCTTTAGTTAAAGAAGTGACAGGGACAAAAGAAGTCAAAAGAGGGTCAAAGGAGGCGGGGAAGATGCAGGCAACATGCAATCCAACTGGCATTTGGAGGGAAAGTAGTCTTAAGAAGGTTGATAAGGTTAGTAGTAAGTCTATTCCTATTATAAAAACTGAGGATGAAAGAGTGAATGTTAAAGATTTAATTGGGCATATTGAGAGGCATTTAGAACATAAAAATTTTAGTGTGAGGGTATTAAGAAAGGGAGTGTCATATATAAAGGTATGCACCCTCGAAGATTTTGACAAAGTGAGGGTTCTCTTGGACGACTTGAAGGTATCAAGCTATACCTATACCCCTAAGAGCCTTCGGCCATTTTCTATAGTAATTGAGGGGATTCCTGACTCTTTTGACTCGAAGGAGATTGTTGAGTACCTGAATGGTCTTCAAATTAATGTTAAAATATTAGGAATTAACTTTTTGGGGAATGACAAGTGGGTTGTCAGAATTTCTAAGGATTCGGAAGTTGAGAAATTTTTTGCGATTAGATACATTTTGCGTTGCAAAGTGAACATTAGAAAATTTGTGCGTACTGGTGTAACGCAATGTTATAATTGTCAACGGTATGGGCATGTAAGCTCCAATTGCCGCATGCCTTATAGGTGTGTAAAATGTGGTGGTAGTCACGGGCCGGCCGCATGTAGTATTCCGCCAAGGACAGATAATGTTGCTGAGTCGTTTGTGACTGACCCTGTTACTGGCCGGATTACCAAGCGAGTCGGGGTTCCATTGAAGTGCGTTGTGTGTGGTATTGAGGGCCATGCGGCCAATTCCAAGGATTGTCCGCATAGAGTTAAGCTCCTTCAAAGGTTGGAGGAAAGGAAGAATAGTGGGCTCGCAGTGCATCAACGTAAGCAAATGGCGGCTAGTAATAGGGTGAGGCAAGGTTTGTCATACGCTAGTGCTGCGGTAAATGGAGCTTCGTCTAGTGGTGTCGTGCCGATGCCTTTGAGGACAAAAGGAGTTTCAGGACAAGTTAAGGTGGCTGGCAATGAGGTCTCGCTCGAAGTGGCTATGGGGCACTTCGACCAGATTGATAAGGACTGTTTGCGCTTTTTTGGTGGAGGACTTTTAAAATGTTTAGACAAAATTGGGGGATTTGCTGTCAAATATCGTGGACTTGCTAATGATGAGGATAGGTCGCGTGCTTTGCTTGGTATGCTGATGACTTTAGGACATAATGGCTAGGGCACTCAGAACAATTTTTATAAATACGAACTCTATTGTATCACTGCATAGAAGACATTACTTGGACTTATTTTTAAGGCAGCATAGACCGGACGTACTTTTGGTGGCTGAGCATCATCTGAGCAGCCGTCACAAATTGAACATTAAGGGGTACAGAGTTTTTAGAAGTGATCGGCAAAATGGACGGGGGGGTGGTACTGCTGTTTTAGTTAGGGAAGTTTTGCATTCTGAAGAAATGTTTCTTGATACGGGTCAAATTGAGAATACGGCTGTTCGTATCCGAAGATCGAACTTGGTTGATCTTATAGTGATCGCCATGTATTTGAGACCAGCTTTCTCATTTTCCGCAGCAGATTTAGACTCTGTTCTGCCTCTGACAGGCAGTTGCAGCGTGGCTATTGGTTGCGATCTCAATGCAAGGCATCCCTATTGGGGGGATCAGTCTGCGAACACAAGTGGGCGGAATTTGCGTGAGTTTTTGCTCTCTAATCCAGACTTTGAACTTCGACCGACAGATGGGCCGACAAGGCAAATGTCTTATCTTGATTTTTTTTTAACTACTGTTGACATTATTTCTGTGGACTCAAATTTACTTAGGACATTGCATTATGAATCTGACCATAGGGCTGTGGAAATTGTTTTTTCTACGGCTGACTGCTTGACCAGGGAAATCTCTATTAAGTATGACTATGACCGTATGGACAGGCGCAGGTTTACAAACAGACTGACCATGAATCTGGCTACAATTCAATTACCTATTGACAGGAATGTGACTGAGAGGGAAATTGACGAAGTCTTCTGCTCTTTGGATGCAGCCTTTCGGGATGCTATGGATGCTTCGGTGCCTAAAGTATCCGCAGGATGCCGTGGCTTACTGAAGCTTCCAGAGCATATCCTGAACTTTGTTGCTGAAAAGAAGCGACTAAAACGAAGAATTTATAGAAGTCAGGACCCTGAAAGGCGGAACATTTTGAAGGTGGATTTGCGAAACTTGGACAGAATAATACAGGGTGCTATAGCTAAATTTGAGCGGGATCATTGGACAAAATTTTTAGAGGGAATAAGACTAAACAATAGGACGTTTAGGAATGTAAAGGCAGCTGCGGGTCTGAATGTCCGTCCGACTATACAGAATTTAGTAAATGCTGATGGTTCAGTTGTATCGGATGCCCCTGGAATGGCCAGATTATTGTCTGATCACTTTTTCCAGGTTCGTCCGGAGCAGCTGAATCGAACTGATGCATTTGGGGTCAATGTACGGCAGCATGTCTCTACCTTGGACATGACAACACCTTTGACTACTTTTGGGGAAACAGTAATGGCTGACGGTGGAACAACGGACGGGAATACTGACCGCCTTGGGTTTATCAGTCCATCGTCTATTGGTGATGCACTAAAGGTAAGATCAAACAAGAGGTCTTGTGGGGTTGATGGTGTATCTGACTTTATTCTTAGGAAAACAAACATGGTAACTTGGCAACTTCTGGCCATCTTATTTAATCATTGCTACAACATTGGTTATTTTCCAAAGGCGTGGAAGGTAGCCCTTGTTATACCAATTTTAAAGCCAAGGTCAAACTCTCGTGCGGGCGAGAGTTATCGACCAATTTCTTTGCTGCCAGCCCTTGGGAAGCTGTTCGAGTTCTTTCTCCTGGGAAAGATAAATCATGTCATTAATGACGGAAACATTTTGAAAGATTTTCAATTTGGTTTCAGGACTGGACTTTCGACTTCACACGCGCTAATGGTACTGACTGATTACGTTTCCAGGGGATTGAACAGGCGATGTCCCACAATGACTGTCAGTCTTGATTTTGCCAAAGCTTTTGATACTGTCTGGCATGATGGGCTTGTGTACAAGATGATGACTGGGGGCTTTGGTCCGAGTATCTGCCGAATGGTGAACAGTTTTCTAAGGGATCGAATATTTAAGGTTCGTGTTGGTGACGTTCTCTCTGAGGATGGTTCGGTCCTTGCGGGAGTTCCACAGGGATCCTTGTTAGGGCCTGTATTATATAATATTTTTATGTCAGATATACCTCAACCTTCTGAGGATGATCTTCTTTTGGTGTATGCTGATGACGTTCTGATTGCGTCATCGGGCGGTATAGCAAGAGCAGTGAATGACAGGATGAACCAGAACTTGTCTATTTTAGAAGACTTTTTTAAGAAGTGGGGGTTAAATTTGAATATGCAGAAGACAGTGACTATGATATTTAAGGGGAGACGAAAACATATTTATAAAAATTGGAGGGCATATATGCCAGCTTTGCTGATTAACAGGGAGATGATTAGGGTGTCGGACAGAATGAAATACCTTGGTGTCACCTTCCATGAAAATTTTGAGTACTATAGACATATAGACGACATTCTTGACAGGACGAAACGAATATATTCATCGTATCAGGGTGTGTTAAAGCGTAGGTGTGGTCTTGACAAGAAAATTCGACTCTTGGTGTATCGCCAAATCGTGAGACCTGTCATCTCTTACGCCTTCCCAGTCTGGTTTGGAATTTCTTCAGCCCAGATGGAGAGGCTTAGGAGATGGGAAAGGCTAATTTTGGTATCTTGTCTTGGCCTTAGACCCTATTTTGGTACGGATGGGAGACTGCGTAGGCCATCATGTAGGTCCATTTACAACGGTGTTGACTTTGGACGTATTGACGTTTTCATGATCGGAAATTCGATTAAGTTCTTGGAAGGTGCACGATCTTCTGACAACCCATTGGTTCGCCGATGCTTTTCTTTGGCAGCTGGTTTGGAGACTGTTCGGGTTAGGAACTATTTCTCGCCCGTAGATCTCTTGGATCTTAGAGATGGTGGTCTGATCTTCGACGGTGCAGACCTTTTGTTTTATCATAGGCGGATTAGGACATTGGATATATCCAATACAGTGTATAATACTGCGCAGTAGTACTGTGCGGCTTGTTGTTTTGTGTTCTTTTTTATTTATTATTATTATTATTTTTTTTTTTTTATTTTATTATTTATTATTATTTATTTTTTTTTTTGTTGTAAATATTGTTGTGTTAGTTTTAAGTTTTAGTGTGTAATTATTTTAAGGTTTTAGTTTTTAAATTTAGCTTTAAAGGCCTCCCTTTTTTACTTCCTTTTTTTTGGGATATTATTAAATTTCAATAAAAGACCTTTTTTTAAGAGATGTATAAATTAAATATACTTTGTTAACTAAGTTTGTTTGTAATCCTTGATAAGTATTAGTACGTAAGGAATTTTGTGTTAATAGTAAATAGAATAAATTTAAACTAACTTTGTAATATTTTGGAAATAAATCAAATCAAAAAAAAAAAAAAAAAATAGATCATCAACAACGTGCACAAGAAAAAAATAATTTTGTAAAAGCAAGCAATGTAAATATGTATGTATGTATATAATATAATCAGAATATATAATCAGGAATATGTATGTATATAATCATTGTTTTATGGAACACACTGAAAATATTCAATAATAAAGAATTTATTTTAGAGTTTTCTATTATAGATACATACATACATACGTATGCATGTACCCACATACGTAAGTAAATTGAGAAGCAAATCACACTTAATGGCAATGTTTAGCATTATAATTCAAAAATAATGCAATTATATGCAATTTTTTGTTAAATAAATTTTACTATAAAGTTAACTGATAAATAATTAAGAAATACATTTTGCTTTTCTTTATTTCATTGATATTGTTACGTTTTAACCTTTTCAAAACGTTTTCCGTAGATTCTTTAATTGTAATGAAGTTACAACACTCACGTGTTCAGTTTACAATAACCAACAGTTCAACACTTTATTTATTTGAACACACTATACTTGTAAACACTTTACTAAAAGAACAACACTTTCACTTATTCACTTTTTCTTACTTAAGACACTTTACACGTTAGCGCAGCTACAAATCGACTGACTTTTCAGCGTTAAGCTTCGCTGCTTTTATACCTCCAATGATCATTACTAGAACATTCTAGACGTTTACAGAAGCTAATCACGCCACATCGTGTGTGATGTGCGATGACTCATCATGAACAAAAGATATACACACACACCGACATACATGCGATGTGCGATAACTCATCATGAACAAGAGATATACACACATACCGACATACATACACGCGGCAGCAAAACTCAAGCATCTGAGTCGCGCACATACATGCACACACGAATATTGTATCGTGCGGTGGTGGTTTCTTTTATTTCGCTGTTGTGCTTATTTATCCACACATGTGTGTCAGTATGTGCACACTCGCTGTGCTGCCGTTTTGTTTATCAACAAGCTTCTATGTATGCAGGTGTGTATATACCTCCTGTGTTCATTTACAAATAATAACAAGACAATATACGCACATATAAAATAACGATGATTTAGTGCGTTCTAGAACAATCACAATCGGTCCGTTCACGACCAAATTTGTAACACTGCCGCCCGCTCAAGCCTGTTCGTCCCGAACAGGCCCAGAACCACTACTTCCGTACCCTGCGAGTCGTTCTAAGTGTACAACCTTCATTTTGGATCGATGGCTGTTATGCTTCTGTTTAATGTATACAACGTCGTTCAACCTCTTAATCACCTTATACGGTCCATCCCAATGCGTTTGTAATTTGGGAGACAGTCCTTTCTTCCTTTGTGGGTTATATAGTAGAACCAGTTGTCCCTCGTGGAATCCGTCGGAATTTGCAGCTCGATCGTATCTGGCTTTCATTTTATCGCTGACTACTCGAATTCTGTTGCGTACAAATTCTAGCAGCTCGTGCAAGTCACTTTTCTCCTGCGAAGAATTCTCCGTATCCTCATTCTTCGGTACAGGTTTTGTGCCAAATTCCAAATCGCCAGGCAATCTGAGTTCTGTTCCAAAAACAATTTTTGCTGGTGTTCTAGACGTTGAGTCATGCACAGCGGACCTGTATGCCAACAAAAATTTTTGAATGTGGTCATCCCAGTCTCTCTGATGGTCGCTCACTACTTTCCTCAGGTATTCCTCCAGTGTGCGGTTAAATCTTTCAACCATACCGTCAGATTGCGGGTGAAGCGGTGTTGTCCTGGTTTTTCTTATTCCATAGAGCTCGCACATTTCCTTAAAAATTGCAGACTCAAAGTTTCTGCCTTGATCGGAATGCAACTCCATTGGAACACCATATCTGCACACCCAATTATAGATGAAAGCATTTACCACAGTTTGAGCCTCCTGGTTTGGTATGGGGTATACTTCTGGCCATTTGCTGAAATAGTCCATTACCACAAGGACATAACGATTACCGGCAGTACTGACTGGAAAAGGACCTGCTACATCCATAGCTATTCGCTCAAAGGGCGCACCCGAATTGTACTGCTGCAGGTGTGCTCGAGTTCTCCGTGCTGGACCCTTCGCCGCTATACATTCCTTACAGTTCGCAATCCAGTCGGCTACTGATTGTTGCGCTCCAACCCAGTAAAAACGCTGCTTCACCTTTTCCAGTGTTTTATTAACTCCAAGGTGACCACCACTGGGACCATTGTGGAACTCTCGCAAAACTTCCGGTATCTTCGATGATGGTACAACTATTAAGTTAGAAGTAGTTTTGCCATCCGCACTTTCCCATATACGGTATAAGCATCCGTCTACTAGCTGCAAGCTGCCCCATTGCGCCCAATAAGCTTTAGCGAGGGGACTCTCAGCCGCAATTTCATTGTGTGCAGGCCTGCTATCACTCTGTTTAGCAGCTATTATTTTTCCGAGCACCGGGTCATTTTCCTGCGCTGTTGGCCAGTCTTCGTAAGAGTCTATCTGCGTTAGCCGAACATCAATGACGCACTCTTTCTGCTCGTTTCCCCATTGGTATGATCGTGACTTCTTGGTCAGCTGTTGTTGGCCTGCCCTTTTGCTCGGCCTCTGTCGAGATACGGATCTAGTACGCCTCCTGGGAGCTTTACAGTTGCGCTGAAAGTGGCCTGTCTTTCCGCAGTTAAAACACTTAGCTCGGCCTTTGTTCGAAATTTCGGCCAACGCTTGCAACACTGCCTCTTTAATCGTACTGGCCAAGCCATCTCCTGGCTCATGAACTACCTCTAGCTCCCGTATTTTGTGGACCTGTGGCCTTGAAATTAGTCTGGCTGTCTCCTGGGCCAACGCAAATGAGACGGTTTCGGCGAATGAAGGCTTTTGTGTTGCGCATACAGCAAGCTTAATGTCAGGATCTCGAATTCCGTTCACAAATGCCTCCGTCTTGAAATGGTCCAAAAACGAGTAGCTCTCTCCAGGATAGCTAAGCTGCACCAGACGCTCAATCTCCATTGCGTAATCCTGAAGAGTCTCATTGCCTCTCTGCACTCTGCCTCTCAGCTCCATCCTGTGGATTTCTTTTTTGTGTTCTCCACCATACTTTCGTTGCAGAGCTGCCATGATGACTTCATAATTGTCTCTAGATGAAGCGGGCACAGTTTCCAGGACATGTGCAGTGACACCCTTCAACGCCAAAATTAACTCAATGCATTTCTCATCCTCGCTCCATGCATTCTTATTGGCCACAGTTTCAAACTGAAACTGGAAAATGTTAAAAGGTGTGCTGCCATCAAAGGTGGGCGCTTTCACTCTGCTCACAGATTCAGGAATAGCTCGAACTGGCACTTCCTGCAGTTGAAGGCCATTGATTCTAGCTTCCAGGCTATGAAGCTTTTGATCGACATCATTTTCTAGGGCAGTAAATTTTTCACCCACTTCGTGAACATTTCGTTCCAAGCCACACAATTTTTCCTCCATGGCATTTATTCTCAGATTCATGGCCTCAGAAATTTCCATTAACTTCTCGCTGTTGGCTTTCAGCATTGCATTTGTTGCAACTGACGCCTCTTTGATAGACTTGGAGTTTTCCTGCATGATGGATTTGGAGTTTTCCTCCATTTTCTGCATCATCAATGCATTTGTTGCCTTGGACGCCTCTTTGATAGACTGCATCATGGCAGCAAACATCGAATTCAAGTCCATGCCACTCGTACCTGCTCGTGTACTCATCTCCAGTTCTTCTTTTTCTTCGAAGTCATGAGTATTGATGTCCAGGCCTAGCCGATGAAACTCCTCCATTAGCCTCTTCTGCAGCTCCACTTTGTTACCAGTTGTGGGCAGATCCAATTTGCACAACTCCTTTTTCAGTTGTTCCACTTTAAGCTCGTCGAACTTCATTTTACAATTTCACTTCTGACACCAATTGTTACGTTTTAACCTTTTCAAAACGTTTTCCGTAGATTCTTTAATTGTAATGAAGTTACAACACTCACGTGTTCAGTTTACAATAACCAACAGTTCAACACTTTATTTATTTGAACACACTATACTTGTAAACACTTTACTAAAAGAACAACACTTTCACTTATTGACTTTTTCTTACTTAAGACACTTTACACGTTAGCGCAGCTACAAATCGACTGACTTTTCAGCGTTAAGCTTCGCTGCTTTTATACCTCCAATGATCATTACTAGAACATTCTAGACGTTTACAGAAGCTAATCACGCCACATCGTGTGTGATGTGCGATGACTCATCATGAACAAAAGATATACACACACACCGACATACATGCGATGTGCGATGACTCATCATGAACAAGAGATATACACACATACCGACATACATACACGCGGCAGCAAAACTCAAGCATCTGAGTCGCGCACATACATGCACACACGAATATTGTATCGTGCGGTGGTGGTTTCTTTTATTTCGCTGTTGTGCTTATTTATCCACACATGTGTGTCAGTATGTGCACACTCGCTGTGCTGCCGTTTTGTTTATCAACAAGCTTCTATGTATGCAGGTGTGTATATACCTCCTGTGTTCATTTACAAATAATAACAAGACAATATACGCACATATAAAATAACGATGATTTAGTGCGTTCTAGAACAATCACAATCGGTCCGTTCACGACCAAATTTGTAACAATATTAAAAAGAATTGGTGTCACCCAGTGGTTGAACTTGAGCATATTAGGAATTATTTAAATAAAAGTTTTGCAGCCTGTGTTAAATCCCGGTAGTGGATCTGATATTGAAATTCAGAAAAAATCGGCCCATTTAAAAGCCAAATAAAACAACTTTTCGCACCAAAAATCAATCGAAATGTATGTACCATTGCGAAGGGTATTTAAGATTCGGCCCAGCCGAATATAGCACTCTTACTTGTTTTCATTGTTTTCACGAATTTGACTTAAAAACATAAATAAAGTATAAATTTTTGCATATATTTGAAAAGAAGACACAAATTCCTTTCCAACGATATATAACATGTATACCTTTTTTAAATATTTGCACATTCGGGAACCACTAGAATACTACGCAACCAATACAAAGTAAACAAGTTTGGCGTTTTGAGAGACAGCCAGACATACGAATTAAATGCACTTAGTTCGGTTATAATCAAAAGGCCAAAAAATTCTTGATAATGCATTTAAATACCTGAAATTCTACTTTCAAAAAGAAAACGATAACATAATAAAAGGTTCCAAAATCGAAAGGAAAAGTGATCATAAAAATAACAGATTTCTTTGAAATCTACACAAATAACGCGTATAATAAATGGAAGCATACCTTCTATTGAAACAATTCGGCAAGACGGTGATAAGCGAAGCATTAAAAGCAAAAGCAGGCACATAAATCGGGCCAAAGCAGTGACAAAACAAGCAGAGGGTTCACCCCTCACAAAGGAAAATTTTGGCGGTACGTATAAAATGTCTATGCCAGAAGACAAATGCAGTAGTAATATTAAAAACGCTGAGCACTTCATATCGAAAAAGAAGCAAAAAGAAGAGATGGTACTTGCTTACTTTGGAGATCAAATAAACGATTCCTTTAAATGGACTTTGATGAAATCGCAGCAAAAAGAAGCGCTAAAAGTTGTGGACGTACTACCAACTGCATCTCCAAAGAGATTAAGATATATAAATGGGGATGTGATGGATCATCTAGCTTTTCTGAGTATAAGCAAATAAGCGATTCCAATGCAGACTTTTCCACGGTTCTAATGGCAACGTTAGTGCCATTACGGGTGCGGCTCTATAACCAAATGCTCACATCGAGTAAAAATTCATATCGTGATCTGTGGAAAAACAACACGCCAGGGTCTAAGTTTCAATGCCGGCCAATACGTTTTAGGTATATCAAAGAAAACAAACAAATAACTCAAATGCTTGTTAATGATTTCAACCGCGAAATTTCCAACATGGCTTCCATTGATGTTTGCATATCTGGAAGAACGATTACTGTTTCTTTTAAACCTTATCTAACCATGATATATGGAAAAGTCGCAAAGGCAATTACCGATACGAAATCAAACATGAATTGTAACGTATGTGGAAAGAAGAGTATTGATTTAAATGATATTGATAGAAAAGTCCCATACAATGACGATTCTCTTCAGCTTGGAATATCGCCTCTTCATGCCCGTAAAGTAATACTAGCTGTCATAAATAGTAAAAAAGTAATAAACACCGAAAAATTCGAAAAATATGCAAACGAAATACTGACCTTAATTAATAATCTGTATTCGTGGAGACCATTAACACCAACCGTACACAAAGCTCTAACACATACAACAGAAATAATGGCGAACAATATTCTTCCCTTAGGGGAATTAACAGAGGAAGCTCAGGAAGCTAGAAAGAGAGATATTAAGCAGTATAGAATTTTTAAAACACGAAAGTGTTCAAAAACTGCTCAAAATAATGACCATAAAATGGTTACCAAAAATAACAATGGAAATAGAAAAGGATGATCCCGAAGGAATTGAAATTAAAACTCTTTTAAGTTATGACGCTTCCGATTATTTTAAAGAAAATTTGTATATTAAGTAGACAACACTGTTAGTATATTTTATGCTTTAATCAATAAATGAGAAATAATTTGTAAGATTTAAAGCTCAAACATTACTTAATTAAAATAAAGTCAGCAAATCCTTTTAGTTTGCATTTTATATTTCTCCTATATTTATAAATTTTTTTTTTGATGTGTTCGCTGGTTTAATTGAGATCCTTTTTAATTGAGATCCATATGCTTTACGCCGTCCTGCATTCGGGCAACCCGCTTCTGCGAGTGATCCATTATTTGCTTGTTTTCTCTCTGCTTTGCCCCGCTGTATACAGATTAAAAGCTTTTGCGCCCAATCAACTGCTTTTCATTGTCTTATCGAACAGTTGAATAAGCAGGTATGCATATGGTTATATTGTTGTGGACAAAGAAATCTGTTATTTTTATGATCGCTTTTCCTTTCGATTTTGGAACCTTTTATTATGTTATCGTTTTCTTTTTGAAAGTAGAATTTCAGGTATTTAAATGCATTATCAAGAATTTTTTGGCCTTTTGATTATAACCGAACTAAGTGCATTTAATTCGTATGTCTGGCTGTCTCTCAAAACGCCAAACTTGTTTACTTTGTATTGGTTGCGTAGTATTCTAGTGGTTCCCGAATGTGCAAATATTTAAAAAAGGTATACATGTTATATATTGTTGGAAAGGAATTTGTGTCTTCTTTTCAAATATATGCAAAAATTTATAGTTTATTTATGTTTTTAAGTCACATTCGTGAAAACAATGAAAAAAATAATAAAAGGATAGTTTTTCGCACATAAAAATCAAAGTGAAACTTGAATATCTGCAGACGATGAAAGATACATGCATAATTTTTCAAAACGTATTAAAATACAAAATTTTCAAATAAAAGCATAAATTTCAGAAAGAAATATAAATCATAAATCCATTTTTTTAGCAATTCAAAATTGTCCCTTCCAAAAATTGACTTTTTTTAATAATCTCAGTCTGGCAACGCTAATTATATCTAGGATGTCTCGAGCTTCTGCAGCAATAATACCAACTGATTTTGTAATAAAACGTCGTTCACGGGATTTCATTTCACTTTTGGCAAAACTTTTCAGACGCCCACATATCCGAAAATTGTTTTAAAAATTGATGATTTTCGACCACTGCCTACTTAGTTTAAATTAAACAAAATAAAATTTTTACACACTCTTAAGAGATTATCTTTCGCTACGTGTAAAAATAAGTATAAAAGCTGGAACAAAATTTTTTACGAATTCAAAAGTAATGAAGCCACCTTTTTTGTGAAAAATTAAAATTTTTCGGTGAAATTTCAAAGTTTTGAATTAAGACCTATTTTATGACTTATCGGACCAAGATATTTTAATAAGGCGGTACCTTATCTCACTTTAAATTTTATAAGGAATATAACGGTGGACCACAAATTAAAATCAAGATTTTAACAAAAAAGATATAAGCAAAAAACCAAAAGAAGTTGCGGCGAAAATAATATTCTAAGGCGAATATCTCTTAAACTGTAAGAGATATGAAAACATGTTTCATAACATTTTTTCTTTGCCTTGCTAAGCAAAATACAAAAAGGTAAAAATCTTTAAAATCGGCCAAGATATAAGAAAGTTATAAGCTGCATAAAATTTTTTATACCCGAGGTGGGTAACTTTCAGCCCCCATAGCCCCGCCCCTGTTTTAACTATAGGCCTAAAAAGACTTGAGGCAAAAAATATAACTCCTTGTCTATGACTACTTAAATTTTCAGCGAGATCCGTTGTGTGGTTTAAAAGTTCCGGACTTTTTACCACTTTTTCTTTTATTTACACCACTGTGCGACATAATAATATACATATGTATGTATTTCATCTAAATGATACAACATATGAAGAAGTACACGATATTATATTAAAGATAAAACCAAATAAAAGCGCTGGATATGATAATGTATTACCCAAAATTATATTAAGCAATAAGAATGAGTTTGCTACTATTTTGGTAACTATTTTTAATAATATGGTGAATATGGGCATTTATCCTGATGTTCTAAAAATTCATAAGGTAATACCGATTCCCAAAGGAATCAACAGTTGTACGTTCGATATGTATAGACCAATCGCTATTTTATCTAGTATTGATAATGTGTTCGAAATGATTTTGCACAATCAAATTTCCACTTTTATGAAAACAAATAATTTACTAAATGATTTTCAATATTTATTTCGAGAAGCGTGTGGTACAGAGGAAGCTGCTGTAAATGTTGTTAATTTTATCTGTAAAGGTCTAGATGATGGACATTGTGGAGTGGCAGGTGTATTCTATGATTTTACAAAGGCATTTGATTTAATCGATCATGACATCTTGTTACGAAAACTTATGTGCTATGGTATATGTGGAAAAGAATTATCTCTATTGCGAAATTATTTGAGTAACCGCAAGCAATTTGTCCAGATTAGTGATTGTGAAAGTTCATTTCGTGAAGTTGAACATGGTGTGCCGCAAGGCAGCGTACTTGGGCCTTTACTGTTTACTATTTATCTTAATGACTTGAAAAATCTTGAGCTTAGTGGTAAAATGTTTATATATGCAGATGACATTAGTTTATTTTACCCTTACAAGCATGAAACAGTAGCCAAAGTATATATAGAACGAGATGCGGCATTAATATCAGAGTTCACGAGAATAAATAAACTTTTCTTAAATGCTAACAAAACTCGACTGATGAGATTTAATGATGATGCAAACTTTGGATGCAAGGATGATACAAAATTTAGTGTTTTTGTCGATGGAAAAGAAATCATGGAAGTCAGTTCTGTCAAGTACTGAGGTATACAATTGCAAAGCAATCTTGCTTGGAGTCAACATATCCAGAAACTTAGGATAAAAACAGCCGAAGGTGTTGGCTTCTTATACAAATTTAAGAATAAATTTGATGAAAAAACAAAACTATTAATTTATAATGCACTAGTTCAAAGCCACTTTAATTATTTAGCTATTTTGTATGGACATAAGAAAAGTTCAGAGTTAAAAAGGTTGCAACGTATGCAGAACAAAGCTGTAAAGGTGGTCGCTAATCTTCCCATCGCACATTCAACTTTAGCTTTATATACCGACGTTTTTCCAGTTGTATTACCTATTAATGGCATTTACAAAATGCAATTACTTATGTATGTTTTTAAGTGTTTAAACAACATTGGTCACCATACTATACATTTTATGAGTTATCAGCATTCACTCAATACAAGGAACAATATGAATTTAGCAGTAGCATGGTGAGGGCTTGAAACAACAAAGCAACGTATCGAGTACATGGGTAGTCATGAATATAATGGTTTACCGTCAAGCTTGAAGAATGTAAATAGCATTTCTTTATTTAAAACTAATTTAAAGAATTTTGTACACCAGAACATAGAGGAACTTTTAATGTGATTATAGTCATCTTAATGTAAAATATTATTATTAATGTAATAATATTAATATTATTTTTCTTTTTTTTTATGTTATTTTTATTATTTACCTAGTTATGCTTAACTAGAATATATTTTTTAAGCCATTATGTAATATATTATTGCCAACTCGCCTCTATAATGCCTCCATGGCGCAGGCTCACATACATTGTATTTTAACTGTAATTTCTTTCATTTTTTGAAAATAAATGAATTAATAATATTAAAAAAAAAAAATTAATAGTGTTGCAAAAAACTTATAACTTTGTAATTAACGGTACGAAATGTTAGGAAGTGTTTTAATTTAACACAAACTTTCACGCTACTAAGCACAATGATTATTGATTACTCAAACTCCGTCAAGTCATTTTATAGAACCACATTTTTGCACATCTATTTTATTTCCTCCGTATCATCGTTCTTTTGATCTGAAAACGCGGCAATGGAAACTTATTCAGTGGCGACTATTCAGAAAATTAAATTTTTTTTGCTAAAGTCAAATACGTAATTTTGCAGAAACTTGACAACCTTAAACTTAAAATAATTAAGTTTCTCTTCTGCCAAATTACTAGTTTTATTGAATAAACAAGCCAGAATAACTGCAAAAGCTCCATAAAAGGAGTCAAAACGTTGCAATTAATAATTGCCGTGGTAATTGCCAATGAGAGGAAGGCCTCTATAATTCCAACGAAGCGATCGGACTCCCACTTGATCCACCAGTTTTCGTATATGACAGATTCTGTGGAACTTCAGTTGCAGAAAGAGGAAAGAAAAGGGATGCTTCTAAAACAATATGAGTGCCGAGTCATCAAGGCGTTTGATTTAAATAATCAAAGGGAGGGAAAATGCACTCCTGGTCAAAACACCCGACCATAATTCGTTTTCGATAAACAAAGAAGATTTTCTATAAAACAACAATTTAATTTCCCCATAGCTCAAAGGTAAATTGTATATATGGCATCAAGATTTTTTTATGCTGAGCGTTCCGTGTTAGAATTACTAAAACCCACACCTTACCCGATAGAGCCAGCCGATGTACAATCTAAAATGCGGCCTAGTTTTTCTAACACAGTGACGGAAGGAGCTTAGAGCTCCTATAGCCCGCGCGTAACAATAGTTCCATAATTTTAAAACATTCTTCTACTAAATATAGGCTGGTTTTCATTTCAGGTCACATAGACATTTTTTTCATAAAAAAAAACGGGCGAAAAATTAAGAGAAGTTAAAAACTATATTCTGAACGCAAGCACAACAAGAACCAGGTTACCTTCTTTTCTTGTTATTATATTTATTTGCAATCTATTTTACAAGTTAAAATAATGAGCAAATTTCATAAATTTAAATATAACATATGTATATTGAGTTTCAATTAAACTAAAAAAAAACCGAATGTAAACAATAACTCATATGTTTAGCGTTGAAATACAATAAGTGTCATAGACTTAAGGTGCGTTCAGATTGGTGAAATATTTGAATAAAATATTTGTTCTGATATTTGCTTCAAACTCTATCAAACAAAAATATATTTTGTTTTATGTTCAAACTACGAACAAATATTTGATCAATTTTATTTCTTGAAACACTAGGAAAATAGTGTCAAATAAAATAATAAAAAATATATTTTCCATGTGTTCAAACTGAAATAAATATTTGCATAAAATAAATATTTAAAGAAAGTGTCAAAAGCTGTAATTTTATTTTAGTTAAAATAAATTATGAACAGCGAAGATAATTTATTTTTGTTGTGCTGTGGAGCAGCATCCCTTGTTGTGTTGGAGGAGGATGCGAAGAAAAAACGAGGAGTATACATGCGTATACATACATACATATGTATGTATGTGTATACATACTTACATATCTGGGTGTTTATGTATGTATATATATGTATATATACACATATACATGCATATGTATGTATGTATATACATACTTACATAACTGGATGTTTATGTATGTATATATATGTATGTATACACATATACATGCGTATGTATATGTATATACGTGTATATATATATATGTATGTATATATGTATATGTATATATATGTGTATATATATGAAATATATATACATATATCTATATATGTGTATATATGTATATATATATATATATATATATATATATATGTATGTATATATGTATATGTGTATGTGTGTATATATATATACATATGTGTATATATATATATATATATATATATATATATATATATATATATATGTGTATGTATGTATGTATATATATATATATATATATATATATATATATATATATATATATATATATATATATATATATATATATATATATATATATGTATGTATATATATGTATATATGTGTATATGTGTATATATATATATATATATATATATATATATATATATATGTATATATATATATGTGTGTATATGTATATATATGTGTATATGTATGTATGGATGTACATATATACGTATATATTTAAACATTTTGCAACATAACTAAAAAGCTAATATCTAAAATTTTACATCAATGCACGTTCAGCTGTTATTTATCACTGTTTGCTCTTACAGTTTTTATTGTAAGAGCAAATAAATATTTGCCCAAAAAAGGTAAAATATTTGATCTCTTGTGTTCAGATTGTGTTCACAATGAACAAATATTTCTTTGCTGGCAAATAATTTTATTTGTTCAAACTCAGCTGTTATTTTATTTGAACCCTGAAATTATTTGGTGTTCAGACTACGGTAATGAAATATTTGATGTTTGCACTCAAATATTTCACCAATCTGAACGCACCTTTACAATTATTCTATTTTCTATAAGGCAAATCAAATACATGTAACCGTTTTAGTCTTTGGATTTCTTCGCTATCATCTAAAAGATTTTTTGCTAACACATTGGAATGATTATTTATTATATTTAGGTATCTTTTACTGAAATTATTAATCTCATTTTTGACAGTTAGCATTCCAAGATCTTTGTGTATGTTTTTCTTTTGATAAGCCAGGGAGAATTTGTTAAAAATCGGAGTGTTTTTGACCGGTACTTTCGTAATACTTCAACGTTTGAGTTACTTGCAGTTCCCCATAGTTGGATTCCATATATCCATATCGGTTTAAGAACTGTTTTATACAGCAAAATCTTGTTTTCTAAGCTTAAACTTGATTTTGGGCTTAATAACCAGTACATTCGCTTTGTTTTTATATTAAGTTGCTCGCGTTTCATTTTAAGATGCTGTTTCCAAGTGTCACATACGGCAACCCCGTAAACAACTTCGCAGTTAGTACGCAACCGTGGACGACCAACGACGTAATATTTAACAAGAGTGAATTCTTTTTATTTTTGTTTTGTTTTTAATAAATATATATGTAATTGAATTATATAGAAAAAACGTGTTTTTTTCGACCGTCCTTGACACAAGTAAGTCTTCGACCAAGATGAAGGCCTAAATATATTAGAGTATTGCTGCTTGGTGTAATTATACCATTGAAATATACTGGGGAACAATAATTTTTTCTTAAGGTGAACGTAACGTGGACAGACTTTGCACTATTAACTTTAATGTTCCATTGTTGACGAAAATCTTGAAGAAGGGTCAATTGGTTTTGCAGCAACTCAGAAGGTATAACTGGCGATGCATCTGAAGCTAGGATTGCAGTGTCATCTGCATACGTAGCAGCTAGGATATTTTCAATTGTCTGTATATCTGCTGTAAAAATAGTATATAATACGGATTCGCAAAAATTTTTGAAAAACTGGATAACAAACTGATCGGCCTATATGATTCAGCACTATTTTCATGTTTGCTGGGTTTTAATATCATTATTATTTCAACATACATATTTCCATGGAAAATGGTGTTGCCTTAATATCGAATTATATGCTATATAATTCATTTTTCGTTATTTTCCTTTTTTATCGTAACCATTTGTTTTGGTATTCCTCAACTTATTGATTGCGTTTTGGACTTCATCTGGGAATAATGGCTTTATCGGCCTCTTCATTTGACAAGGAACATCTAAAAAGTTTTCAATATCAACAAGGGGATTATTTAACTAGGGTATTATTTAAGTCGAAGGGGTTAACTGTTGTTTCTAAGTGTACCCCAAATGCGTTGGCTTTGTTCGTATCTGATCTACACCATTCACCGCTTATATTCCTAGTTGGAATATTTCGTTTTATTAAACATTTTAAATATGTAGTTGCGTTCCACAGTCATGTTCACTATCGTTAGTAACAGCATCCAAATTTTTCAAATAATTGCTTAACAATTCGTTTTTATAATCTTTTACACGTTTTTTAGTTGTTGTGATGCTCTGTTAAAATTTGTTTTGTCTAATACACTTCTAGTACTTTGGTATATTCTTCTTAGTCTTCTTCTGTTAGCAATAACCTGTCTTATCTCGGCAGATAATTACAAATTATAACCATTTATTTGGCGTTGCTGCGGAGTTGTTATAAACCTAGCTTCATGAACCAGATTGGTGAATGCTGCAATAGTATATTCTAGGTGATATCCACCTTTTATTTGTAATTTAAGATTAGTGTATTTTTCTATCCAAGATTCAAACTGTTGGAAATCCCTTCTTGAAGTTAATACTATAAAATGTTTTGCTATAGTATGAACAACTGCGTTTAGTGTTAAAATTACGGGGCTGTGATCAGAGTTCAAATCTGCAGAGTCTGTTATATCAAAAGACTACGTAGATATCCCTTTACAACTAGGTCACTAGGCGAGTATGTAGGACTACCTATAGACAGTGTAGAATAATTGTTTTTGCAAATGCATTTGTTTAGTTCACTTCCTTTCGGAATCGTCAAACGAGATTCCCACCAGGGGGATCTCTTGGCTCTTTGGTAACCAACAATAAATTTTGAGCCAAGATTTTTAAAAAAGCTTTCATATTGTATGCGTGTTACACTATGCCCTGGAGGAAAATAGATTGAAAAAATACTTATATTATTATTATCGCATGCTATTTGTACACCTGCAGCTTGCAAAAAAGGTTTTTCAGTTGGGGGAAGAATTTCGTATCTAATGTTAGATTTTATTAAGATAGCAGCACCTGCATGAGCTCTATTATGCGGATGGTTAGCAATAATTCAATCATAGTCCTTGATTTTTAAAAAATTTTTATTAGTAAAATGAGTTTCTGTTTTATAATAAAAATATGTCAATATAATTAGCTTTAACGATAATTTCAATTTCATTTGTTTGATTCTGCATTCCGTTCATACCTATTCCTTATTGCTGTCCTTAAATTTATTTACATACATATTTTAGCCATTAACATTGACAGCATATTCATTAAATTTTCCATCATTTTTTCAACTCTATCTATGCGACTGTTTTCATTAGAGTTGGATGCTTTTACAGTCTCGGCAAACGAAACATTAAATTTATTATTATTAACATTATTAGGTCCATTGTTAGCAGAATTAATGAGTCACGGATTCGATAGGATCCATGCTATAATTTTCGTAAGTTTTTGTATACTGTCTTTGTACACTAGTTCTATTGGAGATAAGGCTTTAATAAACTCTACAACCTTTGTAATTAGCAGTGTGATTTGACATGCAATGAACACAGCGAGGCGGAGTATCAGCAGCTTTTTTGCACTCTACGGTAGGATGATACATGCCTCATTTAACACATCTATATAGTTTTTTGCAGTAAGCCTTTGTATGGCCAAATTGTTGGCATCGATAACACTGTACTTATTCATTAGTTCTCAGAGGTGGTTCAATTTTGACGACAGCATGAGCAATATACTTTTTTTCATATATAGTCTTGTTATTGGGGGCTTGGATCTAAGTATTGGTTTTGCTTGTGTTAGTTTTTGCTCAACCACACAACACATCGAATAACTTGCTTGTTTGTTGTTGGTTGCGCTGTTTTAGTTCTTCCTTAACATACCCACGCGCCCAGAAAGAATTATTTCTAATTTTTTTTTATTTTGATTTGTAGTCAGGGTAGCCAAGTCCGAAGAATTTTTAATTTGTGGGAAATTAGGCAGCCGAGTAGGCAATTAGCATTTTTTCAAGTTTTTGAAATTTCACAATAAATCGTTATATAATCTGTATGTATGCCACACAAACAGATTCTAATATACAGGTATGTACGTACATACATACATATGATGTTTATATACATATATACATATGTATGTGCACATAAGCATGTATGCACACACATATGCATATGCATGTCAAACGTATAAATTGTTTAAAATATACAAAAATCCCTCTTAATTGAAAAAGAATTATACTTACATATGTGCATAGCTTTAAGCCTACAAGTATATACATATGTATGTACATTAGACATGTAGGAACGCAGAACTTTTATACATATATGATCATACATACTGATGTATGGATAACAATATTTTTAGTACTGTTAATAAATATACATGTATACACGTGTGTGCATCATATGTGAACTTCTTACTTATGAAAGAGTTTTCGATGGAAACAAGTATGCATGGATTTTGGTAAATTTTAAAAAAGTTTTGGTAGAATTTTCGTTAAGGCTGTGGCAGCCCTGCTTCTAAGAAGTCATTGAAGTGTGACGCAGACGTTCAGTGATAAACAAGTTGGTACCCACAACTTTTATTTATTTTAAGCATTATTTGAATAATTTAACAATACTAAAAAATTTTTCCCATATTCCTAATGGAAAAAATCTATGGACATTTAACATAATAACCAAAGTTTACTCCAGTCTCCATCATATGAGTGTATTTTGAAGACGTAATTTTTTAACTTATTTGGCGAAATTTGACTATTCTCTTGACAAAACATCTGACCTATTTCGAAAAACACCCAATTTATTTATTTTATTATTTAAATATTACTCCTTAATAGACGTTTAGAAAAAGAAACATCTTCATCAAAAGTTCGTAATTAATAAAAACTAGTAGGAAATACATTATTTATTTATTTATTTAACATAGATGGGGTATTTACAGTGTTATTGTATCAGCTAACAGTTCAGGCAAGCAGGTGCCTTTTCTTCTTAAAAAGCTACAAAAGTATTTACAATAGGTGTTATTACATTTGTGGTTAATTAAAATATAAACGTTTAGGCAAAAAGTAAAAAAAAACTTCTGAACAAAAAAAAAAAACATTTCGAGATAAAAATTAAAACTAATTGTTCACATTTAATCCGTTAATATGTGTATATTCAGATAACTCACATCGAATATTAGAATTATTGGTTAGCTTGGAAATTCTAGCCTTAGCTATATCGATATTATGAATAGAATGTAAACGGTGCGTAGGAAAATGCCATGGAAGACTATATATCATTTTTAACACTTTGTTCTGACTAATTTGAAGCCTTTTTATGTGGAACTCATCTACATCACTCCACACTGGGGCTCCATAGTATAATATAGACATAAAGATGAACTTAAAAAGTATAATCTTATTATCTTTACTAAGGGTTGACCTTCTATTCATAAATGGATATAGCAGCATAGTTATTTCATTAATTATGTATGAAACATGTTCCCCGAAATTTATTTTTTGGTCAAGAATGACCCCTAAATATTTTACTTTAGTACTTTCTTATTAAAGAAGAGGTTTTTTTGAGGAAGGAAAATCGACTTGCGTTTACGACTAAAGTATATTGCTTGAGTTTTATGCGTGTTAATGAGTATTCGCCATTTTTGGAAGTATCCCTCTAAAATTTTCAAATCATTTCCAAGGTTAGATATAATGTCTTCCGCAAGTATATCATGGCATAGGATTGCAGTATCATCTGCGAATATTGATGAAGAACAATTAACAAGTGCAGGGAAATCTGATGTGTAAATGTTATACAGAATCGGCGAAAGACAAGACCCTTGAGGACATTCCGCTGAAACAGATATTTGCCTTGAACATGTTTTGCCAATGTATCCCTTATAACTTCTGTTGGCCAGAAAACGTTGTATTAACATGATGATCTCTGGTGGGAAATTCAGAAGGATCATTTTGTAAATAAGGCCATTATGCCATACGCTGTCGAATGCCGATTTGATGTCGAGGAGTACCATGCCTGTTGATTTTCCAAGAGCAAAATTATTTTTTATTTTATTCTTATTTCTAACCAAAGAGTTCGAAGTATTGTGCCCCGTTCTAAAGCCAAACTGCTGTCTTGGTAAAATATTGTTTACGTCACAAAAGTTCACAATTTTTTCTTTCAGGACTTTTTCAAAAATTTTGCTTAGAGATGACAATAAGCTTATTGGCCTATAAGACAGGGGACAAGACTGTAATTTCTATGGTTTGCATATTGCGATGACTTTTGCTTCTTTCCAACAGTCAGGGAAGTGCGGAAGTTTTAAACAGTTATTTATAATGTTGATGATAGCTTGTTTTCCTCTTTTTGGGAGTGCCTTTAGTAGCCTGTTGCTTATCCCATCAATCACCGCAGATTTTTTAACTTTAAGGTTTTTAATTATACAATTAATTTTTTCGTATGACACCAAAAGAGCATCGTTTATATCAATGTTAACATCACGAAACGCGTTTAAAGTATTTAGAACATTGGAAATTGTTGTGTTATCGCTAAGAATTTCAGTCCTCGTGTGATTTAATTTAAAACTGGCAGCCAACAATTCACATTTCTCTTCAGCAGTTGCGTATCGTGCTCCTTCATATTTTAGACTTGGTATATTTCGGTGATTCTTCCTTAAAACTTTTGAAATATTCCAAAAGGGGGAAGAGCCTCTTTCAAGGGATGACAATACCATACTCCAAGATTTGTTTCTTTCGATAATGAGTTTGAACAAAAAACTGCTGCTTTATTGATTTGAATTGCTGCAATTTTGTGCTAAAACAATTTTTGTTAGATTTTTGTTAGAAGATCTAACAAAAATTGTTAATATAATTTACTCGAAATGAGCAAATTATATTGAAGAAGTAGGGAAAAGGAAAAATAGTAAAACAAGGAATTAGTTTCTATTGTTTCCTTTTAGCGTAGGGATTTTATTGAATAATAGTTACCTTTAACAATAGTCGATGTATAGTAAATAAGCTTCAGGTAAGTATATTTTTTAAAAGGGTAAGTAAAAGCAATAATTATAAAAGTTATTCTCCGTCAGATTGAATTTTATATATATTTTTTTAAAATTAAATTTTTTAGACAGCTAAGACAAGGAATAAAATGTAAGTATTTTTTCATCAACAAAAATACTACTTAAAGGAAAAAGTATAAATTTTAGGAAAGTGTTTAACAATTCATTTTCATTCAAAAATTCATGAGATTAATAAATATAGAGATAAAAAAAAATTCAATAATTTATAATTGTCCAAACTAATTTGGACATGCCGCCGGCCTCGGCATCAGGCAGTCGGTGCTGGGTTATTGCTGGCACAGAGGACGTTTGCCAAGGATTTAATTGCCTCTAATATGGCGGTGGTTGGAACATCTGCTGATGTTGATGGAGCTGGTGATGGTGGTTGTTGGGCGGTTGCTGATTTTTGCTGTTTGTGCTCCTGCTGGCTTGAGGGTGATTTTTTCGAATTCTTCTTTTTGGTAGGATGCAACAGAGTATGATGAAACTGATCACATTTCCTGCATGTGTCAACTGACGCACATGCTCGTAAATAGTGGCTTCTTGCAAGGCATTTCACACAACAATGGTATCGCTCCACTACATCTTCACGTTTCTTCACCGACATAGCCAAGAACCTACGGCAGAATCTCAGGCCGTGAGCCGCTTTACACAATACACACTTGTAATCCTCCGGGTCTCGGCTTCTTATGTACTTTCTGGTACGAATTTCAATTGGGCCTGTAACGGCTAATCTGCGATTTGGTCTAGTATAGGGCAATTAGGCAATATAATATATACTTATAGGCAAATATATTAGATTTGTTAAAGCATTGAATTACACGATCTGAGAATATATGATATACATATGTGCATAGAAAAAAGAAGAAAGAAAAGCGGGAAAATATCGAGTGGTGATTATATCTGAATTGAATTCAGTGACAATCACTACAGAAAAGTAACTGAATATAAATCAACTCAAAGATTTGTATTTTTCATGTAAGGGATCAGGCATAGTTTCACAATTGGGCGCTTAATTATACCTGAGCTGATGCGTACATCAACAGTTCGCACATTTCCGTCTGACCCTGGATATGTTGTCTCTTTTCGTCCTAGCCGCCATTCCTGTGGAGGTAGTAAATCATCTTTCACTACTACCAAGTCCCCAGTTTGTATATTAGAAGTTGAAGTTTTCCATTTATAGCGCTTATGAAGTGTTTTGAGATAATCTAATTTCCATCGTACAGAAAACTGATGATGTAGAGCCTTTAATTTCTCCCATCTGTTGATAATCGAAATATTTTTGCTATCTGGTTCTGGAAAAGCCATTAAGGGGAACCTCGTAAAAAATGTCCTGGAGTTAGTGCTGTTAAATCTGCAGGATCTTCTGATAATGCAGAAATTGGTCGCGAATTTAATATTCCTTCTATTCGCGCTAGGATAGTCGAAAATTCTTCGAAGTTGAATTTATGGGCACCAGCAATTCGTTGGAAATGATATTTAAAACTCTTAACGGCGGCTTCCCATAAGCCGCCCATGTGTTGTGCATGAGGTGGTATGAACTTCCATTCAAACCCATGAGCAATGTACTTTTGAGCTGTGTCCCGAGCTGCTTCGTTTATGAATCGCTTGAAGTCCCGTTGGAGTGCTCGACTAGCGCCCAGAAAATTCCTGACATTATCAGAGGTAACCCTTTGGGGCAGCCCACAATTCATTTTCATTCAAAAATTCATGAGAATAATAAATATAGAGATAAAAAAAATTCAATAATTTATAATTGTCCAAACTAATTTGGACAGAGTTATTTTTTCATTAAAAAAATTTATTTGCATTTTATCAGTATCACGTCTGTAACGCATCCAACGACGGCGGAAATAATTTATGTTTGAAACCATAATGCTAATATGTGTTGATAGCGGTGTTCTTTTGAATAGGTTTTGTTGTTTTGGAACACTTGAGTTAGTAGCGTCAAGTATAATGTTAGTAAATTGTTCGATACTATTATTTAAATCGGTTGTATTGCCACAATCAAAATTAGGGTACATGCTTTGCTTGACAGTACGTTTAAATGGAGTCCAGTTAGCTCTATTGAAATTGTAATAGAACTCATTGGTAGTAACATTTGAGCTGTGCAGATTGACCAAAACTGGAAAATGGTCCGAGCTTAAATTATGGCATGTAGTAGGATCCGATATTTTTTGTGGAATATTGGTCAAGTAAAAGTCCAATGTTGAGGGTTGGCGAGTGTCACTTGATGGTATGTGTGTGGGGTCTCAAGGGGCCTTAATCCAGAAATTTCTGGATTAAATTTTTTCGTGGAGAATATTTCCCCAACAGTTAGCACGTAGGCATCCCCAGGACCGATGACGGCAGTTAAAGTCACCACCAACTATATAATTATTACCACCGGAGGTACGTTTCATAATATCAGCCATAAAGGTTTGCTTTTTACGGCCGTCTGGGCCGGCTGCTCCTCCGGGAAAATAGCACGAAATTATAGAGGTTGGTCCATCTTGAGTTTGCAGTTGAATACCAATATTTTCAATCAAAATTGTATTAACTATGTGTATTAACTTGTGTTGTATGCCTTTCTTAATGGCCACACCTCTACCTCTAGAATCACGGTCATTTCTATAACAGTAAAATCCAGTGTTTTTTATTGACACGTCATAGGTAAGTAGTGTTTCTGACAGTAAGCAAATATCTATTTCATTATCAATCATAAAATCGAACAACTCCTCTTTTTTATACCTAATGCCTCTAGCGTTCCAAGTAATTATTTTAGTTGTTCTTATTGGAGTCATTATGTTGACAGGAACTTGCAAGCAATGCTTGAGACTACTTCCAGTTGGTCTAATTTAGATTTACATGCTCTTAGTTTATGGATTAGCTCAAATGTTATATTTTTGATTTCATCAAATGAAAATAAGTCGCTACTGTTACTATTGTTGACTATATTTGCCCAGCTTGAAGATGGCGGCAATCTAGAATGAAGTGTATGAGGTTGAGTTTTCCCCATGTTCTTGTAATTGTTCGATGCTATAAGGCTTTGTTTGTTAGTGATATTAGTGTATACCCGAGATCTGGTGTTCTTGGACATAAAACGTTGTTTAAGTTCAATATATCTAATGGGCACGATATTGATGATGACTGGTGATTGCCGCTGCAGTTGACGCACTTAACTGCATTCACGGTACAATCGGTGGTTTTATGTTCACCTGAACATTTAGAACAGAAGGTTTTTACAGCACAGTGGGAGGAGCCGTGACCAAACATTTGGCAATTATAGCATTGCGTTATTCTATTTTTTCTGTTTCTGTGGAACTCCCATTTCACTTTGAGATAATCGATACAAGAATATTGTTCTCTTAGTTTTTTGAGTGTAATAATCTGTTTTTTAAAGTAAACAATATAAAAAACAAGGTCTTTATTTCCAGTCCCTGCTTTCGTTATAATTTTAACATCAATGCAGCCTAAGCCCATTGAAATCAACTTAGATTTGATTTTTGTGACATCGGTTATTTCATAGCCAAATAATAAGGCTTTATATGGCCTCTCATGTCCAGTCAATACATTTTCCATAATTAGGTCTTTCTGCTTATGTTCTCTATGGACTCTAAAACTATTCAACCTAAGCCAAAGTAAACTTCAACAAGTAAGAGTGCTATATTCGACTACGCCGAATCTATTACACCCTTTACCAAAGTGTGTAATAGTGAAAACTTTTCTTTGGAACATCCGCTGTCACTGCTGTACTCGAATATATATGTATATATTTTTTTTATTTGGCAAGCGTCGTTTAATCATAAGCAAATTTTCATTGTGAAAGCTATTTATCGCGAGATATACTTTTGCTACACTGTTGCTTGGATTGTTTGAAAATGTCCAGTCAATACATTTTCCATAATTAGGTCTTTCTGCTTATGTTCGCTTTGGACTCTAAAACTATTCAACCTAAGCTAAAGTAAACTTCAAAAATATTATAAATCTTCTAGGCTACTTGTATGTACTTACATATGTATGTACATGCAAGCAGCAATTTTATTCAGTATTGGTTTTGCTTGTGTTAGTATTTTCTCAACCGCACATCGAATAACTTGCTTGTTTGTTGTTGGTTGCGCTGTTTTACTTCTTTCCTTAACTTACCAACGCACGCAGAAAGAATTATTTGTAATTTTATTTGTTTTATAAGCATCCATTGAAGTTTGACGCAGACGTTCAGGGATAAACTAGTTGGTACCTATAATTTTTATTTATTTTAAGCATTATTTGAATAAGTTAACAATACTAAAAAATTGTTCCCATATTCCCCATAGAAAAAATCTATGGACATTCAAGTTTACTTCAGTCTCCAGTTATTTAAATCATATGACTGTATTTTGAAGACTAAATTTTTTAAGTTATTTTGGCGAACTGCTGTGACTATTCTCCTGACAAAACATCTGACCTATTTCGCAAAACACCCGACTTAATTTTTTTTATTATTTAAATATTACTCCTTAATAGACGTTTAGAAAAAGAAATATCGTCATCAAAAGTTCGAAATTAATAAAAACTAGTAGGAAATAATCCTTACTGAAAGTATATGAATATAATTCGGCCAATTTTAGCTTAACTGTTGTTTGCAGTTTTATTTTTATGAATAAGGCGGTTAGTACCTATTATGTTTTATATCCCATGCTGCAAAAGTTTTTTTTTTTAATTTAGATATCATAATAACCTAAGGTCAATTCAGCCCGTCGAAGGGTATATATTGTAGTTTTTGTTTGTGTATGTGTTAGTTTTTGAAAGTTGTTATTATAAGAAGGTTGTTTTAAAAATTATTATATATAATAACACCACCAACATAATAATTATTATCATAGTAAAATGACACTACATATTTTGATATCCACCCGTAATGAAATTCTCCATACAATTGAATTTGGCAGTACCTGTTTCTATATGTAATGAATTTATATCATGATGACTGTAAAATTTACACTAGAATGAGAAGTCATCAGATCTAGATTCAAATTATAAATATTATGTAATTGTAGTGAGATAATCGTCAGAGCGCTCATGCAAATTATTATATCATGGTGTGAAATGCCACTTTTCTATTTGATGTTTATTTATTATGTGTAAATTGTAAATGAGGCAACATTTTTTTAGTTATAAAAAGTATACGTTTTATGTTTTTGACTTAATAAATATTATTTGTGGCTAAGATAAAGAAACCAATAATAAATGCACATCATAGCATTTATGTATAATTCCATGTGGATATTGGCAAGTTAACTTGTCGAAGGAAAACAAAACGAAAATAAATGATCTATCATATTATAAATGTGATGAAAGTTGCTTAGGTGTAGCATTTGTATTATAAAGTCTTAGCTTGTGTTAGCAAAGGGAAATTTTTTTTTACCAAAATCGTTGCTGGAGTCAATTTGAGGTAATAATGTTGTACAATTTTCTTAAGCTTCATAGTAATCCTATTTTATACATATTGATATCAGAAAATTCTCATATGCACAATAATTTTTTCTGTGTATTTTTGGTTTTCATACTTTTGACAAAGTTCAAGTGTACAAACTTTCGCATCTCTGGTTTGTTTAGCTAAATGATACAATTAACAAGGTAGCCTCTTCAGCTAAACCGTTAATCATCTGACTACTTTAGGTTGTCAAGAGATTGCAGAGATGAACGGCAGCCAAAACGAGGTAACAAATCCTCGTAAGCTCAGTGCATCTCTCTTCTTAAATGTAGAAGTGGCGTCTTTTTGACAGTTTGCATAAGTTGTACAAAAACAAAATGCATGTTATTTTTATTGAAGTTGTTCTTATTGTAGCGAAAAGGCTACCTTGTTAATTGTATCATGAATCAAACCTATAAGAAAAAGGGGAAATTACTTCATGTATACACCTAAAATACCAACATCTTGAACAAGCGGCGCACAGTAGCACATTTGAAGAGATGGCGGCCAAAACTCTTCAAAAAAAATTTTTTTGTGTCACCGATTTAATTTTTTGTTTTTTAAATAAAAGTAAATATATAGGAACCTCGAAATCCAGAAATGTAAGTTTTTATTTCGATTATTTCTCTTCGAATAGGATGATCAAAAACGCGCTTTTTTTAATAGAAGATGAAATTCAAAATACCTATTTTAAAAAATTTTTGAACTTCAAGTGGGCATAACTTTTTTTAATTTTATATATTTTTGGAAAATTTTTTTTTCTTCGCATAATATCATTTCATAGCTTATAAAATAGTTTAAACAATTGTGCCTCACGTTGCTCGAGTCCCAGATTCGGGCATTGCAATAAAGGTCTAAAATATACCCAAATCTCAATGTTCAGTGGAACGCAACTTTTTTTCTGCGAAAAACTTCGTAAAATGACTTATAATGTGTACGTACGTACGTACTTTGAGCTGTTATTATATGCTCATTTCTTAAATTTATATTTGCGTCTCTAGGAACTACAATGATTTTACTGATTGCATGTCGGATATGTTTGTTTGTGTATTGTGTGTATGGTTTTCTTGTTTTCGAAGAGGTTTTATTAATGAAAAGGGTATAATAAAAGACTGTTATTATAATGCATTAAATGCAATTTTGTAATTTAGGCCATTAAAAAATGTACATGAGTTATTGTATTTGTAGGTACATGAGTTATTTGTACTGATATATTCGACCTTTTGTTATAACTTTATTGTGTACGCAGGTAGCTGCTGCTCATATAAAGGTAAAAATACGATAGACACATCAGGTTTTCTTGAAGCAGGTCTCTTTAATTCTCTTTTAAATCTGCCCGGTTGTTTAGACACAGATAGTTTGCGTTCAAGTTTTTAATGAGTTTTGAATATGAGAATGAAATAACAAAAGAGAATTGAAGTAACTTGTCGGAACAAATAAATTATCAAATGTTACTTACAATGATTGATGGAAAAGTTGCACAGGCCATAACTGAAACAAAATCATCTTCGAGCTGTGTTAATTGCTAAAAAAAAACTGCAAGCCAATTAAGTCAACTTCCAAGAGAAGACACTACTTTCCAAGAAGCCTGTGAGTTTGACTTGTCCCCACTCCATGTTAAAATTCGATTTATGGAACACATATTAAAGCTAAGCTATGATTTAGATTCTAAAGGAACAGCACGAAATAGTGACGAAAATAAAGCCAAAAGAGAGGCAAAAAAGAAACACGTACAAGAAAAATATTTAGAATTGGGCTTATTGATCGATCAGCCAAAGCAAGGAGAAGGAAACACAAATGATGGCAACGCAACAAGAAAATTTTTTTTTGATCCTGACTCTGCTGCATCTATTACAGGAGTAGATTTTGAATTAATAAAACGCTACAAAATCATACTGCAAGCAATATCATGCAATAAAAAGGTAAATGCGAAAACATTTGGTCAGTATGCTAATGAAACAGCGAAACTATACAACGAAAAATATGATTGGAGGAATATGCCATCGACAGTCCATAAAAAACTATATCATGGGGAAAACATTATTCAACACAATATGCTGCCGATTGGAGAACTTTTTGAAGAAGCGCAAGAAAAAAGGAAAAAAGATTATAGATATTTTCGCGAGCACAACACAAGAAAGATATCTAGATATGGTACCAATCTAAAATTAAAGACCTCTTTAATATTTTACTTTGCACTTCTGATCCATATTCGACAAAAATGGAGCTCCACCCCCAGGGAATTGGACAAAGACGCCAAGCAGCTCCTTGAAGATGAACAGGAGACATACTTAGATGAAATTTTCACTAAGACAGTTAAATGAAAAATGTGTTCTATGGAAATTAACACAAAAATTAAAGAAAAAAGCACAATATACATACATATATTGATAATTTATAAAAGAAATTTAATTTTATTTGGAATAAAAAGTTTTTTTTTTTAGAATTTATGTAAAACTTTTTTTCGGATATGGATCTCCTACATATCTATTATGGATTCACGCGTAAAATATATTTAAATTGTTCATATAATAATAACCTTTAAAGCTGTCGAACTTACATTTGTTAGTGAATTATGATCACCAAGGCTATTTTTCGAAATTTGACTCACAAGGGCCCTATGAGTAAATGTGAACCGATTGCCCTAAAATTTCACAGGGATATCAACAATAAAAATAAAATTAGTTTTGCTAAATATTATATCAATATTAATATATTTAAAACAATTATGAGCTTCAAACCCGTATTCTAAGTGGTCCATTGCAGAAGGGGGCTAAAGGTAAAAATAAAATGTACCCGGATGGACGGCTTAATTAAGTATGTATTTTTTTAGTTCAAGTAACGTTACTATTTATCAAATGCAACGTTCAATCACTACATTCACAAATTTATTTTTTTAAGGCCGATAATACCTACATTTTTTTTTTAATTAATTTTTCAATCATATATAAGTGTACTTTAATAAGGCCCGATTTTTAAGTTAATGCATTAAATTGAAGCTTAAGATGTCTCCTATCCAAATGGTGAATGGTAATTTAAGCTGATTATGAACCCGAACTTGCTGGTTCGACTCTGCTTGGTAAGAAATTGAGTTATGTTTTTTTCTCTATCTCAGTAATTATAACTCCGATTGTACTTATTTCCAATCCCAAAGCATAGGGGACATTTATGAAACGATTAAAGTAAGATTTAGGTCAATAAAGTATATAACCATTTAGCATAGGGTATAAAAAAACAAAAACAATAAAGGAACAACAAGAGCTCGAACGAGCGTATGCAAGTTCATAAGCACCTAATACTACCACTGAGCCATCGCCGCACAGTGGGGGATTTTGCAAAATTGGAAATAATTCTGCCGTTTCTAAACGGATGGCTCGATTGCAATGAAATTTCAGACAGCTATAAAAGAGATCAAGCTTAAGTTTTGAGATTGGACTATATAGCGTTTAAGTAGGCGTGTCCACGCGCCCCCAAAGTAGGCCACCTGGGGTATGCGAAAAATTAAAAACGATCTCATTTTTTCATTTCCAATTCTTTAGAACAATTTTTTTTATTTTTAAATTCTTCTAATCAAGGCCTACAAAAAATGTCGGTACACGTATATATTATCGCTTAAAGTTTTCGAGATATTCAAGTTTTAAAAAGTAAATGTTCGTGTTTTTACCAACCCCGGTCCACATTTCACATTTTTCAGCTCAAATCCTAACCGATTTTTCAAAAATAAGTGTTATTAGCTTGCCAGCATTTTTTTCAATACAATTAAAAAAAATTTGAGCAAAAAATCTTTTATCTTTTAAATCTTTAAGGGAAAAGTTATATTCAACACAATTTAAAAATTCAAAAAAAGTCAGGTTTTAGCATATTTTTAAGGAAAAAAGTAAGTTTATTGTTTTTTACATCTGGAAGAACTTTCCAAAGTAAAGTATATATTGTTTATATTTTTTAAAAGCTTATTGCTTTACAAAATTTTAAAGAAAAAACAATTGGAAAATTATGTCCTCTTGCGTAAGTGTAACATCCTGAAATGAACCCATTTTTTTTAGACAAAACCGACTTTAGGCCAAAATTTCTCAAATCGCACGCCTCTAACCTAAATATTTTTACTTGTTTTTTATAGTTATAAGTATTTTTAGTTTTATGCAAATGGAATTTGTCCCCCCAGGATATTTAGTGGAATGACAGCAAAAAAACTAAAATATCCCATTTTTGGGAATTTTTTAAAGTTTTTTGGGAATTTCGGGATTCGTATTATCTTTTCTCTACATTTTGGAAAAACTTTTTATTTCTTTTATAAATTCCAATATTTTTGCAAAATTTTGTAAAAAAAATATAAATAAACGAAAATTTTATAGGCATTTCAAAAAATTTTATTTCTCAAAAACTTTTGCTAAAGGACGTTTTTTTCTGTATTTTTGCATAAATTGTTTTAAAAAGCTTTAAATTTCTAAAAAAAAATTAATAATATATAAACTAGAGGTAATTATCTAACTAATGATGTATAATATGAAACCCCCTTTCATTTTAAGGATATTAAATAAATGGGCTACAACTAAGCTGTTTACAATTAAAATTTCCAAAAATTAGTACAGATTCAGGGTAAAATCAATCATATAAACTACATGTGTACATCTAAAACGCCATGCTCATCAACAACCAGCGGTGGCTCAGTGGTAGTATTAGGTGCTTATGAACTTGCATGCTGCTGGTTCGAGCCCTGTTCCTGTTCCTTTTGCTTTTTTTTATTTTTCTATTTATTATAATGCAACAAATGTCGTAAAAAGTTTAAAATGCTTTTTTGTCTATATCTCAGTAATTATAAAGCCGATTTTGCTTATTTTCAATCCCAAAGTAGAGGGGACATTTATAAAACGCTTAAAGTGAGATTTAGATCAATAAGTTTTCTGGTGGCTTCACAATTGGTGCCCGAAATTAGATATTTTATGACATATCTACTATATATACCCTTTTGGCAAAGGGTATATATAGTGTGATATATATATGGTGATTCTCCCACAGCCACATATCGTGCTTTAAGAGGAGATTATGGTTAACATAATCAATCGTTCAACTACACAAGCAATGGTAAGATTGTCAAAAAATTGGAAAGGCCGGAGCTGTTGCAAATATTGTAAGGACTGTGCATTATCGTTTCGTTCGTTCCGCTGCTGTAAGTGAAAGTGTTGCCGAAGACCCGAATGTGTCGATTACTCGTCGTTCTATGGAATTAGAACTGTCCTACTGCACATTATGGCGTATTTTGCATTTAGATCTACACCTACATCCATATAAAGTCCAGGTCACACAGCAACTGAAGCCAGCTGACCATTCACAACGAAGTAGATACGTGGAAAGGGGTGCTCGAACAACAAGCGGTGGCCGGCGATTTTTCGAACATATTTTCTTCAGCGATGAAGCACATTTCTCACTTGGTGGGTAGGTTAATTAACAAAATGGTCGTATATGGGGTTCTAAGAATCCTCAAATAATTGAAGAGAGGCCATTACATCCAGAAAAAATCAATGTTTGGTGCTCTCTTTGGTCCGAAGGTGCGATTAGACCTTACTGCTTCGAAAATGGATGAATTGGTAGAGTGCTCTGCCAAGAGGTCGCAGGTTCGATTTCTGCCGAAGGCTCTGGGTGTTTCTACAGACAAGCAAAAGGCTTCGCAGTTTTGTGTTTGTTTAAAAAAAAATCGACGATGGAACGACTGTCACCGTCAATTGAGAGTGTCATGGTTATATGATAACCCACTTTTTTTGCCTGCTATTTAAGACTAGGATTTGGAGAAAATGTGGTTTCAACGTGACTGTGCCACATGCCACACAACTCGAGTAAATATGGCTTTATTGCAAGAGACATTTCCTGGCCGCGTAATTTCTCGTCGTGGCGATATCAACTGGCCACCAAGACCATGCGTTTTGACACCATTAGACTTTTTTTGTGGGGCTACGCCAAAGACCGCGTTTATGCAGATAAACCTTTAACTCTTGAGCTCTTAAAAACAAAATCAAGGTATGGCTGAGCTACCGCCCACTATGTGTCAAATATTACCTCAAAACAATGCTTGCAACACCCCGCGTGGTGGTCATTTAAATGACGTATTACGATGTTAGTCTGTAATCTTTTTTTTTCTTTTTATACTTTTATTAATTTGTAGTTGTCGTAATTTGGAAGACAGATTTCTATACGCTGAGTGCTTTTTAATTTTAAATTTAATATAATCAACTTCATGTATAAATATAAGTATGTATATGTACATTTTAATTCACTAGATTGAAATAAAAATAATTTGGAGTAATATCCTATGTTCAAGACGAAGTTTGAAAGGAAATCATTTTGGAAAAGCTGCTTATTTCGAAAATAGTCATACGAACTTCGATTATCTTGTTTGGAAACAGCGTTTAAGTGTCGTAAATAACTCATTAAATTAAATTAATATATATATATATATATATATATATATATATATATATATATATATATATATATATATATATACATATATATGTATATACATATATTATCAAAAAGTAGGATGATGTATTCCTAAATTCCCCTCATTAGAATACTCCTAAATTTTTAAAAATTAGCTTTAAAGTTTAAAATTAAATTTTTTGTTCTAGGCTGTTTGTAATAAAAATGCCATTAACATATTTTAATCTTTAGGTGTTTTAATCAAACACGGGTCCCAGCTTTTTTGAAATTCGTGCTAGTTTGCGTTTTCACAAAAATGCAATGGGGTGGTAACCCTTCGTTTTAAATAGGGAATTATGGGTATCAACGAAGGGTTACCACCCCTTTGCATTTCATCATTTTTTCAAATTTCATAGTTCAATGTGTAATGAGAATTTGGTGTAAGAAACAATGAAATGCAATCATATAGACACATTCAAGAAGCAAAAAATTGTAAATTCAACAATTTTCACTTTATTAAACGTTTATGTGTAGTTGAGTAGAGGCCACAATAAAAATATTGAATTTACAAGATGGTTATAAACAGCATAAGAAGCTATAAGTCGTTTATGAATACACTTTTCTCAATTTTTGCCTCTAAGTTTTTGTTGGGAACCACTGTATTAAAATCTATTTATGTATATTACTGTACTATAATATTTAATAACTTTAAATCAAAGGAACATTTTGAAATATTGTTTTGTAAAGTATAGAAAATTAGAAAAAAAGAAAGACATTCTGTTGAAAATGATTGTTGAATAAAAACGATTTATACTCTTTGAATTAAAAACAAAACTGAAAATTGGATAAAAGAAGATCTTACAACTCTTCTTTTAGATCAGAAGTGGGCTTCTAAAATCCATATGAATAAGAAGAATTAAACGAAACAACAACGAAAAAAAGATTTATACGATACGAAATGAAGAAGCTTTATTCTCTAAGGGTGGAAGAAGTGAAACAATTACTCCGTGAACGTGAGCTACCAACAACGGGTACTAAGGCGGAGCTGGTTGTACGCTTGACAGAAGTTTTGGACACAGATGAAGTGATAGATAATGATGACGAAATACATCTTCGGAAAGTGTTCGGCGAAGTTCCCAACACGCAAACGAGAACACTACGGAAAATACTCTTCCTATAGATCCAAGCAGATCAAATGAGAATAATTTACAGCGCCAAATAAATGATCTCAAACAAATGTTAGAAAATGTAATGACTCTTTTCCAAAGAAACATCTAACGAAAGAATATGGAGCAGGATGCCTTTCAGAATTCAATGCACCAAAATGAAAATTTAAACGTGAGTAGTAATCCATATGCTTCTTATTCTATACGTTCTTCAGCTAACTACACTGTGAGGGAAATTGATGAGTCAATTCCTGAGTTCGATCCAACGAATGAAATTTCATTGTCTGCTGAGCAATTTATTGAGAGGGTAGACAGCGTTATGCGGTCATATAGATGGGATGAAAAATGTTTAATGTTGGCTATCTATAGCCGAATGAAAGGTGTTGCTCGTCTATGGTTGGACGCATTACACACATTACATTCGAATTGGAATATCTTTGCAGCAGAGTTAAAATATGAGTTTGGTTCGTACAATGATGAAGCTGACGTTCTCTTTAAAATGGTCAATGCAGTGAGAAAATCTGACGAGAAGATAACAGATTATTGTTTCCGAATGTGTGCCCTTGGAAAATGTTTTAAGTTGAGCGAAACCTCAATAGTGAAATATATAAGAGAAGGTCTACAAAACCGATCGGTACAAATAGCACTAGCCACTCATAAAATAAGCACAGTAAAACAATTGCGTGAAATCATCCGTGAATACGAGACGAAAATTCCTGACGAAAATACTGCAAAAACTTCGGAAAAATCGAGAATAAGTACGGGTATAACCAGTAACATGGCAAGTTATAGCAGAAATGTAAACAGAGACTATGTAAGGTTTACAAAAGAAGTTAAATGTTTCAATTGCAATGAATTAGGTCACATATCTACTAATTGTCCTAAACCTCAATGGCGACCGAGATGTGGAAAGTGTAATAAAGTTCACTCCAAGAACGAAAAAGAATGCAAGCAAAATGCTGCAATTCGCAATATGTTTTGTGATAATGATGAGTTTTTCCAAACGAAGGTAAATTTGTGGAATCAGACACTAACTGCTTTTATTGATACATGTAGTCAGTGCAGCTTGATCAAGAAAACTATATGTTACAAAATTGGTTGTGAAAGAAAGTCTTGTAGTATGCGGATTTCGGGGTTTTGTGGTGGAATACGTATTGCTAATGAGAAAATTTTTGTGAAATTACACATAAATAACACACCTTTGGCTGTAACACTTTATGTTGTTGAAGATGCTCTTCTATTTACGGATGTTTTGCTTGGACAAGATAATTTTATTAACGAAAATGTGAAACTAAAAATACAGAATGGTAATTTAAGTATCGATCGTTGTGAGGATGTGGGAGCCAGTCAGTATTGTTAAAACGCTAAATTGTGAAGACAACAAAACAACTTTTGCTAAGATAAACGAAGCTCTAATTAATTGTGAACTGGACTATATGAATGCCCGGAAAAGATTACACCAACATGTAAATAGTTATAGCTCAGTATTTTCAAATGATTTGCAAAATCTTGGGAAAACGAGTTTGATTGAAATGAAAATAAAGTTGACATCCTCAAAAGTCGTAACACAGTCTTCATATCGAGTTCCTGAACCAAAGAAAAAAATAATAAATCGAATATGGTCAAAGAGCTTTTAGAGAAGGATATAATTGTACGTTCCGAATCCGAATATGCAAGTCCAGTAGTATTACACAAAAAGATAAATGGGTAAGATCGATTGTGTGTCGATTACAGGCAAATCAATAAGTTGATTCAAAAAGAAAATTTCCCATCGCAAAATATTGAAGAATGTTTGAGTGATGCAGCAAAATATAAATATTTTACTACTTTAGATCTTAATAGTGGTTATTATCAGATCGAGGTTGACCCAAATAGTCGGAAATATACAGGTTTCATAACAACATGGACTTTAAAAGTTTAAACGCATGCCATTTGGTTTGACCAACGCCTCTATGGTTTTCCAAAGATTAATGTCAAAGATTCAAGAGCGCGTAGGAAAAGAAAATATGGTACATTATATGGATGATATTCTGATTGGAAGCTACACGATGGATGAAATGTTTGTAAAACTTCAAAGTGTTTTGAATGTTCTGAAAGAAGCCCAGTTGACATTAAATATAAAAAATGCAGTTTTTTTTAGAACTACTATTGATTTTCTTGGTCATCGGATAACTCCCGAAGGTATACTTCCAGGTCAGATAAAATCAAAAGCAATAGAAAATTTCAAGCGGCCCAATAAAGTGTCCGAATTACGTAAATTTCTTGGTCTGAGTGGATATTTTCGCAAGTTTATTCCTGGTTACTCACTAACATCAGAACCTTTAAGGCGTTTATTGCGAAAAGAGCAGTTGTTTAAATGGACTTATGAACAAGAAGATGCATTTAAAAAGTTAAAGTCGAGTTTATCAACACAACCTGTTATGACGGCCTATCGCTTAAATGCTGAACATGAAATACATACAGATGCGAGCTCTATTGGACTAGCAGGTGTACTATTACAAAGAGATGGAAATGATTTGAAGCCTATAGCATATTATAGTCGATCAACTAGTGACGCGGAAAAACACTTTCATAGCTATGAACTGGAAACTGTTGCAGTCGTCGAGACATTAGAGAGGTTCCATTATTACGTGTTTGGTAAACCTGTAAAAGTAGTGACTGATTGCAGTGCGGTGAAAGCAGCTATGTCTAAACGAGAACTAGTACCGCGTATTGCTCGCTGGTGGGTCAGAATACAAGATTTTGTCTGAACATTGAGCATCGTAAGGGCCAACGTATGGAACATGTTGATGCGCTCAGCCGGAATCCAGGTGAACCTACGAGTGATATTGATGTTGCTACGCTACGAGTTGATAAAGTATATATTCACAATGATGATTGGTTGTACGGAATGCAAGTTCAAGATGATGCGATAAAAGAAATATTGAAGAAATTGGAAGCAAAATACAAATCTATTTCTAAAGAATTCCAAATAGAAAATGGCAGATTATTTCGAAAACAAGAAGACAAAAAACTATGGGTGGTTCCAAAATCATTAAGATAGAAAGTTGTAGAAGACTGTCATGATAAGCATGGACACCTTGGGGTAGAGAAAACTATGCTCAGACTTTTGAGCTACGTGTGGTTTCCGAGAATGCGAAATTTTGTGAAATCTTATATTGGAGCATGTGTGGAATGCGCATATAATAAGCAACAGGGTGGTCGTGTTGAGGGAGAATATCATTTCAATAATATTGAACCTATACCCGAAAAGTAGTAAGCGTAATGAATATATTTTAGTTATGGTGGATTCTTTTACAAAATTTACAATCATAAGAGCTGTTAAAAGTACTAAAACGAAATTTGTAATAGACACTTTAAATGAGTTTTCCAGTTACTTCGGAGTTCCAGCACGTATTATATCTGACAGAGCAACAGCATTTACTTCCAACGAATTTGAAAAGTATTGTTCAGAAAATGGCATAAAACATGTTCTCAATGCGGTTAGAACTCCTCGTGCGAACGGACATGCAGAAAGGACAAATGGGACTCTACTTTTCATGCTTTTAACATCAACACAAAATGATAAACGCTGGGATGACCAATTAGCAAAAATTCAGTGGTCTTTGAATACTATCGTTAACAAGACATCCGGGAAAAGTCCTCACGAATTATTATTTCACTGCACGCCACGCGATATTCTACAAAATAAAAGATTGCTTGCTGTGCATAACGATCATGTTCTCACTGAAGAGGAAATGCAAAGTGTTAGGGAAACCGCTTCACAACGTATTAATAACCAGAGGCAAATTGCAAAGAAACGATTTGACAACTTACACGCTAAGCCGACTCAATATAAGATATAAGATCTTGTTTTGGCCGGAAATGAACCTTCAAGTACTGGTACTTCAAGAAAGTTAGAGCCGGGCTTCAAAGGTCCTTTTATTGTCACGAAAGTCATCGGTAACGATCGCTACCTTATTGAAAATATTCCAAATTCAAAGAGAAAGTTACGTCACTATTCCTCAATATACGTCTCTGATCGATTAAAGCCTTGTTGGACTTTACCACCTTTGTTTGAGGAAGACACTGAATACGAGTTTGATGATTCATCTGATTGCCGAAGCGTGGTCGCTTCAAATGCAGGATAGCCGACTGTTGGGAACCACTGTATTAAAATCTACTTATGTATATTACTGTACTATAATATTTAATAATTTTAAATCAAAGGAACATTTTGAAATATTGTTTTGTAAAATATAGAGAATTAGAAAAAAAGAAAAACATTCTGTTGAAAATGATTTTTGAATAAAAACGATTTATACTCTTTTAATTAAAAACTAAATTGAAAATTGGATAAAAGAAGATCTTACGACTCTTCTTTTATTGGTTATACCCCTCTTATAATGTGTTTATGAATTAGATCGTAAGTGTTTATGTATGTATATCAGTTTTTCCTTGTTGAAAAAGTGGACAAATGTACAAAATGTATTCTTTGACAACACACACAAAAAAATTTCTAATAACCTTTGTGTGTTTGTTATAAATAAAAACAAAATTTTTGACACAGAATAAATAGCGGTCAAATTATTTTAAAAAGCAAAAACTGTATGTAATACATGTACATAGATATTTAAGAAATGTATGAAGGAAACAAGCTATTTATAAATACCGTAAAAAATCTTCTATTTTCAAATTAGTAGATTCATTTCAATATTGATTAATTGTCATTATAATAATGAAACCTTACGTTTTTAATATGAAAAAGCTTCGTTATATTAACGAAAAGTTCCGTTGAAAGCATGTAAAATTGCTATTTCATCTACGTAAATTGTTCAAAGTGAAAGCGACAATGCTTCTATGAACGATGACGAGTAGCTTTATGTATAAAAAACTGTCGTCGTATTAATGACATTCCTTCGTCATATTAATGAAATTTGTGTAGCTTATGCAGTTACCTGGCTTACACAACAATAAATACCTAAAATAGAAAAAAGTGAACATTTAAATGATGCCCTTTATACGGGACAACTTTTAATTCGAACATTGACTTTAGTTTATGAGCCGAAAAAAATAGAAACTTAAAATTTTCACAGTATATATTCGCAGGCCACTACAATAACAAATCCTAAAAAAGCAAAAGGTTAAATCGACTTGCAATTTACTCAGCGCATATAGTTATCAGCTGTGAGCGTATCTTGTCATTCACTCACTACGTGGCGTACTGAATGAAAAAGCTCAATAACTATAAAAGCATTAATTTTAAGTTGACAGTTGAACCATATGACTTACAATTTTTAATAATTTTATCAGGCTTGAGTTCAAGTTTTACTTCCTTAAAATTGAGAAATTTTTTAATAAAACTGGAGTTATCAACATTTTTAAAGAAGACAAGAAAACTAAAGTTGAAGATTTACTAGCTGGGGTACATATCATAGTTAATACAGGTCCAAAAAATTTGTAAGGTCTATTTTTGGTCCTGAATTAATACATTTCAATTAGCTCTTAAAGCAAATAAGTAATTAAGTTCATGTTTGAATATTCAAAAAACTTTTACTTTTTTAAACTTGCAACTATACAAAAAGTAGTAACCGATGGTAAGTAACTCGTTGTATGGAAAGTCGCAAAGAAAAAGAGTTGCAAAACGAAATAAAAAGTTTCTGTGTTAAAGGTTTGTTTGAACATATCTAATTCTCATTTGTTCATGTGAATTATGGAATAAGTAATTAAGTTTCAAACATTCCTTTAAGAATTTTTCGAGTTTACTGATGAGTTGATTAGCATCAACGAAATGCTGGCTGGACGCTGAAAAAGACAGAAAACATTTTTAAGGTATATTTTTGGACCTGAACTAATTTGAAAAAATAAAATACATTTATTATCAGTATGCTCGGATTTTAAAACGAAACGGAGTCGACACATTCGGCTCTTCGACAACGCTTTCACTTACAGCAGCGATATTTTCACCGGAACGAGCGCAACGATGATGCATAGGCCTTACAATATTGTAACTGCAGTCTCTTTGAATTTCTTCACAATTTTGCACATTGCTTGCGTAGTTGGACGATTATGTATATATACATATATACATACATATGTATACGTACATATCTTGTTTCCGTATTGAAGCTATCGACAAACATGCGTGTGTAGTTACACCATGATGCTTCAGCTTCTTTATTTTCTAAGTAGCTCCTGGATTTAGGAAATGGGAAAATGCCAATTGACTAAATAACAAAATGCATAAAATTTCCTTCAATATTTTGCAAGTTAACAAAATCCAAAGAAGAATTCATTAATTGCGTATTCCTAAATATCGAACAAAACATTAGCAATAGAGAATGGTTGTGTAAACATGCTTTGCTGACAGCTAAAAATATTGATCTTAATTGCATCAGTTGCACCATTTTAAATAGAATCGATGGTAATTTAACAAATACAAATCGATCGATGGTGTTACAAATAATGTGGACATTGTCAATTATCCTTTTGAGTTTTTGAATTGCAATTAAAAACTGCAGTTCCTATTATTTTACTTTAAAATATTGATCCCCCATGACTTTGTAATGGAACTCGACTAATTATAAAAAAGTCGATGAATAACTTAACTGGAGCAACAATAATAACAGGAAAATATGAAGGGACGGACGTCTTGATATCACGTATTCCACTCATAAAGTTAGAAATGCCATACGACAAAAGTTTTTGACCTTTATCTTTTGTTATAAGATTTACTTTTTGGTATAAAAACTTTTTCTAGATCACTTATAGGTGAAATCTATCTGAAGTTTGGTTTTCCCAATATCTCTGGAGCTGGTATGGGGAGAAAATTTTTGACTTTCAAAAATGTCTTTTGTTTTGGCTTCTCTATAGGGAAAATTCCTTAAAAAACCCAGTTTCGATATATATCGTGTATATGTAGGCCGAATCAAGAAAAAAATTTTCAATCTATGTACGATTTTTGTATATGTGAAATTTCCTAAAAATAAAAGCTTTTGTTATACATAGGGCTTATATGCAACCATATCGGATATTTTATATCTGGACAATGGTCACAAAAACTATTACTAACTTTGGACCAACAAAATTTTAGAATTATATTACAAAACTTCCGTTTTTGTCCTTTACAAACGGGGTGTTTTATAAATCTTGACTTTTCGTCAACCGAGCTCACTGAAATTTTTTAGAACTGTAAAATATTGTCGAAAAGTTTCCATTTTGTTGACCACAAAAACTGTTTTTTTAGATATCTCGGTTATTCTCAAGCCGATATTACTGAACTTCAAAAGCAAATAGATGACAATATATAAACATTTTTTCCTGAGTGAAATAGTTTTCTCAGAAAAGGCCTTTCAATAGACCACAGACAGGCTTAAACGATATTTTTATCAATATTAGTTCAGAAAATATATAGATGTATATGTACATACTCAGTTTATTTATTTAATTAATGAAAATTGTGGAAACTACATACACAATCACACTTACATATATGTATATGTCCTTATCATTTACTGTGAAGGATATTAAGAAAATGATAGAGCAACATTTTGTTAAGAGAAATAAATATCCAGGGTATATTGTGACCAATGATGCCAGATTTGTAGATTTTTCCACCTTTTCCTGATTTTTCATTAAAAAAAACTATAAGGTGAAAATATCAACGTTCGCCTACGAAACTTTTGTTTATTTGTCAACAATAAGACATTTACTTGATGATAAAATTATAGAGTATTAAAAAGGAAGACCTTTCGATTTTGAATATTCTCCTGACAAAATGCTGCTGCTCGTATAAAATGTGTTTAGATGAGAACCAATGCATCATGCCAATAGCAAAATTTTTTTTTAAAATAATATCGTATAATGTAGCAAATATTTCCTCATCAATAAATTTTGGTAATTTTATAACATATACATACATATACACAGATTGGAAATATTTTTTTATTTGAAACACTTGTTATAGAGGATAAACAAAGAGTATTCGTGTTACATATCAAAAACTATAATTTGCAGTGAATTCCAGCAACAAAACACATAATGTGGCACTAATTCCATTTAGGATATCAAGGTAACCTAATTCCACAACTTGGAGTACAGATTTTAAAATATTTCAATAAAGATAGCTGCAAGCCGGAAGACTTTTACGTTTTAGAAGATTTAAATGCCAGAATTTCTAATCAACAAGTACCGGGGTCTAATCGTCGCATTCGATATCGAGCCATTTCGATCGAAGATTTTTTCTATGGTATAATTCCCTTCGATATCGTACAAAAGTAAATAAAATTTGAGATGATGGCTTTCGTTATAGTGCTATCAATAGAGTGTAACTTTCATTAAAATAAAACAAGACAGCCTTTTTTTGTGAAACAGAAATTAAAAAATGTAAGTTTTATTAGTTTTTTTTTTAAATTGGAATTTGCTAATTATTAAAAAATTGTAGGAGAAATGTTAAATGTAGAAATTTGAAACAAAAAGAAGCTTTGGCGGATTTTATGGCAGAACAAAAATCTTTTACGAACTTGTGACCAAGGAAGGGTCACTGCCAATAACCATTCGCCTTAATTCTTTTGGCCCACCAATTAAAAATGCAAAAGCCTGGCGTAAAGTACGTTTTTATGTTATTTATAAAAATATCAAATAAGTACACGTGTAAATATTTTACTTAAAGGCTTGTACCGATCAAAATTTTAACGTCAATAAAGCTTCAAAAAAGAAAACTGGTGGTGGTCCCTACGACTAAATGGTGCTCTCTGCTGCAGAAGAACAAATATTGCAGGCTGCCGGCATACAAGTATCCGTTGAGGGTTTGTCAAATGCTGAGACATTTGATTCTATTGGAAATACAACACAGGAAGCTTCAATCAGTTTTCATATGGATACCACTTTAGAATCGGAGCATGGGAAAGAAGAAGAAAACAAAATATTTGAAATAAAAACTAAAGGCAAAAACTTTGAAAAAATTTACTGCTCATTCTTAAAGTTTGCTGTTGTAAAGGCAAAACTATAAATTGTGAACGGAGGAAACTGATGGGTGTAGTGGAAGCTGTTGGTGGGATAGTCCTTAGCGATAGAACTTTGAAGGCTGAACAGGAAGAATTTAGTTTCCTTGGTGGTATAGGCAATTCGGTGATCGATTACTGTATGTGTTATTATTGCTCAATGCAATATTGAAGGGGCTTATATTGACCATACTGTAAACCATACTCTAATCACATGCCTAAATGTTTGAAGATATACCCAGTAACGATAATTATAAAATTAATAATTTTCCTAACAGAACGTACTGGTAAAATAAATATGCTGATCTGAATAGTTAAGCGTCCATGTCGAGTAAAGATTTAGTGTCAAACCCGACTTACAAAATTAAAAACGCAATTAAAGGGTCCACCAAATACCTTTTTTTTTAAACGGCGTAAAACATCGTATGTAACTTCGGCTGTGTGGCACGTAGCGCCGTTCTGTTGAAACCAAATGTTGCCAATATCCTCCTCTTTAATTTTTGTGAACAAAAATTCGTTCAACATGGCCCGATAACGATCGCCATTGACAACGGCCACTGCTTGCTCATTTTCGAAGAAAAATTGCCCAATTATGCCTCTGAACCAAAATCCGCACCGAACAGTGACTCGTTTTCTGTGCCCCAAATGCGACAATTTTGCTTGTTTGCATACCCGCCAAGATCAAAATGAGCTTCATCTGAAATGATGATTTTTTTGTGTGTAAGTCGATCGCAGGCCCACTTAGCGAAGCGTATACACAACCATATTCGTTCAGCGGAAGGATAAAACTAATTATCTGTCAAATCAGACATGAGATAAATGTTCACGAAATAATCACTAGCTTAAAAAAGCGTTAGAAGGCGGACCCTATATTAACAGGCCTTTAAACCTAAACAAAAATGGTTCGAAAATGCGCTTGCTAGAAAATAACTTGAAATCATATAGAAATAAGCACACTGAAGAAAATAAAAACCGTTACAACCGCTGGATAGAAATTTCTCAAAAATAAAAAAAAGCTAGAATTGTGCATTTTAGGACTACTTAGCACAGTAAAATCGTCTAGTGTATTGCGGATACTATCAAATGTCATGCAAGCTCGCACTTTACATCCTTGTACGGTGTTATACATATGTGGGTGATTTTTATGCACATTTTATGTGTAGGTTATTAAACAATAATTAGGTATGCCTTACGTTATCGATCCCTTATTAGACTCCCCGTTTGTGTGCTATGAGTTGTATACAGTTCTCAAAGTACTAATGCCAAACAAAGCTTTTGCTCAAGATATAATTACTTTTGAATCTTAGAGATATGATACTTTTAGTTTTAAGAACGAATATTTGTACGCATACAATAAAGTCTTTTTACATAAGAAAGTCCCCGAATGTTTCCGAATCTCCCAGCTAATTACCGTGAGTTATCGCTAATTGATACTAAATGCAAAATCTTCAATGCCATCATACTCAATGAGCCGTTTAGCTTTTTGGATCGACTGCTGCAAATTTCAAGACGGTTTCAATCAGTTTTCATATGAAAATACTACCCAACCAAAAATACTACCCAACCTCTCAAATATCGTACACATCAACAAAGCGAAGTGTATAATTAAATACATAGGAATTTTTTATTGAATTTTCACGTGCGTTCGATACTATTCCCAGAAATTGTTTGTTTTTCAAGTTGTCACGCTGAGCACTTTTAGTAAAAATAATTAGATTGCTTTCATGTCTGTATGAGGACATGGAGAGTAAAATTATTTACAATAATACCTTTTTCGACTTATTTCTTGCTGAAGTTATTAGAGTAAAACAAGATTGCACCATGAGTCCAATTTGATTATCGATATACATCAACGAATTAGCGGATGCGCGCATGGGAGGCGCTTTTGTTGTTCATATTACTGTAAAAATAATGTTATATGCGGACAATATTGTTCTTTTATCAGATTCCTCTATTGGCTTGCAATTTATGATTACCAAACAGCGTACTTACAGTTTAACAAGGTGTCTAAATGTCAAACTGAAAAATTCAAAAGTATTTGTTTTTCCTTCTGGCTCTATCATCAAACCTATCCTGGAAATATTGTGATGAACAAATCGAAATTTGTAATTCATATAAGTATTTAGGTGTGCATATCACGTATAATATGTCCTTTAAAAAATATCGAAAGTATAAATTAGCATCTGCCATTAACACCACTTGGTTAAAATACATAAACAACCCACATATTTATAATAACCGATAAAAAGAAGAATTCGTTAAAGATGCAAGTGGTTCCCGATTTCACGACCCCTACTCACGATTGAATTTCGATATTATACCAATATTACAACATAATTACTCGGCACGGCTCACTGGTCTTATAATAAAGGCAAGATGTGGATTACTGAATATAAACGGAAGAAAAAGCCTTTCGAAATAAGACTGATGGTATTTGCACATTATGCAATTTAGATGAATCTGAAAATGTTCTACGTTTGATCGGTATATGTCCCATATGCAATGCGTGGAGTCTAGAATGCTTTGTCAAAATTAAACTTAATGAAAATTAAACTACTAGTATATTGAATGGTTTTAACTATAAAAGTTTATATCAACATTTTGAGATTTGTTTGAAATATAGAAATATAATAAATTAATTTGACTTATAAAATATATTGTAATGTATGTATAAGCACGTACATATGTAAAACATAACTATGAAATTATCAATTTACAAAACACATAACACTTGTTTTCTAGTAATAGGCCAATTTGGCACACAACAAATAAAGCGTGCCATATGTAGTTAAAAAAATATTGTAAATAATTAATAATACAATAAAAAGAAAGTTGAAATCTTAGCCAGGAATGTGTATAATTATTTTTGGAACGAAGTTCCTTAACGCGGCTTGCTGGTAGTGCAAATTAGTAGAAATCGTCACGAAAGCGTGTGAGCTGTTTATGTGTTTTGGTGTGTCTTCAAACAATTGTGTAGGTGTCTCCGCTGACAGCAGCGGACACCTACCAATAAATATTAATTAGTTGTGAAAACGGATACTATCAGTTCGTTTTGTAGCAGATTGACAAAAAAAAAAATACTGCATGTATCAAAAATAAAAAAATAAAACGTTCCAAAAATTTTAAGAAGCATATAAAATTTAAAAATTTCAAAAACAACACAAAATAAAACATACAGATTTCACCTTGTATTACATTCGAAGATGAAGAAAAAACGTAAGGAACTTCGTTCCTAACGGGGGTCCCCCGACCGCATTTCCTTTTTTATTTGTAAAATAGTAACAGATGTATACGCAAAATAAAAAAATTATTTTCAAGACGTCCGATTTAATTTTTTTTTTATTATTTTTATATGGGAACCCCTTAGGAAGAGTGATACGGAATCGGTTTGTTCGAAGAAAATATTGGAGCGAAAATATTATTTGACTACTCTCTGGGCATCCTGAAAATTTAGTTTCCTAGAGGCTCGATACGGGGCTCAAAATTTTTTTGGAAAAAAATTTAAAATCGTATCGAAAATTAATTTGCTGGTACATCGCAATGGATTGGTTTTTCTAATTCCAGAAGCTATCGATGGCACAATATCGGTTGCTAAATCTACAATCCCTTATGCATACAGCACAAAAACTGATTCATCAAAATAGTAAATATATGTATAAATTCCTGTTCTTACTTTTGCAATTTTGACGATTTGCTAGTAACATTTTCTGGCAACATTGCTGGTGAAGAATAGCTAAATAAGATTTTAAAAATCTACTTACTTGAAAACAGTCTCTCACATTTTGAGAGTGAAAATATAATATTTCTCTAATTTTTTCATTTAACTTGAGTGGATTCAATACACGAGTATGATTGAATCTATATATACATTGTAATTGAGTATGTATACAAACGTGTTTGAATCATAGTACGCGCACGTTCACCTATACCTTCTAATTATGACATGCTGCTGCTGCTTTCTTGTATATTAAGTTCTGCTACAGTGTGTAAATATGTATGTATGTGTGCTTTTGAGTGTGTGTTTCATATTTTTATAGGAAAGGTATACGAGCCATATAAATGCAGCCTCTTTTGGTTATACTTTGTTGGCTTTAGCCCAAACATGACAATTACTGCGTGTGTAGCATTTGCAGCCATCTGCACGCACTCGACACTGCTGAACGCACACCACCACTTTAATGCAGCATCCCAGCAGAGTTATCAGATTTATTTGGCTCTTTGTGCCAAATTAAACGTCATAAGCAAAGCTGAAAAACACCTTCACGTCTTTTATATATTATATACCTATGTATGTATTTAAAAATCAGGGTTAAGTTAATATTTTTTAATTATTGTTCATGATTTTAATATTAATCAAAGCCGGAAAAATACAATTTAGCTATGTACATATACATATATGTAAGTGGTCAAATATCTGTTACCACGCCGATATCCTTCTCATCACCACCCATATGAATATGGTAGTGCTAAAACTCATAGTTTTAGCACTTCAATTTTACCATCCACTTACACACTTAATTGATTGATATTAACCACAGCAATGATTTTTTCTTATACATATTTTTCATCTCAGAAAACTATTGAATTTTTTGATTGTTCAAATTGCATCTAGTGGTTGTTGTTCTTCTCAAAAATATGCGTTCGTATATTTAATATTATGGTGAAGTTTCCATATAACATTCAAGCAATTTCTTAACAACTTTTACATGCAAAGTTCTCAATTATTCATGTGATTCCTTGCAATTTTCTGAAAATAGTTTTGTTTAACAACTTGGTTAATGTATAATTATTATAAACGGTGTTTTTTTCGATGTATAGAACTTTAAGTTGCATTAAAACAACGATGGATTATTCGATGGACATGAATTTTGTTTATCCGAAAGACAATCTTGTGTCATTACATTTTAAATATGATTTCTGGTATATGACCGCCACGGCTGGCGCGGATGTACTCCAATCTAGAAGTCCAATTTTCGATAACTTTTTCCAACATTTGTGGCCGTATATCGACAACAACACGGCAAATGTAGCCTTTCAATTGGTCAACCGTTTGTGGCTTATCCGCATAGACCAATGTTTTTACATAGCCCCAAAGAAAGTAGTCTAGCGGTGTTAAACCACACGATCTTGGAGGCCAATTCACAGGTCCAAAACGTGAAATTAGGCGGTCACCAAACGTGTCTTTCAATAAATCAATTGTGGTACGAGCTGTGTGTCGTAAAATGTATTGGAGTTCGAAACTTAGAATTTTTATTAAAAAATCAGTCGTTTTTCCAAAAAAAAAAGGTGCTTGCATTGTTCTTAAGTTTGCAAAAAACTTTGCTTCAGCTTATATTCTAATTGTTACTAATATCAAACGACGATTTTTGAGCAATATGTAGAAAGGTAGGTTTTTTTAATTTGGAGCACGTACGCTACAGTTGGTAGGAGTCGAAATTCGACAATTGTAAAATTATTTTTGGATATATGTACATATAAGCGTGTGAAAAATTTTGCCCAACGTGAAATAAAAATCTGTGGATTAGACTTTGCTGGCAAGCTTATGGACTTTATTTTTGCGGAAAATCTAGACGTCCCGCTAAAAAACAGTGTTGCCAGAGTGGTAATACTAAAAATATCATTTTTTTAAAGGAACAATTTTATAGCATTAATAAAATGCATTGAATTAATATTTTTTTGTGTAATTTGTGATGTTAATGAAAATTATACTATACTTTTACCAGATGAAATATTTCAGGCATATCTCTCATCGTCTTTGAGGTACTACAGTTCCAGTTTCTTCAGTGCTTGCGCAAAACAACAATTTAAACAAAGCAATAGCACAGTGAAAGTTTGAAATACGTAAAGTGAATTATACGTAATAACAGAATATGTACATAGAAACTGCTTATTCAATATATGAACAAGACAGTGAGAAAAAAATGAGCATCCCATGCATGGAGCGGAGCGAAACAAAGACCGGTGAAACATTTGTCTCAATGAAATAAACCAACACATTTAAAAGAAAAATGTATCTGCATAAATACATACAGCATAAATATACAATTGTGTATAATTTAGCTGCAGAGCAATAGTAGAGACACTGAATATTAAATATCCAACCTATATAAAAATATAAACAACATCGAAAATAAAGGAAACATAACAATTTGCATAATGTGGAGATAACAGTCAAATATAACAGATTCTGCAGCCTTTTATGTAAAAACATTTATGATGAAAATCTAACGTGATCGGAGATCGTACAACAAATTATTCATGTAATAACTCATATATGTATATGGAATATCTGTCACCGATGATATATCCATTTCTTCAAATTATATGTGCAAAAATTACGGGAGTGCAATAGCTCGATCTCTTAATTTCAAGAAAAAAGAACGTTGGTCAAATATAGGAATATGCGTCGATATAAAAGAAAAAAGTATGTTACTACGATGTAACATTCAAACCAAAAAGGTTAAGCAGGAAGAGATAACGGCTTATTCTGGAAATCAAATAAAATACTCCTTCAAATGAATTTTGATAAAGACTGCAAAAAGAGATGGCTCAAATTGTTTATGTATTTTCAAATGCGTCTCCAAGAAGAATCGCAATGGTAGACCCACTTTTTTCTTAAGCACCTTGCGTAATATTTCGTATTCGTTCCTTGAAATACCTAAATTCAGAATTATTTCAAAAGCATCTTCTTCCGTAAAAAAAAGTACTTAATTTGGGCGTTGGTATACTCTCTACAATACACCTTATTCCATTGGCATCTACATCTTCTTGTAAATTAACTTTCAACTAATAATTACATATGCAGTCAAAATTAAAGTAGAGTATTAATTTATTTATCACGTTGAATTATTAAATTTGATTTGTAATTAAGCTTTTACAAAAACAGCACCTAATTTATGTTTAAATGTAATAATGTATTATTATACACATATAGTAATTATATAAATAAAGTAATTATATGTATGTATATACGTACATATGTACATAAGTATACATATATTATTTTCAAGTATGAATTTTTACTAAACTATAACACCGGTATTCATAAAAAATAAAACGTTGCTCAAATACATTTTAGAAAAAATTTTATATGAAAAATTTGTCGTAAAATGTGTTTCAACAATGTTTTATTTTTTATGAATACCAGTGTAAGTATTTGTGTACATATATCAGTTTTTCCCTTGTTGAAAAAGTAAGAAAATGGAACAAATTTATTTTTTGACAACAATCACATACAAAGAGTCTCAAAAATTATATTTTTATGTGTTTGTTATGAACAAAAACATAATTTTTCACTTTTTCAACAGAAGAAACTTCCGTTGAAGGAATATAAAACTGCAAATTCATCTATGTAAATTGTTTATAGTAAAAACGATAATGTTTTGCTCTAAAAAATGATGATGAGTAGTTTTATTTATGAAAAACTATCGTCGCATTAATGATATTTCTTCGTCATATTAATGAAATGGTCATTCTATAAACGAAACTCATTTGTCGCAGAAACGTAATTGTTTGTCGCAGTAATGTAAAATATTAACGTAACAGTTTAACGAAACATGTTTCATTAAATGAGTGTAGCGCTACGTTGGATCAAAAACAATGATATTTTTCATAGCACTAACGTGAAAAATCAGCCAATTTACGAAGCTTTTTCTTTCAAAGTACAACTCGAAAAACTTAGCTCTATATTAATTCGGCTGCTTATCATCTGATTCAAAATTTTTGTGTTTTTTTTTTTTTTTTTTTTAAAGATTTGGTCAAATATATATTTTTATCCATTACTTATTTTTACTATTTAAACATGATATTAAGTATTAACTAGTATTACATTAACAGGGCTAGATTACATTCAAGAGCATATATAGAAATATTAAATGAAGAGGCAACAACATATATGTTTGATAAACATTAACGATAATGTTACATCGGTCTACAATTCTCAAAAATAATAATAGTACATATAACAATAAAGCATCCCCCAAATTGAAGTCGAGAAAAAAATGGATTTAACAATAGTTATTAAAAACCGGTTACTTGGTGCAGCTGGCGCAAGCTATTTGTGCATCACTAATCAAACATATGTATTATATATTGTACATATAAATCAGCAAATAGAAGAACAAACAAATAATAACTGCTATTACAAAACTAGATGAAAAGAACTAAAATGAATAATGTTGACATGTGCCATTTGAACCATTGTTTCAAATACGAACATACAAGCAAAGGACTGGTAAATCACATACATCAATTTACTGAGGCTAAGCTACGATCTCATCAAAAAAAGTAAAACGAAACACACAAAATAAAATTGAAAGAGCACAAATATAAGTAAATCCAACAGGCTGAGGTACTTCAATCATATTGCACACTATCCAGCCAACTGTACAAGTAACAAAAATAACACACCAGAGTTCAAATATACGTACACATATACATATGTAAGCAACAACTTCGTTATCCTTACAATCATCCCTTAATAGCGGACAAATGCTGAAATAAGCGTTTATTGCAGGGTTGTCAGGTGTGGCGATTTTGAAAATAGCTTGTCATTAAAATTTTAGTTTGGCGATTTATGGAAGTTATTGACGATTTCGTTTGCAATGAGCCATAAATTTAACGAAACATAAAAAAAGACATTACTAAAACTTTAACTAAAATCTATTTCAATCTACGCTATCACCCAAGGTGAATTCGCTTTCAAAATACTGCAGTTATAAATTTTGTTCAGATTATTTCGATTATATATGAACACAAGTGAAAGTGCTATATTCATCTGCGCTAAATTTTAAATATCTTTCACAATCAACACTTCTGATCCTCACACCCGATGCATATAAATTGTTTTTGTACTTCGTACACTTATTTTGTTATTGCAAAAACTTTCTGGCACCAAAATTCGTTTAATCATTTAAGTTTGCTTTCACGCTCAAAACTACTTTTTGCTCACAGCCCAAATTCTGAAGACATCGGTTTTCCCTACATCTCATATGAAAATTTGCCGAAGGAACCATACCTCGATCGTTAAAATCGAGTCCCCTACTTTTTGTTGATAAAAAGTTCAAAAGTTACGGGCATTTTTGTCCAAATTTTGGACCATTTTTCCATTTTTTTCATGATTTTGTCCAAGAATATTACTTTCATGGCCATTTTTTTGGCTCAATCCATTATTTAATTCAATTTACAATTCAAAACGAAGAGTTTAAGCCCAAATTTATCAAAGTCGGTTGATTAATTCATGCGATATTGCTAAAACAAAATAACACATCATGAAAAAGATGGAAAAATGCTCCAAAATTTGGACAAAAATGTCCCTAACTTTTGAACCGTTGGACCAATGTTGGAGATTTGTTGTAAATTGATCAAAGTTGTAAATTGATCAAAATGAGCTCACCTTTCCATCGCGCTTACTCGCGATTAAACCCGATCGATAGTTTTTGAGTTATGGATGTGAACGTGTAGGTAATATTTCATACGAACGTCAATTTGGGAAAAAATCTACCAACAAAAAGTAGGGGACTCGATTTTAACGATAGAGGTATGGTTCCTTTGGCAAATTTTCATGGAATAACCCATAGAAAAATAAATCAACCCGACTTAATATATATCTGATATCGGATAGAATTAGAGTATATTTCTCAATCTGGGTTTGCTTGAAAGGTATTTTTATCACCTTTCAGAATCTTTATTGATATTAATATTTTTTGTATTTTTAGTACAGATATAAGAAATTTTTTTGTCGAAAAATAGCCTAAAATGAACTTTTAACTAATAAATTCTGAATTCGATTTTATTTTTGCAGATTATGAAGAATGAATGATATGAATGAATAATTACGTTACAAAATAATGTCGTTTACCAACACTAAACGTTGCCTAGCTTGCTTTTCCTTCTTCCTTAATCGTTCATCATACAATGGGCACGCAGTTTGCCAAAATACTTAAATAAAAACTCGGTTATAACAATACCAATATTTCTTTTTATTTTTAAATTTAGTGTGAGACAATCAAAGAGTGCAGTGATAATATCAAAGTTATTATGGATAATCAAGAACCATCAAGTTTGCGGATTTTACACTATCGAGAAAAATTGTAGGATCCAACTAAACTCTGAGCTTACAAAAAATATTTCTTAAATTCCGATGCTACCGATTATAATATATAATATAATATGGTTGTTATGGATAACGACTATATATTATTTGAACCAGCATTTACTCGACAGATTCACTTGGTAGAATACTTAGATTTCGATGAACCACTAGTGGCTGATCCACAAATTCCAATGCACATACAATGAACAGAAAGACATGTACAATTATTAACGAATGTTTCAAAACGAGCTATAGAAAAGAATCGTGAAGGAGTTGTGGCAGTGACATTAGAAAGTAGTAAGAAAACTCCTCGAATGGAAAGTAAAAAGGACCTTAAAAAATAATATTACCACGGTAAAATATTAAATTGTGGATCGAGAATAATATTTAAAAATAAATTGAATTAAAATTGTAAAAATAGTGTTTTTTTAATACATTTATATTAAATTACTTTTTCAGGCTTTTTTTGTTTTCAGCGTTTTTTTGTTAAAAGCTTGAAAATTTTGATTTTTTCAGATCTATTTTTCTACAAGAAGAAGTTCGAGAACAAGAAAATTTATCGTAATAAAAGTTGTTGGAAATTACCTGAACTTTCATAATCTGCAAAAAAAAAACAATCTAAAAAAAATCGAAGAAAATTCGGAATTTAGTAGTTAAAAGTCCATTTCAGTTTTTCGACAAAAAATTCCGAATATCTTTAATATTTAGTTATTTTGACCCCTTTTTTTCTTATATTTTATATATTTATTTGAGCTCAAGGCCTTTTGGAATTTGACAAAAATAATTACTCAAATTCCAAAAGACCTTGAGCTCAAATAAATATGTAAAATTCCGAATATATCTAATAAAAAAATATTACTATGGATACAGATTCTGTCGTCGGCATATAGACAGGTGAAAAACATAGAAACATATGATAGGTCTTTTTTTTGGACCTGAATTAATACAATTCACGTGGCTCTTAAAGCAAATAAATAATTAAGTTCATATTTGAATGTTCAAAATAGTTTTACTTTTTGATACTTTAAAAAATACAAATCGTAGTAACCGATGGTTGCAAATAAAAGTAAAGTAGTTGCAAAACGATAAAAATGTATACTGATTCTCATTTTGTTCATGGGAATTATGGAATAAGACGTTAAGTTTCAAACATTCTTTTCAGAATTTTTCGTGTCTACTGATGAGTTGATTAGCACCAACGAAATGTCGTCGGCATATAGACAGCTGAAAAACACAGAAAGCATTTGATAAGCCTATTTTTGGACCTGAACTAATATATCTTTCCTTATAGTTATATTATCTAAAGTTTATTATGACATCTACTTTTTGGTGGCAAAACTGATTTAAGTTTGGGTACACGTCCAACTTCTTAGGAATTTAGTTTTAGCTATAGATAATCCGTTATAGAAAATTAGTTATTAAATTTATTCGACCCTTTTTTAGTGTAAAATTATTTTATTTTTTCTAGCCTCAGGTGTCTTTTATTTATTTGTTTTATTTGCTGACATTTTGCACTCCTTCGGATAGCTTATTCGGGGTCCTGAAGGCCTGAAGAAGCTATCCGAAATATCGGTAAATAAAAAAATAAATAAGTAAATAACATAATATTGTTACAGATATTTTTTCATTTTTTACTTTTAGTTAGTTTTATTTTATTTATTTTAGTTTAAACCAAGAATTTATTCAGATCGTGTATATACACTCTTAAGTCTTTTTTGTTTTCTACCTTTGAGTAAACTTCTTTAATTATAACTTTTTGGAGCAACTTGTTGTGGTTTGGCTTTCACTATATCGTGGCTGCTTACCAACCGATGTCAAATCGTTATATATTATATTTTGGCATTAAGTATACTTTCTACTAAAAAAAATATTGAAATAAGTTTATTTTATTATAACATCGACTTTCAGTTCAGATCAACCACAGGCCCAGCTTCTTCAGAAACCGGCTTTTGCTGTATCTCAGATATTCAAGGATCGATTTCAGAAATTTGTCTTTTTTTTGCTTTAATGCTTATGCCAAATAATAAAGATAGCTTTTTAGTCTTAAATTAAAAATATTTTTTTAGTAAGTTCAACCAAAATATGCAAATTTTATGCTCCTTGCGGTTTTATAGATTTATCTCGGTTACTCATGACCCGAGTTTGTCTAATTTCAATAGCAAGCACACAACACGAATTTTGAACAGTTTGGCACTAAACGAATTTGCTTGAGTTATTCAGTTTTCTCAAAAATAGTATTTCAACGGCCTGCAGACGGATGGACAGGTAAACATGGTTAAACTGACTTTTCTATCAATACTGATTAGAATATACATATATGCATTAGAAACTAAAACCTAAGGACACACAGTGGGGCCAAACGAAAAAAAAGTAATAAATCGGTATCTTTGAAACGTGCGAGCTGATCGTAAAACAATGTATAAAGGAATCATAGAGGAGGAACCAGTCATTAATAGGCATGAAATTTGAACCACCATATTGCATCACACCTATAAGGTATTAAAGTTGATTACCTCGGATATGAAAAAATTTGTTCGATTCATAAATTTTGTAAATATAATTTGATGTTAAAGGCTTAAATTTTTTTTTTAAATAAATGAGTAAATAAACAAAACGCATTTTATTTTTTGTTGATATCGTAAAATTAATAAATTTTGACAAAAATGGATCTTAAATGTTTGACGTTAAAAAAAAATTTCAAATACTGTCAAAATAGGTCTTAGAATTTACTATATTCAAAATTTTAAGCTGAAAAAAGCCTGCACGCTACATCCAGAAATGGATGAATTTGATCCATTTTTCAAAAAAATTCTGAATTAGTTAAAAGCAAAAATCGCCACCTAGCTTTTTTTAAACTTTTATAAATTATATTAGATATATTTAAAAAATTTAATCTGACTTTTCATTGTTACCCGCCCAGTGAAAACTGTGGCCAGGACAGCAGATTTATTAAAAATAGTCAAATTTTTAGGAACATTTTATCTACCTGCTCGAAAATTATACTAAATTTCAGTGTTATCTGTTTATATTTCTGTTATTTATTAGAAAATATTATATTTTATTGTTGAAAGGGGTTGAAAGATAAATTGCATAAAATTTGTTTATTAATTTTCGAATCTAAAAAAAATATATATAAAAGGAGTACAAGAAGAGAATTTGTTAGGTTTCTTCAGTGATTTCACTGAAGAAACTTATTCGTTTTAAAAAATTATCTGAATTCACGCAGAACATAAAAATACACTTGTTTACCTCGGATAACATTTAGCAAACATGCATAGTATTTGCTAACCCCATAACCTACTCAATACATGCTATACCTACAATTTCATGAATTATAGTGCTTATTCGTCTTAAAGGATGAATATATGTTAAAGTATAGCAGGCAGAAATATAGTTACACATTACAACAATGGACATACTTTCTTTTTTTTTCTACCTGTCTACATGTTTTCTGTGGTCGGATATTGTCTCGCATGTAGATATTTCATTGCTATTGAAAGAAAATCTATGTTTTTTTTAGTTGTTTAACTCAATTGTCCCAACGTCTAAAATATTTTAGTTTATTCAAAGTACTTGAAGAAATGAAGACAACCTTAACATATGTTAATTAATAATGGACAACATAGATATTAGTATCGGTCATTTAATCCAGAAAAATTTATTGGCAAAATTGCATCATATATTATATGGCTTTCGTCTTAAGCCTACCGAGTATTTAAAAATTTTAAATTTTCAAAAAGGCTATGAAAAGAAGATTAAAGGTTCAGATTGGCCGAAAAAAAGTTTATTAAAAAAGTAAAAACTGTAATGTCGATAGTATTATACAGTCCAGATCGGTGGAGCTTAATGTATATGAGGCGATTTAGTCCAATAAGCACTATAAACTGCCGCAATTGCATTTTACTAAAGACAAAGTTTTAATTAAGAAAGGAAAGCGAGTTCTTTCCGAATTCATATTGAAAGACTTGGTTATTAACAGAAATGTCGACGTTGATATCGCCACGACGAAAATTTACGCGGCCAAAAAATGTCTCTTGCAATAAAGCCATATTCGCTCAAGTAGTGTGGTTTGTGTCACCGTCTTGTTGAAACCACATATTCTCCAAGTCGTATTCTTAATCGCAGGCAAAAAAAGTCGGTTATCATGTGACCATAACGCTCCGAATTGACGGTGACAGTATTTCTATTGTCGTTTCCGAAGAAGTAGGGTACAATCACACCTTCGGAACAAAGAGCGCACCAAACAGTGACTTTTTCTGGATGTAATCCTCAATTACTTGAGGATTCTCAGAACTCCAACTGCGACAATTTTGTTAATTAACATACCCAAGGTGTGTGCTTCATCGTTGAAGAAAATTTTGTTCGAAAAATCGCTGGCCACCGCCTGTTGTTCAAGCACTCATTCCACGTATCTACGACGTTGTGAATGATCAGCTGGCTTCAGTTGAGCCGGACTTTATATGGATGTAGGTGTAGATCTAACTAAATGCAAAATACGCCATAATGTGCCGTAAGACAGTCCTAATTCCTAAGAACGACGAGGAATCGACACATTCGGGTCGTCGGCAACACTTTCATTACAGCTGCGATATTTTCATCGGAACGAGCGAAACGATATTGCACGGCCTTACAATATTTGTAACCGCTCCAGTCTCTTCAAATTTTTTCACAATTTTGCCAATTGCTTGCGTCGTTGAACGATTATGTAAGCCATAATCTCCTTTTAAAGCACATGTGGGTGTGGCAGAATGACAATTTTGGTAGTATTTTTTGATAATTTTTATGCGTTAGTTAAGCGATCCATTTTCGTCAATGGCAGACTTTCAAAAAAATTGGTTTAACAACTTAGTTTGACAGATGTCGAATTGTAGTCCTATACTTTTGAAACTACGAAATTTTAACTTTCTCTATATATTGATCATTAATTTGGAATATTATATCACTATTTATATTAATTTCTAGCAGTTTTGTCTTTTTTCATTTAACTTTAATTTGTTAATTTGTAACCAATATTTAACATCATTTATATTACTAATGATATTGTCTCTTCACTCTTCAATTGTAGACCTCTCTGTGTATATTAGTGTATCGTCTGCAAATAACGCAACTTCACTTTTATCTATTATATTTGGCGGATCATTATTGTATATTATAAACAGTAAGGCACCCAATATTGAGACTTGTGGGACACCGAAATCATTAATAATTGTATCAGATTTCATTCCATTAACTTTAGTGATTTGCTTTCTGTTTTTTAAGTATGATTCAAACCATTTCAGCTTTTTGCCTTGGATGTCATACATACATATATAATTTCTGGATTAATTGTTTTCTGTTAAAAACGCTCTTTTAAAGTCTAAAAAGCCACAATTTTTTTTTTTTATCAATGTCTTTCCACCGATTTATAACAAAATTTACAGCAGTTTCACACGAAAAATTTTTTCTGAAATTAGATTGTTATTTTGAAAATAAATTGTTATCATCCATAAATTTTTCTAACTGCTCTTTCACTACTTTTTCTAATATTTCCTCACATGTTTCTAAAGTATTTATGGGACGATATTCTTCACATTTTGTTTGTTTGCCACTTTTTCAATTGGGGTTACCATAGTTTCCTTCTACTTTTCTGGGAACTGTCCTGTTTCTAATGATTTATTTACAATTTCAGTCAATTTTTTTTTTTATATGTTAATTATCAATAATAATTTTTGTTGATACATTACAGGAATCCGGTTTGTTTTTCAGTTTCTTTACTATATTTTTAAGGTCTAACATTCTTATTGCACTATATCTAAATCTTTGGTTAACGTTAGGTATTTGATTGGTATATTGCACAGCTTCAATTGAATCAGTTATTATCTTAATACTATCCACAAAATATTTGTTAATATCAGCTATACATTATTTAGAGTAAATTCTTCGTTGTTAAATACCACAGATTTTATCAGATTTTGGTTTTTTTACCACTAAGTCTTTTATTTCTCTTCACATTTGTTTTTGGTCGCTTGCGTTATTTATTTTATTGTTAATGTATTTACGTTTCTCATTTTCAATTTTAACCTTGACAAATTTCGAACTGATTTGTACTTTGCCCACGCTTCGACAGTGTTTTCATATTTAGCAATTTGGTATTTTGTTATTTTGTCTCCCTTTATATTTCGGAACTCATCATTAAACCATGTATTGACTTTATTTTGTTTATTAATTGTTTTTTTAAACTCAAACTGTTGTATTGTCTCCTCCATACATTTATCAAACATTTTGATTCACATTCATATTTTCGTGAAAGCCCATTTTTCCACTTAGTTCCCCCGAAAATCGGTTTTTTTTATATTTAAAAAGGTCTACTGAACTGTTATTATCACTGTTGTTATTTGCCTTCTCATCCTTTATTAGTATTTTAAGCATTTCAAGATTTGATATTTTGTTTTGATTACAATTTTGCACAGTTGTGTTAAATTGTTTACAATAACATAATCAATTATAGTTCTGGATGTACTCGTGTAGAGTGTATTTATTTACTATTTGTTTAACATCATTATCGTGCAATAAAGTCTCGATTGTATTTTTATAAAAACTATTTGTTGACCAATCTATGTTGAAATCTCCGATTATAGTTATAGCATTAGTGTCCTCATACAAATCTTCTGGGGGTTCCTGAAAAACTTCACAGAATTCCTATTGAAAGCCACTGGGCGATCTGTAAACTGCTACTATTATCAAGTTTACATTTTCTCGACATGCAATACAAGCTGTACCCCAATATTTAAAACAGTGTCGGGCAGATTTTTGAAATCCTATGCACGCGTGTATAGGAAGAAAATTCTGCTTGCGCTACGTTGACACACGTACACTATAAGCTTCTTCGTATAACTTACGATAATTAACGTTCGGATGTTGCTTTGTTATCATTTCGTCAAAGTAAATCAAACCAGTCGCTGATCAGCACTTGTTAGAGAAAGATCTCGCTGTTAATTTGTTTGTTTACACTCAAAGTAAAATGTTTAATGAAGAATGGGAAAATAATTTTTTTTTTATAGAGAACATGGATGGCGATGCACAATGCTTGATTTGTCATCGCGTTATATGCGAAAAAGGTTTGTTTTATTTAAGAAGACATTACAACTCTTGTCATGTAGATTTCGATAACCTCAGCGGGGGTGATCGAACACTAAAACTATTTGAAGTAAAAGCACAATTTTTCTTAATGTTTTTAGTTGATGAAACTAATATTCACTGTCATAACAGTTTTAATGAATCCAATATTCATCATAATAATGTTGATGAAACTAGTGTTTCCATGTCTTTACGCTGCTTTGGCTTTGGCAAGGCAATGTCGCCCATTTGATGATGGTATTTTTTTTTTTTTTTAATTTAACATCAGATGTTTTGAATTGTTTTGGTGAAAAATTTCAAGAGGCTTTGAAACTTTGCCAAAACATTCCATTATCTCGACGTACAGTCGCACGTAGGACAGAAGATATAAGTAAATTTATTCATTCTGCAGCTATAAATAGGCTGAAAAATTGCAAGTATTTCTCATTATCTTTAGACGAAAGTACGGATATTAATAATATTTGCCAGCTTTTTATTTGCATCAAAACCGTTGATTCAAATTTAACCACTGTTGATGAAGTTTTTGAACTAGTTTCTCTTCATGGTAATGTTACGGGACAAGTTTTGTATGACGCAATAGAGCGGAATGTTTTTTCAGTTGTGGATAAAACCAAATTAAGTTCAATATGCACGGATGGAGCCCAAGTTATGAGAGGCAAAAACAAAGGTCTTTTAGGCATTTTGAAGAAAACTGGTATTAATTGCCCAGCTTACCATTGTATAATTCATCAGCAAGCCCTTTTCTCTAAAGAATTAAATATGACAAGCACAATGAACGTTGCTGTCAAAATTATAAATAAAACAAGTCAAGAAATGTCTTTTAATTTTGGCAAATGGAAAATCATTTGAGTGTACACATTATGTATTCTTAAATCTGTGCTTACCATTCCATTTCATTTAGGAAAAACCAAAATTAACAAAACTTTTTAAAAATAACGGCATTTCTGTTATTTTTTTTTTTAATTGTCTTCATTCAATATGCAAATATGTTTTACATTTTTTATACTGAGTAAACTTTTTTGATATTGTTGTTGTAATGTTTATGGCTACTTGAAAAATATTGGCATCTTATAGTTGCAAATAAGTACCGTAATAAGATGTGTGCAAAAAAACACAGTATGTAAATGTTTTTTTGTTGAAATTCTCGAATGAAGATAATATTTTACGTTTTTTCTTCTGAGTGTAGAATTATTTACAGTCGTTGTTCGTTTTTTGCTGCTTCCCACACTAGCACATATGAGACATATGAGAGTGTATTGTGTCTGCCCCACACTGCTTCCTTTTCGATTTTTTTTTTTTTTACTTTCCATTCTTTCCTGCAGTATATGATTAGTCCTCCAGTTCTTGAAGAATTTGAAAATGACACTATTTGAATATAATCTTGTAGATTTATTGTGTATATATGTGTTTCCGACAATATAAAAAGATCTGGATTTTCCGTTGCAGCTATTATTTCTACTTGACTTAAATTTTTTGTAAGGCTTGGCACTTTCGTATACAAAATGTATGTATTCTTTAATTGTTAATATAATGAACCCATTTTTCTCCTTTTTATTTTAAGTTTATTTTGATACACTGGGCACCCTTTGCTATATGTCCCATGATTTTCATCTAAGCCCATATTTAGTTTTGATTGATTCTTCCACAATTTATACATTTCAATATTGCTTTTTTACTACAATACTACATGTTACACACAGTTCTTGATTTTTACAGTCATTTGATAAATGATTAAATTCTTTGAACTTAAAGCATCTCCTTACAATGGTACCATCAAAGACTCTGCATCTCTCCCAACCTACATATATTTAACCATTGTGCATTTATTATTTTGGTATATGATTCATCATCTGATTTTATTTTAACATTGTATATTGTTCTGTTGTTCCTTTATATTCGTATGTTTTTATTACTTTAATTTCACAATTGTCTATAAATGAATTGTGTTCCTTTATTTAAGACCTATAAGTATATCATCCTTTCTCTTGAAAACCCTGGAGCGGGTTACAGATCTGCGTCTTACGATATCTATATTGTCGATTGTATGCTGACTGAGAAGGTCATAACTTTCAGTATGGGGTAGGCCAGCGTCTGCTGAGTGGAAAGCAGGGGCATTCCACAGAGAGGTGTTCTCTCCCCACTGGTGTGGAACATTGTCCTGAACTCGCTGTTTTTGGAGTTAGATTCCAAAATGCTTAAGACATTAGCATATGCTGATGATATTGCTGTAGCAGTTTTGGAAAAATATTCCGAATCCTCAACAGATGCAAATGGCATTGACGACAATAAGTAGGTGGAGCAGTGTAAAACCGGGAATACAAGCCTCCGCTGTTCAAACCATCGAATGTAAAGGAAGTTGTATTAAAATTGATGGAGAATATGAAATATCTCGGCACTTACCTCGATTCCAGGCTAAAATGACACCTGTATGTTCGGGCAAGAGCCGGCTAGGCAGCTGTTGCTTTATATCTATGACAAAGGGTCATTGGTGAGAACTGGGGAATAAGCCCCAGAAATTTCTATTGGCTCTTCGGTACTGTTGTGAAGCCAATATTTGTATATGGGTCGCTTCTATGGTGGAAAACGCTAGAAACGACCACCTACTGTGAGAGTTTTGGAAGGATTTTGCATACATACATCGGCCCCGATAGTAACTGGCGCATCCGGCTCTACACCATCTAAGGCGCTGTTTACGATTCTACGCTGTCTACCAGCCGATCTCATTTATATGGAAACTGCTATGAATTCGACAATACGGTTGAAGGCAGATGGCACGGGGAAGGATGCTGTTTCAGGGCAAGCATCGGTAACTGAAATAAAATCTGACCTTCTGGATCGCATAGACTACTGCTCATCGGACCATATTGAACAAAGGAGTACTGACTCATTTACATACAAGCCCCAATGCTATCATTTCGCAGGTATCGACACACTCAATCATATACTTACATATACATGAGTCTTTAAAACCAATTATTTCTCATTTGTTCGCAAGCGAGAGAAATTTTTTTTCATTTGGAAGCAAAAGAAAAAACCAACAAAAGCTGAAGCCGAATTCCGGCATTTGTGATCGAATATATCCGATAACAAAAACAATGTAAGGCAAAAAAAAATAATAAGCAATAACCACATCACATTCGATCACAAATTCGTGCCATCACGAACTTTAGAGATCGGCCCCTGGGCTTAAATATTGTATTCTTTAACATTTAGTAGTAGTTTATTTTTTCTATATCTCAGTAATTTGAAGCCCGAAGTCACACTAATTTTCAATATGGCGCAAGAAGATACATGTAGTTAAAAGGCAATTAATTTAAAGTTGAGGTCAATAAATTTTTTATCATAATTTTTTATAATGTAATAAATTATGATACATGCACATATTGCATTTGTGTTGGATTTGTTTTAAATGTTCAATGCTAATATAATACATGCATATATTCCACATTTTACCAACAAAGATTGTGATTTTTAATTTTTTTTTTAACGTCATTTTGAATTTATTCTTGCTCATCATTTGGGGGCAAGGTGTGTTAAAATTTTATTATCAGCTCGAATATAGATCCCAACATAACTTCTGGAGGAAAAAAAATAATTCTACAGTAAAGACCGGTCTTGGATTAAATCCATATCAAAATATTAGCGGTGAATTGTCAATACTAACGATTTTTGATAATAGCTTTCTGAATCCCTCGATTTATCAACATAAAATTTATTTAAAATACATTTAAAAACAATTGTTTTATAAAAACTTGTTCTAAAATTTGTTTAATTCCTTCATTCATTTTTTGTGCTTATGGTGCTCACAAATGTATTTTTATCTTAAAATATTTAGCTACATACATATATTCTACTTAATTATTTGAATTTCGTTTTATGACCATTCAAATATGAACTTAATTATTAATTTGCTTTAAGAGCCAATTGAAATGTATTAATTCCGGTCCAAAAATGAACCTTTTTACAAAATGTTTGCTTTCTTTTTCAGCTGTCTATATGCCGACTACATTTCGTTGGTGCTAATCAACTCATCAGTAGACTTTTAAGAATTTTTCAAGTCTACTGATGAGTTGATTAGCACCAACGAAATGTCGTCGGCATATAGACAACTGAAAAAGACAGCAAACATTTTGTAAAATGGGTCATTTTTGAATCTGAATTTATGACTATTGATATTACTTGTATGCCATGCGGTATGGCGCAGATGTTTAAGCTGTATCAATAATACAGTATCTACAATATCTAGATCTCAAGAATGCAAATCAGAACATGTATGAAAAAGCTCTCATAAAAAAGTTAGACTGCTAGTCTTCTGAGGTGGCAAAAAGTCATCCATAAAAAAGACTGCAAAAAAGATCATTGCTTTGGTTAATTTTAATTGAGTATAAAAATAGAAAGTAAAATTCCGTGAGCTTTGGTTGCCGCGTGGATAAATCGGCTGTGTCAAAATTGTGAAATTTGACACGTCCAAAGTTCATAGGGTGCTGATGAAGGGTGTTTGCTACCCAGAAACAGCCGGTTGTCCGTTGATATTGATAAAAACGTGACCAGCCAAGAGTTGAACTGCCATAGTTCAATGTAATTAAAGTGTTGCTCAATACCAGACTTTTTGAAAAAAGTGTGATTTTGTATATTGACGTTTTTATGACAATTTTCACCCCCACACTTGTGGGCTCTATATCTGCTTTAGACGTTTTAGTTTTAGTTAGATCCACCCTTTACTTTTTAAGTATTTGTTATTTTTGTTGTTTGCTGTTGTACAACCTATGCAACCGCATATCCGATGCAATTTTCAAGTCTCTATCTCGTATGACTCAAAAGTTGAAGTTATAGTTACTAAATTTCATAGTTTCTTGTATGGGGACCCTCTTTAGTTTTGAACTTTTTGCTATTTTTTTTTTTTTTTTTTTTTTTTTTTTGATTACTTTTGTGGAAGTCGGGTAATCACATGTCAACTCTCTAGCTTTTAGCGTTTGGGAGATTGGGTTGTGTGACGGAGGGGTTATATTTTCACTCTATGAGTGCGGAGCCGTAACCGGTTGTAGAGTCTTGTATGGCGACCTTCCCTCGTTTTTAACTTTTTGCTATGTTTAGTAATTGTTGTTGGAGAGGGCTGCCAACTACACATAGATACTGCGAAAATTCCATGCCGCTATCTCTTACGGTTCAAAAATTATAGATAACACGGTACAACAGTAAAAATGGATTAAAAAAAAAATATGCAAGTTATATGTACAGTACACTCGCGGAAACGTGAACTAATTTTTACCGAGGGTGTTCACGTTTTAGATTGGATTTTTTTACATGAAAATACGCTAAAAGTCAGTATGCAGAACCGTTTAATAGGCTTAATCATATATAACAAATTTTATTTAATAAATTTACTGCAATACTTCATTTCAGTTGATGTAAAGCAATGAAAAAGTGGAAAATTTGTTCCGAACTAGCAATCAATAAAATCTACACTGTACCATATCTATATTGTACTTATTTGACAATCCCGTTACTGACGCACCTTTTCTTAAATGTTCAATAATATCACACTTTTCTTGAAGAATTAAAACTTTTGGTTTCTTGGCAGACATCAAACTGAGTTTAAATTCACTTGTTTCTATGTACACTTTATTTATACAGTATTTATCGGATATAAGAACATCTCAAATAAGAACAAAACGCTTATAAGAAACATTTGCAAAAACACCGTATCTTTTTAGTGTTTTTTTCTAACAAAAAAAAGTTTCATATATAAGAAAAACGCTTATAAGAAAAAAACTGATAAAAGAACATTTTTCTTGAACACCAAAACCACAAAATGTATAGAAAAAGAATTTATATAAGAAACTTTCAAGGGCAACACTGAATTTATGTAGTTTGAATGGACAACTCCGTTTTCTGACAGTTTTACAACAACAACAACGTTTTTTTTTACTTTTAGTGCTCATGAGAAGTTTTTGTTTCTTGCCTCGTAAATACATAAATAAATAGTACAAAATGAATTATGTATGTACATGTATTTACTACATATAATTTTTTTTTCAAATTGAAGTTTTCTAGTGCGAAAACTATAGTTGTCTAGTTTTTTATATCTATTTACTAAAGGGGTTAATAAAATAAAATTTGATTTGTTTTATTTTTCTATTTACATACATACATCTACGTATATACATAAAAAGGTAAAAAAGCTCGTATATTCATATAAGAAACAAATGCCTTATGGCCATAGCTACTTATATAAGAAACAAGTTTCTTATATAAAATAATTGTATATAAGAAAGAAACTTTTTTCGTGGATTTTTCAAATTTCTTATATCCGATAAATACTGTACTCAGACGCGTAGAGATGTTTTCAGTACAATCACCACATAAAAACTGAAGTTAAGTATTATGTGTGTGCATATGTATATAAGTAGGTGTGTATACATTTCTAAAAGATGTTTTTGTCACTGAGCTGTAAAGAAATTAAAATACCGCTATTCCCAAAATTTATAAAAACTACAGAACTGACTTAAGAAAATAAAAAAAAATCATTAGAAATAAAGTTCACATTTTAGAGCCATCATCACTTGTTCACGTTTTAGAGTAGTCAACGTTAAAATAAAAAGATTCACATTTTTGGATGTTCACGTAACTGGATGTTCACGTTTTCGCAAGTTACTGTATGTATTTTGGTGCTCTAAGCCCAAATCTACTTTTAGTTTTTATTTATCACGTAATCATTTCTTTTTATGGGAGTGGCTAATTTTCCCTCTAAAATAAAGTCACACCGATATATTTAACCCTGATTCGGAAGACCCTTCTTCAATTTTAGTGAGTAGCACATCAAAAGAGACGCTACACAATTTTATTTCAAATGATATTCTATTTTTTTCTGTTTCAAAGTTATTCAGAAATAAATGGCGAAAAAAATTTCTAGCATACAAAATTCGCTGTTTTTTATTTTTAATATTTAAATAAAAAAAAAATAAAATAAAAATGTACAGCATAAATAAATAAATAAAAATAATTTTCAAAATTTCTTGTATGGCAGCATCTCTAGTCCTAAATTGTTTGATGTTTTTGGTAGTTGATGTTGTAGCGGCTGTTCACTAGCTCTTCAGCTCTCTAGCTCTTACCGTTTGGGAGCATGAAACCTGTGACGGACGTGGAAGTCTAAGTAATAGGGCTCCGTTTTCACACCCGTACTCATGGGTGCGGAACTCAAAAAAAACTTGACTTTTTTTAAAGCAAAGGTTCAAAAGTAAGCTAGCAGATCAAACGGAAGATTTTCGATTAAACTAATACTTAATAAACCTAAAATTAAAAGGGGTGTGAATATGGTCACGCCAACTCTTACAAAAGAGTTTTTTGAGAACATATAGGCTTCAAACATAATTTTCTTAAGCAACTCCTCGGTTTTCTCAATATGCATACACACATTGGCAGATATATGGGCAGCATATATTTGTGACTAGAAGCATATATTCTTTGCTGGCTAACGTTTGGGTTGATATTTTTTCCGGCTACTGAACTGGCATATACATACATACATACATACATACATACATATGTTCATATTTATACATTTTGTTCTGTTGACACTGTATGACGACTTCAACAACTAAAAGCAAAAGTTGCAGAAATACACAGTCATCCTTTATCGGACGCTTTATATGTTCTGCTTTCGCTAAAGAGCTGCTGTATGCTGGGGGTAGAAAATTCAAAACACGATTGACTAAAATAATAACAAACGCCGGCGGTGTTAATGTTTTGTTGTTGTAATCATTTGTTAAAAGCGAACGAACGATGATGCCAAAGAGAAAACATTTTAAAACTAAACAAGGACTACCAACAAGCAGCAGAAAGGACAAACAGTGTGTATATAATTTTGTGGTCTTACGTTGAATATATAATGACTAGCAAATAGTAGAAAATTAAATAAATTTTTAAAAATACCTATAACCAAACAAATAAAGTGAAAGTGTTTTACTGTTACTTATTAATAAATATTGAATAAGTGGCAAAAATAAAAAAATACCTACTTATTAAGTACATAGTCCGCTGATAAACAAATGCGACAAAAGTAATAAAAAAAAATTTTAATTATTTGAAGATTTATGAACTAAAAGAATATTGAGTGAAAAACGTCCGCAATAATATAAAAAAGTAAGTGGGTAATGAAAATCATTTAAATTTTATCTTTTCCTCTCTTTTATCATTTCCGTGTAAGCAATAGTTGCATTTTAATGATTCTTTAACCAATTTTCGCGCATGGTGCCACCTATGGAAATATTTGAAAGTTTTATGTTTCACTACACAGCCATAGATGGCGCTAATCTGATAACACTAGTAGAGCCAGTGCCGTGAACTGTTTATAAGCCAAACGTGTTATAAACTTACCAATAAAGCGCTGAACTACTTAAACAAGAGGAAAATATAAGAGTAAAACATGCCCTGCAAGAATACTACCAGTTAAATAACCGATCATTTAACTGGTAGTGCTGACTGATATATCGGTTAAGGTTTCTAAAAAATATGTGTGCATATATACTCGTATACTCATTATATACTTTGGACAATAAATAACCAAATAATTATAATTTATGAAAACATAATTAATATATTTTAACAAAACTTCACATACATAAATAAAAATTGAATAAATATAAACAAAAATTCCTGTATTAAAATGTGTAATATGCATTACAAACAGTGTTCCCAGGTCAATGTATTTCTTCCCCCAAATGCGACAGTTTTGTTTGTTGACGTAACCATTCAACCAGAAGTGCGCTTCACCGCTAAACAAAATTTGTTTATGAAAATCGGAAACAACGGCAATCTCGTTTTGCACTAAAATTGCACTATTTGCAAGCGTTGTTCAGGCATGAGTCTATTCATGATGAATTGCCAAACCAAACTGAAAATAAATCGCTTGACAGCTGTTAAATCGGTCGCCTTCTTGAACAGTAATGCCAACTAAAAGGTATATACATCGAAAAAAAAACACACACACAAAAAAGAATGAGTTATAATGTAATGCAAAAAGTGGCAGATACATAAATACAGTTACAATGTAATACAGGCAATAAGCCTGCATTAATTGTTGTAAGTGAAGTTTTTGGTGGTATGCTACAAACATTAGTTACTAAAACTAGATTGTTTTTTTTTAAAGTAATTTATAAACATATTATTATTTTTTTTTTTTTATCTAGAAAATGCATTTATAGTTTCCGATTTTTGCTAAAGTTGGTGAAAATTCATTATTTTAATATACATAAGAGCTTATTTTTCAAATAAATTTAGGGATATCAAAGTTCATATACGACCTGATATTACACATTTATATAGAAAAGCTTCTCATTACACTTTGGTAAAGGGTATATAAGATTCGGCACAGTCGAATGTATCACTCTTTCTAGTTAAGTATGTATTTTAGCCACATTTTAAAAGGTATCCGAAGTACGGCAATTACGAATTTCCTTAAATCAGGTACGTTGCGCTTATAAGTACACATTTTTCAAGCGCTAAGTATTTAATTTTAGTCATATTCAATCGGAAATCAGGATGCCGTATTCGATTCTGATTTCGGATTGAATATGGTTAAAATAATATGATCGATTTCACGATTTCGGATATTTATCATAGCAATAAATTTTTAATTAGTGAATTCTTATACAATATGGTTATACTGAAAATTTTTTTCATTCGTTTTTTGTAGCTAAAACAAGATGGATCATTCGAATCTTACTTTCGGCTTTGCTATACCAGGTCATAGCCATCCACCAATACCACAAACAGCAAACATATTAGGACCACATCCTGGAGGCCACCCCGGTCCCACGGCCAGCCCACCACAAAGTGTTCCAGGTAGAAGGACACCCTTAGGCTCTGTGGGGCTGGGAGGTTTTTATGCACAAGGCATCTTACCACCTGGTGATGAAAATAAGCCAGACTCGGGAGTAGGAACTGCATTAGAAAAAACAATTCCTAGTTTAATGCTAGGTCCCTCGACAAGTAATAGTGTACCAGGATCTACTGCTCTGACATCACTAGGAGTCAGCAGTGGGGGCAACGGAAGTATTGGTGGCAGCGGTGGTGGAGGGAAACAAAAGAATAGACAAGGAAAAACTGTGAGATTAAATATAAATGCAAGGTATAATTTGAAAAACCAACCATACTATCCATATTTAAAGTATATCCGCCAAATAACTTTTTTTTTGAAAATGGCGCAAAACGTCGAGTGTAGCTTCGGTTGTGTGGCACGTAGCGCAGTGCTAGTAAAACCAAATGTTACCAATATCCTCCTCTTCAATTTTGGTGAACGAAAATTCGTTCAACATGGCCCGATAACGATCGCCATTGACAACGGTCACTCCTTGCTCATTTTCGAAGAAAAATTTCCCAATTATGCCTCTGGACCAAAATCCGCACCAAACAGTGACTCGTTTTCTGTGCCCCAAATTCGACAATTTTGCTTGTTTACATACCCGCCAAAATCAAAATGAGCTTCATCTGAAATGATGATTGTTTTTTTTTTTTTGGCAAAATCGGCATTTTCTGTAAGTCGATCGCAGGCCCACTTAGCGAAGCGTATATACAACCATATTCGATCAGCGGAAGGATAAAACTAATTATCTGTCAAATCAGTCACGAGCTAAGTGTTACCATTCACGAAATAAGCATTAGTTGAAAAAAAAAAAACGTTGGATGGCGGACCCTGTACATTGTAACTAACTAAAGTATATACATTTACTAACCGTATTAAATATGATCGTTAATTTAGAATTGTGCCTTAATATTTCCAACATATGAGTCGATTTCAGAAAAATCAGAAAACCCCTCTTATTGTTGTGTACCATATGTTGAATGCTACCAATGCGTAATCAAAAATTTTCTTTAATGATTTCTTATTATTTATTATATATCAATAGAAAGATATACAATCTAAATAAAAGTGATAAAAGCATACCAAAAATTAAAAAGTTTACATTTCAAATTAAGTAGTCCGATAATGGACAAAACAATTTCAAGTGTCAATTTATATTCTAAGATATCTTGATCCGTAAAAACCCCTTGCTAAGGATATTGAACAATTCATATTTTCTGTATTGCACTCTGGTATTATATTTAGTAGTCCAAGTTGCTCTATAGAGAAGCTCAGTTTGTTTGGTTGGCAATGTTTCTTATAGTGCCTAGCCCGGCATTTAGACGGAAAAGTACTTTCATTAAATTTTTGTATACGTATTATGAATAAAAAGTTCAACGAAATCTGTGACTTTCATGAAAATTTCTTGCTCAATTTCAAAGAAACGTGAAAGTTCATTTTAAAAATGTCGTCAAGGCGAAGCGTTGCAGGTATTATAGTGTTGTTTATTACTGAAATAGAACTGCTAAGACTACTACAATCATAAATTTATAGGGCAACACGCGAAAATAATTTTTATTGCTAAACTTTTATGGATTAATTTAATAATTATCACTATAAATATACTTCAGTTGTGTTCTTTATTCATATTTGCTGTAAAAATGTTTTACATGTTTTCTAATGTACAAAATAATTTCAAATTCACAATTATTATTCTATAGCAATCCGGAAAATTTGTATGTCTCGTGGAGTAGGCAACCGTGCTTACTACCTTGTCACTTTACTTTCAGTAAATGTCAAAAAATTACTTTCAAATTTTGTTGAAAGCTGAGTTGAAAGTTAGAAAATTGTGAACGTGTTGGTAAAAAAGTGTGAGTGTATTTCAACTTTCAGGCATTTACTTTCCCGTCTAAATGCGGGGTAACTTTTGTAAAGCAAATCTGCTCGTCTATTGATAAACGAGGCTGATTTGGAGCTGGGTGAAAATTTTCACACCTAATAATATTTGTCATGTTTTAAACGAAGGTCTGGTTTTTCAGCGTTGTGCTTACTTTGTAGTTTATATGGAAGTACTTCCTAATTTTCTTAAACCTATTAACCTTTAGTGCGGTACACACTACATCAACTCCATACTAAGTATTCCAATAGTCTCCCATAAATCAAAACTTGTGAGGAGTAAAACATACAATACAACATGTATTTTTATTTTCCAAAACGTGGAGCATCTAAAAAGAAATTTTGGTTATTCGTTTCAACTTTTTCGTAATTCATTATTTCCAAAACTGCATTAATTTAACCGTAAGGAGATACCTGAAGTTTCCGAATAACTATTTTTCGCTTCAAATAATTGTGAGTATACTTTTTTCACGTTCTATTTCAGGAGCCAGGTGACATATGAATTATATCAGTAAATAAATAAGGGGTGCAAATTATTTTTCAAGATCAGTAATATGCGTGTGTATATTAGTATCCCACTAAGTGTTAATTCCAAAAATAAATTTTTGAATGAATATCCAAATGTTGGGATAATATTCAGGATATTTGATTTTTATACACATGAAACAATAGCGGTACTCAGCGTTTGAGGCGTTTTTGGTTGCGACTATTTGCGTTTGCGATTATATTGCAACTGATATTGAGCACCCTTTTTAAAAAAATTTGAAAATTTTATTGCACTCCAAATAACAGCTGATAAATTAATACACAATTTTTAATTTTTCACGTTTTATTTTTTAGGTAATTACTGCTGGCTCCATCTCTACTATTTTTTGTTTGCTTTGTTTTAAAATGTCGGCTGTTCGAGTGTCAGTGTTGCAAACGCAATACTCATGCGAAAAAAGCAACACGTAATTAGCGGTGCGTAAATGCAAAAATATTGCGAGTGCAACCTTGTATATTTTGTTGTTGGGTTGCAAAGAAAAAGCAACGATTTCTTGCATTCGCACTTACGCAAGACATTTGCACCAAATAATGAACTGCGCTAATGAAAACAAACTTCAATTGCAAGCAAGGGGTTATGCTATTTAATTCTCTGGCCACATACAAGCCATGTGCTATTGTTGCAATCACCGACATAGCTAAAGGTTTTTGATGTTTTCTTGGTCTTGTTTAATTGATATCAATCACACAAATCATATAGAATGAACTTCTGCCCGATCAACGTAATACAAAAAATAGCAATATCAGAAAAAATTCGAATAAAAAAAATTAATTAACTTAAGAGTCGTGGCAGTTTAGATGTCAGAATTTTACCCTTTTTTCTTATATGTTTGATTTTTTATAAAACATAGAACTTGCGTTTGGAAAGATACAAACGATGAGGCTCATGTACATACATATGTACAGCGGTCAAAAAAGTATTCGACATACATATGTATATAATAGAGTATTTTTTTATCAAAAAAAAAAAAAAACTTGTAAAATGTTAAACTTAACAAAAAGAAGGTACAAAACTTTTTATTAAGGAATCAAAATGTGATATTCAATATAAAAAATGAGATTTCAAAACAAATAGTACAATAGTAAGAAATAAATAACAAAAACCTAGCAAAAAAAGTATTCGACGTTGTTAATAGTTTTAATGTGTATGTATATGTATGTATGTATATTATACTCATAGAGTGTAGTATAATTTATGCTACAACTTTAGTAGCGAGTTGCTTTTCCTTGTCAGCGTATGACCTCTCTCAAACGATTTGGCGTCGATGTTATTACGCGCGGTCATATATTTGGCTAAACACCAATGCAAAAAAAAATATAAATATCTAGATATTAAAAGCGAAAAAAATCTAAGTCCTTGGCATGTACATAAATGATTTAAAAAGACTAGCTCTACCCTCAATGGCGTGGTATATCGACCCAGAGTTCATCGCCGCGTAAGCATAGAAAAAAATTACGTGCCAAATGAATAGTTGTCACTTCACTAAATACAAAAAAATATGAGCAGGAAAAGCAAAACATGGTTGAACGTCAAAATCACCAAATGCAGGGTGACTAGATGTTGTAGTCACCTGGATGCACGTGTACCTCCCAATGATCAATTTCGATCACACTTATGGTAACCATTCGAATCCTATATTTATGGTTACCCTGTTTGTTTCGTTCTACATCGCTGTTCGTTTCTGCTTACCATTTTTCTAATTTGTCCTTAATTCCAAGGAGAACTCCTTTAGTTCAAATTCAAGGTATATATAATTATAAACAATACAAAAAAGCATATATTTCGGTATGAGGTAAGTAATTTTAAAGGAGATTGTGGTTTGGCTAATATGCAATAAACAAATTCAAGTAGGAATACAAGTGTTTTATTTTATAATTTTAAGTATAAGCTAATGTGGGCAAAGAACTATAATTATAATTATCAATAGAGTTAATTATAATAAAATTTGAAATATAGCATAAAAATGAGTATTTAAGAGAAAGAGATCATATAATCTAGCTGGTGATATTTGCGAAAAACTGCTTCCGGGTAGAAAAGATAACATCCGTCGATGATCAGCAGATTCAAGAGTTGAATCTAATAATCTACATTGATATCCCATCGATGGGATATAAATGTAGATTATTTGGTAATAGTAATTTCGATTTTGATTTAGTTTACGCGTTAAGATCATTTAATTTTATTGTTTGTTATTTGGTTGTGCAATTTTCGGTTAGAGTTCTTTTTATTTTTTTGCTTTAGGTTTGGTAGCAAATATTTTAACCTAATTTATTAGCCGTAACACCAAATTATATAGTTACATAGTCAAATACATGTCTGTTGAATACCTTAATATCAGCTGTTCTTATGACTTACTTTTTCTTTACTTTATTTCTTTTTCTTTAGTAAATTCAAAATTTCGGTCTCTTCGTTTAAAATAAAAGTTGATAATTTCATATCTATTTTACTTCTTCGTTTCTTTCTTTTTCACATGTTTCGTTTCGCTAAATCTCTTTACTGTTGGTGTTCTCTTTTCTTTCTTTTTCACAAATTTTAATTCTTTTCGACAAGTCTTTGCCCTTAGTGTTCTTCTTTTACTTCAGCAATCTTTGGTCACTTCAGTTTCTTTTCTTGAGTTTTCTTTTTTTACAAGTTTATTATAGGCACTTGCTATACCGTACAACGGTTTTTCTGACTTTAAGTTTTCATGCTGAACAATTTCAGCATTGGATGAACCATTTTAGGGTTCCGTACTCATCAGAGTGAAACGGAACCCTATTACGGAGACAAGTACGTCCGTCCGTCCGTCACAGCGTCCATTCTCCGAAACGGTAAGAGCTTGAGAGCTGAAATTTTCACAGAATGTTGTTGTACCTTGCCGCTACAACAACAAATACTAAAAACAACAACAAGTCGAAAACTACCAGGTGTCCCCATACAATGAAAAGTTACAATTAGCCATAACTCCCGAACCGTACAAGATAGAGAGCTGAAATTTGCATAGTGTATGTAATTATAGATGTTCTACAACAACAAATACTACAACCAACAAAAAGTCGAAAACTACCAGGTGTCCCCATACAATGAAAAGTTACAATTAGGTATAACTCTCGAACTGTAAAAGATAGAGAGCTGAAATTTGCATAGTGTATGTATTTATAGATGTTCCACAACAATATATACTAAAAGCAACAACAATCCGAAAACTACCAGGTGTCCCCATACAACCAAAAGTTACAATTAGCTATAACTCTTGAACCGTAAAAGATAGAAAGCTGAAATTTGCATAGTGTATGTATTTATAGATGCTTGTCAACAACAAATGCTAAAAACAACAACATGTTGAAAACTACCAGGTGTCCCTATGCAACGTAAAAAACATTAGCCGTAACTTTCAAAATGTAAGAGATAAAGAGATGAAATGTGCACAATATATTTACTCGCATATGACTTACAATAACAAATGCTAAAAACAACAACAAGTTGAAAACTACCAGGTGTCCCTATACAACGTAAAGTAACAATTAGCCGTTACTCTCGAACTGTGAGCTATAGAGGGATGAAATTTGCACAATATGTGTATTCACATATGCTCCACAACAACACTTGCTAAAAACAACAACAACTGTAAAACTACCAGGTGTGCCTTTACAACGTAGAGTAATAGCTATAATTCTCGAACCGTAAGAGATAGAGTCGAAATTCGCACAGTGTATGTATTCCCAGATGCCTTACAACAACAACAACAAGTGGAAAATTACTAGGTGTCCCCATACAACATAAAGTAGCTTTAAAAATAGAGAGATGAAATTTATAAAATATACATATGTATTCACATACGCCATTCCATACATACATTACACATACATACGTACGGAACCCTAAGAGTGCGAGCCAGCCTCGTACTTGACGTAATTTATTTTCTTAGTACCGTAATGTATCGTCTAACACATAGACGACAGCAGACAGCAATACGTCAAAAATAAAATGCATGTGTTTAAATGAAATCGATTATTTTGACGGCAGCAGAGCAGCACGACTGCACATTTGCTGCTGCTGCCACCTTAGGCTATTTTCCATTTTGACGGGCAGCAAATAAGCAAATATAGTGTTGCCATTATATACATATATAAATTGGACAAATTAGAACAAAAACTTTTTTTTAATATTAAACACAAAAGAACATTGCAAAAATGCAATAAACAAATAAATGTATGTGTTTTTATAGTTTTTTCGTGATATTATTACATTTTTCATCAATAACTTAAATTTTATTCATTACGAAATAAAAAATGCGGCATCCCTGAAATTTGCATTGCTAAAATACACAGCTGTTCTGGGCGAACCCACCATCTTCGGTTTCTTGTACTATTCGTCTCATGGGCTTAATACACTTCAGCTGTAGTCTGGGCTATTTTAGCAATTGTTGTGATAAAATTCACTAAATTTTCTTCGCTCATTTTTTATATTTTTAAACTTTGAATAAAAACTTGAAATTGATTTACACATCAGCTGATTATTATGTTGTTGCTGTCTTCAAAATAATTATGAAGCCGACTTCAGAGCAGCATTTGAAGTTGGCTGAACTTTAAATTGGCAGCATTTGAAGTCTGCTGTCGTCTATGTGTTTAGAGCATAAGACGACAATTTATGTTTGCCATACCCATACTATTATGTACACTTGTAAGCAAAAGCAATTTTTATGTATAGTTCTATTCTTTCTAGATGTAATTCTGTTGCCACCACAATTGGGTATATTAGTTTTCAAAGGTCATGAAATTTTGCATAAATTTCAAAGAATCATGCGGATCTGTTATAAATTCTTCTTGCTTAAGACACTCTATTTAGTTAGTAATTTAACATTTTCAAAAACAAAAGTTTTTAACATTAACGGTGTATCCGCAAAAGTTTTATTTTATTTATTGAAAAAAAAAACTTCAACCATTATTGGCATTTGTGTTTAATTGGCACTTAATATTTCATTACACATTTTTATTATTATGTATTAATAAAAACTTGCCACTACTTGTTGAAAGTTGCATTACTTTTTTTCTTTTTTAACTTTAATAAGAAATGTTAAACACCATTTTTTTTGTGTTTACAAGGTTAAACCTCCAACTTTCAAGCATCCCGAGCGACTGACTTCTTAGCTTCAACTGTCTTTTTTGTATCTCTTGTTTTTTTTCCTTTTCATAAATTCTTATACTCCAGGCAACGGTATTCTTCCTTACCCTTTTTATTATCATGTTCTGTCAAACGATCTAGGTGGGATGCCAGATTTAAATTATATATATGTATATATTTTTAAAACGAAATGCCAGATGCTGATTAGAAAAAAATAACACGCCAATATTTGTGGCAGCACATATGTATATGTACATATATTGGTGCTTGAATACTTGGACCGTAACAATGTTACCAATGTTTTGGTATATTCTGGGTCGATTTGGCTCTATTCCTCCTGCAGGATAACTTACATCTGTTTTTCGTTTGAAAATTCAAGATTTCGGATTTTATTTTTCAAATGACTCCAAAGATGTTCAATGGGGTTAATGTCTGGGGAATATGGCGGCGTTTTTATTATCTTTGAACAGTTGTACAGCAGCCAAAGCTTTGTATTAATCGCGCAATGTTTGGGATCATTGTCCTGATAGAATTTAAATCTATTTGACAGACCCAACTTTTTTGCGCTTGGCTGTAAATTTAGCTTGAGAAGATCAATGTATTGTCGGTGATCCATGATCTTATCAATAAATGCTAAATTGCCAATACCTGATGTTGCCATACCATTTGACCATCTCCACCATGTTTTACAGTGAGTACCATTATCCTTTCTTTTAATTCTGTGTTACGCTTATGATACACCAGAACTTTGCCATCACATCCAAAAAGGTTATATTTACTTTCGTCTGCAAAAATTACATCCATTGGCTTATTTACGTGTTCTTTCTGAAAGGCTAATCTCATCTTTCTATTTTCCTTCGAAATAAGAGACTATGAGTCTCATTTGTGTATGTGTTGTTGCCAGTTATCTCAAAAACCTAATTTTTGGGAAAAATTGGAAGACTAAAAGTAAACCTCTTTTTTGCTTGTGTATTAATTAAAAAAATCCTTAAAATAACAATTTATTATTAGTAACTAACGTTTATAATATACGTATAAAATAACAAAAATTTTATACAAAATATTTTAGTTTGTACTTTGGGGTAATTTCTTTTAATAACATTTAATAGCCTATGCTAACTGCTTTCAAAACTGAAAAAATAAGTTTTTTCGAAGGTTTTTGGCATATGAACTAATGTATTTCACATAAATGTTTATAACATCGGTATTCATAAAAAATAAAATGTATTTCAACAATGTTTTATTTTTTATGAATACCGGTGTAATTAACCTTTATCAGTTTTAATATCCACCCCAACTAGGGTGACCAGACTTGCTTGATTTGGCTTGATCAGTTTTAATATCCACCCCAACTAGGGGTGGATAGCTAATACCGAATTTTTAAGGTTTTCCATCAACTTGTCAAGAAAAAAGAACAGATACCACAACAAACTGTTTAAACGTACGATGGCAAATTTGTACCCTTCTCAACTCAACACTGTTACATGTTTAGTAATTCTATATCTAGGCGCTTAATACAAGTACCGGAAAAATTCCAAAAGGTCCTATACGCCTATTAAAAGTAATCGGACAGGTGTCAGGTATTTTTGGGAATCCTGCATTTTAGGAGGATAAAAGGGATAAAAACAGAATTTTGGTACTTTTTTAATTGTGAAGATGGATGGGAGCAGGAAAAAAGTAAAACAAGATTTAGACTCCTAAGAAAAAATATTAAAAATGCTATGGAATTTTTTGAGTTTTCAAACATTCAGGCGAAAAAAAGGGGTAAAATAGGGATAAATTGGTCATTCTATATCTCCGGGCCTAATACAGTATTTTTCGGTTAATTGCACATCAAAATTTGCACAATTTTTTTGTTCAATTAACCGGGGAACCAATTAACCGATACCCGTTTAATTGAACAATTCGTTCAATTACATGAACAGTTTGTTCAATTACAGAAATCACGCATAATATGAACTATGTACTAATGAATTAAAAGAAATCGCATATGTGCACTTTAAGTTTTTCAAAATCATTTTTTTTTACCTTAAACGAAAAAAAACTGCAAGTAACAGCAAAAAATTTACATATATGTGTATAGTAGAGACAAATGATGTCAAATATGTATGTGCGAAAATGCCAGATTATTTTTCAATGCAATTAACCGGGTAAAAGTAAGAGGAAATTTATTTTTGATGACATGAATTTTGAACGAATTAAGCGGGAAAATCAATTAACCGGGTTCAATTATCCGAGGAAATTCACATGGTGTTCGTATGCAATATTCGTTTTGCCCGATCATGTGGTTCAATTAAGCGTGGAAACCAATTAACCGTAGGGTCAATTAACCGAAAAATACTGTACAAGCAACAAAAAATTTCAAAAAGGGAGTAAAAGCTTACTAAAAATAATTGGGCAGGTGTCTGGTACTTTCTAAGATCCTGATTTTAAGGTTAATAAAAGGGGTAAAACAGAATTTTGCTACTTTTTTAATTGCAGAGACGGATGAGAGCAGGAAAGAAGTAAAACAATAATTATACTCCTTAGATCAAAAAAGGATAAATTGGTAATCTATATATATCTAGCCTAATACAAGTAACAAAAAAAAATCAAAAAGGGCCTAAAAGGTTAATAAAAAAGACAGGTGTCTGGTACTTTTATGAAATTCTGAGTTTTTCACTTTGGTCGGGGGGTAAAAACTGGTATAAAAGAACTAAATCCGTAATTTTATATTTCAAGACCTTATGCAAGTAGCACAAAAATTCCGCAGTTCAATACCAGGTAGCTGTACAAAGGCAGGATGTAGACTACTACCTACGCCTGCTAAACTGTTATAGTTTTGCTTACAAACATGCTCAAATACACAGCACAGCCACACAGACGGGAACAAGTAGAGAGTACATCTACCAACAAAATTCATACTAGACATGAGTACAGTTGAATCTTTTTGTACCAACCCTGCCAGCAAATTGGTAGTCGACTACAAATAAAATCGACTTATAGTTCACCCATGTCGGACATTGAGTAGTCGACTACTAAAATAATTAACTTTATGTTAACTTTTATGGACTAGCTACAAATTATCTACAATACAATCGATTTGTAATTCACTTTTTGTGTACTGGCTATAAGCTAGCTGAAAGGTAGAGCAGAGTTAACCCAAAATTCAAATAATAACATACACACATACACGGTAAATAACTCTTTAATTAAATTGCTTGTTGTCGCATTCATTTCAAATGTTGCGATGGCTGAGTAGGTTAAGTTGGCTGCTCACCAGTCTGAGGCTTAGTGGTTCGATTCCCATCAGAGGCTAAAAAACAAACAAAAAAGTAGGATGAAATTTAATTTAATAAAATATAATAAATATTACCACCGAAAAATGTAAAATCAGCCTTGATTTGTACATTTTTTTCTGTATGTACTGACTTTTAAGTAGATAACTTTAAGTTAGTTGAAAAGTAATGCAACGTCGGACAATTGACTACCTCCTAGGACATCGTAATGTTAAAATAGTCAGTCATCTCCATTAAAAATAATCTAAGTGTCAACCACCACCAGTTGTAAAACAGTTAGCTTATAATTCATTACTAGTTAACTGAGTTACCGGCAGGGAAATTATGCGTGAATGTTGCTTTTGCATGCGTTGGTAAATAATATTTGTACATATTGGGTTCCGTATATTTTTTAACATTTCAATTCAAATGAAGTGATCAGTAAATTTAAATGAAAAATAAGTAGGACGGGTTTTAAATGAAGTTTCATTTATTTTAAAGAGACAGTAAGGCTCAATAAATAAAAATTAAAATTATTTTAAAGACAGTTTTCAGTTAATTTTACTGACAATGTTTTTGAGTGTATGTATGAATTGAATTTTAGTTAAAGAATATTTTCACATTTGAAATACTCGTACTTTTGTTAACCGAGTTTCAGATATCATAAAGATATACAAGAAGAAAATTTGGTAAGAAAGAAGAAAATAAGGTAAATTTTTTTAGAAACTTATTATTATTATTATTATTATTAAATTATTATTATTATTAAATTATATTTGTCTAACTTTCTAACTTTTAGTACATAATTAACATACATATATTATTTACTCTTCTATTTTTTGAGCTACGAGTATATACATATGTATGGATTATTTCATTAAATAACATCCGCTAACAAAGTAGCGGGTAATATACTAGTTATATATAAATTAAACTAATAAAAACGTATAAATTACACAAACATCACTTAAACGCAAAAAAACATAATAAAAATAATTTGCCAAGTTGGGCCCATCTGGGGTTCAAACTCGGACCTCTTGGCTTAATAGCTGGCGCTGTATAATATTGAAATGAATGCGTTATAATGTAATGCAGGCAATAAGCACTTGCTATATAAATTGTAAATGAAGTTTTCGGTGGTATGCTACAAATATTACTTCTAAAAGTAGATTGTTCTTTTAAGTAATTTATAAACATATAACTTATTTTATCTAAAAAATGCATTTATAGCTTCCGATTTTTATGGTGAGTTGTTTATTTTTCCGAACGTGCTTGGTCAAAATTCATTATTTTAATATACATAAGTGCCTATTTTTCAAATAAACTTAGGGATATTAAAGTTCATATACGATCTGATATTACACATTTATATAGAAACGCTTCTAATTACACTTTGGTAAGGATATATAAGATGCGGCACAGTCGAATATAACACTCTCACTTGTTGTAGCATGTTTTGATAATTTTATGCGTTGCGTGATAGTTAAGCGATCCATTTTCGTCAATGTCAGACTTTCAACTGAGAAGAAAAAAACTGGTTTAACAACTTAGTTTGGCAGATGTCGAATTCTAGTCCTATGCTTTTGAAACCACGAAATGGATCACCCGTTATACAACGTTGACGTTGTTTGTGATGAATACGATGTTGTTGTTGTAGTCGATGGGAATATGGATTGAGTATTACTTGTTGGAGGTAAACGTTGTGAACTCCATGAGAGAGGTGTTAACTGCGATTGCGCAGTGAAAATATGATAATGATCATTTATTTAGTAATCTAGTGCAATTGTAGAAGTAGTTTGCGAAAGAAGGGTGTTTAAATTTATTGTCAGTGTTTGACTATTTGCACTTTTTTCATTTGCTGTATTTATAGTAATACTTTTTTGTTTGTTTGTTGAGCTGCACTTCTTTGATGGGGGAGTGCGCTCAATCGCCATTTTATTTTAGTTACTTGGTTAATATAGTTAATGATTTGTATTTAGTTTTATTTTGTTAAAGAACAAGGCATTAACAAGCAGTTGCTATAATTTCCAGCACATTTTTGCACTTTTAATCAGTTTTTATTGTCAAAAATAGTTTTTTTTCTATTACACTACGGATGAAGAACACAGAATTTTTAATGAGGTTTCTTGTGAATATCAAAACATAGAATACCTAATTTCATATACAATATAATTTAAAAGTAAAGTATTTTTATTTAAAGTATATATTGAACAAATGTAACAAAATTAATACATTAGTCATAAATGGATGGTGATGAAAAGAATGGCGGTTTCGACACTGCTAGTTACTCCCCGCTAAGGCCCTAATTTATTTTGCTCTAGTTTATTATTAATTCCTTAGTTTTTTCAACGTTTTATAAATTGAAGAAGGGAACAAATTTAATTGACAAAATAATTACTGGAGGTCAACACTATAAAGCGGTTGGGGTTACTGTAGCATTAATAATACTTACACTAAATAATATTAGCTTTATTCCTTAAAATATTACATATGTATATGTATGCTATAACTTGTTTGTGTGAATCTGTTTCTTTTTACAGAGAACGCCGTCGTATGCACGATTTAAATGATGCCTTAGACGAACTTCGAAATGTGATACCTTATGCTCATTCACCTTCCGTACGAAAACTTTCCAAAATTGCAACTCTTTTATTGGCCAAGAACTATATTCTTATGCAGCAGAATGCCATCGAAGAATTAAGAAGGTATTTGAAGTGGAAGAAATAAAAGAACATACATATGTACATATATTTTTTTTATCTTTTAATAAAATCTTGCAGACTTTTAACATATATACAAAGCACCACTGGAGCTGCTCCTCTGGATTTGGCTTCATTTCCTGCAGCAGCTAAGCTTCAAGCTCTACTGCAAAGTGCCGGCAGTGAATTTAATGATCCATCGGGTAGTAATAGTTAAAGTTGCAGTTATTTAAACTTAAAAAAATTAGTGTTATATATAATTTTTTTAAATATAATTTAAAAGAGATTACACTTTGCGAGTAAAAAGAATTAGGTATCAATTTCTGTACATCATGTTTTCGAACTTACAAAACACTCGCTAAAAACTTGATTGACATGGAATCTAGTCTTAACATAATTAGATATTATAGTGATGAGAATGTCAAATTCAATCTCAGAGCTTGCTACGTGTGAGCTTGAAATTTATATTAATGTAGTCTTGTAAGAATTACTATGAAAAATGATCTTTAAAGAGACATGTTTCTGCTTTACGGGTTTTTTTTTACTGAGCCACAGCTGTGTGAGGCGCATGAAAGATGTTAAAAATATCTCACATCAATCAAACTTGCAGTGCATATGGCATTTGATACAGCGTGAAAAGCATTGTGGCTAAAAAGAATGTTTAAATTCCAATACAAAGATTTGTTTAATATATTTGAAGACAGAATTAAACTATGTATATTTAAATAAATTCCCAAAAGGGCACGATCATGCTCACAACCGTACTAACAGTTTAGGCATTGCTGCCGTCTTATTATAATAATGAAATGTACTGCAGTAAAATTCGTATAAATAAAATATTCGGAATATGTTGTACCGAACAAATGTTTTATGAAGATGTTGAAAACAATTGGGCGTTGTGAATCATGTGAAGTTATGGATATAACAGAAACTATTAAACGTGTTATGTGACAGATTTGCCGGTATTCTCTCTCAGGAAAACCCTGCAACTTGTGAAATCTGTTGATGATCGCATAGTCAGCATGTTATTCTGGGTGGTTAGGGACCGCTCCCACGAGATTTTGTAACCATCTGCATTGGGTTTATGGTTACACTTGTACCAGTGATAAATGATCGGTGATGATACGGAACTCAAAGTTTTCAAGGTACGACAGCATTTTTCTAACGCCCCATACAATAGCCAGACATTCCTTCTCTGTGGTGGAATAGTTTTTCTCTGTGATGGTGAGGTGTCGACTGGCATACGCTATGACGCATTCAGCTTCGTCTATCTCTTGCGTCAACACCACACCCAATCAGAAATCCCTGACATCGGTCTGCAGTGTAAATGTTCTGCTAAGGTCTGGACACGCTGGTGTAGGAGCTTGGGTTAGTTTTAATTCAAGGGCTTCAAAGGCTCGTTGCTGTGCATCACTTCCAATACTTATCCTTCTTCAGCATTAGGGTCAGTGGTTGCGATGTATCCGCAAAATTTTGCACAAATCGTCTGAACCAAGAGGTTACGCCCAGAAATCTCCGCACGTCTTTGACACTGCGTGGAGGCTGCATAATAGCTATGGCTGCTACCTTATCAGGGTCTGTTTTGATGCCATTTCTAGTCACGATGTGCTTCGTTTCTGCTGTAAAAAATTCGCATTTTTTCCCATTGATCTTTAGATTATCGGCTCGTAATTGACGGAATACCTCTTGCAGATTTCGTTTGCACTTCTCAAAGGTGGCTCCAATCACTATAATATGATCTAAGGCGTGTTGGAACGTAGCTGGCGCGGAGTGCAACCCAAATCACCTTCCATTGGAATAGCAACAGCAAAAGCAGTGTACTTTCAGGGTCCGTTGGGATTTGCCAGTATCCATCTTTCAAGTCGAGGCTACATATGAATTTGGCGGTGGGGATATGCGTCAGGTATGGACTTGGCATTTAATTGTCCAAAGTCCATACATGTGCGCTATTTGTCATTTTTCTTCTTCACTAGAGTAATGGGGAATGAAAATTGACTTCGTGAAGGTTCTATACACCCTTGCGCAATCAATAATGGATAATGGCTGGATTGCGCGGCACTTAGTGAATTTTTATGGGCCGAACATCTTTCATTGCGATGCAGTGGGAGGCAGCAGATGACTGGTCAGTAATTTTTTGGAGTCATAAATTCTTTTTTACAACAACAATTGGCCTAAGATTTGCGTTGCTTAAATAGTAAACAACTGACTGTTGTTAGAGGTACATGACATAGGATACGGATCTATTTTGGTAAATAAATTAATTAAATTTTGACATTTTTCCGTTATTTAATAATAAAAATTTGAAATAAACCACTTTTTATTATTTTATATATCAGTACATCCAAATAGGTCATAATTATGGATAAGTCGTGGCTGTATACATCGTTGTACTGATCCTAGTACCATTCGTTGTAAGGATGTTAATGATGTCTGGAGCAAACTAAAGCACGAAAATGATTTATCAACTAGTGTTTCTAACCTAATAAGACAGTATGAAGCAGTCAGTTTGGAAAAGAAGCGAAAATTAATGAGATTTTGGTCAGCACCCTTTCAAAAACCAACTTCAACTAAAAGTCAGGAACACAGTGAAGTTAATCAATTGTCTTGCACTCAATCAGCAACAATTATTACCGAAAGCCCTTGTTGTTCATCTAATCTGGCACTTGATAAAAAAAAGAGTTTGAAACTCCAGCACAAGATGAGTTAAAAAAAAACAAATCGATATTTTTAATGCCGACCTTGTAGGTCTATAAACGTAAAAGTTCGGGTATGCTATCTTCTGAGCAGGAACAAGAAATAAAACAAATTGAAGGGAAAAAGAAGAAGTTAGAATGTAAGTTAAAGACAACAATAATTAACACGGAAAGACAAAAGAAAGTGAGAGAGAATTCTAAAAGAAAACTTGCTGCTTTGAGAGATCTGCAAAAGTTGCGTTACGTAATTTGTGAACAGCCCCATACTGCAATTTTAGTAACGAGCACGTCACCATCGGAAGCATCCAGTTTAATTCAAGAGTAGATTAATAAACATCAGACACGGTTAAATTATTGGAATATAAAAGTTAATGAAAACAAATCCCTCACCTGTAACTTTTGGTCTAAGACGAGGTGATTGTTCATCAATTTGCAAGTGCGGCTCGCAAATCCCTGATAGTGATACTGTTAAATATCTAGGCATGTAGGTAGATCGGTGTTTATCTTGGAAAGCTCATATAAAAGCAAAACGAGCACAATTAGATTATAAATTCAATAAAATTTATTGGTTAGTTTGCGCAAAATCTGAACTAAGGTTAGAAAATAAGTTACGTCTCTATAAGAGTATTATGAAGCCCATATGGACTTACGACATTGAACTTTGGGGTACAACAAGTAATTCAAATATTGAAATTCTAGAAACATTTAAGTCAAAAACGTTACGAAACATGGTTAAGGCACCGTGGTACATAACAAATAAAGCACTACACCTAGACCTAGATATTTTCTATTTTAAAGACGAGATAAATAAGTATAGCAGTCGATACCTTCAAAGGTTAAGTGGCCATCTCATTATTAGATGTAATGAAGAAACTAGAAGATCAAAAACAGTTATTGTTTTAGATCTCCCGTTAAATAATAAATTATAAATAAATATACATATGTTTATTTCGATTTCATCTTCTTTCTATTAATTTTATTTTTATAAACATAGTTAACTTTATGTATAATTACTAATTAATTATGTACATATGTATATATTGCAAATGTAAATTTTAGAAACATGGTAATTTGTAAAATCAATATTATTGATTTTACTGAAAATCAATATGTATGTCATTATTTAATTTTTGAGCACATTTGCTTAATATCTTAAGATAGATTGCAAATAAAGAATACAAAAAAAAATTATCTTCATCGCTGCTTCTTTAATAAATATTATTCTTTTTGTTTTTGTTCATATTCTTACGGTCTTTATAACTCATTTGATATACCCTTTCATCATCTTGTTTCATACAACAGTTACGCTCAAAATACTTTCTTTTTCTGCAGTAGAAACACATAATGGTCGTTTCTCTCTCTCTCTCTCTCTCTCTTTCTCTTCTGAAAAGTTTCTTTCCACTTTACGATGATGTAGAATCTACATCATCGTAAAGTGGAAAGAAACATTATAGATTGACCTGTCTTGAGTGATTTCCAATATTGGAAGAAAAGTCAAGCTGTGAACCGTACTATTTCTTAACATCTCCACGAGATTCTGGTTCATCTTTGATGACAGTGCTAACTTTACTTCCACAATTCAGTCAGAAATTGTTTCAGACATTTGACATTTAAGAAACTTAAAACATTCCACAATAACGATTTTATTTGGCTTAAAATGCGATTACATTTCTAACTATTGTTTAACGCAATGTTTAATACAACTCCGGTCCTCCGAGACTTATTAAGAACGAAATTTCATGTTGGTCGAGCGTTATTTTGTTTAAAGACAAAAAATAAATCAAACGATTGATATATAATTTGAAATCGTCGCCTATATTAAGGGCTTCAATTGCTTCTACCAACACAATTGGTGTATCTGCCATTGATTGCTATATTAATTAGCCAAGTTGTCTAATCTAAGATTTTTTTTTGCTTTGTTTTCTTAACCTCGGCACCAAATGTAATGTCCTCTGTAAGTCACACGAACACGATTGGAAGCAGACTAAACTAATAATTCATTTAGTTACAACATTGAACAAGATAACAATATATTTTAAGAACTAGAAAGCAGTGATAATAAAAGTAAACATACACGGTGCTTAAGACATACCAACATTTATAAAAAAAAATTTTTAAATTTGTTGAAAAAATTATGCAACAATAGTAACCTAAATGCATACAACGTTGTAACTACTAGAATTTCTTAAACTGTCATTTTTAAGTATCTTTCCTTTTCCTTTTGATTTTCGTCATGCACACAGCGTTTTTTCACTTATAATCAATTTATGTGAAATGTATTGAACTAAATTAAAACAAAGTGCTTTAATTAGTACATTGGCATCGAGATCTTGAGAACTTCCACTGGCTTGTAAAAGAAATCTGCAGCAAAGATTATGAGCCCAGGACCTTGGTAACCGTGATACCTTTTATACAGCGAGTCACCATTGGTTATTACGATTTGTATTTTTGAAAGTATCAAAGAGTAAAAGCTTTTGGAATATTCAAATATGAACTTATTTATTTATTTGCTTTAAGAGCCAAATGAAATGTAGTAGTTTAAGTGCAAAAATGAACCATTTAAAAAAATATTTGCTGTCTTTTGCCGACGACATTGTATAGAAGGTTGCAAAGAAAAGTAAAAGAGTTGCACCACGAAAAGAAATGTTTGCTGTGTTAAAGGTTTGTTTGAACATTTCTGATTCTCATTTTGTTCATGGGAATTATGGAATAAGTAGTTAAGTTTCAAACAAACTTTTAAGAATTTTCCAAGTCTACTGATGAGTTGATTAGCACCAACGAAATGTCGTCGGCATATAGACAGCTGAAAAAGACAGCAAATATTTTTTAAAAAGGTTCATTTTTGGACCTAAATTAATACATTTCCATTGGCTCTTAGAGCAAATAAATAATTAAGTTCATATATTAATTAATCCACATAAAAAATAGCACAACATCTAAATCCGCATGGGCTACTCTACACTTGCTTTATAAGGCAAACACTGTATCACGAAAAGTAAATTTGTTTTAAAGGCTAATAAAATTCAAGTTAAATGCCAAAGAAAAGTTTGCGGTGCAAATCAAGGAATTTTGCTCTATCATTGACGAACTAAAAGAGATTGGTATGTATACAGCTTAACGATGATATGATGTTACTCTTATTGTTATGTAGTTTGCCGGATGGAATGGAAAGTTTTGTAGTCGCGATGGAAAGTAGAGACAGTTTACCCATGTACTTATAATAAAATAATTTGCAAAATATATGAAGAAGAAATAAGAAAAGGTAATAAAAACCGTGAATTGGATAAAACTGCATTTGCGTCGAATACGAAGAACAATCAGAAAAGAAATAAGAAGTTATTTAGCTAAAGCAGCTACCAGAATAAAAATTATTCTAAATATGTATGTTATTCTAAATATGTATGTTCCACATCTGCAACAAGTACAAAATTTTCGGGTATGGATAAACACGCACTCTGATTTTTATGATCTACGCACTTAACGTTTTATACCAACATGAATGTTACAACCGTGTCGCTAAGGGCATGTGTTTTATTTTGTATCAATGCTAACATGTTGTTAGTGAAATAAGTGGTTTATTCACAAGAATGATAAAAAATTACGACAATCCGCGCACAAAATTGAAATCTTCTGCGCATGTTCACCAATGACGTCACCCAAAATGAATTTCTACTGGCTGCCAATTTTTGCTACGACAAATTAGACAATTTTTGTTACGTTATTATTTTATTGAATTTCCTTTTTCTTTTTTTTAAACTTTCATAAATTTCTGCATTAAGCAACCTCATTCTAAAGTACATTCTGCATCTGAAAAACATTTTGTTTTACTTCTTCATCTGCTTCAATGTCCTTTGCTTTCGACAAATGCTGCTGTAAATATCCATTTGTAATTAATATTTTCTCTGCGTTTAATTTCATAAATATTGCATCACATGATTACAAATGCTCCATTAATATATTTGATGGCTTCGTTAAACCACCCTCACTTGGGTAGTTCACCCAAGAATACATTGAGTCTTCTACAGGATTTGCTGTTTCTATTTTTTAGCTTGTGGCAAATGTAACCAGCCCAATTCTCCAAACCGTCATATTGCAGGTTTTTTTAGCTCATCATCGACGCTTTCTTTTTGTGGTATAGTTTCTTCACTGCTGCGGTTAATGCTTTTAAGTATAGTGCCTAAATAAACCAAGACGAAATTTAAAGAACATTATATATATTAAACTAGTCACAAAGCCTGTCCCTGCCAGGCATAAAAATCTTTTAGATAATAACTAAATTAGTAACGCTCATAAAAGAAATAAAATAAAAAATTATTATTCAATGTTTTAATACCTTTAATAGGTATATGAAGAAAAATATGTAAAAACTAACAAAAAGTAAAATATGTAAAAATAACAATAAGTAAGTAAATAAATTATAATACTTCTTTAAAAACAACAATTTAAGAAAATGTTTTTTTAGTTATGCCCACTTGTATTTCTTATGTATGCGACCGGATTGAATTCATCAAGTTAAATGTTCAACCACTATCCAGTAATTTTTGTTTTGCTAAAATTACTTATGTAAGTTATAATTTTTCTAGTCCAAAGAACTAAAAAAAAATATTTTTATTTTCGATCTTTACGATCTTCTTTATTAAAGTGAGTTTGGTTAAAAACTAAAACTTAATTAACAAAATTCTTATTTTATATTCTTTAATTGACATTATTAAAAGTGGCGTTATTTAACATTAATTTTGAATAAGCAATAATTGCAGACGCTGGTCATGCAGTTATTGTAAAATTTAGTTCAATAAACTTAGTAAGAATTAATTGAAATATTACATGTCATCAAAAATAAATTTAAAGTGAATTTATAATTTTGGTTGTGTTAACTCCTCCCCTCTTAAGTCGATTGTCCACAATCGCGGTGGCTTGGTAGGGGGAGTGCTAAGTTCTTTTGTTGCAAGCTGAAAATATGGTTCAATTACTTTTGTATTGTTTTCAACATTATTTCTTGAGATATACAATTTTTTCTTATAATTAACTATGTAATAGAAAATTGATACAAATATGATGACTAATGATATTATTATTATGTCTTAAACTAATTACATTTGTGTTTCTGTTTTTATTAATTAATAATTTTATGTTGTCTTCATTGTTCAACTGATTTACATACAGACTTTCAAGTTTAAGATCTAGTTTATTTATATTTTTCTTTTCTTTAATTTTTATAATTAGGTTTGGCAAGACAAAGGTTTCGTGAATTTTAAGATTAACATTAGTATATGTTGTATTTACAGTTTTCGAATTTAATTAAAAATGTTCCTTTATTTTTTATTTTCATATCATTACAATCTTGTGCTATATTGTCATCAAAGTTTTTAAATATAAGTACTCCTGGTACTACATCTAGAACAGAAGATTCTTGTTCAGTTTTTAATTCACAATGTGCCTCTTGGAACTTTAGAATGTTCTCCATACACTTATTTTCTATCTTAATTAAATTTTTTTCTAAATCATCTTTGATATTTTTATTGAATATATTTGTATTGTTATCAATTAATATTTCATATGTGTTCAGGATTAAGGACTTGTTTGCGGTGTTAGGAATAGGGATAAATGATATTTTAGATAATACTTTATTGGAGAATTGTGGGATTAGCAGTGTCAGGATAATATTGTTGTTCTCCGCAATGACCGCAATTTTCATTCTGCTGTAACTATCAAAGTCGCTAATTAAATTAATTTCCGTCTCAGTAAGGATATCAGAAGGTATTATTCCTAATTTACAAGAACATATTATTTGTCCAATGGCGTCAATATGGTTTCGAAGGAGGGATATATCACTGTCAATTCTATAAGTCTGTTCGATGAACTCTACTTCGTCTTCTAAAGTTTTTATCCTGTTCTGTGAGTCGTATTTAAATTTATTTATGTAATCACTAATGAGTATATGTTGTCTATTGATATGGCTAGTAATATTTCTGATCTCTTCTGTCATGATTTTATTAACGTGAACAAGGTCCTTCAGTGTCGTGTTGATGTTGCGTTCGTTGTCTCGTATGCTTGTTATTGCTTCGTATATTACTTTCTCATCATCACTCTCCATTGATCCTGCTATTTACTTCAAACCTTTCCCTAAAACGTTCATTAGCCCTCGCTTCTGTTTTGAATGTACATGTATGTTACTTATTTTTGCTTTTAGTAATATAAGGTTCTTATTAATTGTCTCCAGAAGTCGCTTGTCCTCATATGTTGTGGCTATCAGAGTATTCAAATTTTCAGAAATTAGAAGAATGGTCTCATCGTATGTGGTCATATTAATGAAATGGAGCACCTTGTCATATTTTTTATTGTCTTCTTTTCTCCTATTTTAATGGGTAAATATCCATTGTTATGAGTCAAGTCGTGAATATGCAGTCGTTGGGAATCTATTACTGTAGCTAATGCAAGGATGATCACAAAAGTCCGCATGTTAATCCTGTAAAAGAAACGTTTTTTTTCTTTTATTTTTTTAAGACTGTCTAATATTGTTTTTATGTACGATTCTACCAGATTGTGTTTTAACAGTTGAATTGTAGTTTTCTGCTACAATTTCTTTTCTATACCTGGGAGACAATTTATTACCTAATCTTCTATTTAATTTAATGAAAATCTCTTCTCCTACGCTATATTCTTTTGGCGGCGACTTGCGCGCATTGTGATAAGCCAGGTCGGCTTCTTGTTTTTCCGATAGTTTTTTATTGTATCATTTCTATCTTTTTCTAGTAATTGGGGATCGCTACTTACGCGTCGACCAAAAAATATTTCTAACGGTTTTTCCCAGTAGTTGTGTGGATAGAATAATTGTACTCCTTTACGGATCTATCTAGTAATTCTTGAAATGTGCGATGCGTTTGTTCAGCTGAGTGGAATCGTTCCACCTGACCATTTGAGCAACTAGTATATGGGGGAGTTCTATAAATTGAAATTCCTAACTCATTTTCTATCATAAAATTTATGGAATCCGAATTAAATGATTTCTCGTTGTCAAACACTATTGATTCTGGTACCATTGAAAACAATATGTCTCTTAGAGGTTGTCTTATATCTTCAGCTGCTCTTGAGTTAACTAGTTTTGCCATTGCGTATTTGGAAAATTTGTCTATGGCTGTCAAAATAAATTTTTTTCCCATTAGAAGGATATCCAAATGCACCAGCTGGCCTGGATGTTGTGGTATGGGTGTTGCTTGAATTTGCATTTTTGGCGGATGTCGATCATATTTGTTTAATTTACAAATTTGACAAATTTTAATGATTTTTTTTTATCTTGTTTGCCATGGAAGGAAAGTAAAATTTTTCCAAAATTTGTGTTCTATTTTCCTTAGCGTTTCTATGTGCTCTATTATGGAATTGAATAATTATATCTTCCTGCTGTTGACTATCGACTATCACCGGTATTCATAAAAAATAAAACGTTGCTGAAGTACATTTTAGAACACATTTTATATGAAAAATTTGTTCTAAAATGTGTTTCAACAATGTTTTATTTTTTATGAATACCGGTGTATATCTTCAACTTCCAATTGAGTGAATCGAATCCTATATCTGTTGAAATGAAAAGGGTACACCTGCTGAATTTTTCCCATTGTTCTTTCATCGGTTTTGATACAGTTTATAACTGATGGGTTAAGGTAACGCGCTTTAAAATTGATTTTAAAATTTCTTCTGAATAAACCGGTTCGGTAACTAAATGTCGATGGTAAGTTGGGAAAACAATTTTGAATTGGTACGTTGAGGCTACATCGACTTTTAAGAATATCTGATTTTTAAACGCATTTATTGTGGCTTCTACACTTAATATCAATCCATGAGATGAGCTCTCATCAGAATGTGTAGCTATTGACAGCGCGTTTATTGATGATTCCCGCTGAGGCATCCTTGACAAAGCATCAGCCACAACATTTGTTTTACCAGGTTTGTAAAACAATGTTTAGTTGTATTCCTCCAGGATGTTGTACTTTCAAGTTGTACTTTCAAGTTTGCATCTTCTAGTGTTTTAAATATTTTCCTAACGTGTGCAAAATGATCCTTCTCCGTTCGGCTAAATATTATAATATCATCAATATAAACATAACAACATTTTCCGATATGATCTCGTAAAATGTCGTCAAGAGCACGCTGAAAGATGGTGGGAGCGGTTTTTCGGCCGAACGGTAAACGAGTAAATTCGTATTTACCGTTGTTTATCGAAAACGCTGTTTTTTCGATATCAGATTTTTTTAGTGGTATCTGATGAAATCCACTTTTTAGATCAAGAACTGAGAAAAACCTGCTCTCTCCGAGATGCGAAATTACTTCCGTTATTTCCGGAATCGGATATTTATCCGCAATCGTAACGGCATTGAGTTTTCTATAATCAACTACCATACGGTATTGTTTATTTCCTGCTGAGTCCGGTTTTTTGGGCACAATCCACACAGGTGAATTGTATGGTGACCTTGATCGTCTTATAATCCCATCATGCAGACGTGCATTTACTTGCCTTTCAACCTCCGTTCTCAAAGATGCCGGATATGGGTAACATCTTGTATAAACTGGAGTATCCGAAGAAGTTCTAATTTCTCCCACAGTTTTCGTTGTATAAGTAAGTTTCTCATTTGGGTCTGAAAAAAGCTTTGAGTGTTCTCTTATGATGGAATTCATTTCTTCTTTTTGCTGGTTTGTTAGATTTTTTAAATTAATATCTATATTATTAATTAATTTTGATGTCAATTGCTTAAGACCTATCTTTTTTCCAGTTTTTAGCATCATATAACTGTCTCTTGTATGAATTATAGCTCGCAGTTCCCTGAGGGTATCATTTCCTAAAATCCCATCGAAAGTTTTTAGGGGTGGCATTAAAAAGAATTTTATTTTACTTTCTAAGTCAAATAATTTTACAAATGTATATTCTGTTATTTTAATATCTCCCACCATTGATTTTGCAAAAAATGGTATTTCATTTTTGATCTTTCGCTTTGCTAGGTGCGGTTTTAAGTAGTTTTTACTCGATCCCGTATCTACCAGAAATTTAAGAATGTGAGCGGTAACATCCGTTCTTACTTCAAAGTAAGGTAACTCATTAGGCTAAAAAATAAACATTACTTGGTTCTAAACAGTCCTCGTTGCTGTCTAAACCAGTAGGATTACTTTCGGTATTTATATGAAAGGTTCTGTGTATCTTTCGCTGTTGGTTCATTACCGAAGATGGTCTTTTTCCCGAGAAATTATTTTGGTGTGGTCTATTCATATAGTTGATGTGTCTTGAGCGAATACTTTCGTCAATGTCCATCGGCTCTGGCCGTGGCTGTGGTTTGGGGGGTCTATGTGGCTTGTATGAATTATTTGGAAAAGTATGTCTAGTTTGCCATACTGGTTGATTTGCTTGTGGCATATGGGCCAACTGGGGGTAAAATGGGCGACTTTGTGATGGATGATGATTTCTTCTGGGGGGTAGTTGTGGTGGTTGGTATTTTTTTGAGCTGCTCGCATGGTTGGCTCTATAATTTTGGTTTTCTAGTTTTAAGCAAAGATGTAGAGCTTGTGGTAAATCGGCAGGCTCTCTCATCGCTAAAAGTCGGGGCAAGTCTCCATTCAAGCCCCTGACAAATGTGTCAAGAGGTTTTTCTCTATATGATCTAGTTAACAAAATGAGCGATTCGTTGCTCGTATCTAAACACCCAATTTTATTTCAAATTAAGGAAAGGTGTGTGTATACGTCTTGGTAAAATTCGGAAATGGTTTTGTTTCCTTGAACGAGATTTGACATCTGGTGTTCTAATGTGGAAACGTCCCTTTTATCGCCATAATGTGTGATGAGACATTTTGAAATGGCGGGCCAGTTTAGAGGCGTGTTGTAAGACTCTAGAGCTATGTCCGCATTACCGATTATTTTGTTTCGAATTATACTCAATATTCCAAAATACTTTGGAGTTCCTTTTAGTGGCTCGTAGATAGCCAGTATCCTATCTACACTTTTTTTCCAGGAGCTAAACTCGCCTGGCTGACCAGAAAATTCTTTCAGGCATTTTACCACGTCGGGTATTTTATCTAAGTCATTTAAATTATTTCTAAGCCCGTCGTTTGTACCCTGATCCCTAGTGTCATTGGTATCCACGTCTGAATTAAGCACAGCCTGAACTATTTGCGGTCCTTGATTTCTTAAGACTTCCGTGGAAATCCTAGAAATGAGAGTAGTTAAATCTTCTATGCTTAACTGTCCAGGATTATTATTAGGATTCTGATTTTGAGGAAGCACAGGAGGCCTAATTAAATTGTTTTGGTTTGCCATTTTATCAAGATTCTTTTTTTTATGAACTTTCAACACAATATAAACTTCAAACCTTTAATATAAAGACGCAATATTTATTTCCTTCGAAAATTGTCAGATCAGATTTAATTATCTTTTAATTTTGAGCTTATTTATAAATAAAGTTATATTTAAATGATACTTATGAAAAATTAAATAATTATATTTTCTACCTTAGTTTTCTGGATTCTTACTCGGTGTCTTCTTGATGATGTTTAATGTTGTCGAAGGTTTCCTTTAATAGTGATGATAAGCTGGTTTGACTTGGCGAAAGGGCACTCGATATAGTTGATATTACTTAGCTTTCCAAAGTCTCTTTCGGCTTCTTTTTGATGTAGTTTGCTATTGTCGATGATTCGTTGTTTTCACTTCTGGACATCTATTTCAAGCTGGTTTTATATTATTTTATTCAAAAATGTCTTAAAAGTTCTTAATTACTCTCCTGATAGTTTTTTTCCTCTTATTGGAGATAATTTATCACTCAAAGTAACTTTATCTTCTTGTGTGTTAATAGCCACAAATGTATTCTTTTCTTTATTTTCCTTTACGGTTTTTATTTTGAAAACGGTAGATTTTTTATGAACGATTTATCACTTTTTTCGTGTGTGTCTTTAATTATTTTATTTTCTAAGGATTAAATAGTTACTTGCATATTTTTCCTCCTTTTTTTACAGTTATTATAAAGATTTTTGTATTCACTTTTAAGGATCTACTAATCACTTTGAATATCCTTAGATATTGTATTTTATAAGGATTAATAGTCACCAAAAATTTTTCACTTATAATCACTTTTTTTCCTTTTGTGTCCTTTAAGATTTCGGTTGGGCTGGTACGTTATACCGCCTTTTTGCTTTTTGCTACTAAGGGACCGAAACCGAAAATTTATTTAAAGGCTACTTTTTGCCTCGGGCGCCAGTTATAATTTTTCTAGTCCAAAGAACTAAAAAAAAATATTTTTATTTTCGATCTTTACGATCTTCTTTATTAATGTGAGTTTGGTTAAAAACTAAAACTTAATTAACAAAATTCTTATTTTATATTCTTTAATTGACATTATTAAAAGTGGCGTGATTTAACATTAATTTTGAATAAGCAATAATTGCAGACGCTGGTCATGCAGTTATTGTAAAATTTAGTTCAATAAACTTAGTAAGAATTAATTGAAATATTACATGTCATCAAAAATAAATTTGAAGTGAATTTATAATTTTGTTTGTGTTAACTTGTATAAAACATCCTTTATACCCTTAACATTCATGTATAGAAGGTATGTATAAATTTGTAATTAAGTTTGTAACTTCTGCAATATTGATCTTATACGGCATGAAGTTTATCTATTCTAGATCCCTATGGGTCTAAGAACCTAGAATATATCTAGATAGATATCCGTCTTTCCATTTGTCCGTCCAATTATCTTTTTTATCTTGAAAATCATGTAAATATGGAGAAGGTATGTTTTTACAAAAAGGAATATATTTACATAGAAGCACCTTCTTGCAAAAAAGTAGCTTTCCACTAAGATGTATCTTATTACAAAAAAGTTCATTGTAATTTACACATTCGAGATGACCATATTTGGCCCACTGTGCAAGCACCAAGTTTCTCATTAATCCAAAACTTGAAAGCCTAAATTGTTTTCGATTAAATCGCTAAATTTCATCGAAATCCATCCAGTAGTAAAAAATTTATTGAATTAGTATGAAAAGAATGAAGTAGATTTATCAAGTTTCGATGAAATCATGTATATTTGTAAATTTTTTCTGACTTAACTAACTAAGTTTTGGTCCAACTTTTTTTCGCTGCGTTTTCATTTCAAGGTCGGCAAACCAAAAAGAAATAAAACTTAATTCGGTTAGATATGGATTTATTAAGTTTTGATAAGATCCTCCTCATATTTTACGGGTGGCAGCAAATCAGAAGCAGCGCCCACAAATAATTTACATTTTTGCTATGTGGTGTAGAGTGCCTTGGGATTGAATATGACCGGTTATATAATTTTTACTTGTTTCTTCTGTTTCGTTCTTTACTCTCATGTTTTGCACCAAAAACAAAATACATGAAAATCACACAATCTTCATCTGGGTCCATAGCTGCACGCTATTACAATAACGCAGTTCATTATTTGGTGCAAATGTCTTGCGTAAGTGCGAATGCAAGAAATCGTTGCTTTTTCTTTGCAACCCAACAACAAAATATACAAGGTTGCACTCGCAATATTTTTGCATTTGCGCACCGCTAATTACGTGTTGCTTTTTTCGCATGAGTATTGCGTTTGCAACACTGACACTCAAACAGCTGACATTTTAAAACAAAGCAAACAAAAAATTGTAGAGATGGAGTCAACAGCAATTACCAAAAAAATAAAACGGGAAAAATTAAAAATTGTGTATTAATTTATCAGCTGTTATTTGGAGTGCAATAAAATTTGCAAAGTTGTTAAAAAGGGGGCTCAATATTAGTTGCAATATAATCGCAAATGCAAATAGTCGCAACCAAAAACGCACCAAACGCTGAGTACCGCTAATTTGTGATTATATGCGCTGTATGAATTTTACATATGTTGTTGTTAACGTTGCTAAATTCTCTTTAATGTGTGTGACCACGTACGTAAAAAAGAGTATAACAGAGAATAAAAGAGAGAAGAGAAAACGCGCCGACCTGATTTTCCGATCGCAGGTCTACAGCTTTAATTAGAAGTTGAAACTTTTAATATGTTGCTTTTGTTATACATATGTACCAATTATGTATGTTTAGTAATTGTATCAGACACATGGAATTCAATAAAGAGTATATTTCGAGGGAAAGAGCAACAGGTTTTAGATTTCTTATATGAATAGTTGACTCTTTATTTCTCTAGCAAAATAAGCAAATTTGTTTAAATCATTTTATTGAAAAAAACACTTTATAAGAAATTAACTCAAATATTCTTTCTCAGTTTGCAGTCAGCGATTTTTGCCCGTTTTAGCTCATACATTTTTTTCTATTAATTCTCTCATTTGCTTTTGTATTTTTCTTTTTCTTTGCGTTTTGCAGATGTAATAATTTTTTATTTATTTTTTCCAAATATGTATTGAAAGATTAGAAATTACACAGGCCTACGAAAAAAACTCTTAAGTAATATAATAAATTTTTTGATATGTTAATTCCGTAGATATAATGAAAAAGTCGAACATATTCTTAATTTGTTTTAATAAATTACTTTTTTATATTCTCCTACTTTGAAAGGTCTACAGAACTTCAATTTAGGTTTGAAATGTCAGTGAAAAAATCAATAATTGCAGACTATCGTGGATCGACAAAGTTGTCGTTGGTGTATTCGGTTCGATACCGGCGAGACCCAACCTTCAAAACATTTCTTAAATGCGGTACACCTTATAACAGACATGCATCTATGAATAGGTTTTGTAAATAATTCAAGAATGCTATTGCATTAGCCTTTCGCAGCCGGTATTAAACTGTAGGTCCCTTCAATGAGCTTAAAAATAGAATCGGGTGCGGATCATTCAGTGGGAGGGGTCTTTCCATGCCCTTAACGGAATTTTTCTTTATAGGAAAAAATTGGAAAAAATAACGAACAATTGAATACTCATATATATATTTACGTCTCTGATTTAAGTCCTCGGCGTTTTACATATTGCTGGTTGTAAACCATCCACCAATCCGAAGTATAGTAAAATGTAAACGTATGAAACAGTTGATACCAAACACCGAAAAAATCTCTGCTTATTTATATGAAAACTGACATACATTGTACGAAATATTCGTAAAAACGTGTTTCGAAATAATAGGCAATGCAAGTTTTTCGTAAAATTCGCATAAAATTTTTTGGATGTACATAACAAAATATAACCTACCTTGAAGAGGACTTTGAGTAACTTTCAAAATTATTAATAACTTAAGTTAATTACTTGATTTTTGCAAAAAAAAGAAGTTTATCTTTATATTTATAACATTATATAAATTCACTTCAAATAGGTAGTTATAATTTCTTCCTTTAATGATAATTTCAAAAACGCGCAACTCACCGTAAATATCTACTTGAATACAATTCGAATGGGCACAATGAAGAATAAATTCCAATAACTTAATTTTATTACTTTTATCTACTTATTTATTTTATCTATTTATTTAGATCAGGGATGCCCACGGCCTATACGCTTGGTACGCTTTTGTTTTTGTAAAAGCGCGAAGCATTGGCTGAGCATTCTAATATGTATACACAACTCTTTGTATGAAATACACACATATCCCAAGTTCAAAGCAACAACACTTTCATATGCACAGCAATAAAGGTGGGATCATACGATTGCCGCAATGCACCAATTTTTGTTACATTTTGTGTGCCAATCGTGTGATAGCACAATTTATTGGCTCATGCGACAACCAAAACGAATGTTGTTCCTATTTGTCCCAATCAAATACAACCCTGATGCGACAACCATGTGAACACTTGACATACAACTAATCACCAATAAAAATTCTAAAAATGCACCAATATTTATTGTGTTCTCATGCGGCAACCAAAGAAGACAATACGCGCCAATAATGTTAATAATTTACAACGCTGTTCACAAGCTAAATACTTACAGCTCTAATTTAGTTAATTGTTATACTGTCAAACGAAAAACAGTTACATTTTTATATTATTCATTTCCAATAACTTTTCTCTACCTGTAAAGGTGATTACATTCTGAATTCCTTTTTTATAACGTTTTGACCAAATAAAGAAGTTGATTTAAATTACTTGTAATAGCTCGATGGTCTTTTAATTACGAATTTGGTTTGCTTCCGAAAAAATACTTCTTCATCATAAGAAATACAACAAAGGTTATGGGGCCCAGGCACTGTTGACCAAATTCAATATTAGTAAAAGAAAATTAAAAGATTTTTGTATCAACTATTAAGTTGCGGTTAAGTACGATATAGAATTTTTTTTGGTTTCGTTGTTTTATCCGGTGTAAAAAAAAACAAAGCACAATGTCGAGTGGTATTGCAAGTATAGAGAAATTATACGGCGAAAATTATGCAACGTGGTGCATACAATTAAAAAGTTTATTGATCACAATGGATTTGTGGAGCACAGTAAATGAGGTTTGTCCAAGCGATAGCGGAAAGAAGGTAGTATGGGAAAATAGTGACAACAAAGCATTGGCAATGATAAACCTGAGCATTAAGCCAAGTGAGCTGATTCATATTAAGCATTGCAAAACTGCAAAGGCTGCCTGGGATGCGTTAGGCACGATGTATAGATCGGACACTGCTTCCAGAAAAGTTAATTTGTTTAAAAAACTTATAAAACTCAAATTCCAAAGTAATAGAAAATTGTCACCACAAAATAATGAATTTTGTTCTATAGTTGACGATTTGAAAGAGACTGAAGTCAAATTGGATGATGATTTGCTTTCTATTTTGTTGTTGTGCAGTCTTCCAGATGAAATGGAAAACTTTGTAGTGGCAATTGAAAGTCGCGATAATTTACCAAAATATGATAAGTTATTATCCAAAATATTAGAAGAAGAAATGCGCCAAGATACTAAAATAAATTGTAACACAACAGAAAATGTTTTTGCAGCGAATACGAGGAATATAAATAATAAAAGAAATAAGAAATATTTCGGCAGTAATAACAACAACTACTATAGAAGCAAGAATGTAGCAAAAAATTCAATAAACAGCACTAGCAGTAATGGTAAGAGCCAATATCATGCTAATAACAGTAGTAATGTTAAATGTTTTCGCTGTGGTGAAAAAGGGCACATTCGTTCTCAATGTAAAGAGAAACATGAAAACGAATATGCATGCTCCTTAGTTTTTGACAAAAGTAATTACGCAGAGATGTGGGTACTGGACAGCGGAGCGACGTCTCACATGTGCAAATCTAAAGAGTGTTTCTTTACATTGTCCGAAACAAAACAAAAGGTTGTATTAGCATCGGGTGAGAGCATTAAAGCTGAAGGCATCGGTAATATTAAAATTAAAACTACACACTGTAACCTTGAATTGAATAATGTATTATTCGTACCACAATTGCATTCAAATTTCATATCTATTAGTAAAATTGTTAAAGCTGGAGATGAAAAGTAAAAACAAAACAAAAATTTTAACAGCTGATTTAAAAGGTGAAATGTTTGTAGCAAAAATAAAATCAGTCGAAAAAATGGAAAAAGTTGAAAATGTTTGCGGCTTAATCAATGAAGATATTGGGTTAAAGTGGCATCAGCGTTTTGGCCATTTAAATATGAATGATCTGAGCAAACTGTGTGAAAAAAATATGGTTAATGGTTTAAATGTGAATGTGCCAAAATATATTGAGTGCGTAACTTGTGCAGTCTGCAAAATTTCTGCTAAACCCTATAAAAGTTATGCAAGTGTGCAATCAAATAACTTGCTGGAACTTGTTCACACTGATTTATGTGGACCAATTGGTACTAAAACATTGAGTGGAGCCTCTTATTTTATTACCTTCATAGACGACTACTCGAGATATACTTCAACTTATTTTTTGAAACATAAATCAGATGTTTTTGAAGCTTTTTGCATTTTTTCTGGGACCGCGGAGACGCAGACAGGCCGCAAAATAAAAGTCGTAAGAAGTGATAATGGAAAAGAGTTTATAAATTCCAAATTTAAAGATTATTTTACACAAAAGGGCATCATACATGAGACAACGGCTAGTTATTCTCCTCAACAAAATGGTGTTGCATAGCGTGCAAACCGCACTTTGGTCGAAATGGCCAGGTGTTTGTTGGAATCGTCTGGGTTGCCGCAAATGTTTTGGGGTGAAGCCATAAATACTGCCACCTATCTGAAAAATCGTGCACCAACAAAAGTTTTAAGCGATGTTACGCCATACGAAAAGTGGGTTGGAAAAAAACCGTCAGTTTTTCATTTGAAGACATTTGGGTGCGATGCAGTTGTATTGAATAAGGGTCCAAAGCCCAAAGGTAGTAAATTTTTCCCTAAAGGTTATAAAATGAAATTTGTGGGCTATTAATCTACAACAAAAGCCTATCGGTTGTATAACCCCACTACTAGACAAATTATCATTTCAAGAGATGTAATTTTCTTTGAACGATCTTATGATAAAATTTCACTTTCAGAAAAACAAGAAGAAGAAAAGAAGTTATTTTTTGAAATTTTAAAGGCAGAAAATGATACTGAAGGTGATGGTGAAGAAAAAGCGAACGGCCAGAAGTCCGACGTTTTATATGACAATACGTCTAGTAGTGAGGAGGCTAATAAAGATGAAGAAAATGTCTCTGACGAGAAATGCACACCTGGCAACCCAAGGTGGATAAAAAGCGGCAAAACAGGCCGACTCGAAAAAGTTTATGATACGGAAGGTGTTGAAATGCTTAATTCAATAATTGAAAATCCAGTAACGATATCTGAAGCTTTGAAATCTGATAATGCATCACATTGGAGAAGCCATGAAAAAGGAATATGACTCTTTGATTAAAAATAAAACCTGGCATCTCGTGGATAGGCCTAAAAATAAAAACGTAATTGGGTGCAAGTGGGTGTTCGCTTTGAAACGCAAACCAGACGGCTCAATTGAAAAATACAAGGCAAGAATTGTTGCTCAAGGCTGTTGCCAAAAACCAAACGTCGATTTTAAAGAAACCTTTGCTCCCGTTGTTCGTCATTCGACAATAAGGCTGCTGTTGGCATTAGCAGCGAAATATAAACTTCTTGTAAACCACATTGACATTGTAGCTGCTTACTTAAATGGAAGTATCGAAGACGACATTTATATGTTGCAACCTGAACTATTTGAGGATAAACAATATCCTAACAGAGTCTGTAAACTTGAAAAAGCTCTATATGGGTTAAAGCAAGCAGGGCGTGAATGGAACCGGAAAGCTAATGAAATACTGCTAAGGATGGGATTCATTCGGTGTCAAGCTGACACATGCGTTTATTTTCCATAAAATTCTTCTTCTTTGAATATCATTGCGCTGTACGTGGATGATATGTTGCTGGCATGCGTGAATAAAAATGATATGCAAAATATCATTGCTGATTTAAATGAAAACCTTAGGAATGGAAATCAGTAGAGATGATCCGAGAGGATCATAAATAATACATACAAGAAATTTTGGACCGATGGGGTATGACGAATTGTAAGCCATCGTCAACACCACTACCAAGCGGTATGGTATTGGAGAAGTGCAGGAAAAGCTGTGAAGACTTGAACGTAAAAGGCTATCAAAGTTTAATAGGTGCTCTGATGTATCTTGCTGTTATAACGAGGCCTGATCTCATTCATATTATTTCGAAGTTATCTCAATTTAATTGTCATCCACATGATGAGCATTTCCGAGCAGCAAACCACGTTTTGAGATATCTAAAAAGAAATCCAGCTGGTAAAATAAAATTATCTTCTAAATTTAAAGATTTTGTATGCTTCACAGATGCTGACTGGGGCTCTGACTTAATTGACAGAAAATCCTATTCGGGACATGTCATATTTATGAGTGGAGGACCCATTGCTTGGGAATCCCGTAAGCAAACAATTATAGCACTAAGCACTATGGAAGCAGAATATGTTGCTCTATGCCAAGGTGCAAAAGAGGTTGTTTTTCTTCGCCACTTGCTTGAAGAGCTTCGGTTTGATGAACTTCTTGCAAACCCAACAACGATTTTCTGCGACAACCAAAGTGCTAGTTTTACGGTTAAAAATCCTGCTGTACACAAGAAAGAAGTAATCGTATTAAATATTTTTTTTTTTTTATAACAAACACAAAACTGCGAAGCCTTTTTGCTTGTCTGCAGAAACACCCAGAGCCTTCGGCAGGAATCGAACCTGCGACCTCGGAGACTCTTGGCAGAGCACTCTACCAATTCATCCAACGAGGGCACTCTACCAATTCATCCAAGAGGAGTAAGCACATTGATATAAGATATCATTTCATTCGTGAGCTGCATAAAGATAAAATAATTGATGTTAAATACGTTCCGACGGAAGAAAATGCAGCTGATATTTTAACGAAAATTCTTTCAAAAACCAAACACATAACCGCCTGTAATTTTTTGAAATTGAAATTATAATTTTTGAAGTTGCATTGTATTTAAAATTTATATATATACTTGTATGTATTTGGCTTGAGCGGAAGTTTGTTAATAATTTACAACGCTGTTCACAAGCTAAATACTTACAGCTCTAATTTAGTTAATTGTTATACTGTCAAACGAAAAACAGTTACATTTTTATATTATTCATTTCCAATAACTTTTCTCTACCTGTAAAGGTGATTACATTCTGAATTCCTTTTTTATAACGTTTTGACCAAATAAAGAAGTTGATTTAAATTACTTGTAATAGCTCGATGGTCTTTTAATTACGAATTTGGTTTGCTTCCGAAAAAATACTTCTTCATAATAAGAAATACAACATATGTATACATGTATTTAGTTTCAAAACTGTTTAAACGCGTCTTCCAAACATGATTTCTGCTTTTCAATCAGTAAAATTCAATTGTTGTTACTATTCATTTTTTGATTTTTTCAGCCCGCACAACATTATAATAATAGCCGAAGCAATTTTCTTTCTTTTTAATGAACAAACCATATTTTTAATTTATTTTTTTTTTTGGGAAAACAAAGTTTGTCATCAGCTACAACAGCTGTTTCTCACAGTTGCCGTATAATATAACAATCGTGTGACTATAATGCGGCAATTATTGGTACTAAATTGTTTTGCGGCAATTTGCGACAATAAAATTTCAGTAAAATGTCACAATCATGTGATTTCAGAGAATTTGATTGGGACAAATTTTTTATTATGCTCCAATTCAGCCCAATAAAAATTGTGTAAAATTGGTGCATTGCGGCAGTTGTGTGATCCCACCTTAAGAACGCAGGCTTTGTTGGTACACATTGGTGCCAAGCGTAAATTTTGTTGTTTTTTGTCTTCATGATTTTGTTTTTTTTTATGATTTCGTGAGTATGAAACACTTGAAGAAATCATTTTTTGTTATGAGTTTCCTTGCCGGCAACTCAGTTAACTAGTAATGAATTATAAGCTAACTTTTTTACAACTGGTGGTGGTTGACACTTAGATTATTTTCAATGGAGATGACTGACTATTTTAACATTACGATGTCCTAGGAGGTAGTCAATTGTCCGACGCTGCATTACTTTTCAACTAACTTAAAGTTAGCTACTTTAAAGTCAGTAGCCACAGAAAAAAATGTACAAATCAAGGCTGATTTTACATTTCTCGGTGGTAGGTAATATTATATTTTATTAAATTAAATTTCATCCTTTTCTTTTTTTTTTTTTTCTAGCCTCTGGTGGGATTCGAACCACTAAGCCTCAAGACTGGTGAGCAGCCAACTTAAACCATTCAGCCATCGCAACACTTAAAACGAATGCGAAAATAGGCAATTTAATTCAAGAGTTATTTACCGTGTATGTGTGTATATTAGTATTTGAATTTTGGGTGAACTCTGCACTACGTTTCGATTGTATTGTAGCTAATTTGAAGCTAGTCCATAAAAGTTAACGTAAAGTTCATTATTTTAGTAGTCGACTACCAATTTGCTGGCAGGGTTATTTCTGTTTTTCTTTGTGTGCGTCAATAAAGTGTATACGTATTGCTGTTTGCGCTTCCATAAGAAGATTTTGGGCACCCCTGATTTAGATAAATGTAAATAACAGTCACTTTCTCTTAGAATATGATTGTTCCTTAAATCACTTTACAAACAAATCTTGAAAATCAAAACAAAACAGAATAATTACTAACAAATAATTATGTATGTGATGATACATAAAATTCAACACGCAATGTCCTGAGTGTATGAGAATATATAAGAGGGAATTTTTTGGTACTTTTTTATTCACTTTTATCTCATATTTTGTTTTTATCTCTACTTTTCAACAGTATTAAAATCTGATTCCACTATGATTTCTGGCAGAGAAAGGACTTTCAGTATAACAAATTGTAATATCGAAAATATAAAATTTCTTTAAAAAAATACATAATGCATAATTGAGGGTTTTATGATGAAATAAGACACCTGGAGACCAAAAATTAGGAATCTGACAATGATATGATCCTCTTCAGACAGAGGGCTTCAAATATAAAAAGTGTCATTAGAAAAACGCAAAAGTTTCCTGCAAAAAATATAAGAAAAAGTCAATGGTTCATTCAATGACCACGCCCACGCCCCACAGACCGAAAATCAAAAATCGGGCTCCGTCTTGTACCAGCGGAGCAAATGAGGTTTGCGTATGCCAAATTTCATCTTTCTGCGACGGCAGACGGCTTCAGAAAGCCGCGGAAAGAGAACCGGACATACATCCGGACAAACAACGAAATTATATTATAAGATTGTGCCGAACAAAAACTTAAAATTTTATTTTTAGTGACTTTCTCAACTCAGTATTTAGTAACCAAAATCTATATAGCCCGAAAACATTAACGGTTTCAAGAAAAATTTAATGTTCCGAAAGGACTTGTGTTAAAATTATGTAAGTACATTATGATATAGGAAAAGTTTTGGTCAAATACTAAGCGAACTTTTTGTTGGGTATGTTGAAATGTACGTACCTGTTAAAGAAATATGTATATCTTCCAGATCTGGTGTATTGTCAACGTCGACGTTTGCATTAGTGCTCAGTATTCATTGTAGCCCATAATATAGGATCGAAGCCCATATTTAAATTCCTGATGGTCTGGGTGATCGTGAAGCCCACCTTCATCGAATCGAATAATCCCATAAAAGTTTTCTAATACACCTGATTTAGACGATACATTAAAACGTAATCAAGATTATACTTATTTTTCAGCTCAATACGTAGCATTTTTAAAGCGTTGCACAGTGGGGCCAAACGCAAAAAAAAGGGTAATAAATCTGTATCTTTGAAACAGCGAGCTGATTATATAACAATGTATGAAAGAATCATAGAGGAGGACTTAGGCTTTAAAAATAATTAAATTTGAGCCATCCTGTTGCATCACACGTTGACCTACAGGGTGTCAAAGTTGACTACCTCGGGTATGAAAAAGTTTGTTCGATTCATAACTTTTGTAAATATGGGGTGATTTTTAAAAATTTACATTTTGCGAAAAGAAAATTAATAGATTAACAAAACGCATTTTAGTTTTGGTTGATATCGTAAATAGTTTAAAAGATATTTGGTTTTGAATTTCGAAATTTTTGTTTTTGGCCTTGACTTTGTTTCTTATTTTGTAAACATCTCCAGTAATGGCATAGCCAAACGCCTAAAGGTGGGATCACACGATTGCCGCAATGCACCAATTTTACACAATTTTTATTGGGCTGAATTGGAGCATAATAAAATATTTGTCCCAATCAAATTCTCTGCAATCACATGATTGTGACATTTTACTGAAATTTTATTGTCGCAAATTTTCGCAAAACAATTTAGTACCAATAATTGCCGCATTATATTCACACGATTGTTATATTATACGGCAACTGTGAGAAACAGCTGTTGTAGCTGATGACAAACTTTGTTTTCCAAAAAAAAAAAATAAATAAATAAAATTAAATGTTAAAAATATGGTTTGTTCATTAAAAAGAAAGAAAATTGCTTCGGCTATTATTATAATGTTGTGCGGGCTGAAAAAAGCAAAAAATGAATAGTAACAACAATTGAATTTTACTGATTGAAAAGCAGAAATCATGTTTGGAAGACGCGTTTAAACAGTTTTGAAACTAAATACATGTATACATATGCATATTATTGGCGCGTATTGTCTTCTTTGGTTGCCGCATGAGAACACAATAAATATTGGTGCATTTTTAGAATTTTTATTGGTGATTAGTTGTATGTCAAGTGTTCACATGGTTGTCGCATCAGGGTTGTATTTGATTGGGACAAATAGGAACAACATTCGTTTCGGTTGCCGCATGAGCCAATAAATTGTGCTATCACACGATTGGCACACAAAATGTAACAAAAATTGGTGCATTGCGGCAATCGTATGATCCCACCTTAAAAATAGTTTTAAACTATTTCTTAGATATATTTCAATATTACACAAAAGAAAATTTTTAATTATCGTGAAACGAGATCAATGTCAAGTTTTTGAAAAATTTGTGAAAAATGGCAAAGTTTTTACAAAAATGGAGCTTAATTGTTTAACGTTTTTTTTTTAAATGTTTAATCAAAGCAAGTTTTTAAAAATTGTCAAAATATAGGCTTTGAAATTTACTGAATTTTTAATTTTAAACTGAAAAAAGAATGCACGCTACACCCAGCAATGGAATAATTCGGACAATTTTTCAAAAAAATTCTGAATTGATTGGTAAAAAAACAAAAATCACCCATCGAATTTTGTAAAAACTTTTAAAAATTATGTTAGATATATTTAAAAGATTTAATCTGGCTTTTTATTGTTACCCGCCCGGTGAAAACTGTGAGCAGGAAAGCATATTTATTAAAAATAGTCGAATTCTTGCGAGCATTTTATCTACCTGCTTGAAAATTATACTCATTTTAATTTTTATCTATTATTATTTATTCGGTTATTTATTAAAAAACACCATCATCTTTTATTGGTGAAAAGAGTTGGAAGATAAATTAAGTAAACATTTTTTTATGCATTTTCGAATCCAAAAAAAATATATGAAAGGAGTACAAAAAGAGATTTTTTTAGGTTTTTTCAGTGATATCTCACATTTTTTTTACAAAATTATCAAAACTCATGCAAAATATAAAATAACAGTTATTTACATGTCCAACAGTATATAATACATATATATTTTTAACTTAACATACTGAGCAAAACGCACACCTCGGATGACATTTAGCAAACATGCACTATTTTTCACATTATTTAAAAATCACCCCATATTTACAAAAGTTATGAACCGAACAAACTTTTTCATACCCGAGGTAGTCAACTTTGACACCCTGTAGGTCAACGTGTGATACAACTGGGAGGCTCAAATTTAATTATTTTTAAAGCCTAAGTCCTCCTCTATGATTCTTTCATACATTGTTATATAATCAGCTCGCTTGTTTCAAAGATACAGATTTATTACCCTTTTTTTTGCGTTTCGCCCCACTGTGCGTTGTTAGATTGAATAATGCCTGCAAAATAAGAACATATGTATGTATGTATATTACTTGCAAGAATTGTCATCAGCATAATATAATTTCATACCACTTTGAAACGGCATGAGATTATTCTTGCCAATTACACGCATTTGTTCCACCATTTGTGACATATTATCTAGTATTTCATTTTGTGTTTCTAGTGCTAAACCATATGCGTGGAGTCGTTCTCTTGTATCCTGCTTCGGCACTCTTGAGTTCATAACATCAAACCAGTCGTTTGTCTGGTAAAGGATAATTATTAATGGACTATATTACATGCAAAAATAAAATAAGTTATTACCAGTTTGAACAATTGATGGCATTCGCTCCAATTTTGATCTTTCAATAATCTTAACTAGCAGATCGAGTAATTGATTGTGCAATTGTATGCGAGAAGAGCTTTGTAGCCAGTTTAACCTTTTGCGTCTCAGGTCCAATAACGAATAAGTTATGCTCTGATATTTTATGTGATATTTTTAAATCAGTAGATTGAGGAGACAGAAGATTCAAAATTAAATCTTTTTTGACTTCCTTGCCATTAACGCTAAGTCCACTATCAATAAAATGATTTCTTAATAGCTTGATTAGGTGTGGAGTATCACTGAATACAATTATTTTTGTCTCCTCATACTGAAACCTAAAAATTTTAAAATTCAAAAGTTACAATTCTATTGATGCATATTTCTATAGAATGTACCATGGCTTATTTATACCCACTTCAAGCTCATTGATCAGTTTTCTGTTTCCACCACCTAAGTCGCTCACAATTGTAAAGCCACATTGTTTCATCGTCTTCAATATAGCAAATAAAATTGATTTTGACATTTGGCGATCGTAGTCATAATATATTGGTTGCTTCCAGTTAGCAATTAAACCTTTTAGTAACATAAACAAATTTTTTTAAAGTACTTGAAGGTAACCAAGCAACGTACCTCTCAACATTGCGACCTGTATATAATTAGCTGGAGCTAGCGTAGAATCTGTAGGCTTGTCATAACAATATTTTTTTTTTGCCTTCATTTCGTCGAAACTTAATACACAAAGCTTTTGTGTTTCATTCATTTGGTTAGCTGCAGATAATATTTTTACAACAGTTTCTAAAATACCTGCTGACACATCTAATTTGTGTAACCATCTTTGCAATGTTCTCACCGATGGAAGTGGAAAATGTTTCCTCTTTAATAGCTTGTACGCCCTTGCACTTGTGGATTGATTGCGCTATATCTGCCACCGTATATTTTTGCTTCTTGTCGCCGTTTTTAAGCTTTTTTATTTGGCCTTCGGTAAACAGTCCACTCAATGCGTTTTCTAGATTTTGCTTTGTAAGTCAGTCTCTGAGCTTGACGAGTCAAATTTTGTATTGTCAACGCCGATTGACTGTGTATGATTTTTAGCTCAGCATTCTCCTTTTGTAATTCATCTCTAGAAACGAGTTTAGGTATATAGATATTTGGGACATACAGATTCTTAATATTTACTGCATTATTTATAAAAACTATTTTATGTTTATTAAACGGTTATTTGACAAATATTAGAGAAATTTGTCATATAATAAACATTAAATATTTTTTATAAATAATACCACTAAACTTCTAAAAAAAATTTACTAACATTTTAATCTGCAAGCTCTTTATATAGAATTGTGAAGCATCTGCGATAACCTCAGTCTGCATTGAAGTATTTTTCTCTTCGCATATAGCTGTTTCAAGTTTATTAGCAACTTCATTCATCTCTGGAGTTAGACCTACTGTTAAAAAACATTGTTTAATTAGCAACATTGTACTTATTACCATCTTTGCTTTGTATCTTCTTCCAGTTGATGACGTATTGCAGAAATACTGGTTTATTTTTTATACACAATTAATTGCTGATAAGCAGTTTACAGCTATATCATACTTTATAATATCATTACAACTGTATTTTTAACTTACTTCTTTTTCAACTGTTTGATAATAAACACATAGAACTTTCCACATAGAACTTTACACCATTTTAACAGGTTATGGGCCCAGTGGCAGCCTTTTAAGTGTTTGCGAATTTTTAAATAATTATTACACTAAATAATTATAAATTGAATTTTTTCTAAATCGTTAAAGAAAAATGACTGATGATACCATCCACATTTCTCACCGACTGAACAACAGCAATTTCAGGTTGTGGAAGTTCAATGTCGATGCGGTCTTAAAAGGCCAGGGATTACTAGGAATTGTTCCAAGGGAGTAAAAAAGTTGAAGCAACTGCCTCCCAAGATGAGAAAGATTTATGGATGAAGCGCGACGGAAAGGCCATGGGAATACTTATTTCGTTTTTACAATTTTTGGCACAGCCGCTTTAACCACTCGGCAACCAAAGCTCACGCAATTAAAAAGTAGTGAAAACCCAAGGGTTGAACTTAAGCCTGAAAAAGTAATTTAATATAAAATGTATTACAGAAGTTCGATAAAATTATAAATTTACAGTAAAATGAAAATGGAAAATTTAATTTCATTGCTGCTTACGTAGATGATATATTGATTGCGTGCTCACAGAAAATGGACTTGGAGAAAATAAAAGGCATGATCTCTAAAAAATTCAAACTCGTAGATAATGGCAATGTCAAACATTTTTTGGGAATGGAGATTGAACGAGATGGAGACACTGGCAGTATAAGAGTAGGTCACTCTCAATATATCAGCAAACTTTTGATTGAAAACAACATGATGGAAACTAGACCAGCATCTACACCACTCGATCCAGGCTTCCAAATTTCATGCAAAAACGAAAACTGCAAGCAAACAAATATTAATTGGTATCAATCATTGATTGGGACTCTAATGTATTTGGCAATAAGTACAAGGCCAGATATTTTGCATTCTGTTTGCAAACTTGCTCAGAGAAATCAGGACCCTCATATTGAACATGAGAAAGCAGTTAAACATATAATGCGATATTTGCAGTCCACAAAGGGTCTTAGTCTACATTATTACAAGACTGGCCAGGAACCCATGGGTTTCGTTGATGCCGATTGGGCAAGCTGCACAGAAGATCGAAAATCATATACTGGGTTTGCCTTTTTCCTAGCGGGGTGTGCTTTTAGCTGGGAGAGTAAAAAACAGCCTAATATTGCTCTTAGTAGCACTGAGGCTGAATTTGTCGCTTTATCAACAGCAGCTAAAGAGGCGATATATTTAAAGAGACTTTTGAAAGAAATTGGCTGCTACACTGATGACAACCCAATGGTACTTTGTGGCGACAATATTGGCGCACAACACTTAGCAAAGAACCCTGTATTTCATGGACGATGTAAACATATTGATGTAAAGTATAAACATGTAAGGGAAGTCATAAAGAATAACCAGATTGAATTGTGTTATATATCAACAGAAAAAATGCCCGCTGATATATTAACTAAGAATTTAAACAGAATAAAACATGAAGAGTTTGTTAAATCCTTAGGATTGAAATAATATTTATACATATATATTTTCTTTTTGATACAAAGTAAACTAGAATATTTATGTACAGTTATATGCAGATTTGAGAGGGCGTGTTGGAGGTATCCCCAAAATACAACTCTGCATATTGATTCTTTATTTTGCTTTCTTGATTATCTTTACATATTATCTGATTTATCTATTTGAAATAAGCGTTAGATGTATTTTTTACGTTATTGTTCATTCCTAATAAAACTTTTGCTTCAACAGAAATATCTATATACATATCGCATTCGTTCAACAATACTATATTAACTAAAAAAGTAGTTTGTAAACAGTACGACTTCATTTTAGTCTAAATAAGATGTATAAAACTAAAACCAATTAAACTCAAACTCCAAAAAAGAACTAACAATTAAACATTTAAAACAAAAACAAAACAATTAAAACAAAATAAAAAAATTATACTTCATAGGTAAAAAGAACATTATAATTAGTATAAAGGCAGCATGAAACAAACATGCTTGGTTGTTGCTGTATGTTCAATAACTTTAGTCTATATACATACATATATGTATTCGGTTTTCTTTTTAAAAAAAAATAAGAAATAAAAACCAAAAGATTCAAACAATAACTTCAACAAACAACAACCTTTTCTTCGAACCTTCAGTGAGCAAGGCAACATATGTACATACAATATTATATCTATAGAATATTTTGGTTGTTGTTTGTTGAAGTTATTGTTTGAATCTTTTGGTTTTTATTTCCGAATATATATGTATGTACATATGTATATAGACTAAAGTTATTGAACATATTTTCAACAAGATTTTCAAGTTTACTGACAACATATAGAACTTTAGAAAACAGCACAACCTAACATGTTAAATAAATACTTTGAAATACAAATTTAAAAGCAAATTACTTTTTGTTGCGCAGAATTTCTAGCAATTGCGATTGGAAATCAGCATTTTGCTTCGAAATCGTATCTAGCCTTTTAACCACTTCATTCATTTGTTGCTTTCTTTCTTCTTGGGATTCTTTTAACACCTCCATTCGCTCCTTTGCCAATTTCACCAGCTCTGCATTGGTATCTATACATCGTTTTTTCCGTGGTGGGCCTTCATTTACACGAAAGTCGCTTTGAACATAACTGGAGCAAGAAGGACTCAAATCTATTTCAATGATATCGCTATCATTAATTATAGTAGACATATCTAAAAAACGTTTTACAGTAGTCAATGGTGGAGCAAACTAGAAATTATAGTAAGTAAAAGCGGCATATTCACCTACCTGTACTTTCATGCATGTATTGTTCTATATTGTGCTGCTTGAAAGACCCCAAAATGCTGTGCACTTTATTGTAGTGCACCCAACTTGAAGGCGTACCACCCGTTGGTCCAATTTTATTTTTTTCAGTCCTACAATAAAGTAATAAAGTACATTAAATTCAGGGTCAAACCAAAAAAGTATTCATTGGTTTACTTACTTGTATTTACGAGTTAAATTGTCCAATTTCGTCCTTATATCAGTCCACACACAGCTGAAACCAGCTTCGTTCATGGTTTCAGCCATTTCCTGAAAAACATGAGAGTTTTTCCTCGACCCTCTGAGTTCCTGGATTCTTTCCTCCCACAAATCCACCACCAACGCTTCCATTTCCTGCGTCCAATATATTCGGAGACTGGTTTCCTTTTTTACTAAAAAAAATGTTTGCATATACATATATGTATGTATAAGTACATATGTACAAATATTTAAAAATAAAAATACTTACATGTTCCGCTCATTGTAAACAACTTAGTAAATATTTTCTTAATAAAAACAAAACACAATTCCTTTGTTTGTCATAAATGCCAAAATTTACAGTGATGCCACTACAATTTTGTAATTTTTTTAGTGATGACACTAAAATAATCGAAAGATGTTGAGTGGAACAAAATGAGTTAGGAACATTTTATAAAGATGTTGAAAGATGTTGGTTTTTAGCCCTGTATATTTCTTATGGGGAAATTTCAACATCATCGCAAATTGATGGTAGATGTTGATAAGTGTGAAAAGGCTATTAGGCGATACGATACAGACTGCATTCATCTTATAATTGAAAGAGTGCTTTAGCTATTCAGTAGTTGCCAGATGTGACAGTTAGAGCTTTAGCTATTCAGTGACTGCCAGATGTGAGAAGTTTAAAATGGAACAGTGCCCAGAACTTATTTCCGAAGAAATCGCCAAAGGCCACTATATTTTGCTAGGCCGGCGTAATGGTCGAAGCGTCATATAGAATATTCTTGCAGACATTTTAAGGCCAGACGAAACTTTACTATCAAACTTCGTTTATTGTCGCCGGTGCTCAAAAGTTTTGAAATCCTCTCATAGCCAGACGTCAAACCTAATTCGTCACAAATGCTGCAAGAATACGAAAGAGTTTCAAGCTTTAAAAAAAACATCAACACAAGACAAAAGTGAGGCAGTGGAAAAATGTTCAAATTGGATAATTGAAGACTGTCAGCCCTTTTCGGCCGTACAGGGCACCGACTTCATGAAGTTGGCAAAATTTTTGTTAAAAATTGGTGCGACTTAAGCTAGATTTACACGATTGAAATTTTCTTCAAAATGCTTTAAACTCGTGTAAACGGCAAAATTTGTTCAAAATGTATTGATCAAAATTTATTGAACAAAACTTTTGACGTTTTTATTGATGCCGTGTAAACAAGCGTCAAAACCGCATCTGGCAATATTGATAACAATAAATAATTTGACAGCATGTTCATTCTTTTGATTCAATACATATCAGCTGTATTTATTTACGAATGTATGTTTGTTGCGGCAAGTGCACGCCATGGCAATGTAAATAAATTTCTTGAAGAATAAAATTAATATTAATAAATTAATATGAGTTGGTAAGTATTACATATTTAATAATTATATGTTTGTGCAATAATACATACATATGTATGTATATCAATATTTTTAAAAGTGATACCATAAATGATAATTTGCGCAACAATCGCAAGCAATAGAAAAAGTGGACTGAAGATGAATTGAGACTGTTCATCGAAATGGTTGAAGTACGCGAACCGATTTCGAATTTTAAAATTGATGGGTACAGAAATGAAAAAGATAAGTGCTGGTCAGAAAGTGCTGCTGCAACCAATCATTTCATAGCTGACTGCAAAGCACAATTTAACGCTGTGCGATCACGCTATAATGTAAATTGTTTTTCAAATATGAACTAAATTGTTTATTTGCTTTAAGAGCCAATTGAAATGTATTAATTCAGGTCCAAAAATGAACCTTTTCAAAAATATTTGTTGTATTTTTCAGCTGTCTAGATGTCGACATTTCGTTGGTGCTAATCAACTCATCAGTAGACTTGAAAAATTCTTAAAAGTTTGTTTGAAACTTTACTACTTATTCCACAATTCTCATGAACAAAATGAGAATCAGAAATGTTCAAACAAACTTTTAATACAACAAACATTTCTATTTTCGTCTTGCAACTCTTTTACTCTTCTTTGCAACCTTCTATACAACGAGTCACCATCGGTTACTACGATTTGTATTTTTGTAAGTATCAAAAAGTAAAAGTTTTTGAATATTCAAATATGAACTAAATTGTTTATTTGCTTTAAGAGCCAATTGAAATGTATTAATTCAGGTCCAAAAATGAACCTTTTCAAAAATATTTGTTGTATTTTTCAGCTGTCTAGATGTCGACATTTCGTTGGTGCTAATCAACTCATCAGTAGACTTGAAAAATTCTTAAAAGTTTGTTTGAAACTTTACTACTTATTCCACAATTCTCATGAACAAAATGAGAATCAGAAATGTTCAAACAAACTTTTAATACAACAAACATTTCTATTTTCGTCTTGCAACTCTTTTACTCTTCTTTGCAACCTTCTATACAACGAGTCACCATCGGTTACTACGATTTGTATTTTTGAAAGTATCAAAAAGAAGAGTAAAAGAGTTGCAAGACGAAAATAGAAATGTTTGTTGTATTAAAAGTTTGTTTGAACATTTCTGATTCTCATTTTGTTCATGAGAATTGTGGAATAAGTAGTAAAGTTTCAAACAAACTTTTAAGAATTTTTCAAGTCTACTGATGAGTTGATAAGCACCAAAGAAATGTCGACATCTAGACAGCTGAAAAATACAACAAATATTTTTGAAAAGGTTCATTTTTGGACCTGAATTAATACATTTCAATTGGCTCTTAAAGCAAATAAACAATTTAGTTCATATTTGAATATTCAAAAACTTTTACTTTTTGATACTTTCAAAACTACAAATCGTAGTAACCGATGGTGACTCGTTGTATAGAAGGTTGCAAAGAAGAGTAAAAGAGTTGCAAGACGAAAATAGAAATGTTTGTTGTATTAAAAGTTTGTTTGAACATTTTGTTCATGAGAATTGTGGAATAAGTAGTAAAGTTTCAAACAAACTTTTAAGAATTTTTCAAGTCTACTGATGAGTTGATTAGCACCAACGAAATGTCGACATCTAACAGCTGAAAAATACAACAAATATTTTTGAAAAGGTTCATTTTTGGACCTGAATTAGTAAATTGTTTTTTTTTTGTTTTATGTTACATTTACACACATAAAAGTATTATATGTATATTATTGTCATATATATGTAAATATATTATTATCAGCTACTTCTTCCTCCAATATTAAAAATGTTGATGCTATGATGATTGTGTCGTCGTCCGTACTTATTAATTGCTTTTTTTATAATAATAAATTATTTCACAAAAAAAGCAAATCACCTGATCAAACTCAATATTTTCAATATAAAAAGTTTACCAATAGTGTAAATTAGCTTCAACAAATTTTGATAAAATTTTTATCAAAAGATTTTGAAATATATTGAAAGAATATTTTTATCCAATTTTTGAAACGTGTAAACAGCACATCAAAATAAATTTTCAAAATTTTGATAAGACTTCAAAATACCTTCAATCGTGTAAATCTAGCTTTATGGTGAAAACGTCAACGCACAGTGGTGTAAATAAGAAAAAAAGTGGTAAAAAGTCCGGAACTTCTAAACCACAAAACGGATCTCGCTGAAAATTGCAGTTGTCATAGCCAAGGAGCTATATTTTTTGTTCCAAGTCTTTTTAGGCCTATAGTTGGAACAGTGGAGGGGCTATGGGGGCTGAAAGTTACCTACCTTGAGTAAGCTGTACACAATTTTGTGCAGCTTATAACTTTCTTATATCTTGGCAGATTTTAAAGATTTTTACCTTTTTGGATTTTGCTTAGCAAGGCAAAGAAAAAATGTTATGAAACATGTTTTCATATCTCTTACAGTTTAAGAGATATTCGCCTTCGAATATTATTTTTTATTATTTTCGCCTCAACTTCTTTTGGTTTTTCACTTATAACTTTTTTGTTGAAATCTTAATTTTAATTTGTAGCTCATCGTTATATTTCTTATAAGATTCTAAGTGAGATAAGTTACCATTTTATTGAAATATCTTGGTCCGATAAGTCATAAAATAGGTCTTAATTCAAAACTTTGAAATTTCACCGAAAAATTTTTGTTTTTCACAAAAAAGGTGGATTCAATTCGAAAAAAAATTTCCTCCAGCTTTTATACTTATTTTTACATGTAACGAAAGATAATCTCTAAAGAGTGTGTAAAAACAGTAGGCAGTGGTCGAAAATCATCAATTTTTAAAAAAAATTTCGGATATGTGGGCGTGTGAAAAGTTTTGCCAGAAGTGAAATGATATTCCATGAACAATTTTTTATTTAAGAATTAGTTGGTATTATTACTGCAGAAGCTCGAGACATCCTAGATATAATTAGCGTTGCCAGACTGAGATTATTAAAAAAAAGCCTATTTTTGGAAGGGACAATTTTGGATTGGAATTGGAAAAAAATGGATTGGATTGGAATTGGAAAAAAATGGATTTATGATTTATATTTCTTTCTAATTTTACGTTTTTATTTTAAATTTTAGTATTTTAAAATGCTTTGAAAAATTATGCATGTATCTTTTACCGTCTTCCAGATATTCAAGTTTTACTTTGATTTTTATGTGCGAAAAACTATCCTTTTATTATTTTTTTCATTGTTTTCACGAATGTGATTTAAAAACATAAATAAAGTAAAAATTTTTGCATATATTTGAAAAGAAGACACAAATTCATTTCCAACGATATGTAACATGTATACCTTTTTTATATATTTGCACAGTCGGGAACCATTAAAATACTACGCAACCAATACAAAGTAAACAAGTTTGACGTTTTGAAACACAGCCAGACATACGAACTAAATGCACTTAGTTCGGTTATAATCAAAAGGCCAAAAAATACCTGATAATGCATTTAAATACCTGAAATTTTACTTTCAAAAAGAAAACGATAACATAGTAAAAGGGTCCCAAATCGAAAGGGAAAGTGGTCATAAACAATAACAGATTTCTTTGAAATCTACACAAACAATGCATATAATAAATTCAAGCATATCTTCTAATTAAACAATTCGGCAAGACGGTGATAAGCGAAATATTAGACGCAGGTACTTAAATCGGGCAAAAGCAGTAACAAAACAAGCAGAGGGTTTACCCATCCCAAAGGAAAGTTTTGGCGGTACGTATAAAATGTCTATGCCAGAAGATAAATGCAGTACTAACATCAAAAACGCTGAGCACTTCATATCGAAAAAGAAGAAAAAAGAAGAGATGGTACTCTGGAGATCAAATGGTTACTCAGGAGATCAAATAAAATATTCCTTTAAACGGATTGTAATGAAATCGCAGCAAAAAGAAGCGCTAAAAGTTGTGGACATACTACCAACTGCATCTCCGAAGAGATTAAGACGGTTTGCAGAAAGCATACCAACGCCCAAGTCAAGTGCTTTAAGATGCACTAGCAATTATTCTAAATTTAGGTATTTCAAGGCACAAATATGAAATACTACGGAAAGCACTTAAGGAAAAAAGTGGGCCTCTGCCATCTTGTTCTTCATTATTTAGAAAAAATGCAGAAATTATACCATCACCAATAGTTGTGAACAATCAGAGTGCAACAATTGGTTTGTCGGCCCTTCCTGAAAATACAACTTTAAGGTTAATTGCAAACTTTAACGAAGACGACTTAGATACATGTAATAACTCGGAGCTATCGTTGATATCCACGGTTCTGATGGCATCGTTAGTGCCATTACGGCTGCTGCTCTATAACAAAATGCCCACATCGAGTAAAAATTCATACCGTGATCTGTGGAAAAATAACACGCCAGGGTCCAAGTTTCTATGCCGGCCAATATGTTTTGAGTATATCAAAGAAAACAAACAATCAACTCAAATGCTTGTTAATGATATCAACCGCGAAATTTGCAACATGGCTCCCATTGATGTTTGCATATCTGGAAGAACGATTACTGTTTCTTTTTAACCTTATCTTACCATAATAGACTGAAAAGTAGCAAACTCAATTACGGATACGATATGAAACATGAATTGTAACATATGTATGTATGTGGAAAGAAGAGTTTTGATTTAAATGATATTAATAGAAAAGTCCCATACAATGAAGATTCTCTTCAACTTGGAATATCGCATCTTCGTGCCCGGATAAGATTTATGGAATATGTTTTGCATATTGCTTATGATATTAAATACCGCAGCGAAGATAAGAATTTAAATGTTCCTGTCAAAAATAATAAATATGAAATATGAGAATAGAAAAATAGAAGAAAACCAAGGAGGAGTTTAAGAAACATGGTTTAATCATCGACAATCCCTTATATTGTTATGGGAACTCTAACGACGGCAAAACTGCTAGACGTTTTTTCGATGATCCTGAAACTACAGTTCTAATAACTGGTATAATATGCAAAAGAAACAATGAACAATGACGTACACAAAGTTCTAGCACATACAACAGAAATAACAGCGAACAATATTCTTACCTTACGGGAATTAACAGAGGAAGCTCAGGAAGCTAGAAACAGAGATATTAAGCAGTATAGAATTTTTAATACACGAAAGTGTTCAAAAACTGCTCAAAATAATTACCTTATGAATCATTTACTGTTGTTTTCAGACCCAGTAAAAGATTAAAATGGTTATCAAAAATAACCATGGAAATAGTTATGGCGCTTCCGATTATTTTAAAGAAAATTTGTATATTAAGTAGCAAGCACTATTATACCATGTTCATACCTGCGCCTTTATTGAGATAATCGCAATAAAGTCCATTATTGAGCTCAATATTCCATACAAAAAGTCAATAAAGTTATTACTCAATAAACTCTATATTGCTTTGAATATTGAGAAAAAGATGAAACACAACACTGTAAAAGGTGTGTTTAATAAGCAAAAGTATACAATGCGAGATGAATGACGAGATAAATGTCAACAAAAGCAAACAAAACAAAATAATAAAAAATAAAAATAAATACAATAAAAATAAAAACATTGCAGCATTTCCAAATTTTTATTTCTCTTTCTTTTTATTATTGCCGCTTTGGAGTCATAACATGAACGCACTACTTGTACAAGTTCCATATTTTTATTGTACAACACTAAAATCTTTTTAATAAAAGGCAGTTTTTCTTCCATTTTTCTTATTTGAAAATATTTTTCACTTTTTCTATCTCATTACCAAAACAAAAACAACAACTTTTTTCCAGCTGTCAAATTCTAATTGAGTTAGCGCAATATTTGTATGTATGAACGCAAAAAATATTATGTCAATAAACTGAATATTATCTCAATTAGAAATGCAGGTATGAACAAGGTATTAGTATATTTTATGCTTTAACCAATAAAGAAAAATAATTTGTTTAAAGCTCAAACAATACGTAATTAAAATAAAGTGGGTAAATCCTTTTAGTTTGTATTTTATATTTCTCCTATATTTATTAAAATTAATATTGATTAAAAAGTAGTGAAAACCCAAGGGTTAAACTTGAGCCTGAAAAAGTAATTTAATATAAATGTATTACAATACAGAAGTTCAATAACAAAATTAAAATTTACAGTAAAATGTTAATAACGCAGGGCATGGCGAAAATGTTCAAATTGTATCAATAAAAGAGCATCTAGATCTCAATGATGCATAACAGAACATGTATTAAAAAGCTTTCATATAAACAGAGAGCAACAGTCTTCTGAGACGACAAATATCGTCCAAGACTGCAAAAATATCATTGCTTTGGTTAATGATAATTAAGTATACAAACAGAAAGTAGAATTGCGTGAGCTTTGGTTGCCGAGTGGTTAAAGCGGCTGTGCCAAAATTGTGAAATTTGACACGTCCAAAGTTCATAGGGTGCTGATGAAGGGTGTTTGCTACCCAGAAACAGCCGGTTGTCCACCTAGCAAATAAATTTTACTTTTCTTTACTTAATTGATATTGATTAAAAAGTAGTGAAAACCCAAGGGTTGAACTTGAGCCTGAAAAAGTAATTTAATATAAAAAATTAAATATCTTCTTTTGTCGAAAGTAGCGCTCCAAATTCATTCCATACCAGCTACTGCACAGCGCAGCTGCTGAGGGATCATTTTCTTTGGCAGGCAATTTTATTTTAGAAAAGATAAATATAATAAGTCCCGGTTCTGTTGACAGATTGCTATTTCTAAACTCTTTTAAAAAAAAATTTAGTAATTAAACGTAAAATGTAATGTAAAATAATCATTGTTATCTTTCAGCATGAAATGTTTTTTTGGTTAATTATTTGTTATAACAGACTATATAGAAATTTATAAAAGTTCGAATAAAATGATAATGAAATGTTTTTATTTTTACTATGAATTTGCCGTGTGCTAAAACCATCACAATTAAACACTTTTTTAGCCACCTGTGAAATTAAGTTAGCAGTGCAAGGTGAAAGACACAAAAAGAAAGAAACGAAAGAATAGCTGTCAAAAAATATAACTTTCTGGAACAAATCTGCTATAATTTCCAGAAATAAAAGATGGTGGACGAAAAGAAAAGGAGCGATTAACCATAATGGGAAGAAAAAAGAAAGATTGCGTATCTTTTTCGTGGTGATCGTGACGGAAGGAGGTTGAGTGTGTTAATTTAGAGTGTTGAATCTTTTAAATTTTAAAATATTATTGAAATAAAAGCAAAGCACCTGACAAAAATTATTAAGTGTTAGCAGACCCTATATTTACAAGAGTAGTATGAAGCATAAAGAAAAGAAAAGGCATTTGCTTAAGACGCTGAGTGAAAAACAAAAATTCTCTTTAGTGAATAGTCATACAAATTATTAATGTGCACATACACATGCAAGTTAGCGTTCTATGACACTTAAAATTCTCATTTTACGAAACTAAGGAATTGCGTCACACTCTACGCAGCACAGAATTGCAATTGATTGTAGAATTCCATCATATTTCTTTAAATGAAACAAGTAAAAAGAAAGACCTCCAACTAAATAAAATTAAACCACGAAAATCTGCAACATAAAAAAGGGGACTGCAAAAATATGATTGGTTTGGTTAATTAAAATGTTAACAAACTAAAACTAGTTAACAGAAAGCTTCAACCAAATAAAATTAAACAGCGAGAGATTCAACAACATCAAAAGTGGTCAACAAAATAGAAGCATATCGCGGTGATTTACGAAAACCTCAAACTATCGCCAGAAGGACAAAAGAAACTGCATCCACGAAACAACCGAACGCCACCCGGACGATCGAACAAGAGCAAGAAGGAGGTAAGCTTACGGCTCCTGATGCAGCGATTGGCAGCCACAGTTCCATCATTCGCATCAGAAAGTTTGGTAGCCGTACATGGTAGGAGTGACAAATGCTAACAATCCAATACGAGGTACGTCCGAGAAGTCGAAAAAAAATTTCCTCCAGCTTTTATACTTATTTTTACATGTAACGAAAGATAATCTCTAAAGAGTGTGTAAAAACAGTAGGCAGTGGTCGAAAATCATCAATTTTTAAAAAAAATTTCGGATATGTGGGCGTGTGAAAAGTTTTGCCAGAAGTGAAATGATATTCCATGAACAATTTTTTATTTAAGAATTAGTTGGTATTATTACTGCAGAAGCTCGAGACATCCTAGATATAATTAGCGTTGCCAGACTGAGATTATTAAAAAAAAGCCTATTTTTGGAAGGGACAATTTTGGATTGGAATTGGAAAAAAATGGATTGGATTGGAATTGGAAAAAAATGGATTTATGATTTATATTTCTTTCTAATTTTACGTTTTTATTTTAAATTTTAGTATTTTAAAATGCTTTGAAAAATTATGCATGTATCTTTTACCGTCTTCCAGATATTCAAGTTTTACTTTGATTTTTATGTGCGAAAAACTATCCTTTTATTATTTTTTTCATTGTTTTCACGAATGTGATTTAAAAACATAAATAAAGTAAAAATTTTTGCATATATTTGAAAAGAAGACACAAATTCATTTCCAACGATATGTAACATGTATACCTTTTTTATATATTTGCACAGTCGGGAACCATTAAAATACTACGCAACCAATACAAAGTAAACAAGTTTGACGTTTTGAAACACAGCCAGACATACGAACTAAATGCACTTAGTTCGGTTATAATCAAAAGGCCAAAAAATACCTGATAATGCATTTAAATACCTGAAATTTTACTTTCAAAAAGAAAACGATAACATAGTAAAAGGGTCCCAAATCGAAAGGGAAAGTGGTCATAAACAATAACAGATTTCTTTGAAATCTACACAAACAATGCATATAATAAATTCAAGCATATCTTCTAATTAAACAATTCGGCAAGACGGTGATAAGCGAAATATTAGACGCAGGTACTTAAATCGGGCAAAAGCAGTAACAAAACAAGCAGAGGGTTTACCCATCCCAAAGGAAAGTTTTGGCGGTACGTATAAAATGTCTATGCCAGAAGATAAATGCAGTACTAACATCAAAAACGCTGAGCACTTCATATCGAAAAAGAAGAAAAAAGAAGAGATGGTACTCTGGAGATCAAATGGTTACTCAGGAGATCAAATAAAATATTCCTTTAAACGGATTGTAATGAAATCGCAGCAAAAAGAAGCGCTAAAAGTTGTGGACATACTACCAACTGCATCTCCGAAGAGATTAAGACGGTTTGCAGAAAGCATACCAACGCCCAAGTCAAGTGCTTTAAGATGCACTAGCAATTATTCTAAATTTAGGTATTTCAAGGCACAAATATGAAATACTACGGAAAGCACTTAAGGAAAAAAGTGGGCCTCTGCCATCTTGTTCTTCATTATTTAGAAAAAATGCAGAAATTATACCATCACCAATAGTTGTGAACAATCAGAGTGCAACAATTGGTTTGTCGGCCCTTCCTGAAAATACAACTTTAAGGTTAATTGCAAACTTTAACGAAGACGACTTAGATACATGTAATAACTCGGAGCTATCGTTGATATCCACGGTTCTGATGGCATCGTTAGTGCCATTACGGCTGCTGCTCTATAACAAAATGCCCACATCGAGTAAAAATTCATACCGTGATCTGTGGAAAAATAACACGCCAGGGTCCAAGTTTCTATGCCGGCCAATATGTTTTGAGTATATCAAAGAAAACAAACAATCAACTCAAATGCTTGTTAATGATATCAACCGCGAAATTTGCAACATGGCTCCCATTGATGTTTGCATATCTGGAAGAACGATTACTGTTTCTTTTTAACCTTATCTTACCATAATAGACTGAAAAGTAGCAAACTCAATTACGGATACGATATGAAACATGAATTGTAACATATGTATGTATGTGGAAAGAAGAGTTTTGATTTAAATGATATTAATAGAAAAGTCCCATACAATGAAGATTCTCTTCAACTTGGAATATCGCATCTTCGTGCCCGGATAAGATTTATGGAATATGTTTTGCATATTGCTTATGATATTAAATACCGCAGCGAAGATAAGAATTTAAATGTTCCTGTCAAAAATAATAAATATGAAATATGAGAATAGAAAAATAGAAGAAAACCAAGGAGGAGTTTAAGAAACATGGTTTAATCATCGACAATCCCTTATATTGTTATGGGAACTCTAACGACGGCAAAACTGCTAGACGTTTTTTCGATGATCCTGAAACTACAGTTCTAATAACTGGTATAATATGCAAAAGAAACAATGAACAATGACGTACACAAAGTTCTAGCACATACAACAGAAATAACAGCGAACAATATTCTTACCTTACGGGAATTAACAGAGGAAGCTCAGGAAGCTAGAAACAGAGATATTAAGCAGTATAGAATTTTTAATACACGAAAGTGTTCAAAAACTGCTCAAAATAATTACCTTATGAATCATTTACTGTTGTTTTCAGACCCAGTAAAAGATTAAAATGGTTATCAAAAATAACCATGGAAATAGTTATGGCGCTTCCGATTATTTTAAAGAAAATTTGTATATTAAGTAGCAAGCACTATTATACCATGTTCATACCTGCGCCTTTATTGAGATAATCGCAATAAAGTCCATTATTGAGCTCAATATTCCATACAAAAAGTCAATAAAGTTATTACTCAATAAACTCTATATTGCTTTGAATATTGAGAAAAAGATGAAACACAACACTGTAAAAGGTGTGTTTAATAAGCAAAAGTATACAATGCGAGATGAATGACGAGATAAATGTCAACAAAAGCAAACAAAACAAAATAATAAAAAATAAAAATAAATACAATAAAAATAAAAACATTGCAGCATTTCCAAATTTTTATTTCTCTTTCTTTTTATTATTGCCGCTTTGGAGTCATAACATGAACGCACTACTTGTACAAGTTCCATATTTTTATTGTACAACACTAAAATCTTTTTAATAAAAGGCAGTTTTTCTTCCATTTTTCTTATTTGAAAATATTTTTCACTTTTTCTATCTCATTACCAAAACAAAAACAACAACTTTTTTCCAGCTGTCAAATTCTAATTGAGTTAGCGCAATATTTGTATGTATGAACGCAAAAAATATTATGTCAATAAACTGAATATTATCTCAATTAGAAATGCAGGTATGAACAAGGTATTAGTATATTTTATGCTTTAACCAATAAAGAAAAATAATTTGTTTAAAGCTCAAACAATACGTAATTAAAATAAAGTGGGTAAATCCTTTTAGTTTGTATTTTATATTTCTCCTATATTTATTAAAATTAATATTGATTAAAAAGTAGTGAAAACCCAAGGGTTAAACTTGAGCCTGAAAAAGTAATTTAATATAAATGTATTACAATACAGAAGTTCAATAACAAAATTAAAATTTACAGTAAAATGTTAATAATGCAGGGCATGGCGAAAATGTTCAAATTGTATCAATAAAAGAGCATCTAGATCTCAATGATGCATAACAGAACATGTATTAAAAAGCTTTCATATAAACAGAGAGCAACAGTCTTCTGAGACGACAAATATCGTCCAAGACTGCAAAAATATCATTGCTTTGGTTAATGATAATTAAGTATACAAACAGAAAGTAGAATTGCGTGAGCTTTGGTTGCCGAGTGGTTAAAGCGGCTGTGCCAAAATTGTGAAATTTGACACGTCCAAAGTTCATAGGGTGCTGATGAAGGGTGTTTGCTACCCAGAAACAGCCGGTTGTCCACCTAGCAAATAAATTTTACTTTTCTTTACTTAATTGATATTGATTAAAAAGTAGTGAAAACCCAAGGGTTGAACTTGAGCCTGAAAAAGTAATTTAATATAAAAAATTAAATATCTTCTTTTGTCGAAAGTAGCGCTCCAAATTCATTCCATACCAGCTACTGCACAGCGCAGCTGCTGAGGGATCATTTTCTTTGGCAGGCAATTTTATTTTAGAAAAGATAAATATAATAAGTCCCGGTTCTGTTGACAGATTGCTATTTCTAAACTCTTTTAAAAAAAAATTTAGTAATTAAACGTAAAATGTAATGTAAAATAATCATTGTTATCTTTCAGCATGAAATGTTTTTTTGGTTAATTATTTGTTATAACAGACTATATAGAAATTTATAAAAGTTCGAATAAAATGATAATGAAATGTTTTTATTTTTACTATGAATTTGCCGTGTGCTAAAACCATCACAATTAAACACTTTTTTAGCCACCTGTGAAATTAAGTTAGCAGTGCAAGGTGAAAGACACAAAAAGAAAGAAACGAAAGAATAGCTGTCAAAAAATATAACTTTCTGGAACAAATCTGCTATAATTTCCAGAAATAAAAGATGGTGGACGAAAAGAAAAGGAGCGATTAACCATAATGGGAAGAAAAAAGAAAGATTGCGTATCTTTTTCGTGGTGATCGTGACGGAAGGAGGTTGAGTGTGTTAATTTAGAGTGTTGAATCTTTTAAATTTTAAAATATTATTGAAATAAAAGCAAAGCACCTGACAAAAATTATTAAGTGTTAGCAGACCCTATATTTACAAGAGTAGTATGAAGCATAAAGAAAAGAAAAGGCATTTGCTTAAGACGCTGAGTGAAAAACAAAAATTCTCTTTAGTGAATAGTCATACAAATTATTAATGTGCACATACACATGCAAGTTAGCGTTCTATGACACTTAAAATTCTCATTTTACGAAACTAAGGAATTGCGTCACACTCTACGCAGCACAGAATTGCAATTGATTGTAGAATTCCATCATATTTCTTTAAATGAAACAAGTAAAAAGAAAGACCTCCAACTAAATAAAATTAAACCACGAAAATCTGCAACATAAAAAAGGGGACTGCAAAAATATGATTGGTTTGGTTAATTAAAATGTTAACAAACTAAAACTAGTTAACAGAAAGCTTCAACCAAATAAAATTAAACAGCGAGAGATTCAACAACATCAAAAGTGGTCAACAAAATAGAAGCATATCGCGGTGATTTACGAAAACCTCAAACTATCGCCAGAAGGACAAAAGAAACTGCATCCACGAAACAACCGAACGCCACCCGGACGATCGAACAAGAGCAAGAAGGAGGTAAGCTTACGGCTCCTGATGCAGCGATTGGCAGCCACAGTTCCATCATTCGCATCAGAAAGTTTGGTAGCCGTACATGGTAGGAGTGACAAATGCTAACAATCCAATACGAGGTACGTCCGAGAAGTCCACGAAGCCGAATACCAATGTGAGTTTGTTGTGTTAGTAGTTGTAGTTATATATATACCTATGTCTATATACCTATATTATTATTTACATATATACACTCTAAAACTTTTGCTGGAATTTACGGTCATATTTTGTCTAAATTCGTGATGAAAAAATCTTGTTGTTTGAAATTACGTCAATTTTGATACTACGACAGAAAAAGGTACGAGAAGTAAACATAATTTGTGGTATTTTTAAACAAAATACTAACTTTAAGTAAAAGCTGTGAATTTTTAAACAAATGTGTTTAAAAAAGTTTCCAATATGCCTTACCAACATGAAACATGTTTAAAATTAAACACATGTCAAAAACAATTAATTTAAAATTATCAACTTTTTTTTAAAGAAGCAATCAAGCAAACGGTGTCATATATTCTGTGAAGGAAAAAATTAAATATTGTGTTTGTTTACGTATTAAAAATAATAAGAATTGGTCATTCGTATAGCCAATAAATAACTAATATACATATGTACATTATAAAATTTTTTAAACGCTGCTCCCAAAAAGAAATCAGAAAACTCAAAATTGCCTTATAAAAAAAGAATTTTAAACACATTTGCTAGAAGCTGTGTCAACTTAGATCCACGGGACACGATGGAAGTCGATGTAGACATTAATTGTAAGAAACAATTTTTATTATCAATTCATCATCAAAATAAACTTTCTGTCACGGAAGAAGAAAATGAAAAAAATATATGAGTGATTGTTTCTCAATTCACTTTTTTAATGAAGAATTTTTTCGGCCTTCAGCAAACGCTGATGAAAAATTAATAATACGGGCGATTTGCAATTTTTTTAAAGAGAGAGATGCTCTTATTTTCAAAGAATACAAGGTAAATCAAACTTTCCTACAAATTTGATTTAAGACTGTATTATAAAGATTTTTAATTTACTTCCAGTTCGATTCAACACTTTAAATTTCTTTACTTATACCTATTTACATACATATATAGAAACATCAATGGAAGAACACCATACAGCCTATATTTGGTTTGAGAAGGAGTTTACCTCGATTGCAGATAACTCTAATTTTTTGGACCTTGTCTTGCAGTTGCTTTGCTATTACTATATATTTAATGTGGTTTATCCCAAAGATATATCTCAAACTTTTGAATTTTTAATGCGCTATTGCTTCAGATTCTATCCTTCGCAGATGAGGGGCAAAAAGCTCCATATAATTTGAGAAAAATTAACTCTTTAATCCAAATTCTGGATACAATTGTCTAAAACATTCAAATCCAATTCTTGTTATTTAGTTTTATTTCAACTCAATCTTTCTTAATTTTTTATTTTAATATGCAGTATACATATGTATGTATGTACATATGTATATGTATATGTATTAAAAAACATGTTTAATTTAAGTTTGCAATAATAATATCTTCTTAGTTTACATATGTATCTGTGTACATCATCGCCAAACAAATCACTAACGACTTTATTCATAAAACTCATCACAAGCTTATAAAGCTGTTATTTCTATGGAGTATTTGTCAAATAACAACTTAATAAACTGGTAATAAGTTTTATGAATAAGGGCGTAATATTTTAATCTGGAACAGGCAGTAATTATTTAAATATCACTAATATACAGTTTAGTTAATTTTTATAGTATTATAATCTTAGTTTTTTAATTGCTATTATAATCTCCTTGAAATAAATATAATCTTAAATAAAAAAAATTTACATGTGTATTTTTATATATTAATTAATCATGTTTAAAATTAAACATACATATATGTACGTAAAAAAGGGGGCGAAACTGGACACAATGTGTTTAAAAGTATTACACTTCTTTTGTTCAATATTACACATATATTGTTGAATAAGTCACATAATGTGTGAAAATACACGTTGTGTAATTTTACGTCAATTATATTCGGTAAAGTGTTGCCGACTATAATTGGCGTAATTTTCAACAAAAGTGTTTTAGAGTGTATAAATAAAGTATTTGTATTATTTTGTAATCACATTAAAATTTTCACATACGCCTAGATTTTCGAAAATTATATAGACATATAGGACATACATATCTATATAATTTAATTATTTTTCAAATTTTGTTCATATACATATATACATACATATGAAAAAAGGAGAAAAGTTTAGTTTTTTTTGTTGTAAATTTGTGTTTGGCGGTAAAGCGAACACCTGACTACGTGTCTGCTTTCGGCTTTTATACGTTTTTTTTAGGGTTTCGTACTTATCAGAGTGAAACGGAACCCTATTACCGAGACAACTACGTCCGTCATAGCGTCCATTCTCCGAAACGGTAAGAGCTGAAGTTTTTACAGCATGTTGTTGTACATCGCCGCTACAACAACAAAGCGAAAACTCTTGAACCGTAAAAGATAGAAAGCTGAAATTCGCTCAGTGTATGTATTTATAGATGCTCTACAACCTAAAATACTAAAGACAACAACAACTGTAAAACTACCACATGTCCCTATACAACCTTAAGTAACAATTAGCCATAGCTGCTAAACTGTAAAAGACAGAGAGCTGAAATTCGCATAATATATGCGTTTTCATATGCCCTATAACAACAATTACGGTATTCAAACGGTCTCATGTTGTGTCATAATGTCAGAAAGTACTAACATTTTATGATAGTTTAAAAAAATTGTTGTTGTGCTGCAAACAAAAATAGTCATAAATTAATAAGACTTCATCGACTGTGTTTAGTGGTTCATCATAAGTTAACAGCATATATCTGAGGCGAACGGCTAAAATGCATTCGTCGAGCAGGTGATATTCTTTACCTGTCGGAAATTATATTCTAAAAAAATATTTTATATATACATAAAAAACTCCTTATATGAGTATAACGCTTATATGTATGTATGTATGTACCCAAACAAGAATGCATTTGTTTAATAGCTGAAGGCCTTGTTTTACTATCCTACTCAGTCGTACGATATGGTAAAAATGAAATGTGTGCTCACAAAGTGTGATAGTGTGAACTAAACATGTTTGTGTACGATACGAATGTACGCATGTGTGTGTTTCGCAGATATTTATATCAACATCCATGTCCATGCATTTCACCTAAAAATGAGATACTAATCTTAGAAGACTGGCAGCCCACAAACGCTTGTGTACTGGTCGCCGTCCAAAAAAAGAATCGACTCCGTTCAACCGGCGCCAGCTGTTTTTGTTTGAATAAATTTATCTATTCAATTTAATATCATTTAAGAAATAAATGCATTAAAATATATACATATGTATATGTTCGTAAATATGGACATATTTGATTTCAAATTTACTTGAATCAGCTATCAAAACATCTAATAGATAGTTTTTCCACTTATTTTGGCATTATGAACAAATATATTTAAATGGCTTTCTTTTTTTTAACAGCTGACTCATATTTTAAATAGCGCACTACTTTATGACAGGTTGCCCACAGCAGTCATATATTTTCGTGCTATTATTTTAAGACTTCTGACTTTACGACGACCCTTTGAATACCGTAAATATGTCGAAACCTACCAGGTGTCCCTATACAACGTAAAGTAAAAATAAGCCGTAACTCCCAAACTGTAAGAGACAGAGAGATGAAATGTACACAATATATGTACTCGCATATGGCCTAGAATAACAAACAACAACAAGTCGAGAATTACCAGGTATCCCTATACAACGTAAAGTAACAATTAGCCGTTACTCTCGAACCGTGAGAGACAGAGGGATGAAATTTGCATAATATATGTATATATTCACATATGCTCCACAACAACAAATGCTAAAAACAACAACAACTGTAATACTACCGGGTGTCATCCTCAAAGTAATGTGTTCCTCTCAGTGATTATTTAAATAGTTCAAGAGGTGATTTTTAAATGTATGGAGTGAGGACGAGAATAATTTTAGATCTCTTGGTAGATTATTCCAAACCCGGTAGACCCGAACTACAAACGAACGATCAAAACTAGAAAGGTTGCCACGCGGAATCTCTAACTGCATGGGCTTATGAAAATGAATTCTTTCACGACGCTGGTGGGTTGTCCCAATTTCATAATTTTGTAAAATTGAATCACAATTTTCTTAACTATCCTCTGCACTCTATCCAAATTGTATGAAAAAGTACAAGATACAACTTCGATTCAGTAATGTACTTGGGACATTACAAGAGCATTTGCTAAAAGACTTCTTATATACATTGGTTTGTATGCTTTAACTGAATATGATCTTCTGAGTGTGAGGTATGAGGTGAGATTATTTATATGATCATCAAATGTTGGTCGCTCATCCATGATCACCCCCAAGCATTTTAACGATTTCGCAAAGTCAATACGTTGGTCGCTGCTGAATATAGTAGGAAGCGCAATTGAAATTCGTTGATGGAAAACATGGCTTTAGTTTTATTCGGATTAATTTCTAATCCATTTTTTATCATCCAATTTGCTAAAGTATCTAGGTGATCGTTTTCTATTGTCTCTGACAGTGAGTGTTGTGTAGGATTTATATTATATAATAGTATTGTGTCAAAGGAATTATCCGACCAAGTTTCCGATCATTGGGGAATTTCAGCGAAAGCATGTTATCATTGTCTGTCACACATGAGAAATTGAAAGATCTAGAGTTCTCACGAAATCGTCCAAAATAAAATTTTCAATATGATTTGGATTCATATTAGATAAAACACTGATGATATACATACACTCTACCTCAGATTCATTAATTTCCTGTTCATCACTTTCAAGACCGCCAATTTTTCGTATAGATTCCCATATGCGAGAGCTATTTCACCCAGAAAATAACCGAATTCCATACTGATGTCGCTTCTTCTAATGACGCGTTTGGCCTTGTTTCTGCGTTTACAGTAGCCTTTCCAGTTTTCGTCCGTGGGGATTCTAAGATATGCAGAATAAACTTTGTCTCTGTCGGATACCGCTACCCTTGTTAAAAAGTGTGTATGTAGGTGTGCCTAATGTAGTTGAGTGGAATACTATTTCTTAGAAATATCTTAGTTCCACTGGATTGCCACATTGCTTAGGAGCAGTAGACGGCAAACATATAAGATTGATTTGCCCACCTAAATCTGGCTCACAATACTTCAGCTATAAGAAATTTAATAGCATCGTAAGTACATTAACATTTATGGTTGTACGTATAAGGTTTATTATTCATTCATAGGTTTTACTAGCAGTTTGCGACAGTAACTACCCATTTACGTTGGTGGACATTGGCGCATATGGAAGCCAGAGTGACGGCGCACAGTAGCCGAAAATCGTTTTTCGGTGGCCAAAATTCTGTAACTTTGGAACCGATCGAAATATTTAAGTAATTTTTTTTAATGGATAGATATTTAGTTCGGCTTAACTGAGTTTTAATTACATTAAAATTGACCAAGGACTTTTTATGGATTTCTAGGTCAAAGTTGAACGTTTGATTTTTTTAAACTTTTGGAGTGAAATATGCGTTTTATTTTTATACCCTTCACATAAATGTGTAAGGGTATATATAAGTTTGTGACTCCGTTTGTAACGCATTGAAATATCCATCTAAGACCCCATAAAGTATATATATTCTGGATCAGCATCAATAGCGATTACGATTGAGCGATGTCCGTCTGTCCGTCTGTAGTCGTTGAAATACCGTTTCTGAGAAAACGGTTTGAGATAGAAACCTCGTTCTTTAACTAAAACGTGTTAAACCTCGGTAGTGGGTCTGTTATTGAAATTCAGTAAGATAGGTCCACGGATAGCCGAGATATATTCAAAAAACCGGGTTTTGAGGGGTATTTTTTGCAATTTTTTTATTCAGATTTTTGAAAAAAAATTTTTTCTTAAAAACTAAACCATATCATTTTTAGTGCCCATTAAATCATAGAAATTAAGGAATTTTTGAAATCGGCCCATATATATCCGAGATATAGCGTCTCCCGATTTTTAAAGAAATCGGCTTTATAAACCAAATAAAACAACTTTTGGCACCGAAGATCAATCAGAATGGTCCATGTAGGCTATTTAGAGGCAAAAGTGGAAAATTTTTCCACATCGGCCCATATACACTCGAGATATAGCTCCTCCCGTTTTCTCAAGAAGTCGGCTCTAAAAGCCAAATAAAACAACTTTTGGTATCAAAAATCGAATAGAATGGAACATATAAGGTGTTTAAAAGCAAAATTGGAAAATTTTTGAAATCGGTCCATATATGTATACCTGAGATATAGCGACTTCCGATTTTTCAAGAAATCCGCTCTTTAAGCCAAATAAAGCAATTTTTGGCACTAAAAATCAATCAGAATGGTACATATGGACTATTTAGAGGCAAACGTGGAAAATTTTGGACATCGGCCCATATACACTCGAGATATAGCGCCTCAAGTTTTCTCAAGAAGTCGGCTCTAAAAGCGAAATAAAACAACTTTTGGTACCAAAAATCGATCAGAATGGTACATATAAGGTGTTTAAAAGCAAAATTTGAAAATGTCTGCAATCGTTCTATATATACCTGAGATATAGCATCTCCCGATTTTTCAAGAAATCGGCTCTATAAGCTAAATAAAAAAACTTTTGGCACCAAAAATCAATCAGAACGATACATATAGACTAGTCAGAAGCAAAACTGGAAATTTTTTTGACATCGGCCCATATATGTTCGATTTATAGCGCCTCCCGATATCTCAAGAAGTCGGCCCAAGAAGCTAAACGAAACAGTTTTTTGCACAAAAAATTTGTCGGAATGGTACATACAGGCTGCAAAATTCAGGGGCAAAATTAGAAAATTTTTGGACATCGGTTGATAACACGTAAATTAGAAAGAGATCGTATGTTTAGTGTAGAACGTATTGTGATATTTTTAACATCTTTTTTTTTGCTGGTCAAAACAAAGCCATAAAGCCCTTTTGTAGGTATTACAGTTATGTGAGAAATAATAATCCATAAAGCCCTTTTGCAGGATTTACAGTTATGTGCATGCAGTTGTTTGCACTTTGTTGTTTACGTATTTATGCAAAATGAAAAAATTTGAGATTAAGGAGAGTTGTTTTGTAATGGATGTAAGTAGCATTAAGAAATCCCGTTACAATTTGTGTTTCTTTTTGTTTCGTTTTTATAAAAAAAATTTCTCGTTTTGGAAAAAATGTTCCAATTTTTTAGAGTAATTTCATTAAAATGAAAAAAGTGTTCTACTGGCGGATCATGGCGGGTGCAAAAGTATAAAGGGTTAAAGAGGACAAGTTCAGCTTTCTTTGAGAAATATAAGTTTCTTGTTCCCTAGAAGTTCTATTCCACTAAATTTTAAATTTCAGTGAAATATATTAGTTTCATAAATATTTCATAATGCGCGTAATATTAACCGCTAGAACAGTAAGCACTTACAATAAGTACAGACTACAATCCTACCAACATTATAAAAAAAACCGCAGGCCATTATCGATGATAGTTTGCGAGTAGTAACCATTTATTTTTGACAAAAAACATAGAAAAAACACCTTTTTCTGAAATTAAAAAAAAGAAGAGTTTGACAGCATGCCACGCCCACAATTATCAATAGTTAAACCTAATTTTTTGGCTACCTTAATATGGATATATTATCTCTAAAATGGCGTAAAAATATTAAAAATCGGTGACAAAAAAATTCGACTTTTAGCCACCGAAAAATGATTTTCAGCCACTGTGCGGCGCAGTTTTCAAAAATTCGGAATTTGGGAAGAACATTTTAACAAAAACTCTTGAAACTCCTTCGCCAAAGGAATTACCCGGCACTAATATATTTTTCCTTATTTCTTCGTAGCCGAAAAAGAGAACATTATGAAGCCATATTCTAAAGTATCCGATCGCAAATAAAGAATTATTTAATAACAAACTAAGTGGAGACAGAATACACATTGAAATTGCTTTTTGTAGGAAATGTTTTCACAATAAAAATGCAATATACATATGTATATGTAAATAAATATGTACCTACATATACATACACATACTTAATTTTTGTCATTATTTGTTAAAGGCATTCTTACAGCCCAATGGAGAATTTTAAGGACATGTATACCGGTCACACCCGAAAATGCTAAAAAGGTATTATGTTTAATTTTCAACCATGTTTTTTATATAAATATATACATGCGTACTATACTATACCTGTTTTTATCTACTTAGATAGTCTTAGCGACCATAGTGCTGCACAATTTCCTAAGGTTTGAAAACATTAATTCTAGAAGCTCAGAAGAAACTCAAAATCTGGTTAGTGTAAGCAGACATTATTTGCATACGCCAAATACATCTACTCAGCCAGCTCTTAATTTAAGAAACGAATTATGCAAGTATCTAAATTCAATTTAGTTTTCTATAAGTTTTTGTGTTTAAAAGACACTGCACTTTTTTAAGTTTTTTGAATTATGTTTTAGTTAAACAAATGTTATCTCAGGCAAATTATTTTTAATTTTAGAACTTTTTTTATTTTTTGTTAATGTATACTAAAAAATGTAATAAAATGAATTAAAAGTATGTATGCATACTTCTACCGTGTCGATTAAAATAAAAAGAAAAAATACTATTTTTGGCTTTCATTTTTATTTTACATTAATAAATTAATAAAAATAATAAGAATTACAAATTACGTACATATGTACATATGTTCATTTTGTGTTCTGCTTGTGCTTTTAAAGAAAAATTAATATTTTTTCTGAATTCAATCATTATTTTAATTAAATTAAAATTTTTTCTTAAAAATCTCACATTTCGCAAATGGAAAGGCACAACTTTTGTTTTATCAATTATTTTTTGGTTCAGTCATAGGTATACTCCTAAAATCTTCAACAAGAAGTTTTTATTTATAAACAAATTTTTCATTCCCATAAAAATATGAATTAAGTGATTTAATACGACTTTATGTGTTAAATTATTCAATTCATATTTTTTATGGGACTGAAAAATTTGCTTATAAACAAAAACGTCTTGATGGAGATTGTAGAAATATTTGACACATACGTATACACATATGTATATACATATGTACATCATTTCCGCAACAGCTGTTCTTTAATTTTTTTGTTGACCAGTTGCAGAATTTGTAATTGTACATCATCTACTTCAAGTTCTGGAACACCGTCAAACTTTTCACGCAATATTCCAAAAAAGTTCATATTTGACCGTCGTGGATGCCTCGGTAACTTCATATATTTTTTTTTTTCATAGCCAGTAATACGTCAACGAAGAGATCATCACTTTTCCTTTTTTTTTGTTTTTAATGGAGTTGTTTGGCTGTCGTCAGTGAGCCATTCGATGGTACTGTCATCAATTTCTTCGCAAAAATTGCTCAACGTGCTATGTATATTTGTATATATGAATGGAAGTACAATGAAAATAAATATACATGGCACTTCGTTATATAAATCTTACTTGGCACTTTCCATAGAATCTGACAAAATCTCAAGGCTACTGAAATATTTCCATGGAGCTCCAATTTTCCGAGAAGAACCAGAGGGAAGTGTATCGGCACTCTTTTCTCTTCTATATCTATCTCTTAAGCTCTTCCATTTAATTTTGCATTCACTAACTGAAGCTTTGTATAAATATTTTATGTTTCTACTAAAAATACTTTTAGATAAACCAACCTGATATAGTAATTTCCTTTCCTATGTCTTCCCAAATTTTTTCTTTATGCTTAACATCTTTGTATTTAGCATCCCTTTTACGTACATATATGGATGGATTTGCACTCACTAGCTCAATAATCCGCTCATTCAAATTCTAAACGTAAAAACAATTGTGAAACAATAAAAAAAATTCAATTATTTTAATTTTTGACAATAAAACTATTTTAGCTCCATTTTCAAAATGATTAACTGCATCAATAAGAATGTACATATGTATTTTTTAACTTATTTGCAGCCAACTTCACTTTTTACGATATGTCAAAATCAAATTTTCCAATTACAAAACGTTGACGCCGCGATATTTCGGTTGCATTCATACATTTTATATGGGCATGAAGATTTTTGACAGATAAAAAGCGTCTTACGGTCTAATTTAGGGCGCACTGTTAGATTGCTTGTTGTTGCGTTCGTTCTAACAGTTGCAATAGCTGAGTGGGTTGTTGGCTGCTCATCAGTCCTGAAGTTTAGTAGTTCGATTCCAGCCAGAAGCCAACAAAAGAACCTGGCAGTACAAAAATAAAATAAGTGAATATGTAAAGAAAACAAAATAGAATGAAATTTAATAAAATAAAATATCACTCCCGAAAAATATAAAACTTGAAATTGGTTGAAAAGTAATGCAGCGTCGGGCAACTGACTACTTCCTAGGACATCACCATGTTACAATAGTGCATCCAAGTATTCCAGGCGTCAACCAGTACCTGTTATGAAATAGTTAGTTTTCAGTTAGATTAAACTTAACTTCGTTTTCGACAGGGTTTCTGGGAAAACACATGTGTTAGCTAGATTTTTTCAAAACGAAACAAAATTTTTGTGCTGTGGGTGTATGTGAGTATTACATAAGCTCAGTGGTATAAAGGTTACCACCTTTACGACAAAAATTGGCTGTTGTATTTAAAATTTTACGAATTTTGTTAAGTTTTTTCCTTTTCCTGTAAAGTAACATTAAAAAAATTAAATAATATTTGCGAATTAAATAATATTTACCACTTTTCATTATGTTTTCATGAAAAATATTTGCAAATAATTATAGTGCTACACAAACAAATGCTAGAGAGAAAGTAGTCGACTACTTTTGGTACCACTCGTTAAACAAATGTGTTTAGAAATAATTTTTTTTACAATTCAAAGCCTTGTATACATATTTTTCGCAATAAAAATAGGTAAACCAATAAATTATTTCATATTCGAACAAAATTATGTTATATAAGTAAATAATATTTTGCATTTTTCGAAGCTACGCAAACAATCTTTTATTAAAATTATTTTATTGGTGAATTCTTTCTTCGTAACTCTTCATCAACTCAACGAATGTCTCTTTAACAAAAGCTTATAGTTAAGTAGAGGCCAATGCGTGTGCATACATTGTAAATAGTGGCAGGATCGCCACTGTTGTTTGTGCGTAGATATGTATGTGTATGCATGCATGCATACATATGTACACGTCAATTCAAATTTGCAAAAGAGATAGTACTACAGTATTTTTCGGTTAATTGCACATCCAAATTTGCAAAACTTTTTGTTCAATTAACCGGGGAACGAATTAACCGATACCCGTTTAATTGAACAATTTGTTCAATTACAAGAACCCTATTTAATTGAACAGTTTGTTCAATTACAGAAATCACGCATAATATGAACTATGTACTAATGAATTAAAAGAAATCGCATATGTGCACTTTAAGTTTTTCAAAATAATTTTTTTTTACCTTAAACGAAAAAAAAAATGCAAGTAACAGCAAAAAATGTACATATATATATATATGTGTATAGTAGAGATGTCACCCAGTGTTATTCACAAATGATGTCAAATATGTATGTGCAAAAATGCCAGATTATTTTTCAATGCAATTAACCGGGTAAAAGTAAGAGGGAATTTATTTTTGATGACATGAATTTTGAACGAATTAAGCGGGAAAATCACTTAACCGGGTTTAATTATCCGAGGAAATTCACATGGTGTTCGTATGCAATATTTTTTTTGCCCGATCATGTGGTTCAATTAAGCGTGGAAACCAATTAACCGTAGGGTCAATTAACCGAAAAATACTGTATACATACATATGTATGTACGTCTGTATTTCTTTGTGTATTGTATCGATATAATTCGTCAAAATATTTGTAATTTATATAAAAACTAAAGAAAAGTTTGTTTGAAAAAAAAATGAGATGATTTTTGCAGAGTTAAAGTGTCTTTATGACTGTATATTACTGATTCTTACGCCATATCATCAGTAGAATTTAAAGTATGTACATATTTTCGAATTTCATAGTTTAATGTGTAATGATAATTTGGTGTAAGAAACAATGAAATACAACCATATACACATTTAAGAAGCAAAAAATTGGTAAATAGTGTTAAAATAAAAAAATCATCAATTCAACAATTTTCACTATTAAACGCTTATAGTTGGGTAGAGGCCACAATAAAAATATCCAATTTATAAGATGGCTATAAGCAGCATAATAAGTTATAAGTCGATTATGAATACAATTTTCTGAATTTTTGCTTATAAGTTGATTATAACTCTTATAATGTGTTTATGAACATTAGGCCGTTTAAGATTAATCCTATCGTTACACCTACACATAGGTATGTGTATTACCCTGCCAGCAAATTGGTAGTCGACTACAAATAAAATCGACTTATAGTTCATCCCTGTCGGACATTGAGTAGTCGACTACTAAAATAATTAACTTTACGTTAACTTTTATGGACAAGCTTCAAATAAGCTACAATATAATCGATTTGTAATTCAATTTTTGTGTACTGGCTATAAGCTAGCTGAAACGTAGTGCAGAGTTAACCCAAAATTAAAATAACAACATACACACACACACGATAAATAACTCTTTAATTAAATTGCCTATTGTCGCATTCGTTTTAAATGTTGCGATAGCTGAGTGGGTATGTTGGCTGCTCACCAGTCTTGAGGCTTAGTGGTTCGACTCCCACCGAGGCTAACAAAACAAAAAAAAAAAAAAAATAAAGAGGATGAAATTTAATTTAATAAAATAAAATATTGCTACCGAAAAATGTAAAATCAGCCTTGATTTGTACATTTTTTTCTATGGGTACTGACTTTTAAGTAGCTAACTTTAAGTTAGTTGAATAGTGATGCACAGTCGGACAATTGACTACCTCCTAGGACATCGTAATGTTGAATTACGGTAAATATGCTATGATAAATATAGACAAATAAAAATAGAAATCAATGGTATGTTTGATACAATTAAAAATTGAGACAGAAAATATACAACAACCTAGGTGGCTGAGGGGCATGGTTCTCGCTTTAGAAACATGAGCCCCTGAGTTCAAAGACGGGTGCTGACGAGAAAGTGTGGCGGCTTCGAAACAACTAGTTGTCCACCCTGCTAATGTCTTTGATGTTTTCTTTGTCTAATTTAATTAATATCAATCACAAAGATAATATAGAAAGAACTTGAGCCTAATAAACTTAATACAGAAATAATTATATATGAATTTTATATAAATAAATGAATTACTGTGCAAATATTCAATTATCAGTATTATGAAGGGCTAAAGTAGATTACTAGGTATTTTCTTGGCGATTTACGTGAATAATGCTGCAGGGCTTTTGATTTTGGGGTTCCACTAAAATAACAGTTAATTGGGCGTTGAACCATTGATGGGTTGGGAAAAGAATCACAACTTTCTCAAAAATACCGAAGAGCAGCCAACGTCATTGAAGATGAATAGCATACCTATTGTCCAAGTTCACTTGGACAATTATCATCTATTTGCTTTTAATAGTAGATTTCATTTGAATTTAGAATTTGTAAATTATTGCAATTATCGCAATTATTGCTCCTGAATTTGTTTATCTTTTTATTCCTTTAATTATCTGCTCAAAACTTTACAATGTTGAAGATGCTTTTGCTGTCCAAAATGTTGCTTAATATGACAAGTGGAAATTTCTACAGGAAAGGATCAGAACAATTAAAACTGAAGTTTTCTTGTAGACCGAACTTAAGCCATTTTCAAGCATTCCATTTTGTATCACCGCAACTTCAACATTGTATTGACTGCGTATAAATATAAAAGTTAAAGTAACCTATACTTGATCTAAATCTAATTTGAAAATAAAATTGTTGAATTACATCAATCGAATCAAGCTCTACTTACCTTAAAGAGACGTTCCTATCAATACTTACCTGAGTTAACTATTAACCAATTTTATGTCCCACAAATTTGTTCACCTGTTTTGCTTTATTTTTTTCTATCCACCTTTAATTATATAACCCGGACAAAGGCTTAGCTAAAATCGCATTAAGTTGTGTTTTTTATTAGTATTTTTTTTTTTGCATGACCATACTAACTCTGTTATGCGGGAGTTCTTATTTTTAATCTCGTAACTTAGGGCGGCGCTTAGAATGATTAGAACACGAACCTTCCCAAGCCCGACTAATTAGCTAGCATGTCACAGACTCCCATGGTTCAAGGGATTGCATGGCAATAACTTACCTTTCTCCTATGAGGATATAGAGAACTCGGCATTTTCTTATAATGTACATTACATCCTGAGCAACGCAACACATCTAGGCAAATTTTGACAAAAAGAAAACTGTTTACAATAACAAAATACATGAGTTAGTTTAGAATTTTACAGCGAATTCCAGTGCAATGACCAACTCAAATGTTGGTCTTTTAGTAGAAAACTTATCATAAACTTTTTCTATATACAGTATTTATCGGATATAAGAACATCTCATATAAGAACAAAACGCTTATAAGAAACATTTGCAAAAACACCATATCTTTTTAGTGTTTTTTCTAACAAAAAAAGTTTCATATAAGAAAAACGCTTATAAAAAACTAATAAAAGAACATTTTTCTTGAACACCAAAACCACAAAATGTATAGAAAAAGAATTTATATAAGAAACTTTCAAGGGCAACACTGAATTTATGTAGTTTGCATGGACAACTCTGTTTTTTGACAGTTTTACAACAACAATAACGTTTTTTTTTACTTTTAGTGCTCATGAGAAGTTTTTGTTTCTTGCCTCGTAAATAAATAAATAAATAGTACAAAATGAATTATGTATGTACATGTATTTACTACATATAATTTTTTTTTTCAAATTGAAGTTGTCTAGTTTTTTATATCTATTTACTAAAGGGGTTAATAAAATAAAATTTGATTTGTTTTATTTTTCTATTTACATACATACATCTACGTATATACATAAAAAGGTAAAAAAGCTCGTATATTCATATAAGAAACAAATGCCTTATGGCCATAGCTACTTATATAAGAAATAAGTTTATTATATAAAATAATTGTATATAAGAAAGAAACGCTTATAAGAAACTTTTTTCGTGGATTTTTCGAGTTTCTTATATCCGATAAATACTGTACTCTTTTGCTGCAAAAGCGTAGAGATGCGCGAAAAATTAGGTTTTTTCCAAAGTTGACAAAAATGCAGTTTGAAAGACTACGACAGTCAGCACAGCACACTGCTTACGCACACTCGAGAAAACTCGTAAGAACCTTGCGAATTGCAAAAATTAACTTGAAATAGTGTTTAAAAACGCTAAATACTTCCAAAGAGAACCAATGAGTGCAAAACACACAAAAAATTTAACTGAAACATTTTCTTAAAAATGTAAGTACCGCAAAAAAATCACGAAAAATGTTGTGTACTATAACAACTAGTTAATTAGTTTCAAAAACTTTTAAAAAGGGTTAAAAACGGTACTGTTACGGAGTATGCTTTTTCTATTCCCAATATAAATTTTTTACACATACGTTGCGAGTCACCGTCTCTAAAGGTATTTATAAGCAATTATAGAGCTAATCTCGTATGTAGCTTAAGCCATTTTTTTGGAGTCAGCAATACTGATAATTTTCTACACAGTCAGCAATATTGTCGAGTGAATAATTTTCGCAGTCAGCAAAACGGCTAACTGTATTCTCTCTTCATATTCGACAATGTTGTTACCTGTGTATACATAAGTACACACACACAAACACACTCAGCATGTTTAGCTAAGTAAGATTTAGTATATATGTAGGCATAAGTTTTTAGCAGAGCACCGTAAGTGACTCTTCATCTAAATAACTAATAATAAATAAGCGATTACCTACGGATCCGTCCAGGTGAATAAAAATACAAGCTTACTTCACTCTTCTTTATTTCTGAATCCTGCATTCCTACGGGACCCTGCACGGATTACTAGTTAGAAATTTATATCCAAAAGGATATACCTAACAAATGCCGCAGCCGCTAGGATGATGGGGTTCGGTGCTGTGTTGCTGCCTAGATACTTTGTTCACCATCTATAAACTTAAATTTTATTATTTAATTAATAATTTTTTCATATTATTTTACTTACATATATGCTCTATAAAATAATTTTTTATTGTTTCATGTATAAGAAATTACTTTTAGTTTTAAAATATAACTTACACCCAGCATGTACTAATTTTAGTTTGTTTTTTTTATATTAATTCTCCTAATACAAATATATTTATAACAGTATATTTTGGTATGGGAATTCTTTCATTTTCATTAACACATCAAATTAATATTTTTGTTATATTTACATATTTATTATTCAATATTCTGTATATATTAAGATATTTATGATTTTCTTCTTAGATAGTTGTTTAATAATTTTTTAGTCATAAATGTTCTGGTATATAATTGAGATTTATTAATTCAGGTCCAAGAATTAACCTTTTCAAAATGTTTGCTGTCTTTATGCCGACGTCATTTCGTTGGTGCTAATCAACTCATCAGTAGACTTGAAAAATTCTTAAAAGTTTGTTTGAAACTCAACTACTTATTCTATAATTCCCATGAACAAAATAAGAATCGGACATGTTCAACCAAACCTTTAACACAGCAAACATTTCTTTTCGTTTTGCAACTCTTACTTTTCTTCGCAACCTTTTTGGACCTGAATTAATACATTTCAATTGGCTCTTAAAGCAAATAAATAATTAAGTTCATATTTGTATTCTTCATATAAACAATTGTTGTATAAATTTCCGATATTACGTGTTAACTTAATACAAATAATTTCTACAAATATGTATGTTTTTTTTGCAATGACAACTAATGTTGAGTAATTTATAAAATAAAATAAAATAAGTTTGCCGAAAAAGAACGACGTACATACATATGTATATATGTAGTTATAAACGTCTAATAAAAAAAATCATTACGTAAAGTATAATTTCTTAATACACAAAATTTTCAAAAACCCTGTTTCAATCCTAGAATCTTGGCCTTGAGCTAATTCATTTATTTAATCACCACATGCATGGACATCATAAGACCGCAGAATGTAATGCTACCACAAATGTGCAAATTGTAATGGACCGCACAAGTCATATTCAGATGATTGCCCCAGTAAAAGTAGCTATCTCCTGTTACGGCAACGGGCGCAACCAATACCTCGTTGTAAAGCAAATAACTTTCTGAACCCAATTACATATAACAATAATTTTCCAAACACTTTACATCAGAATATACCGATTGCAGGTAACTGGAATACGGATAATAACAACACAAATAGCAGTGGAGGACTATTTTCAGAACAAGAAATTAAGGCTCTCACGATGGAACTCATTACAAACCTAAAGAATTGTAAAAGCAAAGCAGATCAATTTCAGGTTTTAACTAACCTCGCCTGTAAGTTCCTTACATAATGGTTGATGGCATAAAAATCACCACTTGGAATGCAAGAGGCATTCGTAACAAATGCCAAGAATTGTTTCAATTCTTAAAAAACAACAACGTCGGTATATGTCTTGTTTCGGAAACGTGGTTGAATTCTGACAACTCCATTAGACAGAAAGACTATTTTATATATAGAAATGATAGACAAAACTCCAGAGGTGGTGGAGTTGCAGTCATAGTTAATAAAAACGTGCGGCATCAACTACTACCTATAATAAACACTAATCTAATTGAAAATGTAGGTATTAAGTTATTTACTAACACTGGCGGACGTGCAGGACCTGACAATAATAGGAAACGACAGTTTGCCTCAGATTTACACATGCTAAGTAATAACAGCCATAAATTCATATCAGGCGGCGATTTCAATAGTAGACACCAATCCCGGGGTTTTTTCAGAGGAAATTGTTGGGGTAATATTCTATTTGAGAAACTGGACTCCTACAATATTAATATGACTTACCCTTGTGAAAACACCCACATACCTTCCACTGCTAATAGACAAGGTTCTACACTTGACTTTTTTCTTACTAATATTAATGATCAATTAACTCATGCTCTTACAATAAACGCTCTAAGTTCAGATCACCTACCAGTGGAGACAAAGTTAATATCAGGATCGACTATTTCAAATGTTTTCAGTTATAACTTCTCAAAAACAAACTGGAATAATTATACCAGATATATAAATAGACGAATTAATGTCCCTGAGCCAGGAAGTATCACTTCGAAAGAGCACATTGACGAGATGATAATTTATGTTAGAGACTTAATAAAATACACCAAATACAAATGCTACACTATTTGTAGCAATACACCAAGAAAATCCCTATCTCAATCGAACAAAAACTTACCCTACTATATTAGGCATATGATACACCAAAGAAATTGTGTACGTAGACATTAGCAACGCTACAGAAATATAACTGATTTTCAGCTTATGAAATTTCTCAATAATAAAATTGCTGAAGAATTAAGTACCATTAGAAACAAGTCGTGGAGCAAACTGTTTTCTTCGCTAGATAAAAGTTCGCCGAAATTTTGGAAACTTACAAAAGTTTTAAGCAAGAAAAGAAATAATGTTCCGATTTTGAAATGCAATAACTCCAATGAGGAAAAATGTGAAATTTAAGGTCAATTCTTCTGCTCCAACCATTCAATTTCATCAAATCTAGGTGATCCTGAAACCATCTCCATGGTCAATTCAAGCATTGAAAATTTCAATTTAATAAATCAAACCGTTTCCAACTCTATGCGAACTAGCGTATCAGAGATAGCCCTTATTATTAAAAAACTTAAAAACAAGAAAGCGTCCGGTTATGACGAAATTAATAATACGTCTTTAAAAGCTCTTCCAAAAAAAGGTATCAAATATATTAATTCAGGTCCAAAAATGAACCTTTTCAAAAAATATTTGTTGTATTTTTCAGCTGTCGAGATGCCGACATTTCGTTGGTGCTAATCAACTCATCAGTAGACTTGAAAAATTCTTAAAAGTTTGTTTGAAACTTTACTACTTATTCCACAATTCTCATGAACAAAATGAGAATCAGAAATGTTCAAACAAACTTTTAATACAACAAACATTTCTATTTCGTATCAAAAAGCAAAATAGAAATGTTTGTTGTATTAAAAGTTTGTTTGAACATTTCTGATTCTCATTTTGTTCATGAGAATTGTGAAATAAGTAGTAAAGTTTCAAACAAACTTTAAAGAATTTTTCAAGTCTACTGATGAGTTGATTAGCACCAACGAAATGTCGGCATCTAGACAGCTGAAAAATACAACAAATATTTTTTGAAAAGGTTCATTTTTGGACCTGAATTAATACATTTCAATTGGCTCTTAAAGCAAATAAACAATTTAGTTCATATTTGGGTATCAAATATATATATATATATATATATTTTAATTTATTCTTGTTTAAAGCTTTGTTATTTTCCTAAGCACTTTAAAGTTGCAAAAGTTGATGAATGTCCTTCTTCTTACCGTCCTATAAGTTTATTGAGCTCTTTATGCAAAATATAGGAAAAAATTGTCAAAACGAAGCTCACGCATTATATTGAAAATCATAACGTTATCCCTCCATATCAATTCGGTTTTAGAAGGGAACACAGTACCGCACATCCATTGGCAAGAATAAAAAAATTAGTGAAATCAAACTTCGTCTATCATAACTCATCCGGTATGTTATTCCTAGATGTTAAAGCAGCTTTTGATTCAGTGTGGCATGAAGGGTTAATATATAAAATGATACGTATGAACTTTCCGACAGAAATCGTTAAAATTATACAATGTTTTCTAAGACACCGCACATTCCAAGTGCACATTGGCTCACATTCCTCTAGAATTTTTGAAGTTACTGCTGGTTGCCCACAGGGATCGTGTTTATCCCCTATTTTATACAACATCTACACTGCCGATTTTCCAAATTTAGAGTATTGTACAATGTCAGTTTTTGCAGACGACACCGCAATTATCTGCTCCGGTAATCTTGCCCAAGAAATTGTAAACAATCTCCAAAGAGCATTGGAAGAAGTAAAATTATGCTAAACGGAAGTAAGTCACAAACAATTTATTTTACCAGAAAACGTAAAGAATGGTATGTTCCGCAAACTAATATCATTATACAGGGAATTCCAATCCAATGGGACAACAAAGTAAAATATTTAGGTTTAATTTTAGATACCAAGCTAAAATTTAAAGAGCATATAGCGTATATCGTCAACAAAATCAATGTTTTAACTCGTATTTTGTACTCTTTCATAAATCGAAACTCCAAGCTTAATATTGCAAACAAAAAGCTAATATTAAAGTCCATTTTCCATGCTGTAATGTTTTATGCCGCTCCTGTATGGGCTATCATCGCCGAATGTCATATCAAAAAACTTCAAATTTCGCAAAATAAACTTCTCAAAATAATATTTAACTTACCCTGGCATTTCTCAACTACACGCCTTCATACACTGGCTGATATTGAATTAGTTGGACGTAAACTAGAAAGACTAGTACAAAATTTTAGGCGCAGTTGTACATACTCGGACTTTTTGCATATTAATGAGCTTGCTTCAATTTAATTATTTTTAAGTAGGTTAAGTTTTAGATTAAGGACAAGAACAAGTTCAAAGAGGTTTTGTTAAATTTTTTCTTTCCCAAATTGTCGAAATATATATACAAAGTGTATAGTGTTATATATCCTAATATACTATAACATTTTTAGCGTTGAATAAGATATTCTCTTGAACTCATTATCTGTAAATGTTGTGAATAAAGAAAGAATAATATAATAAAATCACCACATGCATGTTTTTTCAAATTGACCTGCATCATACATATCGTTTTCCGACATGACCTTGGATTTGAAATAGTTTGCTTTATGCTGACGCTGCACAACCAGATGTGTTCATTTGCCTGTGATAACGGCAGCTAGTCTTTTTTTGTCTGTTTTAAACGGAATCATACATATAAATGCTCATACGTGTTTATACTTAAAGTAGTTTTAAAAATGAATCTTCTTAAATTAAGTATGTAGGACTGAATCATTTAGGAAAGTTAATTGTTGGAAAAAAAATTCAACTAAGCAACTTTTGGTGTTACAATTATCATTATAAAAATGTTAAATTCCCAAAATTTCCTTAACATCATATTGTGTGTGTGTATGTGTGTTTTTTTAATTCAATCCAATATGCATAATATACATTTTCATGCAATTACACTGTGCTTGAATTTGAAACTTTTTTCCCGACAAACGGAGTTTGCCTGTGCCGTTGTTATAACTTTAACGTTTTAATATGTTGTATGTAGCCTGCTTAATGAATCTGCATTCAGATTATTTTTCGCTGGCTTCTAGATGATTTCGAATTTATATTCGGATAGTTTGTGTCTTAATCGGGCTAGTATTGATGTCTTAAGGTTGGCTATTCCCCTTAGGGGTTGATGGTCGGTAAATACGGTGTAGGCTTAGAAGATATGGGCGGAATGTATGTGTTGCCCATACTACGCCTAGCATCTCTTTTTCTATCGTTGACTATCTGTTTTCGGTGTCACTCAGTGTTCGGCTGGCAAATGCAATTGGCATTTGTGGCAATACTGTTCCCAACGCTTCGTTACTTGCGTCTGTTTTTACTCTAAAAGGTTGGGTAAAATCTGGATAAATCAGGACTGGAGGGTTTGCAATGATCTCCTTGACCTTGTCCAGGGCCTTTTAGCATTCCGTACTCCACACGAATTTTTTTTCTTTTTTGTAGCTTTGTTATTGGTGCGGCCCATTTCGCCATGCCTGCAAAAAAATTTCTGTAATAGTTGATCAAACCTAGGAGTGCTTGCACCTCTTTGATATTTCTGGGGGACTTAATTTGTCTCACACATTCTACTTTGGATGGGTCTGGTAGTACTCCCTCCCTTGAGCGTTTGTGGCCTAAATAGACGATTTCTCTTTTTAGGAATTGACATTTCTTTGGATTTAATCCACCCTCACGAAACCTTGTTAGGACATTTATGATTTTCTTTTCGTGGTCCGCTACATTTCTTCCATATACCACTATATCATCAAGGTATACGAAACAGTCCAGACCTTGTAGGCCTGTCAGGATAGTATTCATGACCATTTGCATTGTGGCCGGCGCTCCTGTTAAGCCGAAGGGCATTCTGTTGAATTCAAAATGACCCTTGTCTGTACTGAATGCTGTTTATTCTTTGTCCTTTTCATTAACTAATACTTGATGGTATCCACTGGCTAGATCCAATGTGATGAAGTAACGGCTATTTCCTAGTTGATCTAGAATTTCATCAATCCTAGGAATCGGGAATACCTGTTTTATTGTAGACTCATTCAATTTTCTAATATCGACGACCAGTGTAAACGTTAGCTGGCCGTTTTGAGATTTTTTGGGCACTAGTAATAATATTGGTGAATTCCATGGATATATGCTTGGGCTAATTATCCCCTCCTGTAGTAGCTCTGACACTTGTCGATTTATTTCTTCTTTCTGAATATGAGGTAGGCGATACTGCCGTTGGTTGATAGGTCCTTGTTCTCTTTTTATGGGTATTTTATATTTTACTAGAGTAGTAGTTTATCGCCATTCAACATGAATTCCTCTTGATAATTTTCTATTATCCTATTCATTGAATCTGTCTCTTCTACATTCTAATTACCATCTGTCATGATGATATTTTCCAACTTATCTATTCTCTCTCCTGTTTTGACCTCGGTAATGAGTTTTTTATTGCTTGTGCTTAAAATTAGAAAGTTGTACCTGCATACCGCTATCCAGTGGTATGTCCCGGTCGGTTGAATTTAGTATGGGCACTGCTGTGCCTCTCTCTTGGACCTTTACTACAGTATTTCCAACGTAAAACCCAGGGAATATTTACTGTTTTGTCATTTGATGTAATATTTATTGGCACTATAGTTATTGCTCTTTTCTTCAGACAGATGCCTTGTTGATATAAATCCTACCATTCCTGTGCAGTAGAAAGAGTGAACGTCTCCAACCATTGCCCCTCATCGAAAATGCTTAAGGTTTTATATATGGCATTTACAACACTCCTGTTCCACATGTTGTCTCTTTCGAGTATTCCGTTCCCCTGGAATTGAATATCTTGTGACACGATATGGAATACCCAGGGTAGTTGCCCTTTGTCTCCTATTTTTATTTCAGTAGTGCCTAATGTCGTAGCCTTCCCTCCGAAGGCCCCAGAAAGAATTTTTGTTTGTTTATAACTCTGATTTGGAATATGTCTCATTGAGTCATCTTTTATTATGCTGAAATCTGCACCAGTATCTACAAGTAAGACCAGTTTTAAATTCCTAGCTTCTCGACAGGGAAGTTTTATGAAAACGGTGTCCACATTACCTAGTGATTTCACCTTAATACCTATATTTTGCATCCTCACTTCTCCTTGTTTTGTTTCTCCTTTTTTTTAATCTGACCTTATAACATTTTTGGTTGTTATTTGATTAGTATTCTGTTGCTTTTGTATCTTGGTACATATATACAATTGCTTTCTTTATTGTTTCAGTAACCTCTTCTTCGTCTGAATCGGACTGATACTCTGCATTGTTTTTTGTGTTACCCCAACCCTCTATTTTTGCCACCTTTTGACCGGCGTTTTTTCTAATTTTTGTGTATGTAATTCCGTTTTTCTGCTCTGTATTTTCTGCCAATTTAGTTCCTTGATTTTTGCTGGCCCCCCAGTTATTGGCGGTAACTGGGCCGAACACCGTTTCCCTGATGGGTTGCTTGATTACTCATGTTGTGAGAGTTGATGGGTTTTTTGGCTAGGCTATATTGTCCTCTGGCTGAACTTCTTTGAGTGCTAGCCATTTGGCCTTGCTAGTGGAATCTTGGTTCTATTGCTTGAGTTTGATTGTTGTTGGCTCGGCAGTCCTTTGCGTAATGACCCTGCTGATTACACTTGAAGCACATTGGTGGTGTGAAATTACCTGGGCTTGTTTGCATGATTTATCGCAATATTAGGACCTCTGTAGACTTCTCGTATATTTTGTCCTATATTGTACTCCAGTGGCCTTCTATTTAATTGTACTTGTCCTTGAGTGAACCTTTGTTGTTGCCCGCAGAATTGTGACCGTTCATTCTGCAGATTCTACAATACAGTCAGCCTAGTCTCTTGCGGTCCCACTGACCATTTATCTTCTATAGCAGCTACAGCCTCACTTAATAGTCCTTCCAGGCGCTCTCCGAACCTGTTTGCGGACTCTCTAATACTCTGCTTGCATCCTATGATAAGCTCCCTTACTTTATCTGAGCTTTTCCTTTTAGGTAGTGTTTTTTAACTGCATTGCATAGCGCATCCACTGACGAAAAGTGTGCCTGTGATAATTTTGAGTATACCGCCCCCATTAGACTCAGTTTTAGGCATTGTATGACGTTCTGCGTCGAATCTACATTTGCGGCTGATAACAATTCCCGCTCCACAAGTTTGCATCCTTGAACATATCCGAACACTTCTGATGTCAAGTCTGGCCCCTCGGTCCCGAAGAACGATGGCACTGTGTTATTTACTATTTATATTATTTCCAATAGGGAAGTCATTGAGGATCTTTCACGTTCGTTCAATTTTGGTTGTTGACAAAGTGATGGGGATCGCCTTTCCAGGATCTCTTGGGCCACTGGTATCAATCTGTTAAATTCCTCTGCTATGGCACCGTCTATGAGCTTTTTTGCGGGTAATTTGTCAAAAGCTCTTTATATCCTCCTAGTTGACCCAACTTCCTTAGTTTTGTTTCTATTGTATAGTCCCTGTTGTCTGCCTTCCTGGTGTTGCTTATTCGTGTACTTACTTTGTCTAATAATTTTTCTTCTAATGATTGACTGAGTGTATTTTGCGCAGCGTCTTCGTTTGTTATGACCACTATTGGTAGTCCAGCCTTCTCCAATTCTTCACTCAAGGAAAGTGCTGTTGATTTTAATCTGGTTATGGTATCTAAATCTCTTCTAGCATTTGCCGGTGCAGTTTGTAACCTTGGTATGGTGTTATTCTGAGTTTCTATGAGCTGTTCTTGCTTAAGTGGCTTTTGGAACTGCTTGTTGCTAAGTCCTTTGTTTTTCAGCTTGTCGATTAATTCTGAGTTCTCTGCAACCACTTCTTCTAATAAATTGTTTGTAAAGTTTATTTGATTTCGAAGTTTCTGACTTTGTGCCTCTAGAAGTGTTTTGGTTTTTTTCAACTCTCAAACTTTTTTCCTGAATTCAGCTGATTGGTCCTTACTTAGGGCACCTATCAGTTGTAATACGTAGCCGACTTCCACTAATTTTGTTAACCGTTGATATCTAATTGTGTCCCCATACATAGTTAAAAAGCAATTGTCTTGAGTTTAATCTACTTAATTCTTCCCAGGCTAATAATTGTATTCTATAACCGAATAACTGTATTCGTTCAACTTGTCCACTAGCTCGTCCATCTTTTTCTGGGGTTGTCCATTAACAAAAATTTATGTCATTATACATACCAAGTTTACCATCAACATTTATACCGATTTTAGTATTTTTACTTTCACAGATTTAAAACTACGATTTTTAATTAAGTTCCTTTTTTCTGGAGTAAACACACAAAAATACGTTAGTATATATATTTTTTTCACTTTTCACCCTTACTTATTTCTTTTTATTATTTTGTATTTTTAAATATTGTATGGGAATAGTTTCCTGTTGTTACAAAGGCAGAGTCAAGGAGATCACAGGTCGTTGGAATTCACTCGTTAGGTCTTTGTTTTTGTCCTCAAGGTAACACAGAAGATCCGCTTTCAAGTACGTATTTCTACCTGCCAGAGTTCGAAAAAGAGTCCAAGGTTGTTGGAATTCCCACGTTATAGACTTTTCGTTCTAATCGAGCCAATGAAGAGCTATATTTGTGCGTATGGCTGTTTTCCCAAAAGGCCAACTTATTTCCTATTGTTGCCAATGCGGAGCCAAACAGATCACAGGTTGTTGAAATTAACGCGTTAGTTCTTTGTTTTGTTCTTGAGGAAACAAATGAGGAATATACGCTTTGACTACGTTTTTCCAACAGCAGGGGTTCGAAATAGTCCAAGGTCATTGGAATTCACACGTTATGGACCTTTCATTCTCATCCTGCCGAAGAAACACTATATTTATGCGCTCTATAAGCTATCGCGTTAATTGCAAATATTTATGAGACTACCGGCTGCGCCATTTGTTAGGTATATTCTTTTGGTTCTTTTAAATTTCTAACTAGTAATCCGTGCAGGGTCCCGTAGGAATGCAAGATTCAGAAATAAAAAAGAGTGAAGTAAGTTTGTATTTTTATTCACCTGGAGGGACCCGTAGGTAATCGCAGGTTACTTATTTATTATTAGTTATTTAGATGAAGAGTCACTTGCGGTGCTCTGAAGAACTGCCCTTAATTCTAAAAACTTATGCCTATTTATACTAAATCTTACTTGGCTAAACATGCTGAGTGTGCTTGTGTACTTGTGTATACACAGGAAACAACATTGTCGAATGTGTATACATATGTATATGCAGTCAGCATTTTTGCTGAGGATGCGAGAATTATTCACTCGACAATATTGCTGACTGTGTAGAAAATTATCAGTATTGACTCCAAAAAATAGCTTAAGCTACATACGAGGGTAGCTCTATAATTGCTTATAAATGCATTTACGAGGGTTACTCGCAACACATATACATATCGGGAAAACAGTTTTCCCTCTAAATAAGCTTTTTATATTATCCGATTCACTTTTTGGTGTTAAACATTGACTTAGCTCGTTTGCACATATGTATGTATGTATATGAAATTTCCTAAAAAACTTTAGTTTCTGTATATTTGGTAGATATCGAGAAAAAGTTTTTCGTTCTAAATGCTCTTTTTGCCTTAAATAAACTTTAGTTCGTTTTTATATGATATTTCATAAAAAACACCGAATTTTCTATGTGTCGAGTATATATGGAATGATATCGGGAAAACAGTTTTTATTGTATATATTATTTTTTAATCATCTTTCTGATATCGAAAATTGATTTTGCTTTCTTATACATATATGTATGAAATTCTTCCAAAACAAACCCCGGTTGTTGCTATATCGGGTATATATGCACCTATGTATATCGGGACAACTTTTTTCCCCATGAGTGATAAAATGAAAACTTACTAATTATTCAAATACGAACTTAATTATTTATTTGCTTTAAGAGCCAATTGAAATTCAGGTCCAAAAATGAACCTTTTCAAAAAATATTTGCTGTATTTTTCAGCTGTCTATATGCCGATTGTTGTTTGTTTGAACATTTCTGATTCTCATTCTGTTCATGGGAATTATGAAAGAAGTAGTTAAGTTTTAAACAAACTTTTAAGAATTTTTCAAGTCTACTGATGAGTTGATTAGCACCAACGAAATGTCGTCGGCATATATACAGCTGAAAAATACAGCAAATATTTTTTGAAAAGGTTCACTTTTGGACCTGAATTAATACATTTACTAATTATTTTAGATTGAAAGTATCAAAAGGTTAAAGCTTTTTCCATATTCAGAAAGGAATTTAGTTATATATTATAAGGACCATTGCACAATAGATCATCTTTGGTCGCAGTGCAAAGGGCCATCCTGGACCAACCTAGTAATACTACAATACAAATACTATAAGAACCAGTTTAAATATGTTTTCGCAGTTCCAATCTTTAAGGTATATTTTTAGAGTTAAAATAATACATTTTATTTGGCTCTCATCCCTCATAAATTATTATTTACATTTTTGAAAAATATACTTAGGTTGCTTATATAAGAAATTTCCTAAGAAAAAGCTGGTTTTGCTATGCAGCGGGTAATATGAACCTATATTTTTTTTACAATTTTATACAATTAAATTTTTTTTTTCTATATCTTGGCTATTCGAGAACCCATTTTACTGAATTTAAATAGCAAACGCCCAATACGAGATATCAATAGTTTGGCCTCAAATCCTTGTTATGCCCAAAGTAGTTTTCCCGGAAACAGTAAGATTTTATAAACAAATTGGTGTATGGATAAGATTTTTTCTTGTGTGACACCCTAATGTACATATATCCTTGCTTTTTCAGTAATGGGTAGACCGAGCTTTGCTCGGAATTTCAAAATTACTAGTTCGAGACAAATTTTTCCTGCGGCAGCTTCATGTCACTATGATATTTTTCAACTTTATTTCTACTTTTAAGAAATGGCTATTTAGTGACACAACGTTTTCATGATTATTTTCTTAAGACTATACGACAGTAAAAGTTTTAGAGAGCAGTGGAAATATAACGTATGTAGTAAGAAAATAAACATGAAAATAGTTCAACAATACTAATGTAAATACCAAGATTGTTGGTAAATCAACAAACAGTATTCGAACAAGTTCAGCAAATTAACTAAAATTCTTGTTTCTCCCTTTTAAACTAATAGTTTAGAAAAAAAATCCAGGCACTTCTCCGGATGCTTTTTCTGTTAAGTTTTCAGGTCCCCTTACAACTTTTGTTTTACTTGCGCGAGGCTCGGAGATACAGAGTTAAAGATTTTCTTCGATTTAAGGAATAATAATAATTGCATATTACATTCCAAATTTGTTTCTTCGGAGTCTAGTTTTTGTTTCACCTTTCTCCTGCTCCTATCTGTCTCTGCAATAAAAAAGTGTACCAAATTTCTGTTTTTATTCATTAAAATTCAGAATTTCAAGGAACACTCCAGACTCCTGTCAGATTATTTGTATTATGATTTCAGGACCTTTTCCAATTTTTTTATTTTTTGGGTACTTATATTAGGCTTGGAGATATAATGTTACGGATTATTCCCTTTTCCCCCCTAAATGTTTAAAAAGTATATACATAGTGCTTTCGAAGTGTTTTTCTTAATAGTCTAATACTTGTTTTACTTTTATCCTGCTCCCATCCGTCTCTGCAATTTAAAAAAGTACCTTCAAACAAGTGCCAGACACCTGTCCGATTGTTTTAAATAGCCTTTAAACATTTTTAAGCTTTTTTGGTATTTGTATTGGGCTTGGAGCTACAGAATTACCGATTTTGCCTTTTTATGGGGAAAAAATGTCAAAATTTAAAAAAAAATCAAGTAAAGTACTTTAATTTCTTTTATGGGGACTCAAGTTTAGTTATGCTAGCTTGATAATGTCCGGAGATATTGAATTACTGATTTCAACCATGCTAGATACAATTTTTGTACCTGCAACTCCCCAAATGCCGACTTTTATCAAAATCGTTGGAGCCTTTTTCTAGAACACCATACATAAATATATATATATATGTATATATATATATATATATATATATATATATATATATGTATATATATATATATATATATATATATATATATATATATATATATATATATATATATATATATATATATATATATATATATATATATATATATATATATATATATATATATATATATATATATATATGTATATATATATATATATATATATATATATATATATATATATATATATATATACATATATATATATATACACATGAATATATATATATATATATATATATATACATATATATATATATATATATATATATATATATATATATATATATATATATATATATATATATATATATATATATATACATACATATATATATATATATATATATATATATATATATATATATATATATATATATATATATATATATATATATATATATATATATATATATATATATGTATATCCTGTCCTGCTGTGGCGAATATGTTCAGCGCTTATTGTTTTGTATTGGACTAATCAATTCCAGTGTCTTTTGTTTTTATGTAGAAAAAAAAACAAACAATATGAAACTAAAAATTATTTATTTACTTGAAATCGTTGTGTTGTCTACATATGCGAATGAATATGAGATTTTTACAAAAAGAAAAAAAAAATTTTTTTGTATAACCGAACTAAAGTTCAAACTTAATATATAAGAGAACTAAAGCTAGATAATGTACAAAAGTTTATAATAATTTTTTGATTTTTAAGTTATATAACTAGTTTAATTATATCTATATTTTTTCTTATAAAGACCTCTGTTTGCTCTTTTATATCTTAAGTCCTAAATACAGTTTTCGTTTTACTTTTCTAATTCAATTTTATCTTAATTTTTTCACTTTTTACATATGATGTTTTTATGTATCGATGGAAAAACATCCCTGTTAGCCAAATTGCCACAAAGACGATTTGAAAACATTTTAAGATTCGCCATGCATGATATAAATATGTTGATTAATACAATTAATCATTGAAATAGTTTTCAAATACTAGAGAAAAAAAGTCAACGGTATCATATATATAGCACTCGCTAGTCAACATTGACTACAAGAGGTCTGCATTATGTGGCTAACTGGGATATGCCAGTATTTATGGCTTGTGTACACGCATCTGCGCAATGTAAATGTAGTTGGATTCTATTTATTCGTTAGTTTATATGTAATGTTTTTTTAAGTTTTTTCAGTTAAATCTTTGGTTGAACTCTACTCACATTTTATTTTAAATTTTCATTTTCTTAATTTTTTAATTTTATGCACTAAACCAGATCGTAATCTCAAATGGGTGGTTTTTGTCTTCATCTTATGGTGAAAATTATTTGTTTCAGTTTTTATTTAGAATTTGGCTTTGAGGATTTTACAATAAAATTGTTCTTTGTTTTGTGTTGTACATATGTATGCATATTTGAATTTTTATTTATTTTTTATTGATTCTTTGCCCGCTTTATATTTTTCGTGCTTTTTTGTAATTTACTTAAATTGAATCAATTTATTTCGGTTACTTCTCCGGTGTATTGGTTTGTCTTCATTTTATACTCCGCTTCTTTTACATTAAACTTACAACTCTAAGTCTGTAGTATGATTGGGTGCTTCGGGTCCATACATGTTGGCTAGCTTGTCAAATCTGGGTCCCCATGCTCCTAAGTAATCATATTCTTGGCATTCGTCATCAGTTCCTGTTGATGCAAATATGCCGAAAAATAGAAAAGAAGTTTGAATTAAGAAATTGGATAGCATATTATAAATGAAATTAATATGGGTGGTTGCAGTTCCTTAACCTATGATTTGTTTCAATTTCATATTTATTTAAATTTTGCTATGAAAATTGATTAAAATGCTTTTTTTGCGATTTTAAATATACCAAGAACATGAGTCAATACTCTATGCAAAGTTGGTGTCATTGATTTCCAGGGATATGTGTTGTTAAAGAAGTAACATCAATTTCATATAGTCGAAAATGATTTTCCGATTCCTACTGACGGAATAACTTGCCGTGATATTTTAGAAAAATATATATGCAAAATAGATTTTCAATCTTATACAGTGACTTTTGATATAGCCGATAATGAAATTGTTTTTCAAATGAACCGAAAATGTATCTGCCTTGCGTTCAGAGTGTATTGTACCTATAAAACTTTCAACACAAACTGATAGTCTTATATCGAATGATCAAACAGCACCGGAAATATTTATAGCAAATACCATAATACCAGCAACAGGTTCACAGTATGTAAGAATTTTGAATACTACAGAGGAATTTTAAGAATTAAAAAAAAAAATTACCAAACCTCAATATAAAAAATTTATCTGATTACAACATATTCACTTGTGGGGAAAACAAGATCCCGCATGATAGCAATAGAAAGCGTAAAATTTTAAACGAATTATGTATAAAATTAATAGATCCTATGGCAAGAGAATCTCTAATTCATTGGTGAATTAGAGACATTTTTTACACTCATGTAAAAAAAAGATAAGATACATATATAAAACCATATAGGCTCCCAGAAACAAAGATGAATGAAATCAATGAACAAGTAGATAAACTACTAAAGAACGGAATAATCGAACCATCGCTAAGTCCTTACAATTCACCATTACTAGTTGTTCCAAAAAAGTCAGCACAAGATAGAGAAAAGAAATGGCACTTGGTGGTAGATTTCAGGAAAATCAGTGAGAAAATCGGTAACGATAAATTTCCTCTAACAAGAATAGATGATGTTTTAGACAAAATTGGTAGAGCAAAATATTTTTCTACGTCTGATATGACCAGCTCATTTCATCAGATTAATCTGGACGAAAAATCTAGACCATTAACATCCTTTTCAACTACAAATGGACAGTTTCAATTTACCAGGCTACCATTTGGCCTTAAAATATCGTTGAACAGCTTTCAAGAATGATAACAATACCCCTAAGTGGTTTGAGCGCGGAAGCATTTTTGTATGTGGACGATATAACTGTATTTGGTTGCAGTATACAGAACCATCACGATAATTTAATAAACATTTTTGAGAGATTAAGATAGTACAATTTAAAATTAAATACGGGTAAATGTTGTTTTCTGAAGAATGAAGTTGTGTATTTGGGTCATCTTATAACGGATAAAGGAGTGAGCACTGATCCTAACAAGTAAATGGTTACGGTTTCGAAAGTAAACGTAAATAAAACACATACAAAATATTAGTTTTCATGATACTTCTTTTTTATTTATTATAAAGTTCGAACGTTGACACCATGTGTGAAACACTTCATCATTTAAATGACCACCATGCGAAGTGCTGCAAGCATTGATTCTTTTGAGGTAATTTTCGACCACTTTTTGACACATATTGGGCGGTATCGCAGCCATAACTTGACGAATGTTGATTTTTAAGTGCTCAAGAGTTAAATTTTATCTGCATAAACACGGCCTTTCGCGTAGCCCCATAAAAAAGTATAATGGTGTCAAATCGCATGACGGTCGTTCCATCATCGTTTTCGAAGAAGTAAGGTCCACTCACACCTTCGGACCAAAGAGCACACCAAACAGTGACTTTTTCTGGATGTAATGGCCTCTCATCATTTACTTGAGGTTTCTCGGAACCCCAAATAAGATCATTTCGCCGAAGAAAATTTTGTTTGAAAAATAGATTCGAATGTAGGAAGATACATTCCATGTATCTACGACGTTGTGAATGGTTTCAGTTGTTGTGTGAGCAGGACTTTATATGGATGTAGGTGCAGATCTAAATATAGTGTGTGTAGAATAGTAATAGTGTGTAGAATATTGAACGTAAAACAGATTTTTAGTACACCTTATCATCATGATACCATTGGCTCACTAGAGAGAAACCACCGAGTACCTTTTGAATTTTTGTAAAAATTATGAATGGGAACAATGGATACCATATTTCTGTTTTGCCTACAATACTACGCCACATGTTCACACAAACTTCACTCCTTATGACTTGATATTTGGGAGATTACCGAACTTACCAGATACTGAACAATTAAACTAAAACCCATTTATGATGTACATAATTATGCAAATGAAGTAAGAATGAAAGTACACTTTTCGTTGAATAAAGGGTGTAAAGTACTCTACATATTAAGTTATTAGTATTACTTTGTTATCCTACATACTACACTACTGTTAATATTACATACTACTTTAATAACACTGTGCTAATTGAAAAAACAGACAGACGGGGCACCCAGTGGGTAAACCTAATTCGGGTGCGCTAAATTCAGTGGTGCTAACCGTTTTTTTTTTTTTTTTTAGATTAGCTCTTATTGTTGAAGTATACCGTTATTTTAAAAATGGAGGAGGTAGGACAACATATATTCCTTTAACTGAAAAACTGTTTAAAATATTGCAAAAAAAAACCTACAAAAACCGAAATTTGGCAACAATATTTTTCCTTTCAACAACGGCAACAATCTTTTTAATCGGCTTAGCAGTTCAGAAAATAATTTTTTTTTGCAAAAGTTCCAAATTTTTGTTCTTTAAAACATCATAAAAATCTAAAAATAAATTTATGCTGATGAATTTTCATACATTTTTAACAAATAAAGTTTCATACAAAAAAAGCATAAATGACTAAAATCGGTGCACAACTTTGGAATTTATTTACAAAAAAATCAAAAATTGTAGTTTCAACCGATCACCAGACGAAGCCTCAAAAATTAAAAAAAAAATTTTTTTTTATTAAACGAAAGTAGTATGGAAGAAACATTTTGTTTGCTTATCAAAATAAAGCAATTTCAACTGACGGAAGTAAAAAACAACTTACATATCGACACCCAATATTATTCAACATTGACTTTTCTATAGTTTGGTGTTTCTATATGAAATACGCATTTTAAAAATAACGGTATATCTCAAAAACAATAGCTAATCTAAAAGAGCGGTTAGCACCACTGAATTTAGCGCACCCGAAATAGTTTTACCCACTGGGTGCCCCGTCTGCAGAAAAAAAGTTTCAAATTCAAGCACATTACGATTAAGCGATTAAGAGAATTTGGTACCACAAATCAATCAGAATGGTATATATAGGGTATTTAGAGGCAAAACTGGAAAATTTTTTGACATCGACCCATATGCACTCGAGATATAGTGACTCCCGTTTTTTCAAGAAGTCGGCTCTAAAAGCCAAATAAAACAACTTTTGGTACCAAAAATCGATCAGAATGGTACATATAAGGTGTTTAAAAGCAAAATTTGAAAATTTTTGAAATCGGTTCATTTATACCCGAGACATAGCGTCTCCCGATTTTGCAAGAAATTGGCTCTATAAGCCAAATAAAACAACTTTTGGCACCAAAAATTAATCAGAATGGTGCATATAGGCTATTTAGGCTATTTAGAAGCAAAACTGTAAACTTTTTTGATATCGGCATATAGTTTTAAGTTCTCTGGAATTAATTTCCAGCTGTAGTATTTTGTATGTTGATAACTTCATGCTATTATTTGGAAGTAGTTTCCATTTGAAGTAGTAATTTTTGTAGTTTTAAGATCCCGTTATATCTGTATTTAAACAGGAAAAATTTGAAAATAAAATCAAACATTTCTGAGCCATGAAACAATCGGCTTCATCTGTTTTTGACAAAGCATTCATCTGCCTCATAATAAATTTAAATTTTTGCAAGTGGATATCTGAAGCGCCGGCTTATAATTGTGCAGATATATTTTAAAAATTAACCACACACGTCATATGTACATCAATTGTATGCAACATTTCTAGCAAAAATCGTTTCCTATTATCATTATTATCAATATTATAGGAAATATTCTCAAAATCTGGATTATGATCCTTATCTCGACAATGAATTGCTAAAGTTGTCTTCTGATAGGAATTTCTGGTCAGTTTTATGTCCTGCTATTCTAGTCTTCAAATTATTCTTCGTTGGTCCCACACGTACCTTATCACAATTTTTACTATCATTACTGTTGCAACGAATCCCAGAAGCTGAATTAACTTTATCCCCTGTTTTGCTAAATAGCCTACCTACTGTTAAATATTTAGATGAATTCAAATGAAATAAATAAATTGTGAAATAAAAAACACAGTGTCAACTTTAAAAGCAGTTATCACAAAGTACAAAATTTAATTAAACTAGGTTACCCTAAAGTACAAACTACATCTTTTTTATGCAATTTTAATTATTGGATACGTATTCCACCAAAAACTTCGCCTACCAAATGAGTGATCAGAAAACGTAATAGCAAATACCTATATTTCTGATTACAGAAGTAAATACTTTTGTCCCAAAAGTAATGCATTACACTCATAGTTTTATTCAACAACGAACTTAATTATTTATTCGCTATAAGAGCCAATTGAAATTTATTACTTTAGGTCTAAAAAATTGACCTTAAAGCTTTTTGTCTTTTTTCAGCCGTCTATATGCCGCCGACATTTCGTTGCTGCTAAACAACTCATCAAGAGTGGACTAACTTGTGTAATTAATTTTTTACCGCCTAATAATAATATTCCAATAAGCAAGTACAGTAGACAAATTACTGTCATTCTCAAAAACTATATCGCAGATGCAGAGGTTCGCAATTCCACGACTTGTACTCGCAGTTGGATTATTCATTAATTGATATTGCAACTACATCTTTGTCATCTCGTGCTGTAAGTCTTCTAATAAAAGCTAGAGGGGGACTTCTCGATATTAACGCTAGAGCTTTCAGGAGTAATACAATTGGTATCTGTACTATTTGCAATCTAAACGCAATAGAAAATACAGCGCATGAGTACAGAATTAAATTTTTCAATAGTAGCCAACTTAATCCTTCTGATGTTATAAACCTTCTCTATGGTTCCTCTTACAGTTACGACGCTCTCGTTTGCTATTTAGAAGCTTGCTTGAAATATAGAAAATTACTAATTAATGAATTTGAATAGCTGTGCTATACATAAATCTTTGTAAATAATTTTATTTCTGAACTTAAATATAATCATGTGATTTTGCTGTTATATGAAATTTTCGATCTCATTTGCTTTGCCAATCTGGCTAACAACTAATAAGTTATGCCATTTATATAAAATATAAAATATAAATATTAAGTTCTGTATTTGTATTTGTGAATTTTAATTATAATATCTATTAAATAAATAATAATAATATAACGGGTTATCCATTTTGCGGTTTCAAAAGTAAGCGAATATAAAACACATATACATATGTATAAAATATTTTGTTTTATAATATTTCTTTTTATACATTTTGCCAAAAGGGTATGTATAGATTTGTCATAAAATACTTATTGGTCTAAATCTCACTTTAATCGTTTTATAAATGTCCCCTCTGCTTTGGGATTGAAAATAAGCAAAATCGGATTTATAATTAATTACTGAGAAATTTGGAAAACAAAATTTTTAATTTTTACATTTGTTGTATTATAATAAATAGAAAAACAAAAAAAGCAAAAGGAACGACAAGGGCTCGATACTACTACTGAGCCATCGCCGGTTGTTGATGAGATGGTATTTTAGATGTACACATGTAGCTTATATGTTTGATTTTACCCTTTTTCTTATAGGTTTGATTTTCGTTAAACAAAGGCACCCTGTCGGAAACCAAGCTAACTTTAAGCTAACTTACAGCTAGCTAACTATTTCACAACAGGTTGAGGCCTGCATTACTTCTCAATGCAAACAACTGACTATTTTAACATGGTGATGTCCTAGGAAATAGTCAATTGTCCGACGCTGCATTACTTTTCAACTAACCTAAAGTCAGCTACTTAAAAGTCAGTGCCCACAGAAAAAAATGTACAAATCAAGGCTGGTTTTACTTTTTTCGGTGGTAATATTTTATTAAATTAAATTTCGTCCAACTTTTTTTTTTGTTAGCCTCTGGTGGGAATCGAACCACTAAGCCTCAGGCCCGTAGCAACCCAGTGGCTAGGGGGGGCTTTGCCCCCCCACGTGTCTCCTTACCCTACGCGTTTTCTAAAAAATAAAATTGAATTAAAAGGTTTAATAGGTAAAAATTGCAAAACAAAAGAAATTTCTTTCTTGATGAAAGCCTGTGTATTAATTTGAAAAAAAAAATTACTTAAAAGAACAATTTATTATTAGTAGTAACTAGTTTGTTTATGTTTATGTAACGTATATGTTTATGATACCTATAATAAAATAAACGTTTTATACAAAAGATTTTAGTTTGTACTTTAGGGTAATTTCTTTTAATAACACTTGGTAGTAGCAAACTGAAAAAATACGTGTTTCAATTCTTTAATTAAACATTTTTATTAAATCAGTTTGAATATTTGGAGTACTTCCAAAAAAAGTTTTTTTTTAGTAATTGTTTTTTATTGATTTTTTTAATCTTCTACTTACTTTTCTTTTGTGGTACAAAGTTTTCCATTCACCTCTGGTAGGTTATAAAACGCCATCGTAATAATAATTTACAACAAGCAATTTAAAAAGATGTTGTATTACACTATGATATTGAATCAAGTTATTATTTCTGTACGAATTTAGCATGATTTTTAATGAAATTTCGCTCATGCTAATTGTAGTTACCAAACATCAGTTAAACAAAAAATAAAAATACTTTTTCATGTTCGGACCATCTAGGATTCGAACTCGGATTTCTTGGCTTAATAGTTTTTGGTGGTATGCTACCAGTGCTGGACAAAATACATGCTTTGGTGTATTTAAAATACAAAATACAAATGCTTTTTCTCCACGTATTTAAAATACAAAATACTGCATTCTTAAAGCATGTATTTGAAATACAAAATACAGTGTAACAAAAATATGTATTTAAAATACAAAATACTTTTAATCAAAAAATTTTTTATTTCCATTCATAAACACTAGCTTTTCAAATATGGTATCAGACAAACATCCTCTCGAGGGCGAATGACTAAAACCAGCTATCGAAAAAACCTAATGATTTATTATTAAAAAACAATATTTTATTGAAAGAGAAATAACGGAATTAAGAATGAAGTGACAATGAAAAAACGTTTGACCAAATGACATTTTTTTTCTCTTCTTGTTTTAGATCAAAATGTCAAAAGCTGTTTTTCCTTATATTTTATTTGTTCGTTATTTAACTTTCTGAAAGCTTAGCGACTTTCTCAATGTGTAAGCACTCAGTTGCGTTTACTTTACACATGTACTTTGCGTTTGGTAATTAAATTGTAGTATTGCCATTTTTTGGAAATAAAACTGTAACAACGTTTTGCGCTTTTAGTTGATGTATGAATGGAATAATTTTTAGTGCATATTTTCTATCATAAAATGAAAATGTATTTTGAGAAATGTACTTTGGGAGCACAAGTATTTGAAATACAAAATACAAATACATTCGTGAGACATATTTAAAATACAAATACAAAATACGTATTTGTATTTTAAATACGTATTTCAAATACTGCCCAGCCCTGCATGCTACAAACATTAGTTACTAAAAGCAGATTGTTATTTAAAGTAAGTTATTAACATATTGTTACAAATTTGGTCGTGAACGGACCGATTGTGATTGTTCTAGAACGTACTAAATCATCGTTATTTTATATGTGCGTATATTGTCTTGTTATTATTTGTAAATGAACACAGGAGGTATATACACACATGCATGCATGGAAGCTTGTTGATAAACAAAACGGCAGCACAGCGAGTGTGCACATACTGACACACATGTGTGGATAGATAAGCACAACAGCGAAATAAAAGAAACCACCACCGCACGATACAATATTCGCGTGTGCATGTATGTGCGCGACTCAGATGCTTGAGTTTTACTGCCGCGTGTATGTATGTCGGTGTGTGTGTATATCTTTTGTTCATGATGAGTCATCGCACTATAGATGTGGCGTGATTAGCTTCTGTAAACGTCTAGAATGTTCGAGTAATGATCATTAGAGGTATAAAAGCAGCGAAGCTTAACGCTGAACGGTCAGTCGATTTTTAGCTGCGCTAACGTGTAAAGTGTCTTAAGTAATAAAAAGTGAATAAGTTGTTCTTTTAGTAAAGTGTTCTTAGTAAAGTGTTTACAAGTATAGTGTGTTAAAATAAATAAAGTGTTAAACTGTTGATTATTGTAAACTGAAGACGTGAGTGTTTTAACTTCATTACAATTAAAGAATCTACGAGAAACGTTTTGAAAAGGTTAAAACGTAACAATTGGTGTCAGAAGTGAAATTGTAAAATGAAGTTCGACGAGCTTAAAGTGGAACAACTGAAAAAGGAGTTGTGCAAGTTGGATCTGCCCACAACTGGTAATAAAGTGGAGCTGCAGAAGAGGCTAATGGAGGAGTTTCATCGGCTAGGCCTGGACATCAATACTCATGACTTCGAAGAAAAAGAAGAACTGGAGATGAGTGCACGACCAGCTACCAGTAACATGGACTTAAACTCGATGTTTGCAATAATGATGCAGAAAATGGAGGAAAACTCCAAATCCATGAAAGAGGCATCAATTGCAACAAATCAAATGCTGAAAGCTAACAACGAGAAGTTAATGGAAATTTCGGAGGCCATGAATCTGAAAGTAAATGCTATTGAAGAAAAACTAACCGGCCTAGAGAGAGATGTCAGTGAAAAGTTTGTTGCCCTAGAAAATGATGTCGATCAAAAGCTTCATAGCCTGGAAGCTAGAATGAATGGCCTTCAACTGCAGGAAGTGCCAGTCCGAGCTATTCCTGAATCTGTGAGCAGAGTGAAAGCGCCCACCTTTGATGGCAGCACACCTTTTAACATTTTCCAGTTTCAGTTTGAAACTGTAGCCAATAAGAATGCATGGAGCGAAGATGAGAAATGCATTGGGTTAATTTTGGCGTTGAGAGGTGTCGCTGCACATGTCCTGGAAACTGTGCCCGCTTCATCTAGAGACAATTATGAAGTCATCATGGCAGCTCTGCAACGTAAGTATGGTGGAGAGCACAAGAAAGAAATCCACAGGATGGAGCTGAGAGGCAGAGTGCAGAGAAGCAATAAGACTCTTCAAGATTATGCAATGGAGATTGAGCGTCTTGTGCAGCTTAGCTATCCTGGAGAGAGCAACTCGTTTTTGGACCATTTTAAGACGGAGGCATTTGTGAACGGTATTCGAGATCCCGACATTAAACTTGCTGTATGTGCAACACAAAATTCGCCGAAACCGTCTCATTTTCGTTGGCCCAGGAGACAGCCAGACTAATTTCAAGGCCACAGGTCCATAAAATACGGGAGCTAGAGGTAGTTCATGAGCCAGGAGATGGCTTGGCCAGTACGATTAAAGAGGCAGTGTTGCAAGCGTTGGCCGAAAGCACGAACAAAGGCCGAGCTAAGTGTTTTAACTGCGGAAAAGCAGGCCACTTTCAGCGCAACTGTAAAGCTCCCAGGAAGCGTACAAGATCCGTATCCCCCCAGAGGCCGAGCAAAAGGGCTAGCCAACAACAACCCCAAGAGTCACCGTTAAACTAAAACGAGTCAGCTTTAAGGGGCAAAAGCTGGCTCCCACAAACGAGAGCCCCACAATCTCCATATCAGTGATGCAGCAGAAAAACAGCAACTTAACTGTTAGTGGATACGTCAATGGGAAAAAGAAAACTTTAACACTAGATACAGGAGCGTCGCAGTCTATAATAAGGCCTGATTTGGTACCAGGAAGGGTTGAACCGCTACGTAACGTGAGGCTGCGTACAGCTACTGGGGAGGCCGCTAGCGTATATGGTAAGTCTGAGGCAAAGGTGCGTATAGCTGACATCACCGTCAGCCACATGTTTATTGTCGCCGATATTGTAGACAAGGTGATTATTGGTGCAGATTTTATGATAGCACATGGCATAAATCTGCACATGGGTCAACAAATTATGACGTGGCGTGATGTGGAGATACAGTTAGATGTTGGATACGAAAATAAGCCCCATGTGCTGAAACTGGTTGCTGAAGATACTCAACGAATTCCACCACGATCTGAGGCACTGATATGGGCTCGAACGAATGGAGATTGTGCGGACAGTCGATTGTGGGTAGTAGAATCAGAGAATATAGCGGGCGATTTATTAACAGCAAAAGCTCTCGTGGAAATGCGTGCCGATAGGAAAGTCCCAGTTAGAGTGCTCAATTTATCAGCCAGTGAGAAGGTCGTAAGTCCAAAATCGCATATAGGAAGCTGTACTCCAGTAGAGGCAATTGTAAATTGTGAGGCCAAACCAAAATCTGCTAGCTTGTCACCTAAAGAACGAGAAACATTTGAACAGCATGTCGAGAAATGGGTCACAGGGCTGCCAGCATCTGATAAAAACAAAGCCAAACAGCTGCTCAGGAAATACGCCTCCGCTTTCGCCATGAACGGTAAGAGCCAAGGGAGAACGGCTATTGTGAGGCATGAAATCGATACTGGCGAAGCGAGGCCCATAAAGCAGGCGCCCAGAAGTGTACCCCTGGCCAAGCGTAACGAGGTTAAAGAGTTAGTCAAGGAAATGGAGAAGAGTGGGGTAATTGAACCATCCACTAGCCCGTGGAGCTCACCGGTAGTTTTGGTGAAGAAAAAGGATGGTAGCACGAGGTTTTGTGTAGACTACCGGAAGCTAAACGACGTCACGAAAAAGGACAGTTATCCCCTACCCAGGATTGACGATACCCTAGATACGCTGTCCTGAACAAAATGGTTCTCAACATTGGACTTGCAAAGTGGTTATTGGCAGGTAGAAATTGCTCACAAGGACAAGGAGAAGACTGCGTTTAGTGCTGGAGATGGTTTATGGCAGTTTAGAGTAATGCCATTCGGACTCTGTAATGCTCCAGCCACATTTGAGCGACTGATGGAACAGGTATTAAAGGGGCTTCACTGGCGGACGTGTTTGGTCTACCTCGACGATATAATCGTAATGGGAAAAACGTTTGACGAGCACCTGAAAAATTTGGCGGAAGTTTTTAAACGAATATCGTCGGCAGGACTCACTCTTAGCGCGAAGAAGTGTGCATTGTTCCAGAAAGAGGTGAAATATTTGGGACATCGTGTAACTGCAGATGGCATTTCGACGGACGAAGATAAAATAAAAGCCGTAAGGGACTGGCCACAGCCACGTAATCTTCACGAATTGCGCAGTTTTCTGGGACTTTGCACATATTATAGACGATTTGTGCCAAATTTTGCCAGCGTAGCCGCCAGTCTGCACGAGCTGACCAAGAAGTCACGATCATACCAATGGGGAAACGAACAGGAACGAGCATTCCAGAAGCTGAAGGAGTTATTGTGCACAGCACCAGTTCTGGCATACCCGGTTGCTGGAGGAAGATTTCTGCTAGATACCGATGCAAGTGGCTTCGGTATAGGAGGTGTACTCTCTCAGGTGGTAGATGGAGTCGAGAAAGTAGTAGGCTATTATAGTCGAATACTTTCAAAGCCAGAGAGAAATTATTGCGTGACACGGCGTAAGCTTCTGGCAGTATTGGAATGCATTAAGCATTACCATAAATACTTGTATGGCCAGAATTTCACGTTGCGGACTGATCACTCTGCGCTTAGATGGCTCTTGCAGTTCAAAAACCCCGAAGGGCAGTTGGCACGGTGGATTGAACGGCTGCAGAGCTATGACTTTAGCATTGGGCATAGAAGAGGGACAAAACACAATAATGCGGATGCCCTCTCGAGACGACCATGCAGTCTAGAATGCCGACATTGCATCAAGGCTGAACAGAAAGAGTGCGTCATTGATGTTCGGCTAACGCAGATAGACTCTCACGAAGACTGGCCAACGGCGCAGAAAAATGACCCGGTGCTCAGCAAAATAATAGCTGCTAAACAGAGTGATCGCAGGCCTGCACGCAATGAAATTGCGGCTGAGAGTCCCCTCGCTAAAGCTTATTGGGCACAATGGGGCAGCTTGCAGCTGGTAGACGGATGCTTATACCGTACATGGGAAAGTGCGGATGGCAAAACTACTTCTAACTTAATAGTTGTACCATCATCTAAGATACCGGAAGTTTTGCGAGAGTTCCACAATGGTCCCAGTGGTGGTCACCTTGGAGTTAATAAAACGCTGGAAAAGGTGAAGCAGCGTTTTTACTGGGTTGGAGCGCAACAATCAGTAGCCGACTGGATAGCGAACTGCAAGGAATGTATAGCGGCGAAGGGTCCAGCACGGAGAACTCGAGCACACCTGCAGCAGTACAACTCGGGTGCGCCCTTTGAGCGAATAGCTATGGATGTAGCAGGTCCTTTTCCAGTCAGTACTGCCGGTAATCGTTATGTCCTTGTGGTGATGGACTATTTCAGCAAATGGCTAGAAGTATACCCCATACCAAACCAGGAGGCTCAAACTGTGGTAAATGTTTTCATCAATAATTGGGTGTGCAGATATGGTGTTCCGATGGAGTTGCATTCCGATCAAGGCAGAAACTTTGAGTCTGCAATTTTTAAGGAAATGTGCGAGCTCTATGGAATAAGAAAAACTAGGACAACACCGCTTCATCCACAATCTGACGGTATGGTTGAAAGATTTAACCGCACGCTGGAAGAATACCTAAGGAAAGCAGTGAGCGACCATCAGAGAGACTGGGATGAGCACATTCAAAAATTCTTGTTGGCATACAGGTCCGCTGTGCATGACTCAACGTCTAGAACACCAGCAAAAATTGTCTTTGGAACAGAACTCAGATTGCCTGGAGATTTGGAATTTGGCATAAAACCTGTACCGAAGAATGAGGACGCCGAGAATTCTTCACAGGAGAAAAGTGACTTGCATGACCTACACGAATTTGTACGCAACAGAATTCGAGTAGTCAGCGATAAAATGAAAGCCAGGTACGATCGAGCAGCAAATTCCGAAGGATTCCGCGAGGGACAACTGGTTCTACTATATAACCCACAAAGGAAGAAAGGATTGTCTCCCAAATTACAAACGCATTGGGATGGACCGTATAAGGTGATTAAGAGGTTAAACGACGTTGTATACAGGATACAGAAGCATAACAGCCACCGATCCAAAATGAAGGTTGTACACTTAGAACGACTCGCAAGGTACGGAAGTAGTGGTTCTGGGCCTGTTCGGGACGAACAGGCTTGAGCGGGCGGCAGTGTTACAAATTTGGTCGTGAACGGACCGATTGTGATTGTTCTAGAACGTACTAAATCATCGTTATTTTATATGTGCGTATATTGTCTTGTTATTATTTGTAAATGAACACAGGAGGTATATACACACATGCTTACATAGAAACTTGTTGATAAAGAAAACGGCAGCACAGCGAGTGTGCACATACTGACACACATGTGTAGATAAATAGGCACAACAGCGAAATAAAATAAACCACCACCGCACGATACAATATTCGTGTGTGTATGTATGTGCGCGGCTCAGACGTATGAGTTTCACTGCCGCGTGTATGTATGTCGGTGTGTGTGTATATCTTTTGTTCATGATGAGTCATCGCACTATAGATGTGGCGTGATTAGCTTCTGTAAACGTCTAGAATGTTCGAGTAATGATCATTAGAGGTATAAAAGCAGCGAAGCTTAACGCTGAACGGTTAGTCGATTTTTACCTGCGCTAACGTGTAAAGTGTCTTAAGTAATAAAAAGTGAATAAGTTGTTCTTTTAGTAAAGTGTTCTTAGTAAAGTGTTTACAAGTATAGTGTGTTAAAATAAATAAAGTGTTGAACTGTTGATTATTGTAAACTGAAGACGTGAGTGTTTTAACTTCATTACAATTAAAGAATCTACGAGAAACGTTTTGAAAAGGTTAAAACGTAACAATATTATAATTTATTTTATCTAAAAAAATTTATTTATAGTGTCCGATTTTTGCTAATGCTTGGTCAAAATTCATTATTTTAATATACATAAGTGAATATTTTTCAAATAAACTTAGGAATATCAAAGTTCATATACGACCTGATATTACACATATATAGAAAAGCTTCTAATTACACTTTGGTAAAGGCTATATAAGATTCGGCACAGTCGAATATAGCACTCTATTGCGTGATAGCTAAGCGATCCATTTTCGTCTATGTCAGACTTTCAGCTGAGGAGAAAAAATTGGTTGAAAACTTAGTTTAACAGATGTCAAGTCCCAGTCCTTTTGAATCCACGAAATGGATATATATGTATATATATATATATATATATATATATATATATATATATATATATATATATATATATATATATATATATATTAAGGCGGGTCGATTTATTTTTCGACAATTTCCCTATTCTATGGGTTATTCCATGAAAATTTGCCAAAGGGACCATACTTCTATCGTTAAAATCGAGAACCCTACTTTTTGTTGGTAGATTTTTTCCCAAATTGACCTTCGTATGAAATATTACCTACACGTTCACATCCATAACTCAAAAACTATCGATCGGATTTAATCGCCAGTAGGTGCGTTGGAAAGGTGAGCTCATTTCGATAAAAAAAAATTTCCAACATTGGTCCAACGGTTCAAAGTTACGGGCATTTTGTTCCAAATTTTGGAGCATTTTTCCATTTTTTTCATGATTTTGTCCAAGAATATTACTTTCATGGCCATTTTTTTGGCTCAATTTTTTTGACTTACGAAGCTTAGAAACGGAAAGATATGTCCAAATGCTAGCTGCCACTGCTAAACGAGTTGCAGGAAAGAATGTAGAAGGCGCTATGGCGACGACATTAGAGAGCCGTACGAAAACACCCAGACTTGAAAGCAAACAAGACTTTCAGAAAAAATGATGTTTTTTTCACATTTTGTCTTTTACTACACTCAAATTGAATATTTTGTTTTTATAATAGGTTGATAGATACTTTATTATCTCTTAATTTGAATTTTTGTAAAAAAAAATAAAAAGGGAAATAAAATCAAAAAGTTGGTTTTATGTGTTATTTTGTTTTAGCAATATCGCATGAATTAATCAACCGAATTCGATAAATTTGGGCTTACACTCTTCGTTTTGAATTGTAAATTGAATTAAATAATGGATTGAACCAAAAAATGGCCATGAAAGTAATATTCTTGGACAAAATCATGAAAAAAATGGTCCAAAATTTTGACAAAAATGCCCGTAACTTTTGAACTTTTTACCAACAAAAAGTAGGGGACTCGATTTTAACGGTAGAGGTGTGGTTCCTTCGGCAAATTTTCATGGCATAACCCATAGAATACGGAAATCATAGGGAAATTGGTGAATTTTTTCACTCCCTACAAATCGACCTGCCCTAATATATATATATATATATATATATATATATATATATATATATATATATATATATGTATATACATATATATACAATATACATATAGATGTATATATGTATATGTATGTGTATATATTCAGCACGTGTTTGATTGCAACTTAAATGACCAACTCTGGCCATTTGCAGTTATTTATGTTTTGAGCATTAATGACATGATTCTGACATGACCGTCTAATTCATAAAAATTATAACATGACAGATTTCCCATACAAATATGTCAAATAACAGTCTTATAAGCCTGTAATAATTTTTATGAATTAGGGGGTTAGTGTATAAAAAAAGCACACACACACGCGTGTATGAGATTTTGTCTCAAGCGGCATCTCTAAAATAAACTGGTAATATTTTAAAAAACAATGGAATGACATAAAATAATATAATCATAAAACGGCTTTATTTAAGAAAGTTTTTCATTACCGGTTTAATTTATAATAAAATAATTTTTTTCATTGGAAATAGTTATTTCTTCTAGAATAAAAACTGCTGTTGTCTGGAAAGCTAAATTTGGATATGCAAAGATGCTACCATGTGATGCTATGTGAACACTTATTTACGGCTGAAAAACTTACACTGTATCTAGATATATGTTAAACTGATATAAAAATTAGCTTGTTTCATGTGAAAAACTGGCCATAAGTTACTTAATGACAAAAAAAAAAAAACTTATCGGCCCAACCGAATATATGTAGCTCTCTTACTTGTTACGTTTAATTTGGCATTGACTACTAAGCTGGTAAGTTACTTACATATATGTTTGACACTACTACCGATATTGATTGCAATGTCTTAATTTTACTTAATGAAAACAGTTATGGAAGCACAAGGAAAAGTAAGACCAAAATTTAATTATAGTAAATAACGTACCTGAAGCTAACGAGCTCAATGAGCCTGCTGTACTACCACCACCCTCGTAAGCATAATTACGCAAATCATCAAAAGGAGGTGCATTAGGATCTCCATCGGCTCGTTTTTTATGATCTTCAATAAACATGCCAACATTGGGCTCTTGGCCAGGCATCAATGTCATAACAGGATCTATTTTAAGTAAAGAAGATATTATACCACGCATTAAAAATTTGACAATTTTAAAACATAATCCTTAATCTAAGGTAGTGCAGAAAATAATGAACCTTTATAGTTTTAAATTAGATATTTTGGCATTTAACGAGCTAATTTTTTCGAAAAAGGACAACCCCCTCTCTGACTTAATATTATACACTAAAATATTAGATATTGAAATTCGAACCTTTATAACTCAGCAGAAATGTTGGTCCAGATGATCCTTGTTCCGTAAAACTTACAAGCGTTGTATAACAAATCAAATGTACACAAAAATCTTGTTTGCTTTTGATTGATATAAATAAAAAACAAAAGGCAGTACAACAAATGTTCATACCTTCGTATGAGTTGTAACACAATAGTTGGACGTTTTGCAAAACAGGGCCCTGGAGGCAGGTTTGTAAGCGAAAAATATCGTGGGGAGACAAAATTATACCATATTCAAGGGTGTATTTTCCATAATTATAATTATTTCTTTGAAGAGCTGTATAACTTATCAGAAAGGGTATTTTGTCCAGATGCTAGCTTTATTGTGATTTTTATCTATATTCCTAGCATATTTGAAATTTATTCCTTTGAAATCTATAATCTCTTTAAATTTATAAACGCAATTTGACTAGGATTTTCACTGTTGGCTACATTGGTTTATAGAAATTTATGTCACCTTTTGTTTGAGCACACAGAAATTCAATTCGAGGATAAAGTTAAAGTTATTATGTACTCAGTTTATTGAAAATATGTGCACTGATAAACTGAAAAGTGAAGAAAATTTTAAAATACAATCGAAAACTGTGAGGAGAAGCAAGACAAAATTCCTAAGTAAATATTCCGATTGGTTGGATAATAACATGGAACTAAAAATTTGGACGTCTGGTGTCGGGGCTCCATGAAAGGAACACGAGTGAAATTGTGTTTCACAAATACAACGACTTACAAACATTTCCGACTGGAGATACGTATCGACGAAAGATAACCCTGTAGATTGCGCAACTAGAGGATTACTTCCTCCAGAACTACGCCTTCACAAAATTTGGTGGCATGGTCCCTCTTGGCAAACAAATAGTTCGGAAACTTGGCCAATGAAAAGGTTTGGAAATTCCACACCTCCAGCAACTGATGAGACAGAAGTCGCTACTGCTGCCATAGTTACACCAAATGATCAACAGTTATATCCCGAATTCTTTTTAAAATTTTCTACATTTACAAAATTACAAAGAGTAACAACAGTCTATATACTACGGTGGTATTACAACTTAAAAAACTTAATAAAGAAGAAAAATAATTGTGATATAATAAATCCTAGTGCTGATGGCTCGCACTTAAACCAATTCTCATGCCTCTCAACTTTTGAATTAAAACGAGCTCAACTCATTCTAGTAAAACGATGTCAACAAATTTCGTTTCAAGGGGAACTAAAATGCCTTTTACAACAAAAGTGCCTACCTCCAAATAGAAAAATTTTGCAACTTCAACCATTTATAGATGAGGAAGGCTTGATACGTGTTGAGGGCAGAATCAAAAGGGCCACCGTTGAATTCTACAAAAAGCATCCTATATTATTAACAAAAAATGACCCGATTTCAACACTTAATTTTGTTGATGCTCATTATAAAACATTACATGGTGGTGTTCAGCTGATGCAATCGTACGTGATGTCTCAATTTTGGATAATTTCATCCCGAAATATTGCAAAATCTGTAAAGCGCAAGTGTGTTATATGTTTAAAATATACAGCTAAAGCTTCACAACAAATTATGGGAAACCTTCCGTCCGTTCGTGTCCAGTTTGCAAGACCTTTGAAGCACAGTGTGTTAGATTATGCAAGATTTTTGTTAAACAATCAACATTACGTCGAAGCTCCACACGAAGCTGTTTAAATTCAAGGCCGCTTTGCCCACTCTCTTCTGATCCAACTGATCTCAACGTTCTCACACCAGCTCATTTTTTAGTTGGAGAGCCAACTACAAATGTTCCTGAAGAAGATCTTCTTGACACTAAAATAGATATCTTATCACGCTGGACGCAAATAGAAAAATTGAAAAAACAATTTTGGCAACGGTGGTCAAAAGAATATCTTTGTAGGTTACAATCAAGGCCTAAATGGAATGCTAGAAAAAGAGATATAAAAATTGGCGATATCGTTCTTCTTTTAGATGAACGCTTTTCACCAGGACACTGACCACTAGGCTAGAGTAGAGCATGTATATCCTGGTTCAGATGGAATCATTCGAGTCGTTACACTATATTGCAATGGCAAATCCATAAAGTGTCCTGTGACAAAAATCTGTTTTCTCCCTGAAACTGATGTCGAGGCGACAAATCCTGCTTAGCCAATGGGTTTAAGAACTATTGTTCTTAGTGGGGGAGAATGTTGTGGATTTATTATCCTGAAATTAATATGCGAACCCTAACTTAACGTAACGTAACATTCTTCCATTTTTATTGTAATTTTCCTTTTATGTGAAATTCCTCTTTTTTTGTGATTCTGGTGTGGCAGATCTTTAATAGAATATTAATTATATTTTTCAATTTAACTTTTTCAATTTAATTACAAATATTAACCTGAAGATTTATTAGCGAAATATTCAAAAATATTGTCTGTTAAGTATACTCATTTGTAAGTACCTTATACGATACGATATGGTACAACTATGTGTACCTATCGGTCTGATTTATAAACGATAACTAATGATAAATTTAATATGTAGTAGTGCTATAATAGTACATGAATTTAATTAGTTTCTGATATAGAGATTTTATAAAATAAAATGGTGGCAGAAGTTACTGGATTTTGTAAGGACAAACACATCTTTCATTTTTCTCTACAATTGGTGACCCCTACTAAACGAACACCAGGATGAATGACGACAAGATGACCGAAACTTTGAGTGAGGGACAGGCGACAACATCTAGACAGTCCGATACATCAGCTAACGTGCTTCCCGCTAACCACGAAAATAGCACAATTGTTAACAGAGTCTCCGTCAAAGTCCCACCTTTCTGGCCGGAACAACCGGAAATATGGTTTGCCCAGGTAGAAGCACAATTTAGCATCGCCGGTGTGAACAACGATCTGTCCAGATATAACACAGTTGTGGCTGCTATTGAAAGCAACGTCCTATCACAAGTATCTGACAAAATATTAAACCCTCCTGAACGAGACAAGTACCTTAGGCTTAAGTCTTGCATTATAGAAAGATACTGCGACAGCGAACAAAAAAAAATTCAAAAACTTATTTCCGACATCGATCTTGGTGATAGGCGTCCAACCCAGTTGCTGAATGAGTTGAGCGGCTTGGCGAAAGGTAAAATAAATAATGACTTTTTAAAGTCACTTTGGCTACAAAGATTACCAGCGCAAACTAGAGCCATACTGCAAGCATCAAATGCAGATTTACCGGAGCTCGCAAAATTAGCTGACAAAATATTGGAAGTTTCGGACTACCAACAGGTAGCTGCTGTGGCCGCTCCACAAGCTCTGCTAAGTGACACTGATCTCCGTATACAACGCATGGAACACCAGTTAAATCAAATATTAAACGAACGTACGAGACGAGTTCATGGCAGAAGCTACCAGCGTACTTCGAAAAGTAGAGAACGCCGATCGAAAACACCTACTTCATCAAGCAGCCAATGTTGGTATCATGAAAAGTTTGGTGTTAACGCACGAAAGTGTCGAGCTCCTTGTAGCTACACAAAAAACTAAAACCTTCTCTAGAACATCCGAGCGGTTCTAGTGATAAGCGTTTCCGAATCGCTCGCCTTATTATTTCTGATAAAAACTCAAGTATAAGATTTTTAATTGACACTGGCGCTGATGTGTTTGTTATACCGCCCAGCGCAGCTGACAGACATAAAAAACCTTCGACAACAATTTTTTACGCTGCTAATGGTTCACCTATAAAAACGTTTGGCCAACGTCGTCTTAATTTATCATTTACGCCGTAGTTTAAAATGGGATTTTATATTGCCGACGTTAATACTGCAATCATCGGCTCTGATTTTTTGAAAACATATGACTTGCTTGTTGATATAAAAAGAGGTAAGCTCGTAGACAGAAATACAATGTTAGAAACAAAGGCAAGTTTAGTACGAAATCAGCAAATTAAAATATCGACATTTAAAAAAGATTGCAAATTTTCATATATATTGAGTGAGTATAATGATTTGGCAATTCTCAATTCGAATAAAATGCCTATAACAACTAATACTACGCACCACATTGTAACAACAGGCCCACCAGTTTTTACACGTCCAAGACGACTTTCAGGCGACCGACTGGAGGCAGCAAAGCGTGAGTTCCAGTTTTTAATGGAAAAAGGAATCTGCCGCCCCTCGAAAAGTCAGTGGGCAAGTCCACTGCACTTGGTAAGAAAACAAAACAACGATTGGAGGCCATGTGGAGACTACCGGTCTCCCAACGCGATTACGGTACCAGACAGGTACCCAATCCCCTATCTCCACGACGTAGCAAATGTGTTGCATGGTAAAAAAATATTCTCGTCCATTGACCTGCAACGCGCTTACCACCAGATTCCGGTCGAACCCGCAGATATACCGAAGACGGCAATTGCAACACCGTTCGGTTTGTATGAATTTGTTTACATGACGTTTGGATTACGAAACGCTGCGCAAACTTTCCAGCGGTATTTGGATGATTTGTTGAGAGGACTAGATGGCACGTTTGCTTATATCGACGACATTCTAGTGGCTTCCACTGACGTGGTGCAGCACGAAAAAGATTTGAGGGCCGTATTTGATAGATTGCGTAAAGGAAATTTATCTATCAATGTTGATAAATGCAAACTAGGACAAACGGAGCTGGATTTTTTAGGCCACACAATTACGAGTGAAGGGATGCGACCACTTAAAAGCAAGGTCGTAGCCATACAAAATTTTAACAAGCCTAAAATAGCGAAGGATCTAAAAAAATTTTTGGGAATGTTGAATTTTTACCGTTCTTTTCTTAAAAATGCAACTAAACATCAGAGTGTACTGCAAAAATTTAATTAAAGGAAACAAAAAGAACGACAAAACAACAATTGAGTGGTCAAGCGAATCTTCAAAGGCGTTTGAAACTTGCAAAGATGAGCTAGCTAATGCTACTCTCTTGTGCTATATGTCTCCACATAGCGAATTAACGTTAACAGTAGACGCCTCGGATTCGGCAGTTGGTGCCGTGTTGCACCAGATTGCCGACGGTGTTTCCCAACCACTCGGTTTTTATTCAAAGCAACTCACGAATGCTCAACGTATGTATAGTGCTTACGACCGAGAATTAGCGGCTGTTTATCAAGGTGTGCAACATTTCAAATACGCGTTGGAGGGGCGTAAATTCCCAATTTATACCGACCACAAACCTTTAATATTCGCGTTTCAACAAAAAAGTGAGAAAGCCCCACCGAGAAGGGTAAGACAATTGGATTTTATAAGCCAATTCTCCACCGACATTCGGCATATTAAAGGCGAAGAAAACACAACAGCTGACTGGCTTTCGCGCATTAGCAGCATTACAAACTATGCTCTTGATTTCAACTCAATGGCGACTGAGCAAGAAAGGGACGAGGAGCTGAAGTCTTTGATAAATTCGGGTATGGACTCATCCCTTAAACTCACAGCTATGCCCGTTCCAGATTCCTCCAAAGTTTTGTACTGTAACATACATGAGTCATATATAAGACCTTATGTACCCGTTAAATATCGGCAACTTATTATGCAAAAACTGCATAATTTAAGTCATCCCGGCATAAGAGCTACGAAAAAGCTCGTAATGTCGAGGTACGTATGGCCCTATGCCAGGAAAGATATTGGAAATTTTGTACGAGGATGTTTACGGTGCCAAAAAGTTAAAATTGGCAAACATACATCCGCATCATTAAGCACATATGCAAAAATAGATCGCCGTTTTCAACATGTGAACATTGACCTTATTGGGCCACTTCCAACATCAGCCGGCAATCGTTATTGCCTCACCTGTATAGATCGTTTTTCTAGATGGCCAACAGCAATTCCAATACCAGATATTTCGGCTCATACGGTCGCAACAGCGTTTATATCTGGGTGGATAGCAGCTTATGGTGTCCCAGAAAAAATAACTACGGACTTAGGAAGACAATTTGAGTCGAATTTGTTCAAGGAGCTAACAAAAACTCTTGGTATACACCATTTGCGAACCACGTCATACCATCCCCAAGCGAATGGTATGATTGAAAGATGGCACCGTACGCTCAAAAATGCAATTAAATGTCATGCCACAAATGACTGGTGTTCAGTACTTCCATTTGTTCTTTTAGGACTCCGCACCACGATTAAGTTAGATATCGGTGCTAGCCCGGCTGAAATGTTATACGGAACACACTTACGTGTACCAGGAGAGTTCTGGGTCAAAAGTAATAGCAATGATAGTCAGGTCGATTTCGTGCAAAAACTACGTAGAGTAATGAGCGAGCTGAGACCACCGGAACCGTCAAGACATACGAGCAAAAAGGACTACGTTGATCCTAATTTGAATACAAGCAGTTTTGTTTTTGTTAGAGTAGACCGAGTACGAAAGCCGCTAGAACCAGCATATGAAGGACCTTTTAAAATTTTAAAACGATATAAAAAGTATTTCGTAATAAAAAGAGGTCAACAAAAGGACAAAGTTTCTGTCGACAGAATCAAACCCGCTAGAGCGTATGCCAACGAATCCAACGAGCCACCGGTGAATCAACCAGCGCAGGCATCACCTAACAACTCTCCAGAAGGCGAAAAAGTAAGTCGATATGGAAGACGAGTAAAGTTTCCAAACTTTTTGGGGCAGCCAAAACACTAGCCGAGGGGTATTATGGCAGATCTTTAATAGAATATTAATTATATTTTTCAATTTAACTTTTTCAATTTAATTACAAATATTAACCTGAAGATTTATTAGCGAAATATTCAAAAATATTGTCTTGTAAGTACCTTATACGATACGATATGGTACAACTATGTGTACCTATCGGTCTGATTTATAAACGATAACTAACGATAAATTTAATATGTAGTAGTGCTATAATAGTACATGAATTTAATTAGTTTCTGATATAGAGATTTTATAAAATAAAATGGTGGCAGAAGTTACTGGATTTTGTAAGGACAAACACGTCTTTCATTTTTCTCTACACTGGATACATACTGAATATCATTCGATTTGTGATCTTGATTGTGAAAAGATCCGATATTGCATCTGTGTAACATATTTATCAATTTGAAATGAATAAACTTTAAACTGAATTAATGAATAAAATAAAATCGTTATAGTTAAAAAAAAGTTAGCAACGCTTTTTAAAATTTACTAATTGTTTCTAAAAAGAACCGACTTTAGCGTTTGACTATATTCAAGGCCCATTATAATTTTTTTATCTAATAAATAAATTTATAATTTTCGAATTTTGCTAATGCTGGGTCAAAATTAATTATTTTAATATACATAAATAAGTGCCCATTTTTAAATAAACTTAGGGATATCAAAGTTCATATACGACCTGATATTACACATTTAGATAGAAAAGCTTCTAATTACACTTTGGCAAAGGGTATATAAGATTCGGCACAGTCGAATATAGCACTTCTACTTGTTAATTTTCTTTTCTGTCGTAATATACAACATAGTATATTCGTTCAAGCAAAAATAAATATAGCGTAGATGTTCCCACAAAGTTATTTTATAATTACGACATAATAAACGTACTTTTTTCCACAAAAAACGGAGAAAAATCGAGTTTTTTAGGAATTTGAATTTAAACTGCGCATAACTTTTGACCTGATAAGCTTTTTAGGCTAATTCTTCTTTTGCAAGATTGCAAATTGTGTTTTAAATCCAGAAAAGAAAAAATTTTGTGAATCCAACTAGTTTTGTCTTTGCTATTAGCGAAACAGTGAGCCAGAACAGGCAAAAAAAAACTAAAAATTTTAATAGTATTCGTCGTATATACCTGCAAATGAAAATCAATTAATGTTGCACATTTTTTTAAAGCTCTTTAGTACGAAACTTTACCTACAAAATTTCGTTTTTTTTATTTTCCACATACCCACTTCAGGGGCATATAACACCGCTCCTCTGGGGGTATAAAGTTTAAACTCCAAACTAAAGCTCACTAATACTTTCTCAAGTTATGTGTGAATTATAATCGGTTTACCTATTTAGAAATTGCAGAATTATTTCCATTTTTTTATACCCCACTGTGCGCTGGGAAGCTACATTATCAGAAATAAAGAAAAATTTAAATCAAAAGTCCATTGATTAATTAAGCCAGGATTCACACTTTTATGGTAATATACTCCTTTTTAGTAACCCCCTGCATGATTTTGAGTGAGAGAGCTAATTCTTATAATTTTTCGTAAACATCTGCACGAAGTTGGGACGGGCCGCTGTAGATTATAAAGATGGAAACATGGTAGCAAGCCGTTTTAGTATAAAAATCGTCTAAGGCTATCTATATATTATATACTATCTACATATTGTTACAAATTTGGTCGTGAACGGACCGATTGTGATTGTTCTAGAACGTACTAAATCATCGTTATTTTATATGTGCGTATATTGTCTTGTTATTATTTGTAAATGAACACAGGAGGTATATACACACATGCTTACATAGAAACTTGTTGATAACCAAAACGGCAGCACAGCGAGTGTGCACATACTGACACACATGTGTAGATAAATAGGCACAACAGCGAAATAAAATAAACCACCACCGCACGATACAATATTCGTGTGTGTATGTATGTGCGCGGCTCAGATGTTTGAGTTTCACTGCCGCGTGTATGTATGTCGGTGTGTGTGTATATCTTTTGTTCATGATGAGTCATCGCACATCGCACTATAGATGTGGCGTGATTAGCTTCTGTAAACGTCTAGAATGTTCGAGTAATGATCATTGGAGGTATAAAAGCAGCGAAACTTAACGCTGAAAAGTCAGTCGATTTTTAGCTGCGCTAACGTGTAAAGTGTCTTAAGTAATAAAAGTGAAAGTGTTGTTCCTTTAGTAAAGTGTTTACAAGTATAGTGTGTTAAAATAAATAAAGTGTTGAACTGTTGATTATTGTAAAATGAAGACGTGCGTGTTTTAACTTCATTACAATTAAAGAATCTACGGAAAACGTTTTGAAAAGGTTAAAACGTAACAATATGTATAAATTGTAAGTGAAAATATAAATTAAGGCTCAAAGATCTATGTACTTATTCCACAAAGGAAAAATCTAACAAAAGTTACAGATTTGGGATAAAAAAATTGCAAAAAAAAAAAAAATATATATATATATATACATATATATATGTATATATATATATATATATATATATATATATATATATATATATATATATATATATATATATATATATATATATATATATATATATATATATATATATATATATATATATATACATATATATATATATATATATATATATATATATATATATATATATATATATATATATATATATATATATATACACATATATATTATCAAACATTCCCAGAAAACTACTTTTGATATACATATATACTCGTTCATACTTACACATTATTGGCATTTTAATTGTGGCCATTTCAGGTGGCATAGGACCACCAATTGGTATCTGCAGTGGTGTTATATCGAAAGCAGTCATGTCATCTTCACCGCCACCTTCATCGTCGTAGTTAATTATGTTTTCGCGTACATCGTCATCTGGTCCAGGATATTTAATATGCGCCTCACGACGACGATTATACACAACAAACACCAACACCAAAACTGTTTTAGCGGTGGTTGTGTTCGAGAATAAGCACAAAATTATTAGAAAAAGAAAAAACATGAATTAGTATTATTTTATAAAAAATATTAAAAAGAAAAATGTGTCTACTTTGCAAAACTGTTATACAAATCAAATTTGTATTAAAAAATAGTAAACCCTGAGCAGGAAAATGAAAACAACTACTTGCGCTTTATTGTCTGCATGTAAAATGTTTTTAATTACAATTCATGCTCTTTTGCAAAAAAAAAATTACTTAAATTGCCTGTTAAAACCAGGTTTCATACAAAATCATTTTTAACTCACACTTAAAACAGACTTATTTTTTGTTTTTGCATAAGACCATGAGAGTTTAATTTCACACAGTTTATATAAAAGTTACGAATATTTTTGAATTCATTTAACTATGCAAAACCAAGTTTAACGTTTGAAGTAATAAATTAAGCTGGGATGTTTATATATCTACTTTAACAATTTATATGTGCTACTTCAATACAAAGTGATGCATTAGTAGCTTAGTGATGGGATATTACCAATTTCCTTCTATAGATGAATATAGTCTACTAAAAATAAGTTGTTGTAATGAAGATACATGCAAGTTTATTCTATTCGCACGTTACTTTATTTATGTGAATTCTGTATAATACGTTCTCAAACTAACAACGGATTCTGCAGTAGATTCCTCACGATATTGAAACTTAAGGTTGGCAACGGAAACGAACAACGGTATCAGTATTGATATCAGTAAATTTGTTTATTATATTTCGGTAAAGCTAAATGTACATATACACTCAAGATGCTAACGAAAAAACGATTTTTATAAAATTTGGTTTGCAGAAAATTTAATAATTATTGATAAAGTTTAACCACCTAATTCATAAAAATTTCTTGTTTCAGCTTATAAGCTGGTAATAGTTATCATACACTAACAGTGTTATAAGCTGCTCATAAAAAATTCAATTCGTAAACACATTATACGAGTGAAATAGCTATTAAACTCTTTTGTTACTTTTGTACTTCATTGTTGGCAATACCATGCAATGTTCACTCTCATTTTGTGCATAGTGCTGCATATATGAGATGTGTGTAAGAAACTCATCGTCTGAGTTGCTTCGAAAAATGCAAAATATTATTTACTTATACAGTCAAAGCCCGGTTTAACGAATGATATAATGTTCAGACCTTTCGTTATACCGAGATATTCGTTATATCGCACAGTAATTTTTTAAAAAACGGTGGTCCGCAGTTTCAAAAACATCAAAATTTAATTGTATTGATAACTTTGTGGAGAAATAAAACTTTAATTGATATTTTAACGTTTATTTGAGAATTGTTTTTATTTCTAATAAGTAAATTCATTAAAAATCATAATGTACAAAGGTGCATATACATATTTACTTATATTTGGATGGTATTAACATATGTAGGTTTATTGTAACATTTCATTCATATTATTAATTTCTTAAGAATTCGACATCACGTTTTCACAATGAACCAAACAACACTACTGAAATTTTCAGGAAAAAAGCAACGCATCACACACATCACCACAGCATTGGGCGGTAAACTGGATGAGGTACTATAGGATATACGGTGAGCATATTGTTATCTGTACCGACAGTAAGGCCGCCATTAAAACGCTTGCGGGTGTTTATTCAACATCTCGGTTGGTTCAGGAATGCCGGGTATCTCTAAACGAGATAGCGAGACATTCTGATCTGGAGCTTCGCTGGGTACCTGGACACAGTGGTGTGTCCGGAAATGAGATAGCGGATGAACTGGCAAGATCCGGTTCCCGCCTTCATCAGGAGGATATTGACGAATTCGTAGGTATTCCTCTCAATAGCTGTAAGCAGCAAGTTCAGCGACAGCTGCTAAGAATCGCGCAGGATAGGTGGTCGAGCGAGATTACCTGTCGAATATCGGGCCTTACATGGCCCAGGTACGAGCATAGGAAGACTATGGCCTTGCTGGACTTTCCGAGGCATAGGCTCCATACCCTTGTGGCTGTTCTAACTGGACACTGCCACATGGGAGCACATGCGAGAAGACTGAATCTTCCATACAATGATTTCTGCAGAAGTTGCAGAGATGAGGAAGAGGAGGAGAGTGTTGAACACTTTCTCTGCAGATGTCCTGCCCTCTCTAACAAGAGAGTGAATTGCTTGGGAAAACTGACACTTGAGGGATTACCGGAAGTGTCGGAATGCGGTTTGGACAGGGTGGAATCCTTCATCCGTTTATGGGGCTGGTTCAGGGTGGAACCGGAGGAGCTTGTGTAGGGAGATCTCCCTACAGCCTTTTCTCGGGTAACACAACGGGACCTTTTCTAGGACCCAAGTGAGTCGGTCTCAGGACCGGCGGCCCTCGAAACATAACATAACATAACATCACACGAGTGCTTTCAATACAAAGCAAAGAAGCCAAAAACACCCACAATCATACGATTCTATAAAGATTTTTTGATGTATTTTGCTTTGTCATTCGTTAAATCGAGACTCTTTTTTTTGCCATTCGCTATATAAGGCAGTTAATGTAAAAGTTTCGCCATTCGTTATATCGGATATTCGTTAAACTGAGTATTCGTTATACCGGGCTTTGACTGTATAACATAATTTTGTTCGAATATGCAATAATTTATTGGTTTACCTATTTTTATTGCGAAAAATATGTATACAAGGTGATGAAAACTTTACCCTTGTGAAAGCTTCACTTCTTGGACCGATGTGTCCAAGATCTAATTATATGGTTGGAATAGAAAAGAAAACACTTGACCACTTTGACTTTAGTTTACAGAGTTCATTTATTTGTTGGAATTTGCTTGTTAGAATTTTACATTTGCTTTTGTGTTTTTTGTTAAACTGTTCTGCTTGTGATGTGTGAATGGACTGTAACTTCAATTGTGACTGATCTGAGTTAACAAGTGTGAAAAGAAAAAGAGTGTGTGTTAAATGTATTAGTGTGAAATGAGTGATTGTATGATTGTGTTGGTTTGTGTGTAAATAAGTAAATAAGTGTAGAAATTCTTCTGTGGGATGGTTCCCCAACACAAGGCTTTGAATTGTAAAAAAAATTATTTCTAAACACATTTGTTTAACGTCTGGTACCAAAAGTAGTCGACTACTTACTCTCTAGCATTTGTTTGTGCAGCACTATAATTATTTGCAAATATTTTTCATGAAAACATAATGAAAAGTGGTAAATATTATTTAATTCGCAAATATCTTTTATTAAAATTATTTTACTGATGAATTCTTTCTTCCCAACTCTTCATCAACTCAACGAATGTCTCTTTATCAAACGCTTATAGTTAAGTAAAGGCCAATGCGTGTATACATTGTAAATACAGGCAGGATCGCTACTGTTGTTTGTGTGTAGATATATATGTACATATGTACATGTCAATTCAAATTTGCAAAAGAGATAGTACCAAGGTACCTCAATATCAGGTAATCGCATAACTACAACAAATACAACACCAACAAACAACAATGTATTTTGTTGGTAGAAAAGCCCTATTAACTGTCAAAGTCAGCTGTTCTAGTTTTGCAAAGGTGTGTATACATTTTCAGAAATTTATAAAGTTGATCATCGGCAGCCGCGCACAAATTAAAATTTATGGTGTAAAATTATTAGAAAAAATAAAAATTTAATTCTGTTTGTGTTGTGTTGTTCCTCAACAAAGAATTCAATGTATGTATGTTCAAAGTTGAGTAGTAGCTGCATAAAATCATCGGTGGAATCAACTTTAAATAATGTGGTACAGGCCGGAAACATTTGTGGCAATTAGTGTCTGGGAAACACCATAAAACTCCAGAGTCTACCAATGAGGAAGAGGAAAATGGTATGTATAACAGTATGTTAACATTGTGTGTGGTTTAATGAACTATTTTGATATTTTTCAACCCACAGGCTTCTGAGTCGCCTCTGATGTACAAAATTAGATACATGTGAAGAAATATACATAACTTGATATTGAGGTGGTGTTACGTTCACAACGCTGAATATGAATAATTCTTGGAACACATTAAAAATATATGAGCCCAATGACTCTCGGTTAGAACCTAAAAACTTTTTGTGTTGTAAATAATTAAAAATTTTTTCTATACTCTGTAAAATATTAAGTGAACAAGATGTTTGTATTTGGAAGCTTCTTTCTGCTTGATTTCAGCTTTGTATAAATAATAAAAGTACGAAACTATTTTTGGACATATAATAGGTGTACTAAATTATGCCTGCCGTAGTAGTTTTTATGTATTTTTAAGTGGATGAAATGGATGGACGGCGTTGTAGAAATATGACAACATGAAGTCAATGTTCTCAAGATGGAAGACTTATCAATTTTGGGTGAGGATCGTGATTGCAATGTCTTTTTAACTTTGCTACATAATTCACAATGAATTGCTATAGTTCCTTTTAGATTTCCGTAATAATAGAACGAAAACGGAACACTGTTAAAAATGAACTGCAATTTTTGAAATGTAAGAGATACAGATTCTAAATCTTCATATACATATGTAGTGGGCGGTCCTCTGCAGCAACAAATGCTAAAAACAATAAAAATTTAGTAACTAGAGGGTACCCCATACGAGGAGTACCTTCTGTTCACCATGCGCTAGATATTTTTACATTCATCTTTATCATAGACAATAGTCTTCGTAAATCTGAGAAAATTATAAAATATAAGTTAAATTACTGTAAATTTATAATTTTATCGAACTTCTGTAATACATTTATATTAAATTACTTTTTCAGGCTTAAGTTCAACCCTTGGGTTTTCACTACTTTTTAATCAATATCAATTAAGTAAAGAAAAGTAAAATTTATTTGCTAGGTGGACAACCGGCTGTTTCTGGGTAGCAAACACCCTTCATCAGCACCCTATGAACTTTGGACGTGTCAAATTTCACAATTTTGGCACAGCCGCTTTAACCACTCGGCAACCAAAAAAAAGTAATTTAATATAAATGTATTACAGAAGTTCGATAAAATTATAAATTTACAGTAAAATGTTAATAACACATGGCACGGCGTAAATGTTCAAATTGTATCAATAAAAGAGCATCTAGATCTCAATGATGCAAATAATAGAACATGTGAAAAAAGCTTTCATATAAACAGAAAGCACAAATAACAGTCTTCTGAGATGATAAAATATCGTCCAGGACTGCAAAACTATCATTGCTTTGATTAATGTTAATTAAGTATACAAACAGAAAGTAAAATTGCGTGAGCTTTGGTTGCCGAGTGGTTAAAGCGGCTGTGAGAAGATTGTGAAATTTGACACGTTCAAAGTTCATAGGGTGCTAAAGAAGTGTGTTTGCTGCCTAGAAACAGCCGGTTGTCCACCTAGCAAATAAATTTTACTTTTCTTTACTTAATTGATATTGATTAAAAAGTAGTGAAAACCCAAGGGTTGAACTTAAGCCTGAAAAAGTAATTTAATATAAGTTAAATTATCACATTAAAAGTACGTTGCATATATATTAAGTTTTTCTTAAATTTGTTTTTTTTTGTATTATATGGTTTTTGACTCAAATTTTATAAATGTTGGCACAATTTTCACTTCACTACCGTTTTTTAATTTTCAAAAAGAAACGGGTTTTTAACGTTCATAAATAAACCTTGGACATTTATACAGGCCTGTAAACAATAGTCAGCTGTGCTTGTGCGATTACCTGGTATTGAGGTACCTTCGATAGTACTATACATATATATGTATGTACGTCTGTATTTCTTTGTGTATTGTATCGATATAATTCGTCAAAATATTTGTAGTTTATATGAAAACTAAAGAAAATTTTTTTTTATAAAAAAATGAGATGATTTTTGCAGGGTTAAAGTGTCTTTATGACGGGTGCTGACGAGAAAGTGTGGCGGCTTCGAAACAACTAGTTGTCCACCCTGCTAAATGTCTTTGATGTTTTCTTTGTCTAATTTAATTAATATCAATCACAAAGATAATATAGAAAGAACTTGAGCCTAATAAACTTAATACACAAAGTGTCTTTATGACTGTATATTACTGATTCTTACACCATATCATCAGTAAAATATAAAGTATGTACATATTTTCGAATTTCATAGTTTAATGTGTAATGATAATTTGGTGTAAGAAACAATGAAATGCAATCATATACACATTTAAGAAGCAAAAAATTGGTAGTGTTAAAATAAAAAAATCATCAATTCAACAATTTTCACTATTAAACGCTTATAGTTGGGTAGAGGCCACAATAAAAATATCCAATTAATAAGATGGTTATAAGCAGCATAATAAGCTATAAGTCGTTTATGAATACACTTTTCTGGATTTTTGCTTATAAGTTGGTTATAACACTCTTATAATGTGTTTATACCGTAAGAAGCGCACATATCAGTATGTTTTGTGTGCTTTTCAAATTAGAGACTTCGTAAAAAAGCTTTTTTTTATTCAGCAATGTTTTAGAGCTACAACAACAACTAGTAACTAATAATATTGTATATTTTCTTCCACTGGACCCTGACTCGATACTATAGGACAACGCGGGTCTTTGTCTAAAAAAGCTTCGTCATTTATGCTATTGACATGTCGGGTTTTATTTTGTGGTTAGTAGCTTACTTGTGCATTTGAATGCTTTCGCTTTATCCCCAACTGTAAATTATATATTTATCTTGGAAAGTAGCGTTGGAAACCCTTGTTTTTATTAAGATAGTCCAATATAGTCAAAATTCCCTACCTGATTATACTAAGCTGTCTTTCTATTATAAGCCTCTTGTTAGCATACACCAAGTCCAATCTACCTGTTATTGCATCAAAATTTAAGACTGTTTCGTGATTAGTGAGAATGTCATTATATTCTTCCGTAGTTTTATTTCTAGATTGCAAGTGCCGTGTAAAATCTACGACTTCCCTTGATATATAGCTTCATAGAACTATTGGCAACTTCGCGTCAGATGACCCAAGAATTTTTACCATTAAACAAAAGTAAAGCTTCTATAAAATCAAGTGAGTATTATTCACTGTCAATCACGCGAAATTCCTACTCAATTCTTTAATTTGACTAACTAATGGTCCTGTCGCCATCTCTGTCAATGATTATACTGTGTCTTAAATTACTATTTTTTATTCTATATTTAGTGTATTGAAAAGGAACTCAATTTCTCACCGAGGAATCCATAAAATTAAAAATGTTTTTATAAAAGTCATGCATATTTTTCTAGTATAATACACTCAAGTCTTAATACTTAAAATTGAGCAGAGTTGTACCACTGTGTAATCGATTGTTAAAAAAGAAATTACAAATATAGATTATGCTTCACAATATGCAATGGCAGGTTATGAACTCAGACAGACAAATTATTAGACTTAAGTTTGAAAATTGTATTCCGTTACTTTTAGCAAGCAAAAACATGATTACATTATTATTATGTATCCAAATGCATATAATATAATCTATCGGAAACTTACTTATCTCGATTCAATTCTAATAGCAAATCAAAGTTATAGATCTGATAAATAAGTGTCACCCTGGAACCGACTTCCGGTAATATTACAAGCATCTTCTAATGATGAAGTAACAGAGTGTTACGAGTTGAATACAGCAAAAACAAAATTAGCAGATTTTGGTTGTTTTGTTTTTTCGTTCGCCAAATAGTGGCATCATTGAGGACCTTATGAAATGTATAAAATAATGATTCTTGTACAGAAGCAGAATAGTTGTAATCGGCAGTGGTGATCAATAGTTATCAAAATAAAAATATATTAAAAAAAATATTAACCAAATAAATTAACTTGCATGCATGTGTGCACATAAATATTGATGTATTGCTCCATTGTCGAACGTATTCATAACACAAAACTTTCAAAACCACATGAAGGAAGAAAACCATTTTTTTGCAACTTTGGTTTTACTTGATAATGGAAAAGAAGTATTAGTGAATAATTTGTATTCAAACTGCTTTAAAAAGTTATTTCGCAAAATGCATCTAATGCTTTCCATCTGTTAGCTTCGTAATGGCAAGAAGACCGTTGCTATAATTTCGGCTCAATTGAAGATATAAAGCTGAACTTTTTTTACAGAGCTAAATAAAGCTTAAAGAAAAAAATTTTCTTGGCAAACTTAAACACTTTGATTTCTTAAGATATGACTTCATTGCAGTAAAGGAGTGATGTGATCTCATAAAAATTATGTAACTTTGCTTTTTAATTCATTTTTGACTCAAGTCCAGTCTTCTTGGTGCTTTTGATATAAGTTAAAATATTGAAAAATATCGATAAAATTATAAAAGTAAAAATGTAGATAAATTGAGTTTATTCAACAAGTTTTCAAATGTAGATAACTTTGAATATATTTAACTAGCATCTAATTTAAACGAAGTTATATCGTCGTCATGAAGTCATTTTTGCTAATTCCTTTTGGGGCACACAATACTTTTTAAGACAAAAAAGAACACATATTTTATGTGTAACTACTAACATAAACAAAAATTAATTAATTTTGAGATTAACTTGAAGTTGTGATTGTATTTTTATGGCAGATTTTAATAACAAATAACATAATATGGTATTGCCAACTGCATCCAAAATGTTAGCAAAACTTAGTAGTTGCAAACGCATTTCTACATCCACCAAAACGCTTCTAAACTTTCAAGATCGGAATAAAGAAGTTTTAAATCTCATTTCAAGCAAATTTATTACACCTTAAATGGGTATTTTGATACACATATGTATGTTCTGTAATTTATCAATATTAAGGTTGAAGTGGAAAAGATAATTATGAACGAACATTCATTTATGTAGCTTACTCTAAATATCGGGAAAACTTATCTACAATTTACATAATTTTTTTTTTGTTTCTGATAAATTTACCTATTACTTACCTTTTACGATATTTTCCTATACAAATCTACCGTAAATTCTGTCCAATTATTATTTTAAAGCAATTTTACTTACGTATCAATGTTGTTGAGCATAACAACAATGCAATTATAAAATCACGTGATGGCGTCAATACACCGGATGCCAATAACTCCAATTCACAATGCATGCCCGTAAATCCCATTAGACATTGGCACTCATATTTTTTTGGGGGATTGTCGTCACGACAATGACCGCCATTGCGACAGGGGAACAGTAAACATTCGTTGTCGTTGACACATGTACTGCCAGAAATTTTGAAACCAGCAGGACATCTGTATGTGTAATGAATGCAACCACACAAAAATTGCAATAATGCCACATTTATGGTAAATGTTACATTTCGAGCCGACATACATATATGAGTAAAAATAAAAATGTAGGGAAAGTTTGGTTATAATTTTGAAATATAACAGTGCTTGCATTCTTTAACGGCTTATGGCATTCTGTTTATATACATATGTATGTATGTGGATAGATGAATCTTTCGAAATTACTTACAAATATTTACTAAGATTTTATAAATTTGCAAAGTGTAAGAGTTTTTACCTTAAAATTGAGAATGTTGATGACCAAATTATTAGGGTAAGCCATATTGTTCTGGCATATGAACAAATTATGTTATTAGGGGTCGCAAAGCATTAATTAATTGCGTAATATTTTCTCTCATATCGTAGTTATTGATCGAAAAGTGCCGTGGTAGCATATGTGTTTTTTACGCTTGTGTCTTTTATGAAGGAATTATTTCAACTGAATGATTCTTCAACTGGATGAATGAAATATTTCGATAGTTATGTATTTTCTGTATACATACCGTTATTTAAAGATATTTAATTGATTATCAAATGTTTAGTTGAACAACGTTGGAAGCTTAATAATGGTATATTAAAATGTTTTATTCATAAACAATTAATAGCAACGGCCACACATTTTGAAGTTGGTTACGTAAAATTAGCGAATATAAAACAAAAGCTTTTTAATAAATAGCTATCATTTTCATAAAAACTTATTATTGTGGTCAATAAAAAAATTATTAATTTAAAAATTTTGGTCCTGATTAGTGTGATGATAGAAAAGGTAAAGTTGAATAATTACTAAAAATAAAATTTGTTATGAAATGTGTGTCCTACAATGAATCGTTTCATCAGCAGGGACAGAGAAATGTTATTTTGGTAATACATCACTGTTTTCCCAACTTTATTTTCAATGTGTCACGTGTTAACATTGTCGGATTATCAATTTTCTGATTTACTGGAACATATTACAGGGGTACCCCGATTTTGTTTCATATATGTATGTACCATGTAAATTATGTACATAACTTGCAAAAAATTTTAATGCTGTGCTGGGAACTAAATTATTTTGTTCAGACATTTTCTTAATATACGTATATGTATAGAAATATATATGTACACGGAAAAAAATACTATCATAAATATGTGGTTGAGGTAACCGTACTATTTGTTAACGGATATGTTTACAGGCCAACAATAATAATTTTTAAATAAAGAATTCAAATTGTTACTTGTTCAAAATACAAAATATTTTTAACAAACATTCTGATATCCATGAATTGCATTTATAACCTTTAACCTTAAGTACTTTTCTTCATATTATACATCTTGAAGATACACTCTACCACCGGTATTAATAAAAACTAAAACGTTGCTCAAATACATTTTAGAATAAATTTTATATAAAAAATTTCTTGTTATTGTTCAATGTTATTGAAATTTCAGTAAAATGTTAACACGAAGTTTTATTAAGAGCATCTTAAATAATAGTAATGGACCGAAAATGGCAAAAGCTGCTAAAAAAGAGAGATAAATAGATCAATATTAACAAGCGATGGTTAATATTTTATTTTGTACTTATTTTGTACAAAAACTAAAAATTTAAATAAACAAAACCACATGAGAAAAGAAACCAAGAAATGCCTGTTGAGTGCAGATCACCAAGCAAAAAAAGCATTGCTTCAATTGTATCAACTAAAAGAAGTGTAAACAATCAAGCAACAGCAACAAATTTAAACACCCTTCCGGCGCAAAGTACTTCATCAATTGCATAAGATTATCTATTAAATCATCATTGCAATCCTGTCACTGCACAAGCGCAGTTAACATCTCTCCCTTGGCGATCAAAAGTTTAATTCTAATAAGTAAAACTCCCTCCAACCATTACAACAACAAAATCTTACTGATCAGGCCAATATTTTTCATGATATACCTTCCAAATATTATCTGTCGATTTCCAATATGTGTCCAAAATGTTCAATGGACAATGAAGTAAAAATTCAACCTTTGGAATCTGCTCACTACACCTAAATAATACAACAACTAAGAGAAAAAAGTACCCAATATTTCACTTACAAACCTAAACGAAAAGATTTTAAGTAGTTTTTGAGCAATATGTACTATTTAACTGATAAATACCGGTATCGATATTGATACCGTTAAAAATTCTATTACATTCTATTTCGATTTCGTTATAGATAACGGTATTTTCATTATTTCGGTAACGGTATTACCAGCACATACCGTTATTGCGTTTCGGTATTACTGTGCAACTGTTAATTCAAATACAAAGTATGCATTTTAAAATGCTATATGTGCCGAATATGCGCATACATATGTATGTCCTATATGCCAGCAATATGTATTTCAAACACGTAGACACGTAAACTGTAGAAACTCGCATTCACTCTATACTCTTAAAACTATTTACTTATAACAGTAACGTTTGCTTTTACACATATGTGTAGAAATTTTCGAATATATTAACAAACAAATTATTGTTGATTAAAACGTAATTTAAAGAAACTGTAGCTCAGAGGAACAGAACGTGCCAATTCATATTTATCTACTTACGTAATATGCTTGTATATTATGTACATTCAAATTTATATAAAGGGTGCTTTTTTCGATGTATAGAACTTCAAGTTAGCTAATTTTGTTTAGCGATGAAGCGCACTTCTGGTTCAATGGCTACGTCAACAAACAAATCTGCCACAAGCCTTTGAAGTAAAGCTAATCCTCCAGTGTACGTTGAAACACCGTTACATCCAGAAAAACTGACTGTTTGGTGTGCTTTATATGCTGGTTGAATCATTGGTCCGTACTTCTTCAAAAACGATGATGGCCAGAGCGTTACAGTTAATGGTGAACGGTATAGAGCCATTATTACTAACTTTTTCATTCCTGAATTGAATAACCATGATGTCCAGAAGATGTGGTTTCAACAAGACGGCGCAACATGTCACACAGATCGTGCCACAATCGATTTATTGAAAGACACGTTTGGTAACCGCCTAATTTCACGTTTTGGACCTGTGAATTGGCCTTCAAGATCTTGTGATTTAACACCGCTACACTACTTTCTGTGGGGCTATGTAAAGTCATTGGTCTATGCGGATAAGCCACAAACGCTTGAACATTTGGAAGACAACATTCGCCGTGTTATTGCCGATATACGGCCACAAATGTTGGAAAGTCATCGAAAATTGGACTTCCAGATTGGACTACATCCGCACCAGCCGTGGCGGTCATATGCCAGAAATCATATTTAAAATGCAATGCCACAAGATTATCTTTCGGATAAATAAAATTCATGTCAATCGAATAATCCATAGTTGTTTTGTTGCAACTTAAAATTATATAGATTAAAAAAACACCCTTTATTTGACAGAGCTATGTGGTTATCTATTTTACGCCATTACTGCCAGCTTACTGCATCTTCCATTTTGGCCAAGTATGAGAGTGGAACAAGTTGATCTTTTAAATCAGGCACTTGTCATGCAATATTCATTCTGAATATCGTAGCAAACTTCTTTAAGAAATGTGTAAAAATCTCGAGGAATAGATGGAATTTTGCATTGCTTTCGTGCAACTTTCCAAAATAAAGCCGAAACTTGCATGGTTCATACAAACACATATATTGTTGTGCGTTTTAGTTACTAACTGCATATCGCCTTTTAAAATCGTCGATTTGCCAACCTCTTCGTTTGAAAAATATTTTTTAAACAGCTCATATGATTCTGACAATGTCATTAACATAAAGCGCTTAGCTACTAATTTGTCTTCAATTATAATGGTGTCCTTCTTTCCCGTAGTTTGCACACTAACATTATCATTCTGATAAAAATTATTGATAATTACGGTATTCAAAGGGTCGTCCTAAAGTCAGAAGTCTTAAAATAATAGCACGAAAATATATGACTGCTGTGAGCAACCTGTCATAAAGTAGTGTGCTATATCATATATGAATCAGCTGTTAAAGAAAAGGAAAACAATTTAAATATTTTTGTCAAAATGCCAAAAATAAGTGAAAAAACTAAAATAATAGCCAGTTTTTGCGAAAATTATCTTTTAGGTGTTTTGATAGCTGATTCAAGTAAATTTGATGGTTTCGTAAATGTGATTTAGTTCGCCTCAGATGTATGCTGTTAACTTATGACGAATCACTAAACAGTCGATGAAGTCCTATTAATGTATGACTATTTTTGTTTGCAGCATAACAACAATTTTTTTAAACTATCATAAAATGTTAGTACTTTCTAACATTATGACACAATATGAGACCGTTTGAATACCGTAAATATTAACTAAACTTTGTGACAATCCTCTGCTGGATTGGTGCACGTTGCTCTTTTCTTCATTCCCTTTATATTTTGAGACCAGGACGTCAAAAACTTTTAGCTTTTTGTGCATTTCCTTTGGCATCGCTTTTCCACTTTCTTAACCGCTTTCGCCAAGTTTTGTCTACATGCGAAAGGTTTACTTTCGATTTGACGTGCTTGTAGTGTTTCATTTTCTAAGAGTTCTTCCCGTCTCTTCTGTTGTCGTATGCGTTTTCTCTACTTTCCTAACCGCTTTCGCCAAGGTGCACCTACATTTGTAAGGTTTATTTTGGATTTGACGTGCTTGTAATGATTCATTACCTTCAGCTAGTGCTGTTTACGTCTGCCTTACCTTACGCATTCTGTCCCTCTTTTTATTAAATTAGAGTTTTGCAATTTTTTCGCATCATTCTTTTGATTTTCTACACCGTTTGCAGTAGGCTTTGTTTTTCTCGCCGCTATTGCTACTCACCCACATTAAATAATTAATATTTTCTATACATACTTACAAATAAATACATTTTAGAGAAAAAAAAAACTATTATGAAATACGGCATTTTGTACGTACGCTGTCGAACGCTACAAACTTTGAAACGTTAAAAACAGCAAAGCGTTGATTATTTTGCAATAAAATTTGTCACAAAAGTCTCTGTTTGTAACTAATATTTGATGCACCTAGCACAAGCACCTTCTATTCACTGACCAAAAATGTGCTTTTTCAATGTCGAACGGTACATAAAAATATGCGGTAAGGCGAAGGAAAAATTTACCGTAATAGGAAATATAAACCGATGTTTAAAATAGAAAATATCAATGAGCAATGTCTCTCATGCAGAACATTAATCAGAACAAACATGCAATGGATATATTCGTTTTTAATAGCAATTATGTTTATAACAGAATTTTTCCACCGGTTGGACTTTGCATTCGAATATTTCGAAATGCGTGTTGAATAAATGTGAAATTCTTTTAAATTAATTAAACTTCATAGATTCGCTTTTATGAAAACGTTGAATACCTGCAAAAATGTAACAAAAAGCAGAAAACAGACTAAAACCCCATTATAAAAGTTTGAGCATATACTAGTACAAAGAACACAGTTGTGTGAAACCGTCAAAACTCACGATCAATTTGCAATTTTCACGATCACTATGAATTTTCGTGGTTCACAAAATTAACATATGTTTTTGTCTTTTGCATTTTTTTAAGGTTTTTACAAGTATTTGCCTTTTGCAAATTGGTGAGAAATTAATGGAATTGTAAGGTTTTGCTTCCGAATAATTTTTTCCAACTGCCTAACGTTTTTGTAAATAATTCTAATTGAGCGAGAGGATATCTTTTCGCTGCTAGTTACTATTTTGCAATTTTGTTATAACTGGAATTCGAAGCTATTTTGTGCTGATGATCATTGCAGTGAAATATCTCTGGGTTTTCCTCAGCTAGTAAGCCTGTCTTCAGAAATGTTAATCCTTACAATTTAACCACAAAAAATATTTACCAACTTTAAGGAGGTAGCACCCTTAACATTTAATGGGAAAAATTAAGAACACAGTTATATGTTTTATTTAAGAAGTAAATTATTTGATCCAGCTTGCTCTCACAATTTCTTGTAAAATAAAATTAATGTTTGCTCAGAGCCTAGTAAGCTTTGAAATTTCATGTTTACACTTTGTTTACAACAGTAAGATTTTTGGTTGCCTGCAAATAACTTTATTTTTATTCTCTGAAGGTTACTTTTTTTTTTTGATACTTTTTTTTACTTTTTGATACTCTCAAAAATACAAATCGTAGTAACCGATTGTAACTCGTTGTATATATATATATATATATATATATATATATATATATATATATATATACATATATATACTGGGAAAAGAAAAAGATTGAATAAAGTAATACCGTTTTAACTTTTTTTAAAGCCATAGTATTTTTATCTAATTTTTTCTTTTTTTCTTAAAATAGGCTCACAGTTCATTGCGGTATTTAATTTTTATGAGTTTTTAAAGTAGAAAAAGTTAAAACTTTTTTTAAATTAAAAATGTTTAACTAAAATTCTGCAATATCTCCGAATTCCTTGCCGAGCTTATAAGTATATACAAGGTTTTAATTTCATACATAGCAATATATCTTAAAATTAAGGGCCAACGGAAAAAGGTATACGTTTTTAAAATCCATGCAAAAGAAAAAAAACTAAATTTTTTTTGTCGTTGTTATTTGTTTTATAAAACAAATAACGCAGATTTTTAGATCACCACAAGAAATTTCAGCAAAAAATATTAAAGAAAATATTAATATGAAACGTACTTCAATTGAGGATAATTTGCTTTTTATATTTATAATTTAACGTCTACCAACCACACAAGGTTATAAACATAACAACATATAAACATAAAATAAATTTTATAACATTTATCTATTTTTTTAAGGAAAATTCAATACAAAAGAACATGAACATATGCAACATATAACAAAAGAATTATATTGGATCGTAGAATTAAGAACAACTGGAATGTTTTCATATCTAGTTCTAAATGTGTTAAAGATGATGCATTTTCTATATGAGTATGTAATTACCCTGTTACATGCAATGGAAAAATTACATGCAGCATGTAATGTTAATATATATTTAATATATTATTTTCGGGTCTGTTCTAGAATCCGATTCGGATTATAATTCATAAATTGGTGTTCTCAATTCAGCATGTTTTTAGATATTCGAAGTTTCTGCTCGAAAAAAATTCTAAATGTCAAACACATAAACAACAACAGCGAAGCCGATGATAAAAGATAGCTTAACATACAAATAGTAGCCGGCGGCAAAGCAAAAACCGACGGTTAACGATCGTCTAAGCCATGTTTTTACAATCACGCAAAAAAATTTAAAAATTAAGTTAAAATATGACAAAAACTAAAACATTAATAGATTATTCTGAAGGCCGTGTCAGATAAAACTTTGTTGCTTTGCGTGACGTTTATAACTTTGAAAGAAAAGCGTAAAACAAAAATTGTATGTCACAATAAAAACTTTGACAAGATCCGCGCATTGTTTGTTTATCAATAAAATATTGAATATATAAAATATTTTATATACATATGTATGTACTTATTTGTAGTTTTGTTTATTATATTTTTCAAATGAATTTATTCATTAAATTTATAAAATTTATTTATTAATTTGGAATTTTTTTTTTTTTTTTATTTCTGTTGACGCCAAGAAAATGAAAGCAGCTAATTGTCAAAGCGTGCAAAAAGATGAAAGATGCCCAACTTTTTGCTTTGCTTTGCGTCAAATAAAATTTATGTGACAAGTGCCATATAAACACGTACATTTATCTTAAATGTCAAAGCGTGTATGTAACGCAACGCGAAGCAAAAGTTTTATCTGACACGGCCTTGAGAAAGCAGCTCTACCGCAAGCAGCAATCAGTCGCTCTTGACCGCGACGGGTGTAAGGTTGTGAAATTACCGGCGCGGCAGTTTGACGGCTATAAGCACATGAACTACGATCTTTGACAACCATATATTGTAAAAAGAACGTATTGCCGGACTATTACAATGGAATTTGACCACTAAATACAATCATATTAATATAAATATTGCTTAAATTGAACTAAATATAGGAAATTTATTATAACTTCCTTTAAAATGTCAATTTTTCTTTTTCAATAAATTCTGATTGCATTAAGCATTAGCCCAAAAAACATTGACATATCACACTTTAATATGTAGGGCAACTACGTGTTTTCGAACATAAGCAAAATTTTTGTATTTTGGTTTTGCGCAAGTGCCATTTGACAAAACATAAAAAATTTTTGGAAGAAATTAAAGAAAAGGTTTTTTTTCCTAATAATTGTGTGCAAATTAAATTTTTTTTATTATATTTAATAAAAAACACTTCAAATTAAAAGAGAAAATCTAGCTTTTATTAAAGAAGTTATCACTTGCATGAATAAAAGCCGATTCTATTTACTTTCACTCACCCTATAATACTCTAATTGAAAACGAATGAAACCAAAAATTCTAAAGTAATCCACTTTAGAGTGAATTGGGATTCTAGAACAGACCCGATTATTTATAAATAGTTGAATAAAATAAAAAAATTCGATATCGGGTAATGTATAACCGATATATAACAAAAAAAATTTTCTCAGAAAATTTCAATATATTTACTTCAAACAGTGCAGACGTGATGCGTTCTCGCTGCGTAGGGAATTAAAAAAAAAAACTATTTCAGGTCCAAAAACGAACCTTTTCAAAAAATGTTTGTTGTATTTTTCAGCTGTCTATATGCCGACGACATTTCGTTGGTGCTAATCAACGCATCAGCACCAACTAACTTTTAAAAAACAAACTAGGAAAATTTCGTTAAACGTAAGCAAAATAATAAAAAAAAAATTAAGTTTGAGCGGTTCCAATGTCGGAAGTATAGTTCATCAAGCAAAAAAGAAAACATTGCTATAAATGCAAGTGAAAAAAATACAAATAATCGAACATCAACAATATATTATCTGCCGATCAGGATGAAAATTCAGAAATACAAAATATTGATATTTTCCACAAATAACCCGAAAACGAAAAATCAAGTAATCTTGCGCTAATATGTAACCAAAATGTACTATTAATTGATAACCTAATTAATGATAGAAAATCATTACCAACTAGTCGTTATAAACTGAATTTTCTCAATGAGAATGAAGTAAAAATGCAAACAATAGAATCTGCTCATTACATCCAAATAACAAAACTCTAGGTGATAAAAATACCCAACATTGTACCTAAAAAACTAAAGTACAAAAAGGGTCTCAAGTGTTTTTCGTAATATGCACTAATTATCTGATGAAGAAGAAATAAAAGGCGAGCATGAAGTAACACTATCCAAAATATTCTAGAAGGTGGTACAAGAAAAACCAATGTATTCGTTTTCTATTGAACTCAAATCAAACTAGAATAATAGGAAAATATACGCTCTATCTCACATTCTACAGTGTAAAATCAGATTTGAACTACCATATACAAAAAAGACATTACCTCAATACAGAAGCAGCCTGTAATATGGCCACAACAAAAAACCTCTGCACCGAGAATCCCGTTTGCGTCAAAGGTTCTGAAGGTCACAAAACTATTCCAATTAAACGCACGAAAAGATAAAATGTGCGTTGTGTGGTGAAAGCCATATAGCAAATTATAAAGGCTGTATAATCTATAAATCTGTCAAGCTAAAATACTTCCCGAACCTGTGAAATAACGAAATAATATCTGCCCAAAAACAGCAAACTCAAAAAGCTGATGTTTCTCATAACCTCACAAGTAATATCAATCCTGCAATAACTTACACGACATAAATGTATCGTTAAGAACTGAAGTGAACTTGGATAATTCCTTAGCGTCTTCAAGCACACCTAGTGGTTCTACTACAGTATTTTTCGGTTAATTGCACATCAAAATTTGCACAATTTTTTGTTCAATTAACCGGGGAACCAATTAGCCGATACCCGTTTAATTGAACAATTCGTTCAATTACAAGAACCCTATTTAATTGAATAGTTTGTTCAATTACAGAAATAACGCATAATTGAAACTATGTACTAATGAATTAAAAGAAATCGCATATGTGCACTTTAAGTTTTTCAAAATAATTTTTTTTTATCTTAAACGAAAAAAAAATGCAAGTAGCAGCAAAAAATTTACATATATGTGTAAATTTACATATATGTGTAGAGATGCCACCCTGTGTTTTCCACAAATGATGTCAAATATGTATGTGCAAAAATGCCATTTTGAACGAATTAAGCGGGAAAATCAATTAACCGGGTTCAATTATCCGAGGAAATTCACATGGTGTTCGTATGCAATATTTTTTTTTGCCCGATCATGTGGTTCAATTAAGCGTGGAAACCAATTAACCGTAGGGTCAATTAACCGAAAAATCCTGTACTACCAAAAAATACATAGCACATAAATATAATGTTCATCGTCATAAACAGGAGAAAATATAAGCGAAAGTTAAGGAAATGATGGCAAAGCACTAGGTCGCCCCAGGAAAAAGGTGTTCTTGATAACCTTATAAAAGAACTCGAAATTTTGCTATTGAAGGACGAAGAACTCAAAAATCAAAGATATCTCAACTACTTTGGACTCCAAATAAATTCTATGCTCAGCAAAGTTACTAAAAAAATATATAATGAAATATTGCAAAAAACTGATTCAAAAACCTGATCTTACGTGGGCCTATACTAACGAGGAAAAGTAAAATGTTCTCGCAAATAATTTCTCGAAAACCTTAACAAAACAGCGTTGACGAAGAACAGCAATATTATCAAAGTAAATCAAACAGCACTTCCAACAGTGGAATCCAAAAATGTCAATTAATAAAATTTTAAAAATCTAAATAAAAAGACACGCATAAAAGACAATAAATCTCCTGGTTATCATAGTAAGGAAAATATCGTCCAATGGTTTAGAATAGCTCCACAAGCTAAAAAAAAATTTACCAAAAAATTTTTATCTAATATTAAAAAGCTATTTACAAAATCGATTATTCTCTGTGATAGCAGGAGTACATTAAGGCGGTGTCTTAGATCCAATACTTTGCCTTCTGCTTACATCTGACATTCCAACTACTACATCAAATAACAATATGATAGTTACATTTGCTGACGACATAGTTTTGCTCTCACTAAAATATTAAATGAGCTATGCACAATTTGCAACGACACCTGCATTAGCACGTTCGAGTGGTTCCAAATTGAGGAATGTAAGCTACCAGTAGTAAAAGAGTTTAAGTAATCTACACTTATAGAAAAATACGAAAAATTCAACCGATTCAAGTAAATAGCTCAAAACAAAGGCGAAATTCCTAGGAATGATAGCAGTATGCTAATTGAAAACAACCGACAGACGGAGCACCCAGCGGGTGCCCTGAATTCAGTGGTGCTAACCGTTTTTTTTTTAGGTTAGCTCTTGTTTTTGAGACATACCGTTATTTTAAAAGTGGATGAGGTAGGAAAACATACGAGTATATTCCTTTAACTCAAAAGCGGTTTAAAACATTGTAAAACGTACAAAAACCGAAAACTAACAACAAAATTAGCTTTTACCAACTGTAAAAAGCTTTTAAATCAGTTTAGTAGTATAGAAAACACAAATTTCTTTCCATGAAAAAAAATTACATTTTTTGCAAAAGTTTAAAATTTTTTGTACTTTAAAACAGCATTAAAAATAAAGTTATGCTGATGAACTTCCATACGTTCATAACAAATAAAGTTTGAAACAAGAAAAAAAGCCATAAATGTCTAAAATCGATGCACAACTTTGGAATTTATTCACAAAAAATCAAAACTTGAAATTTCAACCGGTCACCAGAGGCAGCCTCGAAAATCAAAAAAACATTTTTTTGTTAAATGAAAGTAGTATGAAAGAAACATTTTGTTTGCTTATCAAAGTAGAGCAATTTCAACTGACGGAAGTAAAACACAACTTACATAGCGATACCCAAAAGGCAAAATTCTGTAACTAACAAATTATGTATACATACATACATATGTACATTAAACTTCGGAATGATAATCCGTCATTCCTCGTCCACTTTTCGTTTTTGAACAGACTGGTTTCAGCGTTGTGCCAACTTGAGCGTTTTTTAGTTATTAATGTAACTTTTGGTTTCTTTCTTTGTCAGATAGTTATTAAAATAATCTTTTCCCCCCTGTCAGCTAACCTTGTATGTTTCGTTAGTTTAAAGTATGTATGTATTAGCAGGTACGAAGTTGTGCACTAGTATAGTGGCAAGAAACTTGATTCGCTTTTAGGGCATATATATTGGAATATGCAGGAGGAAGAAGAATATCTGTCTAAACAAACACTTACCCTTCAAATGACCGAACTACCGAATAATAATAGAAACACCAAAAGTCAATGTTGAATACTTTGTTAGTTACGGAATTTTGCCTTTTGGGTATTGATATGTGAGTTGTTTTTTACTTCCGTCAGTTGAAATTACTTTATTTTAATAAGCAAACAAAATGTTTCTTTCATACTACTTTCATTTAATAAACAATTTTTTTTCTAAATTTATATACATATATATATATATATATATACATATATATATATATATATATATGTATATATATATATATATATATATATATATATATATATATATATATATATATATATATATATATATATATATATATATATATATATATATATATATATATATATATATATATATATATATATATATATATGTATATATATATCTGTGGCATTATTCCGCATGATTTTTGCGAATAACTTATGAATTAATATATTGGCAACATGTTTATTAGAGAAGAAGAATGAAGATTGGAAAAAAAATTTTTTTTTTAATTAGAAGATGTTACGCATTTTCTACTTATGCGCTTTTTCGAAACTGAAATTTGCGTTGCACTGGACCCTAAGTAACTTAAGCGCTTCGGTTTAAGTAAAAAGTATGTATTGTAAAGTTTTAATAAACATTTGCACCCATATTCATAAAAACTATTGAAGGTTTATTACACTTTATTTGACAAATATTCCGTAGAAATATGTCAAATAAGAGCTTAATAAAATTACAATAATTATTATGAATATGGCCTTTGAGGTTTTATTCAACTTTATAAAAATATATTCAAGAGGATACGGTCATTGTTTACATGACAATATTTTTGTCATTAAAAACTCATGGAAACATAAGTTGTTTGAAAATAATGACTGTTTAAGTGAAGTTAAGCGATGCCGTTATATGATCAATGGAAAATTTGAATATGTAAACCAAATTATGTTTACATAATTTGTTTTGATCAATACATTATTGATTCAAAAGACTTAAGCTAAAAAGTAAAAGTACATAACATTGATAAAAAAACAGAATTTTTCAAAATGGACTAAACACATTTAAGCGCCTTTGCTTCTGTAATATGCCAAACGCCTTAACTCAATTATATCTTATGTCGGCTTAAGCTACTCTTCCATATTGCCACAGATATATACACATATAAAGTTACAAATTGACATAAAATTTCTATTAAAATCAAGTTATTTGTGTGAAATATTTATATGCTAAAATATGAAGACATAAACTAAAGGATAAAACTGATAAAACTGATGTTTATTTGAAAAATAAACAAATTGGTTCAATGTATCAATCAGAATGGTGATAATTGAATTGTTTGCTTGCATAAAAACTAGTGGTGCAAATAATTATAGGGAAATAAAGATTATGTACATAGATATTAATGATTTGTGAAAGCAAGTTTGTATATGACTAGTACTGTTGTAAATATAAAAAAAACATTAAGGAACATATGTATACACATCAATGAGAACAAAGGATTTGGAAGCATCGAATGGATTTAAATAATGTGAAATTGAAGAAGGAAAAATACTGAGAAAAGAATCCAATAAATATAATTCTATATGTGTATCTAAAGTGGTTTTCTTAGTCCATAGACAATATTTTTCCTTCCTGCAAAGTTTGTTAAAGGCGCAAGTAGCTTTAAATCAAAAATAATTTGTTATTTAGTGTGAATATTTTCGTTTGTTTTTTTTTAAGACTGTTATGCTCACTTAGTATGATAAGCAGGCAAACTAGTATTGCCGCTAAAGCGCCCATGCTCAATTTAAGTGTTTGTCCTTCTTGCACCAATTCACAATTTTCACCCCAGAAACCATCAGGGCATATGCAGCGATAGCGCAGTCTTGGCTCGAGATTAATACAAGTTGCGCCATTTAAACAGGGCAAATCCAAGCATTCATTTCGATCCATACAACCTTTAGCATCTGGTGACATAACGCGTCCTTCGCCACATCTATTAAACGATACGATGACATTGATTCTTACAGTAAAGTAATATACAATTGGTTTCAATTGTAGAGAAAAATAGTAGAAAACAAATTAAAATAAAACACCACATTTTGGTAAACTATAGGAATCAGGCAATATTAATCGAGTGTGAAGAATTCGATTTTATATATATATATATATATATATATATATATATATATATATATATATATATATATATATATATATATATATGCATATATATGTAGATATATACATATATATATATATATATATATATATATATATATATATATATATATATATATATATATATATATATATATATATATATATATATATATATATATATATATATATATATATATATATGTATATATATATATATATATATATATATATATATATATATATATATATATATATATGTATATATATATATATATATGTATATATATATATATATATATATATATATATATATATATATATATATATATATATATATATATATATATATATATATATATATATATATATATATATATATATATATATACAGTTAATTCCGCTTAATTGAGTTTCTAAAAATGCACGACTTTTGACGCATTTAAACGGGAACTTAATTAAGCGATACTCGGTTAATTGAATCGCCGAAGCAATTAAAAGAAAATCGGTTAATTGAGCAATATGTGCAATAAACCGAAACAACCAAAACAATGTATTTAAAGGAACAGAACCATGGCCTTTTTGCCGCAAAATATTTTTTTTACGTTTGTGAACCAAAAAATAAAATTAAGTAGACGCAATCAATTAAGCGAAACCTATATATGTATATATACATATATATATATATATATATATATATATATATATATATATATATATATATATATATATATATATATATATATATATATATATATATATATATATATATATATATATATATATATATATATATATAGGGCTGGTCGATTTGTAGGAAGTGAAAAAATTCACCAATTTCCCTATGATTTCCGTATTCTATGGGTTATTCCATGAAAATTTGCCGAAGGAACCACACCTCTATCGTTAAAATCGAGTCCCCTACTTTTTGTTGGTAAAAAGTTCAAAAGTTACGGGCATTTTTGTCAAAATTTTGGACCATTTTTCCATTTTTTCATGATTTTGTCCAAGAATATTACTTTCATGGCCATTTTTTTTGGCTCAATCCATTATTTAATTCAATTTACAATTCAAAACGAAAAGTTTAAGCCCAAATTTATCGAATTCGGTTGATTAATTCATACGATATTGCTAAAACAAAATAACACATCATGAAAAAAATGGAAAAATGCTCCAAAATTTGGACAAAAATGCCCGTAACTTTTGAATCGTTGGACCAAGGTTGGAGATTGATCAAAATGAGCTCACCTTTCCAACGCGCCTACTGGCGATTAAATCCGATCGATAGTTTTTGAGTTATGGATGTGAACGTGTAGGTAATAGTAGTAGTAGGGGACTAGATTTTAACGATAGAGGTATGGTTTCTTTGCCAAATTTTCATGGAATAACCCATAGAATACGGAAATCATAGGGAAATTGTCGAAAAATAAATCGACCTGCCTTAATATATATGCTCTTGAAGCAAGAGAATTTCACCTGTTATTTCCAGTAATGCTCTGACACCGCTATTAACAGCCGAGTATTTAATAGCAATCTGACGTTCACAAACGTATGCAAGGACTTTGCCCTATTTCGTTCATCTCCCTAATATATTCTCCTATTGCTCGGACTGTTGAATAATCAAGCAGAATAATTGAACGGAATTATCAAGAGGTCGCTCTAAGTCCATGTCAATGTAGAAATGTGTATGCGATCTGTCCAGTGTGAACTCGACCCTGTCTGTTACAATCTGTAGATGATGAGCTCTGTGACTCCTGACCAATCCTTGATTTTTAGTAGTTTCGCTGTAAGAGACGCTTCGTATGTTATATAAAACTCAATTGACTTGATAGATAATATTGCTTTTGTCGGCGTCGTTTTGAACGCTCCACTGATATTTAGACAACAGGTTTTTTCAACTTTTTGTGTCGTATTGATGTTCAATTTATAATTCATCGATGTCAACCATACCATAAAAGCTTAAGTAAAAATTGGCCTTCTAACGCTACTATGAAGCGAGAGTGTGAGTTGATCTCAGAATTCAACCCATATATTGTACCTGTTACCCGTTTAAAGATTGATTAACATATTTCCTGGATCGTCAGTAAGCAGTAATAATATTTATCTAAATCCTCAAGCGAACATTAAAATGGGTATACACAAACGAACCTCATACCCTAGTTCGGACTTCTTGTATTCTGTGCGGACTTTAGGTTAGGTGCTGCTGGCTGACGGCTCAAGGGTCTGGGTGACGCAAGCCGTGAAATGCCGAGTTAAGCTAGGTAGTAGCAGCTCCAATCACATCGCACAAGGTAAGAAAACGTTCTGATAAGCTCGTGCGTCCACGAGTCGCAGTCCTTCAGGGAACCGAAGACACTCGACAGCATCAAATAAAGCAGTTTTTGGATGCCGAGCTGCTGAAGTTCCAGCAAATCAAAGGACTATCCTCTGTTGCAACCCATCGGATCGTGATAAAGGACGAGAGGCCCATAAAAATTCGCTACGCACCACGAAATCCAGCCATGCAAGCCATCATCGACGAGGAAGTGAACAAACTTCTCAAGCAGGGGTGCATTGAGGCATCTCGCAGTCCGTATAGTTTCCCTATCACGTTGGTACGAAAGAAGAATGGGTCCTGGCGTACGTGTATGGACTTTCGCCAAAACAAAAGCACAAGCGAAGATCAGTCAGTTGGCTGGTAGCTCGCGTTGCTACAAGTACCTAATACCAGAGCCAGGAATCTACTCTGTTATTGATACTAAGTAATGCTAACAAATTATTATTTATTTCAATAAATAATAATTTTGAGCCTGAGAAACACCGAAGGAACAATTTTTGTTTGGAGAATCAGCTCCAAACAAAAATTGGAAACATTTGTATTGTCACTGGAAGGCTGGAATCACCTCCCAGGGAGAATCTGAAGTTTCCTACGGTGCTCTCGTTTTGTCACGCCAACGTGCCCACTCATAGCCTTAAGCTCTAGTTTTAATATTGAAATAAAATATACGTTTTATAACGTTTCTGGATAATACATCTTGGTATTTTTTTTATTATTCGGTTTTTATTTATACTTGTGGTTTTTCTCCAGCGATTCCTTCGGGGAACAATTTTCGTTTGGAGAGTGGGAAACTGCTCTAAACCAAAATTATCGAAGAACGGGTTTCGTTCTGGTCGGCTGGAATCACCGTCCAGAGAGAAACCTGCCTCTTTCCCTGTGGTGGTCGTTGGACGAACACAATCACGTTGAAGAGGAGGAAATTTTCCCTTTGTGGAGTGTTTTTCTTCTTCACTATATCAGACCCTGGACTCGACTGAGCTACCCCAGCAACCAGCGAGTCCGTGTCGTTACAAAACATTTATGTATAATCACTTTTAGGATGTTGAAGACAAACATGGTTTTAACAGAATTTGCGGAAGAATCTAGTGTTACGCTTGACATTGTATATACTATTTCAAAACGTTCATCATTGCTTACTTCATTGTAACTTAATATATCATAATTTTAAGTTGCTCAGCCTGACATTTTTTTTATTATCCAATTTTCATGAGCTGTCGACAAGGTAACAATAAATGTTTGGATGTAGTCAGGTGGACTGTTAATTATCTTAAATCAATACTTAAGGCAATTTACTTTGAATGTCAAAAATATAATATACATATACAAATCCTAATTTTACACAGCCTCGTGACCCACCTAGTATAGGTTAACTAGTTGTAATGGTATATACTAGGGGTTAGCATCAAGTGTATTTCAATTCAAATACATTTGCTTTTTCACATATACTCAATTTAAGTTTAAAAAAATTACGAACAAAAGAAGCAAATTCCAAGAAAACAAGAGGCAAATGAAAATGTCATTCTCTTTATACATCCAATTAATTGCATTTGCAAACAAAGCAAACAAAATGTAAAGTATTTGATTTTGGATCAACGTTTCAATATATGAACATACATACAAATTAATGATTTTTTGTTTGTTTTTGGTTACAATTTGTATTTAGTTGCACTTAAAATTTCAAAAAAATATTTTTTCAACAAGATATTTGCATATAATACAAAATACTCGAGTATACCTCTAATTAATATAAACAATGTTAGGCCCCGATTATGGTTCACAACATTTGCTCATTTAATGTTGTATTTTTTGAAAAGTGATTATGGTTTACAACTATTGTGGCAAGTGTTGTCAAAAACTTACGACATCTAATTACATATGTGTTGTCTTGTTGATGTCATAAGTTAAATTACGAAAAAATTATAAAATTTGTAAGTGTGCATATGAAATATGTTTTGCAAAATATAAAAAAAAAATAATTATTCAAATTTATTAACAAAATATAAATAAAAATGCATCTGTACACATAATGATTACCCATTTTTTGATTACGAAACAGTTTTATTTTGTAGTTGCAATGGACTTAAACTGCAATGTACAATTTTTTGGTCCTTTCATTATCATAACCAAATTAAACATCAACATTAACATAAATTATTATGGCTTTGTTTGTATTTTTCTAACAAAAACGTTTTTGATTCTTTTCATTTTTACCAATGCATTTCTACGTGGTAGCTGCGCTATTATAGGAAAAAATCCAAAAAAAATCTACATGTCTTTTGGTGGTAGAACTTGACAAAAAAAAATTTCAAAATTTGTTGTTTTTCGCTTGTGCATCTTTCTGGAAGGGTTGCTTTCCTTGTTAGTTTTTTGTATGCAGGCATGTATTTTTGCAGAAATATGCTCTACAAATGCAAAACAACTCTGTGACATACACAACACCTAGATGTTGTGAACCATAATCGGGGGGTTAGTTTTGTTTTCAAAAATGCTTTTGTGTTCTGATATTTGCATTATTTACTACTCCAGCTACTCAAATTTGATTTCTGTTATTTGTAAAGAAATAGTAAAGGGTCCACTAATTGGAGTAGTCATAGACAAGGAGTTATGTTTTTCGTCTCATGTCTTCTTAGGCCTATACTTAAAACAGGGGCGAGGCTATAGGGGCTGAAAGTTACCTACCTCGAGTATTAAAAATTTTGCGCAGCTTATAACTTTCTTATATCTTAGCCGATTTTAAAGATTTTTACCTTTTTGGTTTTTGCTTAGCAAGGCAAAGAAAAAATGTTATGAATCATGTTTTCATATCTCTTACAGTTTAAGAGATATTCGCCTTAGAATATTATTTTTCATTACTTTCGCCGCGACTTCTTTTGGTTTTTTGCTTATAACTTTTTTGTTGAAATTTTAATTTGTAGCCCACCGTTATATTCCTTATAAAATTTTAAGTGAGATAAGGTACCATTTTATTGAAATATCTTGATCCGATAAGTCATAAAATAGGTCTTAATTCAAAACTTTTAAATTTCACCGAAAAATTTTAGTTTTTCACAGAAAAGGTGGCTTCATTATTTTTGAATTCGTAAAAAAATTTGTTCCAGCTTTTATACTTATTTTTAAGGTAGGTACTCTGATTCAAATTCCACGTGGAAAGTTGTCAAAATGCATGTAAAAAATTCGCATGAACTTTTCGTGAAAAAATGTTGCAGAAGTAGTACTCTGCTCATTTTGAGAAAAACATATGAAATGTATCTGGTAACATTTTCTTTTTGCTGCGAAATAATTGAAGTGGCAATTCTTCCACGTGAAATTTTTAGCAACAGCTGACTGCTGATATTTTCATTGTAAAAATTTGAGTAAAATTTCTTCGACAAAATAAAAAAAAAGAAATGCAAAGTGATAAAGAAAACCAAAAAATTAAATTCAGTGCGACAGAAATGCGGGGGAACTGATATCAGCCGTGTAGAAAAAGAAAATTATTTGGTACTTCTTTGTTCATTTTGATGTATTTGTATAAAAAATTAACTTTTTATTCTATAATTAAATTTTTCTCATCACAGTCCAAATTGCAAAACATATGGGTTTTGCTTACAAACGTAAAACAATGTAGTATACTTTTAATGAAAAAATCGTTAAATTGTGTAAAACCGCGGGATAGTTAACATTAGATACATGTCAAATTTTCCGTACGAAAAAATCAATGTTGCTCAACATTTTCCGCAGTTTCGAACACAGTACTTACCTTTACACGTAGCGAAAGATAATCCCATAAGAGTGTAAAAATTTTATTTTGTTTAATTTAGACTAAGTACCCTACAGTCGAAAATCATCAATTTTTAAAACAATTTTCGGATATGTGGGCGTGTGAAACGTTTAGCCAAAAGTGAAATGAAATTCCATGAACTAAGTTTTATTACAAAATTAGTTGGTATTATCGCTGCAGAAGCTCGAGATATCCTAGATATAATTAGCGTACCCAGACTGAGATTATTAAAAAAAAGTCAATTTTCGGAAGGGACAATTTTGAATTGCCAAACAAATTAATTTATGATTTATATGTATTTCTTTATGAAATTTACGTTTTTATTTCAAATTTTAGTATTTTAATATGCTTTGAAAAATTATGCATGTATCTTTTACCGTCTTCCAGATATTCAAGTTTTACTTGGATTTTTATGTGCGAAAAACTATCCTTTTATTATTTTTTCATTGTTTTCACGAATGTGATTTAAAAAGATAAATAAAGTATAAATTTTTGCATATATTTGAAAAGAAGACACAAACTCCTTTCCAACGATATATAACATATACATCTTTTTTAAATATTTGCACATTCGGGAACCACTACAATACTACGCAACCAATACAAAGTAAACAAGTTTGACGTTTTGAAAGACAACCAGACATACGAACGAAAAACCAAAAAGGTAAAAATCTTTAAAATCGGCCAAGATATAAGGAAGTTATAAGCTGCACAAAATTTTTAATACTCGAGGTAGGTAACTTTCAGCCCCTATAGCACCGCCCCTGTTTTAACTATAGGCCTGAGAGGACATGAGACAAAAAACATAACTCCTTGTCTATGACTACTGCAATTTTCAGCGAGATCCGTTTTGTGGTTTAGAAGTTCCGGACTTTTTACCACTTTTTGTCTTATTTACACCATTGTGCGCCGTCCTGTTGAAACCAAATGTTGCCAATATCCTCCTCTTCAATTTTTGTGAACAAAAATTCGTTCAACATGGCCCGATAATGATCGCCATTGACAACCGCCACTCCCTACTCATTTTCGAAGAAAAATGGTCTAATTATGCCTCTGGACCAAAATCCGCACCAAACAGTGACTCGTTTTCTGTGCCACAAATGCGACAATTTTGCTGTTTACATACCCGCCAAGATCAAAATGAGCTCTATCTGAAAATATAATTTTTTTTTTTTGGCAATATCGGCATCTCATGTAAGTCGATCGCAGGCCCACTTAGCGAAGCGTATACACAATCATATTCGTTCAGAGGAAGGACATGAGCTAAATGTTACCATTCACGAAATAAGAACAAGTTAAAAAAAAAACGTTAGATGGCGGACTCTGTATATTGTTGGCAATTTTTCTCATAGGATAAACAAATATTGCACTTATTAAGAAAATACAGCGTAGAGCAAATTAATGAAAAAAGGAGTGTATTTAACTTTGTTATTTCTGTTTTTGCTAAAGCCTAGTGTATACCGCTTAAGTATTGCGGGTTTCGTTCGCCGGCAACTGTCTGAGATTCCTGTTGTATTAACGAAGTTGTATGCGTTATGTTGCAATTGTTAAACTTTTTTATTGTAGTACTTATTAAAAATTTTTATTATGGTTTATTCGTCTTTTTTTATAATAGCTAAAAATTCGTCCACGTACGCGTATTTTGTTAATATATAATTATACGAGCTCTGATGAAAAAATAAATTTTATTTTTTTCAAAAAGTATTCATTTCATTTATTCATCAATAACTATCTTCTTCCCTTCAAAGTAATCCCCCTCAGATACACTTATGCCTACGTTTTTTCTTTTATCTCTTCCATAGTAGCAAAACGCTTTCCTTTCATCGGTCTCTTAAGTTTTGCGAAGAGGAAAAATTCACGCACAATCATTGAGGTGTGAGCTGCTGCGATATCATGGTGCAAAATCAATGATTCTTTTTTCCACAATTTTGTGAGTTTCTGACGAATTGCCTCGCGCAAACGGCGCATAACTTAAAGGTAGTGTTCCTTATCGACCGTACGACCTTATGCCAAGAACTCATGATGCACCACGCCATTGCAGTCGAAGAAAACAGTCAACAAAACCTTCACATTTGACCGAACATGACATGCTTTTTTTTTGGCTCTTTTGGGCGTTTCCGTTCGGATGATTAGGATTTGTTTTCAATGTCACAGCCATACAGCCATGCTTCGTCACCAGTTATGACCATTTTGAGGAAATCTGGATCGTCGTTGACGATGTTCAACAGCTCCTGAGCGATATCCATGCGACGTTGTTTTTGCTCAAAATTTTGGAACAATCTTCGCTGCCGCATGTTCCATGCCTAAAACATCCGTTAGAATTGCATGGCACGAGCCGAACGATATGACAACATCATCAGCAACCCCTTTGATAGTGATTCGAGTATCATCTAAAATCACTTTCTTCACTGCTTCAATGTTTTCATCGGTTGGTGACGTGCTGGGACCACTAGGACGAGAATCGTCATTTACATCTTCTCGGCCGTCTTTAAAGTCGGTTATAAGACAATTGCAATTGTGTTCACAGAGATCTCAAGCCCTCTAACTCGCCAAACCCTGCGGTCAACATTTCAAAAGTCCTTGCGCATTTAATTTTATTTTTTACACAAAACTTAATAAAGTTTCATATATTTATTTAAGCTTAAGGTCTTTTTATTAGAGAATTTCAAATTCTCTAATAAAAATACCTTAAGCTCAAATAAATATATAAAATATAAGACAAAAAGGGTCAAAATAAGTAATTATTAAATTAATACAGTTTCTTTGATCCATTTTTTCGAATAGTAAAAATTCGTAGAGCACACCAAAACACGACTAACCATTCGATCTGTCAAAAGCAAAGTGACAATCTAAAATGGCTGCCAATATATATATGGCAACATATGTATATAAAAGGCATGTGTACCAACATAACAGAAAAAAAATATGCGAAAAACGAACATACGTAACTCACGAAATTTGAAAATGACGTTTGTTTTTTGATCAGACCTCGGTGCTGCTAATGCATCGTTTTTAAATCTTCATTATTCGGCCAGGAACTAAAAGGTTTTATGGTGGCAACGAATAGCTGTGATAGCAACAGAACCATCCAGTAATTAAAAATAAATATACGCGACGAAATAAACACCATAACATCTGAAGTTTTGCGAAAGTTTATTGTAAATGTGTTGGAAAGAGTACCAATATGCGAAGCAAAAAATCGCTTTTTCATAACTAAAATAAAAATATTCCCAATATATATACATATATATATATATATATATGTATATATATATATATATATATATATATATATATATATATATATATATATATATATATATATATATATATATATATATATATATATATATATATATATATATATATATATACATATATATATATGGATGTGTGTATTTTGGTTTTGAGATTTCATCAATTTAAAAAGCAAAGAATGAATTCTTGGTAAATAAACTGTTTTGTTTGCAAATTTATAAAATCAGTTACCTTAATGATATGAACATTTAAACTCAAGCAAAAGATAAAAAATTTTGGCTTCAATATTTTTCGTTTAAATCTATGAAAAACCATTAAATTTAAACGACAAAATATACGAGAACCGAAAAGCTCAAGTTGCATTAACAAAATAGAAAAAAACGCAGAAAATATTTTCTGCATAACAAACAGGAAACATAAACTTACGTGCATTCGTATTCATTCCACAAGTCAACACATTCAAATGGGTCTGGACATATGACATTAGAACAAGGCTTATTAGATGGGCAATTTTTTTCCAAATTACGCGCCATTGTTGCCTGACCCCATTGCGTTCCATTCATGGCTGGTGGCAGAGGCAAATGTTTACCTTCGAGTCTGTAAGCAAAACAAGATGAAGGAGAAAATAGAAAAATTTTATGGTACAACTATACTTCAATGTCGAAAATAACTCAGCTTAAACGTGTTTTCTTATTAAGACTAAAGATTGCATGTTTACTGCAAAGAGTTTAATGTCGATTGTTTTTAGGCTGACTATAAATTTATATACAAAATACAGCATTTCTTTGTACACTCACCGTATATCATCTAAACAACTCTTTTGATAGTCAGAATAAACCTCAAATGTACGCACACCAGTATACTCAGCTTTGCCACCCGCGTAAACTCCCTCTTGCTTGTCTACCAACAACCACTGGTGGCCAACAAACTCAAATGTTTCATTATAGCGTCTACCCTCACCACCATCTAATTCTAATGTTGCTGCCGATCCATACCGATTAATACGCACCACATGCCACTGACCATCATCAACAGCCACTGCATTAAGCCATAAATCTTTTTCGTCGGTACGTAAAGAATTTAAATTATAGCGAAAATGTAAACGGGCATCTTTTATCTCTAGAATGCCGTATTCACGATTATGCTGATCACTAACACGAAATAGTTCACCATGTTGCTCACGAGTACGAAAACGTAATTGTATTTGTGTACTAAAACGGTCAGGCTCAAAACTTAAAGCATACTTAACATAACTTTGCTGTTTGAATGTGGTAGGTATGGTAGGAATATTACAAGCAGGTCCAGTCCAGCCGGGCCGGCATTGACACCTTGCTTCGGAAAGTGATCCCACGCAATTGCCGTGCTCCCAGCATCTAGCTGTCTGCTCAGACTGAGCACAAACTTCTTCTGTTTGTGGGCAACCGGCCAAACTATTACGTGAAAGACCTGGATGAGCCAAATCATAAAGCTTAGAGTTGTGCACCAAGTTGCGTATGCAGCCGTCAAAACCTTTAGTCATGGGTGTGTAGTGCCAAAGATAAAGTGAAGGATCGAACTGTTCTCTATAAAAGCCCCCTACTTGTAGGGGAGCATTAACGTTAAGGTACTCATTAAAGGGTGGAATTTGACCTCTGGCTTGACAGGACATGTCATCGAATTCCGGCATAGAACCATCCTCCATTTCGCTTACTTCTGCCGACTTACAGAAGTCCACTACCATGCGAACATTTTCGTTATCCCAGAAAAGATCAATGCGGTGCCATTCACCATCGTCCAAGGTTTTCTTTGTTTTTACTCGCAATTCCAAGGCACCCGAACCAAAATCTATCAAGAGTCTGGGGTAACCCCTTTCCAATTCCAGTGAAATGAAATCAGATATTAACATTTCATCTCTTTCCGGAGGTACAATAGGGCCATTATAAATTATAAGACCATCAGGTTTTCTTGTTATGAAATCCAAATTTAGATGTGATTCATCACACATTTCCAGAGGAGGATACCACGCCCAGCCATTACCACGAAAACTTCTAGTAGATTGCTGGCATCTAGGACCTGTGTAACCTACGGGACAAGAGCAGCGAGGGCCGAATCTGGTATCAATGCAGCGACCACCATTGTAGCAAGGTGTATTTCGACAGTTTTCTGGTTTGGAAAAGTTCCTAGCACCGCAAGTACACTCAGCCAAAGTGTCAACTCGTACACCCACCAAAGCAGTTTTGTTGGCATTTACCATATAAGGCAAGGCACTTATATCCAAGGCATTAGTGCAAGACCCTTCACACATTTGATTCTCATACAAGCACTCATCAATTCCCACCATGGTAATATTTATACCTACGTCCTTTTCAATTTCTTCTCTGTTCATTAGCACTATGCCATTTAGTCTGACGGGCTTGTAATAAGGCGAACCGTGTGCGGAAAATCTCACGTCTGTTAGAGATGGGTGTTTCTTTTTAAGTTGTACACTGAAAATATCTACATTCTCACGAGCTGTATTCAAAAGATCAGCCAATTTATCGCGAAATCTATCCATTTTAGATCTGCTCATAGATTGTGTTCTATAGTTCCATACACGTATAAAATCTTCATCGGTTATGCCAGAAAGTCTCACTGAACCTGAGTTTATAACAGCTTCATGAGGAATTTCCCTAACCGTAACCGTTACGTTGGCAGGTACATCAGTTTGTGTGTGCTTGCGATCGTACACCTTAAATCTTAAATGGTATCGACCTTCTCGAGTGCCAGCTCTCATAATAATCATTCCGGAATCCTCATCTAGTTTAAATCGAGGATGCTCTTGCGACTCCCAGTAAAATTTCTTATCGGGTAAGTCCCAATCATCAAGGTCATACACATAAACGCGACCAATTTGAGTATCTGGTGATTGACCTTGGTAATTGTAGGCAAAAATATCCTTGGAGCCGGGCTGCATTTTATTGTCATTAACGTCACCAATAATAACAGTCAACGTACTGGTACCAGTCATAGCTGGGGAGCCATGATCTTTAATAACAATTGGTATCATGTATTCCTTTTGTTGTTCTCTATCAAAGGATCTTAAGGATGAGATAACAGCCATGCCATCGCCATTAGCACCTTCTGCAAAGTAAAAGAAAAAATGGTTTTAAGTATACTGTGGTATACTCAGAAAGAACACGACGTGTGTATTAGAAAACTATACAGCAGTTAGCAGAACACATACATAACTTAAATGTTTCATCAATACACGTACATAAATGGCGAACAATAACGAAAACTTGCAATGATACGTTTTTGCCATTTAGTTCATAGACATTTTTTATTCAGTTCATTAGCAACTGTTTAGTTATTCACCGATAGAAGCAAATTTTTGTAGTCATAAACGATTACTAAGAAACAACCATAACTGTGAGCAGAGAGAGCAAAATAAAAAGTTTTATAATCAGGGTTGTTGTAGAATCTGATTACACAGTACCACATTTTTCAACTTCGAAATCTTGAACCAATTGAGACCCCCAAAATCTGAAAGCTTATGATGGTAGAAGGAAACCCCTAGCTGGGTTTTGAATTATTAGCTAAGGTTTTCTTAAAATTAATTTTTGAAGTTTTCGGCTGTGGGGTGGATTTTAGTACAATTTTCAAAAAACATATACGGATTTGTAAATCTATATCTCGTGAACTATTCGAAATACTGCTTTTTTGTCTTCAGCAAATTTTTACCTCTTAATTAGATCTGAAAATGTTGCCTTGAGATAAAATTAAAAAAACAACATCTTACTCAGAACGGCAAGCTTGTCAAAAAACATAAAATTTCGTCATAGAATTTTATTTTTGATGATGGACAAAGTAAGAACACTTCAAATATTTTAAAATAGGTACTTAGAAAAATTTATGATTTTGAACATAAGGAATGGAAAATAAGGACACTTCAAATCTTTTTAAATATATATTGAACTTTAGTCGACGCTTTCGGAGCTAGTCTCATCATCTGAAAACATGTTTCCGCCAGCTTCGCTAACTTTTTTTCCGCAATGAATGCCGTAGTATTTAAGTCCCCCGAATTTATTTATTTCGAACGTGCAATCAAAACAGTGCAAATTTTCTGACATTTGAAATATGCTGTTATTTTGCATCAAACAATCATTCAAACGGACGGAGTTTGCACACAGAGAAAAAAGCACCTAATAAAGTAGAACAAAATCAATAAGATATCTCTATGGTTTTTTTTCAAGAAGGATTCCTTATTATTTTAAATGGGAAAACCTTATTGAAAAAACAACAGTTAATGAAATCAAGAAGATGATTTACATGTGTTTATATAGAAAACTAATAAAACCAATAGGGAAAAATTAATAGGATAACCTAATAAAATTAATAAGAAATCCTTATTGTATACAATTTACAAGAAAACCTAATAGAATCAATAAGTTATTCTCTATAGAATTTTTTTTTTGGTACCATGCAAATCGGAAACTGAGTAAAAACAAACGTGAGTAACAAGTTTTCTTCTTGGTTTTATGTGTTTTTCTTGTTGAGACAATTAATAAGATTTGCAACATGGAAATAATAAGAAATACCCATAGAAAAATCTTCTTTTCTCTCTGCTGGGATACCCCTCAGCCTAAAAACGTTTCAAAGAGAAAATCTTATTGAAGGAAGTTTTCGCTCTGTGCATGGTGCAAATTTCTCTGCGACATGTAAGTAAGATGTTGTTTTTTTAATTTTATCTCAAGGTAAAATTTTCAGATCTAATTAAGAGGTAAAAATTTGCTAAAGACAAAAAAGCAATATTTCGAATAGTTCACGAGATATATATTTACGAACCAGTACATGTTTTTTGAAAACCACAGCCGAAAACTTAAAAAATTAATTTTAAAAAAACCTTAGCTACTAATTCAAAACCCAGCTAGGGGTTTCCTTCTACCATCATAAGCTTTCAGATTTTCGGGGTCGCAAATGGTTCAAGATTTTAGTGCTGCACTGTGTTATTATCAGAATCAGAATTGAAACTGACTAAATTCTCATTTTGGTGTCACAGAAACAGATGAATCCGGTTTTATATTCGAATCGGAATTGTTGTCAGAATTTGGTGTCATCGAATCTGATTTTATCGTTTTTTTTTTTTTGTCAGAAACAATCCGATCAGTTGTTAGCTATCAGATACACACTTGTTTTGATTTTTGTTTTAGGCGGTTGAACGTATTTTGCTGCACAATGTAAGCAAAATTAATTTAAATTTCATTTTATATAAAACATTTTTATGTATATAGGGGAAACATAGAAATATAACGCAAAATGGCATATTTGTAAAATTTATGGAGAAACATGAAGATATCGCAAGGGGTTACACAAAACGAGACAAGGCTGAAGTTGAGTCTCTCTGGCAGGAACTTACGCAGTCTTTAAACAGTGCTGGACCAGCCAGCAAAAACGCCAACGGATGGAAAAGGTTTAAATTTCTTAAATGTGATACTATTATTTAACAAAAATTTATTTTTATACAAAAGATATGGACGGAATGGAAGAGTGAGGTAAAAAAGAAGTTAGCGCATAACAAAGCTGAATCCCGTGCTACTGGCGGTGGTTTAATAAATTCCAGTTAACAAAAACAGAGGAAGAAATTGTACAAATGTGCGGAATTAAATTGACGGTAGATGGTGTATTGGGAATAGAATTAGGCATAGTAGACGATGAGCTTCCCTTAAACGATGTAACATCTACATCAAAGAAAAGGCGATTATTCCCTGTACACCAAAAAAGCAAAACCAGAGAGCACACCACAGTTGTTAAAAAATTTTTTAAGTGAAGAAAGTGGAAGAAAAACTGAGCTGAACGAGACACTCGAACAGCTTATTTCCATTGAAAAAGAAAATGCAAGCTCACTTAGACATTTATATCGAGCTGTAGAAAAAAAACAGTGAGAGTGTTGCTAAATCTGTCAAAGAATTAAAAGATGAAGTAACAAATTTTAGCTCTCGAATGTTAAAAGTAATGCAGGAGAAGAACGAAATTAAAAAGCAACAATTGGAACTGGAGCTCTTAAAGTTTAATATGTAAAGCCAAAGCAACCAAAAATGATTAAAAAATATGTGATTATTTATTTTAGTACATTTATAAGACTGTCTCAAGTAAAAAAGACCGTGTTACATTTTAGTTTAAATAATATTAATTAAAGATACAAATATCTCTTTATAAAATTAATAAATTTAATGGAAATCAATGTAAAAATAAAAGTAAAAAAATTTTTTGGTTGTGCACGTAAACATTTTTATTTCTATTTTTAAGCTTGAATCTGTTTATTTTTTATCACTTTTAATTGCAACTTTCAAACAAGACAAAAAAATATTTGCAGACAGAACGAAAAAAAAAAAAATTGTTGTCAGCTGTTTTGTTGATTGTGACTTGATGCTCTCTATGGAAAGCAAAAATTGTCATCAAGTTTGCATCAATGTTCAAAATTGTGAGTGTATTAGTAAAAAAGTGTGAATGTATTAAAACTTGAAAGGCAAAAGTGGATCGTGTAACCCCCAAGTTACTTGTATTGGATTCAAGCACCACTAACAACAATACGAATACTTATATTTCAACAATATATATATATATATATATATATATATATATATATATATATATATATATATATATATATATATATATATATATATATATATATATATAACAATACGAATACTTATATTTCTGTGGCAATATGGAAGAATAGCTTAAGTCGAAAATTTAAGAATTAAGATATAATAAATTTTGTGTAGTTTTCATTCCGCTTGATTTTTGCGAATAACTAATGAATTAATATATTGGTAACATGTTTATTAGAGAAGAAGGATGAATATTTAAAAACAAATATTTTTGAATTCAGAAGATATTACGCATTTTTTGCATGAGCGCATTTTCGAAACTGAAATTTGCGTTGCTCTGGAACCTAAGTAACTTAAGCACTTCTGTTTAAATAAAAAGTATATATGAAGTTTTAATAAACGTAAGAGGTTATATTCAAGTTTATAAGAAGACAGGGTTATTGTTTACATGACAATATTTTTGTTTTTCACGAAAAATCTAAAACTCGTAAGCATAAGTTGTTTGAAAATAATGACCTTATTTTTTCAAGGTTAACATTTATACTGCTTAAGTGAGCTAAATAATAAGCTAAAAAGTAAAATAATAAGCTAAAAAGTAAAAGTTCATAACATTGATAAAAAAAAAACAGAATTTTTCAAAATAGACTAAACACATTTAAGCGCCTTTGCTTCTGTAATGTGCCAAACGTCTTAGCTCAATTCTTTCTTATGTCGACTTAAGCTGCTCTTCCATATTGCCACAGATTTGTATTGTCATTGCCATTTGGAAAGAGTAATGAAGTATGAGCCAAAGTTAAAAACGTCGTTTTACTAAAAGTATGTATGTTAGGGTGGGGTGATTAGTATGGAAGGACAATAACCTTAATGGGCGCTTCGTGTTTCTGATTCTTGGTATTGTACTGAGCAAAAATGTCTACGGTGAAAATCGAGGTTCCCGATTTTGACTTTAAGTTTCTCCTCAGACTTCCGTCACCATTTTTTGGATATACAGCCAAACCATTGAGATTTTCGGTTCAATAGTAAGACAAAAATTGTAGCCAGGACAATAGGTAAGAACTCTCCAGTACATCGCTCCTTCAGGCAGTTTTGGCCTTGTGAATGTGCAAAATTTTCGTGAAAATATTGATAAATTACCATTTTCAGTTTCTCATAGCGCAAAATCATAAAAATGTTCTATTTATTTTTACTGAAATTTTTTAGCTATGATATTGTAACACATTTATATTAAATAACCTTTTCAGGCTCAAGTTCAACCCTTGGTTTTGTCACCCTTTAATCAATATTAATTAAGTAAAGAAAAGTAAAATTTTTATAGCTAGGTGGACAACCGGCTGTTTCTGGGTTGAAAAAACACCCTATGAACTTTGGGCATGTCGAATTCCGCAATTTTGGCACAGCCACTTTAACCACTCGGCAACCAAGTGTTTAACCAGCTAGTTATAAAAATCTACTTTTCTTTACTTATTTGATATTGATTAAAAAGTGACAAACCCAGGGTTGAACTTGAGCGTGAAAAAATAATTTAATATTAATGTATAAATAAAAAAGGACAAAAAATAAAAATACAAATTAACAAACAAGTTCCACAACCAACAGTTTCTCTGCTAAAGCTTACAACATATTTCATACTAAAAAATAAATAAATAAATAAACATATCAAATGTTGCACATATAATAACATGCTATTTTTAAAAATTTTCTTTAATATATCTCACATTGTAATACTATTACGTTCCTAATCTTTTTGAATTTTGAGCTAAATTGCCCGTTTATACCTTAAAACCTTTAACATTTTAATAGTTCGAGCTTTAAGGTCACTTGTTTTTTTTTTTTTTAATATTTATTAAATTCAAATACATATGTGTATCTTCTTCAGGAATGTTTATGTTTAAAAACATTTATGTTTAATAACATTCAAGATACCCATTAAAGTATCGAAATATTGAATTTAATAAAAATTAAAAAAAAACCAAGTGACCTTAGAGCTGGAACTATTAAAATATTAAACAACAAAGGTCCAAAAATTAGCATCAAGAATATAATAACCTTTAACATTTCGCACATGTAACATTTTTTATAATATTTCCTGTTCTTAACACTGAAGAATTTTTAAAGTGATGATAGTGATTTCATGTACAACAATGAGAAGATAATGCTGTCTTTAATACGCCTCGCCTTTTAATCTGACTTATTATCTTCATTTCTTGTCCTTTACAAGCTTGTGAAATAATTCAGAAATATGAGTGCTAAAAATATGACTAGTACAGGACACTCAAAGATTTTCAAGACATTCACGCATATACAAGGATTATCAAAAGATTAGAAAACTGAAAAGTTTTTATTCAGGATTGTTGTAGAATCCCAGTCAGAATTATCATTTATCAGAATTGTAAATCGATTCTGATTTGAATTGGTGTCATGAAACCGTGTGGATTTTGGCTTCATTCGAAAATAAACAAAACACATAATCGAATCAGCTGTTTTTGCTTTGTTTACATTTTTTTTTTAAATATTTTATAAAAATGTTTTGCTTCTTTTGGTGTTGAACATATTTTTTAAAGAAATTTAAATTATATGGAAATAAAAATGGTAGAGGCTGTCGTTTTATTTTTATTAATGGAGGAAGAATCGAATGAAAGTCAAACGGAAGATATTGAGAGAACTTCCGGAGATAGTGTAAGTACAATTGCAACAAAGTACGAAAGGTTGAATTGTATGAAAGTTTATTTAAGATTCACAAGTCAATACCGTGTGAATAAAGAAGCATTCCAATTGTTAATGAACGTTGTTGAAATCCACTTGCCTCTGTCAAATATTTCGTCTGTTATTCAGCTAGCAGCAACATTACGATTTTTGGCAGAAGGCGGCTATTAAAAGTCAATTGGAAACGATTCTACCGTTAGTTTAGGTCGGAGTACGGTGTCAATTGTGTTGGCCAATGTACTGGATATTTTACAAAGGCATATATGTATGTCCTCAGTAGGTCAAACTTAAAATGAATGAAAATGAAAAAAGGAGATTTAGAAACCATTTTTACAATATATATAAAATTTCTTCCATCATTGGGTGCATCAATGGAACTCATATAAAAATTATAAAACCAAGTGTTGACGAACATTTGTATTTTAATAGGAAAGGCTTTTATAGTATAAATGCGATGATAGTAAATATAAATTGGTAAATATTTGGAAAACAATTACATAATGCATATTTCATTCGAAGATTTGTGATGGTGATATGCTGATTCGAGCAGTAGACGCAAGGTATCCCGGTTCAAGTCACGATGCTTTTGTGTGGAATATAAGTAGAGCGCGTCAGTATTTTCTTGGTGAATATGAGAATGGCGACAGAAAGTCCATGCTATTGGAAGATTGCGGATATCCGCTTTTACTTACTCCATATAGAAATAATACAAGAGAGCACAAATTCAATGTCGCTCATGCTTCAGCCCGTAATATTGTAGAGAGGACGATAGGAGTGCTAAAAAGCCGCTTTCGATGTTTGCTAAGTACATTGCATTATAATCCACAAAAAGTGGTACAAATTGTAAATGTTTACTGCGCTTTGCACAACATTTGTAGAAGCTACAACATCGCATACGAAGTGGATCAACTCGCTGCTGAGCCGGAAGAACCCTTAGAAGATAATAATTTGTTGCTTCCCCAAGTGATGCTGCAAAATGAAGGGCAAAGAATTCGAAATGGAATTGCAAACACATTATAAAATTATCATACATTTTTATTTGATAGAATTCAATTAATTTTTCACATATAATTCATTTAAAAATATACAAATATAGAAGAGGATGTTTTGCTTTAATTTTTTTTTAGCAGAATATTCAAGAAGCTAATTTTAATTTTCTTCTTGACGGCATCTTGAAAACGAATTGTTATAAAATTGCGTACGTCACAGCTATCAATTTTATTGAATTTTGACAAGCAGTATGTGAAAAAAACTTGATAGCAAAACTTGGTCGTGTAACTGCAGTGTTATTGAGTAGCACTGCTTTCACCGACATCTATACTAAACAAAGGAAAACATCGCCGTGCAATTTAAATAAACGGAAGGCCGTCTATCAACTGTTTTAAAAGCATCTCGAAAAGTGCTGCCACATCTGCCACAAAGGTTTTTGTCTTAGAACTTTCGAGATCAATTTGTCCGTTGAAGGCGCACAAGTCATTAGTGCAAGCGCTAGATATTGCAGATCGTTTTCTATTTTAAAAAGTTTTAGAAGTCGACAACTACGACACTCTGGTTTAGCAGAGTGCTTTAACATAGTTGAATAATTAATAAAGATTGAACTGAAGTGCTGAAGTGCTGTAAATAAAATAACTGAGTGTGTTTTATTTCGTTTGCAATTAAAGAATCCGCAAAAACCGTTTTTATTAAAGGGTAAAAACGTAACAGTATGTGTAACTATGAATGAGAGTTGAATTTTGGTAATTCCAAAAATCATTTAAGACACAAAATATAGTAACAGAATGTATTACATTCAGGATATCTTACATGTTTCTGGTTGTTTTCTTGATTGAAAAATCAAACTATTTGTGTATTATATAACATGTATGTATGCACACATACATACCTACATACATACATTATACTATATATTAGTATTTTATCACAAAATTGCTTGTCAAAAGAATTGTAGAACATAAGTTACAGAGTAAAGCTGAGAATAACGTTAAACAAAAATAGTAAACTTTTTAAAGCGACTTGTGAGTAATAATTATTTACTTGCAAATAACCGACACACTACAGCAAGTGCTGGTGTCGGTATTTTCACATAATTTTATGCTTTGCTGTGTCGATGTCAAAAAGATTTCGCCTTATTACAGAGGGTATTATCTTACATTAGCTCAGTTGAAAGAATTACACTCTAAACTTTTGCTGGTATTTACGGTCATATTTTGTCTAGATTCCTGGTGAAAAAATCTTGTTGTTTGAAATTACGTCAATTTTGATGTTACGACAGAAAAAGGCACGAGTAGTAAACATAATTTGTGCTATTTCTAAACAAAATACTAACTTTATATAAAAACCGTAAATTTTTGAGCAAATGTGTTTAATAATGGTTCCAATATGCCTCACCAACATGAAATATGTTTAAAATTATCAACTATTTTCAAAGCAAGCAAGCATACGTCATTATATTTTGTGTGGAAAAAACTAAATTTTGTGTTTCTTAACGTATTAAAAATAATGATAATTGGTCATTCTTCCAGTCAACGCGATGTAAATAACTCACATACCGTTACAAATTTCGTCGTGAACGGACCGATTGTGATTGTTCTAGAACGTACTGAATCATCATTATTTTATATGTGCTTATGTCGCACAGTGGTGTAAATAAAAGAAAAAGTGGTAAAAAGTCCGGAACTTTTAAACCACACAACGGATCTCGCTGAAAATTGAAGTAGTCATAGACAAGGAGTTATATTTTTTGCCTCAAGTCTTTTTAGGCCTATAGTTAAAACAGGGGCGGGGCTATGGGGGCTGAAAGTTACCCACCTCGAGTATAAAAAATTTTATGCTGCTTATAACTTTCTTATATCTGTGGCCACAAGGAATAACAACTAAACTCTATTTTGAGAAGTTTTCAGCAGAGCCTTTTTAAGTTTGAAATTGGTGCCTGAAATCAGGGAATTAAGATCAAGCTAATATTTGTAAGCTCGATGTTAGCAATCTTATTATATTTTAATTTGCAATTCAATTCATAATGAAAAAGCAGCTAACTTAAGAGAAATAAGCAAAACAAATTGTTCAGCTTCTTCCTGTTACGGAAAAGCGACTAAATTTAACTTAGCGTGAACGATTTTTTCAATTCAAATTGTAAATAATAACTTAAGTGGAGTTAGGTCTTGAACATATTATTCTTCACATTTGGAATAACGACCAAATTCGACTTTGTCTTTTACTGGAAACTCGATTTGTGTAGATTTCAAAGAAATCTGTTATTTTTATGACCACTTTTCCTTTCGATTTTGGAACCTTTTATTATGTTATCGTTTTCTTTTTGAAAGTAGAATTTCAGGTATTTAAATGCATTATCAGGAATTTTTTGGCCTTTTGATTATAACCGAACTAAGTGCATTTAATTCGTATGTCTGGCTGTCTCTCAAAACGCCAAACTTGTTTACTTTGTATTGGTTGCGTAGTATTCTAGTGGTTCCCGAATGTGCCAATATTTAAAAAAGGTATACATGTTATATATCGTTGGAAAGGAATTTGTGTCTTCTTTTCAAATATATGCAAAAATTTATACTTTATTTATGTTTTTAAGTCACATTCGTGAAAACAATAAAAAAAATAATAAAAGGATAGTTTTTCGCACATAAAAATCAAAGTGAAACTTGAATATCTGCAAGACGATGAAAGATACATGCATAATTTTTCAAAGCCTATTAAAATACTAAATTTTCAAATAAAAGCATAAATTTCAGAAAGAAATATAAATCATAAATCCATTTTTTTAGCAATTCAAAATTGTCCCTTCCAAAAATTGACTTGTTTTAATAATCTCAGTCTGGCAACGCTAATTATATCTAGGATGTCTCGAGCTTCTGCAGCAATAATATTAACTGATTTTGTAATAAAACGTCGTTCACGGAATTTCATTTCACTTTTGGCAAAACTTTTCAGACGCCCACATATCCGAAAATTGTTTTAAAAATTGATGATTTTCGACCACTGCCTACTGTAGGGTACTTAGTTTAAATTAAACAAAATAAAATTTTTACACATTCTTAAGAGATTATCTTTCGCTACGTGTAAAAATAAGTATAAAAGCTGGAACAAAATTTTTTACGAATTCAAAAATAATGAAGCCACCTTTTTTGTAAAAAATTAAAATTTTTCGGGTAAAATTCAAAGTTTTGAATTTAGACCTATTTTATGACTTAACGGACCAAGATATTTTAATAAAACGGTACCTTATCTCACTTAGAATTTTATAAGGAATATAACGGTGGGCCACAAATTAAAATCAAGATTTTAACAAAAAAGATATAAGCAAAAAACCAAAAGAAGTTGCGGCGAAAATAATAAAAAATAATATTCTAAGGCGAATATCTCTTAAACTGTAAGAGATATGAAAACATGTTTCATAACATTTTTTCTTTGCCTTGCTAAGCAAAATACAAAAAGGTAAAAATCTTTAAAATCGGCCAATATATCTGTGGCCACAAGGAATAACAGCTAAAGTCGAGTTAGGACAAAGTAGAGTTATTACTACTGTTTTATTCACTGTATCCAAATGCACGTCCACACAAAATTTTATCATCGTAGCTCAAAAAATGAGTACTTTATGCCTAAAAAACTAAACAGCTAAAGTCGAAATTTTGCTCGTATGATTTCGGAATAACAGCCTATTGCAATTTGCTTCAATATTTTTTAAAAAAAAAGTTTCTTAAGTAGAATTAGGATTTTATTCCACACAGTGCCGTGCGTTATTCAGACGTAAAATGTCTGCTTAACTCGAGTTTAGTCATTATTCCGTAGGTTAAATTGACAATTCTTCAAATTAGGAATAACAACCAAACTCGAGTTTAGTTATTATTGAGCTTTTTTTCGAGTTTCCAGTAAAAGACAAAGTCGAATTTGGTCGTTATTCCAAATGTGAAGAATAATATGTTCAAGACCTAACTCCACTTAAGTTATTATTTACAATTTGAATTGAAAAAATCGTTCACGCTAAGTTAAATTTAGTCGCTTTTCCGTAACAGGAAGAAGCTGAACAATTTGTTTTGCTTATTTCTCTTAAGTTAGCTGCTTTTTCATTATGAATTGAATTGCAAATTAAAATATAATAAGATTGCTAACATCGAGCTTACAAATATTAGCTTGATCTTAATTCCCTGATTTCAGGCACCAATTTCAAACTTAAAAAGGCTCTGCTGAAAACTTCTCAAAATAGAGTTTAGTTGTTATTCCTTGTGGCCACAGATATAAGAAAGTTATAAGCAGCATAAAATTTTTTATACTCGAGGTGGGTAACTTTCAGCCCCCATAGCCCCGCCCCTGTTTTAACTATAGGCCTAAAAAGACTTGAGGCAAAAAATATAACTCCTTGTCTATGACTACTTCAATTTTCAGCGAGATCCGTTGTGTGGTTTAAAAGTTCCGGACTTTTTACCACTTTTTTTTTTATTTACACCACTGTGTGTCGTCTTGTTATTATTTGTAAACGAACACAGGAGGTATATACACACATGCATACATAGAAACTTGTTGACAAACAAAGCTGCAGCGCAGCGAGTGTGCACATACTGACACACATGTGTAGATAAATAGGCACGACAGCGAAATAAAAGAAACCACCACCGCAAGATACAATATTCGTGTGTGCATGTATGTGCGCGGCTCATATGCTTGGGTTTCACTGCCGCGTGTATGTATGTCGGTGTGTATGTATATCTTTTGTTCATTATTAGTCATCGCACATCGCACTAAAGATGTGGCGTGATTAGCTTCTGTGAACGTCTGGAATGTTCGAGTAATGATCATTGGAGGTATAAAAGCAGCTGAGCTTAACGCTGAGAGTTCAGTCGATTTTTAGCTGCGCTAACGTGTAAAGTGTCTTAAGTAATAAAAAGTGAATAAGTGTTCTTTTAGTAAAGTGTTCTTAGTAAAATGTTTGCAAGTACAGTGTGTTTAAGTAAATAAAGTATTGAACTGTTGAGTACTGTAAACTGAAGAATTGAGCGTTTTAACTGCATTACAATTAAAGAATCTACGAGAAACGTTTTTAAAAGGTAAAAACGTAACAATACATTATAAATTTACATTAAAAAAATGTTAGTGTGCCAAATTTCTCAAAAAAGGTTTCATAACATAAAAACGTATCATTTGCATTTGTACGTCCATAAAAATGAAAAAAGCAATGCCGTGCACTTTACACGGTATCATACCTCTTGACCCTGTGGTCAAGAAAAATTTGGAGTCACATGTTAAGATAAGTTGCTTAGTGAAATTTTGCCATTTTACTGGAGAGGGTGTAATTAAAATTTACACCCACGTATTAAAACATCTCCCTACAAGTTAGAAAATTCCTTGCCCGATGTTAAAGTGCTTCAAATTTTTTGGTAACCCATCTTCCTTTAGGTCACATTTCTTTCGTAAGCATAGCTCACAAAAATTCAGAAAAAAAATGTTCTGAATAATATTCAACTGCTTGTGCAGGAGATATAACATATTATGTTATATCTCCTGCACGAGCAGTAGAAGTTAACTTGCTAGAAGATACCAGTGGAATCTTGAGCAATAATAAAGTGAGCGTTAAAAGTTTCGAAAATATGTTATCAAAATTGAGATGTGAATTTTAATCTTGAACAGGCAGTAATTATTTAAATATCACTAAAATACAGTTCATTTATAGTTCATTTTTGTAGTATTACCGTCTAATTCATAAAAATTATAACAGATTTATAAAGCTCTTATTTGACAGATTTTCCATACAAATATGTCAAATAACAATCTTATAAGCCTGTAATATTTTTTATGAATTAGGGGGTTATAATCTTAGTTTTTTAATTGCTATTATAAAATCCTTAAAATAAATATAATTTTAAATAAAAAAAAATTACATGGCTATTTTTATATAATTAATCATGTTTAAAATTAAACACATGTGCGTAAAAAAGGGGCGAAACTAGACACAATCACCCCTATCATGAAAAATGTTTCCCCTAAAAGTGCGATCATGAATAACTTTTCCCATAAAATGTGTTCCCATTCGAAATTTTCCCTTATCGTGAATGGATTTTTCAAAGACATATTTCCCATTTTTTGTATCAATTTGTTCATTTTCTTTTCTTTGGGGAACTAGAAAAAAAATGCAAGTAGTTGCTACATTTTAATTGATATATAAATCAGCTGAAAACTATTTTTAGGTATAAATCAATAAATAATGTGCAACATGACATGCTTCTCAATAGGGTGCAAAATAACCGATCCATTGAATGTGGTTTTGTGAAGGTTTCTAAAGCTGTGGTGGCCGAATTTTTGTATTCGCTTACAGAAGACCTAAAAAGTGCTGGCCTTCCTATTAAAAAGGATCATGAATGGAGTTTTATAAATGGATATTTTATCCATTCTGTGCAGATACTTTTCTAAAGCATCCAACACTTTAGAGAGCACTTTGCAAAAAGTGGATTGCGCCATTCCTACTTCGTAATCTCTTCCAACACTTTTTTGATATCCACCCTCTGCAAAAAATACGTAAGCATCCGCTTAGTTTTACGATGGGCGGAATACCAAATGACTTTTTTCTGACAGAGAATCTGTCAAAAAAAAATTTATTCACGCTTTTTACCTTTTAAACTACAAATTTCTGTTTATTAGTAATAAAACGTTGCCATAATATTCATGAATGCAAATTTCCCTACTTGGAAATGAAAAATTTATGGGAATAAAAATTTCACATTTTACTCACGATAGGGGTGAATGCGTTTAAGAGTATTATACTTCTTTGGTTCAATATTACACATATATATTGTTCGAAAATCCATATAATGTGTGAAAATACACGTTGTGTAATTTTACGTCAATTATATTCGGTAAAGTAATGCCGACTATAACTGACGTAATTTTCAACAAAAGTGTTTTAGAGTGTAGGTAACTAGAAACCATTTCGTAATAATTAGTTAATTTAATGTTTGCTTAAAATAAAAAGTTAGGAATGCTTCAAGAAAAGAAAGTGGAACGAAAACATTAAATAAGAAATTCAGTCAAGTACGAGACTGACTAGCACAGCAAAAGTACCGTGCAACCGTCCAAGTGGCTGAGCCCACTACACTTAACAGACGAAAGGCATTTCACAGATAAATTCTTTCTTCCAGGCTAGGCGGGCTGACAATTATACAACAAACCGTTTAAGCTCAAGTCGCTTTTTGGCACATCCCACTTATTGTGCAGCAACGACGAACGCAATTAGAGCAGCAACAAGAAGCACTGTTGTAGTTCACTGATTTATATTTACTGTAAATGGAATATTAATAAATAAACTGGGAAAATTGAAATGTTATTTCTCAACAGCAACAACAGGGCTCTCGAAGACAATACAACCACCACAGTTAATGGGACAGTTACACCAAGTTTTTGACTCGAATGTTGGATTACCAAGTAAGCCAAAGTAATATACCAAAGTATATGTATATGCCAACAGCAATCTAACAGTTTCGACGCTTGACATCACAACCGTAAACAAATCGACGCAAATTTTGATCTGTTACGATTTTTAAAACAAAAATTTCAACAGTTTGAGCACTGTTTCAATTGATACTCAATAAACTATTTTTACATATAGATGCCTACTACTCACCATTTTCAAGCACCATAAACAAGATTTATAAAGTATTTACAAGCGACTGTTTTTACTCCCTTAACTATTATACTTTTTAAGAAACCTAAAGAGGGACAATTTTTAGCGTTCTTTAGTAAACGAAACGTGTCCCATACATGGCTGTAAATTTATTTCTCTAAATATGTGGTTGAAAAGCAAAAAAATGATATTTGTAATTCAAGCATTCACAACTACAGTAAAATAACAAAAAAAAATTACAGCTGCTTTCTATCTTATAAGTTTTCAGCATGTCCATATGCCGCTGACATTTCGTCTGTAGACTTGAAAACATTTATGAAAATATGTATGTTGATATATTCCACTTCACATTCTATTATAAGCAAGAAGTTAATAACAGTTCTCTTACACAGAATTCCACAAGAGACAGAATACAGCTCAATCGTACAACTACTTTTATATTTACGTGTCTTAGCAACTTTCACACAAAGTATCAAAAAGCAACATTTATTTATTATTAAAATAATAGTTTCTTATTATTAGCTCCGTTTCTTTACTTTTTGGGCAAAGTTCGGTAAAATGAGAGTAAACTATAATTTCTCTTCTAAACAGACAAAAATGCACAAAAGTACGGTAACAAATAAAAAGAAATATTTTAACACAAAAGAAAACTTCAGGATTCTGAAAGTTAAATTTATAACAAAATATTGGTCGGCTTTAGTATAATGGTACCAATTGCCGTAAATTGAAAAGAAGTGCTGCCAGATGCATGCAGATTTTGTACGGTAAGCCGGTGTTGATTATACCATGGAGAAGAAAATCCCTTAGCCGGTTGTCAAGAACAAATTTTGCATACCGATGAAAACATTTATTGAATCAAATGTGATAGATTTTGGGTGCTAGAAACTGTTTATGAATTTGCGATTTTATGTTCTGAGCAAAAACTTTCCTCTGGCTGCACTGTTTTACCAACATTTTCATATTTTTCTTATTAAATTCCGCAACTTCAACATCGAATTATTAATAAACTAAAAGCCTCCGGCAGACTTTGATTTCAGTTTTGGGAGGTCCACGACCCCTTCTACATACCTATAAAACTCATTTCTTTCAAAGCCTGGCTTCTTATTCTAAAGTTTCTGCAAAAATATTTATATATTTTATTTAATTTGTGTTTAAAAAGTTTTCTCAAAACAATTAAAAGGAATGAAATGCATAAAACTTTTTACGAACACAGCAGAACTCATAAATTCATATTTGTATATAAATGAATTCGTAAATATAAATATATAACACTCAACAGTTTTTTAGATAATGCTTTAAAATATTTTTTCACACTGATTTAGAATTTTTCTTTTAGTATCCCACGGGATCCCAAAGTAGAGTACAAAAACAGAGCTATTATTAGGGGCAGAGTGAATATTCAAAAAAAAAAAAAAAAAGTTTACAGCTGTTTTCTGTCTTTAACTTTTCAGCATGTCTATATGCCTTCGAAATTTCGCTGATTGCAAACTTGACGAGTTGTTTTTAAGTTTTGAAAAATCTTCTGTAATTGGAAATAAAAATAATTAAATTTGACCAATTCTGCTTGGAACTAACAACGTCAACAGAAATATGTACTATAGCAAGATCGGTCGGTTTACAATTCAATATTGTGCTAGGCATTTTTCGACAGCTTTTGGCATGGGGAAAGAAAGTTTCACCACGGCACATGAAAAACTAGTTTCTCCATCTCATTGTAAATCTTCCCCTCCACTAATCTTTCCCACTGAGGGGTCAAATGTATGACCAATCCCCACAATTTATTCTCTGCAATAAAACACACCGACCTCGTACTAGGACTTCTACGTATCTCTTACTAGAAAATTATTTTTTTGACATATCGAAATGGATAAACCGAGTGGATACTTTTTTAAGACTATAGAAAACTCGACCGCGCAATATCGACAAATTTCTGTCCTTACAAATCCACCTACCCTAGTGTATATATTAGGGATTACTTTCGTGCAAAAATTGTGTCTGTTTTTTATTATGTCGGTAAAATTTTAGAGGATATACATTATGAGCAATCAAAACATGGGCTTTTCTACATAATGGTTACATGATTTTTGATTTCAGCTATGCGTCTATTCATGAATCATTTCAAAGCTATTTTTATATAATATAAAACAAAACTATGCTTACTCTGATCTTGCTCTACTTTGAAGGAAGCTCTTATTATATCATCAGCACTTGGATCCAAACGGAACTGGAATGGTGGCCCATTACTTTTTGAACGATCATCGTCATCCGTTGCTAAAATCTCGACAACCTTACGTGGCGGAACATGTTCTGGAAGTACCGGTCTGTAATCTTTCAAGAACTTAGGTGCATTATCGTTGATATCTTGTACGATTACTGTTAAAGTAGCTGTAGCAGTTTTAGGTGGACTACCATCATCTATAGCCAATATTTTAACTTGATGTCTCGGAACTACTTCGCGATCCAAAGAACGCTGTATCGTAACTGAACCATTTTGATTAATAGCAAATTGCCGTTGTCTATCTGAAGATCTATCTATAGAATAAGAGACTTTGCTGCGTCCGCCCTGATCTGGATCCGTTGCTTTAAATTTCTCCAGTTCCGTTCCCACTTTTGTGTCTTCAAATACCGACACCTCAACATTAGCTCTTTCAAAGTGTGGCTTATTGTCATTAATATCTCTCAGCTTTACTACCACCCAAGAATAGGCCACATGATACTTATCATTATCGTTATCTTCACCTTTATCGTTTACTTGTATTCTAAAGCGAAAACCATTTGACTGTAATTGGTCTTCATAATCCAAAGGCTGAACAATTTTCAAAGAACCTGTTCCATCATTATTTCTAACCATAGTGAATTTGTCTGCACCATAACCACTGTTATCTATTACTTTATACTGAAATTTATTTGTTTCGTCCTCGTCGTGAACTGTTACTGTTAATATTGGCATTTCAGGAAGTGTGGTACCATCTGTTTCATCCACTTCCGTAAACCACTCATCTTTTGTAAATTGTGGAGGCATATCGTTTATGTCTTTCACACGTATTGACGCCGTCCCTGTGCCCTTCAACCCACCACCGTCCATTGCCACCACTTGTATTGAATAATCTGGCGTACGTTCCCGATCTAAGCAACATACCGCTGTCTTTATAACACCAGTATCTGGTTCGATTTCAAATATTGGTGAGCCGGTTTCCTCCTCGATAACATTTTTCTCTATTGAATACACTAGCTTGGAATTTGAACCCTCATTAGGATCATCGTAGTCTACAGCTGTCATAGTCATTACTACCATCCCCGCAGTACCATTTTCAGTAACATTTCCAAAGTAAACGCCTTGTGGGAATATGGGGGCATTATCATTGATATCTTTCAGATTCACTTGTACATCGGCATAGCCAACTAGACCTTCACCACCTTCATCTTGCGCAAAGACCGTGAAACGCCACTGAGGTCTACCGTTGGGTTGATCTCGATCTAAGGGCTGCAATAAAACATACATATATCATATTTAGATTTGGCATTTAAATATGTATTTATAAATGATTGAATTGCACATGCATACATACATATTTATAAATTTTTGTATCTCTTAGATTTCGTGATGCATTTTTGCATACAGTAATCAAATGGCATCAAAAAAGATCAAAGCATATTTTTTAAAATTAGACACAAAAATAATAAAAGTTCAATATAATATATTATACTCGCAAAGAAACAGTTTGCATATCCTCACTAAAGAAACGGTATAATTTGGCTAAAGAGATACGCACGCTCTTAATACACCTTCCTTAATGAATTGAGAGCATTTCTCAATTTTAAAATAAATTTAACTTTCAGTTTTCTTCGGTGTGGAATCGTAATAAGTGATTTTTGATAATTAATAATACTGTTTTTTTAATATGTATGTATATGGAATGGAATGTTGTGTTAAGCGAGTAGTACGATTGTAGCAGCTGTAACGGATGACTTCTTTTACTGTTTTGACATTTAGATATGGATGTATGTTTTCATGTCTAATGTACCATTCTGCGTTCACTATAATATATTCGATTGAATTAGTTGAATAATATTTAAATTAGTTGTGCCTGCAGTGCCCCAAAATTGTTTTGAGTTGTCAGCTTGGAATCTCTACCTAGCAGCCAGAATAGTCTGAATTTCTTATGAAACTCGTTTTTCTTTTGCGTGGTGTGATCTCTCTATATAAGCTTGGAGTCAATTATCATTCCGAGGTATTTTGCTTCTGTATCCAAAACGATTGGTGAGCTATTTACGTGAATCGGTTGAATATTTGGCAGTTTTATATCAGTATTATATCATAATTATATTGATACATTTAATGTTCAGAAGATCAAAAATTAAATTAAAACTTGTTAAAGAGCCACTTTCTTGAAAGAAGGGAAACGTTTCATAACGTAGGGAGTAAAATTATTTAGAACGTGTATTCTCTACAGCCGTTCGTCAAGGAATCCTTTTTATATTCTAGTTTTTCAACCACTACTATTACATTATATTCGTTGCAGTCTTTAACAAATATTAGTATATAGTTATTTAGTACTACAAGTGTGGTGTAAAGGGTGTTTTTTTCGATGTATAGAACTTTCAGTTGGCATTACTGTTCAAGATGGCGACCGGTTTAACAGTTGTCAAGTGATTTATTCTCAGTTTGGTTTGGCAATTCATCATGAATAGACTCACACCTGAACAACGCTTGCAAATAGTGCAATTTTAGTGCAAAACGAGATTGGCGTTGTTCCCGATTTTCATAAGCGAATTTTGTTTAGCGATGAAGCGCACTTCTGGTTCAATGGCTACGTCAACAAACAAAACTGCCGCAAGCCTTTGGAGTGAAGCTAATCTTCAAGTGTACGTTGAAACACCGTTACATCTAGAAAAACTGACTGTTTGTTGCGCTTTATGGGCTGGTGGAATCATTGGTCAGTACTTCTTCAAAAACGATGATGGCCAGAACGTTACAGTCAATGGTGATTGGTATAGAGCCATGATTACTAACCTTTTCATTCCTGAATTGAATAACCATGATGTCCAGGAGATGTGGTTCCAACAAGACGGAGCAACATGTCACACAGATCGTGCCACAATCGATTTATTGAAAGACACGTTTTGGACCTGTGAATCGGCCTCCAAGATCTTGTGATTTAACACCGCAAAGTGGGGCCAAACGCAAAAAAAAGGGTAATAAATCTGTATCTTTGAAACAAGCGAGCTGATTATATAACAATGTATGAAAGAATCGTAGAGGAGGACTTAGGCTTTAAAAGTAATTAAATTTGAGCCACCCTGTTGTATCACACGTTGACCTACAGGGTGTCAAAGTTGACTACCTCGGGTATGAAAAAGTTTGTTCGATTCATAACTTTTGTAAATATGGTCCGATTTTTAAAAATTTACATTTTACGAAAAGAAAATTAATAGATTAACAAAACGCATTTTAGTTTTGGTTGATTCGTGAATAGTTTAAAAGATATTTGGTTTTGAATTTCGAAATTTTTGTTTTTGGCCTTGACTTTGTTTCTTATTTTGAAAATATCTCCAGTAATGGCATAGCCAAAGGCCTAAAAATAGTTTTAAACTATTTCTTAAATATATTTGAATATTACACAAAAGAAAAGTTTTTATTATCGTGAAACGTGTGCTCGTGAAACGAGATCAAAGTCAAGTTTTTGAAATATTAGTGAAAAATGGCAAAATTTTGACAAAAATGGAGCTTAATTGTTTGACGTTTTTTTTTTTTAATGTTTAATCAAAACAAAAGTTTTTAAAAATTATCAAAGTTTAGGCTTTGAAACTTACTGTATTTCTAATTTTAAACGGAAAAAAGAATGCACGCTACACCCAGCAATGGACGAATTCGGACAATTTTTCAAAAAAATTCTGAATTGATTGGTAAAAAACAAAAATCGCCCATAGAATTTTGTAAAAACTTTTAAAAATTATGTTAGATATATTTAAAAGATTTAATCTGGCTTTTTATTGTTACCCGCCCGGTGAAAAATGTGAGCAGGAGAGCAGATTTATTAAAAATAGTCGAATTCTTGGGAGCATTTTATATACCTGCTAGAAAATTATACTCAATTTAATTTTTATCTATTAATATTTCTGTTATTTATTAGAAAACACGATCATTTTTTATTGGTGAAAAGGGTTGAAAGATAAATTAAGTAAAAATTTTTTTATGCATTTTCGAATCCAAAAAAAATATATGAAAGGATTGCAAAAAGAGATTTTTTTTTGGTTTTTTCAGTGAAATCCCACATTTTTTTTACAAAATTGTCAAAACTCATACAAAATATAAAAAAACTTATTTACCTGTCCAACAGTATATAATACATATATATTTTTAACTTAACATACTTTCTTATTTGTTACAATACATTGTTTAAGAGTTATATAAAAGTTTGAGCTAACAATTCTCTACAAAATGATCTGAAATGGCAAAAGTCATTAATTTCCGTTCACTCAGAATCTTCCTTATCTATTTCATAGCTAATACTGGGTAACCACTTTGCAAAGTTGGTGTCATTGTTATCCAGGGATATAAGTTGTTAAAGAAGTCTTCAGTTTTAGAAGCAAACTCTTTGAATGATGGGAACACGGTAACACAATCGTCTTCGAAAATCTAGATATCACATCTTCAATTACTGGTGTTGATATAAATATAGTGAAGCGCTTCAAAATAATTTTGGCAAAGATCAACAGCAAAATGCAAATAAATGTGAATAAGTTCAAAAAGTTTGCTTCTTTAACAACTTATATCCCTGAAAACAATGACACCAACTTTGCATAGAGTATTGTGACATGGGAAAGAAATAATAGAAAATAGTATGCTGGGCTTAGGTGAATTAACAGAAGAGTCCCAAAAAGCTAGAAACAGAGATGTTAAAAAAATTAGGCTCTTCAACACACGTATAAGCTCAAAAATTGTCCAAAATATGGACCTGGTGAAATATTTGATAATATCATCGGATCCAGTAATATGCTCCATAAGAACAAAGTGGTTACCCAGTATTAGCTATAAAATAGATAAGGAAGATTCTGAGTGAACGGAAATTAATGACTTTTGCCATTTCAGATCATTTTGTAGAGAATTGTTAGCTCAAACTTTTATATAACTCTTAAACAATGTATTGTAACAAATAAGAAAGAATTTCTGCATATTAAAGCCCTTGGTGCAATAACAATAAAACTTTTTGAATAAATTATTCCTATGCGGGGTTTTCAACATTTACTGCGTATGTTCTCGATAAATTGACTTACAAAACATAACATCGACATGATTTGCCATGGAATAGTACAGAAACAAACTAAAAACACAGATTTTCTTACAATAGCACGGAAATGTATACATGCAGGGTAATATCGGACCACAGAAAACATGTAGACAGGTAGATAAAAAGGAGAGTGAGCACATTGTTGTATTGTGTAATCAAATTTTCTGCCTGCTATATTTTAACACAGATTCATTTCTTAATACGAATAAGCACTATAGTCCATAAAATTGAAGATACAGTATGTATTGAGTATGTTATGGGTATGGGTAGCAAATAATGTGAAAAATAGTGCATGTTTGCTAAATGTCATCCGAGGTGTGCGTTTTGTGGTCGTTTTGCTCAGTATGTTAAGTTAAAAATATGTATGTATTATATACTGTTGGACAGGTAAATAAGTGTTTTTTTATATTTTGCATGAGTTTTGATAATTTTGTAAAAAAAATGTGGGATTTCACTGAAAAAACCTAAAAAAATCTCTTTTTGTACTCCTTTCATATATTTTTTTTGGATTCGAAAATGCATAAAAATATTTTTACTTAATTTATCTTTCAACCCTTTTCACCAATAAAAGATGATGGTGTTTTCTAATAAATAACAGAAATATTAATAGATAAAAATTAAATTGAGTATAATTTTCTAGCAGGTAGATAAAATGCTCCCAAGAATTCGACTATTTTTAATAAATCTGCTCTCCTGCTCACATTTTTCACCGGGCGGGTAACAATAAAAAGACAGATTAAATCTTTTAAATATATCTAACATAATTTTTAAAAGTTTTTACAAAATTCTATGGGCGATTTTTGTTTTTTACCAATCAATTCAGAATTTTTTTGAAAAATTGTCCGAATTCGTCCATTGCTGGGTGTAGCGTGCATTCTTTTTTCCGTTTAAAATTAGAAATACAGTAAGTTTCAAAGCCTAAACTTTGATAATTTTTAAAAACTTTTGTTTTGATTAAACATTAAAAAAAAACGTCAAACAATTAAGCTCCATTTTTGTCAAAATTTTGCCATTTTTCACTAATATTTCAAAAACTTGACTTTGATCTCGTTTCACGAGCACACGTTTCACGATAATAAAAACTTTTCTTTTGTGTAATATTCAAATATATTTAAGAAATAGTTTAAAACTATTTTTAGGCCTTTGGCTATGCCATTACTGGAGATATTTTCAAAATAAGAAACAAAGTCAAGGCCAAAAACAAAAATTTCGAAATTCAAAACCAAATATCTTTTAAACTATTCACGATATCAACCAAAACTAAAATGCGTTGTTAATCTATTAATTTTCTTTTCGTAAAATGTAAATTTTTAAAAATCGGACCATATTTACAAAAGTTATGAATCGAACAAACTTTTTCATACCCGAGGTAGTCAACTTTGACACCCTGTAGGTCAACGTGTGATACAACAGGGTGGCTCAAATTTAATTACTTTTAAAGCCTAAGTCCTCCTCTACGATTCTTTCATACATTGTTATATAATCAGCTCGCTTGTTTCAAAGATACAGATTTATTACCCTTTTTTTGCGTTTGGCCCCACTGTGCTCCGCTAAACTACTTTCTGTGGGGCTATGTAAAGTCATTGGTCTATGCGGATAAGCCACAAACGCTTGACCATTTTGAAGACAACATTCGCCGTGTTTTTGCCGATATACGGCCACAAATGTTGGAAAAAGTCATCGCAAATTGGACTTCCAGATTGGACTACATCCGGGCCAGCCGCAGGTGTCGTAGGCCAGAAATCATATTTAAAATGTAATGCCACAAGATTATCTTTCGGATAAATAATTCATGTCATCGTTGTTTTATTGCAACTTAAAGTTCTATACATCGAAAAAAACACCCTTTATATATTACACTAGGTTATGATCAATAAACTATTATCGCTAAATGTAAAATACATTACAATAATGATATAAATTAAAATACATTCACTATCTTTCTTCAATGCTTTGTAGCATAAAATACTATTGACATTATCAAGAGCAGAGCTTTTTATAAAATATTTTTCACATGACATTTTATCTAAACTCGTATAGAATTTAACAAGCTGCTAAAAATATTAACTGAGATCATGTACATACGTATATGCTGTTGTTTACGATGTTAAGAAAATGTACTGACTATGTACTTCTATACATTCAAAGAAATGCTTGTTTTTGTTGGCCGCGAATTTCTGAAAAATTTTTATTATGCCGTGTGTTTTCAGCGCCAGCTGGAAGAGAAATATCTTTTGTACTGTTACGAATTTAGTCGTGAACAGACCAATTGTAATTGTTCTAGAACGTACTGAATCGTTATTTTATATGTGCTTATACGTCTTGTTATTATTTGTAAATGAACACAGGAGGTATATACACACATGCATACATAGAAACTTGTTGACAAACAAAGCGGAAGCACAGCGAGTGTGCACATACTGACACACATGTGTAGATAAATAGGCACGACAGCGAAATAAAAGAAACCACCACCGCACGATACAATATTCGTGTGTGCATGTATGTGCGCGGCTCATATGCTTAAGTTTCACTGCCGCATGTACATATGTATGTCGGTGTGTGTGTATATCATTTGTTCATTATTAGTTTTAGTGCGAGGTGGCGTGATTAGCTTCTGTAAACGTCTAGACTGTTCGAGTAATGATCATTGAGAGGTATGTATAAAAGCAGCTGAGCTTAACGCTGAGGGAGTTGAGTCGATTTTTAGCTGCGCTAACGTGTAAAGTGGCTTAAGTAATAAAAAGTGAATAAGTGAAAGTGTTGTTGTTTTAGTAAAGTGTTCTTAGTAAAGTGTTTGCAAGCACAGTGTGTTTACGTAAATAAAGTATTGAACTGTTGAGTACTGTAAACTGAAGAATTGAGCGTTTTAACTTCATTACAATTAAAGAATCTACGAGAAACGTATTTAGAAGACGTAAAAACGTAACAATTGGTGTCCGAAGTGAAATTGTAAAGTGAAGTTCGACGAGCTTAAAGTGGAACAACTGAAAAAGGAGTTGTGCAAGTTGGATCTGCCCACAACTGGTAACAAAGTGGAGCTGCAGAAGAGGCTAATGGAGGAGTTTGATCGGTTGGATCTGGATAGCAATACTCATGACTTCGAAGAAAAAGAAGAACTGGAGATGAGTGCACTAGCAGTTGCAAGTAGCATGGACTTAAACTCGATTTTTGCTGCCATGATGCAGTCTATCAAAGAGGCGTCTAGGGCAACAAATGAAACATTGATGCTGAAGATTGAAGAAAACTCTAAGGCAACAAATGCAATGATGATACAGAAAATGGAGGAAAACTCCAAATCCATCAAAGAGGCGTCAATTGCAACAAATCAAATGCCGAAAGCCAACAACGAGAAGTTAATGGAAATTTCTGAGGATATGAATCTGAGAGTAAATGCCATGGAGGAAAAATTGTGTGGCTTGGAACAAATTCTGATATTCCTGAATCTGTGAGCAGAGTGAAAGTGCCCACCTTTGATGGCAGCACACCTTTTAACATTTTCCAGTTTCAGTTTGAAACTGTGGGCAATAAGAATGCATGGGGCCAGGATGAGAAATGCATTGAGTTAATTTTGGCGTTGAAGGGTGTCGCTGCACAGGTCCTGGAAAACGTGCCCGCTTCATCTAGAGACAATTATGAAGTCATCATGGCAGCTTTGCAACGTAAGTATGGTGGAGAGCACAAGAATGAAATCCACAGAATGGAGCTAAGAGGCAGAGTGCAGAGAGGCAATGAAACTCTTCAGGATTACGCAATGGAGATTGAGCGTCTGGTGCAGCTTAGCTATGCTGGAGAGAGCTACTCTTTTTTGGACCATTTTAAGACGGAGGCATTTGTGAACGGTGTTCGAGATCCCGACATTAAGCTTGCTGTATGCGCAGCACAAAAGCCGTCATTCGCCGAAACCGTCTCATTTGCGTTGGCCCAGGAGACAGCCAGACTAATTCCAAGGCCACAGGTCCACAAAATACGAGAGCTAGAGGTAGTTCATGAGCCAGGAGATGGCTTGGCCAGTACGATCAAAGAGGCACTGTTGCAAGCGTTGGCCGAAAACTCGAACAAAGGCCGAGCTAAGTGTTTTAACTGCGGGAAGGCAGGCCACTTTCAGCGCAACTGTAAAGCTCCCAGGAAGCGTACAAGATCCGTATCTCCACAGAGGCCGAGCAAAAGGGCTAGCCAACAACAGGCCCAAGAGTCACCGTTAAACTAAAACGAGTCAGCTTTAAGGGGCAAAAGCTGGCTCCCACAAACGAGGGCCCCACAATCTCCATATCAGTGATGCCGCGGAAAAACAGCAACTTAACTGTTAGTGGATACATCAATGGGAAAAAGCAAACTTTAACCATAGATACAGGAGCGTCGCAGTCCATAATAAGGCCTGATTTGGTACCAGGAAGGGTTGAACCGCTACGTAACGTGAGGCTGCGTACAGCTACTGGGGAGGCCGCTAGCGTCTATGGTAAGTCTGAGGCAAAGGTGCGTATAGCTAACATCACCGTCAGCCACGTGTTTATTGTCGCCGATATTGTTGACGAGGTGATTATTGGTGCAGATTTTATGATAGCACATGGCATAAATCTGCAAATGGGTCAACAAATTGTGACGTGGCGTGATGTGAAGATACAGTTAGATGTCGGCTACGAGAATAAGCCCCATTTGCTGAAACTGCTTGCTGAATATACTCAACGAATTCCACCACGATCTGAGGTACTGATATGGGCTCGAACGAATGGAGATTGTGCGGACAGTCGATTGTGGGTAGTAGAATCAGAAAATATAACGGGCGATTTATTAACAGCAAAAGCTCTCGTGGAAGTGCGCGCCGACAGGAAAGTCCCAGTTAGAGTGCTCAATTTATCAACCAGTGAAAAGGTCGTGAGTCCAAAATCCTATATAGGCAGTTGTACTCCGGCGGAGGCAATTATAAATTGCGAGACCAAACCAAAATCTACTAGCTTGTCATCCAAAGAACGAGAAACATTTGAACAGCATGTCCAGAAATGGGTCACAGGGCTGCCAGCATCTGATAAAAATAAAGCCAAACAGCTGCTCAGGAAATACGCCTCCACTTTCGCCATGAACAGTAAGATCCAAGGGAGAACGGCTATTGTGAGGCATGAAATTGACACTGGCGAAGCGAGGCCCATAAAGCGGGCGCCCAGAAGTGTACCCCTGGCCAAGCGTAACGAGGTTAAAGAGTTAGTCAATGAAATGGAGAAGAGTGGGGTAATTGAACCATCTACTAGCCCGTGGAGCTCACCGGTGGTATTGGTGAAGAAAAAAGATGGTAGCACGAGATTTTGTGTGGACTACCGGAAGCTAAACGACGTCACGAAAAAGGACAGTTATCCACTACCCAGGATTGACGATACCCTTGACACTCTGTCCGAAACAAAATGGTTCTCAACATTGGACTTGCAAAGTGGTTATTGGCAGGTAGAAATTGCCCACAAGGAGAAGGAGAAGACTGCGTTTAGTGCTGGAGATGGTTTATGGCAGTTTAGAGTAATGCCGTTTGGACTCTGTAATGCTCCAGCCACATTTGAGCGACTGATGGAACAGGTATTAAAGGGGCTTCACTGGAGGACGTGTTTAGTCTACCTTGACGATATAATCGTAATGGGCAAAACTTTTGACGTGCACCTGAAAAATTTGGCGGAAGTTTTTAAACGAATATCGTCGGCGGGACTCACTTTTAGCACGAAGAAGTGTGCATTGTTCCAGAAAGAGGTGAATTATTTGGGACATCGTGTAACTGCAGATGGCATTTCGACGGACGATGATAAGACAAAAGCCGTAAGGGACTGGCCACAGCCACGTAATCTCCACGAATTGCGCAGTTTTCTGGGACTTTGCACATATTATAGACGATCTGTGCCAAATTTTGCCAGCGTAGCCGCCAGTCTGCACGAGCTGACCAAGAAGTCACGATCATACCAATGGGGAAACGAACAGGAACGAGCATTCCAGAAGCTGAAGGAATTATTATGCACGGCACCAGTTCTGGCATACCCGGTTGCTGGAGGAAGATTTCTGCTAGATACCGATGCAAGTGGCTTCGGTATAGGAGGTGTACTCTCTCAGGTGGTAGATGGAGTCGAGAAAGTAGTAGGCTATTATAGTCGAATACTTTCAAAGCCAGAGAGAAACTATTGCGTGACACGGTGTGAGCTTCTGGCAGTATTAGAATGCATTAAGCATTACCATAAATACTTGTATGGCCAAAATTTCACGTTGCGGACTGATCACTCTGCGCTTAGATGGCTGTTGCAGTTCAAAAACCCCGAAGGCCAGTTGGCGCGTTGGATTGAACGCCTGCAGAGTTATGACTTTAGCATCGAGCATAGAAGAGGGACGAAACACAATAATGCGGATGCCCTCTCGAGACGACCATGCAGCCTAGAATGCAGACATTGCATCAAGGCCGAGCAGAAAGAGTGCGTCATTGATGTTCGGCTAACGCAGATAGACTCTCACGAAGACTGGCCAACGGCGCAGATAAATGACCCGGTGCTCAGAAAAATAATAACTGCTAAAAAGAGTGATAGCAGGCCTGCACGCAATGAAATGGCGGCTGAGAGTCCCCTCGCTAAAGCTTATTGGGCACAATGGAGCAGGTTGCAGCTGGTAGACGGATGCTTATACCGTATATGGGAAAGTGCGGATGGCAAAACAACTTCCAACTTAATAGTTGTACCATCATCTAAGATACCGGAAGTTTTGCGAGAGTTCCACAATGGTCCTAGTGGTGGTCACCTTGGAGTTAATAAAACACTGGAAAAGGTAAAGCAGCGTTTTTACTGGGTTAAAGCGCAACAATCAGTAGACGACTGGATAGCGAACTGTAAGGAATGTATAGCGGCTAAGGGTCCAGTACGGAGAACTCGAGCACACCTGCAGCAGTACAATTCGGGTGCGCCCTTTGAGCGAATAGCTATGGATGTAGCAGGTCCTTTTCCAATCAGTACTGCCGGTAATCGTTACGTCCTTGTGGTGATGGACTATTTCAGCAAATGGCCAGAAGTATACCCCATACCAAACCAGGAGGCTAAAACTCTGGTAACTGTTTTCATCAATAACTGGGTGTGCCGATATGGTGTTCCGATGGAGTTGCATTCCGATCAAGGCAAAAACTTTGAGTCTGCAATTTTTAAGGAAATGTGCGAGCTCTATGGAATAAGAAAAACCAGGACAAAACCGCTTCATCCGCAATCTGACGGTATGGTTGACAGATTTAACCGCACGCTGGAAGAATACCTAAGTGAGCGACCATCAGAGAGACTGGGATGAGCATATTCAAACATTTTTGTTGGCATACAGGTCCGCCGTGCATGACTCAACGTCTAAAACACCAGCAAAAATTGTCTTTGGAACAGAACTCAGATTGCCTGGCGATTTGGAATTTGGCACAAAACCTGTACCGAAGAATGAGGATACGGAGAATTATTCACAGGAAAAAAGCGACTTGCACGACCTACACGAATTTGTACGCAAAAGAGTTCGAGTAGTCAGCAATAAAATGAAAGCCAGGTACGATCGAGCTGCAAATTCCGACGGATTCCGCGAGGGACAACTGGTTCTACTATATAACCCACAAAGGAAGAAAGGATTGTCTCCCAAACTACAAACGCATTGGGATGGACCGTATAAGGTGATTAAGAGGTTGAACGACGTTGTATACAGGATACAGACGCATAATAGCCACCGATCCAAAATTAAGGTCGTACACTTAGAACGACTCGCAAGGTACGGAAGCAGTGGTTCTGGGCCTGTTCAGAACGAACAGGCTTGAGCGGGCGGCAGTGTTACGAATTTAGTCGTGAACAGACCAATTGTAATTGTTCTAGAACGTACTGAATCGTTATTTTACATGTGCTTACACTGTCTTGTTATTATTTGTAAAAAATGAACACAGGAGGTATATACACACATGCATACATAGAAACTTGTTGACAAACAAAGTGGCAGCACAGCGAGTGTGCACATACTGACACACATGTGTAGATAAACAGGCACGACAGCGAAATAAAAGAAACCACCACCGCATGATACAATATTCGTGTGTGCATGTATGTGCGCGGCTCATATGCTTAACCCTGCCAGCAAATTGGTAGTCGATTACAAATAAAATCGACTTATAGTTCATCCCTGTCGGACATTGAGTAGTCGACTACTAAAATAATTAACTTTACGTTAACTTTTATGGACTAGCTTCAAATTAGCTACAATACAATCGATTTGTAATTCACTTTTTGTGTACTGGCTATAAGCTAGCTGAAACGTAGTGCAGAGTTAACCCAAAATTCAAATAATAACATACACACATACACGGTAAATAACTCTTTATTTAAATTGCCTATTGTCGCATTCGTTTTAAATGTTGCGATGGCTGAGGGAGTATGTTGGCTGCTCACCAATGTTGAGGCTTAGTTGTTTGATTCCCACCAGAGGCTGACAAAAAAAAGAGTGTAAGATGAAATTTAATGTAAAATCAGCCTTGGTTTGTACATTTTTTCTGTGGGTACTGACTTTTAAGTATCTAACTTTAAGTTAGTTGAAAAGTAATGCACAATCGGACAATTGACTACCGCCTAGGACATCGTAATGTTAAAATAGTCAGTCATCTCCATTAAAAATAATCTAAGTGTCAACCACCACCAGCTGTAAAAAAGTTAGCTTATAATTCATTACTAGTTAACTGAGTTGCCGGCAGGGAAGTTTCACTGCCACGTGTATGTATGTCGGTGTGTGTGTATATCTTTTGTTCTGTAACGAAGCTTCGTTACATATGTGTATATACATAAGTATAGATTTTTAGATTATAATTAGGTACGAAATGGGTTAACACTTTGTTACTCAGAAGATTTTTTATTTTGAAGTGTACATATTATCTGATTTATTTTTGCATTCCATACCGTTATTATATATATTTGTAGATTATTGAATATTGACATACATATGTATGTGTATGGAGGTAGATTATTATCATTTACAGCTAGCATGTAAGCACACGCGTATACCTATACACATACCTTATTAGTATTTTACATTTACATTTAAAGAGTAATTATCAGTAGAAAATGGGAACAGTTTTGGTTAGAGAGTATTCTCTCTCTCATTCTATGTTAAAAGCGAGCGAGATAAACCCCAGCTAAGTCTCACACATTTACATGCACAGAGACACTAATGGCCATAGGTCTCAGGCATAGTAGTGATAATACATTAATATCTACTAAAACTATTTCAATTTAAGGAGACGAGAACGCGGGCATTCTGGTTCTGGACGTCAACGAGATCTAACTGCTGGACGCTTGTAAAACTTATTTTCTACAGAACATTTGGTTATTTATATTGAACTAAGTATTTCTGGAATTCGCTTGGTATTTCTTTGATCCGGTGTTGGTTGGAATTATGCCTAATAAATTTTAAGTTACTTATTGAAAGTCTAATGAGTTTCATTATATCCTGGTTATCCGAGTGAGTATTCCCTGGCAAGAATCATTATAAATGGCGCCCGAGCAGGGACTGTGAAAACTATAGGAATCAATCATATTGAAATAAATTTTACTCGTATCAAAGTTCAAGTCCAATAGCAAGAATCCAGTAGTGAGAATGAGTCGATCATTTATTAATTTCTTAAAAAAGGACGTATTGGCAGATTGTTTGAAGGAGCTACGCATTGAGAGTGATGGTAGTGTTGATGATATGCGGGTTCGACTCAGAGCCTACCTTGTTAAAGGCGATATCCCTCCAGATCACGAATCTTACATCCAGAAATTGAGAGCGGCACATGAGGCTAATAGGGAATTAAAGGTTCCAGATCAGAGAGATTGTCAAGTTGTTTCGCCAGCCCTATCAATGCACGAAGAAGGCGAAAATCATACGAATATTGCGGAACTTTGTGATAAAGTACGGAAGTGGGGCGTAAAGTATGATGGCGGCAAAGAACCGCTATGCTTTCTGGAAAGAATTGAAGAGTTAGCCACGTGTTATTCTATCCCACAAACGTCATTATTAAACTTCATGCCAGAGCTGTTAAGAGGCGAAGCTTTAGCCTGGTATCGAAATAATAAAATTAATTGGGATACATACACTGATTTTGTAGAAGATTTCAAGCTATTTTTTTTGCCAAGCCGATTTTTCGAAAACTTGGAGGATTCGATTAGGAATCGAAGCCAGAAAGCTAATGAAAGTTTTGTTGCATACGTAACAGAGCTACAGTCACTAATGAGGTGGGCCGATTTAACATTAAACCAGCAGTTAGACCGAATTTATAAAAATTGCAGAGCGGAGTACAAGATCTATATCAAAAGAAATGAGTTTAGCAAACTGAGAGACCTAATCGTGTTGGCCCAAGAATACGAAAATATTAGAGCAGAAGAAAATAAGCAAATAAGACCTTTTCGCCGCGTGCAGACCGTCGTTGCAGTTGAAAATTCGAATTTTGTGTGCTATCGTTGTGGAGAGCAAGGTCATAACCGAGCGAGGTGTAATAAGCCCCAGGTACTGTTCTGTTGGGATTGCGGTAAGAGAGGCGTGAAAACGGTAGACTGTTGCCGTTATAACGCGGAAAACTCAAACAGAGACCCTCGGGCAGAGGGAAGGACAGAAGGTCTCTAAAATCATTATCCTTTCCAATAAAAATCGAACTTGACGAAGACAACCGTTTAAAAACATGGATAAGAATAAGAAACAAAAAAATTTCAACAATTGTAGATACTGTAGAGTTGTCAATAGTAAAGAATCTACAAATTCCCATAACTACAGCAGATTTTCCAGTTTTACACTTAGCAGATAGATCAAAAATACCCGTGGAGGGGTTAGTAACCACGTGGCTTACGATGAATGGTGTCACATATCGGCATAATTTTATTGTCCTAAAAAATAGTATTGATCCGATTATTCCGGGGACAGATTTCCTGCAACAGACTGGGCGGGAATTGCACGTCATTCCCCATAAGAAAGGAAAAGATTTTAGTAAGTCCAACAGTATGAATAATATTCTAATAAGTTCGTTACAGCCGAAATCACTGACTGAGGAGAAAGGCAAAGATGAGACGGAAGAAGTAATTTCGAAGTTTTTATCAGTCGAGCTACCTCGCTTTGAAAATATTGACGGGCCGTCCCCGGTTACTCAACATGTCATCACCATGAAGCATTCACGCCCGCTACGTCAAAGGTACTATCCGCGGAACCCGGCAATGCAAGAGATTATCAATAAACAGATAGACACCTTATTACAAGAGGGTAAGATCGAACCATCAAAGAGCCCATATAGTTCACCGATTGTCCTCGTACGAAAAAAGAATAATGACTGGAGACTGTGTGTCGACTTTCGACAAATAAACGAAAATTCTATTCGCGATGCGTATCCACTTCCACAAATTAACTCAATCTTGGAGAAGTTACGGGACAGTAAATATTTTAGTACTATCGATCTCCGAAACGGATATTGGCAAATACCTATGGCCCCGGAAAGTAGGAGTTACACCGCTTTCACTGTTCCAGGTCGCGGCCTTTTCCAATGGTGCGTCATGCCTTTCGGCCTACACTCGGCTTCGGCTACCTTTCAGAGGGCATTAGACGCAGTGATTGATACCGATCTCAACTCTTTTGCTTTTGCCTACCTCGACGATATCGTAGTGTTAGGCAGGACCCTCGAAGAACATTTACGCAATTTAAAAATCGTCTTCAATCGTCTAATTTCTGCTAAGCTGCGCATAAATCCCGATAAATGTTCATTCGCAAAAAGGACGATTAAATATTTGGGCCACGTGATTAGCGAAGAAGGTATACACACAGATCCTGAAAAGGTGAGTGCAATTTTGGCTTTACCTGAACCCACTACCCTAAAGGAGTTAAGATCATTTTTAAATACGGCAGCATGGTACCGACGTTTCGTACCCAACTTCTCGACTCTGACTGCCCCATTGAACGAACTTTTGAAGAAAGGAAAGAAATGGGAGTGGGGAACCTGCCAGCAGAAAACTTTCGAAGAAATAAAACAAAAGCTCATCGAAGCACCCGCTCTGACTTGTCCCGATTTCACCCGTACCTTTACTCTGCAAACGGATGCCAACGATGTGGGGTTAGGTGCAGTTCTTACCCAGGAGCACGAAGATGGTGAAAGAGTAATCTCTTACGCTAGCCGCACGTTACTAGCTGCGGAGCGTAACTACACAGTCACTGAGAAGGAATGCCTGGCCATAATTTGGGGTATTCGAAAAATGAGGCATTACCTCGAAGGATACCACTTTGTCATCCTAACTGATCATCAATCACTGAAGTGGCTGAATTCGATTCAATCACCTTTTGGCAGAATAGCGCGATGGGCCCTAGAGCTAATGCAATTCGATTATGAAATCCGATATAGGAAGGGCAGCTTTAACGTTATCGCCGATGCGCTCTCACGAGCTCCAGTATCGTCAACACATATAACTCCCGCCATACAAACTATCCGAGACCGTCTAGACAATAACGATCACTGGTATCAGAAAAAGTATCAGCTAGTCCGTGACCACCCAGAACAATGTCCCGACTATCAAATTGATGAGAAAGGTAACCTGAGAAGACATATCTACGACTCATCGTGTTACAACGTCGAAGACCCGGTCCCATGGAAACTGGTAGTTTCAAAATCCGACAGACTTCGAGTCCTTAAAGAATGCCACGACGACATTACTGCAGGTCATTTAGGCATAAATAAAACTATTGCCCGTATAACTAAACTCTACTATTGGCCCGGTCTTTTCCGCGACATAACCAAATACGTAAGGAATTGTGAAACTTGCCAACGATTTAAACCACTACAACAAGCACCAGCTGGTAAAATGCGTACACATCAAGCTCCTTGCCCCGGCCATACCGTGTGTGCCGATTTCGTTGGGCCTTTACCACGATCTATTCACGGTAATACATACCTGATCGTCTTCCACGATAAGTTCACGAAATGGTCCGAGTTCATTGCAGTCAGAAAAGCAACCACTCAAACTTTCCTGAAAGCTTTCCGAGAGCGTATTTTATCTCGTTTTGGAGTACCACATGTACTGGTAACGGACAATGGTACTCAGTTTAATAGCCGAGAATGTCAAAACTATCTAAAAAAAATTGGGGTAACTCAACGTTTCACCGCACCCTACGCACCCCAGGAAAACCCCACCGAGAGAACGAATAGGATTATTAAAACCATGATCGCACAATATACTGAGAGCAACCAGAGGAAATGGGACGATCACCTGCCCGAATTAACTTTAGCCATAAACTCGAGTAAACAATCATCCACCCAGTATAGTCCAGCCTATCTGACACTCGGTAGGGAATTGCGCCTTCCTAATACTCTTTTCGATGTAAAGACGAACTCACCGTCAGCAGTTACTGAGTTCAACTTAGATACAGGCTACCGCTATTTGCAAAACATTTTCCAAATAGTCCGCACGAATTTACAAAATTGCGCCGAGAAACAAGCATTTCATTACAACTTAAGATGTCGTGAATGGTCGCCCAAAAAGAACGATCAAATACTGGTAAAGAAACACGTGTTATCGAAAGCCGTTGATTACTTCGCGGCTAAATTGGCCCCTAAATACGACGGTCCATACGTAGTCAATAAATTCATATCACCAGTTATTGTTGAACTAGCTGACACTACAAATAAAAAGAGGAAACTCACCGCCCATGTGAAAGATCTTAAGCCATATCACACCAATAGCAGAGATGTCTGAAGACAAATTCAAGAAAAGTTGCGCACGTTTTCGACAAGTGATAGAGAAGGAAAAGCAGAAACGTCGCCAAACTATACTTTTAGGCGGCTACCCCAACAAACCCCAAGTTACATCAGTAATAACTTTACCAAGGTTAGACCTCCATGATCTCGTGGTGTATAAACCTCCGAAGTCTGATAGTCTTACTCAATTAGTAAGAGACCTGGGTATCGAAGAAGAAGAGCATGACTTTCGGAATAAACTCATCACGCATATACTATCTTCTCTTGAACCCATTAATCCCGGAAGGCGTACCAGGTTCAAAAAGTATGTGGATGGTATCGAGGTGGCAATATATATTCGAAGTTCCTTGGATGTCTGGCTAATCTTCAATCGAGAAAAATTAATCTTTCCGAAGCTTAGAGATGACGTTGGTATGCTATGAAGAAAAGAAAAAAAAAGAAACCAAGAGGGAGATGTAACGAAGCTTCGTTACATATGTGTATATACATAAGTATAGATTTTTAGATTATAATTAGGTACGAAATGGGTTAACACTTTGTTACTCAGAAGATTTTTTATTTTGAAGTGTACATATTATCTGATTTATTTTTGCATTCCATACCGTTATTATATATATTTGTAGATTATTGAATATTGACATACATATGTATGTGTATGGAGGTAGATTATTATCATTTACAGCTAGCATGTAAGCACACGCGTATACCTATACACATACCTTATTAGTATTTTACATTTACATTTAAAGAGTAATTATCAGTAGAAAATGGGAACAGTTTTGGTTAGAGAGTATTCTCTCTCTCATTCTATGTTAAAAGCGAGCGAGATAAACCCCAGCTAAGTCTCACACATTTACATACGCTTTTCTTTGCATTTGCACACGTTGTTCAATTTACTCACTACTACAATACCAGTATCAGTACTGTTGTCTTAAGCTATTACTAATACTTCAGTTGGGTTTTGTCTGCCTTGGTGTGTGGACAGCTAGGCGCAAGTTTGTAACAGCTTCACTAGCAGCCACAATATACTCAACACAAACCCAACTCAAGTAGTGGTGTACAGGGTATCTACTGGTTACCAATAGCCATAGGTCCCAGGCACAATAGTAGTAGTGCACAGAGACACTAATGGCCATAGGTCTCAGGCATAGTAGTGATAATACATTAATATCCACTAAAACTATTTCAATTTAAGGAGACGAGAACGCGGGCATTCTGGTTCTGGACGTCAACGAGATCTAACTGCTGGACGCTTGTAAAACTTATTTTCTACAGAACATTTGGTTATTTATATTGAACTAAGTATTTCTGGAATTCGCTTGGTATTTCTTTGATCCGGTGTTGGTTGGAATTATGCCTAATAAATTTTAAGTTACTTATTGAAAGTCTAATGAGTTTCATTATATCCTGGTTATCCAAGTGAGTATTCCCTGGCAAGAATCATTATAGTTCATTATTAGTTTTAGTGCGAGGTGGCGTGATCAGCTTCTGTAAACTTCTAGACTGTTCGAGTAATGATCATTGAGAGGTATGAAAGCAGCTGAGCTTAACGCTGAGGGAGTTTAGTCGATTTCTAGCTGCGCTAACGTGTAAAGTGTCTTAAGTAATAAAAAGTGAATAAGTGAAAGTGTTGTTCTTTTAGTAAAGTGTTTGCAAGTACAGTGTGTTTAAGTAAATAAAGTATTGAACTGTTGAGTACTGTAAACTGAAGAATTGAGCGTTTTAACTTCATTACAATTAAAGAATCTACGAGAAACGTTTTGAAAAGGGTAAAACGTAACAGTACAATTCTGCTAAGAAGTGTATAAAATTTAAATTATTTTAAGAACCATAAAAGAAAAGTTGTCAAAATACGCATTTCATTAGTTTAAAAATGTATAAAGCGTTCCATAGACAGAAACTCCAGTGCTCATGATTTATGCATAGAATTTTTATAAATATCTGTGGCAATATGGAAGAGTAGCTTAAGTCGAAAATTGAAGCATTGAGATATAATCAATTTTGTGTAGTTTTCATTCCGCTTGATTTTTGCGAATAACTAATGAATTAATAATATATTGGTAACATGTTTATTAGAGAAGAAGGATGAATATTTAAAAAAAATATTTTTGAAATCAGAAGATGTTGCGCATTTTCTACTTAAACGCTTCTTCGAAACTGAAATTTGCGTTGCACTGGACCTTAAGTAACTTAAGCGCTTCGGTTTAAGTAAAAGTAGTATGTATTGTGAAGTTTTAATAAACATTTGAGGTTTTGTTCCACTTTATAAAAATATATTAAAGAGGATATGGTCATTGTTTACATGACAATATTTTTGTCATTGAAAACTCATGGAAACATAAGTTGTTTGAAAATAATGACTTTATTTTTTCAAGGTTAACATTTATACTGATTAAGTGAAGTTTAGCGATGCCGTTATATGATCAATGGAAAATCTGAATATGTAAATAAAATTATGTGTACATAATTTGTTTTGATCAATGCATTATTGATTCAAAAGACTTAAGCTAAAAAGTAAAAGTACATAACATTGATAAAAAAAAAAGAATTTTTCAAAATGGACTAAACACATTTAAGCGCCTTTGCTTCTGTAATGTGCCAAACGCCTTAACTCAATTATATCTTATGTCGACTTAAGCTACTCTTCCATATTGACACAGAAATAGTTCACGTATATGCTGGATTGCAAATTATTGAACCATATTCCAAAAGAGGACAAACAAGGGACAATGTTTTTTCTAATTATTAAGCCAAGTTTAATAAATCCAAGAAAACTTTCTGAGTGTTGAAATGTTGTGGTTTATAAAATTAAGCTTTGTATCCACTAATATTTCAAGGCCAGTGATATTCCCAACTCATTTAAGTTTAAAGCCGCCAATGTAATAATTCACGTTAATGTCTTCTGTAAAAGCTCATCTGCTTGCATTTAAGTTAACGAAAGTAATGTTTAAGGAATTTGTGAACAGAATAGTCGTTAAATTTAGGCAAATGTTTGCCTCATCTATATACATAAGACAATTCGATTGTAAATAAAAAATATAATAAACTATTCGGCAATATCCTTAAATGTAGTATATTTAAATTGAATTTTTTTTCATTCGTTCAGTTTAATTTGGCCTTGAAATGGCTGTTTTTTGTTTGATCTTACCCCACCAGACTAGTGCCCCGTATAGTATTATGGGTCTGACCATTTGGGTATATATCCAGTACGTCATCTCAGGCCCCAGGATTTACCGAATAGTTGTTTTGCTGTCCAAAGGTGTCTTGTCGCCTTTTCCAGTACTGATTCGAGGTGCGGATCCGAGGTGAGTTTCCTATCCAAGGTAATACCCAGGAATTATACCTCTTCCTTGGGAACAACCTCTATTCCGTCAATCCTTAAAATGGGGATTTCTATCACCCTTTTCTTGGTAAACGGTACAATGGTTGCCTTCGGGGGGTTAATCGACACCATTCCCATGTTGTGCACAGTGCATCCTGCATCAGTTCGCCAACCATCCCAGGATGACTGCCCCTAATTATCACGGAAATATCATCCGCGTAACCAATGGTTTTGTATCCTTTCCGGTTAAGGATCCTAATTAGACCACAGGAGGTGGGATAATATACCACGCTGGGGGCATCCATTAACCGCAATGAGACTTAGGTTCACCGAGCCTACTGAAGCGCTAATTGACCCCATGTTCAGCATTCAGCTGATCCATTTCATCACTGCCAGATCAGCTCCTCTATTTGAGAGTGCTGTTTCCATAGAGCGAAAGTTCGCGTTATCGAAGGCGCCCTCAATGTCCATAAATGCACATAGAGCAAGCTCCTTAGAGCTCAAGGCCTTTTCAATATCCCGAACCAGTTTGTGTAGTGCTGTGATAGGCGACTTGCCCTTCTGATAGGCAAATTCTAATCCATGAAGTGGATTTATGGAGAGGACCTCTTCCCTGAGGTATTGGTCCAATATCTTCTCCATTGTTTTAAGCATGAAGGAAGATAGGCTGGTTGTTCCCACCCTTGGGTATAAACATAACCTGTACCTGCCGCCAACTCTTTGGATCATATCCAAGTGTTAGACTCAATCTGAAGATCCCGACCATAATACGAGTGAGGGTCGACTTCCCCTTTGATAGCAAATTTGGGAATATGCCATCCGATCCTGGGGATTTGTAAGGTCCAAACGAGCTAATAGCCTTAGAGGTAATTTGAACAGATGCAAGAGGTAATTTGAACAGATTCTTGTATGGGGACCTTCTTTAGTTTTCAACTCTTTGTACTGGCGTTACCGGGCAGCCGCAACGGCTGGCTAACTATATATACTGTAAAAGTTTTAGCTCTGTAGCCCTTACCGTTTGGGAGAATGGGGCCTCTGACGGACTGACGGACGTAGAAGTCTTAGTAATAGGGTTCGTTTTTCACTCTACGTGTAGTAATTACATACGATATTTTGTTTTTGTTTCGTGAACAGTTTTTAGAAGTTCACATTTATTTACTTATTACGATTATTTTGTTTTTAGTCATTAGGAATATTATGAGAAAGAAAATTTTTCACCTCAACTATTCAGATCACGTCAAGGTGATCTTATAATACATCTTTTCAATTATAATCCCATGAGTTTAATAGATGTTACAGACAATTTTTATTCCCACTTACCTTAAGCACAAATATTTCTCCTGTTGTCCGATTAATATCGAATTTACTATTAGCTGGATTGTCGGGGTCGATTCCCTGTCCTGTCAGGAAATACACAATGTTTTGTGGTCGATCTTTGTCGCCATCCGTTGCAGTGACCTATGTGAAGGGTATAACAATTCAAAGCAGTTGTAGATACAAACAAAAAGAAGAAACGTAAAAATAGTACATTATATATACATGTATTTCACGGAGCAATATACTGCTATTATATACTAATTAATTAAGAATTTCCTCATGCTATACATAAAATTAATTATAGTCATAAAATCTGAGTAAATAAATTTAGAAACTACAAAAATTTTATAAAAAAAGCAATCAAATGTCGTTATTTTAAATTATGTACAAATTATTTTAAAATTTAAAATATGTGTCTGCTAAATTTATTTGCATGCATTTTTAATCTGGCAAATTGTTAAATAAAAACAAAATTAGAATAAGGTTCGAACAAAATTGTTTCAAAAATAAGTTTGGATAGATTTACTTTACATTTTAATATATTTTTAATGTTAAGCCTTCTATATACTCACTTATATAGGTATGTATATTTCACGAAAAGTATATAACAAGTAACGTTTTTTTTTTGTAAATTTACGATGATATTTCTGTATAGACCGATCTGTGACAAAAATAGTTGGTTTGAGTATAAAAACTAAGCATAATTGTAATCATTCGATAGAGGATGGAAAAATTCACTAGGAGTTAAATCTGAAAGTTATCGACTTTGAGGAAATTTGGAAAAGGTTTTTCAACTACAAAGTTCTGTCTAGCTGACCGAATAGCTTCTCTCGGAAGCCATTTGCGCTAAATCTTGTGTACTTAAAACTTCAGCTTTGAGCAATTCAAACTACTTTCTATCAACTGTGAAAGGCGCACAGTGCATTGAAAGAGGTTAATTGACAATTAATTCATGTAAGGCTGAACTCATTCAGGTTTTTTTTTTTGATAAATATGCATTATTTGGTATAAAACAAAAAATACTTTCGAAGAAGTGTTCATAGAAAAAAAAAAGGTCCAATAAAGGCATCATGATCGTGATCATAATCATCGTCATGAACATGCTCATTATAATCAAATTCCTTATCATCAGAATAATTACACTCTGCTAGTTGAAAAACCGATAGACGGGGCACCCAGTGCCTAAACCTAATTCGGACGTGCTGAGTTCATTGGTGCTAGCCCTTCTGTTTAGGTTAGCTCTTGTTTTTGAGATATACCGTTATTTTAAGAATGGAAGAAGTAGGACAACATACATATATTCCCTTAACTCAAAAACGGTTTAAATCATTGAAAAAAATATAAAAACGGAAATTCGAAAAGTTTAGCTAAAAAATTTATTTTTTTCATCGATAAAAAATGTATTTTCTAAACTACTAAACTAATCAAAAAGGTTTTTACGGTTGTTGAAAGATAATTTTGCTGCCGAATTTAAAGGAATATATGTTGTCCTACCTCTTCCATTTTTAAAATAACTTCTATTTCAAAAACAAGAGCTAAGCTAAAAATAACGGCTATCACCACTGAATTCAGCACACCCGAATTAGGTTTAGTCACTGGGTGCCCTGTCTGTCGGAAAAAAAGTTTCAAATTCAAGCACAGTGTTATCACTGTCATCATCATTGCCGTCTTCTTCGGTTAGATAATCAATTCAAAAGCCAACTGTATTATAATGTTATTTTTCAATAGTTTCGCCTACGCTGGTAACGAATGGAGGAGCTGAAGTAAACAAAAAAAAATTTATCTCAGGTTTTTAGGAACTGAGGTCATTCTATATTATTGTTGTGACTGATATTAAATTAACAAGAAAAAGGAAGCACAAAAGACGTTTAGCTGGGGCACAACTAAATGTTTCGAAAGTGACACTCAGTATCCTAAGTTGTTGCACATTTGCTCTATTTCAATTTGCAGAGCAAATATGCACTCTACAATAGTCAGGTAATTTTTTTTATCTATATCAATTAAGTAAAGAAAATTAAAATTTTATAGCGAGGTGGGCATCGGGTTGTTTCTGGGTAGCAAACATCCTTAATCACATCATCCTATGAACTTTGGACGTGTCAAATTTCACAATTTTAACACTGCCGCTGAAACCACTCGGCAACCAAAGCTCGCTCAGTTTTACTTTCTATTTATGTACTTAACTAACATTAACCTTTATGGATTTTTTTTTTAATTTTTATAAATTACATTAAATATATTTGAAAGACTTAATATGACTATATTCGACCGGACTGTGGTCAGGAGAAGACACAGAAATTCAAAATAATAATACAATTATTTCCGCTTAATTGAGTTACTAAAAATGCACAACTTTTGACGCAATTAAGCGGGAACTCAATTAAGCAATACTCGGTTAATTGAATTGCCGACGCAATTAAACGAAAATCGCTTAAGTGAGCAATATGTGCAATAAAGCGAAATACATATTAAGTTGAAAATTTTTTTTGGTACCGTACAATGTTTATAAAGGAACAGAAAAATTACCTTTTTGCAGCAAAATAACTTTTTTACGTTTGTGGAGCAACAAAAATTAAGTAGACGGAATCAATTAAGCCAAACATTTGCTCTTATATTTCGCAATGCAGTCTTAATTTGCGAAACAATTAAGCGGGTGACGCAATTAAACGGAACTCAATTAAACGGGTATTTTAACATAGACTGGTATACTGAATAATATCGTTCCATGATTTCTGGTGCAATAAAGCGGGGTTCAATAAAGGGAAATAACTGTAATTCCACAAACAACCAGAAAACAAACAAGTAAGAGTGCTATATTCGGCTGCGCTGAATCTTATATGCCCTTTACTAAAGTGTAAATAAAAGCTTTGCTATATAAAAGTGTAATTTCAGGTTATACATGGACTTTGAGATATCCTAGTTTATTTGAAAAATAGGCAGTTATGTATAATAAAATGGTGTGATAATGAGTTTTGGCCAAGCACTAGCAGAAAGCGGAAACTATAGATGCATTTTTTAGATAAAATAGAATACCTTTTATAAAAACTTAAAAGAACAATCCATTTTTAATAACTAATGTTTGTAGCGTACCAGCGAAAACTTCACTTACAACTTACATTGCAAGTACTTACTGTCTGCACTGTAACTATATTTATATACAGAGCTGGGCAGTATTTGAAATACGTGTTTGTATAATACATTTTATCCCCCTAATTCATAAAAATTTCTTATTTCAGCTTATAAGCTGGTAATAGTTATCATACACTAACAGTGTTATAAGCAACTCATAAGAAATTCAATTCATAAACACATTATATGCGTGAAATAACTAATAAGCTCTTTTATTAGAAAGAAACAATGAAATGCAATCATATACACATTCAAGAAGCAAAAAATTTGATAAATAGTGTTAAAATAAAAAATCCTCAATTTAACAATTTTCACTATTAAACGCTTATAGTTGGGTAGAGGCCACAATAAAAATATCCAATTTATAAAATGGTTATAAACAGCATAATAAGCTATAAATCGATTATGAATACACTTTTCTGGATTTTTGCTCATAAGTTGTTTATAACACTCTTATAATGTGTTTATGAATTAGGCCGTATATATATATATTTTGTATTTGTATTTTAAATACGTCTCATGAATGTATTTAGTATTTGTATTTTAAATACTGAACGCTTAAGAATTTTGTATTTCAAATACTTTTGGTCTCAAAATACATTTTTCCAAATACATTTTTAATTTAACTTAATATGTGTTAAAAAATATGCACTAAAAACGATTAAATTCATACATCAATTAAAAACGGAAAATTTTGCTACTGTTTTACTTCCAAAAAATGACAATACTACAATATAATTTCTAAACGTAAAATACTTGTGTGAAGTAAAAGCAACTGGAACTGAATGCATATGTACACATTGAAAAAGTCGCCAAGCTGTCAGAAAGTTAAAAAATAAGTTACAAGGAAAAAACAGCGTTTGACATTTTAATCTAAAATAAAACAAGAAGAGAACAAAAAATATCAATCAGAAGCTGACTTGGATAGACAATAATATAGTTATTTCTTTTTCAATAAAATATCCATAAAGAGGTTTTCTGTCTGAAACCACATTTGAAAAGCTGGTGTGTATGAAAGAAATAAAAACTTTTTTGATGAAAAGTATTTCGTATTTTAAATACATATTTTTGTTACACTGTATTTTGTATTTCAAATACATACTTGCTTTTAGAATGCAGAATCAGAGCATGTATTTTGCCCAGCACTGTTTATATATCTGTGAGCAACCTGTCATTGCGCTATTTGAAATATGATTCATCTGTTAAAAAAAACAAAGCCATTTAAATATTTTTGTTCATAATGCCAAAAATAAGTGAAAAAACTAAAATAATAGCCAGTTTGTGCGAAAGCTAGCTAGTAGACGTTTTGATAGCTGATTCAAGTAAATTTGAAATCAAATATGTCCATATTTACGAACATATACATATGTACATATATGTTTTAATGTATTTATTTCTTAAGTGATATTAAATTGAATAAGTTTATTCAAACAAAAACAGCTGGCGCCGGTTGAACGGAGTCGATTCATCTTTTGGACGGCGGCCAAAGTAGGATTAGTATCTCATTTTTAGGTCAAATGTATGGATGTTGATATATATATATATATATATATATATATATATATATATATATATATATATATATATATATATATATATATATATATATATATATATATATATATATATATATATATATATATATATATATATATATATATACCTATATAAAACCTGTTATATGCGTATAACGCTTACATGTATGTACATATGTACCCACACAAGAATACATTTGTTTAAGAGCTGAAGGCCCTGTTTTACTATCCTACTCAGTCGTACGATATGGTAAAAATGAAATGTGTGCTCAAAAAGTGTGATAGTGTGGACTAAACATTTTTTGTGTGCGATACGAATGTACGCATGTATGTGTTTCGCAGCTATATATGGATATATGTATATATATATATATATATATATATATATATATATATATATATATATATATATATATATATATATATATATATATATATATATATATATATATATATATATATATATATATATATATATATATATGTGTGTGGGTACATATGTACATACATGTAAGCGTTATACGCATATATGTATATATATTTTATGTATATATACATAATATATTTTATGTATATATACATAGTATATAGAATATTTTTTTAGAATATAATTTGCCACAGGTAAAGAATATCACCGGCTCGACGAATGCGTTTTAACCGTTCGCCTCAGATGTATGCTGTTAACTTATGACGAATCACTAAACACAGTCAATGAAGTCTTATTAATTTATGACTATTTTTGTTTGCAGCACAACAACAATTTTTTTAAACTATAACAAGTAAGAGTGCTATATTCGGCTGGGCCGAATCTTAAATACCCTTCACAATGGTACATACATTCTGATTGATTTTTGGTGCGAAAAGTTGTTTTATTTGGATTTTAAAGCCGATTTCTTGAAATATCGGGAGACACTATATCTGGGGTATATATGGGCCGATTTTTTCTGAATTTCAATATCAGATCCACTACCGGGATTTAACACAGGCTGCAAAACTTTTATTTAAATAATTCCTAATATGCTCAAGTTCAACCACTGGGTGACACCAATTCTTTTTAATATCAATGAAATAAAGAAAAGCAAAATGTATTTCTTAATTATTTATCAGTTAACTTTATAGTAAAATTTATTTAACAAAAAATTGCATATTGTTGCATTATTTTTGAATTATAATGCTAAACATTGCCATTAAGTGTGATTTTCTTTTCAATTTACTTACGTATGTGGGTACATGCATACGTATGTATGTATCTATAATAGAAAACTCTAAAATAAATTCTTTATTATTGAATATTTTCAGTGTGTTCCATAAAACAATGATTATATACATACATATATACATAAATATATACATACATACATATTTACATTGCTTGCTTTTACAAAATTATTTTTTTCTTGTGCACGTTGTTGATGATCTATTGCGTATCATCATACACATGTATGTGTGTATGTACATATGTAAGTACGTAGGGAAACCCAAAATGATTTTTTGTGTGAATGAATTTGAAGACGCAATTGTTTAAAAGAATTTCATTGCGTACCCTTTTTTCAACAATTCTTTATATCACTTTCATTTTCAAGCTCGTGTATACATATGTATGTATGTACATACATACACATTTTTACACCAAAGCAAAAAAATTGTAGATACATACATACCTACATACATACAAACGTATCTACATACATACATACATACATACATACATACATGCATACATACATACATACATACATACATACATACATACATACATACATACATACATACATACATACATACATACATACATACATACATACATACATACATACATTCATACATGATCGCAAATATTATATACATATGAAAAAACTATTTATTACAGCTTCAGATCGTTTTTTATATAAACAAATTTTTATTTACAATATTATTCAATATTTCGATAACAATTATTATCCTGAAGATGATGACAACTTGTTATCGAAATATTGAATAATATTGTAAATAAAAATTTGTTTATATAAAAAACGATCTGAAGCTGTAATAAATAGTTTTTTCAAATAATTAAGAAGATCAAATATATATTATATATTATATACATATGTATATAATATTATATACATATGTGTGTACCATTATGATCGATTTTTGGTACCAAAAGTTGGGTGCATATGGGCCGATGTCCAAAAATTTTCTAATTTTGCCCCTAAACAGCCTGTATGTACCATTCCGACAAATTTTTAGTGCAAAAAACTGTTTCGGTTAGCTTCCAGGCCCGACTTCTTGAGATATCGGGAGGCGCTATATCTCGAACATATATGGGCCGATGACAAAAAGATTTCCAGTTTTGCTTCTGACTAACCTATATGTATCATTCTGATTGATTTTTGGTGCCAAAAGTTGTTTTATTTAGCTTATAGAGCCGATTTCTTGAAAAATCGGGAGACGCTATATCTCAGGTATATATAGACCGATTGCAGACATTTTCAAATTTTGCTTTTAAACACCTTATATGTAGCATTCTGATCGATTTTTGGTACCAAAAGTTGTTTTATTTGGCTTTTAGAGCCGACTTCTTGAGAAAACTTGAGGCGCTATATCTCGAGTGTATATGGGCCGATGTCCAAAATTTTCCACGTTTGCCTCTAAATGGTCTATATGTACCATTCTGATTGATTTTTAGTGCCAAAAATTGCTTTATTTGGCTTAAAGAGCGGATTTCTTGAAAAATCAGGAGTCGCTATATCTCAGATATATATGGACCGATTTCAAAAATTTTCCAATTTTGCTTTTATACACCTTATATGTTCCATTCTAATCGATTTTTGATACCAAAAGTTGTTTTATTTGGCTTTTAGAGCCGACTTCTTGAGAAAACGGGAGGCGCTATATCTCGAGTGTATATGGGCCGATGTGGAAAAATTTTCCACTTTTGCCTCTAAATAGCCTATGTATACCATTTTGATTGATCTTCGGTGCCAAAAGTTGTCTTATTTGGCTTATAAAGCCGATTTCTTGAAAAATCGGGAGACGCTATATCTCGGATATATATGGGCCGATTTCAAAAATTCCTTTTTTTCTAGGATTTAATGGGCACTAAAAATGATATGGTTTAGTTTTTAAGACAAAATTTTTTTTCAAAAATCTGAATACAAAAATTGCACAAAATACCCCTCAAAACCCGGTTTTTTGAATATATCTCGGCTATCCGTGGACCTATCTTACTGAATTTCAATAGCAGACCCACTACCGGGGTTTCACACGTTTTAGCGAAAGAATGAGGTTTCTATCTCAAACCGTTTTCTCAGAAACGGTATTTCAACGACTACAGACGGACAGACGGACCGACGGACAGACGGACAGACGGACATCGCTCAATCGTAATCGCTATTGATGCTGATCCAGAATATATATACTTTATGGGGTCTTAGATGGATATTTCAATGCGTTACAAACGGAATCACAAACTTATATATACCCTTACACATTTATGTGAAGGGTATAATAAAATGTTAGTACTTTCTGACATTATGACACAATATGAGACCGTTTGAATACCGTAACTGTTTCTTAGATAATTTGTTATATTAAACAAAGGAAAATTTTATATATTTATTTGAGCTTAAGGTCTTTTTATTACAGAATTTGAGTATTTGATTATTTTTCTCAATATTTCGCTCTCCTTCGGATAGCTTCTTCAGGACAATAATAATGAAAAATGTTTTGATTGATTTAAAAAAAAACAAACAACAACAAACATTTGAAAAAAAAAATATTTTCGTTATTTTCTTTCACATTTAAAAATTGTTAAAAAGGAAAATATTGTTTCTTTCTACACACCCATAAAATTACACAAGTATTTTAGAAAATCCTCATTACAAAATTATATATACATATATATTATATATCAACATACATACATGACATAACAATTAACATGAACAACAATAATTAAAAACAAATTCTTCATCAAACACTTATATGAATGAAAAATATTTTCTTTTATGAAATTTAGTTTACAAAAAGCTTTTAATAGAAAATATTTAACATTCTTACACCGTATTTGGGGATCTATATTAACTCTACCGAAAGGAAAAATCTTCTAGAGGCAATTAATGAACATAGCTGCAAATTTGTAAGTACTGGAGAGCCTACATGTTGGCCAACGCACACTAACAAAAAACCAGATCTGTTAAGACTTTTGCATTACCAAGAACATAAGACATGATCATTTGAGTGTAAAATCATGCTTTGTAATATCTTCAGATCACTCTCCAGTGGTACTTAAATATACGACTGATGTACTACTTCTCTCGTTTCAAAATAAATTTATACAAAAAAAAAGAAAAAACTGACTGGAATTGCTTCAGAGAAATTCTAGAGATAAAACTCCATACATACATACATGTTTTTTCCCATTTCTGGTTTAGCTTATAAGGCCTAATATCTTTTATAATTAAAACAAAGTTTTAATTACTGTTGAATCCGACGTTTCGTCGATTTTTTGTCGACTATTGAAACATTTAATTAGTGATTTTTAAAAATTTTGAATTAAAGTTGAGTGGCTTACATTTTATGGCAGCAGAAATTAATTTAAACATTGAAAATACAACATTGAAAAATCAAACGTTACAATATGGAAAATACAATAAATGTGTACGCAAAACTTGTACACCTTCAATTAATATCACAGTTTGATAGATAGCAACAATGTAGCTAGCATTTATGTTGTCGGTATCCTCTTTTAAGTTCATAGTGTTGCTTCTCTTTTTTTGTATGTGTAGATTTTCTTTGGTGTACCTTTTCTTTTCTATACTTTCTTTGTCTAAAATTTCACAAACAAATGTAAACTTAGTTCAAGAACATTATACAATCAAAAAGTGCTTTAAGAAATATGTTAACAATAGAAGACTTCACAGCATTCATTTATCAAAAAACAAAAAGATAGAACGAAACAAATAAGAAAAATAATAAAAGAAACACACAAAAAAGCTTTGTATACTCAAAGAAAATTTCGCCAATAGTTCTGGTTTTATTGTGAACGATAGTTGGATTGAAAATAAAACAACAGTAGATATACCAAGTGAGTGTAAATGGATGCTGTCATTGGGTTTGATCTTCCAGTAGCTCAGAAGACAAATTTTTCTCCTATTGATACTAAAGAGGATGTAGAACAATGTATCCAGGCCATTAACGAGAACACAAGTAAAGAAAAAGACATGGCCAGAACGAAGTTAGCAAACATGATAACGACATTTAAGAGAAATTTCAAATCGCAAATCCAAAGACAATCGCAAATCCAAAGACATTCTCAAATGCCAAAAAAATATTATAATAACACAAGCTGATAAAGGTAACAAGACAGTAATATTGTATAAATGCGAATATGAAGAAAAAATGGAAAGTATACTTGAAGACAATAGCACATATAAATTAATGAGAGTAGATCCGACAGCAAAACTGCATAAAACAAACAACAACATTGTGTCAGAACTATTCAAAAGTGAAATAATTGATAGCTGGCAGAAGAAGAAATTATTATGCACAGCAGCAAACGCTCCACGCATTTATGGCTTACCTAAAATCCACAAGCCTGATTCCACTAGGACCTATTGTATCCTCAATCCAAGTTCCGTGCTACAACATGGCCAAATACATAGGACGAATACTGTCAAACTTAATATCTGACATTTACAACATAAAAAACTCAGAAGATCTTAAAAATAAACTTCAAAACATTAAGATAGAATGTAATGAAATATTGGTATCTTTTGATGTAATTTCGTTGTTTACAAATATACCAGTTCACAACGCACAGTGGGGGATTTTGGACCAAAAAAGTGGAAATAATTCTGCAATTTCTAAACGGGTAAGCCGATTGTTATAAAAATTCACACACATCTTAAGGAAGTATTGATGGGCTTAAGTATGGAGTTTATACACCCAAAGGGGGCGGAGCTCTACACCCCTAAAGTGGGCCTCCACGGGTATGAGAAAAATTCGAAAGCATGTCAAAGTTATGGTTTTGATCCAAATAAAACGAAATTTTGTAGGTAGATTATCCTACTAAAGAGCTTTAAAACAATGTGCAACATTGATGATATACTACGAATACTATTGAAATTTTTATTTTTCCCTGTTTTGGCCCACTATTTCGCTAATAGCGAAGGCAAGGCTAGTCAGATTTACAAAATCTGTTCTTTTCTGGATTTAAAACAAAATTTTCAATCTTGCACAAAAAGAATTAGTTTGAAAAACTAACTTGGTCAAAAGTTATACGCAGTTTAAATTCAAACTCCTAAAAACCTAGATTTTCCCCGTTTTTTTGTGGAAAAAAGTACGTTTACTATTTCGTACTTATAAAAAAAACTTTGCGGGAACATCCACGCTGTATTTATATGTTTTTGAAAGAACATACTATGTGGTATATTATGACAGAAAAAAAATTAAAAATTTTTCGTTTTTAAGAAAGCACAGTGTTGCCAAATAGAGGAATTTTTATAGCAAGTTCTCGGCTTATGGCTTTTTTTTCTCCAATCCCAAAGCTAGAAACAAATAATTGTGTAAACGATCCTAAAGTGTAGCATGTTTTAAAAAGTTCACCATGCTTCCAGCTGCAGCTTGCAAAAAATACAGCAAAAATATTGAAAAATCCGATTTTTGGGATTTTTTTATTTTTTTTTTTTTGGGAATTACGGGGTTTTATAATTGAAATCTTACCAGCTTTTACATTTTTCCTATTAAGTACGTTATTTTCTACGTAAATGACAATTTTTAGCAGAAAATAATAACAAAAAAAATTTTGTAGAAAAAGTTCTGAATACTGAAAAATCGCATTTCTGAATTTTTTTTTTATTTTTTTATGGGAATTCCGGGATTCTAAGAAGTAAATCTCATCGGTTTCAACTTTTATCTATTAACTACGGCATATTCTACATACATGCGGAATTTTGGCAGAAAATGTTCATAAATAAAAGTATTGTAGTGTAATACCTTGTTCATACATGTATTTCTAATTGAGATAATATTCAGTTTATTGACATAATATTTTTTGCGTTCATACATACAAATATTGAGCTAACTCAATTAGTATTTGACAGCTGAAAAAAAGTTGTTGTTTTTGTTTTGGTAATGAGATAGAAAAAGTGAAAAATATTTTCAAATAAGAAAAATGGAAGAAAAACTGCCTTTTATTAAAAAGATTTTAGTGTTGTACAATAAAAATATGGAACTTGTACAAGTAGTGCGTTCATGTTATGACTCCAAAGCGGCAATAATAAAAAGAAAGAGAAATAAAAATTTGGAAATGCTGCAATGTTTTTATTTTTATTGTATTTATTTTTATTTTTTATTATTTTGTTTGCTTTTGTTTACATTTATCACGTCATTCATTTCGCATTGTATACTTTTGCTTATTAAACACATCTTTTACAGTGTTGTGTTCCATCTTTTTCTCAATATTCAAAGCAATTTAGAGTTTATTGAGCAATAACTTTATTGACTTTTTGTATGGAATATTGAGCTCAATAATGGACTTTATTGCGATTACCTCAATAAAGGCGCATGTATGAACATGGTATAAGGAGGTAGACCTCCTATATTATATATGTACATATATGCTCTTTTTTCAAGGACTCTTTTGTTTAAGCCGACTAATGCCTCTCATTATTACTTTTTGAAAGAAGTGGGCCCCTTTATCTATCGCAAGCCGATGTAGATAATTTAAACAGTTAGTATGTTCTTGTGTAAGTTAACGTGAAACAAATGTAAAGCAAAACAAAATTATTAAAAACTCTTTTTTTTTAACATTTCTCTAGAAATAAGTGCAATGACCTATTAAAAATCGTTTTAAATTCTCAAGAAACAAATTGTGCAAAGTCAATAATCGCGTTAACATTTCTATGGAAATAAGTGCAACGACTTATTAAAAATTGTTCTAAGTTTCCTAAGAAATTAATTCCGCAAAATAAATAATCATGCCACTTTCCAAATGTACTAGACTGAGCAAAAAATATAAAATATAATTAGTACTAAAATAAAATAATTTTTAAGTTGGTTTTTAACTACAATAAAGTGCGGTCACGCTGACCGGAAAAAAAAGTTGTTTTTTTTAATTCTTTAATTAAGAGAAGCAATAACTGGCGCCCGAGTAAATCTAAATCGGGTATCCTTTCGAACTAAAAATCGATGTTCTAGAGGATTAAAATAAACGTAGTCTATCGCGTAATTCGTCCTCAAGAAGCACGTCGCGTAGCTAACGTTAAAACCCGTAAAAGAGCAAACATAAATCGGGTATCCTTTAAAAGGAGTAAAAAAAAAAAAACGGACACTATCGTGTAATTCGTCCTTAAGAAGCACGTCACGTAGCTAACGTTAAACCCGTGAAAAATTAAAAACAGTGACAGTAATAAATAACAGTAATATTTTTACGGAAAATATACAATACCTGTTTCCAAGTTAAAATTAATAAATTCCGTAAGAATTAAATAAGAACAACAGAATTATCTAAAGCAAAAATTGTGAAGAAAAGCTCTGGTGAAATAAAACTTAAGTGGTGTGAAACAACGAATCAATCCCCATTAGAATTAAAAGGATAAAGGGGAGACATAACGTGTCAGCCAGCTATCCAGAAGTAAGGTATTTTTATTAATTAATAGCTTAAGATTGTTTTTTGGTGTTGAAAACGAGGATAAATTAAAGAAAAATATAGAATAAAGATATACTATTTAAAGTGAAAATAAATTAGTGAAATAAAAGTTAAAAACTTCTATGTAATATAATCTTGAATATGGTATTAGAAGTGGAGATAAATTAAAGAAATAATATAGAATAAAATATGCTATTCGTAAAATAAAACTTAAAAACTTCCATAAAACATAATTTTGAATAGAATAAAAATATATTGCAAATAAATTCGTAGAACTAAAGTTTCTTGAATAATTAGAAGGAAAAAGGGGCTACATCACGATAATTAATTATGTCTAATCCTGAAAATCTAATACGGCCTGCTGTCCTTCCTCAAGGTAGCAACCGTGCGCCTAATGCACAAATCAGTTTAGACGAGTTAAACACATTAATTTCTAATATAGCAACAGAAGTACTTGCGCGTCAAGGACCACAACTAGTTAGGGAAACGCTAAATCCTGATGCAGGACTAAATACAATTAGGGATCAAGTTATCGAAGAACAATATAGAAATAACCTGGGAGATCTTGATAAGATCCCCGATATCGTCAAGTGTCTACGCGAATTTTCTGGAAACCAAGGTGAATTTAACTCTTGGAAAAAGAGTGTAGAACGTGTTCTACAAATTTATGATGTGTACGTATGTAAGGTGTACCCTCCTAGATATTATGGTATATTGAATACCATTAGAAACAAAATAGTAGGGGAAGCTGATATAGCTCTAGAATCGTATAATACCCCTCTAGATTGGGCAGCTATATCAAGGTGTTTATCATTACACTACGCCGATAAGCGGGATCTAGCGACCCTCGAGTATCAGATGACCTCGCTTATACAAGGAAGGTCCTCGGTACAAGATTTCTATCAACGTGTCTACAAACACCTTTCTTTAACACTAAACAAGCTTGGGAGTTTGAATGCGTCAAATGAGTCTGTGTGCTTACTAACTCAGACCTATAGGAATAAAGCCCTCGATACATTTGTTAGAGGACTAAATGGGGATCTCCCTAAGCTCCTTGGCATGAGAGAGCCGGTAGACCTCCCGCAAGCTCTTCACCTGTGTTTGAAGCTTGAGAACCAAACATATCGAGCAAATTATGCTCATGGAAGCAATCTTGGCAGAAACGGGTACAGTTCGCAAACCCAGTCACCACGCAATCATTATAATACGCACCAATCTTATCGCACTCCACAACTTCCCCCTCGCTCACGTCCAATGACATTCTTCCCTCAGCTTGCCTATAACCCACAATTGCCTCGCGAGAACATCCAAGCTAATAATCCTCAATATAGTTTTCCTCAGAATGGACGATTTGATTTCCAAACACAACCACCTCGTAGACCGCAAGGTCCTAAACCCCAACCTATTCCAGAACCGATGGATGTGGATGAAAGTCTACGCACTAGAAGAATCGATTATATGAATAGGCCACGTCCAAATTATATAAGAGATAGACCTCCACCATCAATAAACCAACCACAACGAAAAATAGCACGTAATTTTCATTTAGACACTGACTGCCAACAATATGTAGCAAACACCGAAGAATTAGATAGACAAGAAGAAAGTACTTTAAACGACTACCTAGACTCCACTCAAGAACCTCCAACGTTACAAAACCAACATTTGGAATTTAATGACATTCATTTTTTAGAATGACGAGCTCTTCGTTGCCCTACATTGAATTCACAACGAGGAGCGGCGAAAATCTTAAAATTCTGATCGATACCGGGTCAACAAAAAATTATATCCAACCACAATTTGTCAAACACCCTTTAGCAAATAAGAATATTTTAAGTCAGTAGCAGGTGATGTGGAAATAAAAGAACACACCTTCGCTAACTTATTTAATATTGAAGAAAAAATTTTACTTAATGCCATCATTAAAGTCATTCAGTGGTATATTGGGAAATGAAACACTTAAGCAGCTCGATGCAGTTGTTCATGTAGGTAAGAATTTTCTGCAAATAAAAAATGGTATGAGAATAAAGATGAAACAACTTGCATCAAATGCACCTCTAAATTCAATTGAAATACAAGATGATCACTTGACTCAATCACAAAAAGAAAAACTAGGTATGATTGTCGCTAAGCATGCTAAACTATTTACAGAACCTGACGAAAGGCTGACTTTTACGACTAAAGTGGTGGGAGAAATGTATACCAGATTTTATCCCTACCCAGTTGCGTTAAAATCCGAAATTGAAAAGCAAATAGATAAACTATTACAAGATGGCATAATTAAACCTTCGCGCTCTCCATACAATTCTCCTGTATGGATTGTTAGCAAGAAACCTGATTCGGCAGGAAATAAACAATATAGAATGGTTATCGACTACCGCAAATTAAATTCTGTAACTATTTCAGATCGTTACCCAATACCAGAAATAAATGTCGTCACATCGCAACTACGTGAAAATAATTTCTTCACAGTCCCACTGAAACCCACCGACTACGAAAAAACTGCATTTTCCGTGTGTAACGGTAAATATGAATTTACTAGACTACCCTTTGGGTTGAAAAATGCCCCTTCGATCTTTCAGCGAGCCCTCGACGACATTCTCCGTGATCATATTGGGAAGAGATGTTATGTCTATATAGACGACATCATTATATTCAGCAAGACAGAAGACGAGCACATAGACAATATTAACAAAACTTTTAAAACCTTAGAAGACGCGAATTTGAAGGTGCAACTAGATAAATGCAAATTTTTGCATAAGGAAGTCGAATTTTTAGGGTATGTTATTTCTGCGGATGGAATCAAAACAAACCCAACCAAAGTAGAAGCAATATCAAAATTTCCGGAACCTAAAACATTAAAGGAGCTTAGATCCTTTCTGGGTTTATCAGGCTACTACCGAAGATTTGTGAGAGACTACGCAAAGCTAGCCAAGCCCCTAACATCGCTCCTAAGAGGGGAAGAAGGCAGGATTTCAAAGAAAAAATCTTCACACGTTCCAATAAGTTTTGACCTGGAAGCTAAAGAAGCGTTCAATAAAATAAAAAATTCTTTGGTATCCGAAGACATAATTCTAGCACACCCAGATTTCACCAAAGATATGGAACTTACAACTGATGCGTCAAAATTTGCGTTAGGTGCAGTTCTGTCGCAGAATAATAAACCAATTTCCTTCATTTCAAGAACCCTCAACAAAGCGGAAGAGCATTACGCCGCTAATGAAAAGGAGTTCCTCGCTATAATATGGGCACTAAATTCATTCCGAAATTACTTATATGGACCGGCAAATGTAAAAATATACTCCGATCACCAACCCCTTATCTATGCACTAAGCAACAAGAACAACAACAGCAAAATGAAGCGGTGGAAGGCCATCCTAGAGGAATACAACTACGAGCTCTTATACAAACCAGGAAAAGCAAACCTCGTCGCGGATGCCCTTTCAAGAATACCACCCGAAACTAATATCCATACACTATCTATAGCAACAAATAGCGCCGAAAGTTCGTCCCATAATTTAATATATCACGTTGATGCACCCATAAATGCATTTAAAAATCAAATCTTCCTCGAAAACGCTCCTATACCCAATTACAAATTCGAAATTGTATTTCCTGGTTACCACAGACATACTATTTCTCAACCTCACTTTAACGCAGAAAATTTGGTACAAATTTTGAAAAAATTTCTTTACCCATCAATTATTAATTGCGTAAAAGGATCCGAACCAACCTTAGGAATAATACAAGAAATATTTTTAGACCACTTCCGAAGTTACAAAGTAAGACTTTCTAATAAACAAGTTAGAGACATTAAAAGCGACCAAGAACAGGAGGAAATCATCCTCAAATTTCATAAACGCGCTCATAGGAATGCAAGGGAGAATAAATTACAAATTCTAGAAGAACATTATTTTCCCGCAATGTCAAGGAAAATTAAAAACCTCATTAAAAAGTGTGTCGTATGTAAAGAAAATAAATACGATCGGCATCCACAAAAACCCCAGATCCAACCAACACCCATTCCGCAATTTCCAGGGCAGATAGTTTACCTCGATATATTCTTAGTTGGAAAAGAACTTGTACTTACGGCAATTGATAAATTCTCTAAATACACTTTAGCAAAACCTATAAAATCTAGAGCGGCCGAAGACATTAGACAACCGCTTAGAGATATTCTCTATGCACTCACCCCAGAAACCCTCATAATGGATAACGAGAAGTCCTTTAACTCAGAATCAATCAAATTTATGATTGAGAACGAATTCGGAATAAAAATATTCAAAACTGCTCCCTACACAAGTTGCTCTAATGGCCAAATAGAACGTTTTCACTCAACCTTGCAAGAAATAATGCGTTGTTTGCAAACCGAAAAAATACACCGGTCATTTCATGAACTCCTAGACAGATCTGTAAACGAGTACAACCGATCTATCCATACGGTAACGGAAAAAAAACCAATTGAGGCATTTTTTTGGAGACGCGTAAGTACGAATCCTGAACTTTTAGCTAAAGAAAGGGAAGAAACAGTAAAAAAATTAGAAAGGAAACAAATACAAGATATTGAATACCATAATGCAAATAGAACTCCCCCAAAAGAATATGCAGAGGGAGACGAAGTCTTTGTTAAAATAAACAAAAGGATAGGTAACAAGCTATCAGCTAAATATAAAAAGAAATAGTAGCACAAAATACCTTGGAATGATAGTTGTCTCTAAGCTCATATGGAAAGATCACATCACGTATGATCATAGCCCCTATTTGGAAATATGGCGTGGAAATTTGGGGCAATGATAGCACTACGAACATAATAGTTATCCAACGAATCCAGCCCAAAATATTGCGAACTATTGTCGATGCTGAATGGTACATTACAGATAAGGACATACTTACATCGAGATCTAAATGTCAAAACAGTGAAAGAAGTCATCCGTATAAACAACCTTAAACATACAACTCGTTTAACGCAACATTCCAACACGGAACTCACACAGTTGCCGACAAATGAAACCCTGGCACACAGAAGACTTAAGCGCATATGCGCCATCAAAACTAGTTAGCCTTTACAAGAAGGGTCAAGTTGCTGTTTAAAAAAAATTAATTTTTATATGTATGTATATCAAATTTTTATTAACATACGATCTAATTACTTATTGTCATCATAAAAAATAATAATTAATACGTAATCAACTTGCAGAACATTTTTTAATTTTTCTTCTCTGGTGATTTTGTTACTTCATTTTATTTAATTATAGTTTTCTATCTGTATCCCCTTTTTCAATTCGCTTATTTTATTTTTGTGCTGCAAAGCCACTGCCAAGATTCGCACATTCGACACCCCCACTGCAAAACAGCTGCTATGCCTATTTAGCCATCGCAATAATCAAAACAAATTCAAGAACAATAAATTTAAGTAAAGAGTATGTATTCTACAGATGTATGTAGAAATCAGACTAAAAACATGTATATACATATCAACCGCTTGGTTCGTGTTACCGCTGTCATTATTAACTGTGACATAAAATCCGTATTTATCTGTTAGTTTCTTAAGCAACTGTACAAATCAGTTAAAATTGCATTCAGTTTTAAACGTTTTGTCATTTAAAAATAACTGAACTGATTACTTCTGGAATAAACTACTGCCAGTATGAATGTATTTAGCAAAACGAAATTGTTGGTACTCCCTTCATTATTACTCTTATTTTATAACTGGGAATTTATGTTTTACAATTACATTGTGGTGACATAGCTATATATTTATGTACACTTTCACTTTCAAAATATTCTTATCTGGGCATAGTTTAATTGAATATACATATTTGTAGTGGCAACTTCTGCCAAATACAACTATGTAATTAAAGATAAGATAAAGAAATTGAAATCAATAAAGGATTAGTCTATATTTGACTCTCAACGCAGACGTTTGTTTCTCTTCCTCCACATGGCGACCGTGCTTGAGAGAATTTGCAATAAAAAAAAACATTGAGAGATTTAAAACAAAAAGTGATTAAGCGTATTAACAAGTTTTGTTAAAATAAAGTGTCGACCAAACACAAGATGGAAATATTGAAACAAGCGTCATTTTAAGTACAAAATAAGCAAGACTTCAGTTCAGTGATAGCAAGAGCAGGTTTCAATGAAAAAGAACTAAACTTTATAAAACAATACTTAAGTCAGCAGAGAAGATGTGTAGCTGCAATTGTTTAAAGTTTTAGAAAACAGATTAAGATACCGATCAATCGAATTTAATTCGTGCTGAAGGAATTATTTTTTTAAACAAATAAAAGATCTCCAAATTTATTATCGGTCTCATATGAATACAACGGAGCATGAATTCTCCATATTTTTCCTAACCACAAAAAAAAAATCGAACGATTGTGAATCTTAAAAAACGTACATATTATAAACCGTTAATTTCAAAATAATTAAAAAAAAAAAAACAGAAAAAAAGAGGAAAAAACTTAGTGTACAGAAATTTCTGGAAACAACGTTAAATACTTTTCTGGAAAAAATACGCTAGCTTGTGAAAAGGGGAAGACTAAAATTCTTTAAACATGGCTCGATAAATAATTTCACAAGAATGTAAAAGAAAAAGAGACAATCGTATAGTTTGTGTAATACAGAACATCAAAAAAAAAAAAGAAATGCGGTCGGGAGACCCCCGTTAGGAACGAAGTTCCTTACGTTTTTTTTCATCTTTGAATGTATACAAGGTGAAATCTGTATGTTTTATTTTGTGTTGTTTTTAAAATTTTGAAATTTTATGATTCCTTAAATTTTTGGAACGTTTTCCAACTAATTAATATTTATTTGTATGTGTCTCCGCTGCTGTCAGTGGAGACACTGCCAATCATACACAATTGCTTTTCGACAGTACACCAATACATATAAACAGCTCACACGCTTTCGTGACGATTTCTACTAATTTCCACTACCAGCAAGCCGCTTTAAGGAACTTCGTTCCAAAAATTTTTTTTTATTCTTTGTGATGAAATACAAAAAGAAGAAAAACATAAAGTGCGGTTACAAAGCATATAAAGCAAAATGAAAATAAATAAATCAACAAATGGGAATAAATCCAGCAAATGTCAAAAAAAAGAGAAAAACAAACAAATAATTAATTGAACATTAATAACGTGAAATAAAATCTAAAACCAAAATAGAACAGGAAGAAATTGAAACGCGAAAAGTTTTTCAAAGTATTCAAACAAAGTAAAACAGGAGAATAAAGAAATTAAAAACCGATAGTCAATGAATTATAGTATCCAGAAACTAAGTGCAGAAGGAACAGAAAGTAAATCAGCTTATTACAGAATAATTCTATTATTCGCTATAAGCAAGTCGATTTGAATAAACAAAATTACACAAATCATGAAGAAAAATTAAAAATCAACTGAAAAGAAAACACAAAAACAACAGTCTACATTGAAACTTCAAAACAAAAACAACTAGACTAGATGATTACACATGGATACAACATTATTCGTCACAGAAAACCATCAACATCCAATATCTAAATACATCGCTGCAAGCAAATATGGTATCTATGTTCGTAAACAATAATTATTTTAGGACAACTTATTTTCTTAATTCTAAATTTTGTAAGAATTTATTACTATTAATTCAGGTCCAAAAATTAACCTTTTCAAAAAATATTTGCTGTATTTTTCAGCTATCTATATGCCGACGACATTTCGTTGGTGCTAATCAACTCATCAGTAGACTTGAAAAATTCTTAAAAGTTTGTTTGAAACTTAACTACTTATTCCATAATTCCCATGAACAGAATGAGAATCAGAAATGTCCAAACAAACCCTTAACAGCAAACATTTGGACATTTCTGATTCTCATTCTGTTCAAGGTTCATTTTTGGACCTGAATTAATACATTTCAATTTGCTCTTAAGGCAAATAAATAATTAAGTTCATATTTGAAGAATTTATTACATGAAATAAACTGTAATTATTTTTAATATTTATTAGATATTTTAATATTTCTTGTATGTCACTATACTAGACTAAAAAAAAAAAAAAATAGATATATGTATATAGTAATGTGTATATAGTAATGAGTAAACTCATTTATTTGCTAAATAGTATGCATACAACAATATAATTATAACTATAGATCATATTATCCAAACATACTTAATATTATTCATAAAATAAATTGGAAAAAAATAAATAAAATATCAAAAAGAAATTTTTATCATAAAAATTTTCATTAACATTCGCCTTACATAATTATATTGGTATGCAAAACAATTTATTTAATTTTCAGATTCTTTTCTCCGGCTAGAAGTACTTTAGTAAATGTCGATAGGAAATTTTGAAATGCAAAAGTTTAATGAATTAATTGCTGATTTTCATAAGATAAAAAAGAGAATCTTGCAAAAACGTCGTATTTCGAGCAATAAAAACAAAGTCGAAGAATACATAAATTTAATAATCACAGCATATAACAACATATTGCTATATACCGAACCTCATGACAACAAGTTTTCTCAAATGGATAGACACAAAATTCATAACAGAATTCTTTATTGTAGGGAACTTTTATTGAAAAGTTTTTATAGACTTGAATGTCGGATTAAAGTTCCATATGGGACTAATGTTTTTCAAATTGTTCAAAAAGATATGTTAAGTGAAGAAGATTCGGGTAGCCATAACGATAACTACACTACCAAAAGCAATAATAACGAACAATTCGAAACAAAAGGCTCTACGGCATTATTCGATACTGAAATGGCAACGATAGAAGAAAAGACAAAACTTATAACAATGTGTTCCAATATCATACGTGAGAACTATGATGGGAATCCATTAACACTTAACTCATTTTTGGATAAAATAAATCTGATCGAAGAAATTATCGCACCAAATCTAAACATGTTTTAAAAATTTTATTAAATCCAAGTTAGATGGAAAAGCTAGGGAGATTATACCAGAAAATATAGAAAGTATTGGTCAAATTAAAGATGCCCTTCGACTTAAAATAAGACCCGATAGCACAAAAGTGGTGTCAGGCAAAATTGCATCTCTACAGGTAAAACAAAACAATTATACCGAGTTTGCGAAAAATGTAGAAGACTTGTCAGATGCTTTGCAACGGTCACTCGTTATTGAGGGAATGACAAAGCAAAAGGCTCAAGAGATGGTAGTAGAGCAAACCGTTAGTATATGTAGAAATAATGCTAGATCGGATAAAGCAATTTTGGCATCTTCATCTTTTAGTGACCCTAAAGAGGTGGTGGCGAAACTGATTATAGAGGAAACGAATATGGGGAAAGAAAAACAGGTATTAGCAATACATTATAATGTACTAGTCAACGGTCTAGCAACAATTATAATTTTTCTCGTGGTAACAACAATAGGTCTTTTAGGTCTAGGGGATATAATCACAACAACCAAAGTAACTACAATCGATATCGTGGACAAGGATACAACAGCCAGAGTAGCTACAACCGATATCGTGGAAACACGACCAGTCAGAGTAGTTACAATCGTTCAGATAGTCATCGCAATGCGCGAAGCAATTTTCAAGGAAGACAGCCTGCGGTGAGAACTTTAGGTTCGATAAGTTCAAAATTGTTTATTTCAAAATTTGTCATTCCACAAACTTTTCATGTTGTACCCGATGATTTTAATATACCATCAGATGGTATACTGAGAAAAGATTTCTTAAAATTAAACAAATGTAGAATTGACTATGATGTAATGACAATTTCTTTTGAAATTTACGGCAATAAAGTTATAATTCCGATTTCTAATGGTACCCAGCAAAATTCTTGTTTTCTCCCTCCGAGATGTGAAGTTTTTAGAGAATTTAATTTACCAGATGTAAATGAAGTAGTTTTTGTAGACTCTCAGGAAATTTGTTCCGGTGTTGTTATTAGTAAATGTATTATCGATTCTAAAAATCCCATCTAAATACAGCAAATGATACAAAATTAATTTCTAACTACAGCATCAAGTTTGAAAAACTATCTAATTTTAATATCTATACGATTAATGAAGCATTGTTAGGAAGCGATTGTGATGAGCGGCTGACTCAGGTCCTGAAGGAGAGAATGCCTACATATATTAAAGACGATTTAATGCCACTTTGCATGAAATACGCAGATATTTTTACTTTAAAAAACGACAAGATGACAGTTAACAATTTTTATGAGCAAAGGCTAAGGCTTAGTGATACTACACCAGTGTATGTTAAAAATTATCGTCTGTCATATACACAGCGTAGTGAGATAAGAACTCAAGTTCAACGTCTACTTGAAAACGATTTAATAGAGCTAAGTACATCAAATTACAATAGCCCTTTGATCTTAGTTCCAAAAAAGATCGGAGATAATAGTAAATCATACCGTACGTGCGTGGATTTCAGAGCAATAAACAAAAAATTATGGAAAAATAAAAACAATTTTAATACACCTTGTTTTACTAATATTAAAAAACGATGGCAACGCTGACTTCAATAAGTAAAACTTCTCTAAAAGCTACATTCCATTTCAGTATTTTTATTAAAAGTATCCTGTTAATTAGTACCATAAATTATTGGGACCTTATTGTATATTTAACTTCTAAATTGTGTGAAGTAAAATTGTACTAAGTTTTGCATACCTGACCTTTAAGTAACGCAAATTATACATTGTAGAAACAACCACACCAAAGTATACTTTATATGTTCATCTATACGCAAACAGACGCCAAAATTTCGTAGACATCTATGTATGTATGTACTTATTGATACAATCCAGCATATGAGTATGTATCTAAACAAACAAAATAATGAGAGCATGCTAAAGTTTAATGTTGAAAAATTTTATTTTTCATTGATTCGCGAAAGGTCAACAATTTTTTTATTCACTGATAAATAATAAAACCAACTTAAGCTGGGCTTAAAATCTGCATTCGCTAAAAAAAATTTTCCTTCTCTACTTCCAAATCGTGTTAAGTTCAATAATATGTATTAAATTTTATATACCTGATCATGCGAAAAAAAACTATTATAATAATGAGTGAATTCTTACACCAAAAGCATTTTGTTTTTGCTATATTTTAACCCAGATTTCGCCCATTTTCAATACCGTAAAAAAGTGTATTTTGCGAAACAAATCTATGTATACCCTTTTAGTAAAAAGTATAAAAATATGAATTTTTGTGTTTTCCTTATTGACAAGTTAATGCGATTTACCACCAGGAAATAATAAGACATCCTATTGAAAAATCTTCGTTTCTTTCTGCTGTAAAATCCTTCAGCCTAAAAATGTTCAAAGAGAAAATCATATTGATTTCAATAGGCATGTTTGGCTCTGTGTAAAAGGGGATAGACACTTTACGTACATGTAAAATATATTCTATGCGATTTTAAAAATGAATCGAATGCTGTCAAACCTTTTTAATTATCTAAGTAACTAGAAACCAGTAGCAAATACTTTATGCATCGACAAGAATCTAGTTCTATTAAGATGTTTTAAAACTTTTTCATAATGACTAAAATTATATAAAACATATTCAAGCTAAAACTTCAAACAGTAGTATAAGAATAATGCTGAAAATAAAATATAACATATTTAGTTAACACACATGTTTTTATTCTTATATTTTTCGAGGTGTACGAGTGAAAGTACTTGATTTTTCTAATTAAAAAAAAAATAAAGCAATTTAAAACTGCGAATTTGCATTAAAACTATACATGCATAATATTGTGAATTTTCCTATGGTCAATAACTACTGTCAAAATTAAATAACATAATCAACATTTTTTAGGCCAAGCATTATAAATTATGACATATTTAAAAAAAAATTCTATTAACCTGTAAAACGCGTTTAGGGAGATTGCGATCATCTTCTTCTGTAATTTGTGTACGATATGTTGGTCTTTCAAAGACTGGAGGATTGTCGTTAACATCTTTGACATGTATTATAACGGTGGTATAGTTTTCCTTCAAATTATCCGATGCTGCTAAGCGTAGCTCATACTAAGCAAAATTGGAATTATTTACATAAATTTAAATATTTATAAAATTGTAATATTTTTTTTCAGATTAATATATATAAAGAGCGATGAATGGATAACATATGAATATAATATTTAAATTTTTTCTTCATAAATTCAAACACTTGTCATTCTCGTTCAATAAAAACTCAAACCGGCTAAAATTAGTTTTTTTTATTTCATTTCATTTCATTTCAATTATTTTTTTTTTTTTTTAATTATTTGAGACCTTAAACCTTATCTCACGAAAGTTCTTCTTTGAGAATTCTTGATGAATTCTTTTCATGTGTTTTAGTTATAATATTTGAACTAACTTACCCTCCGGCGTGTTTCATAATCCAAAGCACCAGCAACATAAATAGCACCAGTCATATTTTTTACCGCAAACGCACCACCAATATTACCGCTAGTGATTTCGTAACGTATACGAGACGCTTTTATAAAAAGGAGAAAAATTAATAATCAATTAAATTTTAAGGCTTAGCAACAAAACACAAATATTTATTTGTTTCAATATTTCGCCCACAATTGTTGGCTTCTTCAGGAATATTTTTTTAATCTTATTTTAAAGAACAATAACAATGCAAAAATTTGAGTTATAAAAATTCAAAAATTTTAAGCTCAAAGAAAAATTTGTTTTAAAAAATATTTACACCTTAATGAAAAACTCATACGTATTCAAACCAACAAATAATAATTCTACGACTAACATTTGCTTTGTTAACCCCTTAACTTAAATTTTAAATAACAAATGTTACTCATAGAACTGGGTACATTTCTAAAAACTGTGTTAACATTATCCTTATAGTATTACATTTTACATTATGTACTTAATTTCCTACTGACTAAATATCGATAATTCTGAAGTGGATAATCCACTGTAAATACGTAACACTGCTTTACCTAGTATTAGGAAATACAACTATGTCAATAATACCTTATGGAAATATGTTAATGCTATTCTATACAACGATGTAAAACAGAGAAGGGAAGAAGAATGAAATAAAGGAACAGTTGCTTGATACGCTTAAAGCTAAGAGGTGGTTTTATTTAAAAATGAACACAAACTCTACATGGCGATCCTGCCAGGAGCCAGAAAATTTTGAGGGTGAACTCTTTTATATAAAAAAATAATGTATGTAATTAAAATACCAAAATATACATAAGTGCTTAAATTTATATAAAAACAGCGACAAAAAGAAGACAAATAACAAGAGTGAATAATTGGCTCTCGAACGGAATGGAAACAAAATTATAATAGTAACAAATTAAATTAAAGCGACAAATGTGTAAAGCAATGTAGTATAAACGATATAAGATTACCAAAAAAAAAATATAATAATAATATTAATAAAATAAAAAAAAAATTCCTGGTAATGTAATTCAACCAGAGTGAAATATAACTGAAAAAAAGAACAATTTAAGAGTATCAGAATTAAAAACTTAAAATTGCAAAGTGCTTCATATGGAGATATGGCTACATGCACATACATATGTATGTATTCAGGCATAAATACTCAAGTCAAAAGTGAAGTCATGCAACAGCGCGGCATAAAAATTTACCTAAATTAGACTAACAAAAGTAATAAGTAATAATTTTAATAAGAATTTACGGAAAAGGGATAAGCCGAAAAACCGTTATTTGAAAAAGAAAACTCAAGGAATTCAAATAAAAGGCGTAAGCGATTAATAATTCGTGCAAAAGAAAAGAGAGCAATTGCAAGATGTCGAAAATGTTGGTAAAAAAAGAAAAGCAAGAACACAAATAAAATAGAGCAAAAAGTAAAGAATATCAAAGTGCAAAACGAAAATCTAAATACAGTTTAACGCTATTTTATAAACATATAATTTAAAACAAAACACATGAAACGTACAAGAAAGTGAACGAAGCATATTAAAAATAAATATAAAAACATTTAAGATTCCAAGAATAACCAAATACCTAAATGAGTCAATATGATACAAATACATATAGGATACAAATAAAAGGAGACAACGACGCAAACAAAAAAAGAAGACATCAATAATATCAGCAGCCATCCAAACAAACTTCGCAGCAGATGACAACACAAACAAAACAGCACAAAAATCAACAATAAGAGCAAGCAGTACTAGAGGGTTGCGTGAGTAATATCAGTGAGGTTAAATATTTGGCATGCATAAATTCATTAATTTAATAATTATAATACAAACATGGAAATTAATTATGTGTATATGATCGTAGCTTCAACTAAATATTTTTTTTGATTAAAATTACATGAGAATTATAATGTAAAAACCCTTTTGCATTTTTCAATTATATAATATTTTTACTGAAATGTTTATTTAAATATAAATAACCTTAGTTAATGCTATAAATTATAATTTTAATTATAATGCTTTAATTTTCTTTTATTTAATAAATGCATAGTGCTATTGAAATAAACAGAACACTGTTCATAAGAAAATAGGAAATATGTAAACAAATTTACTTCCAGATACAGATGAGTAAGAAGGTAAATACTTGGAAGAAACTTTTATAATATATTATTACTTAAATTATAATAAATTTTCATAATATATTTTAATTACTTAAGTAGGTTGATAACCAAAATAAGATTGACAAATGTCAGAAAATGAGTTCCAAATATCTATTTTTAAAGAACTATTAGATATTTTTTATAGAGTTAAGAAAAGAATTTTGCAAAATCGTCCAATTTCAAAAAAAGAAAGTAAAATTAAAGAATATATAAACTCTCTTATCACGTCGTATAATGATATTTTACTATACACAGGTCCTCATATTGAACAAATTTCGGATAGTTTGAGAAAAGAAATTATTAGCAAAATAATTGATTGCAGAGAGTTATTATTAAGATGCTTCTGCAAGTTGAATTGTAAAATAAAAATTCCTTTTGGCGTGGATTTGTTTGCGACCATACAGACAAATATTTTAACAGAATCGGATTCTGAAACGGAAATAAATTCAAGCGATTCAAATTCGGAAACTGACTCAATAATGGCGTCAGTCGAGGAAAGAACTAAATACATTACTATGTGTTCTGGAATAATCCGGGAAAATTATGACGGAAACTCATTACACCTTAACTCATTTTTAGACAAAATTGCTCTAATAGAAGAAATAACAGCACCAAATTTAAATAATTGTTTAATAACTTTTTTAAAATCCAAATTAGATGGTAAAGCTAGGGAAGCGTTACCAGACGATATAACTTCCGTAGCTCAGATCAAAGATGCCCTTAAAGCCAAAATAAAACCGGACAATTCCAAAGTTGTTGCGGGTCGAATAGCCGGCCTATATGTTAAAGACAATGATTATACAAGCTTTGCCAAAAATGTAGAAGACTTGGCTGATGCTTTACAGCGATCTCTTGTTATCGAGGGCATGACCAGAGCAAAGGCTCAGGAGATGGCTATCGAATCGACGGTGAGCGTGTGTAGGAACAATGCAAAATCAGATATGGTTAGGGCAATTTTAGCGTCAAGCGTTTTTAATGAGCCGAAGGATGTGATAGCTAAGCTAATAATTGAGGAGACCAACATTAATAAACAGAGTCAGGTTTTGACCGTGCAACATAGTGGCAATGTCTCAAATTTCAATCGTCGAACAACTGATTTTCGATTTTCACGGGGCAATCAGCAAGGGTCTTACAGAGGTAGATTATATAATAACCAACGCGGCGGCAATACATCTTATAGATTTCAAGGCCATAACAATAATAGGCAAGGCAGTAACTACCATCGACGTAACTACGGTCAACAAAGTAGAAATAACTCTCATTCTCAGGGTGCCTCTGTGCGGACTTTAAACGAGGAAGTCCCTCAGCAGAGCTCGCTGAGGGAGGAGGAGGAACAGTACTAAATACTGTTCGTGAAAATACACCTAAGGCAATATATAGCTTAAATTTGAACTATTCAGACTTTATAACATTACACTGCTCTGTATCCACCAACAGTAAGTCATTTCTAGTAGATTCTCAGGCTGATATTTCCATTATTAAACTTTCCTGTATAGACGACAATTCAACAATAGATAGACAGCACACCATTAACATTGTGGGAATCACACCCAGTACGACTCACACAATCGGAACAATTGATACCACATTATATTTTTCAAATCAGGCAATAAAGCAGATCTTACACATTGTCCCCAATGATTTCAATATTCCTTCTGATGGAATTTTGGGCAAAGACTTCTTGAAGGCAAACAAGTGCCGAATAGACTACAGTTCGATGACGGTTTCATTTCATGTCCAAAAGAAACTAGTAATAGTCCCAATTTCTCACGGTTTGGGTGAAAATTCGTTTTTTGTCCCCCCACGGTGCGAAGTATTTAGGGAAGTTAACTTGAGGGGCATCTCTGAACCAGTGTTTATAGATTGCCAAGAAGTCAGTGATGGTGTATTGTTAGGTAAGTGCATTGTAGATTCGGAAAACCCCGTGGTGCGCATTTTAAATACGACAAACGAAATAAAATTTGTACGCAATTATGTCGTGAAAACGGAAAAACTTTCAAACTTTCATGTATATTCGATTAACAGAGCGACGTCAACCAGCCATCGTGTCCAAACATTAAGCAAGATTTTGAGCGATAGAATGCCTGAATATATAAAAGATAAGCTAATTCCATTATGCGTACAATTTGCAGACATTTTTGCCTTGGAAAACGATAAAATGACAACCAACAATTTTTACGAGCAGAAATTGAGAATTAAGGACATAGAACCAGTATATGTCAAAAATTACCGACTACCGTACACTTCGAGAAAAGAAATACAAAGACAGGTACAAAACTTACTAGATAATGACTTAATTGAACCAAGTATGTCAGAATACAATAGCCCTTTAATCATAGTACCCAAAAAAAGTTCGAATGATGTGAAATCGTATCGTATGTGCATTGATTTTAGGGCCATAAACAAAAAGTTAATTGCTGACAAATTCCCACTGCCCAGAATTGACGACATACTGGACAATCTCGGTCGAGCTAAATACTTCTCTGTTATCGACCTGTTCTCAGGATTTCATCAGATCCCTCTTCATGAAGATTCAAGGGACTTGACTTCATTCAGTACGCATCAAGGCGCATTTCGCTGGAAGGTTTTACCTTTTGGTTTAAATGTGGCACCTAACTCATTTTCGCGAATGATGTCCCTAGCATTTTCAGGCCTGGAACCTAATAAAGCTTTTTTATATATTGACGATATAATCGTAGTGGGATGCAGCGAGCAACATCATTTAACAAACTTATCTAACGTTTTTGAAATACTGAGGAAATTTAACTTGAAAATAAATCCCCATAAATGCAACTTTTTCAGACATGAAGTCACATTTCTCGGTCACAAATGTACTGCAAAGGGACTACTTCCCGATAGCACGAAATTATCAGCTATTGAAAAATATCCAGTCCCAAGAGATAAAGATTCAATAAAACGTTTTGTCGCTTTCACTAATTACTACAGAAGATTTATACCTAATTTCGCTTCCATTACGGCTCCGCTCAATTATATCACTAGAAAAAGGGTAAATTTTATATGGGATGAAAAATGCCAAAAATCTTTTCAGGATTTAAAATCCATGCTCATGTCACCAAGAATCCTCCAATATCCAGATTTTAGCAAACAATTTATAATTACTGTAGATGCCTCAAAAACTGGATGCGGTGCTATCTTAAGTCAGGATTTTGATGGTCAAGACTTACCCGTGTACTTTGCTTCTAAAGCATTTAGTCTATCGGAACAAAAAAAGCCTGTTGTTGAGCAAGAGCTCCTTGCAATCTATTTTGCCATTATGCAATTCCGACCATATGTCTATGGAACCGAATTCATCGTTAGAACGGATCACCGACCTTTGGTCTATTTATTTAATATGAAAGATCCGTCATCGAAACTAACAAACATAAGACTCAAGCTTTCAGAATATAACTTTACGATTGAATATATAAAAGGTAAGAATAACGTTGGAGCAGACGCATTATCTCGTACGAGTATATCAGTGGATGAGTTAAAGAATGAAACAATTTTGTCAGTACAAACTAGGTCCATGACTAAACAAACAAACGCAAGCATATGTCCTTCTCAGGATAATAACTCAGTAAAACCACAAGTTTACGACAAATTTTCTTGTGATTTTAGCAAGAAAATTACTAAAATAAAATCAGAATTGTTTTATAGGAATGGGAAAACAACTAACATAATATTAAAATGTTATAATAGATATAAATTCAAATTCCAGGTAGAGGTTGAGATAGTTAACGGAGCATTAAATTTCGATGAAATGCTTTCGAGGCTCGAAAAGGAAGCCAACAATAGCAACATCTACATAATTGAATGGTCAAAGGGCGACTCCTTTTTTACCAGATATAGTATCCAAGAATTGAAAACCCATGGGAACAAAATATTAAAAACCTTGGAAATCATGTTAGTTGACCCAATCGAGACAGTTTATGATGTAAAGAGACGAATGCAACTTTTAAAGATTTACCACACCGATCCGATATCAGGTGGACATTGCGGGCGTAATAGGCTTTATGCAAAATTGAAAACGAAATATTATTGGAAGAAAATGACGAAAGATGTTGCATCATTTGTTCGAGACTGTAGGCAATGTAGTATAAATAAAGTAAGACAAGGAACAAAAGAAAAACTTACACTAACGCCTACGCCAATTAAACCTTTTGATATTGTAGTACTGGACACCATTGGACCCCTAATGACCTCACAGCACGGAAATAAGTATGCAATAACGTTGATATGTGACTTCACTAAATACCTTGTAACAATAGCTATTCCAGACAAAAGTGCAAAAACTGTCGCTAGAGCAATTTTCGAAAACTTTATTTTAGTGTACGGCAGAATGACGTCAATTAAATCTGATTTAGGCACAGAATTCAAAAACGAAATCTTCAGTGAACTCTGTAAAATTTTAGATATCAAAATAAGTTTTTCAACTGCCTACCATCATCAAACGGTGGGAACAGCAGAAAGAAATCATAGAGTTTTTAATGAATATATAAGAGCCTATGTATCAGACAACATGACGGACTGGGATACGTACCTAAAATATTTTACGTTTTTCCACAACACGACGCCTAGTTCGGTGTTCGATAGCAAATACACGCCATTTGAATTGGTTTTTGCAAAAGAAGCAACTATGCCAAAAGAATTAAAACTTGGAGAAATCGATCCTATTTACAATATTGAAAGCTACGCCAAAGAAATTAAATTTCGGTTACAAAAAACTCATATTTTAACAAAAAACCTAATTGAAAAACATAAACGGAAAAATAAAACATTTTACGATCATTTTGCTAAACCATGTAATATTAACGTGAATGATTACGTCTATGTAAAGAAAGAGCCATACGATAAATTTAAAAATATCTATGATGGTCCGTATATTGTAAAAAGGATTGATGAACCAAACATAACAATATATGACAAGGATATGAGAAAGAGAAAAACTTTACACAAAGATAGAGTTAGAAAGGCTAACTGACACTACTTTGTAAACAATAAATCATTTATAACGAAAGTGGAAAGGTAAAACGTATAAAATACACACAGAAATGTATTATTCAAAATTGGATACCTAGTCTATTAAGCAATCCTAGAGGATAACGAAATCTTAAGACAACGGAATGAAAAGCTAAAATAACATGATATAATGTAACTAAATATAAACATGAAATTACTAGAAATACAAATTTAATGTAAGTTAAATTAAAAACTGAAACCAAAAACACTAAAATACAAAAAAAAACACTAATAAATGCAATACAAAGAAATTATATATATTTAGAGAATTGTTGATATAGCTTTAAATAAATGTTGAATGATAAAAATGAAAAATCTTGCAATTGAAGAAAAACCAAAAATCATAAACAAAATCAATATAATTGAATAATTTACATAATTGTTAATATTAGGAACACAAAAAAAAAAGTATCTTGAACCAAACAGCCTGATCAACTGCGTGGTTCAACATCCTTTTTTTTTTTTTTTTCTCCCCCAAAGGGAGGTGAAGTGGATAATCCACTGTAAATACGTAACACTGCTTTACCTAGTATTAGGAAATACAACTATGTCAATAATACCTTATGGAAATATGTTAATGCTATTCTATACAACGATGTAAAACAGAGAAGGGAAGAAGAATGAAATAAAGGAACAGTTGCTTGATACGCTTAAAGCTAAGAGGTGGTTTTATTTAAAAATGAACACAAACTCTACAATTCTGTGCTACATTCTCTGTATCTATTTTAAAACTTATTTTACGTGATATTGGACTACTAACTATCTCTAACATTTCTAACATAAAACGTTTCTTATAATTATTTTCTATTTTCAATATTGAGACATTTTCAAAATGAGGATAATGATTTGATCTAGCACAATGAGAAGATAATGCTGTTTTCTGAGTATTAATATCCCTGTATCTCTGGTCTGATTTATGTCCTGCAAGTCTAGTCCGTAATTTATTCTTAGTTGTTCCTATATATACTTCATCACAACTCCTGATCCTGATCATTGCCTTGACAAGGGATTTTATATACCACATTCGAAATATCCCATTTACTATTTCTATCCTTAGTTATACTAAACAATTTATCTAATGTATTTTAACTTCTATGCGCTATTTTATATTTTAATCTATCAAAAATCTCTGATCCTGCTAATCTTTCTGATAATCCTGGTATGTTTGTTAATGTTTTATATAGCATTTTCAGTTTAAATTAAACCTTTTTCAAAATAAATGAAACCTTTTTCAAAATGAACGAAACCCTTTTCAGATTAAACGAAACTCTTTTTAAATTAAACGAAACCTTTTTCAAGATCGGGCGTGGAAATTTATCTTAGAAAATGTTTTCTCTATCAGGTTCAACATAGGAGAATAAGGTGGTATACATTTATGTGTACAATCACTATCCACCATATTTCGAATTTGCTGGGTTTTATGGATTCTGACATTATCCATAATTAAAGATGAATTTTGTAACTCTCGGGTGCTTTCAATTTTATCCAGGAGCTCCCTAAGAAATATTTGGAAACGTGGCGAATTTACAGTGGAAAGGGAAAAATGCTTGTATGTTAAAAAATTTAACAACAGCATATTAAAAATTTTGTATGGAAATTTCCATACAAAATTTTTAATATGCTGTTGTTCAATTTTTTAACATACAAGCAAAAAACTTTATGGTAAATAACACCAGCATTATTTAAAAAAAATCTATTGAATTCTAAAACTGGTTTAATTTAATTTGAAAAATGTTTAATTAAATTTGAATAAAGTTTAATTTATTCTGAAAAAAGATTCATTTATCATGCAAAAGGTTTCGTTTAATTTAAAAAGAGTTTCGTTTAATCTGAAAAAGGTTTAGTTCATTTTAAAAAAGGTTTCATTTTTGAAAAAGGTTTAATTTAAACTGAAAATGCTATAAGTCCTAGGTTCTGATAAATAACTAGTGTTTATGGAATTTCTATTTTTAAATTGATTTATAAGTCGGCTAATTTTAATGGAAAATCATTATCTTGTAATATTTCCCTAATTTCATTAATGTTTTTTCTTAAAAACTTGTCATCACTAATTGTAAGAACTCTTGCAACAAGATTCCTAGCTGTGTTCATTATAATATTCCAACGAAATATCGTCGGCTGAAAAATACAACAAACATTTTTTGAAAAGGTTCATTTTTGGACCTGAATTAATAAAAGTTATTTCTTATAAGTCATATTTAAATTCTATATTTTTTATATAAGCTTATATACATACATATGTATATTATTGCATATACACGCATACATATGTATGTATCTGTATGTAAAGCAGGTTATGACGAAATTAAATTTTCGGTAACAGGTCCTAATTTGTGTCAAAGCTCAGCGATTTTCGATAATTTTGAGTTTTTTTCGCGATAGCTCGCAATGACGAATAATCCGGCTAATTGTTCATTGATTTTACACATCTGGATTTTGTAGCGGTTGTTTGCAATGGTGAATCCGCTTTTCAACAACAGTTAAATTGCATTTTTTTTGCAATTGTATATTTAACGAGTAATAGTGCTATATTCGACTATGAAGAATCTATTATACCCTTTACCAAAGTGTGTAATAGTGCAAACTTTTCTTTGGGACATCCGCTTTCACTGCTGTACTCGAATTTTTTTTTATTTGGCAATCGTCGTTTAATCATAAGCAAATTTTCATCGTGACAGCTATTTACCGTGAGATATACTTTTGCTACACTGTTGCTTGAATTGTTGGAAAATGTCCAGTCAATACATTTTCTATAATTAGGTATTTCTGCTTATGTTCGCTATGGACTCTTAAACTATTCAATCTAAGCTAAAGTAAACTTCAAAAATATGATAAATCTTCTACGCTACTTGTGTGTAGAACACGCAAGCAGCAATTTTATTCAGTACTAGAATATTACCCGCTACGCTACTTCGTTAGCAGATGTTACTTAAAGAAATAATCCATATATACAAAATACTCGTAGCTCAAAAATATAGAAGAGAAAATAATTTATTATAATTTGTATTAAAAGTTGGATTTTTTAATATAACTCCTTAACTTTTGTAAAATTGTTGTAAACTAAGATTCTCGTTTCAACACTATGAAAACAATTTCAAGAAGGAATGATCTCGCCGTAAGCAAAACATAAGTAATTCAAAAACGATTTATGACAGGTAGCCGCACTACTACAATAAAAGCAACACTAACAAACACTACGCATTTTGTTAGTAGATTTACTCTCTATTCTGTCTTTCACTTTTGTGCTACTTGCATTAAGTACTGAAATATAGAATTACAGATTTGACCCTTTTATATCAGTTTTTGCCCCCTGACCAAAGTGAAAAACTCAGGATTTCATAAAAGTACCAAACACCTGTCCAATTATTTTCAGTAAGCTATTGACCCTTTTTGAATAATATTTTGTTACTTGTAGTAGGCTGCGAGATATATGAAATATTATCAATTTATTCATTTTTGTACGCTTTGAAAACTCAAAAAATTGCATAATTTATCCGTAATTTTATTTCTAGGAGTCTCATTATTGTTTTACTTCTTTCCTGCTCTCATCCGTCTCTAAAATTAAAAAATTTTGTTTTACCCCTTTTGTTCCCCTAAAAACCATGATCTCAAATAAGTACCAGACACTTGTGCAATTATTTTTAGTAAGCTTTTACGCCCATTTTGATTTTTTTTTTGTTAGTTGTATTAGGCCCGGAGATATAGAATGACCGATATATCCTTTTTTAACCCTTTTGTCCGATGAATGTTTTAAAACTCAAAATATTGAATAACATTTTTGAGACTTTGTTCTTAATATTTTGGTGTTCATACATACTTAATATTGCTACGACAATTAGCATTTGGCAGGTGAAAAAGTTATTGTTTACATTCGGTTATTTTGTAAAGGGTGTTTTTTCGATGTATAGAACTATAAGTTGGCGTTACTGTTCAAGATGGCGACCAATTTAACAGGTGTCAAGTGATCTATTCTCAGTTTGGTTTGGCAATATGTACATCATGAATAAACTCACGCGTGAACAGGGCTTGCAAATAGTGCAATTTTATTTCGAAAATAATGGTGCTGTGCAGAATACGTATCGCGCACAATTTTGTTGAGCGATGAAGCATACTTCTGGTTGAATGGCAACGTCAGCAAACAAAACTGGCGCATTTGGAGTGAAGCTAATCCTCAAGTGCATGTCGAAACACCGTTACATCCACAAAAACTGACTGTTTGGTGAGCTTTATGGGCTGGTGGAATCATTGGTCCGTACTTCTTCAAAAACGATGATGGCTAGAAAGTTACAGTCAATGGTGATCGATATAGAGCCATGATTACTTACTTTTTCATTCCTGAATTGAATAACCATGATGTCCAGATGTGATTTCAACAAGACTGCGCAACATGCTTGTGCCACAAACGCTTGACCATTTGGAAGACAACATTCGCCGTGTTATTGCCGATATACGGCCAGAAATGTTGGAAAAAGTCATCGAAAATTGGAAGTCCAGATTGGACTACATCCGCGCCAGCCGTGGCGGCCATATGCCAGAAGTCATATATATTTAAAATGTAATGCCACAAGATTATCTTTCGGATAAGTAAAATTCATGCCAATCAAATAATCCATCGCAACTTAAAGTTGTATACATCGAAAAAAAACACCCCTTATCATAAGAAATTAAAAAAAAAAAATTGTTTTTTGTTTATTTATTTTGTTGACATTTTATTAGTAAAATTTTCACAAGGAGTGTTTAATATGTACTGTTATTGTAAAAGCTTGTTCATTTGGTACTGTTAATACAAATCTAACAGTGTTGCATTATAAATTTTACTCATTATTGAAACAATTATCTCTTAATTGCCAATAAGCTAATTGTAATTTTTATATGAAAATTTTGTCTCAATAATGGCTTTAATTGTTATAATTTGAATATTGCTGCATGTATGAACAGGATATAAGAGTATAATTCTTGTTTTACTTTTTTCCTGCTCCCGTCCATCTACACAATTAAAAAAGGTACCAAAATTCTGATGTAGCCCCTATCATCCAACTGAAATTCAGGATTTCAAAAAATAACTGACACCTGTTCGATTACTTTTAGTAGGCTTTTAGGAGCTTTTTGAATTTTTCCGGTACTTTTATTATGTGAGGAGATACAGAGTTACCGATTTTTCCCTTTCTTATCCCTTTTTTCCTACTCATTGTTAAGAAAGTGAAAAATTGTATTATATACTCGAGATTTTGTTCTTATGAGTGTAAGTCTTGTTTTACTTCTTACCTGCTCCCATTCGTCTCCCCAATTCAAAAAAGTACCAAAATTCTGCTTTTACCCGTTTTATCCGCCTGAAATTCAGGATTCCAAAAAAGGAACTGACACTTGTTCGATTATTTTTGGTAGGCTTTTAGGACCTTTTTGAATTTATCCGGTACTTGTCTTAAGCGCGGAGATACAGAATCACAGATTTTGCCCTTTTTTCCCACTCAATGTTAAGAAAGTAAAAACTTGTATTATCTACTCGAGGATTTGTTCTTAGGAGTGTAATTCTTGTTTTACTTCTTTTCTGCTCCCATCCGTCTTCACAATTCAAAAAAGTACCAAAATTCTGTTTTTACCCCCTTTTATCCTCCTAAAATTCAGGACTCCAAAAATGTACCTGACACTTGTTTGATTATTTTTAGTAGCCTTTTAGGACCTTTTTGAAATTTTCCAGTAGTTGTGTTAGGCGCGGAGATATAGAATTACAGACGTTTCCCTTTTTTACCCCCTAAATGTCCAAATTTGAAAAAAGTGACAAATTTGTATCGAGAAGTTATCAATGGGTATTAAGATCAGTTTTTAGTTTTTTCCAGTTTCTATCCTTTACATAGATGCCTATATACAATTCAAAAAAGTACCAAAATTCAGTTTTTACCCATTTTATCCCCTTAGTACTCAAAATATCAAAAGAGTTCCAGACACCTATCCGTTTATTTATACTATACTTTTGGATGCTTTTTGAATTTTTGTGCTATCTGTTCAACGTCCGTAGATATTGAATTACCGATTTTACTCTCTTTTACCCGTTTTTACCCCTTTGCAAAAATCCCGCCTTAGGGGATCCATACATCAGAAGAGCTGCAGATATACGAAATTTGTTTACTCTAGCTTTAGCCGTTAGGGATGGGCGATGATGACCCAGTCAGGCAGTTAGTCACGTTACAATTTTATTTATAAATGTATACCCTGCCGGCAACTCAGTTAACTAGTAATGAATTATAAGCTAACTTGAAATATTGAATACAGAAATAGAGAATACAGTACCTGTATTATATCATGGTGTGAAATCTCACTTTTCTGTTTGATGTTTATTTATTATGTGCAAATTGTTGATGAGGCAACATTTTTTTAGTTATAAAGAAAAAGAAACCAATAAGGAATGCACATGCGTCACAGCATTTATACAACTGGTGGTGGTTGACACTTAGATTATTTTTAATGGAGATGACTGACTATTTTAACATTACGATGTTCTAGGAGGTAGTCAATTGTCCGACGCTGCATTACTTTTCAACTAACTTAAAGTTAGCTACTTCAAAGTCAGTACCCACAGAAAAAAATGTACAAATCAAGGCTGATTTTACATTTTTTCGGTGGTAGTGTTATATTTTATTAAATTAAATTTCATCCTACCTTTTTTTGTTTTTTTTTTTTTGTTAGCCTCTGGTGGGAATCGAACCACTAAGCCTCAAAGACTCGTGAGCAGCCAACTTAACCCACTCAGCCATCGCAACATTTAAAACGAATGCGACAATAGGCAATTTAATTAAAGAGTTATTTATCGTGTATGTGTGTATGTTAGTGCTTAAATTTTGGGTGAACTCTGCACTACGTTTCAGCTAGCTTATAGCCAGTACACAAAAAGTGAATTACAAATCGATTGTATTGTAGCTAATTTGAAGCTAGTCCATAAAAGTTAACGTAAAGTTAATTATATTAGTAGTCGACTACTCAATGTCCGACAGGGATGAACTATAAGTCGATTTTATTTGTAGTCGACTACCAATTTGCTGGCAGAGAATTATTTGTAATTTTATTTTTTTATAAGCATTCATTGAAGTTTGACGCAGACGTTCAGGGATAAACAAGTTGGTACCTACAATTTTTATTTATTTGAAGCATTACTTTAATAATTTAACAATACTAAAAAATTGTTCCCAAATTCCCCATGGACATTCAACATAATAACTAAAGTTTACTCCAGTCTCCAGTTATTTAAATCATATGAGTGTATTTTGAAGACGTAATTTTTTAAGTTATTTGGCGAACTGCTGTGACTATTCTTCTGACAAAACATTTGACCCATTTCGCGAAACACCGGATTTAATTTTTATTATTATTTAAATATTACTCCTTAATAGACGTTTAGAAAAAGAAATATCTTCATCAAAAGTTCGTAATTAATAAAAACTAGTAGGAAATAATCCTTACTGAAAGTATAAGAATATAGTTCGGTCAATTTTAGCTTACTCATTAGTTTTATTTTTATGAATAAGGCGGTTATTATGTTTTATATGCCCTGCTGCAAAAGTATTTTTTTTAATTTAGATATTATAATAACCTAAAGTCAATTCAGCCCGTCGAACAGTATACATATATTGTAGTTTTTGTTTGTGTCTGTGTTAGTTTTTGAAAGTTGATATAAGAAGGTTGTTTTAAAAATTATTATATATTATAACACCGCAATCATGATAATTATTATCATACAAAAATGACACTACATATTTTGATATCCACCCGTAACGAAATTCTTCCTACAATTGATTTTGGCAGTACCTGTATTATATCATGGTGTGAAATGTCACTTTTCTGTTTGATGTTTATTTATTATGTGCAAATTGTTGATGAGGCAACATTTTTTAGTTATAGAGAAAAAGAAACCCATAAGGAATGCACATGCGTCACAGCATTTATGCATAATTACATGTGAATATTGACAAGTTAACTTGTCGAAAGAAAACAAAGAGAAAATAAATTATCTATCATATTATAAATGTAATGCAAGTTGATCAGGTGTAGTATATGTATTATGAAGTCTTAGTTTGTACTAGAAAAGGGGAATTTTTTTTACCAAAATCATTGCTGGAACCAAGTTGAAGTAATAATGTTGTACAATTTTCTTAAGCTTCATAGCAATCCTATTTTATACATATTGATATCAGAAAGTTCTCATATGCAAAATAATGTTTTTTTCTGTGTATTTTTGCATTTTCATAGTTTTGACAAAGGTCAATTGTACAAACTTTCGCATCTCTGGTTTGTTTAGCTAAATGAAAATCAAACCTATAAGAAAAAGGGTAAATTTCTACATGTATACACCTAAAATGCCAACATCATCAACAAGCGGCGGTGGCTGAATGGTAGTGTAAGCTGCTTGTCAACCCGCACTTACTGGTACGACTCCGCTTGGTTGCTTTTGCTCTTTTTACTTTATGTATTTTTTTTAACAATACATGTGGTAAGAAATTGAGTTATGTTTTTTGTTTATATCTCAGTATGTAATTATAAGCCCGATTGTGCTTATTTCCAATCCAAAAGCAGAGGGGACATTTATGAAACGATTAAAGTAAGATTTAGGGCAATAAAGCGTTTGGTGGCTTCACAATCGGTGCCCGAAAGATGATCTTTTGTGACAAATCTAGATATGGGCATTTCCAGAAAAAGGTCAACCGCGACAGAAATATTATTTTATTTATTTATATCAAGAACCGGAAAAAAATTTTTTGTTTCAAATTTAATTAGAGAACTGTCTAAATTTTTATAATTCATTAACTTAAACATATATTTCCATTTTTATTTTGAGTAAATTTGTTTGCAAGATGCATATTTGGTTTTCTTACACTTTGCGTCTCTTTTTGTCATTTTTTCCTTTTGTTATTACTGACTCTTAATCATAACGATTGCACTCTTTTTAGGCAGTTATTGTATCAACACCAAATAGTTACAAAAAGTAGCAGAGATCTAGTAAAGCGCGAATAACGGTTCAATTTTAAGACTCTTTTACTTGCTTCTCCTCTGTCCCGTTTGCAATAAAAAATAATCATTTGTTACCAGTTCTCCGTGATCATTGATCGAAATAGGTTGTTAAAGAAAATTTAAAGCTAAATTAGTGAGTTCATTAAAGAAAATAAAACACAAAATTTTACAGAGACAATTTTTTTTTTTTTTTTTTTATTAATTTTCAAAGTGTGTCCCGTGCGCAATCGTAAGTGTTACTTTTTCCAACAAAAACTGATTTTTTGATTAAAGTTAAAATTATCTATGCAGATAGAGAATATAAGTTGTGAAAACAAACAAATTGCCCAGAAGAAGTGCAGGGAAGAAGCTAAAAGCGATCCAGCCAAGAACAAGAAGTACCTAGAGAAAGCAGCAGATAGGATGAAAAAATATCGCTCAAAACTCAGACAATTGGCGGTAAACATACGGGAAAAGGAACGTATAAGGAAACAAAGGAGCCGCGAAAGAATTAAAAATAAAGTAAATGAAGAAATAATTAACATCGCGCCCTATAAGACCAAGCAAAGTTTTGGAAAAGTTCTGAAGAAGGCAGAAAATGCATTGCCCCAGGCAGCTGATAAAAGAACGCAGGTTGTTAAAGCTTTATTTGAAAAATATGTTCAGCCATTAAATTTTGATGAACTTCTTACTGAAAATGTTGAAGCAAAATCGGCAATAAATGAAGTCAACAATTTTTTTCTTAGTAGTGATATTAGCATTCAGTCTGCTGGCAGAAAGGACACATTAATCGAAGATGGAGAAGCTATTTCTAAGCGTTTTATGTTAATAACGGTGGCCGAAGCATATGAAATTTATAAAAAAGAATGTACTGGCGAACCTATTAGAAAAACAACATTCTACGGATGGCGGCCAAGGCATATTCAGCTATCCAGTAAAATGCCACATAACATGTGTGTCTGCCTTCATCATGCCAATTTGTTCATCATCAAATATGTAATAAAAAAAAGGAAAACACTAAAAAAATAATTTTTGGAGATTATGTCCCGTTTGCAAAAAATATAAATTTTTTTTTTAGATAATAAAAGCTATTGTAAAGGAATAACTTTATAAAGTAAGGTTTATTATTCTGTTATATTTAAAAAAATGCTCCTAAAAAATACGACTAAATTCGCTAATTTTTCAATTATTCCACATGCTGCTAAAAATGACTTCCATTTTTGTCCGGTTTGCAATGCTATGTTTTTTAAAGTATTTTGAGAATGTAAGAGTTGTACAACTTGCATTTTGCACTCAAAAATAGTGCTACTGAAATGCAATTAAACCTTCATAAAGAGCTTAAAAAATTTTTTTTTTTTTTAACTGCGTACGAATGTCCCATTCGCAATTTTGGAAATGCCCATATACCCTTTTGGCACAGGGTATAAAAATAACCGTAAGATGCTGTATACATTTTTAACATTGGAATTCAATATAATGCATTTTACAAAGAAACGTGTATATGTACATGTATACAATAAGCATATTTAAGTTACACTGACAGGATGTTGTTTAAAGTTTTAACAAATATTTTCAACAAGTCAACTGCATTCTCTACGAAATTACAAAAAAAATATACATACATACATATACATATACATATTTTTTAGTAAGTACTGTTATTGGAAATGGAAATGATTTGTAAGCTTCACTTTTCCTTACGATGTTCAGAGAAACAGGTCTTCTCTATTCAAAAGTTTATCTTTATTTTTTCTTTTACAGTTCTCAGAATAATAATTTTTCCAATTAAAATTTTCACAACATGCGTATAAAAACCTTAAAAACTAGATATTATAATTAAATATTTTACAAGGTAGAATTAAGGGAAGGTCTCCTACCAATACTATACAAATGTTAGCCTTAATCCAACAATATTAAAAGTTAAAATAGCCAGAGAGTTTATGAAAAAGACGGACATTTAAACAAATAACTCTACCTGATTACCAACCCTACTTCAGGTTGTACTTAGGTAACAAAGTAATAGTTTTATGTAAATTTTTATGGCAGGGTGCAATATGTCAAAGGTCTGTAAAGATACTGCAAATTCATTCTGTTATGTATGTGGCAAGCTCAGCTCAAAATCGCAAAGGCGTGCAATAACTTTACAAATTAAAAATGCCTATCAGCTATGCTTTAGTCATCGTATCGATAAAAGAGAAAAATATTGGCTGCCGATTGTATGTTGCAACAGTTATAGAGCCGCAGCCGTAATGGCACTTACGATGCCATTAGAACCGTGCACAAGTTTTTGATATTAGTACTGCATTTGTCTTCTGGCATAGACATTTTATACGTACCGCCAAAATTTTCCTTTGTGAGGGGTGAACCCTCTGCTTGTTTTGTCACTGCTTTGGCCCGATTTATGTACCTGCTTTTGCTTCTAATGCTTCGCTTATCACCGTCTTGCCGAATTGTTTCAATAGAAGGTATGCTTCCATTTATTATACGCGTTATTTGTGTAGATTTCAAAGAAATCTGTTATTTTTATGACCACTTTTCCTTTCGATTTTGGAACCTTTTATTATGTTATCGTTTTCTTTTTGAAAGTAGAATTTCAGGTATTTAAATGCATTATCAGGTATTTTTTGGCCTTTTGATTATAACCGAACTAAGTGCATTTAATTCGTATGTCTGGCTATCTCTCAAAACGCCAAACTTGTTTACTTTGTATTGGTTGCGTAATTTTCTAGTGGTTCCCGAATGTGCAAATATTTAAAAAAGGTATACATGTTATAAATCGTTGGAAAGGAATTTGTGTCTTTTTTTCAAATATATGCAAAAATTTATACTTTATTTATGTTTTTAAGTCACATTCGTGAAAACAATGAAAAAAATAATAAAAGGATAGTTTTTCGCACATAAAAATCAAAGTGAAACTTGAATATCTGCAAGGCGATGAAAGATACATGCATAATTTTTCAAAGCGTTTTAAAATACTAAATTTTCAAATAAAAGCATAAATTTCAGAAAGAAATATAAATCATAAATCCATTTTTTTAGCAATTCAAAATTGTCCCTTCCAAAAATTGACTTTTCTTTAATAATCTCAGTCTGGCAACGCTAATTATATCTAGGATGTCTCGAGCTTCAGCAGTAATAATACCAACTGATTTTGTAATAAAACGTCGTTCACGGAATTTCATTTCACTTTTGGCAAAACTTTTCAGACGCCCACATATCCGAAAATTGTTTTAAAAATTGAGGATTTTCGACCACTGCCTACTGTAGGGTACTTAGTTTAAATTAAACAAAATAAAATTTTTACACACTCACACTCGCTACGTGTAAAAATAAGTATAAAAGCTGGAACAAAATTTTTTACGAATTCAAAAATAATGAAGCCACCTTTTTTGTGAAAAATTAAAATTTTTCGGTGAAATTTCAAAGTTTTGAATTAAGACCTATTTTATGACTTATCGGACCAAGATATTTTAATAAAACAGTACCTTATCTCACTTAGAATTTTATAAGGAATATAACGGTGGGCCACAAATTAAAATCAAGATTTTAACAAAAAAGATATAAGCAAAAAACCAAAAGAAGTTGCGGCGAAAATAATAAAAAATAATATTCTAAGGCGAATATCTCTTAAACTGTAAGAGATATGATAACATGTTTCATATCTCTTAAACTGTAAGAGATATGAAAACATGTTCCACAACATTTTTTCTTTGCCTTGCTAAGCAAAATACAAAAAGGTAAAAATCTTTAAAACCGGCCAAGATATAAGAAAGTTATAAGCTGCATAAAATTTTTTATACTTTTTTTATAACTTGCAGCCCCCATAACCCCGTCCCTGTTTTAACTATAGGCCTAGAAAGACTTGAGGCAAAAAATATAACTCCTTGTCTATGACTACTTCAATTTTCAGCGAGATCCGTTGTGTGGTGTAAAAGTTGCGGACTTTTTACCACTTTTTCTTTTATTTACTCCACTGTGCAACGTTTTTTGCAAGCTTGAAAACACAATTTTCTTGAAAAATTACTGGTCTTTTCGAAAAAATTCAAATTCAGTTTTGAATTACGACCAATTTTATGACTTATGAGACCAATTTATTTTAACTTAATTTAAAATTTTATAAAAATTAACTGGTAGGGTTTAAATTAAAATATGTTGTATATGAAAAAAGTTATAGTCAAACAAAACAGTTCGTGGCAAAAATATGGGAAAAAATAGTGAGGAAAATTTCCCCTAAACTGTGAAAGATATCACAACGTTGCACATTTTTGGTTTGTCCTGATAAGCGAAATCAAAACAGGTCAAAATTTTTAAAATCCGTCAATAAATATACAAGTATGTTTTGCATAGTCGAGGTGGGCAGCTTTAAGCCCCCACAGCCCCGCCTCTGTTTGAGCTATAGCTAAAAAAAATTACACTAAAAATATAACTCTTTAACTACGAATGTTCCAAATTTCACAGAAATCCATTGGTTAGTTTAGAAGTTCCAGACTTTTTACCACTTTTTTTTAGGAGTGACACCACTATGCAACGCGAAACGACACAATGATGTCGATTTTGATTGGAACATCATCCTTTCGAATGAAGCTCATTTTGCTCTTGGCTTTTTAATAAACACAATTGCTGTATTTATGGCTCAGAAAACCCATACATGGTCTTAAAGAATTCGATACACCCATTGTGAGTGACTGCATAGTGCGGTTTTTAGAGTAGAGGGATCATTGGCACATATTTCTGCGGCGCAGTCATTACGGCCTATTTCCATGCCCATGATGACCTCTTTTTTAGTCCGCCTTCATGGTATTGGTGCACCTTGTCATACATCTTATGACACAATCGACTAATTGCGTTAGACATTTGGCATTCGTTGAATTAACCGAAATTGTTATGTGAATTATTCGGCAAGAAGCTGCGACTTGCCACCGTTGGACTATTTATGTTCCAAATTTAACAAAAATCCATTCATTAGTTTAGAAGTTCCAGACTTTTTGAATTCTTTGTCATATCGAGATGTTGTTACAAAAACGACTGTGCGAATTCTTGATGTTGATGGATTGTCGTGAACACGATTATCCACCACTTTGATATTTTTAGGTGTATGCACTGTAAGAGCACGCTTACGTCGTAGCGCATCAATAATAAAACCAGTTTCCCTAACCTTAACAATAAATTGGGCTGGGTCATGCTTCTGGCATGAGAAAACAAAAATTTCTATTACGACATGGAACGCAGTCGGTGTTTTCGAGAAAAAGTACTGGGAAGAAAAAGGTTTGGTGAGGCTTGGTCATATATTTGATGGGCGAAACTTTTGTTTTAGAGGCGCCCAAATAATTATAATTATCGTATAGCTTACAGTTGTACCCTTAAATAACTATTATACACAAATAAAAATATTACTTACATTCATCATGATCTTTAGCTGTAACAGTCAGCACCGTATGTTGTATGTCTTCGTTTTCATCGACTTCAGCTTCGTATAAACTTTTATCGAAATAGGGAGGATTATCGTTCTTGTCCGCAATTCCAATACGTATGAATTTCGTCACTAATAAGAAAAAGAGAAGAATTATAGTTAGAAAAAATAATTATCATGTTGTTATAACACTTTTCATATAAATGCTACAACCGCATCCACAAGAGTGGATTCCAGCTCAGTTCACACAAAACGCGGAGAACATTTCTCAGCAGGTCCCAAACATTCCTCAGGTAGGATGTATATAAAACTAAACTAATAACCATTCACAAGAACAGCGAAACACAAAAGTGAAATTAACATACATTTTTGTCATTATGGGCTATGTAAAAAATTCAAGATCTTCCTCTCAATGTAATTTTTGTACCATTAGAAATACTATTCATCACCAAAAATTGCTTTACAATTATTTATAGTTTTATCAGACTAGCGTGTGATCTTACTTTCTCACAATTGAGAAGAATTTTTGTAATAAAATTGGAGTGATTAACTTTCTTAAAGAGGACAAGAAACGCAAAGTTGAAGACTTGCGGGCTGGGGTACATAACATGGCTGTTTCACGCCGACCACGACGCTCACACCAGCACCCAAATATCTTCGAACCCCGGCCATGAAGAATTATATACGGTTTTTTTTTAAAACAGCGTATAACCATGTCACCATCTGAGCTCTTCCCTATATTTACTCCTATTGATTAACTTTCCATTTTATCCCTGCGTTTTCCCACCAACATCCAATTGATTATTGTTTTTGTTGCTATGAGAAAACAACACACTTGGTTGCGAAATGGTGGTAAGCGCCTTAATACGCGTTCTATATTCGTTTGCTGATTGTCTTACCTGAATTCGGTTGTCCATTGCTGTTCGGTCTGGCTGATGGTGCACCGTCTCTAGCTTCTACTTCCAGAGCGTACGCACCTTTCTTTTCTCTGTCGAAAACGGTTTTTGTGAAAATTTCACCGCTTTGCAAATTGATTTCGAAAAATTCTTTGCCTTCATTACGAGGCGAATCCACAATATAGTAGTAAACCTGAAATAACAGAAAAAGTTCTTAAAAATTAATAGAATAATTAACAAGTAAAGTAGAAAGAACTAAATCTGTTTGGCAACAAAAACATCAAAAAATTATTAACTTGCAAAATGGATTCCTTACTCTTTTCCAATGATACTTTGTACAAAAATAAAACGAATAAAGCGACCAGGACATACTTTAGTTCCCAACAAGTACTTTTGTTTTATAACTAGAGATGCGCGCATGACTACTGGCTCACGACCAGAATAATTTTTGGCTCATGTCGCGAGAAAAATTTTCACGTACGAAACTTTTTTAATCACACTTCAGTAGTGCGATTCTCTAACTTTTAACGATACGATAATCGCAACTTTTGTCTACAAATTTCATCGCTTGCAGTAACGATTGAGTGATTCTGTAACTTAATTTTAACGATGGTAAACAGCTGTATTCTTCTGTTCATTCATGTAAGCATTACATGGCATCTCTGCCAAAAACAGCGAAAACCACACAGAAGAAAAGAAAAAACAATAAGTTTTGACATAACTATATGTATACATATTCATTTTTATATTTTGTGGTTTTAGTTTTTAAATAAATATTATTTAATTTGTATTAAGGTACAGAATGAACACAACTGGCGGATTGATTTTATGATGGAAAATCTGGAACTAGCGTCAGGCTGTTATTCGAGATACCCTCAGATTGTCATCAAGCGTAAAAACTATATTCTTAACTAAGGCTGGTGATAACCTATATAGCTTTCTAAATTCATCAGCTGTCAACTCAAAGGGATCATCCAATTCCCGAAGAACACACCGCTTATCCCTTCAAGCGTTCAAACTTGTTTCATCCCTGGCAAGTCCGAATGCCAAACGTTCAAAAGCCATTTTAACACAAAACACACTTTACCGATTGAATAAATTATATTGAAATTTTTGTTTTTAAAAAAAGTATATGGCTGTGAAGTACTTAAAAAATATTTTTGTGTATTAAAAAATCACAAAATACACTTTAACGATTGAATAAACAACAAGAACATTTTTGTCGTTAAGATATCGACAATCGGCAGTAAAATTAACAGCTGATTTTGATCGACAGCGAACATCGTTAAAAACATGTTACAGGATAGCAAATTCGATAAAATTTCGTTATAATTATTTTAACGATTCGATTATCGTTATAAAGGTTGCAGAATCGCAGCACTACAGGGGTGAACAAAATCCTCACAATGAATGAAGTTTGTATTGAAACACAATATAAACGTAAAAAGCTTAATTGTATTTATCATGCATATATCTCTGGTCGTAAGGAAGCCTAAGTCTTAAAAAATAGTTTTGAGAAATCTGTGTTTTCAATGTTGAGCACTTGCTTTAAAGAAACTCAATGTAGGCTAAATAGGACTAATTTTTTGATAAATTAAATTAAATATTGAAATGTTCATATAAGATTTAATAACAACATGTCTTCTAGTATATTTGACACTTATTGCAAATTCTTTAAGACTTTTATTACGGATTTTTTCATTCCTGTTTTCTTGGAGATTTCTCATATCTATGAATTTCTTGTAGTAAATTATTATAGTATAAATAATTTGTTTTGTTTTTCTTTAATCGACGGCTTTGCTTTCCTTTTAATGTCCGCCTTCACGTCCAAAAATACCAGCACTAGTTGCAGTGCTACAAATCCTGCTGCATTGCTTACAATTTCTCCTGCTAATTGCTTCAAAACTGTATTATCACCCGCAGACTGTCGACATTTTAAAATGTTACAGCTGGCACTATTTATAAATCATATACAGATATCACATTTGTAGTTATAACATTTCATTTACTCTTTCCAATAGATGCTTTCGGACATAAAATCTATGATATCATGAAACCTATGCTTTAATTGTTGTTCATAAACGAAAAAGTTACACTTTGAAGTCTTGAAAAAACAATATTCGTAGTTATAATTAATGATTTGCTTGCTTCTTTTGCACTACATATAAAGAGTCTGCCAACTAACTTTTTTTTGAAAATGGTGCAAAACATCGAGTGTAGCTTCGGCTGTGTGGCACGTAGCGCCGTCCTGTTGAAACCAAATGTTGCCAATATCCTCCTCTTCAATTTTTGTGAACAAAAATTCGTTCAACATTGTTGCGTTGAAATTTATTTTCAAGTAAGGAAAAAATATTGAAATACAATTGATAGTTCAGTTATATATAAAACAAAGCAAACTTGATTACTTAACATTTGTAATATTATTAACATATATGTACAAGTACATTCATTACTTCAAGTCTGCATTTCAACACCCCCACTAGATTTGAAGTCTGTTAAACCCAAGCATTTACGGCACTCTTGAAACTTTCCAGCTGGTAATGCTTTAGTAAGGATGTCAGCTACCATCATTTCAGAGCTTACGTAATCCATTCTTACTAGATTATTATGAATTAGCTCACGAACATAATGATGACGTATGTCTATGTGCTTTGATCTTGCATGATAAACATTATTATGTGCCAGAGCAATAGCACTTTTATTATCAGAGTATAACAACCACGGCATACTAGACTCTGAAGAGATTTCATAATATAGAGATTGAAGCCAAACCATTTCTTGACATGCTGCTGAAACAGCCATATATTCAGCTTCTGTTGTTGAAAGAGCCACTGTTGCTTGCCTTTTAGAGTTCCAAGATATTACAGAGCCTTGATACAAAAATACATAGCCTGTTGTTGATCGTCGATTATCTAAATCATTTGCCCAATCTGCATCTGTATATCCAGTAACAATATCATCAGAATTCCATGAATATTCAAGCTTTAAATTTATTGTACTTTTTAGATACCTAAATACGCGCTTTACTGCAACCCAATGTGATTTTCCAGGATTTTTGTTAAATCTAGAAAGTACCCCCACTGCATGTGCAATATCTGGTCTACTTATCTGTGCAGCATACAAAAGGCTTCCCACAGCTTCTTGATATGGAATTTTCTTCATATAATTCACATCTTCTTCGGATATTGCAGACATTTCTAACGAAAGTTTTTGATTACAGTCAAGAGGTGTGCTAACCCCTTTGCTTTCTTCCATATTAAATCTTTTCAAAATACTTTGCAAATACAATTTTTGATCTATCCATAATTTTCCAGCTTGTCTATCACGAGTTATATTCATACCAAGAATAGTCTTTGCTTCGCCAATGTCTTTCATTTTGAAGTTTACCATTAAGTGATTTTTTATTTTGTTTTTAATATTCAAATCGTTTGAAAAAATTAGGATGTCATCAACATATATTGCTATATACAGTTTTATTTCCCCTTCTATGTAGTAATATATGCAGGGATCTGTATTGGATTTTTTCATACCAAAATCAATTAAAGTTTCACTAAGCTTTTGATTCCAACACCTGCTTGCTTGCTTCAGTCCATATAAAGATTTTTTAAGCTTGCAAACTTTCCCTGGATTATTTTGAAATCCATTTGATCAACATCCATTTGATCAATATCAAAATCGTTTTTAACAGCAGTAGCCATTAGTAGCCGAATTGAAGAATATCTTGCAACTGGTGAGAACGTCTCCTCGTAGTCAATACCCTTCTTTTGTAAATAACCTTTAATAACTAAACGAGCTTTATATTTTAGCACGTTTCCATCTGAATCACGTTTTATTTTGAAACACCATTTATTTGATAATGCTTTCTTGCCAATTGGTAAAGAGCATTCCTCCCAAGTATCGTTTGCAATCAATGCATCATATTCTTCTTCCATAGCTCGCTTCCATAATTGAGCTTCAGAACCACTGAGAGCATCTTGTACAGTATTTGGTTCTTCATGTTCTGTGTTAAATGCTGCACTCGCGTAACGTACAGGTAATTTACGTATTCTGTTAGAGCGCCTTAATGTTTCAACTGTAGAACCTGTGTTCTCAGTGTTTATGACTAATTGCTCATCACTTTGAATCTCAATAATGCTTGTATCTTCTTTAGAATAATTTATTTCAGAATCTGAATCATTTTCAGTTAAAATATTATTTTCTGTGACACATTTTTGCTCACTATCAAAAGGAACGTAGAAAATATTTGTATCTTTAGCATTTGCTTCTTCTACAAATTGATTTTCTAAAAACACAGCATTTCTATTAATAATAACATCTTTTGATTTTAAATCAAAAAATCTGTACGCTTTTGATGTGTCACTGTATCCAACAAAAAGCATTTCTTTCCCTTTAGCATCAAACTTTCTTCGTTTTTCTTTTGGAATTTCAACAATAGCCTTGCATCCAAAAACTTTCAGATGTTTCACCTGATTTTCAGATTTTCACACTTCTTCAGGTGTACAAGTATGACCTTGGCAAGGTAAACGATTCACGAGATAAATTGCAGTATTTACCGCCTCCGCCCAATATTTCTTATGTAAATTGGATTGTATTAATAAGCATCTAGCTTTTTCTATGATCGTTCTATTCATTCTCTCTGCTAACCCATTTTGTTCTGGAGTGTATGGAGCAGATGTTTGATGTATAATACCAGAAGAAGTAACAATTTCGCTCATTCTGCGATTACAGAATTCCGCACCATTATCAGTTCGAAGAATTTTTATTTTTCGACCAGATTGATTCTCAACAAGATTCTTGAATTCTTCAAATTTATGTACAACTTGACCCTTCGATTTAAGAAAATAGCCAAATACTTTTCTGCTAAAGTCGTCTACAAATATTAGTAGATATCGAGAACCATTAAATGAATTCTCCTCCATTGGACCGCACAAGTCAGAGTGAACAATACCTAAGATCTCCTGCGATCTTTTTCCCTGATTATTAAAAGGTAATCGAGTTATTTTGCCTTTCAGGCATACGGTACAGCTTTGATTATTTAAATGTATATTTTCTATACCATGAACCATATCCTTTAACAAGTTTATTTTATCATAACAGGGATGACCAAGTCTTAAATGCCATTTAACAAAATCTTCGCATTTTGCTGAATAGGTTTTCATATTTATTTTTATTTGGTTAAGTTTAAACATACTTTCAAGTAATAACCCTGATGCGATAAGTTTACGGTTAGAATCAATCACTCTACATCCCTTAGAATCAAAAATGACTTTGTGTCCATGCTTGATTATACTTGAAATTGACAATAAATTTGTGTGAGACTCAGGAAGGTATAAAACATCTTTTAAAAATATGTCACTTGAAGTATCACCATTTCTTAACTTCAAACTAATATCACCTATCAAATTCCCCTTCATTATAGAATTGTTCGCAGTCATTATTTCAAATTCTGGGCATTTTCTTAAATTGTTAAATAATAATTTATTATTGCACATATGTGATGTGGCTCCAGAATCGAAATACCAATCATTTGATATTGAACCTCTTGCTGAGAATGCTGACATGGTTTTCTTTGACGCATTAAATTTATTTTTAGGACAATTTGGTTTTATATGGCCATACTCACGACAACCATAGCATTGAATTTTCTTGAACATTTTCTTATTTTGCATTCTTGCAACCTGTGGTTTTCCAACAAGGGCTGCTGATTTTCCAAATGAGGGTTTCATGTCTTGCAGTAGTTTGGTCTTCACATAATCTCCAGATATTTATACTCCCGAACTTTCAATTCCCATTATCATAGGTTGATAATATTCAGGCAAGCCCGCTAGCATTAATGTACCAATCCACTCATCAGTAACTGTCATACCAATGCTTGACAGTTTATTGGAAGTTGACATTATAATGTTTACAAAATCTTCCATCGATTCACAGTCTTCCATCTTAGTTGTAATTAACTTTTTCAGTAGACTTACTCTTCGTGTAATACCAGAATCATCAAAGGCTTTGACAAATTTTTCCCATATATCCTTTGCCGTCGAAGTATTTTGAATGTGAACAAACAACACAGGATCCACCAGCAAAACGAGCTTTGAATATGCCATTACCTTCTTCTTAGCATCTTGCTCTGTCCCAACTACAGCATCCCATAAGCCCTCCATGTCGAAATAAGCTTTTACAGCAAATTTCCATTGCTCCCAGTTATCACGGCCTTTTAACCGCTCAATTTGTGGAAGTCCAGAAAGCGACATTCGGAATAAAAATTTCCTTTCTCTTCTTAATTTTTTTTTTTTTTTATTTAAAAAATATTTAATTGTCCTGGGCCCATAACCTGTTGCGTTGAAATTTATTTTCAAGTAAGGAAAAAATATTGAAATACAATTGATAGTTCAGTTATATATAAAACAAAGCAAACTTGATTACTTAACATTTGTAATATTATTAACATATATGTACAAGTACATTCATTACTTCAAGTCTGCATTTCAACAAACATCGCCATCAACTGTAACGGTTAATAATTTGATCATTTTCGAAGAAAAATGATCAAATTATGCCTCTGGATCAAAATCCGCACCAAACAGTGACTCACTTTAGGTGCGTCGACTTTTAAATGTATGCGTGCGGGTTTTCTGTGCCCCAAATGCGTCAATTTTGCTTGTTTATATACCCGCCAAGATCAAAATGAGATTCATCTGAAAAGATGATTTGTTACCGTTCACGAAATAATCACTAGTTGAAAAAAAAAATTAGATGGCGGACCCTTTAGCTTATTGAGCTAAAATTATTCATGGAATTATTTACCCCATTTACGGTATTAAATTATGTATACTAAAGTATTGATATAACATTTCTACAAACGAATTGAACATATTAGCTTATCACTCGCTCTAACAGCCAAGGCTTTTTTAACAAATCAAGCACTTAAGCCAGTTTCGTGCATATTTTTTGGTGTCGACTTGATATCTGTGGGGAAAATTCAGTAGCATTCAACTTTATACTCTATTCAACTTTCTTTCCTAATGGATATAACAAGGCATTCATGATTAAAATAAAAGTATTCCATATTTCGATGTGAAGATGCTGAGAACGTCTTATTCACGGGGAATTCATAATGAGATACATATTTAATTTACATATATTTATTAGGTTTAAACTTGTTCTTGTGTAACAAAATCTTTCCGACGTTTTGGTGAGTTTCTCTATGATTATATTGTTGCGTGGTAAATGCTTCATAGCCCCACTGTATTTCGTAGCCGTCATCTGGCATCACCACTGTTGTCTCTTTACGTTTTATTACTCGACTTCATCTTTACTTAGATTTCAACTTTGATAAAATAAGAAATTAAACGGTAAAACATCGAATGTATGTACATATAAAAGTGCACGTTCGAACTTTTTCTGGTATTATCTGCTGATTATCAAACAACGTTGTGAGACCGAACGCTAGTGAAATTTTTCTTAGTCTTAGAGAAACACAAGTGTAAGAAATTTATAATATTGAATTTATTTGTGAAATTAATATTGATTGAAATTATAGATTAAAGCACTATTGAAGTTAAGCTGAAATCTGTGTTTGATTTGCTAGGCCGTTCACCGTCCAACATTCTTTAATACTTGTCCTCAATTCAACTTAACCTCAAGAAATATGGATGATCAAGATGATGCAACTGGAAGTAAAAGTCCGACGACAAGGCCTTCGTCTAGAGCAAAGTCACCAAATAATGTTGCTGACAGATATGACGTCATTCATGCCGCTGACGCCGGCGCAGCCTCTTTGGATTATCTAAAGGCAGACTTGAACATTGATCAGCAATCACGTGCGGTAACTACAGCCTCCGAAGCGCATTCTCCTACTTCCAATCAAGATACTGGTCTGGTAAGTAATGTATCTTTATCTAAAAACGAAAAAAGCCAACCCGTCGACGAGCAAATACCCCGTACACGCTCTGGCGCGGTGAGGAAAATACCCTCCGTATTAAAAATAACAACTAAAAAGCGTACTCGTGCCACCGCACCAGCATCAAAGACACATGAACAAGAAATTGTAATAGACACGCAGCCTACTTGGAAACAACCTACATTTCTTGCTCCTACTCGCCCACAAGCTGTAAATATTGAGTCAAATATTTCGGCTCAGCTGTCTAATATGCGAATTCAACATAGTACAGAGAATGGCGGGAGTCACCCGCAACAAGCAATGGCACCAAATAGCTCCTTTGTACCAGCGGCCTCTAGCTCAGCTATATTTGATACGCAGCAAAAAAGTTCATCTACGTTGCCTGCATTTCATACTACAGTCCCCACTTCAAACTATTTAAACGCACAAACAGGAGTCATACACTCCTTGAATTCTTCAGCCTCTGCAGCTCAAAATAGAACTGTAGGAAACCCGAATTATCAGTTTATTGGTTCGGCCGCTAATTTCTCATTAGCACAAAATCCTTACGCTGGGACGTATTCAACAGTGGCAGCTCCCGTGCCATCGACATATGGCCAAACGTCTCAAACAGCTGCTGTACCTACGGCTTTCCCATACAATGTTCCCCATGAATCTATTTTAAGCTCGTTTCCTCAACAGCAACCCGCAGCATCGTTTCCAAGATTTTCGCTGAATAATAGCGGATCAGCACCGCCACTGTTCAACAATCAACGAACGATTTTACAGAACTCAGGGGTTGACTGTTCGTTATCAAGTACACATGTAGCAGCTCGCCATGCAATTAGCAAAGATTTGCCCATTTTTACCGGTCAGCCAGAAGAATGGCCCATTTTCATCACGAATTATGTACAGTCTACAGAACGATGTGGCTTTACAGACCAAGAGAATCTAATAAGATTGCAAAAATGTTTAAAAGGCGCTGCATTAGAAGCAGTTCGCTGCAAACTGATGATGCCAGCCACCATACCCTTTGCTATTGAAACATTACGCATGCTGTATGGCAGGCCTGAAATAATACATCAAACTCTTCAACGCAAATTAAAACAAGAGAAGCCTGTGCGAAAAGACAACTTAGAAACTCTAATTAATTTTGCTCTCTCCGTACAAAATTATAGAGCCACGATGCAGGCAATGGGACTCGCAGATTATCTCAATGACCCAATGCTCTTAAATGATCTGTTAAACAAACTACCCAGCGATTTAAAGTTAGATTGGGGTCGCTATTGCATTAAATTTACTCGTGTTGACATAGTTCTCTTTGACACATGGCTCTTTAATTTAGCAACATGTGCAGCTCAAGTCACTTCATACGCAGCAACAACAACAATACGTGCAAATGAAGAAGCGAAAGGTAATCGAAAACAATTTAAAGAGCGAATATTTGTGCATGACGTAGTTCTCAGTAACAAAAATAATTCTGCCGCTGCTAACGAATGCCCTAAGTGCAGTCAGCAGCATCGTTTAACAGAATGTTCCGAATTTACTTCATTAAAAACAGACGATAGATGGAGATTTGTTCGAGAAAAAAAGCTGTGTATACGTTGTTTTAAAAAGCATTTTCTTCGTCGTTGTAATTCAAAAAAGCAGTGTGGCGTTGATGGATGCAAAATGCCGCACAACCTTCTGTTACATGACAAAAGAGACTACTCGCATTTGAACAATGAAAGTGGTAATAGTACTACTAAAAATCAAGCCATTGTACCGCGGCAGATTGATGACAGCCAACCAGTATTGTTTCATGCCAAAGAGAAGAAAAAAACGTTGTTTCGTTATATACCTGTTACGCTCTTCGGAAATAACAGATCGCTAAATGCATTTGCATTAATCGATGAGGGTGCTGCGTGCACTCTTATTGAAGACGAAGTTGCCTCGGCCCTTGGTCTGGAAGGGCCGTCGGAAGAGCTTTGTTTACAGTGGACGGGTGACATCACACAAAAGGAAGATAACTCAAAAATAGTAACGCTTCAGATCGCTTCCCGAACAAATAGTGAAAGTAAATATTGCCTGCGCAATGTTCGCACAGTGTCTACACTAAATCTGCCGGTACAAACACTTGAAAAATCTGAAATTGATTCTTGTTTTGAGTTTAAAGATGTTCCTATACTCCCTTATACAGCGGCTAAGGCGCGGATATTAATTGGACTTGACAACGCAAATATTTGTGTTCCCCTTCAAGTCAAGGAGAACGGGGTTGATGGTTTAATCGCCTCTAAGTGTAGACTTGGTTGGAGCATATATGGTCGCCAGTGCGGCACGAGCTCAGAACGTTTAAGATTAATGCATTTGTGCCCTTGCAACACAACTGATCATATGGACAATATGCTTAGAGACTACTTTTCACTTGAGGCTATTGGAGTAAAAAAACCGACTGACTATATACGTTTAAAAGATGATGAACGCTCTTTAACGATAATGGAGAAAACCACAAAACACCTTGAACAGGAAAGCGCGTGGGAAACAGGCTTGCTATGGAAGTACGATATAATAAATCTCCCAGATTCTTTGCCCATGGCGCACCGTAGGTTGCAATGCCTCGAATCTAAAATGACTCGTAACCCGGAGTTAAAAACATTTCTCAACAATACGATAAAAAATTACGAAGAAAAAGGTTACATTCGCAAATTGAGGAAGGATGAGATATCTAGCGGCGGCAAGTCGTGGTATATCCCTATATTTACTGTTACTAATAAAAGCAAAAGGAAGTCCAGAATTGTTTGGGATGCGGCGGCGACGGTAAATGGCGTTTCGCTGAATTCGGTGCTATTGAAAGGACCTGATCTCTTAAAGTCGCTTTTTGGTATTTTGGTGCGTTTTCGTGAAAGGCCTGTAGCATTATCTAGTGATATTCGCGAAATGTTCCACCAGGTGCGCGTAGCTAGTAGCGACCAAGTCGCTCAAAAATTTCTTTGGCGTTATGGCGATTTATCTAAACCCATAGACACGTACGTAATGACAGTAATGACGTTTGGGGCATCCTGTTCACCATCCCTGGCAAACTACATAAAAAATAAAAATGCTGAAAATTTCCGCAAAAAACACCCGGAAGCTGTTGAAGCCATAATCGAAAATACCTTTGTTGATGATTGGCTGCATAGCTGTGATTCGGAGGAAGAAATTATTAAAATTGCAAAACTCGTTCGCACCATTCACCAGACTGGCGGGTTTGAAATGCATCATTGGCGTTCAAACTCGAATCGTGTGTTAACAGCTTTAGAAGGGCAACCAAAGCAAGAGGGTAAATGCATTCAAGATTTGGGCAGTCAGTATGAAAAGGTTCTAGGGATGTGGTGGGAGCCTACTTCAGACACCTTTACGTTTGTTAACAATTTTAGTGCTGAGGTGTTTGATGAATCGATTAACCCAACAAAACGCAAAATTTTGCGAGTCGTGATGTCCATATTCGACCCACTCGGCCTATTAGGATTTTACGTTATTTATGCGAAAATCTTACTGCAAGAAATTTGGCGCACAGGAGTAACCTGGGACGAGCCAGTCAACGATGATGAAAAACGAAAGTGGTGGCTTTGGGTAAAGTTGTTGCCTGAAATATCGCAGATACGCATTCCCCGTTGTTATGAACTTGCTAGCATAAACTCTAATATTCAGATGCATGTATTTGTAGATGCTAGCATTAATGCTTATGCTGCTCTTGTTTACATACGTATGGAGCATGGTGGGGCAGTTAAATGTAGCTTAGTGGCGTCTAAAACTAGAGTGGCATCACTTAAACCGGTATCGATTCCAAAACTTGAACTATTAGCGGCCGTCCTCGGGCTCCGCCTAACGAACCTTGTGCTGAACGAGCTGTCAGTACGGCCGGCGCGTCGCACCTTTTGGACAGATTCCAAAAATGTTTTGTGTTGGATCCGGTCGGACGCTAGAAAATATCAACAATTCGTGGCCTTGCGCATTGGTGAGATTCTAGAAGGATCACATGTTAGGGAATGGCGATGGGTACCATCCGATGACAATGTAGCAGATGATGGAACAAAATGGGTCGGCAGACCACAGTTCACTTTACACTCACGTTGGTTTACAGGCCCTAGTTTTCTGGGCAATGACGAATCTGATTGGCCTCCTATGGACTTCGATAATAGGGAAGACGGGGAATCAGAATTTGTATGTCATACTAAACAAACAGAGACAAATGTGTCGGCACTTGCTGCCATAGCTCCTGACCCTACTCGTTTTAGCAAATGGGAAAAATACTGTAAAGCACAGGGGCTAGTATTGAAGTTTCTTAATCGCGTTTGTAAAATACCATTCTGCACAGAACACACCAAAGCCTTACTGAAAATCAACGATATTGAAGGCGTTGAAAATGTTATATTCCGAAAATGTCAAGAAGAAGTTTACTCTAGAGAAATAAAGTCGTTACGCTGTGAACAAATAGTACATCGAAAGAGTGATATTTATAAAAGTTCGCCATACTTGGACGAAAATGGTGTACTCAGGGAAAAAGGTCGCATTGATGCAATTGAAGGTGTTGCAATAAGTCTAAAACGACCAATAATCATGCCGCGTAAACATCCAGTAACATATTTACTTGCCGAATTTTATCATCGAAAATACCATCACCACCACAGTGAGATTGTCGTTAATGAGATGCGACAACGTTTTCGCATAAATGGCTTAAGGTCGCTGGTACAGGATATTCAGAAAAGGTGTCAAATTTGTAAAAACAGATTTTCTAAGCCTCGCTGCCCTCAAATGGGCGATTTACCTTCTGAGCGTCTAGCTGTCTTCACGAGGCCCTTTCACTTCACCGGTGTCGACTATTTTGGGCCGATGGATGTAGTGGTTGGAAGACGCAGAGAGAAACGGTGGGGAGTGCTGTTCACCTGTATGACCGTGCGAGCAGTACATATCGAAATCGCTCCTTCATTGTCTACAGATTCCTTTCTGTTGGCGTTTAAGCAATTTATCAGTCGGAGAGGAGTGCCGCAACGTATTCTCTCCGATAATGCAACGAATTTTAGAGGAGCAAGCCGTGTGCTTTCCAGCGAAATAGAAAAGATAAATTCAAGTGATCTCCAGTGCAAATATCCAGCAGTTGAGTGGAAGTTCATTCCACCTGCCTCCCCTCATATGGGTGGTTGTTGGGAAAGAATGATCAAGTCTGTCAAGTCAGTTCTAATGGACATACTTCCGGGAAGTGGTCTGCGTGAGGAAGTCTTACGGGCGGCGCTTGCGGATGTAGAAAATATCATCAACTCACGCCCGCTAACCTACGTCCCGTTGCAGACATCTGATAGCGAAGCGCTTACGCCCAATCATTTTTTAGTTGGCAGTTCGAGTGGTATGCGAGAAAGAGTTGTGTCAGAAAATAGCGGGTTGGCTTTAAACAAGAACTTTCGAATTGCCAGTGCAGTGGCAGACCAGTTTTGGAAGCGCTGGCTGCGTGAGTACTTACCGGGACTAACTAGACGTGCAAAGTGGCATACTAAGGTAGCAGACCCTATAGCAACAGGTGATGTTGTCATTGTCGTTGACGAAAACATGAAAAGAAACACAAGAAAGGGATAGTTGTTGACGTCCATCGCTCAAGAGATGATCAGATTCGAAGCGCTGTAGTCAAAACAAAAAGCGGCTTTCTTACCCGGCCTGTCGTAAAGTTAGCAAAACTTGATGTAAATAAGTAAACCTCATGCAGAGTGCACGAAGTTTACGAGGGAGGGAATGTTGCGTAGTAAATGCTTCATAGCCCCACTGTATTTCGTAGCCGTCATCTGGCATCACCACTGTTGTCTCTTTACGTTTTATTACTCGACTTCATCTTTACTTAGATTTCAACTTTGATAAAATAAGAAATTAAACGGTAAAACATCGAATGCATGTACATATAAAAGTGCACGTTCGAACTTTTTCTGGTATTATCTGCTGATTATCAAACAACGTTGTGAGACCGAACGCTAGTGAAATTTTTCTTAGTCTTAGAGAAACACAAGTGTAAGAAATTTATAATATTGAATTTATTTGTGAAATTAATATTGATTGAAATTATAGATTAAAGCACTATTGAAGTTAAGCTGAAATCTGTGTTTGATTTGCTAGGCCGTTCACCGTCCAACATATATTACGGATCGGTTTACATCTAGTTTTAGTAACATACTTTAAGCTGGAGCACTCAGAAAGAACCAGGCCTAGAAATAATTCAAACTGCCTATATGTATGTATATTAGAGTGTCCCTTAACATAGATGCATTTTTTTTTTTTTTTTTTTGATACAAAATTTCTGTTATCGTTAGAATTTTTAACTTCAACAATTTCGTAAAATTGTGTTTTTAATAACAAGTTTGTTTTGGTTAATAATAAAAAAAAAGAGAATAAGAAACAATGAGTCTAATTTCTTTGCAATCGGGTAAGAAATAAAATTATTATTACCACTAATTAAACAATACAAAAGTTACTAAAGCTACAGCAGCTATGTAATTTAAACTCTCGTATTTCGGGTTTTTCGCCTTGCATGTAAAAGAAATGAATAAAACAGAAAAACAAAACAAGAACAAATAAATTCAGTCAAGTACGAAAAATGCAACTAAATTTCATTGCTTTTTCTTTGTGACATTTTCTCTCTTCTATTTAAACCAAAACTTAAATATCAAATTAGTTTTTCTTTAAATTTAAGACCGAAATTTTAATCTTTTTATTTTTAAACACTTTTGTCACCACTCTTTTACTAAACAATTTCTATCAACAACGATATCAGTATTTTAGCAAACTGGTCCGCTCAATTTAACCCGTTCGTTCACGAACGACACAGCTCTAGTTAACTAGCTGTACCCCTTAGCTGCATACCACAAGTTCAAATAGGTTTTATTATTATTTTATAAATTGCTATTTTACTTATTCCGTTTAATTTTGATTTCAGTACTGGATGATTTATTGTTATCAAATCATATCCCCTTATTTTAAAAAACGAAAAAGTGTGTCTCCGACACTAATAATATATTAACGAAATGTAACTGAAGAAATAATTCAACTTCTTGTGTGTGGTTAGAAAGCCCCTTGGCATTACCTTTTACAATATTTAAATATAGTTGCAAAATTTCGCAATCAAAACTGTCATCATTTTCAGTAACTTGTTGGTCAATTCTATCTGATTTTGAATGTAGCTTCCTAGTATGTATTTCTAGAGAACTTTCTGCATTACTTTTAATGAATTCAGAATAAGAAATTTTGTTTTTGTTAATGTTTGCATTAATAGTGCTATTGCTTAAGAGAGGAGGATACTCATTGTCATTGTGCGTAATTTCGTTTGTTAGATATTGTTTTGTTTAGAAATTTCTTTTTCCAATAATTTCTTGTTACAATACAGCCTTTGTAGCTTGCTGGATGGTTTTGCTAACAATTTATACATACATTTTGGTGGGGTACTGTTATCTTTAATACAGTCAGCAGTTAGATGACCTAGACCGCATTCGACGTAATTTGCCGACTTCGTGTAGTAAGTTTTCGTATGACCAAATTCCTGGCAATGGTGACATTGTACGATGTCATTCGTTTTCCTTGGCGGAAAACAAAAGCATTCCATAATGTTTTAATGTCATATACATTTTTATTATTAGAAGATGCTTTCATATCAACAAAAAGCATCGAAAGGATCTGCTTTGTAACTCTGCTTCTTATATTAGTAACGCTTCTTACATATGTCCAAAGTATTCCAATGTATCTTTTAGTTCTGCAGTTGATATTCAATGATGCAAATTTGTTTACAGCGACTCTACAGGCCCTTTGCTGCTTTAACTTATATGTATTCAACTTAATTTTATTATCATTTATTTTTTTTTCAGGGGTATCTCTTATAACTTGGCAAAAATTGGCTATGATAGATTTCATGACCTCATTTCCATAATATGTTTCTGTGAACTTTACCTGTTTTACTAGTCAAAAAGTAAGACTTTGGTAAAACTTTTAATAATTTCAATTCAAAGCGAAAAATTCTCTTGAGCGCACTACTTCAATATTGCAAACATTTCGAGCGCTACATTCTCATAATTATCAAAGAAATCGAAAACTGCTTAATTATTTTCTTAGTTTTCAAGTCCCATAAACATTTAATTAAAACGACATAAAAATTTAATAAATTTCTTATAAAAATATATATTGTGTACCGTAGACCAGGGGGCTAATTCTGGCAGTCGTGATCGAAATTGTATTCGATTGAAAGATAATTTCGAACGTACTTTATTTTCTAATTCTTTTATCCGATACTGAACGAATCGATTTTGTTTTATAGTGTTGTTACACCAAAGCAAAAAAATTGTTTATGCTAACCTACTTGCATGCATACATACATACATACATATTAAGATGCATACTTACCTACATACATACAAACGTATATACACATACATACAATCGTATATACACATACATACAAACGTATATACACATACGTATGTATGTATGTATGTATGGATGTATGTATGTATGTATGTATGTATGTATGTATGTATGTATGTATGTATGTATGTATGTATGTATGTATGTATGTAAGTATGTATGTATGTATGCATGTATATACATACATCCATACATACATACATACATATGTACATACATACATGCATACAAAAGTTGTTTTATTTGGCTTTTAATGGCGACTTCTGGAGAAATCGTGAAGAGCGTTATCTGGGGTGCAAATGGGCTGATGTCCAAAAATGTTCTAATTTTGCCTCTGAACAGCCTATATGTACTATTCCGACAAATTTTTAGTGCAATATCTTGAGATATCGGGAGGCGCTATATCTCGAACATATATGGACCGATAACAAAAAAAAAAATTCCAGTTTTGCTTCCGACTAGCCTATATGTATCATTCTAATTGATTTTTGGTGCCAAAAGTTGTTTTATTTAGCTTATAGAGCCGATTTCTTGAAAAATCGGGAGACGCTATATCTCAGGTAATATGGACCGATTGCAAACATTTTAAAATTTTGCTTTTAAACACCTTATATGTACCATTCTGATAGATTTTTGGTACCAAAAGTTGTTTTATTTGGCTTTTAGAGCCGACTTCTTGAGAAAACGGGAGGCGCTATATCTCGAGTGTATATGGGCCGATGTGGAAAAATTTTCCACTTTTGCCTCTAAATAGCCTACATGGACCATTCTGATTGATCTTCGGTGCCAAAAGTTGTTTTATTTGGCTTATAAAGCCGATTTCTTTAAAAATCGGGAGACGCTATATCTCGGATATATATGGGCCGATTTCAAAAATTCTTTAGTTTCTAGGATTAAATGGGCACTAAAAATGATATGGCTTAATATTTAAGAAAAAATTTTTTTTCAAAAATCTGACTAAGAAAGTGGCAAAAAATACCCCTCAAAACCCGGTTTTTTTAATATATCTCGTCTATCCGTGGACCGATCTTACTGAATTTCAATAGCAGACCCACTACCGGGGTTTAACACGTTTTAGCGAAAGAATGAGGTTTCTATCTCAAACCGTTTTCTCAGAAACGGTATTTCAACGACTACAGACGGACAGACGGACATCGCTCAATCGTAATCGCTATTGATGCTGATCCAGAATATATGGGGTCTTAGATGGATATTTCAATGCGTTACAAACGGAATCACAAACTTATATATACCCTTACACATTTATGTGAAGGGTATAATAATAATTGTGTCTTAATTTTATCATTTACGTTTTTCTTTTCGCTCATCATTGTTTAGTACCTGGCAGAAAATATTACATCTCATAGTCTTAAGAAAAACAAGATTATAGATAAGAAGTGTGGCAAGATTATACTAACTATTGTAAATACTCTTGCTAGGCAGTTCATAAGAAGACGCAAAAAAGAAAAGAGTTCATAGAATACTGAATAGTGTAAACTATAACGTTTAATCTACTGTTAAATTTATTATTTAGTTTTTAGTATAAAACAAAATTAAAATAAAGAACCCTTCAGGTTACAGTTGGCATCTTGGAGTTATTTCATTTTTTTAAGAGAATTCTTAATTTGCATTTATTCTGTTTTTCTACAAAAAGATTACTTGCCTGATTATTTGGAAATGTGCCATCCTTATCTATGGCATTCACTTGTGTTACTTTTGTGCCGATTGGTTCACCTTCTAACACGGTTTCTTGTTCACGTTCAGTGAATAGAGGTATTTCATCGTTAACATCTTCCAGCATTATGTAAACAGTTGCTTCGGATGCCAATTGTTGTGCACCGTTATTCTGGAAATAGAAGAGATCAGTGTGAAATTATAAACATGCTTGCATTTTCCTTAAAATCAGTTGTAAAAGTTGGCCGATGAAATTCAATTTTTTTAATTACTTAATTTTAAGATCATGCTTTATACGCCTTTCTTAATTTTGTTATGATTGTGTTTTCATTCGATTTCACGCCATGTGAATTATAGTAAAAACAAGGTTTGTAAAATGTTTTATAAAAATAACGTTACCGATTCAAATACTGTTAATATTGGAGACCGATACCGTTTACGCCATAAAACACCGGTACTAAAATACATATGTATATCGCTACCCCTTTTGTCTTCAGGACAAAAAAATCAAAACGGAATCACAAAAATAACTTTATTCTCACGCAACTCTACATTCAAACACACGAATACATATATTTACATGTATCCGAGGTAACTTTATACCAGGTAGACTTATAGGAAAAGCTGCCTACTGCCTCTAGCCGTTGAACTGTCAAAGGTGTGTTTACAAATTGTGGAAATATACCGTACAAACGCGAACAAAATGGAGACAGAATAGTTATAGATTATTTCTGCAGAAAAGAAATACATGAAGTGTTTGTTGGCGTTGTGTTTGTTGTAATTATGAAGCTACCTGGTATAAATATACCTTGCACGTATCTATACACATACATACAAGTAACATAAGAAGCTTATTCCCCTAAATATGTACATTTGTAATTATTACTAAGACTTATAAAACCAAACTTGCTGACTTGGCTCGGACTGTCTGTGAGAACAATTATGAAATTCTTTTGTTTAAAATGAATTTCAATAAACGATACTTGATACTTTGGCTGATGCGGCATAATTTTGATTGGAATATTTTTAGTTGTTAAGACTTGAATTCAATGTTAAAAATTAGAGCAGAATTTACCACCGAACTAAGCACAACGCTTAAGTGAAGTAATAAAATAAAATTTGTTCTCCCACTGAGGATGAAAACCTTTAGTGTGTTACTGGCGCAGTCGGGTTTTGTTTTTTAGAAAAAAAATTAAGAACCACGTTTATTAAAAAAAAAAAAGAAAAAAAACAAAAAATGAAAAGAATCTAACAGAGACTAAAGTGAAGTTCACAATTGAACAAGAACAACACAAAGAATAAAATAAAATTGAAAATAAAATTGAACAACAAAAACGTTCTAATAATTTATGGACGAGGTGGAAGAGTTGACCAACAAAATAAAAAACATTGATATTAGAAAAAGTGCAGAGATGGAGGCAGCGAGGGACAGACGAGACTTATTCCTACAAAATCTGAAGCTTCTGCAACCTTTCAACGGCGATAGGAGAGGTTTGGCACTCTTCATCGATAGCGTAACAGCTATCTTGCCAAGTGATCCTGCGACTTCATTGGAGGAACGCAGGCTATACTTCCATGGAATCACAACAACGTTGAGGGGACCGGCGATAGATGTCTTACGTCGTGAGCAGCCAATAGATTGGATGTCACTGAAACGTTTGCTGGTGGAGGAGTTTGGTGAGCAAATACCTATTAGTAGGCTAATTTTAGAGATAAGTAATATCAGATTTAAACGAAATGTGAAAGAGTTCTGTGAAAGATTAAATAATGAAGTATGTAGAGTAAATGATGCCATTAAACTAAAGTCAGATGATTTGACAACTAGGAATCTTTTAATTTCAGAATTAAATCAGGCATGCTTAACGCAATTAAAAAAAGAATTGCCTAACCACTTAACAGCATTAATAAACGCAAATTTGGCTACCGATCTGAAAACTGCAATAAAGATTTTAGCGGAAAACGGTGAGCTGGAGCCTTCACCACATAGAGGTTATAGTAGAGACCAAAATAATAGCCAGTCTAATTCTTACCAAATACGGAATTTTCAAACTAGTTCTTTTGCAGATAGATTTTCAAGAAACAATGTTCCTCAAAACTATTCAGGAAATTACAGACGACATTTCGGTTCACGACAAAACACTAATAATTACGATTTAAACACTCCAGTAGTTAATTATCCTAAAAATAATCCTAGCAATTCACAAAATAATTTAAATTATCCTCAATATAATTATAACTATCAAAACCAAAAGAGACGTAGGGAATACGACTCAACACAATCAAGAATTAATCGTTATGGGCCACCAGTGCCTATGGAAGTTGATTCCGAAAATTTTCATGTACGGGCCTCGGGAAATTACCGAAAATAAAATTAAAAATTGAGAATGTGTTTTATACTTTTCTGATAGATACTGGGTCTTCTGTAAGTTTAACTAGACCTAGAATATTAAAAAGTGAAATTAGGATAGTAACCCCAATAAATGTAACTACTGTTGCAGGAAGGATAAAATTAATTGCTAAACAAGACATTTTTGATGAGAAATATGGAAAACAATTGGAATTTTATGTTAATGAATTTTCAAATAATTATGATGGATTGATGGGTTTTGATAATTTGGTGAAATTGAATGCAGTAATTGATTTAGAAAAACAAACTATTAAATTAAACAAATGTGTTTATAGATTTGTGGATGATGATGTGGACGAATATAATAATTTGGTAAATAATTTTGGTATAAATAATCTGGAAGAGGATCAAACTGAGAGTAAATTTAGAACACGTCATTTGAATGGTGAAGAGAAAACTGAATTGGATAAACTTTTAAACAAGTACCAATCGCTTTTCCATTCGGATGGTGACAAGTTAACATTTACTAACGCTATCAAACACAAAATCGTAACAAAGCATGAAAGTCCAATTTATGTTAAATCATATCGGTATCCACAGGTACATAAGGCGGAAGTTAACAAGCAGATAAAAGAAATGCTTGAGCAAAATATAATAAGGCACAGTCAGTCTCCTTATTCTGCTCCATTATGGGTGGTTCCAAAGAAAATGGACGCCTCAGGAGAAACCAAATGGAGAATTGTTATAGATTATCGCAAATTGAATGACATAACAATTGATGACCCATTTCCGATTCCGAATATGGACGAAATTTTGGATAAATTGGGTCGTTGTCTTTATTTTTCTACACTTGACTTGGCAAAGGGCTTTCATCAGGTGGAAATTGATAAAGCTAGCCAAGCGAAAACTGCTTTTTCTACGCAAGACGGCCATTATGAATTCCTTAGGATGCCTATGGGTTTGAAAAATGCACCCGCTACCTTTCAGCGGTTAATGAATTCTGTACTTAGTGATTTAGTGGGTACTCATTGTCTGGTTTATTTGGACGACATTATTGTCTTTGGTACCTCATTGCAGGAACATATGATTTCGTTGAATAAAGTGTTTAACCGATTAAAAGAAGCAAATTTAAAGCTTCAAATACACAAATGTGAATTTTTAAGGCAAGAAGTAGAGTTTCTTGGCCACATTGTCACACCAAACGGTATTAAACCGAACCCAAAAAAAATTGAAGCACTCAAAAATTTTCCAATTCCAAAGAATGAGAAACAAATAAAGCAATTTTTAGGGCTCGCTGGGTTTTATAGGAAATTTATAAGGGATTTTGCAAAAATATGCAAACCTTTAACCATTTGCTTAAAAAAGGGTCAAAAAGTTGACTGCCGTAACAACGAATATGTTAAGGCTTTCGAAACAATAAAACTCCTCATAACAAGTGATCCTATATTGAAAAGCCCAGATTTCACGAAAACATTCACTCTCACAACTGACGCCTCAAATGTAGCTTTGGGAGCAGTCCTTAGTCAGGGAAACCACCCTATCTGCTTTGCAAGCAGAACCCTGAATGACCATGAGATAAACTATTCCACTACGGAGAAGGAACTCTTAGCAATAGTATGGGCTACGAAATATTTTCGACCTTATATCTATGGTAGAAAATTTATAATTAATAGTGATCACAAGCCTTTACAGTGGCTGCATAATTTGAAGGAGCCTAATGCAAAATTACAGCGTTGGAAAATAAGGTTAAATGAGTACGATTTCGATGTAAAGTACATCCCAGGGAAGGAAAATCGAGTAGCTGATGCTTTGTCGCGAATCAAGTACAACGAGTGTCATATGAACGATGTAGCTTCTAATTTGGCGACAATACACTCGGCGGACGAAGATAGTTCGAATTTAATGTTCATATCAGAGAGACCATTAAATGTTTACCGTAGACAGTTTTTATTTAGGCAAGCTCCTGTGCAGAGAGAAAGTGTGAAAGTTATTTTTAAAAATACTAGAACTGTTGTGGACTATGTTGAAATGACACAAAAATTTGCAAAAGATTTTATTTTGAATAGGTTAGCTGGTGTAAATGCAGCAGTATATTTTGAAAGTGACGACGATTTTATACTTTTCCAGTCTGTATTTGCAAACTTAGTAAGGCAAACAGGGAAAAATCGTGTTGTTAGGACTACAAAACTATTGGAGGATATAACATGTTATGATAGATTTAAAGAAATTATTTTGACAATACACTTAAAAGGATTACATCAGGGAGTAGAAAAAATACAAGCAGAATTTAGAACGAAATACTATTATCCCAACTACGTTTCAGAAATTTCAAATATAATAAATAACTGCGACTTATGCAACGAATGTAAGTTTGATCATAGGACTACTAAAATGCCTTTCAAAGTCACACCTCCTACATACTATATTCGAGATAAATATGTTATTGATATTTGGAGATGGGACAAATCTTAATACCTCACCTGCATAGACATTTTCTCTAAATATGCTATGGTGGAGAATCTCAATCACACTAACTGGGTTGATGCTAAAAGAGCGTTATTGAAGATATTTAACACAATGGGTCCTCCAAAAGTAATTAAGACTGACCAAGATGCTGGTTTAGTCAATGTTAGCTTAAAGGAATGGTACAGAACTTTGAACATAGAGCTTGAGGTCACAACAGGAAAAACTGGAATAGCGGATATTGAATGATTTCACAGCACGTTAAGAATTATAAATACTGGAAATGACCAGGAATTAAAGAAAATAGCGATTGAACAAACGGTTTTCGCTTATAATCACATCATAATACATTCAACCACAGGGGAGACCCCTTATAATATTTTTTTCAATAAACAACATCCAAAAAAAGATGCTCAGGCTATTAAGGTAAATAGAATAAATAACGCCAATAGAAAGAGGAAGGAATATCAAATAGACACAAGGTTCTTAGATGCAGAAAATTCTAGAAAACGGTTAGATAAGAAAGCAAATCCATTCAAAAGGGCCCAGGTCTTGCGTAAAGAGGGTGACGACCATTACATCGTTAAATTAAAAAATAGAATAACTAAAAAGTACAAAACACATTTTAAAAAGAAAAAATACTCTCATAATGACTCTTCTTCCAGGAATGAAAATACCAAAAATGATACTAATGATCCTGGTATACCTGTTATTAATAGCAACGGTAGCGACACAGACGATTCAAATACAGGAAATAAACAGTGATCGGGGTTATTTAACGTTACAAGAAGGAATGATTGAATTACCCGATAAATATAATGAGTTCATTCTTAAAATAAACAAGACAGAAATTCAATTAGCCTATGATTTATTAGAAAAAGAATTTAATGAAAATCCATATTTACAGACAACCATGATTAGAAGATATCTCAAAATAGCAGACGCAGAACGGAAATTGTTTCATATTAGACACAAACGTGGACTTTTGAACGCTGTAGGCAGAGGCATTAAATTTTTGTTTGGAAACCTTGACGACGAAGACAGAATTGAAATTCAAAGTAGATTAAAGACAATAGAAGATAATTTATTGACTCAGGACGACTTACACAATATTGTATCGCACATAAACAACGAAACCAAATTTATTCGCGATTTGAGTAACGCTACAAATATATTGCAGAACCAAATTGTTAGGAAAGTGGTCTCAGATGGATTTTTGGACAACGTAAAGAGTTATTATGAACACTTAAAAGACATCCAATTAGGACTAGTTTTAAGTAAACATGGTATTTTGAATCCAAAACTAATAGACCCAGATAGAATTTCTGAATTAGATACAAATCAATTTGAATTCATAAGAACTTCCTTATGGCAACAGGAAGACATATTGTATTTTATTACTCAAATCCCTAATACTATGAAAACTTATCCAATCTTGAAAATAATTCCATTTCCTACACTCAATAATCATACTGAACTGAATTTTGACATGAACAAAAAACTTACAAATGTTGAAAATGTAATTTATGAAATAAATGGTTCAAAAATTAAAAATTTAGAAAATAAGTGTATCAGAAATCTTCTTAATAAAAATGAAACTGAATGTGAGTTCAAAATAAATAATAAAAGAGAAATACTTTTTGTTGAACCTAACTTTATTGTAACTAAGAATATTGAAGAAACAATTATTAAACAAAACTGTAATGACCTACAACTTAAGATAAAAAATCATAACTTAATTTTCTTTTCAAATTGTAAAATTACCGTAAACGAAATTGTTTTTGAATCTTTTAAGGATAATAATGATTTTGTGTACGTACCATATGTTAATGATATTGTTAACAAGACATTGATGGAATTACCTAATACTAATTTAAGTGAATTAAAATTAAGCCTGCATAAAATGAAAATTGGAACTAATGTAACTTATGTAATTTTATCATTGATTGCAATTATTTTGATATTGATAATTTTCCTATATTACAAAAAAAATTGTGACGCAAACGGTCAAGGTGCTCGCGAGGACGCGAACGTTCTTGAAGGGGGGAGAAGTAACATAAGAAGCTTATTCCCCTAAATATGTACATTTGTAATTATTACTAAGACTTATAAAACCAAACTTGCTGACTTGGCTCGGACTGTCTGTGAGAACAATTATGAAATTCTTTTGTTTAAAATGAATTTCAATAAACGATACTTGATACTTTGGCTGATGCGGCATAATTTTGATTGGAATATTTTTAGTTGTTAAGACTTGAATTCAATGTTAAAAATTAGAGCAGAATTTACCACCGAACTAAGCACAACGCTTAAGTGAAGTAATAAAATAAAATTTGTTCTCCCACTGAGGATGAAAACCTTTAGTGTGTTACTTACATATATGTAGATACTTACATGCAAGTCGAACTTTTCAAATATATAGTTATAATCGTTGAAGCATACAAAGCATAAAACAGATACACACGGTATACCATCTGAATATTGTTTATTTATGATGAGTGTCAAAAACCTTGTACCAAAAGAAAGACACACCGCAAGTATACACACGTTATCAACCGAAATTTGAATCAAAGATAATAAAATTATGAATGTATACTATGTATTTGTTTGAATTGCTTTTGTCATGGAAGTTGTAAGGCTTTGTAAACACACATGTACGTGAATGTGAAAGCACGTGCTTTCACAAGAGATGTGAGTGTGAATATTTTTGGCTCTCACGTACAAAATATTTTTCCTCACGCACGAAAATGTGATTTGGGGAAGGGGGCTTATGTTACACGCTAGTGAGCAAGATTTTTTCAGTAACGCATTTTCAAGCTCAATCAATGAAAAGAGCTCTCTCACAAGGTATGGCTGCAACATTTTATTTTTCTTTACTTTATTGATATTAAAAGAAATACGGGTCACTCAGAGGCTGACCATGATGGGCTAAGTAAGACTTAAACAATCGATCGATGGTTCTTTGATATGTCGTAGTAGGACTATTCTTCCTCAATCCAAAAGCTCCTGAAAAATCGATGGTCCTATAGCAATTGCGAGCTCTAAGGGTGGGTCGAGCTCGCAATATATTCGTATATGCTCCTTTGTCGGGTAGGGACACATCTATTAGAAGTATTAAGTATCTGACTCTTAATAACCTTTTTCACCATCAGAACTACTTTTGGTCACCAAAAACTATTCTTAATTCTATCATCTCGGCTATCCGTGACAAGACATAAAAAAAATTATATATACATATACAATATATAAACTGTCAAATACAGAGAGCTGAAATTCGCACAATATATGTTTTTACATATGCGCTACAACAACAAATACTAAAAACAACATGTCAAAAACTACCAGGTGGCCCTATACAACGTAAAAAAACATTAGCCGTAACTTTCAAACTGTGAGAGACAGAGATGATATGTGCACAATATATTTACTCGCATATGGCCTACAATAACAAATGCTGAAAATAACAACAAGTCGAAAACTACCAGGTGTCCCTATACAACGTAAAGTAATAACTAGCCGTTACTCTCGAACCGTGAGAGACAGAGGGATGAAATTTGCACAATATGTGTATTCACATATGCTCCACAACAACACTTGCTAAAAACAACAACTGTAAAACTACCAGGTGTCCCTTTACAACGTAAATAGTTATAGCTGTTATAACTCTCGAACCGTAAGAGATAGAGAGCCGAAAATCGCACAGTGTATGATTCCCAGATGCCTTACAACAACAACAAGTCGAAAATTACTAGGTGTCCCCATACAACATAAAGTAGCTGTAAAAACAGAGAGATGAAATTTTTACAATATATGTATTCACATATGCCATTCCATACATACATTACACATACATACGTACGGAACCCTAAGTGTGCGAGCCAGCCTCGTACTTGACTAAATTTATTTTTGATGTATAGAACTTTAAGCAATGCTTGCTTGGTTATTATTTCGTTTGCTCATCTAATAGTTAAAAAATTCAGTCAAGTACGAGGCTGGCTCGCACACTTTGGGTTCCGCACATATGTATAATGTACGTATTGAGTGGCATATTGTATAATATTCATATTCGTATTGTATAATATTCATAATTCATCTCTCTGTCTCCTACAGCTTGAGAGTTACGTTTAATTTTTACTTTACATTGTATGGGGACACCTAGTAGATTTTGACATGTTGTTGTTGTCATTTGTTGTTGAAAGGCATCTGTGCGTACGTACACTGTGCAAATTTCAGCTCTCTATCTCTCACGGTTCGAGAATTATAGCTAAATGCTACTTTACGTTGTAAAGGGACACCTGGTAATTTTAGAGTTGTTGTTATATTTAGCATTTTTTGTTGTGGAGCATATGTGAATACATATATAATGCAAATTTCATCCCTCTGTCTCTCACGGTGCGTGAGTAACGGCTACTTGTTACTTTACGTTGTATTGGGCCACCTGGTAGTTTTCTACTTGTTGTTGTTTTTAGCATTTGTTATTGTAGGGCATATGTGAGTACATATATTGTGCAAATTTCATCTCTCTGTCTTTTACAGTTTGGGAGCTACGGCTAATTGTTACTTTGCGTTGTATAGGGACACCTGGAAGTTTTCGACTTGTTGTTTTTAGTATTTGTTGTTGTAGCGGTAAGGTCTAACAACATCCTGTAAAAGTTTCAGCTCTCTAGCTCTTACCGTTTCGGAGAATGGACGCTGTGACGAACCGACGGGCGGACGTACGTAGAAGTTTCGGTAATAAAGTTCCGTTTCACTCTGATGAGTACGGAACCCTAAAAATGCCAGACATACTAAAGGTTGCCAGCTTTGTTAAGTTTAAATAAAATATTATTAAAAAAACTTATTGGAGACCGGTTAGCCCAGTTTTTTTAATTTAAAAAATCAACCAGCCGTCTAAAGGGTTATTTATAACTGCGAAACTTTTGCTTATGTAGCGAAACCTAGTATGAATATATTAAAGGAATTGTACTTCTTAATTTTTTTTAAATTTATTTCAGCTTATTCGGACTAGCGGTTCTCGAATTATGACAAACAAAAGGCCCTAAAACGTGACAAACTCCCCTACACGATACTTACTAACTTCAAATTAATTTTTAAATTATTATTTGAGGTACCAAGACGAAACGAATGATGCAGAAGTTCTTCTTTTTGAAGAACTTCTACTTTCATACACAATTATCACAATTGAGTCCCGAAATCATGTGTTGTACAGTGTAAGTTACTATAGATCTGACAGATGGTTGCTACAATAATTGCCCAAACAATATAATAAACAATCATCTCGCAATGAATTCCAACATATGGCAATTGGCGAGCAACACATATCAATTTCTACCGAAAAATAAAAACTAGCAATCGCAGTAATTTTAATTCAGGTTGTAATTAAAATTACAACCTTCAGCATTTATATGAGTAATCACAAATGTAAAAGAAGTAGTGCAAGCTAACAAACTTGCTCTTCTGTACGATATATTATTCAAATGCAATGCTTAAATTAAAGGAATATTACTTACCTCTACTCGTATGGTTAAATTGTACTCCTTTATACTCTCATAGTCAAGTGGATGATTAACTTTTATATCAGCCCACGTATCGCCATTATCCGGTCGTTGTTGCAGATAGAACGTATGAAATTTATTCGTTTGCGCCGTTGACCCAGGCATTAAACGATAAAATACGGTTGGATTTCCCTCTATACCCGAACTAATATCAGCAAAAATTGTGAGTGCAGCATTTGTTTTTGATTTGCAAAAATTAAAAGAAAAATATTAATAGATTTGGAATTTGATTGGAACTTATTTCTTAGCTATTTTTCACTTATAAAGGCAATTTCTCTATAAAAAGTAAAAAACGTTAAATAAATGTTATTAATAAAGCAGATTCAGGTAAACGTGTACGTATGAGAGTTCATTGTATGAATTCATATAAGTTTCTGATGCAGGTTTGACCCGAAGAAGTTGTACAGCAAGGGTAAGATAACATTTGAGCGCGAACGCCATGTTACAACAAAGCATATACATTTCTAAATAAATTTTAAATTCGAGGAGTGCTAATTTTATTGCTAGACTCAAATTAAACAAATTTTAAAGCAGTTATACCTATGCAGTAGAGATCTGCTTATACTTAAGACGTATTATACAGCATACTTACATATGTATGTATTTTAAATTTTAAAAATTCAACACCGCAATTAGCGCGACTATTGAGAAATTTAAGAAAATGGCAAAAAAAGGGTAGTTTTCAAAAAAAAAAAAAAAAAAAACGGGCCACGATTAACGAACCAATAATTCAAGGGAAGCCATAATTTTAAATTCATGAAAAATCTCATGGGAAAAATGTTTTGCATATACATACATATGTACGTACATGTGTGTATATACTAATAAATTTATGAAAGAAACTATTTCGAATGGTGTAAGAAACATTTTTAATTGAAACTCATTTTCATACTGATTCTATTTTTTAAATAACAACAAATTAAGATTACTGTAATGAGTGCTAAGGACCTGTAATTAATCTATTTTAAACAAAGCTATTTTTGAGTTCTTACTGCACGACTCCACGAGAAATTACTATTCCAGTACGTAAGAAATAGGTCCGGCAGAATACCGGTAAAATTATGTCAAGTTAAATACATATGTATATTCACTGACAGCGGTTGCATGATATTCATTTTTAATTATTTTTATTTTCGCAAATATTTATTGCATTTAAACATATACTTGATTCAAACACTTGTAGTGTCTTTAATTGAAAAACTTATCTCAATTCGTCTAACACAATAACTTGAAATTCCAAACAAATTTGTCAGTTTACGTTCGACATAATTTAAATAACTTGGAATAATTTAGAATAATAATTTCGCAATACATTTGTAAAAAAAAGGTTTTTCAGGTCCACAAGTGTTATACTCCACGTACGGCCGTTTAGTTATAACGATTGCTTATATCTTTGCGAACTTCATAACTTTAGCATAGATCGAGACAAGGCAATTTGTCTTAGAAAGAGCTCCGTACCCAGACCGATTATTGCGGAATCTAAAATAAACTATTAAAGACTTAAAAAGACGTGAAGTGGCCACTAAAAGTGCCAATAGGGTATTTTAGGGGCCCTGCTGGTCAAGCTGACATGAATTCCTTTCAGCAAATACAATTTATATCCATTTTAATAGCAATTAAATTCGTCTAAATTTAAAATAAATGTAAGAACAGATCAATGGATCTCATCTGCCGTTGAGTATATTGTTCTGAATTTGCTTTAATTCGCTTAACATTTATTTACCATGAAAAATTATTAAAACAAAATAAGGAAATTTGCTTAGATTTTTCTAAGGCAAAATTAGCAAAAGCTTTGATAACTATATGTAAATCATTAAAAATTTTATTATTTCAAAATAACACTTTTCAAGGCCTTGAAATATTTAAAATATTTTAGGCAAAAAATTAAAGAAAAAAAAAACTGCAAAACATGCGACATAAACAAAATACAAAATGAACATTTTATGACGTCATGTTGTTTGTAATTTATATTTCTATAAGTGCTCAAAAAGTGAATAATTCTTACAAAGTGCAAAAAAAAGAACATTAATGCCGTTTGCGTTTCTACAGCAGAGGCCAACATTTTCAATTTTGTATGCCAACTAAAATTCTGAAGGGCATTGTTTTATTGAATTTTTTTATATTTATGGTTATGGTGAAATAAGTTAAACATAAAAAACCGAAATGTTTCATTTTATATAGAAAAAACAATTTTTCCGTTTTAATATAAATAAGTGCATACACACACACACACACACACACACACACACACCCTCACGCATACATACACAAACATATATAACAATAGGCTTCAAAAATTATTACAGCCGTTTTTGCTAATATTTTTCAAGGAAAAAAAAAAGGTTAAATGGGATAAAAAGGATTTTAAGAATCACAATTAAAACGGCATTAAAAGGAGTGTTTTTCATTTAATATTACAAATAAGGACAGCATGTTGAGGTTTTGGTAGAAACAAATTTAAAATCATCAAAAACCCGTATTTCTGATTTTTTATTGTATTGAGGAATTTGAAGGATTACTTTTTGGACTGTATTAGATTGGTTTGTTGTTCAATAAGTGAAATGTTTAATGTAAAAGATGAGTAATTTGCATGAGTTGAAAAAAGTGTGACAAATGGGTGGATTTCTGGTTGTTGGCTTGCTATCAGACTTAAAATTGTTGATGTAAAGTTAGAATTTACATAGTACTTAAAGTATTTTGCGTTTAATTACAACACATTTACATATATGTATGTATAAAAACCTTCTGCATTACCAAGAAAAAGGACAACCTTATTTTCAATTTTCTCTAATGTCTGTATTCAAAAAAAGCATTCATTGATAAACCAGCAGTTGTAGGTACTTGATATAAAAGTTACTTTTCAGAATTTCCAATTGGCTACAAATAAAAATACATTGTTCAAGTTTTCATACCAAACATCTGAATCAACATAAAAATCACAGAAAACAATAAATTTATTATTATTATTTTTTTTAATATCTAGCATAGTGTTTAAATCATTTGTTTTATTTTACTTTTAAGGTTTTTAACGGCCACTATTACGACTTACGGCAGGCAGTAAGGTTTGCCTTAGTTATAGGTACCTCCCCAATGGAAGTAAACAATAAATTGGCCGATAAACAATTTTTGTTATTACAACTTACCGGTAAGAAAAATTCGTTTTTACTATTAAGAAACAAATAACTCAAGAACTGACACTTCGGTTGAACAAAAAAAAAAAAAAAAACATAAAAAAAAAAAAAAAAATGTGCACTGAGAATAAAATTGCCTAGGAATTTTCTTATAATACATTTTTGACCAGTTCCATACTTTAAACCAGGGGTGCCCACGGCCTATACGCTTGGTACGCTTTTGTTTTTGTAAAAGCGCGAAGCATTGGCTGAGCATTCTAATATGTATGTATACACAACTCTTTGTATGAAATACACACATACCCCAAGTTCAAAGCAACAACACTTTCATATGCACAGCCATACGAACGCAGGCTTTCTTAGCACACATTGGTGCCAAGCGTAAATTTGGTTGTTTTTTGTTTTCATGATTTTGTTTTTTTTTTATGATTTCGTGAGTATGAAACACTTGAAGAAATAATTTTGTGTTATTAGTTTCAACTGTACAGTTTTTTTTGTAGAATGAATGACACGTGGGAGACCGACTTTTTTTCGCTAAAAATTTTGAAAATCGAGCACAATGTATGATTTGCTTTCAAATAATCAAGACGATTAGTAAATATGATTTGGAAAGGCATTTTAATACAGTACATACATTTTGTGAAAATGAAATTTAATTTTTTTCCCAGTGTACCTACGTAATGAAATATTTCTGTTTTTCCTTGTGTGCGTCAATATTTTTTTGTTTTGGGCACCACTGCTTTAAACATAACATTTTGTCGAAAAGGATAATTTTGTTTAAAAAAAACTTCAAAATATTTTAAGTTTTGTCCCCAACAGCGGTAGCTGCATCCGTTACAATTGCAGCGCTTCATATTTGGCTTAAATTCATTCATATTTTCAAAACTAAGTGATATTTTATGAAACAATTTTATCATCTAAACCAGGGGTGCCCAAAATCTTCTTATGGAAGCGCAAACACCAATACGTATACACTTTATTGACGCACACAAAGAAAAACAGAAATAAACTCATAACAAAAAATGATTTCTTCTCACGAAATCATTAAAAAAACAACAGAATCATGAAAACAAAAAACAAAAAAATTTACGCTTGGCACCAATGTGTACCAACAAAGCCTGCGTTCTTATTGCTGTGCATATGAAAGTGTTGTTGCTTTGATGTGTATACATTAGACAGATGCAAATGTTGTCTTCAATGCTATTTAAGACATTCTATTTTTTAGCAAATACTTCAGTGCACTGACTTCTTGTTTTGCATGACACACACAATATGTGCCAACAACAATAATAAACAATGAGAGAACATAGCTGATAAGTAACAAGCTGAACAAGCTACTGTCACACATAACATCTTTGCAAGACTTCATTGCTTGACGAATAAGCAAATACACGAATCAATGGCAGTTGGTGTAGTCTGCAATAGTCAGATTTTATACAGTATTGTCATATACACTGCAGCATAGTCTTCAGTGTTGACAAACAACCAAGTGGTTGTGCGCAGACTTTTAATACACACATATGTGTGTGAACACCATTCATGTACTCATCATGTAACAAATCATCATATTGCTCTACGCAACAGATCATCTGCAGAGTGGCCGAAGAAAGAAATCAACCCTTAGTAACAAAGAATGTGAATACATCCATTAATGACAATGTTTAGTATTATAATTAAAAAATAATACACTTATGTATATGCAATTTATTATTGAATAAATTTCGTGAAAGCGTCAGTTGATAAATAATAATGAAATGCATTTTCTTTTTCTTTACTTGATATTAAAAAAATAGGCAGTATCCCCAGGAGTTGAACTTGAGCATACCTATTAAGAATTATATAAATAAAAGTATAACAGCGCAGTTCAATATAATTAAAATATAAGTGAATGTGCATTGAAATAAGCTCAACCATTTTAACAAATACAAAACCAATTTTTTTTCTACATGGTTAACAATGCTAACAGTGAAAAACAATAATAACAATGACAACATTGCCTATGATGTACAGCAGTCACACTGCTGCCTCTTTTAAAACAGCAAATAACAACAAAACCTACTGTAACACATAACATTTTTGCAAGCCATCATTGCTTGACGAATAAACAAATACACGAATAAATGGCAGGTCGTGTTATTGATCGGCCAAACACAAAGCAAACACACTTTAATTTTTTCGTTGTATTGTTATTGTGTGCGCTCGCTTAGATTTTGTATATGGTGTAGTGTGCAATAATCAGATTTTATACAGTATTGTCATATACACTGAAGCATAGTCTTCAGTATTGACAAACAACCAAGTGGTCTTGCGCAGACTTTTAGTATACATATTAGAATGCTCAGCCAATGCTTCGCGCTTTTACAAAAACAAAAGCGTACCAAGCGTATTGGCCGTGGGCATCCCTGGTCTAAACATATCTATACATATTTTACTTCAAAAAAGTTCCAAAAACTTGGGCACATGTAAATATCAAATTGCACTGAGTTTTGAGTTTGCACTTTATCTTCTGGGGGCGGCGGGAAGCAGGTAGATTGAAGTGGTAAAACTACGTAGAGACGGTTGTCAGATCTTACAATATTGTGAGAGCCAACAATGCGCCAACAATTGGCAGCAATAGTGAAAATGTTTGTTAAGACAATTGTGAGAAAACCTTACGATTTCATTGATACACAATAGCCTGACAATAAATTTATTTGCCAACGAAACTTGTCAGTTTACACGGACATAAAGTTTTCCATGTTTTCAAAAATTGCTAGCCAATTGTCACTTTAATTTTTGTTCCCTTTGTATCTCTCGTACTCACGTTTTTGTTATTCTCTTATTTTTTCTCCCTTTCGTACATACATATTTTTCTTTAATATTCCTTGTTATTTACCTGACAATGCCGACAATTGACAATTCAGCACAGAGTATATAGGCGATTGACACTTGGCTGGCAATTAATTGGCTGACAATTAATCTGTTCGGGCTTTTTCTTTCAATATTGTCAGGAAGAAATTGCAAGTTTAAGCGATTGCTCAAACATATTCTGTTTCTTTTCTAACAATACTGTGACATCATAAAACCATCTGTACAAAGATTAATGAGCTGTAATAAAAGGTGCCACATTGATACGTTTTCAAGTGCAGCTTGGGAGATATACGATGAATAAAATTTTAAGTTCAACTCTTCAACCTATCGTGTCAAATTATAATTGTTTTGAAAATAATGATGTTGAAAAAACGCAGTTTAATCAAACAGTTTAAATTCAAATTTAAAAAAAATTTAATTTTCTAGCGTGTTTTCGAAAGAAGTGCCAGCTTTAGGGCTTGTTTTCTCAACTGGCAGAAGTGCAATCAGAATAGGGGGATCATTGTTTAAAAATGTAATCTGCTTTCTTAAGTTATTTTTTTTTTGGAAACTATCGATAAACAAAAATTGTATAGCTTTCCGAAAGATTTCTTTACACACTTGTAAATCTTTACGGCCATAGGCGAATCTATACCGGAAAGTGTGATGCCAGATCGCATACCGGAGACCAGACTAGAGGCCAATTGCGAAACATTGATTCCTGGCTTACATTCCTGGTTGACCGACCTTTTAAACCAGATCCCCAGGGTGCTTCATTGCTACATGGATGGATCAAGGGCGAGGGGAAAACAGGACTTGGGTTTTATATAGAAAATACCACGGAACTGTTACTTCGCCTGCCGGACTTTTGCACAGTTTTTCAGGTGGAAATTTGGGTAATTACGGAGTGTATTAAGGAACTCAATGAAATGGGAAAGCCAGAACCTGTGAATGTATTCACGGATAGTCACAATGGCGATCTCAGCTGAGCGGATTAAATCACGAACAGTTTGTGATTGCAAAAACGCTATTAACAGTTACTCGTCTCATGCTGAACTGCCCATCATGTGGGTGCCAGGACATGTGGGAATAACTGGAAATGAAAGAGCAAACTCGCTGATTCAATAGCAAGAGAGTTAAGTAACATAAGCTTGTTATGCGCGAAACCTTTCGATGCAGTTAAATCTGGAGTAAAGAACTGGGAACAGAGGGCCCATTGAACTCTCTGGAATAACGAAAGCGTGGGATTCAAAGCAAGAATTCTGTGGGGGGACCCAGATAAACAGGAGGACTGCTAAGACTTAGCAAGCTCGAATTAAGTGGATTGATGAGAGTGCTGACAGGCCACTCTCAACCGCATAGGAATAACGGTAAGAGATAAATGTAGAGCATGTGGGGAGGAAAGTGAGACACTAGAGAACTGTTTATGCCAGTGCCCCGCCTTCTCACTAATACGATCCCGACATCTTGGGAGAGGCACCTTACGAGACGTAACCCAATTACGGGGCATATGCTGGAAAAAATTAAGGAAATTTGCGAATGAGACGAAGTTCCTATATACCTGTCAGTTAAACTGTTCATAGTTAAATCCACGGAGCACATTAGGTGTATGTTGCAACAAGATAGTTGAGCACGCATATTTCGCTCACCAGTAAGCTGTATATTTTTTATGAAATACAAAAACAATTTGATTGTGCTCAGGAAATTTTGTTCTTGTTTTCTATGTACAGATTCACTTCACTAGCATATTTTCTCGAATAACGACCAGTACTTTGAAGGCAGAACATTACATCAAATAAGGCCAGTGCACATAAAAAGCAGTGATGCATTTTAAATTTTTGCATTAGGTGCTAAGTGGCACGGCTTGTAATACACAAATAAAGTTGGCGGTTGCTGCGCGCCGACTTGACGCCGATCGTCAGCTGCTGTTAATTTTACCGGAATTTTTTTCAAATTGCTATATTGACTTTTTGAGCGCGTACGATTGACCATAAAATGCGCTGCAAATTGCATATTTGAAGATCTACGCTAGAAGTAGAATTGCACCAAACACAAAATAACTTAAAAGATTTTAAATACTTGTAACTTTGTAATTTCTTTGCGGCATAATTTCATTAATTCTCAACATATATTTGTATACGAAGGGAAACTTAAACGTAAGATACTGAATTTTAGTTCTCTCTTAATAATCGAAAGTAGTAACAATTATTTTTAATTTCGTTGTATAGGTAATCAATTAGTAATCAAAAATTTTCTGGAAAAGGATAATGTAATCACTACCATACTTTTTAAAAAATAATGTAATTGATTAAAAACCGCAATTGAAATATAACAGCTCTGAGACAAAGTTTCCCTTTAATCATATATGGACACACATTTGTTAGGCTTACGGTTAAAGATATTGTAATCTGTCATGATACTACAGTAGCGCCTACCGACTAAGATTAGGTATTATACTTTACAAATGAGGTAATATCTTAAAATTAATTGAGTAGGAAAAAGTAAAACAAGCATGAAAAATAAAAAATTTTTTTTATAGTTAAACAAGGGTGCAGTACATGCTTACAAACAACCTAAACATAAAAACATACAGAAGTGCCATTATCATTAGTTGCATGTGCAGGGGGAAACAATTTTATTGTTTTAATTAAAACTCGAAATTACTCGAACTAAAACTAGTTTTAAACAGCTTTCAGTAGACACACTACTTGTCTCTGAAACACATTTCACACACAAGAGCTTTTTAGCCAGTCTTTTACGCCAATTTTATAGAGGATAATAACAAAGGATATACGACCAGATTTCCTAAGCGTTAAATCATACTTCGAATTATCTTCAGACCACTCTCCAGTTATACTTAAATACAAAGGGTCCGCGAAATAGCTTTTTTGAAAACGGCGCAAAACATCGAGTGTAGCTTCGGCTGAGTGGCACGTAGCGCCGTCTTATTAAAACCAAATGTTGCCAATATACTTCTCTTCAATTTTGTTCAACATGGCCGGATAACGATCGCCATTGACAACGGCCACTCCTTGCTCATTTTCGAAGAAAAATAGCCCAATTATGCTTCTGGACCAATATCCGCACCAAACAGTGACTCTAGGGTGCATCGGCTTTTCAATGTATGCGTGTGGGTTTTCTGTGCCACAAATGCGACAATTCGCTTATTCACATACCCGCCAAGATCAAAATGAGCTTCATCTGAAAAGAATTTTTTTTCTTTTTTTTTTTTTTGCAAAATCGGCATCTTCTGTAAGTCGATCGCAGGCCCACTTAGCGAAGCGTATACAAAATCATATTCGTTCAGCAGAAGGATAAAACTAATTATCTGTCAAATCAGACATGAGCTGTGTTACCATTCACGAAATAAGCACTAGTTCAAAAAAAACTTTATATGGCGGACGCTTTACAACCGATTTACTGCTTTCAAATCACAGTAAATTTATATACAACAAGAGAACTGACTGGAATTGCTTTAGAGAAACACGAAAGATAAAACTCGACACAAATGTATCGTTAAGAACGGAAGTGAACTTGGATAATTCTTTAATGATATGCCCATAAAGACTACTGGTTCTACTCCATTCAGAAAATACACAGCACATTCTAGATTATATACAGGCAAAACGAAGGCGAACCGCTAGGTCGACCCAGGATAAAAGTTTTGGGAATAGTCTTACAAAAGAACTCAAAATTTTTCTACTGAAGGACAAAGAAGACAAACTCCAAACCTTGGACCGTCAACTACAACAAATTATTCGCTCTGGAAAACTACTAATAAAATAAGTAATGGAATATTACACTACCAACCATTTGAAAAACCAAATCTCATATAGGGCCGCACTAATGAAAAAGAAGCAATTGTTCTGGCAAATCACTTCTCATAAACCTTCAATTGGGTTAATTGACGAAAACAGCACTTCCAGCAGTCAAATAAAAAAAATTCAATTAATGAAATTAAACAAATCATAGATAAACTTATAATAGATAACAAATAATCCTGGTCAGATCACTGGCAAACTCTTAAAAGACTTGCCTAGTAAAGCCCTTGTACACTAAAAAAAATATATATTCCATTCAGTTATCCGCATTAAGTACTTCCTAAATGTTTGGAAATAATCGCTATTCCCAAACCAAACAAAGACGCAGCAAAACCAACATCCTACATGCCAATTAGACTACTACCACTTTTGCCGAAGCTCTTTAAAAAACTCTTCTTTGTATGCCTCGAGTCTCTGCTTAACGGGATATGGAAGATTTAGCGCGTATCCACCACCAGTTTTCCGGTGCAAATATGGCTAGAAATAATGGTGCTTATTCGGGAAAACGTGCTAGTGAAGTGAATCTGTACATGTAAAACAAGAACAAAATGTCAAGAGTACAAACAAATTGTATTTGTTTCGTACAAAATTTACCGTTTACTGGTGAAAGAGATACGCGTGGCCAACTACCTCGTTAATTTTATTCTTGCGATGGAGGGAAAACACAAACAATTCTTCATATTTTGTTTTTGTTTGCCAAGGAAAGTTGCACCTCTTCGGCGCGTTTTTCAGAACAGCCACCAATATTGTTGAAAAAACTTCACAAAAAACAATTTTTTGATATATAATCAAAACTAGTTAAAAAATTAAAAAAAAAAATCGAATTAAAAAGTTGTTAACAGGTGTAACTAAGCTTTTTATTTCCAGTCAAAAAGGTATTAATTTTTACGATAAGAAAAAAAATGAGTTGCTTGATAAAACTGAAACCCGTACTCGTACAAGTAACAGTCGACTACACAGGATGTTGTGTATGACAAAAAAATTAAAAAAGATGAGACTTTATATAAATATTATCTAAAACTGCAAAAATTGGCGGCTAGACGTAAGTTCAGTTTTCATTCTCTTATGCAATATGTCATAGATAATGCAGCGCACAAAATTGTTTTACATGGTGCGAGGAATGCAAGCGAATTTAAAGATAAACTTAGGTGATATGAAGTAATAGCGAAAAATTCTAGAAATACACACCCAACTATGTCGAAACTAGTTGCTAAGGGCTTTTCAGAAAAAGAAAGATTTCACCAAATAAATTAAATGTTTCAATTGTGTGCACCACAATCGGCACAAATCAGACTGTCATATTTCTAAGGATTCTAAGTAAGAAAGAATAATTTCTCTTTCTGATATCGGTAGTAAATTTAACCGTTTGAAAGAATCAGTTTTTGTAATTTGAAATGATTACCGCCGATTAAAACGTTGATAATGCTGAATGTTACCACAGCAGATGCTGAAGTAACTCCAGAAGGTTTTAACGTATCGGGGTTAAAGATGATGTGCACGTTATGATGAACATATGTTGATGATGCTGAACCAACCTATTTTTAATATTGGTGAAGCTGACAGCTAGGAAAGCATGAAAATCATTATAGAATTAACTCACAATTATAAAACAAGAAAGTATAACACAGCAAAGGTAGAGAGACGAACAGTTCTTAACGACGAAATTCCTTTTTTTTGTCGTCCGAGGACACTTTGATTCAAAGGAACAACAATAGTCGTAGATAAAACTGCGCTGTGGATAGAAAAAAAGACGGTTCAGTCCAAATCGGAGTTTTTTAATCCAGCAATTTAGGCGAGAAATCACGACTCTTAAGTCAGACTTACCAGTAATTGAATATCAGTTGCATCTGCAAGAATTTTTAGCACATTTGCGCAATGTATTTTTCCATGCCCCTTTACATGAGTAAATTTTTGAAAATCGAAAAAAGACACCTTTTACACATATATATATATGTATATATATATATATATATATATATATATATATATATATATATATATATATATAGATATATATATATATATATATATATATATATATATATATATATATATATATATATATATATATATGTATATATATATATATATATATGTATATATATATATATATATATATATATATATATATATATATATATATATATATATATATATGTATATATATATATATATATATATGTATATATATATATATATATATATATATATATATATATATATATATATATATATATATATATATATATATGTATATATATATATTGTTACGTTTTAACCTTTTCAAAACGTTTCTCGTAGATTCTTTAATTGTAATGAAGTTAAAACACTCACGTCTTCAGTTTACTATGATCAACAGTTCAACACTTTATTTATTTTAACACACTTTACTTGTAAACACTTTACTAAGAACACTTTACTAAAAGAACAACACTTTCACTTAATCACTTTTTATTACTTAAGACACTTTACACGTTAGCGCAGCTAAAAATCGACTGACTGTTCAGCGTTAAGCTTCGCTGCTTTTATACCTCCAATGATCATTACTAGAACATTCTAGACGTTTACAGAAGCTAATCACGCCACATCTATAGTGCGATGTGCGATGACTCATCATGAACAAAAGATATACACACACACCGCCATACATACACGCGGCAGTAAAACTCAAGCATCTGAGTCGCGTACATACATGCACACACGAATATTGTATCGTGCGGTGGTGGTTTCTTTTATTTCGCTGTTGTGCTTATTTATCCACACATGTGTGTCAGTATGTGCACACTCGCTGTGCTGCCGTTTTGTTTATCAACAAGCTTCTATGTATGCATGTGTGTATATACCTCCTGTGTTCATTTACAATTAATAACAAGACAATATACGCACATATAAAATAACGATGATTCAGTACGTTCTAGAACAATCACAATCGGTCCGTTCACGACCAAATTTGTAACACTGCCGCCCGCTCAAGCCTGTTCGCCCCGAACAGGCCCAGAACCACTACTTCCGTATATATATATATATATATATATATATATATATATATATATATATATATATATATATATATATATATATAAAATTTAAAAAAAAATAAAAATTTTTTTGGAATTCAATGCATGTGTCTACAATAGATCCATTGTAGATCTTGCATCTCTATGGTTTTTTGCTCTACTTATTATGTGTTAGGTATGTTCGTGTTAAATGAGGAAGTAAGGCAGTGGGAATTATTTTTGCTATTGATATTAGAGCGTACGTGTAAAATAATAAAATATTTGAGAATATAGAACAGTGTTTTTGTTATAAAATTTCTAATTTTACAGAAAAGTGCTCAACAATTTTTAAGTCGTAAGCAGTGAAATACCTTTGAACAAAAAAATTTCATGGAAGAGAATTTACTTGACACCCATGTTTTACTCAAGTTCTCGCCACAGGTGGAGAACTAAAACGTCAGCTACTAATTACACGTACAAGTTGAAAAAACCGACAGACGGGGCACAAAGTGACTAAACCTAATTCGGGTGCGTTGAATTCAGTGGTGCTAACCGTTTTTTAGGTTAGCTCTTGTTTTTGAGATATATCGTTATCTTAAAAATGGAGGAGTTAGAACAACATATATTCCCTTAACTCAAAAACGGTTTATAATATTGAAAAAAATATAAAAACTGAAATTCCGCGACATTTCATTTATTTATGTCAATTTATTTATTCATTGGCTATTTCGGTGGTGGATGAAGTTTATGTTAAATTTTATGAAATTGCTTCGTACAGTTAATTATATAGTTTCACTTGATGGATGAAACTATTACATTCGGCTAATAAAAGTTGTTCATTTACGCAATGACTACTTTCGTTGCATTTATTACTAAAAAAAAACTTTTAAATGCAATGAAACATTCTTCATTAAAACCTTCATTAGCTCACTTTTGATGACATGTTTCATTAGCCGAATGAAGAAATGCATTGTCTTAATAAGATTTTCATTTCAGTGCATAAACTATAAATGCAAACCAAATATAATTTTCATTGAGAGGTCAACCTGTTAAAAATGTCCTGAACACATACATTTGTAAAGTTCAAAGATCTGTCAACCAGAGTTAATTATAAGAGCAATCAACGTCTTTATCGTCATTACCACCTCTACTCTATTTCCATCCTCATTACAACCATGGATTATAATGATGGTCACAATCTATCACAACCTTCCTATTAGTTGAGTTTGATTACTGGAAAATGCCTTTACCTGCTACTTAATAACACGTATCTGCTGCTCTTACCAAAATAAAGTTTAGGCTTTAAATATCTCTTCCGTCTTAAATGAAACACATTTAAAAACCTACACATGTTTTCGTATATTTTAAACGGCCTCTGCTAGTTTTTATTATGAGGCTTTCGCATGTGTTACATTTGGTGAACTTGAATAATTTTTTCACCTCTTACCTCGCTTAAAAACTGTTCACCTCAATACCACAGAGTACACAGAGATGTTAAAAGTGACATTTGAAAATGGCTCAAATCAGCTGCTACACAGAGTGTGTAAACCAGAGGTGCCCACGGCCTATACGCTTGGTACGCTTTTGTTTTTGTGAAACCGCGGAGAATTGGCTGAGCATTCTAATATGTATACACAACTTTTTGTATGAAATACACACATACACACATACCCCAAGTTCAAAGCAACAACACTTTCATATGCACAGCAATACGAACGCAGGCTTTGTTGGCACACATTTGTGCCAAGCGTGAATTTTGTTGTTTTTTGTTTTCATGATTTTGTTGTTTTTTTTTAATGATTTCGTGAGTATGAAACACTTGAAGAAATAATTTTGTGTTATTAGTTTCAACTGTACAGTTTATTTTGTAGAATGAATCCCACGTGGGAAACCGACTTTTGTTCGCTAAAAATTTTGAAAAACGAGCACAATGTATGATTTGCTTTCAAATAATCAAGACGATTAGTAAATATGATTTGGAAAGGCATTTTAATACAGTACATACATTTTGTGAAAATGAAATTTAATTTTTTTCCCAGTGTACCTAATGAAATATTTCTGTTTTTCTTTGTGTGCGTCAATAAAGTGTATACGTATTGGTGTTTACGCTTCCATAAGAAGATTTTGGGCACCACTGGTGTAAACAGATAGGCTATAGTATGTATTTATTTTTTTTACAAAAAACAAATGTAAACAAAACAAAAAATAGCACGTTTTTATGAACAACCACCACCGGAACAGCACAAATTTAATAATTTAAAGTAAATTAAAAGTAAAAGATTGGTAAAAAGTGGTCAACTAAAAATCCTCTTTGACTTATGATTTGATAACATTTGAGTGTTTGGAAATTTATTACGAAGAGCATGTATTTTTTTTTTTGTTCCTCACAAAATCACCACTACAAAGTACAATTAGAACACTGTCCTTAAAATCACAAAATAAAACAAAATTAAATATTGTTTAGCACATTATAAACAATGAATACTATAAACTTTTATATTATAAAAACCCATTTAATATACTTTTTAAACATTTCATAAATTTAGTTATAATAAAAAAAAACACCACTTTCTCTGTAAAAAATGCGTTTTGTTTTGTTTTGACTACAAGTACGAAGCGTTGCGCTGACTTGCTATCTCATATTGGTCGCGTTTCATCTCTGTGTACTTTGTGCTCAAATTCCATATTTGGAACAATTTTACACTCCTGTTCTCATTTGCACAAACACTATCCAAATCATAAAAATTCATTTAGTAATATACATACATACTAAAAAAAAAAAATTATTAATCGTGGTTATCCTGACAAATTTGGATTCTTTGAGGATAAATCTGTGGTGGCCATGCAACAACAAAGTAATTAAAATAAAATTGTAATTAAACTTTTAAAATTAATGAAAAATCTAGTCTAAAATGAGGATCAATAGTTTTATTAAGGACAGGATTTTAAGGATTTTTGCTTTGGTTAATTAAGTGCATATTGTGCAAGTAACATTTAACAATTACATCTTCTACTAAACACAGACATAGATACTAAGATTAAATAAAATAAAGAAATTTACATTATTTAAGAAATGAATGTGTACAAATATATTCATATACATACATACATTAATGAAAAATATTCTTGCTTTTTATAATAAATTAAAAAACAAATTTTGTTGTAATTTTTTATATGTACATAAAATATTAAACAGACCTGGCTTTGATAGAGACGACTTTGCCTCCTACTGGCATATTTTCCTTGACATAAATCGGACCATATATTGTATGATCCCAGACAGGTGGATTATTGGCACGATCTACAACGTCAATTTGAACCTCTACGGTACGTGATAAAGGTGGATAGCCTTTGTCTTGTGCCATGGCTTCCAATTTATATGTTTCACGCTAGTTCGTTTGTATGGTTTGCACGGTATTATTTTCATTTGTTTAGAGTTGTTTATTAGACGTTTTTGTAACAATCAAAAATTCAAGTTTGTTGACAAAAACCAGTGATGGGTAACGTTATTTAAAGTTTTTTTATGAAGTTGTTTTTTGTATAAAAGAAATTAAAAAATGGCAAAATACAAAAACATTTTAGCTTATTTTTGTAGGTAATGCGTATACAAACAATTTTACTTGAAAAACTAAAAAAACAGCTGTGTAAAAAATTCTAACACTTTAAAAGTAGGTTTGTTTAAATGAAAATTAAAAAAAATTGTATTTGTATATTTATTAAAAAAAAATATAATAGGCAGTGCAAATTAAGGAATTTTACTTTTAATTAATAATTTTTTTTTTATTTTTGACACATAAATGTATCGGCCTAAATTTTTTCATATTTCATTTATGCTTCTCTTAAAAGCTTTTATAGCTTTTTTTAATTAAAATATAAATTTAAAATTCCATTAAAATAATAATTCTGAAAATATTAAAAATTTCTATTGTAAAGATAGACATAAAGGATTCGGTGCATTTTTTTAAAGATTATTTTGGTTTTAAAAGCATTACATTCATCTAAAGACATATTTACTTTGTTTCTATGAACTCAATTTATCTTTTTAATAAGATTCTATCTAAAATTTTATTTACTTTAAAATTTTTTTTTAATATTTATGCACTTCTTATAAAATAATTTACCTAATAGGTTTTTTGGTCATCCTAGCAACTTTTTGGTTTTTCAATGTTAAAGATTAAAATTAAAATTTATTTTAATAATAAGTTGTTTGTTCAAGAAACCCAACACCATTTGTTTAAGGAAACTTGAAATAACTTTTTTTCAGTACCAAGTTTAAATTATGTATTTTTTGAGTACAAACTACAGAAGAGATAGAAAAATAATAAAAGAAAATCTTAAGGAGTTCGTGCCATGGTATCATTGTAGAATAATTTTCATACTTGCGGTTTTCACGCTTCGTATTAAAGTACTATTGTAGATCTTGGAGATATTTTAAATTTAATAAATCATGATAAATTTAAAACTCGGCAACAATAAATCTCATAAATGTTGAATTTACTAAATTAAAACCTCTGCAATGCCAAAAACAGTAGTAGATTTACTAAATGTAGTAAGTGGATTTATTTACAAGTATGAAACAGCTGACAGATTTGGCGCCACATTGTTTTTTGCTTACATATAATAAAGTGAATTGTAAACATTTCCTTAAATTTGCAATGGAAAAGACTTTTGGCTGTAAAATATCTAAACAAAAGTCAGCTGTTTCAACTGTTTTACAATACTGATCAAAAAGTCGCTCACACTTAGAAGTATTATATTTAAAAGTATTTTAAATATAACACGAAGTGTGAAAACCGCTACTATGTTTACACCTAATATTCCTATTAAACTTGCCAAATACCAGGCAATTTAATAGTGTTTACATCCGCCAAATTTATGCGAATATCTCTTATGTATAATAAGGTGATGTTAAATTAAAAAACAAATCATGTATTTAGTATGAATATTGATTTTAAATAACTTGAACCTTGTAAGTATAGAAAAACATTTTTCATTTTGTTATTGCCACTGACATTGGCATCTAATTTTTCTCCAATTTTTATGTTTTGATTGCAAATTTGTGTCTACATATTAACAAAAATTTTTCTTGTGTCGAAAGATATAACAAAAAAAAAATAAATAAATAAATATTAAATAAAAAAGGAAGTTATTAAAACCGAAATAAGACAATTATGTTATACAAATTATGGAACACATGAAGAACTGCTTTTATTGTGTGTGTAAGCATGAAATATAGTTATAAATATTCCTTTTCATTTGGTAGCTTGAAAATATTATAATTGGGGATGAAGACATTGTGGCCGCTAACCATGTTATAGTTGTATTATATCATAATATTGTCACTTGCATCCACACAATCGCCATTTAAAACAATACTGTCAATGCCAACTATATTATTTACAAAAAAGATTCAAGGCAACCGTATTGCAGTCAAATTCAGTCATAATACTGTCGTTAGGAACCGTCTTATTGTTAAATTCGGCCATAATCAGGGTTGTTGTAGAATCTCATTGCTATCAGAATTAGAATTTAAATCGACACAGAATTAATTTTGGTCTCACAGAAACAGATATTTCACTTTTTTGTGTTCGAATCAGAATTGTGTCAGAACTAGGTGTCACAGAATCTGTTTTTATAGTTTTTTTTTTATCAGAAATAATCTGATCAGCTGACAGGTGGCAGATTTGTATGTTTGTTTTAGGCTGGTAAATACAATTTGGCTCACAATGTACGTAAATTAACTTTTTTATTTATTAAACTAAATAAGCAAAAATTTTCATTTTTCCCCAATAGGGGAAAACATGGCAATCAAACACAAAATGAGATATTTTTAAAGTTTATGGAAGAGAATAAGGATATAGCAAGCGGTTACACTAAGCGCGATAAGGTGCTGGTAGAATCGCTTTGGCAAGAGTTATCTCAATCTCTCAACAGTGCTGGACCACCAATTTTATTAGTTTCTACTTACAATCATGGCATTCATACTAAAATACCCCTTTCTATTAAAGAATAAATGCTCATCCACAGCAGGTTTTATAATTTTTATGTGCGTTTCATCAATACAACCAACTATAGAAGGAATTCTACATTTCCTTTTTCATTATCACCCATTGTTAGCTTCACCCACTGAGAGCACACATGCCTTTGCAAAAAATTTAGTGCATTGCTTAAAACAATTGACACCGTAGTTCTGGCGAGACAAACGGAACTATCATTTCTTATTGATTTTTGATATAATCCTTCTGCCAAAGAACGCAATGTTGCAGCTAGCTGAACAATACTGGAAATGTTTGAAGGAGGCAAATGAACTTTGACAATGTTCAACAGCATTTGAAAAGCCTCTTTGTTTAAACGGAATTGGCTAATAAATATGTATATTTATTATAGCCAAAACATCTTTGGCATTCTTGTACATGCTATATGTATGCTTACGCTGTTTCCGGCAGCTCCAATGGGTTGGTGTAGTCCCTTAAAATCTTCCGTTTCACTTTTTCATTGTTGTTTTCCTCAATGTAATATATATATGTATATATATATATATATATATATATATATATATATATATATATATATATATATATATATACCATTTTTATACTACCATTTTTTTTAAAGATTTTTTAACATATAAAAAAATATTTATCAAAATATATGTGAAAATCTACTGCAAAATGTAAACAACAGCACAACCAAAACAAAACAACTGATGCGAATATGGGTTTTACTTATCTTCGAATCAACGCAAAACCAAGACGATTTCATGACACCAATTCAAATCAGAATTGATTTTGAATTCTGGTAATTCACAATTCTGGCTTGGATTCTGCAACAACCCTGAATATTGTCATGACCAACATATTATTTTGTAATATCAACTATTACAGTTTCACAAAGGATGTTGCATTATTCACTATTGTACAAACGTAATAATATTGCCATATCCGATAGGTATGCAATTATACAAGTTTTACTGCAACTATATTATTGTCAAATTCAATCATAATAATGTTATATCAAACCATACCTTTTAAAAAAGGGATATGGAGCAACTAGATTCACATCAAATGCGATCTTAAGATTGAACTGGCATTGTTGAAAGTAGCAACAGTATGTTTGAAAGTGACAATAATATGATAGCATGACAAGATTATGATTGCTTATACCAATAACATAGTTAGTGACCATACTAACATAATCCGTGAAAGGTGAACAACATACATTTTTCGTTTGACAATTAATATTGCTTTATGTAACAATTAATATCGCATCCATATGTTTCAACAGGATGTTTATCTTCGAAAAATTTTTTTACAAGTATACTTTAAGAAAAGCTACCTCTTGACAATTGTGTGCATTTTATTTTGGGAAAATGCAATGTTTAATAAAATATTTAATTTTTCTTTCTCTTCTGGTTTATGTTTTACTTAGCATATGCTCTTGGGAAGCTGGCATTTTTCTTAAAGAAAGGCTCGATTCATTTGCATCAAATAAATATGTATATGTATATTAGATTATATTATTTTTATGGCTGAAAATTGAAGGAAAGGGAAAAGAAACGCAATGTCAATTTGCGTTTTTGTTAAGTGTATGATGCGTGTGGATTAAAATATTTTTTTTTTACTTTTTAACGGATCAAAAAGGGATGTTAATTAAAGCCCATAAATGCAAAATTCAAAAATGACAAATATTTCACATACATAGCATTTTTCAAAAATCGGCAATATTAATTTATTAAAAAATTATATTAGAGTATATTTTACGTTGATTACAGGGTAGAAAAAAATTGGAGAGCAACCTAGAGTGTGGTCGTTGAGTACATCACGAATATTGTAAAAAATTGAAGAAGCACCTTTAAATTCTGAACTTCTAAAATCTTGATTTCCGTCACTTTTTGTCCGATGTCCATTAAAAAAAAACACGTTTTGAAAGTACTAGCGGTTTTTGATGTATGAGAAATAAAGTACTTTAAACTTGGAATGTTACAACATTGCAACAAGTGTCGCATGTAATGACCCATATACATAAGGGTTGGTCGGTCGATTTAGCAATCGATACCGTGACATCGACTTTTCCGTAGGTTTTTGTCATGGGAATAGAAAGTTCTACCATAAAATATCAAAAACATCATTTTCCAGGTGCCCCATAGGAGATGCCCATGCAGAAATAAATAAAAAATTAATTTTTCGATATGTTGGTGTGGACTTTTTTCCTCATAACAAAAGCTATCGTGGCGCAATGTTGATAAATTATTGTCCTTTCAAATCGAACTTCCCTTTTATACTTGTTTGAAAATATCACACTAAGATATAGTTTTTGGACTGGTTTTGCACACATGCGACATTTGCAGCATATGTAAAAGATTGAATTGAATAAAATGCAAAATATTTTTTTGCTTAAAAGTTGTGGAAAATCTATATTGCTATTAAAAGTTTACTTCATATGATATTAATAACAAAGATAACTTTAAAGTTCGCTGAAGACTTCATGATAACGGTAACAAAAAAAAAAAAAAAAAAAAATTATAATACATAAATAAATAAAAATTAAAGGCATTATACTAAAAACAAGAGCATGCATGCAACTTGGATAAGTTGCAACGGCATACCAACACAGTATGTTTCAGTTTGCATAACATGTCGCAACACCTTTTTTAATTTAACATGACATACATACGTACGTATCCAGCAACGCACGATATTGTAGAAAAGGAAATGTTTACAGGAAATATTGGAAATTAATACGTAAGTTGTATTACTGCTTTTGTCAATAAAAGTTAAAAAAACGAATTTTTCATCTTTTTTCATTTGTTTTTTGTTGTTTATTTTGATACGGCAGCTTACATATATTCTACCAATGTATAAAGAAACCACGTCTGAAAAAATATGATCTTCATTGTTTATATCGGATAAAAGTTGTAGAAGCTTTTTGGTCTCGTTGTTCTACCCGAAAAAATTCATGCAGAGAAAAAACACGATGGACTCTATTAACTTTTACGCGAGGAAATTTATTTTGATCCAGCTAAACATATTAAATTATATGAAAAATACACTTGTTATAAAATTAAGAGCTGCTCGAAAAAAGTATGTATGTTTATTACCGTAATTTCTAAACCGTGTGCGTTAGTCACCTGAACACGAATCAATGCAAAACAAGTAAAAAAATTCTTCGGTGAGAAAAAGGTTATAAAGTTTTGCGATACTTACGAAATTAATTACTGTATATTTAGTGAAACAAGTAAATTATGTAAACTTAATTTTAAAAATACACATATTATTAAAAGTGTTGCAAAAAGAAAAAAGAAATGTTTGCTGTGTTAAAGGTTTGTTTGAACATTTCTGATTCTCATTCTGTTCATGGGAATTATGGAATAAGTAGTTAAGTTTCAAACAAACTTTTAAGAATTTTTCAAGTCTACTGATGAGTTGATTAGCACCAACGAAATGTCGTCGGCATATAGACAGCTGAAAAATACAACAAACATTTTTTGAAAAGGTTCATTTTTGGGCCTGAATTAATACATTTTGTAACTATATAATTACGCTGTCTCACTTGCAGCCAAAAAATTTCATTTAATATTGAAATTGAATAATGTGTTTTACCCGGCATTTAGACGGGAAAGTGCCTTCATTAAATTTTTGTATACGTATTAAGAATAAAAATTTCAATGAAATCTGTGACTTTCATGAAAATTTCTTGCTCACTTTCAAAGGAACGTGAAAGTTCATTTGAAAAATTTCGTCAAAGCGGAGAGTTGCAAGTATTATAGTTTTGTTTACTACAGAAATAGAATTGCCAAGACTACTCCTAACATAAGTTTATAGGGCAAGATTTGAAAATAATTTTTATTGCTAAGCTTTTATTAGTTAATTTAATAATTGTCACTATAAATATACTTCATTTGTGTTATTTATCAACCCTGTTTTTTTTTTCTACCTTATTTGATTCGCATTTAGACACATCTACCAAGCCATGCTGTGTTGATCGAACCAACATATTTACTAAAGTTGAATTTAAGGCACAACTCAAACAAGCATTATATGAATTTTATGCTTGTTTGCTTTTTGTGCTAAAAAAAAAAATGCCGCAACAAGCATAAGTTCATTTGCAACATTTTACTCGAACTGATTTGTATAGAACCAAAATGTATTTTTTGTACACAGTTTGCTTTTTGTAAAATTGTTTTGTGCATGATTTGATCGTAATTATATGCACAGGCGCCACTTATATGCACATTAGCGGTTAGCAGTTCTTTGGAAATAAGTTCTGGGCACTGTTCCATTTTAAACTTTAAAGAAGTTCAGAGTTAAATAATATATAGATAGTTTATTTCAAATGTAGTTTGATAACACCAAGCCAAGAAAACACCGAGTAGATAATTACTTTTACATGTGAATAAACCACATATTTCACTAACAACATGTTAGCATTGATACAAAATAAGACACATGCCTTTAGCGACACGGTTGTAACATTCATGTTGGCACAAAACATTAAGTGCGTGTAACTGATTGTTTGCAACGAGCCGATGTGTAAACAAGTGTTTTTTGCATTTGTATAAAAACAATTAAATCATAAAAATCAGAGTGCGTGTTTATGCATACCCGAAAATTTTGTACCTGTTGCACATGTCTGGTCTGCACAAATAATTCGCTTTCATGCTAGCAAGAGGTGGACAACGTTAGACGAAGTGTTCGACACTATCCTCTTGATCCTGCAAGTCATGACACGGAAGATTTGATACTCATTAGTGCTGGTGAACGATACTTAATATTTATGATTAGAGTACTCAATATCTCGACGGTGTTTTAATACATAAATAACAGGTAGTTTTCTTTTGTCATACCAAAAAGGAGACCGATTATCATCTTATTGATTATCGTCTTATTTTCAAATTTTACTCGTATATTGCGAAAAGTACCGACTCTATTAACATAATTCAAAAGGCTCCAACTACAATATCAACAACTATAATATATAGCAATAGATTTTACGATAATATACCATTATTAATTATATTACTTTGCGATATGAACTCATATCTTTCTATGTAACCAATAATGAATTTTCGTTTTATTTTAGTAAATAAAATTAATTTTTTTCAAATTTGGAAAATTAGCTGCAATAAATTGTTTATCTCGTATATTCAAAACATAAATAATACAAAGTAAAAACTGTTGTTTAACTAAATACGTATTTAATAAGGCTAAAAATTGTTTTTTTTTTCGTCCAAAAAAATTTATGCACATTTTTCTTTTCTTGACAACCATATATTTTTGTAGATCTTACATATCATTAATATTTCTCTTTGATACGATGTACCCATATGCAGCGCTTCGATGGTTTAGAATATCAGTACAAGAATCATGAGGTGCATGTTCATTTCGAATTTTTTTGCTTATTACTTTTTTATTCGTAGAACCAATTGCCCCATGTTATAAATACTCACAAGTGTTTGTAAGGAAAAATTGTTTTCTAACGAACAGTTGCGAGTATTTACGAAGTGTCGTAATTGGTTTTCGAATTTGATGCTAGGGTCCTATTTCCGCTTTTGCAGCACTAATATCCATGACAGTGTCCTGTTAGAACAGCAGATATGATGTGTAACCTTTGTCGGGGGAAATCCCACAGGTTTTTTTTTTGTAATCATAACAACAATGTGCCTGAAGAGTTATAGTAGTGAGAAGATGTAACTTTTGGCAATAAAAAAAATGTTGAATTTCAACTAGTTTAATTGGTTTCAGTAATGATTATGATATTCTGCAATTAGTTGTTAACAAGTTTGTTATAACCTTGGTCAAGCAAAATGCCAAAATAAATTCATTTCAAACAATTTTTCTTTAAAAGTAGCCGCCTCATAGTCAGGTCACCTAAAATGATTTATGATTGCACTAGAATATCAAAGATCAGTTTATAATCAGACTAGAATTGCAAACAAATTATGGTAGGAACACAACTGGGACGAACGACGAATTTCGCCCAACACGACGAATACGCCGGTTAAAATTCGCTGTGTAAATTCGTCGTATGAAGCACAATAACGACGAAAAACAAAAACATCTGTTATAATTGATAAAGTTGTTTATTGTTTGTTCAAACAATTAAATGAATCGAAGAATTTCAAATTTTGTAAAAATAATTGAAATAATGAGCATGATCCCAGATTATATAAACATTCATGAAGTTTAGCATTTTAAATTTTTTAATTTTATCTTATTATAGTTGAACAGCTAAACAAATAATGCTAAACAAATTTAGCATTACCAAAAACAAAAAATTAAACACTACAAACATGGTTTATAATCTAATAAGTTGCCTTTTATTTTAAATGCAAAAAGTCAAAGCTTAGCACATAAAATAAAAACTATTAAAGTAAAAATTAACTGTTTTTACTAAAACACTTGAAAACTAAAACCAAAATGGCCACATGGTACTGATTTGTTCGTCGGTCGTTGGCGTAAGAAATAGAAATAAATCTATTTCAAGTTCGCCGCGTACAGCGAATTTCGATCGACGCTGTGACTATGTGCATTTTCATATACACCAATGTGTTTTATTTTTGACGGCGAATATTTGCGGAGAAAAACTCGTCGTTCGTCCCAGTTGTGTTCCTAACATTAGGATTAAAATTTACAGAAATCAAATTCTAATTGATAAGGTGGCCCGAAGAAAAGATTGTTTCAGACCTAGGAAATTGCACAATTCTTAACCATTAAATTTTTGAAGTGTGACAAGTGTTGTTAAATGAATTCAGAATCCGACCACACATTTAGAAAGAACAGACCAAGGCGAATCAAGTACATGTGGTCGCAATTCAATTCGTTTCAACATTTTCTCTCGAAACGTCACAAGTTTTGTTGTCGTTTTCTATCGGCTTTGACAACTCAGAAGATAAATACGTGGAAAAATGCTAAAGCGAATTGGTATGCGGGTACCTGTAATGGATTCGCCTTGGAACAGACTAAGATCTTTTTAAAGGTAAATATTGTCTTTGAGTAAGCTTCAGATAATACATACATATTATATATGTGTTTATAATTATTACACTAGATGCATTTTCCGAATTTTTCGTAATTTTTCTACTAACGAGACGTACGTGCTTCCAATTACACTAGATGCATTTTCCAGGGTTTTCGTAATTTTTCTACTAACGGGACATAAATATGTATGTACATATGTGCTTATAATTAGACTAGAGGCATTTTTCGGGTTAACGGGACATTCCGAAACATTATTTTTGTACATAAACCGTACCATTTATAATTTTACTTCAAACACAAATCCGATAACGAATAATTACGGATTGCTTAAAGTTCATTAATAATTAACGGCATTACGAAACTTTTCACTTAAAAAGTTATTTTACTTAACTTTCCTTTTTGTCTTCTTTAAAAAAGCCGGCTTAAGACCCAATCATTTGTTAACAACTGAAAATTATAAGAAGTTCAACTATAAAGTAAAACTTAATGTTTAATAATCAGAGAATATAAAATATATTCTAAACAACAGAACACAGTGATAAAATTGAAAATTGAGTGATAGTTGAAATATACAGTCAGTAATGAAGAGATCAGGTAGTAGGGCGGCTATACACTGCTTCTTAAAAGCATTGTGCAACTTAGTTAGGTTGTGAGTTTGATGCAAAGTGAGCGTATAGTAATGTCCCTACCTGCGAAGTCTTCAGGTTCACTTTTATTTTATTCTTTGTTTATTGCTATAGTTTTACCACAAAAGAAAAATCTTCTTCAATTTTGCTGCTTCTTAAAAGCAGAATACAATTATGCATGGCCTGGGTTCGAAGCAAACTCGGGTGCTAACGAGCGTCGTAAAACAGCCATAGTACGTACCCCAGCCAATAAGTCTTCAAGTTTACATTTCTTGTCTGCTTTAAAAATGTTGATCACTCGAATTTTATCAGAAATAATCGTTCTCAATTTTGAGGAAGTAAAAATCGAGCTCAAGCCAAACAAAATTATTAACAGCGGTAAAATATGCAACTCCTAAACTATTGGATGGATTATTGGAAAATTTGCAACAGTCATAGACTAGGACCTACATATATTTTTGGCTAATGCCAACAACTTTTGTGTGCATTAAAAAAAGTTTGGGACTTTTTATATTTTGCTATTCAAGACGAAGAAAAAATGTTTTTGAAACCGTTTTCATATCTCCGACAGTTTAAGAGATATTTCCCTAAGATTATTTTTTTCATATTTTTGTCTCGACTTTTTTTTTGTTTGTTTTTTTTTTGTCAATAACTTTTTTTATTCAATAACTTGTTCTGATTTAAAGCCCACCAAATGATTTTTATGCAATTTTAAATAAAACATACGTATATGTTAATTTTTTTTCATTTTTACTAATAAACAGAATTTTTCAAGAAAAAGGTGTCTACATTATTTTAAAATTGCAAAAAACTTTGCTTCAACTTATATTCTTATTGCTACTAATATTAACTGATAAGTCCATAGTCCAATGTGTTAAAGGGTAAGTTTTTTCAATTTCGAGGAAGTGCGCTACAATTGTCTTGAAGTCTGCCAATTTTGACAACTTTGAAAATAGTTTTTGCATATATAACAGTATGACCAATTTTGCCAAAGTGAAATAAATATCTATAAATGAGATCTTGTTGGCAAACAAGTGGACATTGTTTCTGCAACTAACCTAACTAAAAGTTAGTATTTTTAGAGGAATAATTTTATATCATTAAACAAATACATTTAAAACTGATAATTTTTATTAAAATTTTAAATATCCATCTTGTATGAGATAAAATATTTTAGGGACATCTTGCATCGTCTTTGAGTTACTCAAGTTTCAGTTTTATCGGTACGTGCGTAAACTTCAATGCTCTTCTCATTTTCTTTGATTAAAAAAAAAAAAATAAAAATATCTAAAAATGTTTACAAAATTAAAAATTCGACAAAATATCCGTTCCAATAGTATACAATATGTCTACCCTTTACATAAATTTGCCCTTTCAAAAGGCAGTAAAATACTTCGCATCCATTAGTTCTAATTACTTTTAACTACGTACCTAAATGATTTTACCATAACCAGAACAATAACATAACAAAAGTTTCCAATGCTGCAAGTAAAGTGAATTATAAATAATAGATTTCACAGAAACTGCTTATTCAATAAACTAAATATTGCTTATTCAATAAACATTAGGAATTTGACAGCAAACATCAAAATACCAGGAAAGTTTGAATGTGAGGGAGGAGTTTTCGCAATATTTTGTAGAAAAAGACGAAGCATATTTAAAAACATATATACTTACATACATTAGTAAATGAGCCTGCATTGTTTGCTTCAATAAAAGTATGAAAACATGTTTCTTTATTTCCTTTTTGTTTTTACTAATATTATTTGCCCCTATTTGTTCTTACAAAAATTTTGTAAAATCAAATCATTGTTTGACGGAAAAAAGGATCGTGTGTTGACATTAGACACATTTTTGTTTGCCGGCAAATATTTTTATTTGCAGATAACAGCCGATTTGTTCTTCGCAGCTAATATTTATTTTATGGTCACATTACAGCTAACTAATATTTGATGTTTGCTGTCAAATGTTTCCCTAATGTGACATTTTACACAAACAATGTTTACTATTTTGCCAACAAAAAAAAAACTTGCCTTTTTAAACATTACCAAAGGGTCATCTTTTCATATTATTACCAATACGAACATGAGTTGGAGCAATGTTTTTTGTAAGTCTAAAAACTATGCAGACACCTTTTTCTTAGAAATTTACAGATTTTACGGCCCCTTTTACAGTTTATCAGACCAAGTTATTTATTATTTATATATCTATATATATATATATATATATATATATATATATATATATATATATATATATATATATATATATATTTTTTTTTTTTTTCGTACCAGAAAAACGCATGAAATGTCACTGTTGGACCAGCCACGAGTTTTATTTACATTGTATGTAATATTGACTTTTCATATAAAAACCACTAGTTCATAAATATGTACCATTACTAGCTTCGTTATAGCTATTATAATTTTTTAATTTTTGCTTAATTCATTTCTGTATTAAGTTTATTAGGCTCAAGTTCTTTCTATATTATCTTTGTGATTGATATTAATTAAATTAGACAAAGAAAACATCAAAGACATTTAGCAGGGTGGACAACTAGTTGTTTCGAAGCCGCCACACTTTCTCGTCAGCACCCGTTTCTTTGTCTAATTTAATTAATATCAATCACAAAGATAATATAGAAAGAACTTGAGCCTAATAAACTTAATACAGAAATAATTATATAAGAAAAAGTTCGAATAATAGGAATTAATTACCTTTGTTTAATTCATTTGAATTTATATTTGGTTGTTGTTTGTTTTTCCAAAAACACATTTTTTTTTTAGCAAATATGTTTGGAAGCCACAAAGAGAAATGAACATAAAGGTAGTAAATTCTGGCAGCTCTAATGTTAAAGCAAATATTTTTCCCAATGTACTACCCACTAACTCCCGTTCATAACGACACACAGTGGGGTATTTTGAAAGAAAAAAAATGGAAATAATTCTGCAATTTCTAAACGGGTAAACCGATTGTAATAAAATAAAGCTGTAGTTTTCAGTAGAGTTGACACTTTAGCACTTGCTTTATGTTCATCTACTTCAATAGGTGAGGGTACAATAATTTTCTTTTTTTCCTGTGCTGCGTCATATGATGGCAAAACTTTTACACCTTTCTCTTGTAATGGTTTTCTCAAAGTGATATATTTATCACGAGTTAATCCGAGCCGCAACATGACAGCAATAGCTCCTCCCTCGTTAAAAACTGATTCAGATAGAAGTGTTGGAATACTTCTAACAATTCGAGGTGATGCCCTTGGCAAAACAGCAGCCCTTTCTTTTTAAGCATCGCTTTGTACGTAACCGAAATCTTTTTTTTTTTATCTTTAGCTCAAATTTTTGTATTTTATATAAAAATCGGATTTTTTAATATTTTTGCTGCATATTTTGCAAGGTGCAGCTGGAGGTATGCTAAATTTTTAAAAACATGCTAGGCCTTAGGATCGTATAACAAATTATTTGTTTCTAGCTTTGCGATTGGAGAAAAAAAGCCATAAGCCGAGAACTTGCAATAAAAATTTCCCTATTTGGCAACACTCTGCTCTCTTAAAAAAGAAAAATTTTTAATTTTCTTTTCTGTCGTATAGTACATTCTTTCAAATATAGCGTAGATGTTCTCGCAAAGTTTTTTTATAATTACGAAATAATAAATGTACTTTTTTCCACAAAACCCGAGGAAAAATCGTGTTTTTTTTAGGAATTTGAACTTAAACTGCGTATAACTTTGGACCAGATAAGTTTTTCAAACTAATTATTTTTTTGCAGGATGGAAAATTTTGTTTTAAATCTGACTAGTTCTCCCTTTGCTATTAGCGAAACAGTGGGCCAGAACAGGAAAAAAATAAAAAAATGTCAATAGTATTCGTCGTATATCTCGTAACCTGCAAATGAAAATCCATTTTCTTAAAGCTCTTGAATAGGAAAATTTACCTACAAAATTTCATTTTATTTGAATCAAAACCATAATTTTTCACATACCCGTGGATACCCAATTTGGGGGGGGGGGGGGGGGTTGAATTCCACCCCCTTTCTGCAAACTTAAGCTCAACAATACTTCCTTAAGATGTATGTGAATTTTTATTACAATCGGTTTACCCGTTTAGAAATTGCAGAATTATTTACATTTTTTTTTCAAAATCACCCACTGTGCTGCATTTTTCTATAACAACTCAAGCAACACCCAGAAAGAGGGGTAAGAATGAGGATATATTCCAGAAAAATGGCCATTAAATGTTGCAATGTGTGTTAGAACACACCAGAGACCAAAACGCAATGCAAACACCAAAAATCAACAGTATTCAAAATGGCCCATTTAGAGTTAGTATAACAAAGTCCTTCAAACGTTGAGTTATGAAGATTATCCGTTTTTAAATTATTTGCTTTTTCGCTCTTGGCAATTCGACACTATCAAAATGTTCTTGCTTTTGTACCTCTTTGCTATAGGAAGACATACCTGATGAAGCGATTTTACATAACGCTGAAATACTTGCGTATATTTTTTCGCTACCAGAACCAATCGTCCGTCGGAGTCCTATAATTTTTTTCTTGTTATACTAAATAATGATTCATTCTTTAGTGTAAACAACAATTTCAGTTGTTTAATTTAGTGAACACATTACATTTAAAAGTTACCGCGGAAAACATTCTTTTTGTCTTTTGGACAAAACAAATAAGATTTACAGCATTTTTCCAAATTAATGTGATGTTTCCATAATACTAGTAAGGCATTGGTCTAAAGAATTAATGTAAAAATGTCTCAAAAATTTAGTGCATTTTATTATTCTTGACATACCACATGCTGTGGAAACATCGCATCAATATGTTTTTATAGATTGATAAAATTTTGAATGCTGTCTATACAATACATGCATGTAAGCTTTTGTGAAAAAACACTTACTTTGTGATCAGAAAATGCATAGTTGGCGAACACTATAAAAAAGAGTTCTTGGAATATTAAGATTTTTAATATCATTTGCATACTTTATACGTATGGTTTGAATATTGAATATTATGAAAACTAAGTTCAGGGTATGCAAGAAAGTGGGGAAAGGTAAAATATAGCGTTAAATACAAACCTTGCCTTAACCGATGTCACAACTGTACCCACAGTGACATTTTCACGTATATAAATCGGTCCATAAACCACTTTATCCCAAATGGGTGGCTTGTTATTGCGATCAACGACGTCTAATTCAACATCAACATCGGCATATGATGGTGGTTCACCTCGGTCAGAGGCTCGTACACGTAAACGATAACGATCACGCTGTTAATTATTTCAAGTATAATTTGTTTTTGTTTGTTTTAATATTATATTATCAAATACATATTTTTTTTTAATTTCAGTTAGTTATTACATATGTATATTGTTCTGATTAGTGGTTACGTAAGGGCGAGCAGAGCAGAAAAGGGTTAAGTCATATTATAGAATATTAATAGTGTATTTTAAAACTATTGCCGTCGAGTTTTCACAAATAACATACTAAAATGTTAATATTTTAAAATGTTCATGTTTTTTAAATGTCATAACTGTAGATTACATAGATGCAACACAATATCTAACATTATTCAAGTTTAATTTCATTTATTACGTTATGCATTGTTTTTAATCAAATTGAATAAAACGGAACTTAAAAAAAATAATCTCTGTCGACATGAAAAAGTCGACTAAAGAAAAAAACTAAATAATTTTATTTAGAATACTTAAATATATATTTGGGTTGGTAGATTCAGCAATCGATATTGTGTTATGAATTTATCGATAGCTTTTGCCATGAAGAAAAAAAGCTTACCTACTTTATATCAAATTGATTTTCGAGGCGCTTAAATTTCAATTACTTTACTTTTTCCTAAATTTTCCAAGCTTTATTTTTAGTATGTAATAAAAATAAAAAAAGTCGATGATATAATTCTTTTTATGTACTAACTTTTCAAAGCGAAGTTTATTTTTACATTCGCGGCTTTTATGAATAGCACATTTAGCTACATTGGTTAGGAGTTAATAGCGGATTTACATTTACTCACATCTTTGAGATGTGTGTTGAAGATGTTGAAAATTGAAAAAAGCTGTTTACATTACATTTTCAACATCTTTCATCTGTCAAATATTATTTCACGTGTTTGAGCAAACTAAAAAACATTACACACAATAACTAAAAACCATTATTTTATTCTTTTTACTAATATAAATAAAAAGTATTGCATTACTAATTTTATATTTACGGTATTCACAGGGTCGTCCTAAAGTCAGAAGTCTTAAAATAATAGCACGAAAATATATGACTGCTGTGAGCAACCTGTCATAAAGTAGTGCGCTATTTAAAATATGAGTCAGCTGTTAAAAAAGAGAAAGGCATTTAAATATTTTTGTTCATAATGCCAAAATAAGTGAAAAAACTAGCTATTAGATGTTTTGATAGCTGATTCAAGTAAATTTGAAATCAAATATGTCCATATTTACGAACATATACATATGTATATATTTTAATGCATTTATTTCTTAAATGATATTATAGTGAATAGATAAATTTATTCAAAACAGCTGGCGCCGGTTGAACGGAGTCGATTCATGTTTTGGACGGCGGCCAGTACACAAGCGTTTGTGGGCTGCCAGTCTTCTAAGATTAGTATCTCATTTTTAGGTGAAATGCATGGACATGGATGTTGATATAAATATCTGCGAAACACACACATGCGTACATTCGTATCGCACACAAACATATTTAGTCCACACTATCACACTTTGTGAGCACACATTTCATTTTTACCATATCGTACGACTGAGTAGGATAGTAAAACAAGGCCTTCAGCTATTGAACAAATGCATTCTTGTTTGGGTACATACATACATATAAGCATTATGCGCATATAAGGGGTTTTTTATGTTATATAAAATATTTTTTTAGAATATAATTTGCCACAGGTAAAGAATATCACCGGCTCGACGAATGTGTTTTAACCGTTCGCCTCAGATGTATGCTGTTAACTTATGACGAATCACTAAACACAGTCAATGAAGTCTTATTAATTTATGACTATTTTTGTTTGCAGCACAACAACAATTTTTTTAAACTATCATAAAATGTTAGTACTTTCTGACATTATGACACAATATGAGACCGTTTGAATACCGTAATTGTTTGTTCACGCTCATTGTAAAAATTTTTGACACTTGTATATTTTCTAGTGATATGAATTTTTACCATTTTTTTAACTTCTTTTTAGTGATGATATTAAAATAATCGAAAGATGTTGAATACGGCGAAATGAGAAATGAACATCTTGTAAAGATGTTGAGAGATGTTGTTTTTTTCATATAGAATTTGTATAGGAAGATGTTAACATCTTGCCAAAATGATGAAAGATGTAAGATGTGAGTAAGTGTAAAGAGCCTATAAAAGTACCGCTTATTACCTTGAATATGGCATGAAAACTTCGGATCGTCTGGCAGTTGCTCTTCATTTTCGTCATTAGAATAAGTTTTTAAATGTTGATATGGCATGCTTCTTGTGAATGATTGTTCTTACAGCTGTCCATCGTCATCCAAACCGGTTATATGAACACAGTTAGTGAAATTGAAATTCATTTTTGGTCTCACGTTGGTTTTACGCACATTCGATTTGTTTAATTTAATTTTGGTTCGTCGAAGTTGATGCTCAGCAAAACATCTTCACAATGTGCAAAATAGTAGTTGTTTTCAGTTACGATGTTTACAACCGAATGTAAATTGACTGACCAATATTGTGGTTACCGTATGAATTTTTCAAGCAAAGCGCTACCGTATGTAACCGTTTCATATTTGACGTTAAAATTGAGAGAGTACACATGCGTTATGCATCTGGCATGTGATACAGAATGCGGTTTAATATTTGTTAGTCGAAACGCGGCCATTCGAAGCAGCATTAGTAATTTAGTATAGATAATAGACATTCATTGAAAGTTCCTTTTGTTAATTTTCATCCAACTATGGGGACATGTTTCCTAGTAGGATCGGTTCGAAATTCAATTATATTGAATATTCATTATTCACTTATTACTAAATTATGGGGATTATAGGAAATTTATTTGTTAGGGGTAGGCAAAAGTTCCATTTCCTTTAGTAGCACTCAGGTTGTGATTTTTGGTCCAGTCGTTGTTGTTGTCGAAACGCCAAGTTATTGAAATGTAGTTAACAAATCCAATAGTCTAATGACCTTTGCGTTCCAAGTTGACATAACCGAGTAATTTTGACTTTGGCTTATGACTAGCGCACAGTAGAGCCTTCAAACTTTTTTCGTTGCAAAAATCATAACTTTTAAAGTAATAGAAATATTTACAAATTTTAAAAAGCTTTCAATAGAAGACTTCCTAAGATTCAATACACATTATTTGCATGATATGTTAGCCGCGAAACTGTGCAGTGTCGGCTTTTGACAGGTTTCATTACAAACATCATAACTTTTAAAGTAGTAAGGATATTTTGAAAATGTATAAATCATTTGAAAGATAACCCCTTACAGTTAAAAACAATTAAGCTGCATGGCTTTTTTGTTTTTTAAGTTGGCGCGATATTTCTAATAATTGAAAAACACCCACATTTTAAGTCATTAAGTTTCCACGATTTTGTTATTCCAGAGTTCAACAGCCCATTGAATGCGCCCAATTCATTAGTTCAGATTTAACAGCATCGAAACGTTTTGCTTATGTTGCTTAACTCTCTTGCTCTTGAAGCAAATGAATTTGCTCTCTCATTTCCTGTTATTTCCGCATAACCTATCAGCCATATGATGCGCAGTTCACCATGAGTGACTGTTATTAGCATTTTCGCAATCGCAAATTGATTGTGATTTAAGCTGTTCATCTATCATCGCTCTAATAGCCTTTTGATTTGACATTAGAGCCAAAAATAATTACAAAGAATAATGTGCGTATTAAAAACATTCAAGGAACGATGTGCAATTATGATCGGGCTAAAAATTGCGTCACAGTGCACAAGAAGCTAGAGGGACAAGGCTCAAAGTGTGGCAAAAAAATTTGTTTTGAACTCATTTTCCATTAACATTTAAGCCTTAGGGTGACAGGCTCAACTCTACACTTTGCTTATCTCGCTTTTGGAAATGCTTTAAAATTCGATGCAAAAAAAGAAAAAAGCTTTTACAGCTTTTTTATGCGGTAAGAAAGAGTATACAATGCATAACATATTCAGCTGTTTAACAGGCATTCTATAACTTTAAAAAGTTACCTGTTTTACCATTGTGAACTCTGTGGTATGAGTGAAAACTAAGCCTAAGGCCCCGATTATGGTTCACAACATTTGTTCATTTATGTATGTATTTTTTGAAAAGTGATTATGGTTTACAACTATTGTGGCAAGTGTTGTCAAAATCTTACAACACATAATCAGATGTTGTCAAAAACTTACGACACCTACTGAAGTGTTGTCTTGTTGATGTTACCAGTTAAATTACGAAAAAATTATAAAATTTGTAAGTATGCATACAAAATGTTTTGCAAAAATATAAAAAAACAATTAATTGTTAAAATTTATTAACAAAATATAAATAAAAATACATCTATACATATAATTATTACCCATTTCTCAATTACAAAACAGTTTTATTTTGTATTTTGAAGTTGCAATGGATTTAAACTGCAATCTATAATTTTTTGGTCCTTTCATTATCATAACCAAATTAAACATCAACATTAACATAAATTTGTATGGCTTTGTTTGTTCTTTTCTAGCAAAAACGTTTTTCATTCTTTTCATTTTTACCAATGCATTTCTACGCGGTAGTTGCGGTGTTACATGAAATACAACACTCCATGTCTTTTTGTTGTAAAACTTGACAATGAAACGTCAAAATTTATTGTTTTTCGCTTGTGTATGTGTAATGAAAGCAACATACGCGTGCATCTTTCTGGAAGTGTGGCTTTACTTGGTAGTTTTTTGTGTGCAGGCATGTATTTTTGCGGAAAGATGCTCTACAAATGAAAAACAACTCTGTGACATACACAACACCTAGATGTTGTGAACCATAATCACAAAAAGAGTTGTAAGTTGTGTTGTAAATCTTACAACACAACATTTAGATGTTGTGAACCATAATCGGGGGGTAAGTTTACATAAAAACCCTAAATTGATAAATATATTTCTTTAACCCGGCGTCATGCAGGTAAAAAAAGCTACACAGACAGTACCCTTGTATGTTTTTAAATTTTTAAAATTTGATAAATGTATCTATATGGACACATGTCTCTTTTTAATTATTAATTTATTTCATTAATTAAAAACACACATACAATAAAATATTTTCTTCGAACACACCGAACATGTACCGCGTCACCTTAAGGGTGCTTCCATACATAATTAATTTGAACAATTGAAAATCAGACGCGTCGAAAATGAGTTTTTTTATATGTCGTAGTGAAACTGATTATTTATCACGCCAAGAGCTATCGAAAAATCGATAGCAGAATATCTATAGCTCAATCGACCCAATATAACACACATCCATATTCTTTATTGTTATTATTATTGGGGCCAGTGACGCACCTCAACCAAAAGGATGATTTGTGCAAACATACAATCGTATAAATAATATTGGCTAATGTTCGCTAGCGAAAATAATTGCGATATTGGTATTAAAATATTTCTTTATTTCAGCTGCGGTATTTTAATTATATAAATATGTATACGGGTGTTAAACTAGAATCAATATACCGGTATTATATCGGTATTAATCAAGTTTTTTGATGCTAATTTTTCGACCTTTGTTGTTTAGTATTTTAATTGTTCAAGCCTTAGGTCCCCTAAGGCTTGAACAATTAAGATATTAATCAAGGTTGGTAACCGATACCACTTAAATACTGTTCAGAATCAAATAGCGATATCAATATCTAAATTATTTGTTTCATGAAATACCGGAATTGGTATACTCTTATTAACTGGTAGGATAGTTTCGGTGTGAAAAATAATACAAATTTAGCGAACACAAAAGAATAACAAGATAAAATCTTCACAGTTGTCAAGCGTTTACATTATATAGATGACGTACAACGCTGCAAGTTATATAATCCAGCATTCACGTTCGGTAGTTTGCTTAAGCGAATTGTCCGGACGCCTGCTGTGTAGAAGATAGTTCTCATTTATGATATATGATTTACCGTCTTGACAGCACTATGTAATGTAGACGCAGCTTTACACCGCCAGACTCTTTCGTGTCGAAAATGATAAGCATTAAAAACTATGCAAATCGCACGCTGATTGTATAATATCGAAAAAATTAAACTAATATAGGTAAGATTAATTAAATACTCAGTGCGTCGTATGTAATCACGCAATGCAATAAAAGTTGAAAAGCAATTTTTGGATTTAGAAGGTAATTTATATTTTTATCAGTTCACTAGAATATTACCCGCTACTTCGTTAGAAGATGTTATTTAAAGAAATAATCCATATATACAAAATACTCGTACCTCAAAAAAATAGAAGAGAAAATAATTTATTATAATTTCTATTAAAAGTTGGATTTTTTAATATAACTCCTTAACTTTTGTAAACTAAAATTCTCATTTCAACACTATGTAACCAATTTCAAGAACGAATGATCTCGCTGTAAGCAAAACATAAACAATTCAAAAACGATTTATAAAAGGTAGCTGCACTACTACATTAAAAGCAACACCAACAAACACTATGCATTTTGCTAGTAGATTTACGCCATATATGCCGATGGTAGTAGTATTGGTGAGAGTGACGAAATAACACTGGAAGAAAACAATTTGCTATTCATTTTATTCATGTCTTTGTGAACATCTTCAAAATGTTTTTTTAAATGTCTTATGACAAATAAGACATTGCATGTCATTAAAAGCATTTTGTAACATAAAATACTTTTCTGCTTACATCATTAATATATCGCAATAATAAGACACAGAATTTCTGCAAGTGTAGTTTGTCTCTCCCACTCAACATGGTGATTTCCTATTGGTTGATTGACGATCAAACAAAAGAGCGTAACTATACTTGTGAGTTTAATTTGCTGATATCAGCCACTACTGGGCATCTATGAGCTACGCTCTTGAATGTTTGAAAACCCAAAAAATTTAATAACATTTTTGAGACTTTGCTCTTAAGTGCAATTCTTGTTTTAGTTTTTGCCTGCTCCCGTCCATCTTCACAATTAAAAAAGGTACCAAAATTTTGATTTAACCCCTATCATTCCCCTGAATTTCAGGATTTCATAAAATAACTAACACCTGCACGATTATTTTTAGTAGGCTTTTGGACCCTTTTTTTAATTTTTCCGCTACTTCTATTAGGCGCGAAGATACAGAGGTACTGATTTTTCCCTTTTTCCCCCCTCATTGTTAAGAAAGTGAAAAATTGTATTATATACTCGAGATTTTGTTCTTAGGAGTGTAATTTTTGTTTTACTTCTTACCTGCTCCATATTATGCTAGCTAGTGCTAGGCTCTCTGATACGGTCAGGGAATGGAAGGTGTCTAGTGACTGCTCATTCTCTGACCACAGGTATATTGAATTTGAGATAGGAATCCAGGTGGTTGGCTTAACGTCCAGAAGAAACAGGAGGAAAACGGATTGGGAGATGCATAGTAGACTGCTATCAAATCTCCTCCCGGAACCTCCGGAGATAAGAGACTGCATAGACATTGAATCGGCTGTGGATCTCTTGACCGGATCTCTTGCGACGGCCACGACTGAGTCTTGCAGACCTAGTGTCTATCGAGGTAGGAGTAAACCACCTTGGTGGAATGTGGATATAGCGAGAGCTCGTAGAGAGTCGCGAAGTTTATTTAATGAAGCAAAAATATTGGGAAACTGGTCTCAATACAAAGCTTCAGTGAACAGATTTAAAAATCTGATCAGAAGTGCGAAGAGAAAGTCCTGGAGATCTTTCTGCAGTGGAGTGGAGGGGGTCTCTGAGACCAGCAGGCTTCGCAAGATTTTATCAACTACGAAGAATATTCCGAGTTTCGTGAAGAAACAAAATGGTAGTTGGACGACCAGCACCCATGAGACCCTCGAGGTACTCATGGATGCTCACTTCCCGGGATGCTCTCCCAATGAGGAGGAGTCCATCAACGAGGAACGGTATGGCCATGGGGGCGATCTGTTACACATTGACAGAAACAAGATCCTCTGGGCGATGAATAGTTTCAATCCATTCAAGGCATCGGGTCCGGATGGTCTCATACCTGCGGACTTGCAAAGGAAAGCCGAGATTTTAATGCCATGGCTGTTAGAGATATACAGGGCCTGTATCAGATGGTCCTACGTACCGACATCGTGGCGAAGGTGTTCAGTGGTCATTATTTCGAAAGGAGGGAAGACTTCGCACACCACTCCGAAGGATTTCAGACCTATAAGTCTGTCATCCTTTCTCTTGAAGACTCTAGAGCGGATCATAGATCTGCAACTAAGAGCGTCTATTAGTCAAAATCAATGGTCCAACTCTCAGCATGCCTACACTAAGGGCAAAAGTGTTGAGACTGCACTGCACTCTCTTGTGGGTTTCATAGAAAGAAATCTGGAACAGGTTGAGTATACACTGGTTGCCTTTCTAGATATAGAAGGTGCGTTCAATAATGTGGAATCAGGAGTTATAAATAGGGCTCTAAGCGGACTGGATATTCTGGATCGGTCGGTTGTATGCTTCGTACGGAACTTACTGACTAACAGGGTCATAAATTCTAGTATGGGGCAGGCCACCATCTGCAGAGTGGCAAGCAGGGGCACTCCACAGGGAGGCGTTCTCTCTCCACTTTTGTGGAATATTGCCCTTAACTCGTTATTGTTGGAGCTAGACTCCAACATGTTTAAGACTGTCGCATATGCTGACGATATTGCTGTAGCGGTTTCGGGAAAGTATCCTGAAATCTTCTCGCAACAGATGCAGATGGCACTGACGATCATAAGTGGGTGGAGCACCAACAGTGGTCTTAGTGTTAATCCGCAGAAGACGGAGCTTGTTCTCTTTACTCGGAAATACAAGCCTCCGATGTTCAGACCACCAAATTTAAACGGGATTGAACTTGCACTTAAGGAGGTTGCGAAATATCTTGGCACTTATCTCGATTCCAAGCTTACATGGCAACGGAATGTTAGGGAAAGAGCCGGTAAAGCAGCTGTTGCCTTATATCTACGTCGAAGAGTCATTGGTAGGAACTGGGGAATAAGCCCCAGAAACTTCTATTGGCTCTTCGGCGCGGTAGTGAGGCCCATACTGGTGTATGGGTCGCTTGTATGGTGGAAGGCGCTGGAAAAGTCCACCTATTGCAAGATCTTTGAAAGGATTTTGCGTACATCGGCCCTGATGGTAACTAGAGCAACCGGCTCAACACCATCTAAGGCGCTCTTTACTATGCTACACTGGTTACCAGCCGATCTCATGGTCAAGGAAACTGCTATGAATTCGGCAACACGGTTAAAGGCAGGTGGCATGTGGAGGGATGCTGTCTCAGGGCATGCATCGATAATAGGAAGACTGGCTGACTTTCCAGATCGAATAGACTACTGCTCACCGGCCCCAATGGTCGAAGGGGATTTCCGCGTAGATCTGTCGGGTGCGTGCTTGGATAGTGTCGGATTAGATCAATCAGAGGATGTATTCCTGGTCTTTACGGATGGTTCCAAGTCGAGCACTGGGGTTGGGGGTGGTATTTTCATTCCCCGATTTCAAAGGAGGAGCAATTTTAGGCTACGGAATGAGTGTAGCGTCTTTCAGGCCGAAGTTGCAGCGATAAAAAGGGCGGTAAACTGGATGCTATAGGATATACGGAGAGCATATTATTATCTGTACCGACAGTAAGGCCGCCATTAACACGCTTGCGGGTGTTTACTCAACATCTCGGTTGGTTCAGGAATGCCGGATATCTCTAAACGAGATAGCGAGACATTCTGATCTGGAGCTTCGCTGGGTACCTGGTCACAATGGTGTGTCCGGAAATGAGATAGCGGATGAACTGGCAAGATCCGATTCCCGCCTTCATCAGGAGGATATTGACGAATTCGTAGGTATTCCTCTCAATAGCTGCAAGCAACTAGTACAACGACAGCTGCTAGAAAACGCGCAGGATAGATGGTCGAACGAGATCACCTGTCGAATATCGGGTCTTACATGGCCCAGGTATGAGCATAGGAGGACTATGGCCTTGCTGGACTTGCCGAGGCATAGGCTCCATACCCTTGTGGCTGTTCTAACAGGACATTGCCACATGGGAGCACACGCGAGAAGACTGAATCTTCCATACAATGATTTCTGCAGAGGTTGCAGAGATGAGGAAGAGGAGGAGAGTGTTGAATACTTCCTCTGCCGATGTCCGGCCCTCTCTAACAGGAGAGCGAATTGCTTGGGCAGACCGACACTAGAGGGATTACCGGAAGTATGGGAATGCGGATTGGACAGGGTGGAATCCTTCATCCGTTCATCGGGCTGGTTCAGGGTGGAACCGGTGGAGTTTGTGTAGGGAGAACTCCCCACAGTCTTTTTCGGGTAACACAACGGGACCTTTTCTAGGACCCAGGTGATTCGGTCTCAGGCGGCCCTCGTAACATAACATAACAACCTGCTAACACCCGTCTCCCCAATTCAAAAAAGTACCAAAATTCTGATTTTACCCGTTTTATCCCCCTGAAATTCAGGATTCCAAAAAAGGAACGGACACCTGTCCGATTATTTTTAGTAGGCTATAGGACCTTTTTGAATTTATCCGGTACTTGTATTAAGCGCGGAGATACAGAATCACCGATTTTGCCCCTTTTACCCTTTTCCCCCAATCAATGTTAAGAAAGTAAAAACTTGTATTATCTACTCGAGATTTTGTTCTTAGGAGTGTAATTCTTGTTTTACTTCTTTCCTACTATCATCCGTCTTCACAATTGGAAAAAGTACCCAAATTCTGTTTTTACCAATTTTATCCCCCTAAAATTCAGGACTCCAAAAATGTACGTGACACTTGCTTGATTATTTTTAGTAGCCTTTTAGGAACTTTTTGAATTTTTGCAGTACTTGTGTTAGGCGCGGATATATAGAAATACAGACGTATCCCTTTTTTACCCTAAATGTCCAAATTTGAAGTGACAAATTTTTATCGAGAAATTTTCAATGGGTATTAAATTCAGTTTTTAGTTTTTTCCAGTTCCTATACTTTACATAGATATATATAATTAAAAAAAGTACCAAAATTCAGTTTTTACCCCCTTAGTACTCAAAATATCAAAAAAGTACCAGACACCTATCCGTTTATTTTTACTATACTTTTGGGTGCTTTTTGAATTTTTGTGCTATCTGTTCACCGTCCGGAAATATTGAATTACCGATTTTACCCTCTTTTACCCGTTTTTACACATACGAAATTTGATTACTCTAGCTTTAGCCGTTAGGGCTGGGCGATGATGATCCAGTCAGTCAGTCAGTCAGGTTACAATTTTAATACAAGGTGGCGCAAAAGTAATCCTGCTATCAGAAAATGCTATAGATTTTGCGATTGGCCCCTAATGTCAGTTCTGTTTTGACATGTGTGTAGTAAACACATGCGAAATACACCTTAATAAACAATGTTACGCTACACTGCTCCAGAATGCGAAATATTGGTGACTATTTATTTGACCAATAATCGGTCAGTGACTTAGGCACAACGTGAATTTCATCGCAGATTTCCTGGCCTTGTGAAACACTACGACGTTTAGCCGCTCGCCTCGAAGAGACTGGCACAACACGAGATGCTGGCAGGCGTGGCAGACCCCGGAGTAGCCGTTCTGCAGAGAATATTGCTGCTGTAGCCGAGGATGTCATTGAAGCGCCGTCGACATCGACCATACGACGTGCCACGCAAATCATCACGTGCCACGGTGCATCAGCTGTTAGCTGCTGACTGCCAATCGCGTCTAACATACGCTCAAGCCATCCTTGATCACCACCAAGAGGAAGATGATTTTTCATCAAAAATAATCATGAGTGATGAGGCCCATTTCCATCTTAGCGGGTACGTAAATAAGCAAAATTTACGCTTCAGGGGCACTGAAAATCCGCGTGTAACCTACGAAGAGCCATTACACCTGCTCAAAGTCACTGTATGGTGTGCTGTTTTCGCTGGAAGAGTCATCGGACCTTTTTTCTTCTAAGACGTCGCGGGCCAAACGGTTACTGTGAATGGTGAGCGCTACAGAGCAATGATCAACGAGTTCTTTTTACCACAACTTGGTGAATTGGGATTGGAAAGCATGTGGTTCCAACAGGACGGTGCTACGGCGCACACTGCACGTGCCACAACCGATATGCTGAAAGATGCATTTCCCGGGCGCCTAATCTCCCGCTTTGGCGATTTGAACTGGCCAGCAAGATCGCCTGATTTGACCGCTGCAGACTTCTTTTTGTGGGGCTTTTTGATGTCGCGGGTTTATGTCAACAAGCCTCAGACTCTTGCAGCTCTTAAAGACAATATCCGTCAAGAATGTAAGGACCTATCGCCGGAAGTTTTGGCCAATGTGGTGGAAAATGCTATAAAAAGGGCTCAAATGACAATCAACTGTGGCGGCGGCCATTTATATGACATCATATTCTCGACTTGATGTAAAACAAGTAAGAGTGCTATATTCGACTATGCCGAATCTATTAGGTATACCCTTTACCAAAGTGTGTAATAGTGAAAACTTTTCTTTGGGAAATCCGCTGTCACTGCTGTTCTCGATTTTTTTTTTTTTTACTTGGCAAGCGTCGTTTAACCATAAGCAAATTTTCATCGTGAAAGCTATTTATCGCGAGATATACTTTTGCTACACTTGGATTGTTTGAAAATGTCCAGTCAATACATTTTCCATAATTAGGTCTTTCTGCTTATGTTCGCTATGGACTCTAAAACTATTCAACCTAAGCTAAAGTAAACTTCAAAAAAATATGATAAATCTTCTACGCTACTTGTATGTACATCCATATGTACATGCAAGCAGCAATTTTATTCAGTATTGGTTGTTGTGAGTTGTCTACAACAATATCAACATGGAATAACAACATCTGAAAATTCGATCGGTGAACGAACTGTTATTGGCACAACAATTTCATAATTGCTTAACACTGAAAATTAAGCAATCGGTCAATATTCTGAAACTAAAATTAATAATTAATTTGGCCACCTGCACAATTGCTTAACGCTGCAAAATAGGCAATTGTGCAAAACCCAGAAGTAAAATAAGAATTGGGTCACACGCGCTTCAAAATAATGGTGACAACAAAAGCTGACGGTGCGGAAGTTAAAAGAAACAAACAACAAGAAATTAATTATTGGTTTTGATATTAAGTTAATGTTATTGTAATTTAGACATAATGTTATTGTAATTTAATTTTAGTATATAAGCTAGTATAACTGAAAATAAAAGCAGAGAATGAGTTTAGAATTAAAGTTACAAACAAGGTAGTCTTTTATTTCTGACAATTCTCCCCTAGGAAATCACTGCGGCATTTTTGCCTTTTCCTAGTACGGTCGTCACTGCGGCACTAGTTGCCTCGACCACTATCCTGCGATCTCCACGGAGCTCTCCAGGATATTAGCTAAAGATAATTAACTCGATTAATTTAATCTTTAAGGGTTATTCCTGCAGCAATAAGAGGCTGTAGGAATATAGCCCATAACAATTGGCGCAGCCGGTTTTCGCAACAAAGGTTTTTCAATAGGAAAACAAACTCCTGGTTGAAGATCCTTTGCGGTAAAAACCTACACTTTAAAGTAGAATTCCCCTCAGGATAATTGAAAAAAAAAAAAAATTTTTTTTCTGTATAGAAAGTAAATTTTATTAAAAAAAAAAAAAAAAAAATTTTTTTTTTTTTGTCACAAAATGAATTAAAACTTTGTTTAACGAAAGAATTTATGTTCGTATTAAAGAAAAAAAAATTTTTTTTTTAAGTTCACATTAAGAACGTTTTGGATGAAAAATTTGAGTAAACATATAGTTTTTGTTTGAGTAAACCCCTTTATGTCTAGCCTTATCTTGAAAAATTTTGGTATTTGCCTTTAAATTAAAAATCAATAATTCTTTATTTAATCAAAAATTGTTTTTTCTTTATGCATATCGTAACAATGCTTTGTCATATTAATTGAGCAAAGAGCGGAGTCTATACATGTATATGTATGTATGTATAAAGATCTATTTCATTTTGCGGGTTCTATTGTCGAAAATTGTTTTTCTTTTCAAAAGGGATTTTTTTTTTTGGATTAATTTAATAAATCACAAAATCTTACAATTTGATTTCGGGAAAAATTTTAAAGTAAAATTAACTAGATGGAATATTTTGGAAGTTATAATATGCATAATAATTCGCATTTTTGTTTTTCCTTTTTAGACATACTGTATATAGGTGTAAATCTCTAGATAGAAAATGATATTAACCAGGACTCACAGGGTAAGCATAATTTCATAAATGGCTAGTCCAACAGAACAAACAGATGAACTACTTGCAAAAATAACTGACTTCAACTATAGGGTAGACAGTTTATTAGTTCTTGCATGGACGGAACTTAGGCATGTAAATTCTGAGAAAAATTTTTTAGAAAAACATAGGGATATTATAAAAATTCAAAAATTAAGCAAGCTAGAAGAAGTAGGTTATGTTCTACATTTGACAGGGGAACTTAATCAGGATAAATCAGTAGAATTGACAGATAGAGTAGAGGAATTAAATAAAACAAAATCATTTTTAGAGGGACACAATAAGAAACTTCGTGAGCAATTAAAGTACACAGACAATTTGCTAGAGGAAGCAGTGGAAGAAAATAGAGCACTAGTAGAGCAGCTAAAACAAAAAACCCTTAGTGAAAAAGAACTTAAAAAGCAAAAACAACTGATAGAGTCTCAAGAAAATACAATACAGAGGCTGCAGGTAGCTTTGACAAACGTGAGGCGTGAATTAGACACGATACATAGGTCTAGATCCCCCACACCTTCTTTAGGACCAGAATTAGCAGAAAGTAACAAAATTCCTTCGATAATAATACATCAAGAACAGGAAAACGCCATAGGAGAAGCGGAAATTGCTAGTGGAGAACAGATTGCAATAGACATACTAGAGAAGACCAAAAGTATAATAAGTAACGCAAGAAAAGCAGGTAGTAGAGGTTATACGGCAGAGACAAAATATAGAAAATTGGGAGATTTAGCACATTATAAGGAAAAATTCAACGAATTGGAAAAAACAGGAAGCGTTGATAATAACTTAGTTAGAGAGTTTAATACTTTAATACCGGTAGCACAAGAAATTTTAAGAAACCGGTCACCATCACCAAGGCAAGAGGGACAGAATTCGACCGGCACTAACAACATGGCGACTTTTACTGAACTTTTAAAAAATATATCACACATGGTTCCAATTTTTTATGGTACGGACGGTCCGGATTTAGCAACAGAAACTAGCAAATTTATAGAAGGATGTATGATAGCAGAAGACAAGCTTAGAGGAATAGGCAGTACCGTTGACATTATTAAATGTATAAAAACTAGACTATTTGGAAATGCGTACTCTTATTTGCACAACAAGGAATTTGCAACCATAGAAGCCCTATGTCAAGTGGTAAAGGAAAAATTCGTAAAAATAAAGACACTATCTGAGATACAGGAATTAATATTTAATAGCAAGCAAGGTACAACAGAAAGTGCATATGAGTTTGGAGAACGTCTTGAGGGACTCCTAAGGAACGCAACGGAATTGATTACCTCACAATGGCGAGAACCCTCACACCAAAAATCAATGGTTGATCATTGTAATCAGTCAGCTGTACGAAGTTACATAAGGGGCTTACGCGACCCAAAATTAGTTTCAAGATTTATTGGATACGATAAAGGAGAGCTATCTGAACTACTAAGACTCACAAAGGATGCTCAGGACCTTTTGGGCACCGGAATGCGACCAACAAATGTGATGACAGTTGAAGCCCGAGAACCCTTGTATGAAACGGTTCAACAGTTAGTAAACGAAGTCAGACAACTTTCGCTTCAACAAAGCACTTTCAATAACAAAAGAGACTCTTTTGGTTCCAGTAAATTCTGCAGTTTTTGTAATAGACGGGGTCATGCGCTTAATGAATGTTTTAGCCGTCAAACTAGATCGTATTATAACCAAGACAGACGCCAAGAACATGCAAACTACAGATCTGGGAGAAATCTGCAACCTCCTGACCCCAGAAGAAACTCACAAAATTCTCGCCAACCACTGAATCAGGCTCTAAATAGCGATGCTAGAAGAGAAAAGCGCTGTTACTCTTGTAATCAGCTGGGACACTTTGCATCAAGCTGCCCCAGCAACAACCGTTATGAAAACAGAGGTCAGGAAAAATACAACAATAAAGGCAATAGGAATGAAACTAAACGCGGCGCTGTCAACAACAACCAGTTTAACGTAACACAAAATTCGGGAAACGATGGTCGGGTCAGTTACAGCCAATAACTGAGGAACCCGAAAGAGAAAAAACAATTAGTAGGCAGAAACGTAATAGAGACACAAAACACATAAAGCGCAAATATGATTATGACTTTATATACCTGAATAACAACAAAATGAATGGTACAAAAATTGGACATGGGAATTGGAATAAAGCAGATAGAGTAAACGGATCTACGGGATCAATGAGTATAATTCACAAAATGGAACATAAGAAAAATGTTCACAAGAAGGACGAGGTATTAAAATCGAATAAAGAAGAAGAAATGAAAATAAACAAGAAAGAAAAACGAATAGATAAAAATAACAACAGAAGTAGGAGTAAGAAGATCGTGAAACCAATTCCAAGTGCTGATATTGATGCATATTCCAGTGCATCCCAAGAGGAAACATCGAAAAATAGAGACATTAAAAATTCGGTACCATTTTTAACAGAAATCAAAGAGATCGGGCACACATTTTTATATAACGGAGGACAAATTATAGGGATACTTTTGAATTTCATGGCACTAGTACTACAGCTATTGACGGTGCTGTGGATCTCTGTAAAGGGGCAGATAAATAAAATAGAGAAGGGCACAGACCATCACACATATATTTCAGAATCGGAACAGAAACGAAGACGCAAATACAAGACTAGGGATAATGAAGGTCTGCAAATTGATCAAAGCTATATAAGTTTTCCTTGCGCTGAAGCAAAGGGGGGGAAATTACTTTTGTTGGTTGACTCTGGGGCGGACTCTTCACTAGTGAAAAGGGAAGCTTTAATACAGGGCATAGCCAATTTGAGAGATCAAGAAGGTAGACTGGGACGTCTAAGGCTGAAGCTGTTAGAGTATGACTTTGAAATTCGATATAAACCTGGAAAAACTAACCAAAATGCAGATGCACTTAGTCGCCTACCATCAACAGAGGGACGAATTGGTGTATTGACTAGAACTCAGGCGAAGGCTCTAAAAAATCAAAAAAACAAAATTGAACACGATAGGGAAAATATGACGAACAAGGATAAGGACCGTGAAGATAACACAATCTATTTAACTAGTCCGGAAGATATTAAAAGGGTAATAAAAACGTTTCACGACACGCCGGTGGGAGGTCACCAGGGTGCCCTTAAGACCTATTTTCGCATCAGAACACAATATAAGTGGTCCGGTATGCAAAGGCAGATAAGAAACTATGTTCGCTCCTGCAAATTTTGTCAGCAAAACAAGTCCTCAAAGGTAGAGAGAATGCCAATGACCTTAACTACAACCCCAAATATGCCATTTGAGAGAGTTTTCATGGACATTGTAGGACCCTTACCTGAAACTCCAAGGGGTAATAAATACATAATAACTTTTTTGGACGACTTTTCTAAGTATTTTGCATGCGCAGCCATTCCAGACATGGAAGCCGTCACTGTGGCAAGAGAATTCTTTCGAGAAATAATTGCCCGGTTTCTCATCCCCAAAGTTTTAGTGACCGATAATGGGAGCAACTTCACTTCAAAATTATTTAAAGAAGTTTGCAAAATGCTGGGAGTAAAAAACATATACACCACCCCGTATCATCCGCAGTCCAATGGATCCTTGGAAAGAACTCATAGGCCTTTGGCAGAATATTTAAGGAATTTTGTCAAAATGGACGGAACCAATTGGGATGAGTGGCTGCATCATGCTATGCATGTGCATAATAATACAAGACATTCGGCTACTAAACAGACGCCAAGTAGAATCCTTTACGGATTTGAGTTTGAAATACCTATTAGACTTAAAAAACAGCCTGCTCCCCTCTACAACATAGATGACTACAGTAAGGTCCTAAAATTCCAAATTCAACGAAGTTATGAAACTGTGAGACAAAATCAGATCCGAGCAAAAGAAAAATCTAAGCAATACTATGATAAGGGCACTAAAACTAGAAATTTCAAAGTAGGACAAATGGTATGGCTGAAGAATCAGGCAAAAAGGAATAAGTTTTCACCTATATGGGTTGGTCCCTATGAAATCACGGGAGTACCAACACCTGTTAATGTTAAAATAAGACTCAGAAATTCAGAAAAGGTTTACCATAACAATTTACTAAAGCCAGCAAATTAAATCATATACTGACAACACGTAAAAGAGTTTAAGAAATGAAGATGTGAGATAAGAATATAAATTGTGAAAGAAAACCCAGAGAGTATCAGTCACTCCATTGTCGATTTTAGTTACTTTGGCTCGAAACCAAAGGTACAAGACGACATGGAAGTACAAGGGGTACTCTGACTCAAGTAATAAATTTCCTATCCGCATCCACTGTTTAGCCTATAATGGGGATAATTAGTGCGAATTTTCGAAACGATTTCCGCTTTAGGTAACGCTACGGGGTGTGGAAGTAAAAGTATCTAAAGAAAAATAAATGACCAGAAGGGTCATAGGAACACATACATTTTTGAAATACTTTAACAAAGACTACATAAACGATACAACATGAAGTATTTTATGGCGTTAGATTTCTCGCTACAGTGTAACGTTGGGTAGAGAGATGACTGGACTTAGATAAGGACACGGTAAAAGAAAAAAAAAATTTTTTTTTAGCTCGCTTTCATATGGCTTTTTTATGGCGTGGCAGGGGTGGTTGCTGCAGGTAACCTTTATATGGAGCAGCTGAGGACGGAAGATGGATATGCCGAAATTTACATAGGACAGGCCAAGGTTGTTTGTAGATATAACTTAATAGTTCACTCCGTGAATATAAGGCAACTGGAGGATATCGTTCTCGAATCACAAAAAGATGTGGAGTCACTGGGGGACACTGAATATACACGATTTGCTAAAAATGAATTGACTGAAATGACGAGAACCTTGCGAGTACTACGGCCACATCGACTTAAGCGAGGCCTAATAAATGCAGGAGGGTCATTGCTGAAATTTGTCTGGGGGACAATGGATGACGATGACCGCCTGGCCATCGAGGAACACCAAAAGACAATTGATGAAAATAACCACCAACTAATCCAAGGACTCAATAAGCAGATATTGATCAATGACGCATTTAACAAATCCATTCTGAGTCTAAAAGACGCCATGTTGAGTGATCGGCGCATAATATTACAGCAATTAGAACAGTTGGGATATTTGCACAAGGAGTTTTCGACCACCGAATTGACTATTGGACGATTTTTTAAAATACAGAGTTTAAGGAACAAAATAAGAGATATAGCAGAATGCGTGGCCAATGCAAAATTAGGGATTTTCTCACCAGCACTTACTTTTGAATTTTTTATTGTTTTTTTTTTTTTTCACTGGAAACAAAGGAATTGTGTTAGGTGTAGAGAAGGGAAGAACAAATCAGAGGGAAATTTAGCGAAGGAAGTATAGGTAGAGGTATTTTGAATTTGAAATTCGAATGAAAAATTTGAAAAGAAAAGTTAATTACTTAGAATCAACAAGATGGTAGGATAAAGCAAATAAAACAGCTTTGTCCTGATATTATATGACAACGCATTGGTGCAATTGCAAAAGTATTTGAAGAGTTAGAACACTCAAAATTAGAACACTAACAATAAATAGACAAATAATGAAGTTTAAAGGCAAAGTACAAGCAAGAAAAATAAATAAAATTGGCAGGGAAGACAGAATAAAATTTGAATCGTTATTGGATTCTTTATATTAAAGTTTTCAACTTTCGCTGAAAACATATGCAAATATACGTATCGTTTAATTTCTGTTGAATCTGCAAATGAAAGCATTTTTTAATATTTTCAAGGTCTCGAAAATATTAACAAGACAATTAGTATTTAACATAGGTCAGTAATCAATTATAGCTTAAAGCAACATACATGATTAATAAACTAAAATTACTTAATAATTATATTTTGGCTGAAAATATTTTTTTTAAGCGACTGGCAGTCGTTTGCACAAAACAACAAGACATCTAGAACCAAATGTATTTTTTGCAAACGACAGCAAATAATACACTACATACATATAACTAATAATACAAAATTAAAATATTCAATTATGGAAAGTTTAATGAACTTATTACAAAGTATAAAAATAAGAAAAAGAATGAATGAAAAAAAAAAAAAAAAACATTTGTTATGCTGTCTACTATTTCACCGAAATTTATTTAAAATAATAAAGCATTACGTATACAGTTTAAAGTTATAATTTTAATGAAATACAACAAAAATAAATACTAAAAAATTATGAAATTATTATTAGCCATTCGTCATAAAAAAAAAAAAAACAAAATTTGTTTTAATTGTAAGTTTCAGATTACTATATATGGATAATAGTTTTCTAAGTATGGCAATAATTAATGTTTTAAGCTAATTGTTATCAAACATACTTTATATATATGTATATATATTCTTAGTAGGGAAGACTAGCCAGCATTTTTAGTCTAAGAATAAATCTTAATATTGGAAAAGAACTGTATTATAAAAAAAAAAAAGGAATCAATATTATTAAATTATAGCAGAAATATAAAATCTGCTTTGTAGTTTTAAGAATACATTTTGCCAACTTAAAATATATAAAAATGAAATGGAAGAACTAATAATAAGAACTGTAAATATGTATAATCAATATGATATGTAAGCATTAAAAGAAAATACTTAGTTTTAGGAATTATTCTTGAAGTTAAAAAAAAAAAAAAAGGAAAAAAAAGTAGTGGCCAAACGTAAAAGTATGAAGCAGAAGTAAAAGTTCAGCAAACACTATAGAAGAGAACAACATTAATAAATCTATGAACCCAACCCGTCAGCCAAACACAAGTAGAAGTCACATCGAATGTTCCAACCACCCCTCGCTGATGCATCGTAACATCCTAGATACGGATGTTACTCTTTTGCAAAGGGGGGAGGGATGTTGTGAGTTGTCTACAACAATATCAACATGGAATAACAACATCTGAAAATTCGATCGGTGAACGAACTGTTATTGGCACAACAATTTCATAATTGCTTAACACTGAAAATTAAGCAATCGGTCAATATTCTGAAACTAAAATTAATAATTAATTTGGCCACCTGCACAATTGCTTAACGCTGCAAAATAGGCAATTGTGCAAAACCCAGAAGTAAAATAAGAATTGGGTCACACGCGCTTCAAAATAATGGTGACAACAAAAGCTGACGGTGCGGAAGTTAAAAGAAACAAACAACAAGAAATTAATTATTGGTTTTGATATTAAGTTAATGTTATTGTAATTTAGACATAATGTTATTGTAATTTAATTTTAGTATATAAGCTAGTATAACTGAAAATAAAAGCAGAGAATGAGTTTAGAATTAAAGTTACAAACAAGGTAGTCTTTTATTTCTGACAATTCTCCCCTAGGAAATCACTGCGGCATTTTTGCCTTTTCCTAGTACGGTCGTCACTGCGGCACTAGTTGCCTCGACCACTATCCTGCGATCTCCACGGAGCTCTCCAGGATATTAGCTAAAGATAATTAACTCGATTAATTTAATCTTTAAGGGTTATTCCTGCAGCAATAAGAGGCTGTAGGAATATAGCCCATAACATGGTTTTGCTTGTGTTAGTTTTTTCTCAACCACACAACCGCACATCGAATAACTTGCTTGTTTGTTGTTGGTTGCGCTGTTTTACTTCGTTCCTTAACATACCAACGCACGCAGAAAGAATTTTTTGTAATTTTATTTTTTTTTATAAGCGTTCATTGAAGTTTGACGTAGACGTTCAGGGATAAACAAGTTGGTACCTACAATTTTTATTTATTTTAAGCATTATTTGAATAATTTAACAATACTAAAAAACTGTTCCTATATTCCCCATGGAAAAAATCTATGGACATTTAACATAATAACTAAAGTTTACTCCAGTCTCCAGTTATTTAAATCATATGAGTGTATTTTGAAGACGTAATCTTTTAAGTTATTTGGCGAACTGCTGTGACTATTCTTCTGACAAAACATCTGACCTGATCTGATTACATGTGGATATTGGCAAGTTAACTTGTCGAAGGAAAACAAAGAGAAAATAAATTATCTATCATATTATATATGTAATGAAAGTTGATCAGGTGTAATATTTGTATTACGAAGTCTTGGTTTGTGTTAGCAAAGTGGAATTTTTTTTACCAAAATCACTGCTGGAACCAATTTTAAGTAATAATGTTGTACAATTTTCTTAAGATTCATAGCAATCCTATTTTATACATATTGATATCAGGAAGTTCTCATATGCACAATAATTTTTTTTCGGTGTATTGTTGATTTTCATAGTTTTGACAAAGTTCAACTGTACAAACTTACACATCCTTGGGTTTTTAGCTAAATGAAAATCCTATAAGAAAAAGGGTAAATTGCTACATTTATACGTATAAAATGCCAATACATATCATCCACAAGCGGCGGTGGCTGAATGGTAGTGTAAGCTGCTCCGCTTGGTTGCTTTTGCTGTTTTTACTTTTTGTATTTTTTTAAACAATACATGTGGTAAGAAATTGTACTATGTTCTTTTTTGTCTATATCTCAGTAATTATAAGCCCAATTGTGCTTATTTCCAATAGCAAAGCAGAGGGGACATTTACGAAACGATTAAAGTAAGATTTAGGTCAATAAAGTGTTTGGTGGCTTCACAATCGATGCCCGAAAACTGGTCTTTTGTGACAAATCTATATATACCCTTTTGGCAAGGGTATAAAAAGACCAAATAAAAATAATCCACAAGAAGAATCAAAGTTTTTAATTTTTTTAATTACAATCAAAAAACATCGGAAGGTTATATTTGCGCCACCCTGTATATAGTTTGCATGGGGTACCCTTTAATTGTTATTCTTTTGTTTCTATGGTATTTGTTGTTCTAAAAACCAATTGGATATATTACTGATTATAAATCATATCTCAATGGTTGAACGAGGGTACTCAAATGCAGTTCTAGTCAATCGGTCTAAAATGGAAATGTTTTAGCACCACGTTTCTGAAAAGAATGTACTTTTAAAACGTATGTGCGTTGTTCTTTATTACTGAATGACAAAACAAAATTTTAATAAGGTCAGACTCTTAATTGACTGCATTCGTACATACATCGCAAAAAAAAAATAGTAGCCCTGACCGAGGGTAGACTGTTGTGGTCAGAAAACGCTTTTAGTTGTATGCTTCTCGGTATTCGTCAAACACCACAACAGATACCGAGGTTTGTTTTGGTTACCAACCTTGATATCAGTATATGGGTATTTCCATGAAATGGTCCACCGTTAGTTTAAAAATCAAAACGCTCGCACAATTTTTTTAAGCACAGAAAATTGAAAAAAAAAACTATTGACATTTTATTATGTAAAAAAAAATTGTAACTTATAATAATTTTAAATGATGGTAAAAACTTCTGAAAATATATGTTAAATTACAAAAATATGTATGAATTTAAAAAGTGTCACGTGCGTAATCAAAAAATTTTTTTTTCTTAGCCAACCCCATGCACACTTGTTTTTGAACAAACCATGATTATAAAGGTCCATTAATAACCTTTATAAAAACATTTTTTCCGAAATAAAAATCTTCTACAATTCGCCTACTTTTGCAATATTTCATGCTGCTTTAAAAGGCACTTACGTTTTTTGTCACGTGCGTAAGTCAACTTTGATCGCATGGAACTTGGGTACCCAGTGCTCAATTTTCCAATATATATACTTTTTGGAAGGTACTCATCACATTAAATGTAACAATGGCAAAATTCCATTCAAAAACTCCAACCCATTTATATTTTTATAATATTCAAAAGAATTAAACGTGTACAAATGTCACGTGCGTAGCCATGGAAACACCCATATAGGCTTTTTTCATTAAATAAAAATTCCGTAAGATACAAAAAATTACCCGAGAATTTTTAAGGTAGTCACTTTAAGAAACAATAAACTATTAGCTTCACACGTAAATTATATAACATTTAATATATGTATGTAATATATTTGCAAAGCGGTACACAAAACGCATAAATGTGACAACAAATTGATTCCTTCAATAACAAACAACGATGGTTAACGTGTCTTTACATACGTTTAAAAAAGCGTCATTGAACATTGCTTTGAGCATTCTTTCTTTTTAAAACGAGTGCTAAAACATTTCCATATCCTTGTCCATTTTCATATCTTTGACAAAACTGTTGCTCCACACACGTCGCTTTTGACTTAAAATTTAAGAATGAATGGACATAGACATTATAATGTTAAGTATGATGAGTAATACAGCTGCCTGCTTTATTACATACAGTTTATTTTTTTAAATTAATTATTCAAGCTTTTGATCTTTGAGGAAAATAATTATTTTCCTGAAGATGACAACAAATTGTTGGGGAAATATTGAAAATAAATAAATAATTGTTTAAAATTATTTTTATAACAAAACCAAAGATCAAAAGCTTGAATAATTAATTTAACAATATAAAGTTTATTTTTTTAACATTCAAACGCTCAATCCAAAAATTATTGTTCAACTTTAATTACTTTATTTGATTACCCAGGCGACTTCATACAAGGTAATTCAATTCGTCGTGCAACATAGAAGCTAACACATCTATATATGTTAGTGTAAATGACACTATTACTAAAATCTAAATTCGCCTAGCTGATCCAGAGCAGAAAATCAAAATCAGCATTTGCTCATATTGTTGATTTTCTTTCACTTAAAACACTAAATAAAATGGTTTTGAAAAAGAAGTTCATTTAAACACAAATAATTCAAAAAATTGTTTACAATCCAAAATGTTTAAACCAAAAATATTTAGACTAAAATCACGAAAAAAAAAATTTCTAAACAAAGGTAAAAATAAAATTGACAACGATCGGTGTTAAGACCAGTAGTGCGATTCACTAACTTTTAACAATTGCAATTATTGTTATCTTTAACCAAACATTTTTAACCACAATAAAAAGTTGTATATTACTTCATATTAAAATTGATAATACGTGGCAACTCTGCCAGGCGGCATATCAAAATAAAAAAAAAAGCACAAAGAAGAATAAGAAAAAAACCAACCTAAAACTTTTTCTTTTGTATATTTGAAGTTTTTCACGCGAGGTAAGTAAAACATTACTAATTTTTATTATATTATTAATTTAGTAAGCTCTTGTAGATACTATCAAAAAATCCAACTCAAAGGGATTATCCAAATCACGAAGTTCTATCAACTGACTCATTTTCCAATAAATTGAAGGCTAAGTACTCAAAAGCCATTTCTTGAACAATTATATATGCAGTTACCTCAACAAATAAAATAAACAGAAATATAAACGGATTTAACCACACCAAAAATGCTGCCGGTAATAAACCATAATTTGTTCATTTAAAAATAATAGCTGACTAAAACAGCTGGCTGTGGTAGTGAATAGCAAAATGGTTAATTTTGTGGTTAACATATTTAAACGAAATAATTGTGGTTTAAAAAGCATAGTGAATCGCACTACAGGAGGAAAATATTGTCAATTGTGTTGCTAAGTTAACCTGGTAATGAAATCGTCTTGGTGATAACACAACACCGCATTGAGTATTCCATTCGCCTTTTGTTTGTCTATATTTGTCCCTGTTTAGATTTCTGGTTTTTATAACACGTTTTATTTGAATATTAATAATTAGCGTCTTAGCGGAAGCTCTGACAAAAAAGGAATGAATCGAAAAAGAAAAATGAATAAGAAGGAAAAGAATAATGTTAACGACGTTCACATTGAGAAAAAAAGGGTTACCGTATTGGTCATAAAACCCAACACTCCTCCACAATGTGAATGGCGTTTTACAAAAAAATTAATACAAAAATTTCATTTAAATTTCATCAGTTCAGCAAAATATGAATGTTTAGTCTTCGAAAGATTCTTGGTCAAAATATCGGCTATCATGTGTTGAGTTGGGCAATAATTCAGGACTATTTCCTTCCTCTTCACAACTTCGCGTACATGGTGAAAACGTATATCAATGTGCTTTGTCCGTTTGTGGTATACGGGGTTAGTTGCCAATTTCTCAGCACCTTGATTGTCGACGTTTAAGATTACAGCTTCACCTGTTGAATAACCAACCTCTAAAAGTAGTCTTCTTAAAAATATCGCCTCCTTTGCTGCATCCGACAGGGCCATGTATTCAGCCTCTGTCAAACTTAAGGCAACACACGATTTTTTTCTAGACTCCCATGAAATTAGGCAGTCATTTACAAAAAATATGAATCCAGTGTAGGATTTTCTATCGACAGCATTGCCACCCCAATCTGCATCAACAAAACCAGTAACTGCGTTCTCTCCATCCTGATAAACGATTTTCTTTTCAATTGTACCACGTAAATAACGAAAAATACGTTTGACAGCCTGCATATGCTCCTCATGAGGATTCGAATTTCTCTGTGCCAATTTGGAAACCGAATGGAGGATGTCTGATCTGCTGGTTATTGCAAGGTACATGAGTACTCCAATTACAGATTGATAATGTTGCTGATTAATAGGCTTGCAATTTTCTTTATCACAAACAACTTGATAGTTGACTTCCAGTGGTGTTGAAACTGGTTTACAGCTCTCCATTCCGTACTCCTTTAGCAAATCCTAATGTATTGAGATTGAGAAATTGTAATTGCACCAGTTTCTCCTTCACGTTCTACTTCAATACCAAGATAGTAATGTAATTTGCCTCGGTAACATCGAATTTCTTTGCCAATAAATGTTTTACGTCAGAAATTGTTGATGCGTTTTTGTAGCCGATCATTATGTCATCTACGTATACTGCTAATAACACCAAATCGCCATTAATGAACATCTTATATAAACAAGGTTCATATTTACTTTGTTCAAAACCTATTTCTTGAAGTACAATTCTCAGTTTGTCATACCACTCCTTACCGGATTGCTTCAGCCCGTATATTGCCTTATGAAATCTAAGTACTTTTCCCGGGTTTTTGGAGTCAATAAACATTTCTGGTTGGCGCATGTATATTTCATGTTGTACTTCGCTGTTCAAATACGCTGAACTTACATCGATCTGATGTAAATGCATTTTCCAATGCACCGCCAAAGCCAATATCAGACGAATAGTTGAGTACCTGACTACAGGGGAAAAAGTCTCATTGTAGTCTATTCCAAATTTTTGGTTGCAGCCTTTTGCCACAAGTCTGGCTTTAAACCGCTCAATTTGACCAAGTTCATTCTTCTTGAGCGCGAATACCCACTTTGAATTAATTGCTCTGGCATGTTTAGGTAATTCTACCAATGTCCAAGTTTCATTTCTCTGCAATGATGTCATCTCCGATTGCATCGCCTTAAGCCAATTGGCACTGTTGACGCTATTCATAGCCTCCTCTACCGTAGTTGGAACGATTTCCACAACAATGTTGTTCAGTTCTGGACAACGCTTTCTTGGTCTACCACGTTTACCAGTTTTTTTGACCTTTGGCTTACCACGTTCAACAATTTTTGCATTCTCCTCCTGGATAAAATTCCTCTCATCTGATTCACCTTCATCAGCTGTTTCAAAACCAGCAAAATCAGAACCAATAGAAGCTACCTACATCTTTATACATATTGTCGCAGGAGTCTACGTCAGAATCACCATCAACTTCATTGCGAATAATTGGGTTTTCACGATTTGATACATCAATTTTAAAATAATCATCCTCTTGGATTTGCGTTTCTTTACGAATTTCAGTTTTCAAAAAACTACATTCGTCAAATAGAACATCCCGCCGTTCTACTACTTTTTGGTCATTTTCATCATACAAACGATAGGCTTTGGCTACCTGCGAGTAACCAACCATTATAAAATGTTCACCTTTTGCCTCAAATTTACTTCTACCAGCCTTATTAAGGGCAACTGCATGACAGCCAAAAACTTTTAAATGCCTAACATTTGGCTTTCGGTTGAACCACACTTCATATGGTGTTCTTTCACCCAATATCTTAGTGGGGCATCTATTGCGTAAGTATGCCGCTGTGTTGATCGCCTCAGCCCACAATTCTCGCTGTACATTGGCATGCACCATCATCGAACGTGCCATTTCAACCAAAGTACGATTGGCTCGTTCGGCGACACCATTTTGTTGAGGCGTATAAGGTACGGTGAGTTGACGTGTTATGCCTTCAAGTTGAAGAAAAATATCAAATTCTCGATTTATAAATTCTCTCCCGTTGTCACTTCTTATCGCCCTAATCTTTGAGCCAGTTTGTTTCTCCACCATCTGCTTAAAGATTTTAAATTTTTGGAAAACTTCGCTCTTGGCTCTAAGAAAATATACGAATATTCTTCTGGAGTAATCGTCAATAAATGTGAGAAAGTATCTCGAGCCACCTAATGAGTTGACATTAAATGGGCCACACACATCGCTGTGTATAAGTTCCAATACTGATTTCGATCTCGTACAAGATTCCTTTGGGAATGAACTCATGTGAATCTTACTTATCATGCATGTTCTACACTGTGTTGAGTTCGAGCTGTCGTCATTTAATTTCATACCAGTTACCATTGAATCATCTGACAAACGTCTTAGAGATTTGAAGTTAACGTGTCCAAACCTATCATGCCAAATTCGGTCTGATGTTATTGCAGAAAAAAGTTGTTCATTCTCTGCGTGCACCATAAACAAATTACCTTGCTTTATCGCCTTCAAAATTATTGTACCATCAGGGCGTTGTATAATGGCACTTGATGAATCAAATGTAACTTGTAACCCCTTCTCTACTACACGGCTAACAGATAAGAAATTCATTTGTAATTCTGGGGAATAAAGGACTTTCTGAAATTTAATCTGTAAGCCTTTGCCATTTCTAATTAGTACATCACCTTTTCCTTGGGCTAATATTTGATGTTGCCCTGCCAACGAAATATTTTCAGCATGTTCTTCAAAATTCGTAAACATTTCTTTGTTGCAGCACATGTGTGCTGTTGCGCCGCTGTCAACACACCAAGCTGTAGCTTTGTTGGTATAGGTGTGTGTATAAGCATGTAAAACTTCAGTACGTTCCTTCTTTGGCTTTGTGCACTTGTTCGCAAAATGTCCCGTTAGACCACAGTTATAACATTTTCCCTTAAACTTGTTTTTGTTCTGCTTACTGTCTTTCGTATTCTTGTGTCTCTGAGAATTGATCGCAAACGCTTGTTGTGTGTTACATGATGCTGCTTCTTTTTCATACTTCTCTCTGTGTCTCTCACCTTCTTCTAGCAATTTCTGCTTCACAATTGAAAAACTTGGCAATGTATCTCGCGTCTCTATGGCAATGACAAAATGCTCAAAGTCGCTTGGCAGACTGGACAATAGCATAATGGTTAACAGTTCCTCCTGGAGAGGTATATCCACTTCGGCGAGCTTTTCAGCTAATTCCGTGAACATGCATACATGCCGACTCACATTACCACCTTCACTCATTGTCAGATTCAGAAGACGCTTATATATTGCGACTTTTTGTATAGGACCTCTAGCCCTGTAAGTCTCTTCCAACTTTTTCCAGGCTTCATGTGAAGTTGCACAATTTTTAAAGATACCTAGCTGCGATGGCTTAACACATCATCCTCCCATTGAGCAGCATCTGTAGGTTCCTTTTTTAATGCACCGCTCACAATTTTCCACCAGCCACTGTGGACGAGAACACTTCGCATTTGAATGCACCAACTGTCGTAATTGGCGTCGTCGAGTTTGTCAATCTGGTACATTGATGACATTCTTCAGGCCACTTTTTTTCTCTTCAACAAATAAAATATCAAGTTAATTAATTTATTCTTATGAGGCACGATTCCAATAAGGACTTTGGGGGCCCATAACCTGTTTAGATTTTTGGTTTTTATAACACGTTTTATTTGAATATTAATAACACTGTGCTTGAATTTGAAACTTTTTTTTTTTAATTTGGTTTTCATAAAATTTATAATACTTTTTACACTGAAATATGATAGACATAGATACCGATATTAAGGGAAACGGTATGCGAACGCTGGTATTTTACGAAAAAACAGTATCGGCATTTGTTGTACTTTTATTTGTTAATTTTTGCATGAACTACTATTTAAAAAGTAAATTAATGTCGTTTTCTTTTCTGGAATTAGCGCAACATTTTCAATATGAGTTTGCACAAAAATTATATGCAAATATCATTTTTACTAATTTATTTTACTTATTCATCGCTTTGACAATGATTTCTTTTAATCCTAATTTCGCCTAGCTATTAAAACTTACTTTTTAGAAAAGAGGACATTTTTTTCCAGAAAAGGAATCATCATAAGTATTACCAGAAAAGCGTACAAGAGAGATGAAGCCAGATTTGCTATGTCTGAGCGATTTTCAAGAGAAGCCCATTTAAACGGTTTTTAAGCGGTACCGGTATCGGCTGCCATCCTTGATATCAATGTAAAGCAATTGTTATACATTTTTATTTATTGTGAGAAGTTTATATCGCATAATACGAAAAATACCAACCGATTATTTACAAGATTGTAAGCAATTCATGTTGTATGTACACTTTATGAAATTGCTCATTTCATTGTGTTTCTTTCGAATTAAAAATTCTTTACTTTGCCATGAAAACATCTGTTTTGTTCGACATTTTATCAATGTTAAAATTACAACATATTTCTTGGCCTTTTTTCGTTTGCTATTTATTTTTCAATGTCTATACAAAGTATATATAACTATATATAACTTTGCAAGTTCATATGATGCATCAAGTGATCGACTCTGGTGATAGGTTTATACATCAGGGTTTCTATAATTTTCTTAAGGGCAAAATGAAAAAACTGATGTAAACATTCGTGTACGTGTGATTTCTTTTTTAAAGCAGCGTACCACCTCAGTAAAGTGATCATTCGAAATAATTTTTCAAAGAACTCACAAAATTACATTTAATGTTTTTAATTTCCTTAATTCAGGTCCAAAAATGAACCTTTTCAAAAAATATTTGCTGTATTCTTTTTTTTGAAAAGGTTCATTTTTGGACCTGAATTAATACATTTCAATTGGCTCTTAAAGCCAATAAATAATTAAGTTTTTAATTTCCTTATTATTGAATAAAAAAAAGTTTTTGGAAATATTTGAGAAAACAATTAAATTTTAAAATAGAATAAACTATTTTAGAAAAACTTATAGATAAAATTAAACGAAAAACAGTAGTTTTAACAATAGAAAATTTAATCATATGAAAAAAACTTCCGCTGCACCATTATATTTTGTTTATCAAAGAAAAAATGACAAATGAACCTATAAAAACATTATTGCATAAACGTAGTTCCAAATGAAATTACCAAATTAGTACGGGAAAATCAAAATACAGTCGAACTTCCTTATAGCGAACTTCTATACAATGAAATTTTCTTTATTATGATCTAAAATCAAGTACACAGCTTTTTCGTTCTACTTTCAATGGATTTTGATATTTGGAACAATGAATTTTTCTTTACAATAAACAAAATTTTGGAAACAAAAATACATTTTAAGTGTGTTTTGTTTTCTACATGTAGTGAACTATTTTTAGCAGCTTTATATTACACTTGTTAGCAGCACTATTTATATAGAAAATATGTTATATTTTTTGGGATTCCCAAAGTATTGAAAATGAAAACAAAAAAGTTTATGATTTGACTTTTAACATCAGTTGACCGATTTCAGTGAACGAAAATGATACACCGGAGTAGTGTTTCTCTTGAAAAAAAGTTATTAGTAATTAATAGAGTTGAAGAAGGGACATCAAAGAGAAAAGATATAGATATAACATTTAAAAAAACAAGTCAATTATTCAAAAGAATGTTGAAGACGAGCATTTAAACATTAAGCGTAAGATACTTCGAACTTGTCTTTACGAAGACATTGACGAAGCAATGCTCTTCACTGGATGTACTACGAACTTTCTTGGAGATGGAGAGCAACATTCCAACAAATGAATTTAAATGTCTAATGAAATTGAAGCTTTTATTGATAAAGAAAAAGGGAAAAATGTAGTTCAAACGTAAATAACTGATTATTTTAAATAAATATAAAATAAATAATTCTGTATAATGAAGTTTCTACATAGTGAAATAATTTTCTGTCCCCGTGTAGATTCCCTATAGAGAAGTTCGACTGTACTAAGAAATTCAATGTAATGGCAACGCTAAAAGCTATAAAATTGCTTTGCATGTGTTAGTAATTAAGTTGTCATTACGTTAGTTTCCATCAGCTACATCATGATACAACTAATAAGGTAACCTTTTCGCTACAATAAGAACAACTTCAATAAAAATAACATGCATTTTGTTTTTGTACAACTTATGCACAGAGGGCGAAGTCGATAATAAATGACGGTCGGCGGCGGCTAAGCAAGAAAACATCCGGCGGCGGCTTTTAGCCGGCTAATAGCCAAACATTTTTTGTCGGCGGCGGCTAGGCAAAGTGTCGGCTAACGGTCGGCTAATGTCTAAAAAAAACAAGGCCTAATACAGCACTCTTTACTTGTTTTAATTAGTACCGTTTTATTATAAAATTTCGTTAAATATTCGCTTTATTTTGTCAAATATGATCATAAACCAGACGAATACTTAGCAACTCGAATACTAATCTTCGTAATATCGTGCCCCAACCGCAAAAATAACGTGACTAAGGAAAACTTTAAAATAGCCATCTTTTTGCTTATTTTTTTATTCCCCCAAATTTTTTTTATGAAAATTTGTATATACAGGCCTGTTACAGAAATCAATTTCGATCGAAAGACATTTCAATTCCGAAAAAGCTTCTTTCGAAGATTAAAATCAATCAATTTCCTCGGATTGAAATCGCCTATTTTTATAATCGATTTTGGAGTTTCTGTATGTAATGGCACAAAATCAATTTTAAATAAGACCCACAATAATTGAAATGTCATATATATAACATACAATTTAATTAAATTGGTAATTCGGCTGAGCCGTTAGCCGATCTTAGCCGCACCTATCGGCGGCGGCTAGGATACTCGGAAATTTATCAGCGGCGGCTATTAGCCGACCGACTTCGCCCTCTGCTTATGCAAACTGTCAAAAAGACGCCACTTCTACATTTACAGAAGAGAGATGCACTGAGCTTACGCGGATTGGCTATCTCGTTTTTGCTGCCTTTCATCTCTGCAATCTCTTGACAACCTAAAGTAGTCAGATGATTAACGGTTTAGCTGACGAGGCTACCTTCTTAATTGTATCATGAGCTACATATGTATTTCTTGCAGGGAACATTAAGAGATGGTGGTCAATAGATGACAATGAGTGTTGTCATTGAGTTTGTCTCTATGTTAATTTCGAGTGCTTATAGTTTGTATAGTATAGTATTGTGTGTTTTATATTATCTCTTACAAAAATAGCTAATCCACCGCCTTTTCTTTATTCTCTGTTTTTAAAAATGGTGTTGAAAGTTTCAACTTGAAATCTTTAATGTTATACAGTGAACACTCATCATCACATACATATGTATGTTTGTTTCTAGCAAAGCAATGATTTTAATATTTGGTAATATACAGTGAATGGTTGCCATTAAGGAATTTAGAATTGTGCGCATGGAGGGAACGTTCAAAAAAATCGTTGAAAAGAGATAATTTATTAGTTGACTTCCGATTTGCTTAAAATTGTTGTTTGCTACATTTACCGTTATAAAATCCCTTTTCGAACTGACCTAAAAAAAACTAACGGTATTTTTGTTATGTATGGACTTTAACAAAACGGAATTGGTACAAAACCCCTTTTTTCCCTTAACTCTTGTATCACCGTGTAATTGATATTTTTAGACATAACATTAAAAATGAACAGTGTACATTTAGTTGATTTTTTCAACATTTTGCAAACTTTTCAAATGACATGCATACAGAAACACTTTCATCTAACTTTCACGATGATTTTTTCATGCGTCTTAAAATGATGTCTTGTGTACTTGTTGGTATTTTGGGTAAATGATTTTTCTGTTTTCTTTTTATTCTCAAGTGTAGTTTTATTATTACATATTATTTATATAATTTTCTTGTGAGGTTATTCCATCGACGATTTTATATACATATGTATGCAAGAAATATATAAAATGTTTATGCGTCGATTTTTTAATAACACGTGTTATAAATTATCTCATTCCAAAAATACCGGAACAGTTCTGTGAGAAACTTCATTTTTTGTTTCAATTGCCCTTGTGATTCTTTCATATAGATGCGAAAAATACAAAGAGGTATTGGAATATTTACAGACGTTTCTGGAATTTATAAACGAATTTTTGGAATGAGGAAGGATTATTAACATTATGACACTGCACTAATAATGAATTTTTATTATGCATCCAACATCGGTTGTATGGAGTGGACCTTGGAGTGTTTTACTTACAGGATAACAACCTCTTATTACACTTTTAAAAACAAAATGTAGAATATGTAATTTTTTTAAAAATAATACATCGAAAATAAAAAAAACAGTAATTAATAGACAACTTAAATATTTCAACAGAAACTTTTTTTAAAGTGCACGGAAATTAGAATGAATCAAACCAATATATGTATATAATTTTACTTCTATGCGTTTTATTTATTTACTGGAAATAGAGCTTTAGAGCAAAAAGACGTTCAAAAATTGCATAGTCTTAATAATAAACAAAAGCAAAAACCAAAATATACATTCATATATGATCTTCCGTTTCACAGAGATCAACTTTTGTCAACGCAGCTTTCGCCAATTCTCTTCTAAAGTTGCTTTGATTTTTACTAATTACAACTAATTTCCTATGCTTATGTTTCATTTCAATTCTTCACACCTTCAAATTCACGCACGCGCATACAAACTCAAACACACACACACACGTACATACACACACACACACAGAAATTCAAACGTAATGCCCAGTACAAGCAGCTCGGTGCTGATTAACATTTTTCTTTCCCCGTCCCCAACAAACTCAAAAAAAAGATATTTGTATGAACACGGGGTATAAATATAAAGAGTGTTAAGAAAATAAGTTTATGGATATATTGATATGTGTGAATGTACATACATACATATATAAGTATGTAAATAAATAAAGAGAGTGGTCCCAAAACGAAGAATATAAGTTCCACTTTACATTTACTTTTAATATTTTTGTTTTATCGAAACTTTGTGTGAAATATTTACGTGTATGATTTTTAAATCTTTTACAGGTTTTAAGTTTTTTTGATAAAGCGCTGCTGTGTTGGTTAATATTGAACAATAAAGGTAACATAATTTCACCACGATGACATCCAGATGACTCTCAGCCACCAAGCTCGTCGTCAGTACCGATAGTAACTTACCAAAGCTCACTCAACTTTTTTATTCCTTTTTACAATATCAATTGATATTTGGATGATAATTCTCATCTCAGAAGACGTTTGAAAATGTCGCTTTATTTAGCTATTTCCAAGTTTGGTTTCGTGTCTTTGTTGTTTGCTTCTTTAATTTCAATGTCTTTGTGGTTCCATGCGTCTTTCTTAACATTTACTTTTATTATTTTTATATATTATATTAATCGAACTATTATAATAATCGAATTTTTCTTCTATAATTATTTTGTATTACATTTATAGGGCTTGATTTGATTCTATATTGTTGTTTTGATTGATGTTATTTGCATTGTTTAATTAATATCAATCACAACCAGCGCTGGGCAGTATTTGAAATACGTATTTAGTATTTTAAACACTAAGAGCTTGAGTATTTCGTATTTCAAATACTTGTGCTCTCAAAATAAATTTTTCCAAATAAATATTTAATTTATGTTAGAAAATATGCACTAAAAATTATTCCATTCAAACACCAACTAAAAACGGAAAATTTGCTAGCGTTTTATTTCCAAAATCTGGCAATACTACAATCTCATTACTAAAGCTAGGTATAAACGATTGTAAGATCTTACAATATTGAAAACCGATGAATTCAAAATTTAGTTCAAGAAGTTGTCTGATTGCTCTATGGGCGTTAAGGTGCGCTTATACTATGCTAATATTTGTCCAAACACAACAAATAATTGTTTGGGCTAATAGTATGGTTTGTGACAAATATTTGGGCATGGGTTTAGATTGCACTAATATTTGTGTGAATTTTATTTGCGCAAATAGCAGAAAATTTTGTCAGCCATGTTTGGTACAAATATTTGTGTACCCCTTTACACTATACTAATAATTTTATTTGTCCGGTGTGTATGACAAACATCTGTCAAACAATGTTGTTATGTTTATGAAATCCATCTGTCAAACAGTATCAAATTGTGTTTGTGACAGTGATATTGGAGATTTATTATCAATAACTGCTGGAGCTATAGCAGTTTCAGAAACCCAGCAAAAAGAAAAAAAAAGAAAAAAAAGGATCCAGGGTTCGAGCTTGGGTGCAGCGCCGTAAAATGGAAGGATGTTGCCAAAAACATCTGAAGGAATTGCGTTCTGAAGAACCTTCGCTGCATAAAAACTTCGTGCGCATGGGTTCAAATGACTTCGATTACTTGGTAATTTGATTACAATATTCATCTTATTAACATTAAATATATGTTCATGTTTTTCACATAAAGCTGAATCTACAGGCTCATGGGGTCGGTTCAATAACTGCTGCATCGTTGTCGTCCATTTTCTTTAAGAAAAATATGCCTTATAATTAAGAATTACGGAAACGCGGTTTTTACTTACCAATCTGTCAAACGAATTGACCAGTATTGCCATTTCAATTTATTTCATTTTTTATATGTTAAGCACTGTCAAAAATAAGTGTTGGCAACCCACGTTTCTACAATTATTTGTCGCTGTTTGTTCCGCAAAAAATATTGCGAGAACAAACAAAATATCGAGCCAAATATTTGTTGGGACGTGCTGACAAAGTGTTTACACTATCCAAAACTTTCTTCACAAACAACCATTTTTGTTAGCCAACAAATAGTCGAAAAATATTTGGGGGCTAACAAATTCGACAAATTAGGACAAACAAAATTTTTATGATTTTGCACAAATATTAATTAGCATAGTCTAAAGGCACCTTAAGACTTGGTGCATTGTACACAACCCTGTTTAAAATCAAATCAAATCAAAAAAATTCTATTACATTTCGATAATTAAATTGACAGCCTAGTTGTTCAACGTGAATACCTTATACGAAATATTATAGCCACTGTTGAGTAATATTAATTGCATTATCATTTCATTGCCGCACAAGACGAAGTAGATTTCGTTCAACTTTTGTAAACCTAGTGCAGAGCAAAAATTTTACTCATAAGAAAAAAAAAATTCGAATGCACTATCCAATTTTTTACTTTGAAATTCTACATTTTGGGGATGATAAAAGGGGTAACATTTATAGTCGAACTATAAAATTTTAAGCTATTTTGAATAAACTTTTAGCCTTTGAAAACTTTTTTCTTTTTATAGTTCTGACTTTCTTTTGTTATTCTTCACAAAATTTTTCACCAATTTCATCATCTGAAACTCTTAAATTTTTTAAAAACTAATTGTCTTACAGGAAATTTTATACCGTTTTCAGTAATAATAAAAATAACTAATTTTCTTCATTGTTCATGCTTTCAATTTTAGTTGCAAGAAATTTTTATTTTTTGATGTGCGTATTTAAAATAAATTATATGTGTTCGAAGTGTTTGCTAAGAAAATGTTTAATTAAAATGCACTTGAAATGTCTCTGAGCAACGGTATTGATATTAAAAAAAATTTTAAAATACACTTAATTTTTTGAAATGCTGATTTAATTATTTGGAATAAACCAATAACGCCCCTAATTCTTAAAAATTATAACAGGCTTATAAGACTAATATTTGACATATTTGTATGGAAAATCTGTCAAATAAGAGATTTATAAACCTGTTATAATTTTTATGAATTAGACGGTAAATATTTAACCAAATAATTATTTTACGTAAACATCTTTGCAGTGTGAATGCATAGATAACATGTTTTCTTTAATTTTTTCACACTTCTTAGCAAAAAAAGAGAAAAGAAAATTGTTGAATAAATGCTCAAATGCTCGAACGTAGTCTGAACAGATGAATTAACTTTGCTTGACACACAGTTCGAGGACAATTTTAACACATATATGTACATACATATTTTGTTCAAATATTTCAGTAACGCCACTATGGCGTTAAGAGTTGTATCAGATTTCAACTGTTCGACAAATTCAAATATGAACTTAATTATTTATTTGCTTTAAGAGCCAATTGAAATGTATTAATTTAGGTCCAAAAATGAACCTATTTAAAAAATGTTTGCTGTCTTTTTGAGCTGCCTATATGCCGACGACATTTCGTTGGTGCTAATCAACTCATCAGTAGACTTGAAAAATTCTTAAAAGTTTGTTTGAAACTTAACTACTTATTCCATAATTTCCCATGAACAAAATACTTGCATATTCAAAAAGCTTTTACTTTTTGATACTTTCAAAATACAAATCGCAATAACCGATGGTAACTCCTATAGAATGTTGCAAAGAAACGTAAGAGTTGCAAAAACGAAAAGAAATGTTTGCTGTGTTAAAGGTTTGTTTTCTAATTCTCATTTTGTTCATGGGAATTATGGAATAAGTAGTAAAGTTTCAAACATTCTTTTAAGAATTTTTCAAGTCTACTGATGAGTTGATTAGCACCAACGAAATGTCGTCGGCATATAGACAGCTGAAAAAGACAGCAAACATTTTTTAAAAAGGCTCATTTTTGGACCTAAATTAATACGTTTGACAAATTAATAAAACGATCAAATAAATCAATCATTTTGCTTAATTCAACGGTAATAATAATAATCACGCTTCAACTAATAATGAATAATCACAATTCATTTTTTTTTATAAAACGTAGCTGAAGAAACAGGGTGTATCTAAAGCTACGGAGATATTTAAGGAAACATACAATATTCGTAATAATCTTTGCTGTTAACAGAATTCTGTAATATTGAATTTGTTTGGTTATTTTTACATTGCAATTAATAAAGATCATTTCAAAAGGTGATATCAGAACGATTGTAAAAATCACTACAAAGATACCATTTAAAAGCTATGAAAAAATTAGCGTATGCGTTTTCTTCTTTAGAAACACGCTAAGTCTGACGCGAAAGCCGATATTTGACTTTTGGAAAACATTATTGATTTGCCAGAGAAGTATTCTTTCTAGTCAATTTTAACCATATTTAAGTACTTTCAGACTTTTCTTAATTTTTATACTTGTACATCAATGGTATTTTCTCGGACTGTGGTTTTGCATCTTGGTTGTCCCCTTGCATCAGTTTGATTTTTTCCGTTGTTTTAGGTTATTCTAAACAAATTTGAATCTTTTTTTTTCAAGTAGAAGCCAATAATGTCATCAAAAGCATCATTATTTTCTAGACAAAAAAGAATTAGTATTGTTTTTTACAAGTGGATTTTCCTTAATTTTTATATTGAAAATTTCGGGCGTTTGCGCAAGAAATATTTTTTCTTCTCCATAGTGTTCTTGTAAGAAATTTTGATAATATTTTTTTAACAGTTGCAAATTTTTGCAATTGTTCTTTTACTTTTGTTGAACAATGTTTTGAGTATTTTTTTGCCCTTTACAATTTTTCGCATTTTCCAGCCAGTTTTCGACCATCTAATGTTTCCTTGCCTATTTGAAATCCATTTTTTGCTAACAACAAAACATTTTTACAGAAATACACTTAATTTTTAATACAAAATTTGGCTTACTTGTCGCTGTTAAAATTTATGATTTTGATAGATGCTGCCTTGTTTGAACGCAAAACTATTTTGTATTCAAACTGCAGCAAAGAAATATAAGATGACCTTTTATAATTTGAACTCTCAAACATTCAGTTATTCTCTACTTTGGTGAGCAATGTTCTGAACGCTAACAAATTTTTGTCGAAACATTAACAAAATATATAAAAACTGGTCATCTACTCTATCACCGGCCAATAAGAAGATGAAAAAATCGTTACGTATTTATTGGAAAAAAATATACAGTATTAATATTTACTTTCATCGGGCCTTTTAGCATTATAATTTTCTCCTTTGTGTTCGCAATATAACTAAACCCAAGCATCAGTACGATTACTTGTACATTTTGCATTGTTACTTCAAGAAAATTAGGCAATAATATTAATATGAATATTTTATAGGAAAAATTATTGTGCTCAATTTCATACTAACCCGAGGGTAGACCAAACCACATGGTGCATTTCTGATGTTACGCCACCGTAACAGAAGAGGTTGTCTCACTGCTGGGGTAGCATTTTATTTCCTACTGCTGCTGAGGGGTTCCGCATATCTTAACTCCACTGTAGTGTAATTTCATGAACAGCATTGGGATCGTGACAGCGGCTGGTAGCCGGAAATCGCTACAAGCATCCGTTCTTTAACCAACCCTAATGATCCCACCATCCCAGTTCCTCACAAAGCAGCGTCTGTTGCTGCTGCGTGGCAACAGCATCGCGAGTCCATTTAGACCCCCCGAACTATGCCAAAACAATTTATGATAGAAATCACAGTTAAAGCTCATCCTGGAGCTCTGAACCCAATACTGCCGCTTTGCTCTTCGATGGAGGATTTCAGCAGGTCCCTCAGGACCTGCCTGATCACCGAGACAACCAACGCATCCTGCACCCTATATACCCCGATAAGCACAGCATTAAGCAGGATAGAAACAGCATGACGCATTATGGGGGAGGGGCGCTTGGTACATGTTTGCATTGTAAGGTGACAATTGCTGCTGTCTTACAGAATTACTTTAGTAATTAAGCTGCATGATGAAGCAACAGGTGTATTATTTCCATATGAAACTTTAACGTTCGTATTGCTTACTAGAGAATTTTCCAGAGACGCAAATTTTGTATCGGTGACGATAATTCCGTTGGTTGAAATCTACTTCGGCTAGTGTTTTTTTAAACTATTTTATTCCTTGTGTCACAGTTTGTGAGCTTTGCGATTCACTCTTCTCTTCTAAGCGTTCTATTAATTATTGCTTATTTCCCGAACAATACAAGTCGAAATGTCTATATTTCAATTGTAGGTAGATTTGTAACAGTCATCTACGAAAATTCTCCGTGTTGGATACATACAATTTCTTATTGGACTAATTAATTTTTTCTAATGTCGGTATGAGCACGTTGCGTATGGATACACTACGAATTTACATATATTCTCAAATCGAACGTTTTGCAAAAACGCAACATTGTTAAAAAGGATTAAATTGCTATTTGGGGTTTTGCAAACTGCTCGATTAGGCAAAATTCGAAATAAAGTTCAAATAACATGTTTATTGGCAAAGTCAGCTGGTAATAGAAAACACTATCAAATAAACGCAGCTGAATATTGTTCGTAGAGCTGCGGAACAACACATGGTTATATGTATGTTACTTCATATTGATTTTATAAATAAAAGCATAGCAAATACTGAACGTGATTTGTTATTTATATTTATTTTATATATCGTTTTTACTGAAAATTATTATTGAAATAATGCATTTACTGCGAAAATTTTCACACATTTCTATAAAGGCTGATGACTATTTTTTCCGACAATTGCTGTGACCGCCATATTACAAAGCATTTTATCATTTTCCAGGATTTGGAGGAATTTTCCAATAAACGTCAATCTAATTACAACATATTTATAAAAAAAAATATCTGTACTATGTCAACTATCAGTTAAAAGTCGTTTTCAATACTGGGTTCAAAAGTTTCAGAAAAAGTGCTTTGATTATCCACATCGTGATGCTTCCTACTACGAGAACATTGAAGCTCAAATTCAAATTTTTATACTTAAATTTATTAAACTGTAAGTATTTTTGTTAACAATAATATTCGTCTTTTACGTTTATTACATTATTGTTCACTTTTTTTACTTTCAACTAGATTTATATGGTACCAAACACAATAAAGCCTGCAGTACATGGCATGTAAAAAGTCACATTCGCATGTGGCTCTGACGTCATTAGAACTGCCAGCATTTTGTTTACATTTGTTAAACATGTACCGCTGGCTACATGCCTTAAAATTTTGATATTACATGAAATGTAGTTTATTGAAGTTAATGTTTGATTCAATAATATTTAATATGTTGTACTTGTTTAATTTATGAACAAAGGATGTTATTATTTTATATACAAAAAACTATTTGATCGATTGTATTTTTGTTTCTTCACTCAATAAAAACTTTTACATACAAAAGGTTATGTGCCCAGACAACAATTATATACATACATACATTTTTTTAAATAAAAAAAAAAAGGAGAAATCTGAGCAATTGAAAAAAAAATTCCTGCAATTAGAAATGGAGTTTTGCAAGGCAATCAAGCATTTAACCGTAAATCGGATTGGCCAATATGGAAAAGGAAAGTAAAGGATTTATTCGAGTTTTATGAAGGAGCTTTAGATGTAGTTGAGGAGAAGCTAACGAAGCCCGAGCCCATTGGGAATGAATTGAATGAGTCTCACCAGAGGGAATACAAAAAGAAATGTGAAATATATAGAAAGGCAAACTGTTATGCCAAAAGCATTATTACCAGCACAATTACAGATGAAATCTATCAAAAAGTGATGGATAAGGAATGTGCTTCTGAAATGTGGAAAGCTCTAAAACAACAGTTTGAAGCAACTTCAAAGGATCAATTGTTTAAAATGTGCACAGAACTGTTTTCTTTTCAATGGAATAGTGGGGAAGATGTTTCAACACATATTTCTAAGTTGAAGAATTTATTTAATGAAATAAATAACGGCTTGAGGTTAAAGGAAGAGAACCCGTTACCAGAACTTGTGTTAGTTTGCAAAATCTTGTATGTTTTACCAAGTGCATTCGAAATTTTCAAATCTAGTTGGATGATGCTTACACGAGATGGAAACAAAACTTTGGATGAACTTATAATGCAGTTATGTCTTTATGAACGAAATTTAAAAAGAAACGAGTTGGTGGATAATGAAGAAGTTCTTGTTGCAAGCAATCAGAAGATTTCAAAAGCAAAGAAGAATTTTTTAATAAAAGGTGATGATTTTTGTCATTACTGTAAAAAGAAAGGCCATTGGTTAAGAGAATGTCGTAAATGGATAGAAGATGGAAGGCCAAGTAAGTTTCAAAAGCGAAAAATTAATTTTTCGAATGTTGCACTTCAATCAATAAGTGATGAAGTTAACACAGTTTCAACAGCAATGGATTGGTGGGTAGATAATGGTGCTACTAAGCATGTTGCTCAATCTAAAGAATTTTTCATTAATTATGAAATTTTTAAAGAGCCGCGTTCCATTCAAGCAGCTGGTAAAGAAATTCTGAATGCTGAGGGAAGAGGTACAATTGAATTTTTATCACGAATCGATAAGAATACAGAAATACAGATGATGTTAGAAGATGTCTGGTATGTACCTGGAATTTCAAGAAACCTTTTCTCAGTCTTGGCAGCTCATGACAAAAATATGAATAGTGAGTTTAAATCGTTTCCCATGAAATGTCAATTTAATTTAAATGGTAAGAGAGTGTTGACAGGATGTCGTAAAGTAAATGGTTGTTTATATAAAGCAAATATAACGCCACTATCACCATATAATAGTGCTAACGCAGCCATTAATAAATCTTCATTTTTACAATTGTATCACGAACGATGGGGTCATCAAAATAAGGTGCACGTAAGAAATAAGCTACAAAAAGATTTGGGTATTAAGGTTGAACGTGACAATGAAGTCTGTGAACCTTGCATATATGGAAAGTTATGCAAATTGCCATTTGGAAGACGTAAAACTGCAACATTTGCTGGTGAACTAATATCAACTGATGTTTGTGGTCCTTTTCCACCCTCTTTTCAAGGCTTCAGATATCTGGTGGTGTATAAAGATGATTTTACGAAATACCGATATGGATACATTGTGAAAAATAAAGATGATGTTAAGAATACTTTGGTAGAAATGATTGCTAATGCAAAAAGTCAAGGCCACGTAATTAAGACAATTCTTAGCGACAATGGTGGAGAATTTATTAATGAAAGTGTGAAGAAAATTTTGAATATCAATGGTATTAATCATAAAGTGACTGCTCCTTATACTCCGCAACAAAATGGAAACGCTGAAAGAGAAAACAGAACAGTAGTGGAAATGGCCAGAACTTTCAAATATTCCAATACGGATATCAAGTTTCCTAATGGTTTATGGGCTGAGTTTGTTAAATCAGCAGTGTATATTCTAAACAGAACCGGAAAGAGTTCCGTTAAAGACAAGAGTCCATTTGAGTTATGGCATGGAACAAAACCTAGAATCAGTCATCTTAGAATTATTGGTTCCACATGTTTTATACATGTACCAAATCAAAAACGCAGAAAATTAGACAAGAAAGCTGTTAAGGGATATCTAGTTGGTTATGATGGTGACGAAAGATATCGAGTTATCGTTCGTGAATCTAAATCTGTTCAATTTTCAAGAGATGTAAAATTTTTAGAAACTGTTTCTGATCGTGCAATTATCAAAAATAAAAACAGAATATGTAAAGATACAGGTGAACCAAATTCAAATGTAGCTGAAATTAAATTAAAACTAGTAGACGAGAAACAACAGCATGTAGAAGTTGATGATAGTACTTCTGAAAATTTCGACGGTTTTGAAGACGCAGAAGATCAAATAAACGACGATACTAGAAGTGCAGATAGTAGCATTGATTACAATGATGCGCAGCAAGATACAAACTATGAAAGAGAAGAAGACATTAGAAGTATAACCAGTAGTTTAGATGATCTACCTCAACATATATTGAATGATAAACGTTCACGAGAAGAAGATTCAGATTTTGAAGAACCAAATGCAAAAAGGTTAAGAAATCGAACAGTTATAATCAATGCCCTAAGTAATATTGATTTAGTAATGGCATCCCAAGAGTTTATAAACAAAATTCAAACTCCTGATACGTATAAAGAAGCTATAAAAAGCGAACAGAATAAAGATTGGATAGAAGCAATGAAATCCGAAATGAATTCGCTAATGGTAAACCACACTTGGGAGCTGGCGGAATTACCAAAAGGGCAGAAAGCACTTCCAACAAAATGGGTTTACAAACTTAAAACAAATCCTGATGGTACAGTAAACAAATACAGAGCTAGATTAGTAGTTAAAGGGTTTAAGCAAAAACAGGGCGTTGACTATGATCAAACTTTTAGTCCAGTAGCAAAAATGTCGAGTATACGATCAATTATAAGCATCGCCGCTAGTGAGGGTTTACTTTTAACTCAGTTTGATGTGTCTACAGCATTTTTGTATGGTGAGTTAGAAGAAAGTATTTTTATAAGACAGCCTGAAGGATTTAATGATGGTACAAATCGAGTATGCCTTTTAAAAAGAAGTTTATATGGTCTTAAACAAGCATCAAGATGCTGGAATAAAAAAATCGGAAGTTATTTGCAAAATCTTGGTTTTAAAACTACTTCAGCAGATACTTGTTTATATAAAAGAGAAAGAAATGGAAATATTTTAATCCTTGCACTATATGTGGACGATGGTTTAGTTGCTGCTTCTAATAAAAGTGAACTTGAAACATTCATGAAGGAAATGAGAAATGAATTTAAAATTGTTAGCAAAGAAGCTTCCTATTTTCTTGGATTAGAAATTGAGAATAATGAGAACTGTATTAAAATACTTCAAAAATCATATACTAAGAAAATATTGGATAAATTTAATTTTTCTGAATGTCGACCAGTTGCAACACCAATGGAGAAACTTTGTCGTTCAAATAGCAAACAGAATGAAAATGTTGATTTTCCATATAGGCAAGCTATTGGTGCTTTAATGTATTTAATGTTGGGTACGAGACCAGACTTGGCATTTGCCGTGGGTTATCTGTCAAGGTTTTTAGAAACACCAACAAGAGAAGATGTAATGTGTGTGAAACGTGTTTTCAGATACTTAGCTGGAACGTTAGATGTTGGAATTTGCTATAACAGAGAAGGACCAAAGTTACTTGAGTGCTTTAGTGATGCTGACTTTGGAGGTTGTATAACTACAGGGCGCTCAACATCTGGTGTTATCGTAACATATGCTGGTGCACCCATATCTTGGATAAGTCAAAGGCAAGCTGTGGTATCAACATCCACTACCGAAGCTGAAATTGTAGCTGCAAATGAAGCGGCAAAAGAAATCGTTTGGCTAAAAAGACTTTATAAAGAAGTTATAAACTTAAACCAAATTCCATGTGTCCAAATTGATAACACTGCTGCAATTCGTTTGGCTCAGAATCCTGAGTTTCATAGGAGAACGAAACACATTTCAATTAAGCATTTCTTCATAAGAGAGCTTGTTACAAAGGGTAGTTTGTCAGTTCAGCAAGTGTCAACAGAGTTTCAAGCAGCCGACATGTTGACGAAGCCTCTTACAAAATTGCGATTAAAATTATTCTGTGATCGATTAAATATTAAATAATTATTTCAAACAGGGGAAAGTATTGAAGTTAATGTTTGATTCAATAATATTTAATATGTTGTACTTGTTTAATTTATGAACAAAGGATGTTATTATTTTATATACAAAAAACTATTTGATCGATTGTATTTTTGTTTCTTCACTCAATAAAAACTTTTACATACAAAATAGTTTTGTCCCAAAATTGAAATGTGGCAAATAGCCGAAGCGTACACATATGCAATGGCAGCGCATGTGTACATTTTTGAATGGCTACATGTTTATTATCAGTATACGATATGTAACATATTGTTACAAATTTGGTCGTGAACGGACCGATTGTGATTGTTCTAGAACGTACTAAATAATCGTTATTTTATATGTGCGTATATTGTCTTGTTATTATTTGTAAATGAACACAGGAGGTATATACACACATGCATACATAGAAGCTTGTTGATAAACAAAACGGCAGCACAGCGAGTGTGCACATACTGACACACATGTGTGGATAAATAAGCACAACAGCGAAATAAAAGAAACCACCACCGCACGATACAATATTCGTGTGTGCATGTATGTGCGCGACTCAGATGCTTGAGTTTTACTGCCGCGTGTATGTATGTCGGTGTGTGTGTATATCTTTTGTTCATGATGAGTCATCGCACATCGCACTATAGATGTGGCGTGATTAGCTTCTGTAAACGTCTAGAATGTTCTAGTAATGATCATTGGAGGTATAAAAGCAGCGAAGCTCAACGCTGAAAAGTCAGTCGATTTTTAGCTGCGCTAACGTGTAAAGTGTCTTAAGTAATAAAAGTGAAAGTGTTGTTTTTTTTGGTAAAGTGTTTACAAGTATAGTGTGTTCAAATAAATAAAGTGTTGAACTGTTGATTATTGTAAACTGAAGACGTGAGTGTTTTAACTTCATTACAATTAAAGAATCTACGGAAAACGTTTTGAAAAGATTAAAACGTAACAATTGGTGTCAGAAGTGAAATTGTAAAATGAAGTTCGACGAGCTTAAAGTGGAACAACTGAAAAAGGAGTTGTGAAAATTGGATCTGCCCACATCTGGTAACAAAGTGGAGCTGCAGAAGAGGCTAATGGAGGAGTTTCATCGGCTAGGCCTGGACATCAATACTCATGACTTCGAAGAAAAAGAAGAACTGGAGATGAGTGTACGACCAGCTACCAGTAACATGGACTTAAACTCGATGTTTGCAATAATGATGCAGAAAATGGAGGAAAACTCCAAATCCATGAAAGAGGCATCTATTGCAACAAATCAAATGCTGAAAGCTAACAACGAGAAGTTAATGGAAATTTCAGAGGCCATGAATCTGAGAGTAAATTCTATTGAAGAAAAACTAACCGGCCTAGAGAGGGATGTCAGTGAAAAGTTTGTTGCCCTAGAAAATGATGTCGATCAAAAGCTTCATAGCCTGGAAGCTAGAATGAATGGCCTTCAACTGCAGGAAGTGCCAGTCCGAGCTATTCCTGAATCTGTGAGCAGAGTGAAAGCGCCCACCTTTGACGGCAGCACACCTTTTAACATTTTTAAGTTTCAGTTTGAAACTGTGGCCAATAAAAATGCATGGACGGAGGAAGAGAAGTGCATTGAGTTAATTTTGGCGTTGAAGGGTGTCGCTGCACATGTCCTGGAAACTGTGCCCGCTTCATCTAGAGACAATTATGAAGTCATCATGGCAGCTCTGCAACGCAAGTATGGTGGAGAGCACAAGAAGGAAATCCACAGAGTGGAGCTAAGAGGCAGAGTGCAGAGAGGCAATGAGACTCTTCAGGATTACGCAATGGAGATTGAGCGTCTGGTGCAGCTTAGCTATCCTGGAGAGAGCTACTCGTTTTTGGACCATTTTAAGACGGAGGCATTTGTGAACGGTATTCGAGATCCCGACATTAAACTTGCTGTATGTGCAACACAAAAGCCTTCATTCGCCGAAACCGTCTCATTTGCGTTGGCCCAGGAGACAGCCAGACTAATTTCAAGGCCACAGGTCCACAAAATACGGGAGCTAGAGGTAGTTCATGAGCCAGGAGATGGCTTGGCCAGTACGATTAAAGAGGCAGTGTTGCAAGCGTTGGCCGAAAGCTCGAACAAAGGCCGAGGTAAGTGTTTTAACTGCGGAAAGGCAGGCCATTTTCAGCGCAACTGTAAAGCTCCCAGAAAGCGTACAAGATCCGTATCTCCAAGGAGGCCGAGCAAAAGGGCTAGCCATCAACAGCCCCAGGAGTCACCGTTAAACTAAAACGAGTCAGCTTTAAGGGGCAAAAGCTGGCTCCCACAAACGAGGGCCCCACAATCTCCATATCAGTGATGCAGCAGAAAAACAGCAACTTAACTGTTAGTGGATACATCAATGGGAAGAAGCAAACTTTAACCATAGATACAGGAGCGTCGCAATCCATAATAAGGCCTGATTTGGTATCAGGAAGGGTTGAACCGCTACGTAACGTGAGGCTGCGTACAGCTACTGGGGAGGCCGCTAGCGTCTATGGTAAGTCTGAGGCAAAAGTGCGTATAGCTAACATCACCGTCAGCCACATGTTTATTGTCGCCGATATTGTTGACGAGGTGATTATTGGTGCAGATTTTATGATAGCACATGGCATAAATCTGCACATGGGTCAACAAATTATGACGTGGCGTGACGTGGAGATACAGTTAGATGTTGGCTACGAGAATAAGCCCCATGTGCTGAAACTGGTTGCTGAAGATACTCAACGAATTCCACCACGATCTGAGGCACTGATATGGGCTCGAACGAATGGAGATTGTGCGGACAGTCGATTGTGGGTAGTAGAATCAGAAAATATAACGGGCGATTTATTAACAGCAAAAGCTCTCGTGGAAATGCGTGCCGATAGGAAAGTCCCAGTTAGAGTGCTCAATTTATCAACCAGTGAAAAGGTCGTGAGTCCAAAATCGCATATAGGCAGCTGTACTCAAGCAGAGGCAATTGTAAATTGTGAGGCCAAACCAAAATCTACTAGCTTGTCACCTAAAGAACGAGAAACATTTGAACAGCATGTCGAAAAATGGGTCACAGGGCTGCCAGCATCTGATAAAAATAAAGCCAAACAGCTGCTCAGGAAATACGCCTCCGCTTTCGCCATGAACAGTAAGAGCCAAGGGAGAACGGCTATTGTGAGGCATGAAATCGATACTGGCGAAGCGAGGCCCATAAAGCAGGCGCCCAGAAGTGTACCCCTGGCCAAGCGTAACGAGGTTAAAGAGTTAGTCAGTGAAATGGAGAAGAGTGGGGTAATTGAACCATCTACTAGCCCGTGGAGCTCACCGGTAGTTTTGGTGAAGAAAAAGGATGGTAGCACGAGGTTTTGTGTGGACTACCGGAAGCTAAACGACGTCACGAAAAAGGACAGTTATCCACTACCCAGGATTGACGATACCCTAGATACGCTGTCCGGAACAAAATGGTTCTCAACATTGGACTTGCAAAGTGGTTATTGGCAGGTAGAAATTGCTCACAAGGACAAGGAGAAGACTGCGTTTAGTGCTGGAGATGGTTTATGGCAGTTTAGAGTAATGCCATTCGGGCTCTGTAATGCTCCAGCCACATTTGAGCGACTGATGGAACAGGTATTAAAGGGGCTTCACTGGCGGACGTGTTTGGTCTACCTCGACGATATAATCGTAATGGGAAAAACGTTTGACGAGCACCTGAAAAATTTGGCGGAAGTTTTTAAACGAATATCGTCGGCAGGACTCACTCTTAGCGCGAAGAAGTGTGCATTGTTCCAGAAAGAGGTGAAATATTTGGGACATCGTGTAACTGCAGATGGCATTTCGACGGACGAAGATAAAATAAAAGCCGTAAGGGACTGGCCACAGCCACGTAATCTTCACGAATTGCGCAGTTTTCTGGGACTTTGCACATATTATAGACGATTTGTGCCAAATTTTGCCAGCGTAGCCGCCAGTCTGCATGAGCTGACTAAGAAGTCACGATCATACCAGTGGGGAAACGAACAGGAACGAGCATTCCAGAGGCTGAAGGAGTTATTGTGCACGGCACCAGTTTTGGCATACCCGGTTGCTGGAGGAAGGTTTGTGCTAGATACCGATGCAAGTGGCTTCGGTATAGGAGGTGTACTCTCTCAGGTGGTAGATGGAGTCGAGAAAGTAGTAGGCTATTATAGTCGAATACTTTCAAAGCCAGAGAGAAATTATTGCGTGACACGGCGTGAGCTTCTGGCGGTATTGGAATGCATTAAGCATTACCATAAATACTTGTATGGCCAGAATTTCACGTTGCGGACTGATCACTCTGCGCTTAGATGGCTGTTGCAGTTCAAAAATCCCGAAGGGCAGTTGGCGCGTTGGATTGAACGGTTGCAGAGTTATGACTTTAGCATCGAGCATAGAAGAGGGACGAAACACAATAATGCGGATGCCCTCTCGAGACGACCATGCAGCCTAGAATGCCGACATTGCATCAAGGCCGAACAGAAAGAGTGCGTCATTGATGTTCGGCTAACGCAGATAGACTCTTACGAAGATTGGCCAACGGCGCAGAAAAATGACCCGGTGCTCAGCAAAATAATAGCTGCTAAACAGAGTGATAGCAGGCCTGCACGCAATGAAATTGCGGCTGAGAGTCCCCTAGCTAAAGCTTATTGGGCACAATGGGGCAGCTTGCAGCTGGTAGACGGATGCTTATACCGTATATGGGAAAGTGCGGATGGCAAAACAACTTCTAACTTAATAGTTGTGCCATCATCGAAGATACCGGAAGTTTTGCGAGAGTTCCACAATGGTCCCAGTGGTGGTCACCTTGGAGTTAATAAAACACTGGAAAAGGTAAAGCAGCGTTTTTACTGGGTTGGAGCGCAACAATCAGTAGCCGACTGGATTGCGAACTGTAAGGAATGTATAGCGGCGAAGGGTCCAGCACGGAGAACTCGAGCACACCTGCAGCAGTACAATTCGGGTGCGCCCTTTGAGCGAATAGCTATGGATGTAGCAGGTCCTTTTCCAGTCAGTACTGCCGGTAATCGTTATGTCCTTGTGGTGATGGACTATTTCAGCAAATGGCCAGAAGTATACCCCATACCAAACCAGGAGGCTCAAACTGTGGTAAATGCTTTCATCAATAATTGGGTGTGCAGGTATGGTGTTCCGATGGAGTTGCATTCCGATCAAGGCAGAAACTTTGAGTCTGCAATTTTTAAGGAAATGTGCGAGCTCTATGGAATAAGAAAAACCAGGACAACACCACTTCATCCGCAATCTGACGGTATGGTTGAAAGATTTAACCGCACGCTGGAGGAATACCTGAGGAAAGTAGTGAGCGACCATCAGAGAGACTGGGATGAGCACATTCAAAAATTTTTGTTGGCATACAGGTCCGCTGTGCATGACTCAACGTCTAAAACACCAGCAAAAATTGTCTTTGGAACAGAACTCAGATTGCCTGGCGATTTGGAATTTGGCACAAAACCTGTATCGAAGAATGAGGATACGGAGAATTCTTCGCAGGAGAAAAGTGACTTGCACGAGCTGCACGAATTTGTACGCAACAGAATTCGAGTAGTCAGCGATAAAATGAAAGCCAGATACGATCGAGCTGCAAATTCCGACGGATTCCACGAGGGACAACTGGTTCTACTATATAACCCACAAAGGAAGAAAGGACTGTCTCCCAAATTACAAACGCATTGGGATGGACCGTATAAGGTGATTAAGAGGTTGAACGATGTTGTATACAGGATACAGAAGCATAACAGCCATCGATCCAAAATGAAGGTTGTACACTTAGAACGACTCGCAAGGTACGGAAGTAGTGGTTCTGGGCCTGTTCGGGACGAACAGGCTTGAGCGGGCGGCAGTGTTACAAATTTGGTCGTGAACGGACCGATTGTGATTGTTCTAGAACGTACTAAATAATCGTTATTTTATATGTGCGTATATTGTCTTGTTATTATTTGTAAATGAACACAGGAGGTATATACACACATGCATACATAGAAGCTTGTTGATAAACAAAACGGCAGCACAGCGAGTGTGCACATACTGACACACATGTGTGGATAAATAAGCACAACAGCGAAATAAAAGAAACCACCACCGCACGATACAATATTCGTGTGTGCATGTATGTGCGCGACTCAGATGCTTGAGTTTTACTGCCGCGTGTATGTATGTCGGTGTGTGTGTATATCTTTTGTTCATGATGAGTCATCGCACATCGCACTATAGATGTGGCGTGATTAGCTTCTGTAAACGTCTAGAATGTTCTAGTAATGATCATTGGAGGTATAAAAGCAGCGAAGCTCAACGCTGAAAAGTCAGTCGATTTTTAGCTGCGCTAACGTGTAAAGTGTCTTAAGTAATAAAAGTGAAAGTGTTGTTTTTTTTGGTAAAGTGTTTACAAGTATAGTGTGTTCAAATAAATAAAGTGTTGAACTGTTGATTATTGTAAACTGAAGACGTGAGTGTTTTAACTTCATTACAATTAAAGAATCTACGGAAAACGTTTTGAAAAGATTAAAACGTAACAATATGTATGTGCACATTTCACATATCAACATGCACATGTTTTCATAAAATATTGTTACGTTTTAACCTTTTCAAAACGTTTTCCGTAGATTCTTTAATTGTAATGAAGTTACAACACTCACGTGTTCAGTTTACAATAATCAACAGTTCAACACTTTATTTATTTGAACACACTATACTTGTAAACACTTTACTAAGAACACTTTACTAAAAGAACAACACTTTCACTTAATCACTTTTTTATTACTTAAGACACTTTACACGTTAGCGCAGCTAAAAATCGACTGACTCTTCAGCGTTAAACTTCGCTGCTTTTATACCTCCAATGATCATTACTAGAACATTCTAGACGTTTACAGAAGCTAATCACGCCACATCTATAGTGCGATGTGCGATGACTCATCATGAACAAAAGATATACACACACACCGACATACATGCGATGTGCGATGACTCATCATGAACAAAAGATATACACACACACCGACATACATACACGCGGCAGTAAAACTCAAGCATCTGAGCCGCGCACATACATGCACACACGAATATTGTATCGTGCGGTGGTGGTTTCTTTTATTTCGCTGTTGTGCTTATTTATCCACACATGTGTGTCAGTATGTGCACACTCGCTGTGCTGCCGTTTTGTTTATCAACAAGCTTCTATGTATGCATGTGTGTATATACCTCCTGTGTTCATTTACAAATAATAACAAGACAATATACGCACATATAAAATAACGATGATTTAGTACGTTCTAGAACAATCACAATCGGTCCGTTCACGACCAAATTTGTAACAATATGTTTGTCAGCTTTTCAAAATATTGAAGAGAAACTGGGATGCTATTGCCATTTTGGCCATAGATATTGCAAATAGATGTATAAGGCAATATAAAACGCATAGTACTACATAAAAATAACATATTCAATATTTTTCATAAATTGGAAATAAATTGTATACAGCTAATTTAAATATCAGTGCTGCCACTGTTAAAAAAAAATTTGTTAGCAAATTTTTATCAGAAAACTACCAAAGTCCGTTTCACCGGGTAAAAATTCTCTAGAGAAGAATTAAAGTTAAGTGCATAAATGGTTTTTTCAAGCCAATTCAATATTCAAGCGAATTCACAAAGAAAAATTCTTTTGAACATAATTTGCCTTACAATAATAGCTTAACTATTTGCACGTATTATTATTATGAATATGTGTATGCTTGTGTATTAAGTTTGTAAAACAAAAACAGGTTTTAGCAACGTCAAGATCTAGTACTTGGCGTAAACCAAATAGTATAAGCCCACCATAAAAACTTGGTAAGAATAAAAACTTTAAAAACCCTTAATTGTTCAGTTTTGTGCTTACAATATGGAAAAAACAATTCAAACAGAGACTATAGATTTTATAAATATACTACCTTTGCTTCAACGTTTACTAAATTCAGATCTTTCGCGTTTGTGCTGTGTATTCCTGCAAATTGTAACACACCTCTGACAGTTCAACGGCTAGAAGGAGTAGTATTCGTGCTTTCGATTGCAGTTTTTTAGAAAATATAAAAACAAAGTTGCATAAGAATATATGTAGTAATAACGAAAAATTAGCTAATTTTATTTCACAGACGGATTTTGTGATTATATTTAGATTTTTTGTCCTGAAACGGTATACCGGTGCAGAGGTAACGGGATATTTTAGTAATTTTATCTTATAGCGTAAACGGTATCGGTGAAAGTACCGGGAAACAATTTTAACGGCATTTTTATGATACCATTTGCCAATCATTTTAGAACATTTTGAACGTATGTATATATCCCGCTTAAAAGTGTTTCCGCTCATAAAATGAATGATATTGATGTTATATTTGTAACGCTGCAATGCCTACATGCGAATGAAAAATGTTGTATCAAAAATTATTGCTGCTACATGTTTGTGACGGCTACATGCGCATGCACAAATTTCAAAATTCATGTGTACCAAGGAAGTACACGGCATGTGAAAAATACACATATGCGCATGTGTTTACAAAGCTACATGCGCACACATGTGAATGTGTACTGTTTGTAATTGTCACAAAAATTGGTAGTACACGACAAGTTGCAAATGTAGCTTTATGGTGACGCAAAACTACGTCAAAGCTACATGCGAATGTGGCTTTTTACATGCCATGTACTATAGGCTTAACTGGTTTTTAAAACGAGCAATGTATTCGCATTCGGTTTACATAATAGACATGATTAAACATGTTTCAGCTTTAAATCGTTACAAGTAATCGCTCCATTTTCTGACTTCCTTATATATTTCTTTCTTTTAAAGACAATTGATTTTATTATGAATTAAATTCATTTTCCTACGGAAAATAAGCAGTAATATATAGAAATTGCCATTGTTAAAGTAGTTCTACTTCTATGGAAACAACATTTTTGTTTATCCTTTTTTTATTATACCTGGAAAATTATTTGTTTTCAAGCACCGCTTTGCATCTTCTGGGCGTGGAAGCAAGAAGGTTATCTATAGTTTTAATATCTATTGTTTCCCAAGTATTTGATATGGCCTCGAATAGTTTAGTTTTATATCCATCCACATCCTCGCGATTTATCCTTTTATTTACAATTTCCTATAGATCGTCGATTGGGTTCAGATCAGGAGATTGTGCCAGCCACTTGATAAGCTGCTTGCATAAAATTTGCTAAAGAGCACATCAACTGGTCCGTAAATAAATGGAAAGCAGTTTTATTTTCCGACGATTACAAGTGACCGGCACAATCTCCTGATCTGAACACAATCGAAAATCTATGGGAAATTGTAAATAAAAATCACATGGGATGGAACGCTGGCAATCACTGATTACATAACCCTCGTTCGGGAGGTCTAAATAGACCCGTGGTGCTGATGCTATGCAACAGACGCTGCTTTGTGCGAAACTGAGATAGCGCGATCATTAGGATTGGTTAAAGGCTTGATATTTCTAGAGATTTCCGGCTACTAGCCGCAGTCGTAATCCCAATGCTGTTCATGATATAGCACTGTAGTTGAGTTTAGATATCTCGAACCCCTCAAAAAGGGGTTCTCCTACGGGTCAAGAACAGTGGGAAATAAATTGACATCCAAGCAGTTGGACCAGCCCTTCAGTAGCGATGGTATAACATCAGAAATACACATTGTGACTTGGTCTACCGTCGGTTTAGGGCGTTACGCCAGGTACCGACGTAAGTCATTCCACATCTTTACCAGCCGCCCGTCCGTGTCGCTTGTATAATACACCGTGTTATAAATTAACAGTATAGTTTTCCGCCAAAGAGTGCGCAGATGCCTCAGCAAACACCGTGCTATGTAACAGGCTAGCTGTTTTTTTTTATTATAGCAGCTACTTTGCCGACATAGAAAGTGGGTATCATAGTTATGAGCTTGAGGCCCTTTGCGTGGTTGAGTCTTACGGATGATTTATGATGTTTTTTTTTTTCGTAAATCTTTCTATTTCACAATAGCTTGTTCAGCTGTCGTCACAGTTAAAGTTCAGAAGGATATCAAATCTAAAATAGCCAGGTAATTCGAAAAAAGTTGAGTCTAATTCCGTGGTCCAGATATAATTTCGAAAATTCTGGGGATTGATCGTTATTAAATAGAAGACGTCCAGATAAGCAGTTGTCCAATCGAAAATTCACATTCGTTTATTCTGCCGAGAAGATAAAACATTGGTGTACCAGCTGTCCAATCCTGATGAAATTGAGAACAACTTTGGGTCAGAATTGGCCGACTATCATACTGCGTAAACACTTTATGAGAATACAACAGTATCATTACTACTTTATTACGTCATCTGTTTTTCGAAATCAACATCTATAACTGTCATTAATTAACGAGAGGGGCAGAAATAGTATGACAAGCAAAGAATACGCATGTGTAAAAAGACGCAAGTGAAGTTATATGAAATTAAACGATTATTAAACTAATTAAATATATACATCCTGAATTTTCCGCGTTTTTTTTAACGTTTTAATGTCCACGCTTGTAAGATGTGTATGTTTTTATGTGTATTTATTTACAAAACTGTACCTAGTATTGCAAGATACATGTGAAGTTTGGTTCTCACATGAGCGCCTCGATGGAAGAATTGGTAAAGTGGCCTACTAAGTGTAGTCCCCGCGTTTCGATTTATGCCGAAAGCTCTGGGTTTTTCTGCAGACAAGCAAGAAGCTTCACAGTTTTGTGTTTGTATTTTTAAATAAAACAAAAAAAAAAAAAAAAAAAACACTTGACACGTTCGTTTAACATGTTTTACTAATCAGAGCGAATAGAGAGAAAGTTGTCAAACGCGGTGATTTTGAAACATGTTTGACGTCCAAATGTTTGATTTGGCAGTTTAGATATTAGGTAACAAATTTGATTGGATTTTTTTCAAATAGTTTTGTGTAACATCAAATACATATAACGAAAAACATTCATGTGGAACTGTTAATCATATACATATGTACATATATTTATATGGAATAATACACATGGCTCGCATGACTTACACTGTACAACACATGATTTCGGGACTCAATTCTGATAATTGTTTATGAAAGTAGCCCTAAAAAGAAGAACTTCTGCATCATTCGTTTGGTCTGGGTACCTCAAATAATAACTTAAAAATTAGTTTGAAGCTGTAAGTATCGTGTAGGGGAGTTTGTCACGTTTTGGGTTCTTTTGTTTGTCATAACTCGAGAACCACTAGTCCGCATAAGCTGAAATAATTAAAAAAAATTAAGAACTACAATTCCTTTAGTCTGTTCATACAACATTTCGCTACATAAGCAAAAGTTTCGCATTTATAAATAAATGTATGTAAAAAAAAAATATTTTTTGCCTAAAAAATTGGATTTTTTTTAGTTTTAATTCATAAAAAATCCAAAACGGTAAAAAAAGCGTCAAGTCCCATAACTCTTACGTACAGTCGCATAACCTATGAACAAAATGAGACATAAATCATAAAAATTGATGGACGCGTTTCGCTTTTTTTTTACTTTTTTACGATTCTCAGAATTGAAAAAAGGAATAAAGGTTGTTTGATTTTTATGATTGCAGTAGCAAAGTAATAAGCGTTAATAAATGTGAGTGGACAATTAAGAGGAACAGAGGAAAGTGAACGGTTTTAGTTATTTGGGGTTTTCCGTTAGTTACCTGCATGATTTGTTTACAGAAATTGCACCCACGTTTATGAGTGCTTATGTTTTGGAACGTAATGTATCCATGTCGTTAAAATTACATTTCCTGCATTTCCACCTTGATACCTTTTTGGCACAATTACCTCAGGAATCGCACGAACAAGGAGAGAGATTCCACCAGGTGACCATGCCAATAGAAAAGCGATTCGTAAAAAAAATTGGATGCATTGCTTGCGGAGATTTGTTAGTGGAGTTCTAAAATTATGCAGTTTCAAGATGAAAGCACCGAAGATGAAGATGACACTGAAATTTGTGGACACACTGAACAAAACATGCCGTTGAATATTATGTCTATCTCGGATGATGACTCAGAACATGAATATGAACAACCTACGAAGAAAATAAGGTCATCAGAACCACAAGCGTCAATTTCAACGAGGATGGATATTGATAATAATTGAAAATGTTCTAAGTTTTGTTTCCATGCATAGATAACATATAAAAATCTGATATTTTCTGTGTAAGAATAGCTTTAATATGAATTGGAATGTTTATTTTCATGCAAAATAAAGCATCAATTAAAAGTCTGCAATATTTTTTCCTAATTCATACCTCTACTTAATTGTGAATAAAAGCGAAACGCGTCCATCGATTTTTATGATTTATGTCTCATTTTGTTCATAGGTTATGCGACTTTACGTGAAAGTAATAGGAATTGACACTTTTTTATCATTTTGGATTTTTTATGAATTAAAAATTTTAAAAATCCAACTACTCAGTAAAAAAGTATTTTTTTTCTGCATACATTTATTTATAACTGCGAAACTTTTGCTTATGTAGCAAAACGTTGTATGAAAATACTAAAGGAATTGTAGTTTTTAATTTCTTAAAATTTATTTCAGCTTATTCGGACAAGTGGCTCTTGAGTTATGAGAAACAAAAGAGCCCAAAACGTGACAAACACCCCTACACGATACTTACTAACTTCAAATTAATTTTTAAATTATTATTTGAGGTACCAAGACCAAACGAATGATGCAGAAGTTCTTCTTTTTAGGGCTACTTTCATAAACAATTATCAGAATTGAGTCCCGAATCAATCACCTGAAAAATGTTGTACTAGTTTATTACCATTTCGCTTAGTATTAAAACTTCCTCTCGTGCGCCTTATTTCTGTAACATTGGAAAGAAGCTTTTCACATAGAAAACTGTAAAACCGAAAAATCGGCTATTTCTAAATTATTAGCTTTTAATATGCAACTCCAATTGGAAAAGTAGCATTCAGAAGTTTTACTTTTGGCTTTGCATTCGTGAATAAAATCATAAGAAATAATGACATAATTTGCCAGAATTGGATTAGAACATTATTTTCAAAATTGCCTTTAAAGCTTAAAATTACTTCATACCAGTAAAATATCAAAAAAAAAAAAAAAAAATCAGACTTAAGAACGTTTATTTCCACATATTTGAGATGGAACAGTGGTGCAAACATTTACATATACCATATGTATGTCAAATAAATTTCGACATACCTGGTATTTTTAAGCTAGTTTTCATTTACCTATGTATATAGAAAAAATCTAAATTATAATTTGGTATAGAATATAGCTCTCTTATTTGTTCTGAATTTACTTATTCGTGAATTACTGCATATGGAACAAAGATCTGTCCGTCCAACCACATGAAACTTTCTCAAATAGAAGATTTAATTGATATAAAAAAATAAACGGTTTTTTGTGGTTCTTGCACAATTGCGTTTTTCAAGTATGCGGGTTTTTGAACATAAGCTGTCAATATAAATATATATTACTTATTTTTAATACTTTATAGTCGGTGGTCTGCTCTGGTGGATGTCGAAGGTGAAACTATTTGTTAGACATTTGCTATAGAGGAAAAGAAAACTAAAGTTTAGGTATTAAACAACCCTTTACGAACAAAATTAGGGTACCACTCTCAGTTTGGGCAATCATGAAATACTTTAAATAAAGTATTTATAAGAAAAACTATGGCATCTTGAGTAGAATTAATAAAAAAAAAAACCATATGAAAGATTTTGGTATAATCATTTATAGATAACATTAAGGATAAAATGCGGCTTTATTTTCTTGTTTATTTATTTATTTATTTTTTTTTTTTGTCAAATGTCACGAGATCCACTTTTTTGATGAGTAAAATTTTTGAAAAGAAAAGTGTTTTGCTTATCAACATATAAAATGCAGGATTATCTTAGTTTTTTTTTTACTTAGTGTTTTTACAACAACTTTCCTTAGTAGAAAAATATTAAAAATCAATAACTTCATCAACTGGTTTAAAGGTAGCATTCCATGTAATTTTATTTATTGTTATTCTGAAGAATAACTTTAAACAAATTCAATAACCAGCCAATTCCAAAAAAAGTATGTAGAAATCAAAGTCAACTAAAAATGTGTAGTAATATAGTTTTACAAAAAAAAATTTTTTTTTCATGTTTACACACTCTATTACAGCATAATACATTTTTCAAAAATTTGCACTGCTTACTCATAAAAAATAGACGTTTTGCAAATGATAATTAGAATGAAATCAAGTTCAGTCATAAAAACTTTTCGACTAATAATTTAAATAAATATAACCGAAAAGTAGTGCAGATAAATAACTTAAATAATGCAAAATATACAACATAAGTTAACTTTCATATTAGCATTGTAAGAAAAAATTCGTGTTAATAATAAATGAAATTAAAAATGTCTTTGTATGTTCTGCAAAGCATGATATTTCGGAAACCAAAGTTTTTAATATCTCTACAATATAAAGTTTTTAACTACAAGTAAATTTTGAACGTCCTAGCGCGGAGAAATATCAAAAAAGGAGCTTTTTGAGATAGTTTGTTCTTGGAAATCACATGATTTGAAGTAAGGTGATTTGCACCACCGGTCTGAGTGCTTATCAACTTAAAAATATTTTTCTTTTAATTTCAACTTTTAGCAAGAAATATGCTCGCCATATGAACTCGGCATCAAAAGTATGTGTTTTAACACATTTTCATTGCCGACAGTACATACACTATTTTTGATAGAAACAGGTCTACTCCAAGCATTACAGAATGGATAAAGCCTGCAAAAATATTAATTATATTAATTGTTTTTATGCTGAGTGGATGAACAAATTACGACGACATATCTGCAAAGGGATGAATATTTTGGTAAATAAAAAGTATATGGAGAAACACTTCTCTTGAACTTTTAAGAGCCAAAACGATATTATGTTCATATAAACCTGGCTCCTTCAACATTAGAATGTATAATAATCACAAGCTTTGAACATCCGTATGCGGAAGGTTGAATCAATTTTATCTTCATTTTATTTGTCTGACTGGTTGCATGTTAAGTTGAAAGAGTTGTTAGTGGAACGAACATACAAATTGGATTAGTAAATCAAAACTAGAAAATTCACCACAAAGTCTACTTTAAATTTTATATATATGTATATGTATATATATATATATATATATATATATATATATATATATATATATATATATATATATATATATATATATATATATATATATATATATATATATATATATATATATATATATATATATATATATATATATATATATATATATATATATATATATATATATATATATATATATATATTATATATTATATATTATATATTATATATTATATATTATATATAATATATTATATATTATATAGTATATATTATATATTATAACTTAAATTACGTTTTACCTTTTATGACACAATGGGACCAAGAATTGAATTATAGTAGCTTTAAACTGTTCTTATATAACATTTTAGTATAACCACTGTCATGTTATCATCATTGTTATAGATGAATACAATTCTATGTTTCTGACTAAATAGTCTTCGCAGATGACACGCTGCCTTCTTTTGATGGCTATGATTCTTCGCACAGTGGTGTAAATAAGAAAAAAAGTGGTAAAAAGTCCGGAACTTCTAAGCCACATAACGGATCTCGCTAAAAATTGCAGTGGTCATAGTTAAAGAGCTATATTTTTTGTCAAGTCTTTTTAGGCCTATATTTAAAACGGGGGCGGGCGTATGGGGGCTGAAAGTTACCTACCTCGAGTATAAAAAAATTTGTGCAGCTTATAACTTTCTTATATCTTGGCCGATTTTAAAGATTCTTACCTTTTTGGATTTTGCTTAGCAAGGCAAAGAAAAAATGTTATGAGACATGTTTTCATATCTCTTACAGTTTAAGAGATATTCGCCTTAGAGTATTATTTTTTATTATTTTCGCCGCAACTTCTTTTGGTTTTTTGCTTATATCTTTTTTGTTAAAATCTTGATTTTAATTTGTGGCCCACCCTTATATTCCTTATAAAATTTTAAGTGAGACAAGGTACTGTTTTATTAAAATATCTTGGTCCGATAAGTCATAAAATAGGTCTTAATTCAAAACTTTGAAATTTCACCGAAAAATTTTAATTTTTCACATAAAAGGTGGCTTCATTATTTTTCAATTCGTAAAAAATTTTGTTCCAGCTTTTATACTTATTTTTACACGTAGCGAAAGATAATCTCTTAAGAGTGTGTAAAAATTTTATTTTGTTTAATTTAAACTAAGTACCCTACAGTAGGCAGTGGTCGAAAATCATCAATTTTTAAAACAATTTTCGGATATGTGGGCGTCTGAAAAGTTTTGCCAAAAGTGAAATGAAATTCCGTGAACGACGTTTTATTACAAAATCAGTTGGTATTATTGCTGCAGAAGCTCGAGACATCCTAGATATAATTAGCGTTGCCAGACTGAGATTATTAAAAAAGTAAATTTTTGGAAGGGATAATTTTGAATTGCTAAAAAAATGGATTTATGATTTATATTTCTTTCTGAAATTTATGCTTTTATTTGAAAATTTAGTGTTTTAATATGCCTTGTAAAAATTATGCATGTATTTTTTATCGTCTTCCAGATAATCAAGTTTTACTTGGATTTTTATGTGCGAAAAACTATCCTTTTATTATTTTTTCATTGTTTTCACGAAAGTGATTTAAAAAGATAAATAAAGTATAAATTTTTCCATATATTTGAAAAGAAGACACAAATTCCTTTCCAATGATATATAACATGTATACATTTTTTAAATATTTGCACATTCGGGAACCACTAGAATACTACGCAACCAATACAAAGTAAACAAGTTTGGCGTTTTGAAAGACAGCCAGACATACGAATTAAATGCACTTAGTTCGGTTATAATCAAAAGGCCAAAAAATACCTGATAATGCATTTAAATACCTGAAATTCTACTTTCAAAAAGAAAACGATAACATAATAAAAGGTTCCAAAATCGAAAGGAAAAGTGGTCATAAAAATAACAGATTTCTTTGAAATCTACACAAATAACGCGTATAATAAATGGAAGCATACCTTCTATTGAAACAATTCGGCAAGACGGTGATAAGCGAAGCATTAGAAGTAAAAGCAGGTACATAAATCGCGCAACAAATTAAAATTAAGATTTTAACAAAAAAGATATAAGCAAAAAACCAAAAGAAGTTGCGGCGAAAATAATAAAAAATAATATTCTAAGGCGAATATCTCTTAAACTGTAAGAGATATGAAAACATGTCTCATAACATTTTTTCTTTGCCTTGCTAAGCAAAATCCAAAAAGGTAAGAATCTTTAAAATCGGCCAAGATATAAGAAAGTTATAAGCTGCACAAAATTTTTTATACTCGAGGTAGGCAACTTTCAGCCCCCATAGGCCCGCCCCCGTTTTAAATATAGGCCTAAAAAGACTTGAGACAAAAAATATAGCTCTTTAACTATGACCACTGCAATTTTTAGCGACATCCGTTATGTGGTTTAGAAGTTCCGGACTTTTTACCACTTTTTTTTCTTATTTACACCACTGTGCGTCGTGGGATTCCCGAAGGAACAGAGATAGGGCCAGTTCGGCCAGAGGAAACATCCAGATATAAAAACTAATGGAGGTTGGTTACTCTATTGACTCCTCCAGAAGCACAGCAATTTTATAATTTCAACATAAAAAAAAATTAAACAATACTGTTTAATTATCTGTTGTTTTTGTGTTGCCTCTTTTTTGATGTATTTTGTAATAAAACTTCGACTTCTTTCTTTGGTCTATATATTTCGAACCTCTCGGTTCATCTTCAGGATCCAAATACAATTGTAGAAATATTACAATATTTAAATTATTATAAATGTTACCTCGTTATTTTTTTTATGCTATAAAAAATACTTTGATTAATGAAAATTTAAATTTTCTAAAAAATATATTGAAAATATTTTTATATAGCATAAACAAAAATAACGAGGTAACATTTATAATAATTTAAATATTGCAATATTTCGAATAAAACAATTGTATTTAGATCCTGAAGATGAACCCAGAGGTTCGAAATATATAGATCAAAGAAAGAAGACGAAGTTTTATTACAAAATACATCAAAAAAGAAGCAATACAAAAACAAAAGATAATAAAGTACAATTGATGGCAATACAAAAGAAGAATTATTAATACTGTTTAATTTTAACTTAGTTTTTTTTTAATATTGTCAGCTAAAAGTTATAGTTTGGAGTTTTTCAACTAAGACATTTTTAGGTTTAGTTTTTTTAGTTTAGTTCAGAACACTTAATACATACATATGTACACTTTTTAAAATGTTTGTACCTACATAGTTGGTGAAAAACCGTTTGAAAATTTAAAACAAAATAGATGGAAATTTTTATTTCAAAATTTAAATATGAATTAAACTAATTTTGGGTTCGTTTTTACTACGCAAGGCAACATTTTCAATTTTGTTTTGCAGTGAAAATCCAACAGAGTATCGTTTTATAAATTTGTTTTTACTTATTTATGGTAACCACATAAAGCAAACGAACTTTTAAAGAAATATCAGAAAAGAAAAATTTAAGAAAAATTAAAAAAAAACAAAAGCTTCTGCACAACTTTGCTCGAAAAATCCATTAGAAGAAGATAAGAGTGACCACAACGAAAGTAATTTGACAGTGCGTTCGCAAACACTACGGGATAAATTGACTTAATGGTACCAAAATTACAAGGATTTTGTTGACTGCTACAACGGCCTTTTAAAAACGTTAGTCACAAAATATACATAGATGTTCCAAGAAGTCTTGGAGGGCTTATAAAAAGAAAATGTTCTACAAAACTTTAGCTCCAGGTACATACATATGTATACATACATACATATGTAATAATATGTACACATTACTGGATATGGTTATCAACGGTCTAGCGCTTTTTAGGAGTTCGGCTATTGGTGTGTGGCCAACTTGGGCCAGAATTGTCAATGGACCTCTGGTGAACGTTTTTGTGATAGGTTCACTCATATTTAAAAAAAAAATAAGCCGGTAAATGTTAACATATTTCTCCATGATTTTTTGAGGTAATAAAATCGAACAACTTGTCATTGGTGGTTGGAGATAGAACAATTTTTTTTAAAGATTCGAGTCTTTATTTGTGATGCACCCGCATGATCATTTATTTAAATGAAAAAGTCGTCATGCTCTTGACGGATGTGACCGATGCTATCAAAACGGATAAGGTATTAGCCACAGAAAAGTTTTTGCATCAGTTGAATAAGTATTAGAGTGTAAAAGAAAATCCTTGGGTAAGCAGCCGTATTGAAAATTAAAATTGCGTGATACAAAAGTAAAAACTTATGCCAGCTGTAACATTTTGAAATGTTGCGGGTGATAATCTACTTTTGAAGCAATTAGCAGAATTGCAGCAATTCTATAACATTCACAATAAGTGACAAAATATCCCAACACATATGTTTTTATCAAGTCTAAAATGAATTCTCCAATATTATAATCTTAAATTTATCAAAAAAAAAAAAAAAATTGTAAGTTGTCCAATTGGAAGATATTGTTTTTTCTCCAAACTATGTTTTAAGATTTAGGCTGTTATCACATCCGACCACACATGTATGTATGTATATAAATAAAATTTTTTAACGTTTACATTTTGCGTGTGAGGCCCAAACCAACGTTGTCGCGCGCTAGGAGAATTATTCTAATCGTGCGTAACGTTCGCCAAAAAGCACTAACGCGCACGTCTATTGTAAGCAGCATTGTGAGTAAGCAATAAAACTGGGAAAATTTAAGAGGATTTTACTTTTTAAAAGCAAAAACTTTAACTTTCAAAAAATAAAATAATAAATATTCGGGTCTGTTCTAGAATCCGATTCGGATTGATTTAGCAAAATTTTTTTAATACGAATAATTCATAAATTGGTGTTCTCAATTCAGAATGTTTTTAGATATTCGAAGTTTCTATTCGAAAAAAATTCTGAATGTCAAATACATAAACAACAGGTTTTTATGTTTTGAAAAGAACTATCAGAGGACTGTTCTTATATAACATTTTAGTATAACCACTGTCATGTTATCATCATTGTTATAGATGAATACAATTCTATGTTTCTGACTAAATAGTCTTCGCAGATGACACGCTGCCTTCTTTTGATGGCTATGATTCTTCGCACAGTGGTGTAAATAAGAAAAAAAGTGGTAAAAAGTCCGGAACTTCTAAGCCACATAACGGATCTCGCTAAAAATTGCAGTGGTCATAGTTAAAGAGCTATATTTTTTGTCAAGTCTTTTTAGGCCTATATTTAAAACGGGGGCGGGCGTATGGGGGCTGAAAGTTACCTACCTCGAGTATAAAAAAATTTGTGCAGCTTATAACTTTCTTATATCTTGGCCGATTTTAAAGATTCTTACCTTTTTGGATTTTGCTTAGCAAGGCAAAGAAAAAATGTTATGAGACATGTTTTCATATCTCTTACAGTTTAAGAGATATTCGCCTTAGAGTATTATTTTTTATTATTTTCGCCGCAACTTCTTTTGGTTTTTTGCTTATATCTTTTTTGTTAAAATCTTGATTTTAATTTGTGGCCCACCCTTATATTCCTTATAAAATTTTAAGTGAGACAAGGTACTGTTTTATTAAAATATCTTGGTCCGATAAGTCATAAAATAGGTCTTAATTCAAAACTTTGAAATTTCACCGAAAAATTTTAATTTTTCACATAAAAGGTGGCTTCATTATTTTTCAATTCGTAAAAAATTTTGTTCCAGCTTTTATACTTATTTTTACACGTAGCGAAAGATAATCTCTTAAGAGTGTGTAAAAATTTTATTTTGTTTAATTTAAACTAAGTACCCTACAGTAGGCAGTGGTCGAAAATCATCAATTTTTAAAACAATTTTCGGATATGTGGGCGTCTGAAAAGTTTTGCCAAAAGTGAAATGAAATTCCGTGAACGACGTTTTATTACAAAATCAGTTGGTATTATTGCTGCAGAAGCTCGAGACATCCTAGATATAATTAGCGTTGCCAGACTGAGATTATTAAAAAAGTAAATTTTTGGAAGGGATAATTTTGAATTGCTAAAAAAATGGATTTATGATTTATATTTCTTTCTGAAATTTATGCTTTTATTTGAAAATTTAGTGTTTTAATATGCCTTGTAAAAATTATGCATGTATTTTTTATCGTCTTCCAGATAATCAAGTTTTACTTGGATTTTTATGTGCGAAAAACTATCCTTTTATTATTTTTTCATTGTTTTCACGAAAGTGATTTAAAAAGATAAATAAAGTATAAATTTTTCCATATATTTGAAAAGAAGACACAAATTCCTTTCCAATGATATATAACATGTATACATTTTTTAAATATTTGCACATTCGGGAACCACTAGAATACTACGCAACCAATACAAAGTAAACAAGTTTGGCGTTTTGAAAGACAGCCAGACATACGAATTAAATGCACTTAGTTCGGTTATAATCAAAAGGCCAAAAAATACCTGATAATGCATTTAAATACCTGAAATTCTACTTTCAAAAAGAAAACGATAACATAATAAAAGGTTCCAAAATCGAAAGGAAAAGTGGTCATAAAAATAACAGATTTCTTTGAAATCTACACAAATAACGCGTATAATAAATGGAAGCATACCTTCTATTGAAACAATTCGGCAAGACGGTGATAAGCGAAGCATTAGAAGTAAAAGCAGGTACATAAATCGCGCAACAAATTAAAATTAAGATTTTAACAAAAAAGATATAAGCAAAAAACCAAAAGAAGTTGCGGCGAAAATAATAAAAAATAATATTCTAAGGCGAATATCTCTTAAACTGTAAGAGATATGAAAACATGTCTCATAACATTTTTTCTTTGCCTTGCTAAGCAAAATCCAAAAAGGTAAGAATCTTTAAAATCGGCCAAGATATAAGAAAGTTATAAGCTGCACAAAATTTTTTATACTCGAGGTAGGCAACTTTCAGCCCCCATAGGCCCGCCCCCGTTTTAAATATAGGCCTAAAAAGACTTGAGACAAAAAATATAGCTCTTTAACTATGACCACTGCAATTTTTAGCGACATCCGTTATGTGGTTTAGAAGTTCCGGACTTTTTACCACTTTTTTTTCTTATTTACACCACTGTGCGTCGTGGGATTCCCGAAGGAACAGAGATAGGGCCAGTTCGGCCAGAGGAAACATCCAGATATAAAAACTAATGGAGGTTGGTTACTCTATTGACTCCTCCAGAAGCACAGCAATTTTATAATTTCAACATAAAAAAAAATTAAACAATACTGTTTAATTATCTGTTGTTTTTGTGTTGCCTCTTTTTTGATGTATTTTGTAATAAAACTTCGACTTCTTTCTTTGGTCTATATATTTCGAACCTCTCGGTTCATCTTCAGGATCCAAATACAATTGTAGAAATATTACAATATTTAAATTATTATAAATGTTACCTCGTTATTTTTTTTATGCTATAAAAAATACTTTGATTAATGAAAATTTAAATTTTCTAAAAAATATATTGAAAATATTTTTATATAGCATAAACAAAAATAACGAGGTAACATTTATAATAATTTAAATATTGCAATATTTCGAATAAAACAATTGTATTTAGATCCTGAAGATGAACCCAGAGGTTCGAAATATATAGATCAAAGAAAGAAGACGAAGTTTTATTACAAAATACATCAAAAAAGAAGCAATACAAAAACAAAAGATAATAAAGTACAATTGATGGCAATACAAAAGAAGAATTATTAATACTGTTTAATTTTAACTTAGTTTTTTTTTAATATTGTCAGCTAAAAGTTATAGTTTGGAGTTTTTCAACTAAGACATTTTTAGGTTTAGTTTTTTTAGTTTAGTTCAGAACACTTAATACATACATATGTACACTTTTTAAAATGTTTGTACCTACATAGTTGGTGAAAAACCGTTTGAAAATTTAAAACAAAATAGATGGAAATTTTTATTTCAAAATTTAAATATGAATTAAACTAATTTTGGGTTCGTTTTTACTACGCAAGGCAACATTTTCAATTTTGTTTTGCAGTGAAAATCCAACAGAGTATCGTTTTATAAATTTGTTTTTACTTATTTATGGTAACCACATAAAGCAAACGAACTTTTAAAGAAATATCAGAAAAGAAAAATTTAAGAAAAATTAAAAAAAAACAAAAGCTTCTGCACAACTTTGCTCGAAAAATCCATTAGAAGAAGATAAGAGTGACCACAACGAAAGTAATTTGACAGTGCGTTCGCAAACACTACGGGATAAATTGACTTAATGGTACCAAAATTACAAGGATTTTGTTGACTGCTACAACGGCCTTTTAAAAACGTTAGTCACAAAATATACATAGATGTTCCAAGAAGTCTTGGAGGGCTTATAAAAAGAAAATGTTCTACAAAACTTTAGCTCCAGGTACATACATATGTATACATACATACATATGTAATAATATGTACACATTACTGGATATGGTTATCAACGGTCTAGCGCTTTTTAGGAGTTCGGCTATTGGTGTGTGGCCAACTTGGGCCAGAATTGTCAATGGACCTCTGGTGAACGTTTTTGTGATAGGTTCACTCATATTTAAAAAAAAAATAAGCCGGTAAATGTTAACATATTTCTCCATGATTTTTTGAGGTAATAAAATCGAACAACTTGTCATTGGTGGTTGGAGATAGAACAATTTTTTTTAAAGATTCGAGTCTTTATTTGTGATGCACCCGCATGATCATTTATTTAAATGAAAAAGTCGTCATGCTCTTGACGGATGTGACCGATGCTATCAAAACGGATAAGGTATTAGCCACAGAAAAGTTTTTGCATCAGTTGAATAAGTATTAGAGTGTAAAAGAAAATCCTTGGGTAAGCAGCCGTATTGAAAATTAAAATTGCGTGATACAAAAGTAAAAACTTATGCCAGCTGTAACATTTTGAAATGTTGCGGGTGATAATCTACTTTTGAAGCAATTAGCAGAATTGCAGCAATTCTATAACATTCACAATAAGTGACAAAATATCCCAACACATATGTTTTTATCAAGTCTAAAATGAATTCTCCAATATTATAATCTTAAATTTATCAAAAAAAAAAAAAAAATTGTAAGTTGTCCAATTGGAAGATATTGTTTTTTCTCCAAACTATGTTTTAAGATTTAGGCTGTTATCACATCCGACCACACATGTATGTATGTATATAAATAAAATTTTTTAACGTTTACATTTTGCGTGTGAGGCCCAAACCAACGTTGTCGCGCGCTAGGAGAATTATTCTAATCGTGCGTAACGTTCGCCAAAAAGCACTAACGCGCACGTCTATTGTAAGCAGCATTGTGAGTAAGCAATAAAACTGGGAAAATTTAAGAGGATTTTACTTTTTAAAAGCAAAAACTTTAACTTTCAAAAAATAAAATAATAAATATTCGGGTCTGTTCTAGAATCCGATTCGGATTGATTTAGCAAAATTTTTTTAATACGAATAATTCATAAATTGGTGTTCTCAATTCAGAATGTTTTTAGATATTCGAAGTTTCTATTCGAAAAAAATTCTGAATGTCAAATACATAAACAACAGGTTTTTATGTTTTGAAAAGAACTATCAGAGGACGAAGCCGATGATAAAAGATAGCTTAACATACAAATAGTCACCGGCGGCAAACCAAAAACCGACTCTTGACGACCGTCTAAACAATGTTTTTACAATCACGCAGAAAAATTTAAAAATTAAGTTAAAATATGACAAAAACTAAAACATTAATAGATTATTCTGAGAAAGCAGCTCTACCGCCAGCAGCAATCAGTCGCTCTTGACCGCGACGGGTGTAAGTAAGGTTGTGAAATTACCGGCGCGGCAGTTTGCCGGCTATGAGCACATGAACTACGATCGATGACAACCAAAAGAACGTATTGCCGGACTATTACAATGGAATTTGACCACTAAATACAATCATATTAATATAAATATTGCTTAAATTAAACTAAATATAGGAAGTTTATTATAATTTCCTTTAAAATGTCAATTTTTCTTTTTCAATAGATTCTGATTGCATTAAGCATTAGTCCAAAAAACATTGACATATCACACTTTAATATGTAGGGCAACTTCGTGTTTTCGATCATAAGCAAAATTTTCATATTTTTGTTTTGCGCAAGTGCCATTTGACGAAACGTACAACATTTTTGGAAGAAATTAAAGAAAAGGATTTTTTTTACTAATAATTGTGTGTAAATTCAAATTTTTTTTTTTATTATATTTAATAAAAAGCTTCAATTTAAAAGAGAAAATTTAGTTTTTATTAAAAAAGTTATCACTTGCATGAATAAAAGCCGATTCTATTTACTTTCACTCACCCTAAATACTCTAATTGAAAACGAATAAAAACATGGGGATTCGGATTGCAGAAAACCAAAAATTCTAAAGTAATCCACTTTAGAGTGAATTCGCATTCCAGAACAGACCCGATTATTTTAATTTTTTCAATATTTCTGAAACATTGGTCGTGCTAAAGAATTACATCGGAACAGTTTCAAGGACCCTAACAAAAAATTCTGGGGCGCATTGTGCCATTAAATCAAACGCGTAATTACAAAGTTAAAATAAGCACCTCTCAAAAATCTCGAAATTTAGAAAAAAAAAATTTAAAAAAACATATCTTTAGATCCCTACGAAACATGTGTTTTAAACTCTATAAAACATTGATGATTTTTGTGGTAAGAGGACAATAACACATTAAAAAATATAGTACTTGTTAATAGCAAAAAAGTCTCTGATTTGTTGCATATTGTAATGAAAAGAAGCTTTATTTTCCAGTCGAAACATTTATATAGACGAAATCGCAGGTGTATTTACGAAAGTTCTATGAACAGGATATCTCAAGTTCAACCGAAATTATAGTAACAATCATTTTTACGCTCCCTTTATAAACTCATAAATTCAGAATTTTCGACACATTTTGCAAAATAAATGTTTTAAAGTTATTTCAGAAAAAGTGTTCTCTAATACTAAACACAACGGGACCTTTCTAGGACCCAAGTGAGCCGGTCTCATGACCGGCGGCCCACGTAACATAGGTTTGATTCTTTTCTTTTTGTGATAAAACAACGTTGCAATAAAAGGACGATATATTTTAATAGAGTGAAAATAATATTTTTGGCAAGCATCGTAAGTTGTTTACCAGAATGAAAATTATACAATTGTTTTCTAATCTGCGTATTCAAGATATATAATATGTACGCATATGAAGAAGATATTGGAAAAATTTTTCACGAAAAATCTAAATTAATATGCAGGTGAAAGTGGTACTATTATTATCATTATTACTATATTTTTTTTAGTTAGACTTTGCAGTAAATTAAGGAAAACCAAGGAATGTTATTTTTTAATTGGGATAAATAATGTTATGTTAAAATATTATATTTTTTTATTAAACAAGAAAAAAAAATATACATACATAAAAAGTTAAAAAAAGTGGTAACAAAAACTTACGTCAAGTGGCTTTTTCAAAACTATCCAACCAGATTCAGCCTGAATGTCGAAATACTCCAAGTCATTGGGATTAAAAGGCGCACTCAAGCTATAAACAATGGCGCCATTATTGTCAGCATCTTCATCAGAAGCAGAGACACGTAAAATGTTTGTACCAATACTGGCATCTTGTTTAACGTTTTCTACGTATTTCTAAAAACAACATTTTTTATTTTTAGAAATCTTCCAACATCTTAAAATTTTCTCAACAACATACCTGTCGATCAAATAGTGGAGGATTATCATTCACATCTGTAATCTCAACAGTAAAAGAGCAAACACCTTCTAAACTGGGCTCACCCTGATCAGTAGCCTTAACAGTTACTGATACAAATTTACCATCATCACCTTCACGATCAAACACTTTGTTTGTTGATACTTCTCCGGTTTCTTCGTCCACTGTAAATTTAGTACCTTTTTGATTGGGCTGCTGGACTATGGAATACTTAACCTGCAAAACGTTAAATTATTTTGAACCTACTATTTTTTGAATAAGTGAGTATTTGCTTATTTATATACATATGTTATAAGATTATTTATACATGGCTTTGCTTTCAGTAATATTTACTTCATTATATTTAAGATTTACTTTAATACATTAACTAATGCGTATTTAATTGGTGTTTATATGTAACTTCGACCGTATTAGTTTAGAACACAAAAATATTTATATTACGTTTTCTACTGCATTGTAATTGACTTAAAATATCAAGTCAGTTAATAAAGTTTCGATTGTTAATAGATGTTTGCTTTTATCGAGTGTAACCAGATTTTAAAATAAGTTGGAGTTAAATCGCGTTCGGGAACAAATTTACTTTACCCACGTTATTCCAAATTTAAACAAGTTTACACATATCGATAGAAAATTCAAAATATGTTGATTTTCCTTACTATCAGTAGGTCTCAGAAAATTTTTAGATTTTTTTTTGGCTCATGGTTGCAAAGCAATCGAAAATTAAAAAAATCGCGCTACAAAAAAATCGCGCTTATTGGGCCACAAGGTCACTGTTAAATAAAAGTGTGCTTTTTGTCTATAGTTGGGAAAAACCCGACTTTACGCGCAAAAGTCTGCACTAAACATAAAACCAGCTGTTTAGCATCCAAGACCATATCACATTTTAAACGTAAAAGCTTTTTAATGTAAATTTTTTAACATTAAATTATTAAGTTAATTATATTTTATTATTCGAACTTTTTCTTATATAATTACTTTTGTATTAATTTTGTCAGGCTCAAGTTTTTTCTATATTATTTTTGTGATTGATGTTAATTAAATAAGTTCAAAGACGGGTGCTGACGAGAAAGTGTGGCGGCTTCGAAACAACTAGTTGCCATCCTGCTAAATGTCTTTGATGTCTTCTTTGTCTTATATAATTAATATCAATCACAAAAGTAGTATAGAAAGAACTTGAGCCTGATAAACTTACCCCCGATTTTTGACTTGGGATTTAAATACAAAATTAGTAAATTTTCCTTAAAATTTAAGTTGGATTTAAAATAGCTTTCTGTTTTACAGTCGAAAATTATTTTTGGTAATTAATTGTATCAAAAGTACGGCAGCACAATCTAAGTGTCAAAAAATTATCGATAACTCAATAAAAAACAGCTGTTTAAACAAATTTGGAAGCAAGTGAAATTGTGAAAAGTTTAGAAAATAATAAATTGTTTCATAAAAATTATTAAAATGAGTAGCAAAAGTGATAAAAGGAATCCCAATTTCACTGCCACAGAAGTTGATTACCTTCTGGAAGTAATAAAAAATCAAATTATGAAACAAAAAAAAAACATGTGCAATTTTCTTAATTTGCAGAACAAAACCAAACTGTCAAAATCATATGGCAGTACGAAAAATTTAAATCGATTTTAAATGGGAACGGCAGGCTGTTTAAGTTTGATTTAAATAGCAACTGTTTGACTCAATTTTGTATTTAAATCAAACTTAAATTGAAATGGCATTTAAAATCCAAGTCAAAAATTTGGGGGTTAAAAATAATTAAATTAGATAATTATTATTCAGAATTTTCTTTAAAATTTTACTTTTATTAAATTCTCTTTCCCGTTTTTTTGTTTACTTACTAATAAAGGGTATTTTTTTTCGATGTATAGAACTTTAAGTTAGAATTACTGTTCATGATAGCGACCGATTTAACAGCTGTCAAGTGATTTATTCTCAGTTTGGTCTCATGAATAGACTCACGCCTGAACAACGCTTACGAATAGTGCAATTTTAGTGCAAAATGAGATTGCCGTTGTTCCCGATTTTAATAAGCTAATTTTGTTTAACGATGAAGCCCATTTCTGGTTGAATGGCTACGTCAACAAACAAAACTGACGCATTTGGAGTGAAGCTAATCCTCAAGTATATGTGGAAACGCCGTTACATCTAGAAAAACTGGTGGAATTATTGGTCCGTACTTCTTCAAAAAGATTATGGCCAGAGCGTTAAAGTCAATGGTGATCGGTAAAGAGCCATGATTACTAACTTTTTCATTCCTGAATTGAATAACCATGATGTCCAGGAGATGTAGTTTCAACAAGACGGCGAAACATGCCACACAGCTCGTGCCACAATCGATTTAGTTTGGTGACCGCCTAATTTCAAGTTTTGGACCTGTGAATGGGCCTCCAAGATCTTGTGATTTAACACCGCTGGACTACTTTCTGTGGGGCTATGTAGTCAGTGGTCTATGCGGATAAGACACAAACGCTTGACCATTTGGAAGACAACATTCGCCGCGTTATTGCCGATATACGGCCACAAATGTTGGAAATATTCATTGAAATTTGGACGTCCAGATTGGACTACATCCGCGCCAGCAGTGGCGGTCATATCCCAGATATCATATTTAAAATGTAATGCCACAAGATTATCTTTCGGATAAATAAAATTCATGTTAATCGAATAATCCATCGTTGTTTTATTGCAACTTAAAGTTCTGTACATCGAAAAAAACACCCTGTACAATCATACATTTATGTATGGCTGTGTTTACATGTATACATAATTTTTGAGAGTCATCACATTGATAAATAATTTGGCATTTTTGGTAAATAATGTGGCATCGATTTAAAGCTGGTTTAACTTCAAGCCAACTTTAATTTTGACTATAGTTAATAAGAAGTTAGCAACACTCTTTAAAATTTAAGTTGTTTCTAAAAAGAACCGATTGTAGTGTTTGACTATATTTGAGGCCCATTCTGTTTTAGTCCAAATGCAATAATGTCGTTCTCCCCACCGATATCAACCACCAAATATAAATTTTCTAGGAAAAAACTACCTCCACACAGTATAGCCGCAGGTGTTTCTTTGCTATTTTGTCTAGGCAGTTTATAGCTAAATATGATAACTGTAATGCGTTAATACTGTTTAACGTGTTAAAGAAAGTGATAAACATTTCTTTCTCACATTAAACACGTTAAACTGTATTAAAGTGTTCGAGAAAATGATTAAATATTTATATTTTTCGCAAATCCACACAATATTTTTATCATCAACGTACTCTTTTTTAGCTACAAATTCATCTTTTTATTTAAATATTTACAAAAGCGCATGTTCACGCTAACACCAAAATTAATGATTTTATTTTATAAGTCTGGCATCGCCAAATTATAATTTTCTGATTGTACTAATTTTCCAAATAACGAAAGTATTTAAGGTCAGCTCAAGAACATGCGCCTTTTTGCAGCCATCTTTATTCTGTAATCAGAAATCATACGAGCTGGTTGCGCGTAGCGTCGAGTAATTTGTAACTCAATAAACTTTGTAATTTTATGAATTTTATCCTGGTGATTTCCATACCAAAAAGTATGTATCACAATTTATTAATTATTTGTTAAGAATTATATTCTCTTACATTGTTTGAATTTAATGTAGGAATTTTAATATAAATACACTTTGCTACTTGGATTGTGTGTTTTATTCAAAATCCCGTGGGAGTCGCTGGGACTTGCAGCTGGTGTGCTTTATTTACAGCGCATATTTATAGTTTTTTTTTCGCATATTTAGCAGTTAAAAGTCTCACACCGAACATATTTATCCTTTCTTATTTTATCTTTCGATTACTTTGTTTCTTCTTTTTTCAAAATAGTAGCGGTTCACACTCTTGATACTAATTTTACAACTCTGCTATATTCACTACGATTTTTACCACAAAGCTCGAGTGACTTTCTTACCTCAAAGTCTGCATGTTCTTGCAAATATTCTAAAACTTGCTGAATTTCTTTATCTTTCCACCTTTTGTTGTGAATTTAGTCACGTGTTCTCTTCACCAGTATATTTTTATTTGTTTTTTCCATATTTTTTATTTTCTCAACACAAAATTAAGTTTTACCGGCAAAAAAAACCGGCTGTGATTCCCAGTAATTTTTTAACAATGTTTACTAAAGCTTTTTGTTTGATTTTTTAATCACAGCGTAGAAAAGAAAAGTTCAGTACATTTTGTTGCTGCAGTGATGTAAACACTAGTACTTTAATCAAATCTGCTACTTTAACCAAATGTGCAACCGAGTTTACTATCAAGAGTGAGAACCGCTACTATTTTCAAATTGCATGTAACTGAATACGGCAAAGTAATCAAAACTCAGAATAGGGGGGATGGATTTGCTGATATACACAGCAAAACTTACCTGACCATTTACACCTTTATCTTCATCGGTTGCAACCACCTTGATAACAGGGCTTCCATTTGGTGCACCTTCTTCTACTTTTGGATAATAGGTACCACAGTCCTTAAATACCGGCTTATTGTCATTGACATCTGTAATGAAAACAACCACTACAGCCGTAGATGTGTGTATTGTTTGGTCGCCATTTACACAGCATGACCCATCGTCCATTGCCGTAACATTCAATTCGTACTTATCACGGTCTAGTGTGATTGCTTTATTATGCAAACGTATTACCCCCGTGATATCTTCTATTACAAATTGGCCCGATGAAGTGCCGCCACCCACAAAACCAAATCTTACATTGTCACCATCTTTGTCAGATGCCACAACAGTGGTTACCAATGTATTGGGACCAGCATTTTCGTCAACATTAGGCGTATAAACCTGTTGAGAAAATTTAGGTTCTTCATCGTTCTTATTTTTAGTGTAAACACGCACTGTTGCAACGCCAGACTTTGAGGGTTCGCCTTTATCTTTGGCTGTTACAATAAACTCATAGTATGCATTATTGTTATCAGCGTCCAACTGTTTATTGTTCACAATAATGCCGTTTGAATCGACAGCAAAATGATCATCGGATACTAAATATTCAATTTCTGCATTAGCACCTGAGTCAGAATCCATTGCTTTAACGCGCAAAATGCTGGTTCCCAAAGGAATGTCCTCATCAACGTTGTGCGCCTGATAATCTGGCAATTCAAATTTAGGTGCGTTGTCGTTGACATCAGTAACACGAATTGTTAGCTAGAGTGATACGTATGAAAAGATTGAAAATTTATTAATATTTAACGTATACAAGTACTATGGTGAAATACAAATTTTCTCTGGTGAATAATTTTTAATATTTTGCTGTGCGAACAGACAATTTTTTTTTTTTTTTTGATATCGTAAAAATTTGAAATCAATGAAAAATACTCCATCTTTGGCAGACTAACATATACATACATCGTATGTAATCTTGGCGACGAAATCTTTGTTTTTTCACAATTGGATTGTATTATACAAATAAAAGCCTAGTTTATTGGTTTTTGAATTGTTTTTGCTTTACATTAGGAACTTGCCTTTTGTATCAAAAGAAAAGAAAGTTTTTTTTGAATCCAAATCAATTAATAGGATGGGCCAGTGTTTGAATTCAATTACTTCACACTTTGGCAATCCATAAAACTATGAAATATTATAAACTATAAAATATTCTTCCACGTTTTAGTAGCCAATATTCTATAAAATGTGAAGAAACCGAGGCTCATCAGACAAACGTGAGTTTGTATAATTATTTAACATTTTCTACTTCACACAAGAATTAAATCAATACTAAAATATTAAGGCATTCGATAAAAAGCCGATTTTCAATAACTTCATACATACATATATAGGCCTATGAATCATGGGTCAAGAAATAGTCAGGTGTTTATTTTCATAAATGCAGAAGGTTTTCAAATATGTATCTAAAATTATGAATTCACTATGCAACAAGCAAAAGAACTACATGTATTTTTTTAATATTGGTCTAAGTACAAATATCATAAAAATCTCAGATTCTGAGGATAAGTTTTTTTTTTAGAATTTGAATGGCAGTATTTAACATTAATATGCGCCTAATAAGTTTTTGAAAGCAATGGACAATAAGGTACTATCCATGATGCAACTAATAAGGTAACATTTTCTCTACAACAAGAACAACTTCAATAAAAATAAAATGCATTTTGTTTTTGTACAACTTCTGTAAACTGTCAAAAAACGCCGCTTCTACATTTATAGAAGAGAGCTGAACAGAGCTTACATTGATTGGCTTTCTCGTTTTGGTTTCCTTTCATCTCTGCATTCTCTTGACAACCTAAAGTAGTCAGATGATTAACGGTTTAGCTACCTTATTTGTTGTATCATGGAACTATCCATCGATTATCAACATCATTTTCATGCGTCTTTATTGACACTGACTACCCATCATCAACGTACGAACGGCGGCAATAGAGTAGGTAGCCGTCGCACAATGGGGGATTTTGAAAAAAAAAATAATTCTAGAATTTCTAAACGGGTAAACCGATTGTAATCAAAATCACACACATCTTAAAGTATTGTTAAACTTAACTTTCGAGCATATATTTGCTCTTTTTTCAAGAACTCTTTTGTTTAAGATAACTAATGCCTCTCATTATTACTTTTTGAAAAAAGTGGGCCGCTCTATCTATCGCAAGCCGATATAACTAATTTAAACAGTTAATATGTACTTGTGTATATGTTTCATTACATCACGTAGCTGCGATATGTGACCTTTTGTGTACGTGTTGCATTGATGTGTTAATAGATAAAAGTTAAAACTGCGTAAAACGTTGGACTAGATAAGTTTTTCAAACTAATTCTTTTTTGCAAGATTGAAAATTTTGGTTTAAATCCAGGAAAGAAAAGATTTTGCAAATCCGACTAGTTTTGTCTTTCCTATTAGCGAAGTAGTGGGCTAGAACACGGAAAAAACAAAATATTTCAATAGTATTCATCGTATATCTTCTAACCTGCAAATGAAAATCCATCAATGTTGCAAATTTTTTTTAAAGCTCTTGAATTGGAAAATTTACCTACAAAATTTTCGTTTTATTTGGATTAAAAAGTTGGACATGCTTACGAATTTTTCACATACCCGTGGAGGCCCAATTTAGGAGCGATGTATAAAATTTAAACTCCAGACTTAAGGTGGGATCACACGATTGCCGCAATGCACCAATTTTACACAATTTTTATTGGGCTGAATTGGAGCATAATAACAAATTTGTCCCAATCAAATTCTCTGCAATCACATGATTGTCACATTTTACTGAAATTTTATTGTCGCAAAACAATTTAGTACAAATAATTGCCGCATTATAATCACACGATTGTTATATTATACGGCAATTCTGAGAAACAGCTATTGTAGCTGATGACAAACTTTGTTTTCCCCAAAAAAAAAAAAAAAAAATAATAATAATTAAATGTTAAAAATATGGTTTGGTCATTAAAAAAAAGAAAGAAAATTGCTTCGGTTATTATAATGTTGTGCGGGCTGAAAAAGCAACAACAATTGAATTTTACTGATTGAAAAGCAGAAATCATGTTTGGAAGACGCGTTTAAACAATTATGAAACTAAATAAATGTATACATATGTATGTATGTATGTATATTATTGGCGGGCATTGTCTTCTTGGGTTGCCACATGAGAACACAATAAATATTTGTGCATTTTTAGAATTTTTATTGGTGATTAGTTGTATGTTAAGTGTTCACACGGTTGTCGCATCAAGGTTGTATTTGATTGTGATAAATAGGAACAACATTCATTTTGGTTGCCGCATGAGCCGATAAATTGTGCTATCACACGATTGGCATACAAAATATAACAAAAATTGGTGCATTGCGGCAATCGTATGATCCCACCTTTAAGCTCAACAACACCTTAAGATGTGTGTAAATTTTTATGACGATCGGTTTCCCCGTTTAGAAATTGCAGAATTATTTCCATTTTTTTTTCCAAAATCCCCCATTGTGCGTCGTTTCCCGAAATTGTTTAAAGAGGCAATTGACGTGGATATTTTTTTGTGCATTTTTTAATGAAATCAAAAAAAAAGTTGTCTTGTAATGCTTTTTTTGATTTCATTAATTTCCTTAACTAGGCTTGCTGGTAGTGCAAATTAGTAGGAATCGTCACGAAAGCGCGTGAGCTGTTTATATGTATGTATTGGTGTATTTATCGACAAGCAATTGTGACAGCAGCGGAGACACCTACCAATAAATATTAATTAGTTGTGAAAACGGACACTATCAGTTGATAGGTGTCGCTAAAGTAAAGTATGTCACAACAAAAGCAACAGCAATATTGAAAAATTTTCTTCGTTTTGTAGCAGATTGACAAAAAATACTGCATGTGTCAAAAAAAAAATAAAACGTTCCAAAAATTTTGAGAAGCATATAAAATTTCAAAGACAACACAAAATAAAACATACAGATTTCACCTTGTATTACATTCGAAGATGAAGAAAAAACGTAAGGAACTTCGTTCCTAACGGGGGTCCCCCGACCGCATTTCTTTTGATTAAAGATAATAAATGTCCTGGTTATGATCAGATCACTGGTAAACTCTTAAAACAACTGCCCAACAAAGCCTTTGTATACTTAATACTTAAGAAATATATGTATGTATGTATTTAATTCAGTATTAAGTATTTCCCACGCGTCTGGAAAGTGGCTGACATAATAGATATCCCTAAGCCAAGCAAAGACCTACGTCTTTAAGGCCAATTAATCTACTACCACTTCTATTAAAGCTCTTTCAAAAACTGTTTTTTGAATGTATTGAGCCCATTCTCTTAGAGAGGGAGCATATCCCCAATCACCAATTTGGATTTTGACGAAGGAACTCCACTATTCAACAAATACATCGAGTAACAAATAAAATAGCGTCTGATATAGACAAAAATTTGTGTGTTGCAACATATATAGATAAAAATAGATTTATTTAAATCTATTTTTGCTGTAAAATCCAATTCTGTTGGCTCTGATGGCTTGCCGATAAAGTTTATTAAGTTGATATATAATCTCATTGAGCCTCTTTTGCTCTATTTATTCAACACCATACTAACAACGTGTAATTTTCCATCTGTTTGAAAAATTGGACGGGTAGTACCGATTTGTAAGGATAGGGCCGGAGAGGGTATTAATAACTACCGTCCAATCTCTATTCTACCATGTTTGGCTAAAGCTTTTGAGATTATATTGAAGGACCAAATTACAGAGTTTGTTGTTAGACGGAGTCTCATAAGTGATTGTCATTCTGGCTTTAGACGTGGTTATAGCACAACCACACTGTTGTTGTCGTTGACGGATGCGATCAGATCTGGTTTCAATAATCGGGAAATTTCAGTATTAGCATCATTGGATTTGTCTAAAGCCTTTGATACTATAGATCACAACCTGCTTGTTCGGAAATTACATTACATATTTATTTTCTCCTCAACCGCGTGTAGACTGATACATTCCTATCTCTCTGAGCGAAGTCAATATGTTGATTGCAATGGTAAACATAGTATCATTAGGAACATTATTAGTGGTGTTCCACAGGGATCGATTTTGGGCCCGACTCTGTTCACGTTATTATACCCTTCATAAAAATGTGTAAGGGTATATATAAGTTTGTGATTCCGTTTGTAACGCATTGAAATATCCATCTCAGACCCCATAAAGTATATATATTCTGGATCAGCATCAATAGAGATTACGATTGAGCGATGTCCGTCTGTCCGTCTGTAGTCGTTGAAATACCGTTTCTGAGAAAACGGTTTGAGATAGAAACCTCATTCTTTCGCTAAAACGTGTTAAACCCCGGTAGTGGGTCTGCTATTGAAATTCAGTAAGATCGGTCCATGGATAGCCGAGATATATTCAAAAAAATAACCCTCAAAAGATATTGAGGGGTATTTTTTTTGCAATTTTTTTGGTCAGATTTTTGAAAAAAATTTTTTTCTTAAAAAGTAAGCCATATCATTTCTAGTGCCCATTAAATCCCAAAAATTAAAGAATTTTTGAAATCGGCCCATATATAGCCGAGATATAGCGTCTCCCGATTTTTAATGAAATCGACTTTATAAGATAAATAAAACAACTTTTGGCACCAAAGATCAATCAGAATAGTATATATAGCCTATTTAGAGGTGGAAAATTTTTCGACATCGGCCCATATACACTCGAGATATAGCGCCTCCCGTTTTCTCAAGAAGTCGGCTCTAAAAGCCAAATAAAATAACTTTTGGTACCAAAAATCGATCAGAATGGTACATATAAGGTGTTTAAAAGCAAAATTTTAAAATGTTTGCAATCGGTCCATATATACCTGAGATATAGCGTCTACCGAATTTTCAAGAAATCGGCTCTTTAAGCCAAATAAAACAATTTTTGGCACTAAAAATCAAACAGAATGGTACATATAGACTATATAGACGCAAACGTGGAAAATTTTTGATATCGGCCCATATACACTCGAGATATAGCGCCTCAAGTTTTCTCAAGAAGTCGGCTCTAAAAGCCAAATAAAACAACTTTTGGTATTAAAATATTAAGCCAAATAAAACAATTTTTGGCACTAAAAATCAAACAGAATGGTACATATAGACTATATAGACGCAAACGTGGAAAATTTTTGATATCGGCCCATATACACTCGAGATATAGCGCCTCAAGTTTTCTCAAGAAGTCGGCTCTAAAAGCCAAATAAAACAACTTTTGGTATTAAAAATCGATCAGAATTGTACATATAAGGTGTTTAAAAGCAAAATTTTAAAATGTTTGCAATCGGTCCATATATACCTGAGATATAGCGTCTCCCGATTTTTCAAGAAATCGGCTCTATAAGCTAAATAAAACAACTTTTGTATGTATGTATGTATGTATGTATGTATGTATGTATGTATGTATGTATGTATGTATGTATGTATGTATGTATATATGCATGTATGTATATATGTATGTATGTATGTGTGCATGCAAGTAGGTAAGCATAAACAATTTTTTTGCTTTGGTGTAAAAATGTGTATGTATACACGAGCTTGAAAATGAAAGTGATGGAAAGAATTGTTGAAAAAAGGGTACGCAATGAAATGCTTTTAAACAATTGCGTCTTCAAATTCATTCACACAAAAATCATTTTGTGTATCCCTACGTACTTACATACATACACACATACATGTGTATGATGATACGCAACAGATCATCAACAACGTGCACAAGCAAAAAAAATCATTCTGTAATTGCAAGGAATGTAAATATGTATGTATGTATGTATATAATCATTGTTTTATGGAACACACTGAAAATATTCAATAACAAAGAATTTATTTTAGAGCTTTCTATTATAGGTACATACATACGTATGCATGTACCCACATACAAAAGTAAATTGAAAAGAAAATCACACTTAATGGCAATGTTTAGCATTATAATTCAAAAATAATGCACTTATATGCAATTTATTGTTGAATTGTTTAGTAAAAACGTTAACTGTTAATTAATTAAGAAATACATTTTCCTTTTCTTTATTTAATTGATATTAAAAAGAATTGGTGTCACCCAGTGGTTGAACTTGAGCATTTAAATAATTAAATAAAAGTATTGCAGCGTACTTCAATATAATTAATATATAAGTATACATACATACATATGTATATTGAAATAAACTCATTTTACATCAACCATTTTAACAAATACAAAATCGATTTCTCTCACTGTAAGCCAGAAATGCTTTACTGTTTTACAACATCTATAGTTGTGGCTGCCGCTTCTCTATACCTACCCTATCGGACATTGAGTAGTCGACTACTAAAATAGTTAACTTTAAGTTAACTTTTATGGACTAGCTTCAAATTAGCTACAGTATAATCGATTTGTAATTCACTTTTTGTGTACTGGTTATAACCTAGCTGAAACGTAGTGCAGAGTTAACCCAAAATTCAAATATAACATATATAACTCTTTAATTAAACTGCCTATTGTCGCATTCGTTTTATATGTTGCGATGGCTGAGTGAGTATGTTGGCTGCTCACCAGTCTTGAGGCCAGTCTCGATTACCATTAGAGGCTAACAAAAGAAAGTAGGATGAAATTTAGAAGTAATCCAGGCGTCAACCAGTTCCTGCTCTAAAATAGTTAGTTTTAAGTTAATTTAAAGTTAATTTCGTTTCCGACAGGGTATTAACAGCGTATACATGCGTCTCATATTCAAGTGTGCAGATTTTTTATTACCAAATTTTTACATACACATATGAGAGTGATCAAGATATTAAAAAATTTCTACATACACATACATAAATATATGAGTAGCAAGAAATGAAGAAATTATGCTATTCATTATACCCTTAATATCTCCCGATATTTCAAGAAATCGGCTTTAAAAGCCAAATAAAACAACTTTTCGCACCAAAAATCAATCAGAATGTATGTACCAATTGTGAAGGGTATTTAAGATTCGGCCCAGCCGAATATAGCACTCTTACTTGTTTTTTAATGATTTTGCTAGGGCTCTGACAATTCCTGAGTCACAGATTTTTATTTACGCTGATGACATTTTGATTCTGTTTAGACACGATAAGGGCTTCATGGATCTTATTCAGGCTAATATTGATTTTAACTTGGATATAGCATGGGGATGGTTTAATGAGAATAACTTGGACGTAAATGCGGATAAGAGTAAGGTGACGGTGTTTAATGGTCCTGATAATTGTGTGAACATCACAATGGGGGGTTGTACAATTGAGACAGTAGAGAGCATGAAATGTTTAGGGGTTATTCTTGATAAGTATTTACGTTTTGATAAACATTTGAATAGTGTATTGTCTAAAGTCTCATTTACTTTAAGGACCCTTTACAATACTGGCAGGTACCTATCCAGGGATGTTAGAAGGAAATTGGCTAATGCTATTTTGATGCCACATTTTTTATATTGTTTAGAAGTAATAGTTGGATGCTTGGTTGGTGAGCATATGAGGCTGAGAAGGATAGCACGCCGAGTTGTTAGATATGAGTATGGATTGCGTATTCGCGATCACGCATCTTCCTATGAGAATATGTTTTTTGGATGCAGTTTCTCTAATTTTGCTAAGATGAGAGCTTTACTGATATTCTTTAAGGCTGTTAAATATAGATGTCCTCCATACAATTGCAATATGTTTACGTTTACCCACAGTTCCAGAAATCCACAAATTGTACTACCACGAATTTCGTGTGCTTTGTATGAAAGATCGTTTTTAGTCAGAGTGGCAAGAACTTGGAACAGGCTTCCAAGGGATCTTAAGGTGTTTACCCCCTCGACATCAACTTTTAAGAACAAATTATTAAGTCATGTTACAACTAGTACCGATCATTGACCCATGTTATTATGTCTATTAAACATTGTACCTTGTCTTTCCTTTCTTTCTTCCCCTTTCCTCTTCTTTATATCTCTTGTATTCATTTTTAGTAACATAAATACATACATAACTGTATATTTAAAATATTGTAGTCTAAACAATCAAATATGGCTATACTAATAAGGCTCGATTGTAAACTGTGCATAATTTGAAATAAATAAATAAAAAACATACCAGGATGTTGCAAATGCTTTTGATAGTGTTTGGCGTAAAGGTCTCTTCCACAAAATAAAAAGTCAATTACCAAAAAAAATTCTATTTAATCCTATGAATCGATTTTTCTATGTCAAATACAAGTGTTCAGAAATTTTTTCTATGATAGCTGGGGTAACTCAAGGTAGTGTCCTCGGCCCAATACTTTATCTCCTGTTTACGGCTGATATTCGAATTCCCACATCACATAACAATATGATAGCTACATTTGCTTATGACACTGTTTTACTATCATCTCATGAAAACATCAAATGAGCTATGTACAATTTACAACAGCTGGACTGGTTCCACAGTTGGAGAATACAAGTAGAGAGTGATAAAACAGTCGTAAATATACAACTTGTTTAACACAACATTCCAACACGAAACTCAGAAGGTTGCCTGCGAACGAAACCCTGGCACACAGAAGACTGTTGTAACTCGTTCTTTGCAAATGACACGCTGGATGTATAGTTTAATATCTAACAATTTATTTCATGTAATACAAAAAGTTAAAAAGGAGAAAACAGAACAAACGAATGTGTCTTGCCTTTTACATCGCAACTAACTGAATGAAAAATTATGACTACAATGTTTTCCAAATTACCAGTGCCTACTATTATATTTGATACAACAATTCTCCCACACTTGATTATAAACTGAGTCATCTTGGAAACCTAATCAATCCACTACATAATCTTCTAAACGCCTTGGAAGTCTTCGTTGCCTTTGGCTTGATCGGTTGGAACTCCGATTTGTATCTTGTTCCGGTTCTTGACCTTGACATTGTGTAGTTTCTACATTCTCGGATACTTCTTGACATGTTGTCGGTAAACGCGATGCGCTAGGTGTTTCCTTGTAATTAGGTATATGCAATTGCGGTAGCATGATTGTTTCATATTGTCCATTCTCGGCTACTTGCTGATGTGTTTCTGGAAGACGCGGTATACAAGGCAGTTCATTGTAAGGAGGTAAAAATGCCACTTGCGGAAACCCCATTGCTTGCTGGGATAACTGCTGATCGCCTTCTTGGTTCTCATGTCGTTGACATGATGGATCTTCCGTATTTGCTATGTCCATGGGACTAGCTTCGGTAGCACGGAGTTGGTTTATGTGTCTCTTAAAAATGTAACCATCACAAAGTTTGACAATGTAATGAAGTAAACCCAACTTTTTGAGAATCACGCCAAATTTCCAAAAGGGTTTGTTCGATGCGTAACATTGAGCCTGAACTTGATCACCCTCTTGCAATTGTCTGGTTGGCCCTTGTGATATTGATGTCTTCCCCAATAGTGAAGGTTTCAACGCATCTAGTTGTATTCTTATCTGTCGTCCCAGATACAATTCTGATTTAATAAGATTTCTCTAATTTTTGTTGAAATTGATGATGTATCCTCTGACATCGCTGTTAATCGTTGCTTTAACGTCTGAATGTTTCTTTCAGCCAACCCGTTAGTTGCTGGATGCCCTGGAGCTATACATTTTTGAAAAACAGCGGCCTCATTACAGAAATTACCGAATTCTTCGCTTTTAAAAATAATGGCATTGTCAGAAACCATGACATCAGGGTATCCATTCCTTGAAAAAATATTTTGTAAAATTTTAATTATTGAAGCTGATGTCGGTGCAGTTGTAGTGACCCCCACTTCAGCCCATTTTGACTTTGAATCAACGACAACCAAAAAATAATGCCCTTGATATGGACCTGCATAATCAATATGCACACGCTGCCAGTTGTGCTCAGGTTCGTCCCAAGGATGGAGTGTTGCTTTAGGAGGACTTTTTAAAACCGAAGCACATGCAGTGCAGGTACGAACGTAATTTTCGATATCTTTGTCGATGGTCACCCAATATACATATCGCCTAGCAAGTTGTTTCATCTTAGTTACGCCAATGTGTGTACGGTGTAATTCTTCCAATACGGCTTGTTGCAATGATGATGGCACAACTACTCTTTTTCCTCTAAACCAAATGTTGCTATCAATGGTATACTCTGAATCGACTACATTAGAACTTCGTAAATTCTTCAAAATCTTTCTTAGTACAGCATCCACACAGATCGTATACCGGAGACCAGACTAGAGTCCAATTGCGAAACATTGATTCCTGACTTACATTCCTGGTTGACTGACCCTTTGAACCAGATCCCCATGGGGCTTCATTGTTACACGGATGGATCAAGGGCGAGGGGAAAAACAGGGCTTGGTATTTATATAGAGAATACCACGGAACTGTTATTTCGTCTGCCGGACTTTTGCACAGTCTTTCAGGCAGAAATTCGGGCAATTACGGAGTGTATTAGGGTGCTCAATGAAATTGGAAGGCCAGCATCTGTGAATATATTCACGGATAGCCAAATGGCCATCAGGGCGATCTCAGCTGAGCGGATTAAATCACGAACAGTTTGGGATTGCAAAAATGCTATTAACAGTTACTCGTCTCATGGTGAACTGCGCATCATATGGGTGCCAGGGCATGCGGGAATAACTGGAAATGAAAGGGCAAACTCACTTGCTTCAAGAGCAAGAGAGTTAAGTAACATAAGCTTGGTATGCGCGAAACCTTTCGATGCAGTTAAATCTGAGCTAAAGAATTGGGCTCATAGAGCTCATTTAACTCTCTGGAATAATGAAACTGTAGGACACAATACAAAAATCCTATGGGGGGATCCAGATGAGGAAAAAACGGGGATATTGCTAAGGCCCGAATTAAGTAGATTAATGGGAGTTCTGACAGGCCACTCTCAACTACTTTCACATCTTAGCCGCATAGGAATAGCAGGAGGAGATGAATGTAGAGCTTGTGGGGAGGAAAGCGAAACATTGGAGCACTATTTATGTCAGTGCCCCACTTTCTCACAAATACGATCCCGACATTTTGGGAGAGACACCTTACCAGACATAACCCAATTACGGGGCGCATGCTGGAGGAAACTAAGGAACTTTGTGAATGACACGGAGTTCCTATAGACCTATGAGTCAAACTGGTTCACGGTTAAACCCACGGAGCGCACAACAAGCCTATATTGGCTTAGGTGTATGTCGTAAGACATGGGCAATAGAACCCCTCCATTCAACCTAACCTAACCTAACAGCATCCATACTTGTTTCCTGACGTATCGAATTGAAATTTAGTTTTTTTGTGTTGATTTGATTAATAGTTGAAATACAAATAATGTTAACTTCACGATCGATGTTATTTTCAACAGTCGCATCTGACCTTATAGGAGCCCTTGATAAACAATCTACATTTTTGTTTTCTTCACTTTTCTTTGTACCAACTTCGTAATTATAGCCACTCAAAAATGCGGCATACCGTTGAAGGCGAGAAGCTGTCATCGGTGGTAATTTTGAGTTCTGGTGGAAAATTCGAGCTAATGGCTGATTATCAGTTATTAATTTGAAACATCGGCCATACACGTACTGATGAAAATGTTGAACGGCATATATGATTGCTAAAGCTTCACGATCAAGCTGCGAATAATTTTGCTCTGCAGGAGATAAAGATCTTGATGCGAACGCAATCGGCTTCTCTTCCCCGTTGACTAGATGTGATAAAACCCCAGCTACCCCTGTGGGACTAGCGTCACAAGCAAGTTGAACTGGAAGCTCTGGGTTAAACGGCATAAGAACTCGATCACTCAATATCTCGTTTTTTAAAATATTGAATGATTCTTGACAAGCATGTGTCCATTTAAATTTTGTATTTTTCGTCAGCAATTGTCGTAAAGGTGTTGTAATCGTGGACGCATTTGGAATGAACTTGACGTAATAAGTAATCATTCCAAGAAACCGCCGAACATCATCTACGTTTTTAGGCGTTGGCATTTCAGTAATTGCCTTTATCTTTGAAGGGGACTTTAGCACCTTATTGAACTGCACTGTATGTCCCAAAAATTCAATTTGGGTTTTGAAAAAACTGCATTTTGAAATGTTTACATGGAGGTCGTATCTCTGAAGTTGGCTTAAACACTTACGTAAATTAGATTTGCACTCATCTCTAGATTGACCGTGTACTATGATGTCATCAAAGTACGATTGTGTTTTAGGAACTTCGCGTAATATTTGGTCAATTATTCTGTTGAACTCCGATGGAGCTGTTTTTATGCCAAATGACAGCCTGTTCATGCGGTAAGTACCTTTATGTGTTGAAATCGATTGAATCTCACTTGATTTTTCATCAACAGGAATGTGCAAATATGCTTTATATAAATCCAGACAGCAAAAATATTTAGAGTCCCTTAGACTGTTAAAAATCTCATCAATTTTTTTAATGGGATAATGTGCATCCACCAGTCGCTGGTTAACGCCGACTTTATAGTCGACACACAGCCGAACCCCTCCGTCAACTTTCGGAATAACGACCAGTGGTGATCCCCAATCGCTATTGTCGATTTTTGTAATAATTCCGGCATTTTCGAGATTTTCGAGTTCTTCATTGACGCGTTCTGTCAATGCATATGGAATTTGTCTCTCTTTGGTGTACACTGGCGAAACATTGTCACGCAACTTCAATGCAATTTGGTAGTGGGGAATGCACCCAATATTTTGTTGAAAAACATTTGGGAATTCTGATATTAGTTCCTGCACTTCATCACCTTTTTTAACAAAATCATCTGTGATTACCCCTACATGTGTTTCATCCAGTTCTTCTAATTTTATTCCAAGTTTTCGAATCCAAATGAGAGCAGAGTAGCCATCTGGAACTACAACGAGAGAGTCTACGATTGATGAGTCATTGAATGTTACATTCACTTGAACTTTCCCTATTGATGGAATTTTATTGTGACTATAGGATGAAAATGTCGTATTTATTGGAGTCAATTGGCGATCTAATTTCAATATTTTAAATTTGCTTATAGGCAAAAACGTGTAAGCAGAGCCCGAATCTACTTCGAGTTTGAATTTTGCGCCCTCAATAAAAATATTAGCATAATAGCGTTCAGAAAACGAACTAGAATCCAATATTCTAAAAATGCCATATTGTGACTCATCTTCTTGTATGTGACTTGTAGAATTGCGTCTGCATTATTCATTTTATTCAGACCGGCATTCGAACCATTCGCCAAAAGAGAATTGATACATACTTTTGAAACATGACCATTGTTGTTGCACGACTGGCACCGTAACTTTGATTTATCAATGTGACATTCATTTGCAAAATGATTGTTTTTGCCACACCGAAGGCATAGGCCTGCAATACCCAATTTACCATAATCAAGTTTCGGTGCTTTTTGTTGCCCTTTCTTACGTTGTGGATAATTATACCGTTTTGATTTTTTGTTACTTGAAACCTTATTTACCTCAGTTATTTCGCTTCTTGTTAGCTTTGTCAGCTCTTTGGCATCCGCCCTTGCGGCTTCCAGCGCCAATGCTTTAAGTACAATTTCGTCGAATGTTGACTCGCCTGCTTGCAATAGCTGTTCTCTTATACCGTTGTTATTAATTCCCCTGATAAATTGCACTCTTAAAAATACCTCGGCTATCGAAACGTTGCATTCACACGGTGATATAAACTCACATTCGTTTATATCCATTCGTAACATAGCCACAAATTCTGCTATAGATTGTGTTTCGTTTTGATATTTCAGTAGAAACTTATGTTGAGCAACTAACTTATTTTTCTTCGGTGCCAAGTGAGTTTCTAGTATTTTCAGCAATTCATCATACTCAAGGTCTGTAGGAGCTTTAGGAGCAGCTAATGCTGATAGCATGTTGAAGTTTTTTGCACCAATGGAGTTGAGTAACAGCTTTGCACAATACGGTTTATTACCTTGAACATTTTTCATCGTCACGTAGTTTGTGAACCGATGTATATAGTTTTTGTAGCTTTCTTTAGTGCCATCAAAAACGTCGAAATTTGGTATAATCGCTGTATTGATGTTGTTGGTCTGCGCTGCATTTTGCGATCCAGTAGACACATTCAACTGCGTAAGTTGTGTTACCATTGCCTGTTGCAATTGCATAAATTCTGCAAATTGTCTAGAATCCATAATTTGTATTAACTTTTTGCACGGTTTTATTCTCGTCGCCAACTGTTGTAACTCGTTCTTTGCAAATGACACGCTGGATGTATAGTTTAATATCTAACAATTTATTTCATGTAATACAAAAAGTTAAAAAGGAGAAAACAGAACAAACGAATGTGTCTTGCCTTTTACATCGCAACTAACTGAATGAAAAATTATGATAACAATGTTTTCCAAATTACCAGTGCCTACTATTATATTTGATACAACAAAGACTTAAGATATATGGGCAATCGGAACTAGTTAACTGTTACTAGAACGGATAAGTTGATGTTTAAAAAGAAATGAGTTTTTATTGTATTGATTTAAGATAATTAACACCCCAATGAAGTACATCCAATTACTTGTTGTCACTTTGCTGACAAATGTAATAAAAATGGGTTTTATAAAAAAAGACTGGGACATATAAATATATATAAATTGCAATGATCACTAAATTCTCAAAGGAGGTTGTTTTATATTAGAAGCATATCGATCTGTTACAAAATCGAAACATTGCAAGTCTAAGAGGCTGAAACGCCAGTAGGGGAGAGAAGATGTCTTGCTTCAGTAAATATTGAAAATTAGAGATAATAAGGAATAGGCCCACTGCATACCAAGGATATAATGTGGTAGTACTTAATAATAAAACACAATCTATCCACGAGGCATGGAGCCAAAATACCGTGGCCAATACAGGATCTCTCGCGTTTTAGGGAACTATCGCTGCCTGGTAGAAGATATACCAGGTTTCATTACGAACATTTTCTTACGTCTGCTGTCCCGTCCTAGGTTTGTTAGCCGAAATCGAGAGCGACTAACTTCAGGATCAACCCAGCTGTTAAACATAGGGTTAACATCACTCAAATTATTAACTTTACCAAAAGAGGTGCGTCCAGTTTTTTCTTTTTCAGTTTAACGGCAAAAAGCAGCCAAACGTCCTGACAACATCTGTTTTTCTATGAAAAATTTTTAACGAACAATATAACACAAACTTTGTTATTTAGTTTTAAGTGATAAAATAATTTTTTGATTCGAAATTATTATTTGCGTTTGTTTGTTACCAATGTTGAAATGTATGCATGTACGTAAGTACATGTGTTTTGTCTGCTAGGAATATTCCTATGTTAACAGCTGTCTAGAGTATATACCGTTGTATTTAAGTACATATAAGTTAGATATAATAAGCAGCGTAGACATTTATATATGTATACTATATACAATTCACACATACACTCCACTTAAGATATTAATAACGGTATACGTACCTCAACAGATGTTGAAAATCCACCAGAATCCTCGGTGGCTGTAACAATCAATGAGTAGACATGAGGCTGTCGTAAGTCTTCAAAATCCAATTCTTTGGCCAGCTTAACAATGCCTGAAGAGGGACCAATATTAAATGTTCCTGCTCCCTGACCTTGAGCTTTAAGTGTGTATCGAATTTCGCGGTCTGCAAACGACTTGGCTTTGACGGAAATTATGCTGAAAAAACAAGAAAAGATATATGTCAGACCATAAACAGTCCAAGGGAAACCAAATACATAAAGCTTAGCTAAAGAAACAAAAAACTGACAATTCATTTGCCTAGAATCCAATAAAGTCAGTATGGTTAAAAATATATAAATTGTGCTAAGTACGAGACCGACCGATATTCAGAGTCAGTGGCCTCAACGTTAAGAGCACTACGTCCAATTTATGATTGGGCTCATTGCTGCCGGAATGGCTTCGTCAATAAACATAATATGCGTTATTGGACAGGCAGCAATCCACACGCACTCCATGAGCCATCATTGCATCCCGAAAAACTTACGGTTTGGTGCGGCATCATTGGGCCGTACTTCTTCCGTGATGAACATGACCGGCACGTACTGTGAATGGGAATCGCTATCGTTCAATGATAACCGAATATTTTTGGCCCCAATTGGATGATATGGACTTGGAGGACATGTGGTTTCAACATGACGGCGCCACAACCCACACAGCGAATGTCACAATCAATTTATTGAAAACCAAGTTTGGAGAACGTGTAATCTCACGAAATAGTCCAGTTGATTGTCCGCCTCAGTCGTGCGATTTGACGCCGTTAAACTATTTCCTGTGAGGCTACGTCAACGTTGGTCGATACCAACAAGCCAGCGACGCACAGTGGGGGATTTTGCAAAAATATTGGAAATAATTCTGCCGTTTCTAAACGGATGGCTCGATTGCAATGAAATTCAGACAGGCATAAAAGAGGTGTATTCAAGCTTAAGTTTTGAGATTGGACTATATAGCGTTTCCACGCGCCCCCAAAGTAGGCCACCTGGGATATGTGAAAAATTAAAAACGATCTAATTTTTTCATTTCCAATTCTTTTGCAAATATTTTTTTATTTTTAAATTCTTCTAATCAAGGCTTACAAAAAATGTTGCGACACGTGTATATTATCTCTTAAAGACTTCGAGATATTCAAGTTTTAAAAATTAAATTTTCGTGTTTTTACCAACCCTGGTCCAGTATTTTCACATTTTTGAGCTCAAATCCTAACCGATTTTTCAAAAGTAAGTTTTATTAGCTTACCAGTATTTTTTTCAATACTATAAAAAAAATTTGAGCAAAAAATCTTTTATAAAGAAAAAGTTATATTCAACACAATTTAAAAATTCAAAAAAAGTCAGTTTTTAGCATATTTTTAGGGCAAAAAGTAAGTTTATTGTTTTTTATTTCTGGAAGAACTTTCCAAAGTAAAGTATATGTTGTTTATATTTTTTAAAAGCATATTGTTTAAAAAATATTTTAAAGAAAAAAAAAATTTGGAAATTATGTCCTGTTGCGTAAGGGTAGCATCCTGAAATTAACCCATTTTTTTGCACAAAACCGATTTTAGGCCAAAATTTCTCAAATCGCACGCCTCTAACCTAAATATTTTTACTTGTTTTTTATAGTTATAAGTATTTTTTAGTTTTATGTAAATGGAATTTGTCCCCCCAGGATATTTGCTGGAATGACAGCAAAAAACTAAAAAATCCCATTTTTGGGAATTTTTGAAAGTTTTTTGGGAATTTCGGGATTAGTATTTTTTTTTTCCTACATTTTGGATGAACTTTTTATTTCTTTTATAAATTCCTATATTTTTGCAAAATTTTGTTAAAAAAATATAAATAAATGAAAATTTTATAGGCCTTTCAAAAAATTTTATTTCTCAAAAACTTTTGTTGAAGGACGTTTTTTTCTGTATTTTTGCAAAAATTGTTTTAAAAAGCTTTAAATTTCTAAAAAATTTAATAATACATAAACTAGAGGTAATTATCTAACTAATGATATATAATATGAAACCCCCTTTCATTTTAAGGGTATGAAATTAATGGGCTACAACTAACCTATTTGCAATGAAAATTTCCAAAAATTAGTACAGATTCAGCGTTTGGGAATACGAAAGTCAATTAATCAATCAAATGTACAATTATTTTAACTTTACAAAATAATCCTAATCAAATTCTTCTAGATCTAGCAGATACATCAAATCTTTGAATTCATTACTGCAATCAAATGTAGCAAATCCATTTCCTTCTCATAAGTGATAAGACGGGATCTGAGGACAAAATAAGGTTCTGAAATATGTCCTGATTTTGAGATTGTCTGGAGCACTTTCTGGAGCCAAATTGATGAATATGTTTAAAATCACGGTTTCTAGACTCTTGAGGTTCTTCTGTGAGCTCTCCGAGTAGTAGCGTATGATGTTCCATTATTATTTTACCATGACACTTGTGTACTGTTGGTGAGAAATCTTTCCAGGGATATAAGTTAAGAAGCAGTCTGGAAACGCCTGCACAGTACTCGCCGAACTTATCTGCATTTATTTTATGTTTACTGTTTATTGCTGTTAAAATTATATTAACTTTTTGCAATAATTCCATATTAATTCCGGTAATCTGTGAGGTTATTTCAAAATTGCTAAAAAATCGTCTAGCCGTGTTTCCATCATTTGTACTCCCATATCCCACTAGTGGCTTATCAATATTTAATCCGGTATGTTACTTAAACTCCTCCTGAATTCTTTGCTTTTCGTTAGCTCTCATTATCTTTAGCTCGTCGTTTTTAATTACTGATTTATTTACATTTTCAAGGCTACTTCTGTATTTAAAATCATAAGCTATATATAGAAAATGTTCCAGAAAACGTATGCGAGCATGTAGAAGAGATATTCCATATTTAAGAACGTCTTCATTAATCTTTGTAGTTGATGACATATTTGAGAATTGACTTTTCGTTTTTCCACATAAAGAACAACTCCAAGTAGATGACGTTTCTGTTAAAGCATTGCTAACTTTACCATCAATCATCGTTAATCTCATATCAAACGATACATTGAAAGAGTAGTCCTCTATTTCGATCAAAATGGGCTGCATTAATTTAATTTCTGATTCAATATGATGTACAAGTTCTTGAGTTGCAATCTTTGTCTCCTTAGTATACTCGAAAGTAATTGGTCTATAAAATGATTTAGATCCAGGAGTTGAAATTATCCAAATGTCTTCTTCGAAACTAGTTGATGGAGAGTCTTTGTCAGCATATTTTCGAAGTCGTAATGGAACCATTGATGCCATAAGTACGCCTTTATAATCAGATAATAAGTGACCTTCAGTGGACTGCTTGTATTCTGAAAGTAACGGTGATCCATCACATCCCCATTTACATATTAGTTTCACTTCACTGTGGTTAATTTTATTTAGCTGCTCTGCAGTAAGTGTTGAAACTATCCTTGATGCTGTGTTTTCAAGAAGAGATGAGATTCCAATAGTAACTTTTCGGTCAGAAACTGTAATACCAGTGGGTATAATGTTCTTCTTCCTTTCTTGCAGAGCATCATATGATGGCAAAACCTCAACTCCTTTTTCTTTTAATGCTTTTCTCAATATTATATAAGTATTTATCACAACTAAGTTGAAGCTGCAACATAAGAGCAATGGCTTCTTCTTCTGTGAAAGCTGAATTAATTAATGCTCTTAACAATACGATGCATTCGGAAGAACATTTGCAATTTTCACAGCATCTATGGGTTGATTTTTCTTTTTTAGCATCGCATTAAATGTGTCTGTAACTTCTTCGGTAGACATGGTTGTAAGATTTGTTAAGCGTGCTTGCTTTGACTTCGGGCCTAAGTCTTCATATTCCTTACATTTAGCGCCAGGAGTAGATAAGGAAATTGAGAATTGTATAGATACCTCCAACCAATCAGAAATTTTTTTTCTAAATTTTGCATTACAGCTGTTGACAGCTTTCCATTTTTTTTCGAATGTCTTAACAAAATTCTCAATTTTGCAAATATCCCTTTTGTCTACTTTAGTTGTATATGCTTCTTCAATATAATCAAGTAGAAATTTGACTTTTTTCTGTTGCTGTAAGTTTGCACTTTTGTATAAAACTGAATATAAATCGATGTGTTTTAGTGTGATGGCCATGATCGTCAACTTTTTAATGATGCCAACTATTAATTGCGAGATATTTTATACCATGCGCCAACTGTTTCGCGAACTATTTTTAAAGATTAACTTACATATCTCTAAAGGTTGACTTTGTTTTTAGTTTCCCCGCCTATACATGTATAATAACCATCGAAATTGTATTCAGGTATACAAAATATTTATATATGATTACTAAATATAAGCATAAGTTCAGGTAATACTGCGTATTAAAGCGAAACAGGTAGAGCAATAAAGGAAACACGCGAAGGTGGTATTAACACTCTAATTACTTAGTGGCGGTTCAGACTATCGTGTCAGTTGTACTTCAATTTTGGAAAATGCAAACATGATATTATTATTACTGAAGCGTTTTCGAAAAACAATAACAACTGAATACATCAGCCCTTCATTACCATAAATTCAGATATGTTTAGCTGAAATGTCTAGCCTTTAATAATAAATAAATAGGGATAAAAAGAAATGTACACTTCGTATTAGTTGCAGGTAATACTACCTATTAAAGCAAACCAGGTAGAGCAATAAAACAAATATTCAAAGATTATACTAACGTAATAAGGCTACTATAGAAAATACTGCGTAAAATAAACAGTGCCTCACCCCTTGTATTCCCAAACGCTGAATCTGTACTAATTTTTGGAAATTTTAATTGCAAATAGCTTAGTTGTAGCCCATTAATTTCATACCCTTAAAATGAAAGGGGGTTTCATATTATATATCATTAGTTAGATAATTACCTCTAGTTTATATATTATTAAATTTTTTAGAAATTTAAAGCTTTTAAAACAATTTTTGCAAAAATACAGAAAAAAAATTCCTTCAACAAAAGTTTTTGAGAAATTCAAATATGAACTAAATTGTTTATTTGCTTTAAGAGCCAATTGAAATGTATTAATTCAGGTCCAAAAATGAACCTTTTCAAAAAAAGGTTAATTTTTGGACCTGAAATAATACGTTTTTGAGAAATACAAATTTTTGGAATGCCTATCAAATTTTCATTTATTTATATTTTTTTTACAAAATTTTGCAAAAATATAGGAATTTATAAAAGAAATAAAAAGTTCATCCAAAATGTAGGAAAAAAATACCAATCCCGAAATTCCCAAAAAACTTTCAAAAATTCCCAAAAATGGGATTTTTTAGTTTTTTTTGCTGTCCCAGCAAATATCCCGGGGGGACAAATTCCATTTGCATAAAACTAAAAAATTCTTATAACTATAAAAAACAAGTAAAAATATTTAGGTTAGAGGCGTGCGATTTGAGAAATTTTGGCCTAAAGTCGGTTTTGTGTAAAAAAATGGGTTAATTTCAGGATGCTACCCATACGCAACAGGACATAATTTCCAAATTTTTTTTCTTTAAAATATTTTCTAAACAATAAGCTTTTAAAAAAATATAAACAGCATATACTTTACTTTGGAAAGTTCTTCCAGAAATAAAAAACAATAAACTTACTTTTTGCCCTAAAAATATGCTAAAAACTGTCTTTTTTTGAATTTTTAAATTGTGTTGAATATAACTTTTTCTTTATAAAAGATTTTTTACTCAAATTTTTTTTATAGTATTGAAAAAAATACTGGCAAGCTAATAAAACTTACTTTTGAAAAATCGGTTAGGATTTGAGCTCAAAAATGTGAAAATACTGGACCAGGGTTGGTAAAAACACGAAAATTTAATTTTTAAAACTTGAATATCTCGAAGTCTTTAAGAGATAATATATACGTGTCGCAACATTTTTTGTAGGCCTCGATTAGAAGAATTTAAAAATAAAAGAATATTTGCAAAGGAATTGGAAATGAAAAAATTAGATCGTTTTTAATTTTTCACATACCCCAGGTGGCCTACTTTGGGGGCGCGTGGACACGACCACTTAAACGCTATATAGTCCAATCTCAAAAATTCAGCTTGAATACACCTCTTTTATGCCTGTCTGAAATTTCATTGCAATCGAGCCATCCGTTTAGAAACGGCAGAATTATTTCAAATTTTTTTGCAAAATCCCAGACTGTGCGACGATTGATGAACTTCGTACGAATATCGAACGTGAAATTGCAGCAGTATCGACCAATTTATGCTTGAAAACCGTCAGCGTCTGGACTTCTGCAAGCGTGGTCGTGGTTGGCATGCAAAAGAAATCGAGTTCCATATATAATGGCATCAAACGTGCTTTTACAGGAAAAACGAATTTCGTTGATATCCAAAACCATTTTTGTTTTATTTAAAAAAACTTTTGTAGCGCTCTTGTTGAAAACCCCTTGGCCAAATAAATTATCTGTTTTTCTGCTATAATCTTCCCGTTTAATTAAATTTCAACAAACACTACATATTCTCCCCTTTTTTCGTTTTTCTATTTTTCTAGTTCCAGTACCACACAATACATAAATAAGGATCGTCCCCTGAGTGCTGTGCCAATACAAAAGCAAAGACTTGTAGAAATAAACTTTAGCACTTACTCTGAGTCCTTTTTCTGGTTTTCCGGTATCTCTGCTTCATAGCTGGGCATATAAAACTGAGGCGCTCTCTTGCCTCCTACTATACTTAGACGCTCTTCCGGTGTGCTTTGAAAACGACGGTCATCTACTTTGCCATTTTGATCTTCAGCTTTCACATACAAAACATACTCCATATCGAGTTGGAAAAGATCTGTGCCCCGTGTCCGCACTACTCCAGAACGCTCATCTACTTCAAAACGACCACCTGTACGGTCGCGTACAATAAAATAATGTATGTTGTGATCTGTATCTGGATCGCGAGCTTGCAGAGTAAACACAGGAGTATTTGGTGGGGCATTTAGCTGTACTACGGCCTGCATCGGCAACGGTCGGTTGATGAAATAAGGTGGCTCGTCATTAACATCTTTTACGTGAATAATGACACGTTGATTATCTGTGTACTTGAGACCAGCTTAAAGGAAACAGAGACATTTTTATTACCAACTATTTGAATTTATTTACATTCAAAAAATATAATTACAATATATTACAACATATAGTTTCGGAACAGTATAACATTAAAAATTCTTTTCAACTAAAACAACAAATTAAAGATATTAAAATAGATCCAGAAGACATTCTAGTTTCATTTGATGTGGTTTCACTCTTTACCAACTTACCTACCCACCAAGCAATTAAAAACATTATGGAAAAATGGGAAAACATAAAACAGGTAACGAAAATCCATCGCTCAAAATTTCTTCACATACTAAAGTTTTGTCTCAATGAGAACAATTATTTTATGCACGGAAACTCAATATACAAACAAGTGTTTGGTATGCCTATCTCCAACAAATAGCTGATATTACACTTGACAAAGCAATTGAAAAATTAAAAGAACAGCATATTAATATAAAATATATTGTGAAATACGTAGATGATATATTTGCGATAATTAAGAAGCAATATGGGGAAAAAGTCTTGACAGCTCTAAATGAATATCACCCAAAAATAAAATTCACTTTAGAAATAGAACATAACAATAAAATACCATATCTTGACACAATGCTATAAAAGGAAAATAACCGCATTTCAATTGACTGGGACAAAAAAGATATATCGTCCGGCAGGATTATGAATTTTTATACAACTCAGCCAAAAAGCCAAATAATAAACACGGCAAAAAGTTTTATAAGACGAGTATTAAACATAAGTGATGTACAATTTCATAACAAAAACGTCAAAATAATACATTCAATATTAAAGAAAACCAGTTTTCCAAATAAACTAATAGATAGTCTTATAAAACATACAAGTAGAGTATTGCAATATTCAAAAGCAGAAAATACTGAATCCACAACAGAAACGAAAAAGTTTTTCAGTGTATCTTTTATTCCAAAACTAACTGACAACAAAAACATAAGAAGCACAATCACATCAAAAGACACTTGCTTTGCATATAAACCAAATACAACAATAAACTGCATTTTTACAAAAACAAAAACACCAGTAGACAAACAACAACAAGGCAATGTTGTCTACAAAATCAAATGCAAAGGTAACAACAACGAAAGTTGCCCACTAACATACATTGGAACAACGAGAAGAGCTTTGGAAACAAGGATGGCAGAACATAAGAACGACATAAAAAGAAAAAAGGAAACAACAGCATTCTCAAAACACATGATCAGTACTGGTCACACAGCTGATTTCGAAAGTGTTAAAATATTGGACGGAAGAGAACAAAGGGAAAAAAAGATATACAATTGAAAACTTGAGAATACAACAAAACATTACAAAAACAATGAACTTGAAGGAAGACACAGCTAACATAAATGCAAGCTACAGATGTGTGTGAAGATAAATATGCCGGGTTAAATATGTTTGACGTAACGAAATAACGTAACGACATATTTAAGTGTGAAGTTAAATATGTTTTTCGTAAGCGAACATTGTACCCACATGTTTATCTATGAAAGTAAAAATGTCCGTAAACATAAATAAGTAACTTGTTATAAAATAAAAGAATATTTAAAAATATTAATAAAAACCATCTAAATTTTAAAATTGAGAAAACTAAAAAAAAAAATTTAAGGCAGCATCGTAAAAAATAGATTATCTCTGAAAGAATTTGGACATATGTATATGGGCACATTTCTTGAGTGTAACATCCTTGGCTTCCTTTTCCATGTGGTCCAGTTGAGTTACACTCAAGAAATGTGCCCATATACGTCCAAATTCTTTCCAAGAACATTGATTTTTCACTTAGTCGAAATTTCAAAAAAATTTTTAAAAAATTCTCAAATACAATTGAGAAACGGCACTTATACCACTAAATATACCACATCCTTGGCTTCCTTTTTTTCATTCCTTAATTTCATATTGAAAGAAATGCTTAATTCCTTAATTTCATATTGAAAGAAATGCTGAAGAAACATAATTCGGGTACGCTGAATTCAGTGGTGCTATCCGTTTTTCTAGGTTAGCTCGCGTTTTCGAGATTTACCGTTATTTTAAAAATGGAGGAGGTCGCACTACATGTATTGAACTAACTAAAAAAATTTTTCGTTTATTGAACTTTAGTAAAAAACCGAAATTCCGCAATAAAATAACATTTAATCTGATATATAATTCATAAAAAAAATTTTTTTTTTTTAGAAAAAAATTATTTTTTGCAAATTTTTGAAATTTTGTGATCTTAAAGATCACTGCATAAAAAATTGAAAAATTAAGCTATGCCAACAAATTTTCCCGTGTATATAAAAAATTATGTTTAAAACAAAACGAGCTTTAAATGACCAAAATCTGTGGGCAACTTTTGATTTTATTCACAAAAGATGAAAAATTGTAGTTTCAACCTGTTACCAGACGAAGCCTTAAAAATTTAAAAAAAAATTTTTTCTTTGGACTTTGGTCATAATATAGTGTCTTAAGCTTCTAAATTGTTCAAGGCTTATCACAAATAATACTTACAATCCTTTTTAAAATTTTTAAAAAAATCGACCCCTGAGATTTTATTAAAAATGCTTATATTTTTCACAAAAACGCAGCTTCAGACATTTTGACTATTGGACATTATATTAGATGGTCTCTAAAACGATGTCCAATAATTTTTTTTCGCCCATCTCCTACCGTTTTCGAGAAAAGGACCAAAGTCCTTTTTTAAATTTCAGGGGTCGATTTTTTTAAAAATGCTTATATTTTTCACAAAAACGCAGCTTCAGACATTTTGACTATTGGACATTATATTAGATGGTCTCTAAAACGATGTCCAATAATTTTTTTTCGCCCATCTCCTACCGTTTTCAAGAAAAGGACCAAAGTCCTTTTTTAAATTTCAGGGGTCGATTTTTTTAAAAATGCTTATATTTTTCACAAAAACGCAGCTTCAGACATTTTGACTATTGGACATTATATTAGATGGTCTCTAAAACTATGTCCAATAATTTTTTTTCGCCCATCTCCTACCGTTTTCGAGAAAAGGACCAAAGTCCTTTTTTTTTAATTTCCTCATTTGCGACTTCGTTTGACACTTTTGTGACTCCGTTTCATTAAAATTCAATTTGAAAATATTAGTTGTTGTTAATTAACAATACGTTTTTTCTAAATTTTTGTTTTAAATGTATTTTTTTATAAAAATTTGAATTTTCGCGCTTAACAGAGCCATGTTATCACGTTAACGAGGTCTGTTAACTTTGAAGGTTTGTGTCCGTGGTTAAAAATTTTAAAATTTATCTTCACACACATCATATAAAGAGGCTTTGGCGAAAGCGAATGATCTTATAGCGTTTGTGAAATGCCAAGGTGATACAGAAGCTATGAATATACTTTCATCGCTGGACTTACATTTTCAAGATGTTATTGCTAAGACCAAAACATGCCAAACCAGGATGGAGGAATATTTATTGAAATAATATAGTACTCATAAATTATTTTAAACTTTTATTACATATAGAGCTACATTTAATGATTTTTTTGTTGTTAAACCCAATTGAATTGTTTATTTTTTTTTTTTTTTCAATAAAAGTATTTTTAAATAAAAACTAACAATCTTAGACAAATTTTTGTTGACTTAAATTTGTAGTTTTCTCTTGGCCGGACAGCTCCCTTGTACGGACACATTTTAACGGTCCCTTCGGTGTCCGCTCAAGAGAGATTCCACTGTATATATAAAAAATTATGTTTGAAACAAAACGAGCTTTAAATGACCAAAATCTGTGGGCAACTTTTGGTTTTATTCACAAAAGATGAAAAATTGTAGTTTCAACCTGTTACCAGACGAAGCCTCAAAAATTGAAAAAAAATTTTTTCTTGTTAATTAAAGTACATTTCTGCATGTTCATATAAAAAGTTTTTTGTAATTATCTAACATTAAGATGTGTTAAAAAAGTGTTATGAAACCTTTTTGCATAATTTGTACTTCGCTTGAAGAGCGATGTAGGTGTTGGAATAGTTTTAACAATTCGCTTAAGACGTCTAGGTTATGCACTTGGCGAAACACCAGCAGTTTTTCCAGAATTTTAAGGCAGCCAATTCTTTTTAAGCATCGCTTTGTACGCATCCGAAATCTCTTCAGTGGACATAGATAAAATATAATTTTTCTTTGATCTTTGGCTTAAGTTCTGATATTCCTTGCATGGAGCCCCGACACCAGACGTGGAAATGCCTAGTTCCATGTTATTCTCCAACCAATCGGAATATTTACTTAGCAATTTTGTCTTGTATCTCCTCACAGTTTTCCATTTCAGCTCAAAGTTTTTAACAAAGTTTTGTATTTTAAGATTTTCTTCACTTTTCAGTTTATCAGTGCACATATTTCCAATAAACTGAGTAATAACTTTAATTTTATCCACGAATTGAATTTCTGTGTGCTCAAACAAAAGGCAACATAAATTATTTATTAACCAATGTGTCGCCATCACCACTGTAACTGAAATAGTATCATATATTCTAAAACATTCAGTTATAACCAAATATACATCTTAAAATTTTTCGCTGTTAACAGGTAAACAGTAGCAGCTGCATCAATGCAACAGGTACACAAAAGGTCAGATATCGCAGCTAAATGGTGTAATGAAACATGTACACAAGTACATATTAACTGTTTAAATTACCTACTCGGCTTGCGATAGATAAATAAGTCCACTTCTTTCAAAAAGTAATACTGAGAGGCATTAGTCGGCTTAAACAAAAGAGTTCTTGAAAATAGAGCGAATATATGCATGTATGTACATATATAACGGTCTACCTCCTTACACTACAATATTTTTATTTGTGAACCTTTTCTGCCAAAATCCCGCATGTAGGTAAAATATGACGTAGTCAATAGATAAAAGTTGAAACCGATGACATTTACTTCTTAGAATCCCGGAATTCCCAGAAAAAAATCAAAAAATCCCAGAAATACGATTTTTCAATATTCAGTGCTTTTTTCTTATGCTACAAAATTTTTATTTGTTATTATTTTCTGCTAAAAATTGTCATTTACGTAGAAAATAACGTACGTAATAGGAAAAATGTAAAAGCTGGTAAGATTTAATTCATAAAACCCCGTAATTCCCAGAAAAAAATCTAAAAATCCCAAAAATGGGATTTTTTAATATTTTTGCTGTATTTCTTGTATTTTTTGCAAGGTGCAGCTGGAAGTATGGTGAATTTTTTAAAACATGCTAGGCTTTAGGATCGCATACACAATTATTTGTTTCTAGCTTTGGGATTGGAGAAAAAAAGCCATAAACCGAGAACTTGCTATAAAAATTCCTCTATTTGGCAACACTGTGCTTTCTTAAAAAACAACAATTTTTAATTTTTTTTACGTCATAATATACCAGATAGTATATTCTCCAAAAAAATATAAATAAAGCAGCGTAGATGTTCCTGCAAAGTTTTTTTTTATAATTACGAAATAATAAACGTACTTTTTTCCACAAAAAACGGGGAAAAAATCGAGTTTTTTAGGAATTGAACTTAAACTGCGTATAACTTTTGACCAAATAAGTTTTTCAAACTAATTCTTTTTTTGCAAGATTGAAAATGTTGTTTTAAGTCCAGAAAAGATCAGATTTTGTAAACCTGACTAGCATTGTCTTTGCTATTAGCGAAACAGTGGGCCAGAACAGGGAAAAAATTAAAAATTTCAATAGTATTCGTCGTATACCTTCTAACCTACAACTGAAAATCCACCAATGTTGCACATTTTTTTAAAGCTCTTTAGTAGGAAAATCTACCTACAAAATTTCGTTTTATATGGATCAAAACCATAACTTTGGCATGCTTCGAATTTTTCTCATACCCGTGGAGGCCCACTTTAGGGGCGTAGAGCTCCGCCCCCTTTGGATGTATAAAGTTTAAACTCCAAACTTAAGCTCACTTCATTAGGATGTGTGTGAATTTTTATTACAATCGGTTCACCCTTTTAGAAAATGCAGAATTATTTCCACTTTTTTTTTTTTAAATCCCCCACTGTGCGCCGCCAGGAAATGTCTCTTGCAATAAAGCCATATTCGCTCGAGTTGTGTGGCATGTGGCACCGTCTTGTTGAAACCACATATTCTCCAAGTCGTATTCTTCAATAGCAGGCAAAAAAAAAGTCGGTTATCACATGACCTTAACGCTTCGAATTGACAGTGACTGTCGTTCCATCGTCGTTTTCGGAGAAGTAAGGTCCAATCACACCTTCGGACCAAAGAGCTCACCAAACAGTGACTTTTTCTGGATGTAATAGGCTATTTTCAATTACTCAAGGATTCTCAGAACCCCAAACACGACAATTTTGTTTACTAACATACCCACCGAGTGAGAAATGCGCTTCATTGTAGAAGAAAATTTTGTTCGATAAATCGACGTCTCCCCCCATTCCATGTATATACGATGTTGTGAATGATCAGCTGGCTTCAGTTGTTCTGTGAACCGGACTTTATATGAATGTAGGTGTAGATCTAAATGCAAAATCCGCCACAATATGCCGTAAGACCGTCCTAGTTCCTGGGAACGACGAGGAATCGACACATTCGGGTCTTCGGCAACACTTTTACGTAGAGCAGCGGAACGGGCGAAACGATGATGCATACATTTATCTTTACAATATTTGTAACCGCTCCAGTCTCTTAAAATTTCTTCACAATTTTGCCAATTGCTTGCGTAGTTGGACTATTATGTTAACCATAATCTCCTCTTAAAGCACGATATGTGGCTGTGGCAGAATCAAAATTTTTGTAATATGTTTTGATAATTTTTATGCGTTGCCTGATAGTTAAGCGATCCATTTTCGTCAATGTCAGCCTTGCAATATAGAAAAAAATTGGTTTAACAACTTAGTTTGACAGATGTCGAATTCCTGTCCTATACTTTTGAAACCACGAAATGGATAACCCGTTATATAAATAAACAAATATAGATCAAATACATAGTGAATTTCTTAGCCCAGAAAAAGAGTTATGTATTAAAATTATGTGTTTGTAACTTAAGATATATTACTAAGACTAAATAAAAATTGCATACAGATATTTAAAAAAGTAAAATGCCGTCACTAACAAAACATTAAGCCACGAGTTCTATATAGATTGGTGTTTCTTTATGATGCATCCTGAACTAAAACAAACAAATTTTTACTGAATTGTGTATCACAAACATTCAAAATTCTTTCCAGCCTTTTCTCTACGGATGGCGTGCTTATAGACTTTTCTGATTTGGAAAAGGTTTCTCGTGAAGGCAGATTGTTGCAAATGGCGACAGCTAACCGTAGGATTGCAATTACTGTGTTGCATTCGGCATTCCAACATGGGTTTAAAGTTTTCTCTTTCTTACAGTTCCAAACATATCCTCAAACTTATCGTGTTCTTTCCAAAATAGGCATGATCTCCAGAATTCGACACGATTAGATTATTTAATTCCATAAATTCAACTATTTTCCTGCCAATATTATCACTATGATTGCTACCCCTTGCTTCGGAGTGTTGAAATCGCCACACAACAGAAACTAGGTTAAGTAAAGAGCCAAGTTGATTAATAATGCCGTCGTGGTTTAAATTATTTGGCGGCATATATAGGCTAAATGAGAAGAAGCTACCCGTAGAAGTAAACATCTTGCAGCAACAGGCTTCGATAGGACCTGTGCTAGGTGGTGAAAGTATTTCCTTAATCTTTAGATCTATGAGTATCATGATCTATGAATAGAACGATCAGAACGACATATATGATAATTTTGTATGCAAAGAGGTTCACTGGGCGTCGTTAAGCTAACGAAATTTTATTTTTATGGAGATATTATTGAAATTGATATTTTTATAGAGAATACTGGCGGAATAATTTTGAATTATCTTCATAGATTAGGCTTCATAAAATTGATTGACAGAGGGAATTGGAACGACGTTTTAAGCAATTTAATTTTTGTGTATTTGCTCTATAATATCATTTACGAATGTTATATTTTAATTCCTATCTACACTGACATCTTTGGTGTTGTTGAAAAAAGTTTATTCGAATTCTTGAGCATAGTCCATGCTCGACGGAGGAAGGCAAGAGACTGAAGTTATACTGGTGATTTAATGTGATAAGAATCAGTGAAGCTTCCGAGTCGTCACTGAAGGAACGTTTTGAAGAGTTTGAGGTTGTTAAATGAAACGAATTGAATTTCTGTGTGCTCAAACAAAAGGCAACATAAATTATTTATTAACCAATGTGTCGCCATCACCACTGTAACTGAAATAGTATCATATATTCTAAAACATTCAGTTATAACCAAATATACATCTTAAAATTTTTCGCTGTTAACAGGTAAACAGTAGCAGCTGCATCAATGCAACAGGTACACAAAAGGTCAGATATCGCAGCTAAATGGTGTAATGAAACATGTACACAAGTACATATTAACTGTTTAAATTACCTACTCGGCTTGCGATAGATAAATAAGTCCACTTCTTTCAAAAAGTAATACTGAGAGGCATTAGTCGGCTTAAACAAAAGAGTTCTTGAAAATAGAGCGAATATATGCATGTATGTACATATATAACGGTCTACCTCCTTACACTACAATATTTTTATTTGTGAACCTTTTCTGCCAAAATCCCGCATGTAGGTAAAATATGACGTAGTCAATAGATAAAAGTTGAAACCGATGACATTTACTTCTTAGAATCCCGGAATTCCCAGAAAAAAATCAAAAAATCCCAGAAATACGATTTTTCAGTATTCAGTGCTTTTTTCTTATGCTACAAAATTTTTATTTGTTATTATTTTCTGCTAAAAATTGTCATTTACGTAGAAAATAACGTACGTAATAGGAAAAATGTAAAAGCTGGTAAGATTTAATTCATAAAACCCCGTAATTCCCAGAAAAAAATCTAAAAATCCCAAAAATGGGATTTTTTAATATTTTTGCTGTATTTCTTGTATTTTTTGCAAGGTGCAGCTGGAAGTATGGTGAATTTTTTAAAACATGCTAGGCTTTAGGATCGCATACACAATTATTTGTTTCTAGCTTTGGGATTGGAGAAAAAAAGCCATAAACCGAGAACTTGCTATAAAAATTCCTCTATTTGGCAACACTGTGCTTTCTTAAAAAACAACAATTTTTAATTTTTTTTACGTCATAATATACCAGATAGTATATTCTCCAAAAAAATATAAATAAAGCAGCGTAGATGTTCCTGCAAAGTTTTTTTTATAATTACGAAATAATAAACGTACTTTTTTCCACAAAAAACGGGGAAAAAATCGAGTTTTTTAGGAATTGAACTTAAACTGCGTATAACTTTTGACCAAATAAGTTTTTCAAACTAATTCTTTTTTTGCAAGATTGAAAATTTTGTTTTAAGTCCAGAAAAGATCAGATTTTGTAAACCTGACTAGCATTGTCTTTGCTATTAGCGAAACAGTGGGCCAGAACAGGGAAAAAATTAAAAATTTCAATAGTATTCGTCGTATACCTTCTAACCTACAACTGAAAATCCACCAATGTTGCACATTTTTTAAAGCTCTTTAGTAGGAAAATCTACCTACAAAATTTCGTTTTATATGGATCAAAACCATAACTTTGGCATGCTTCGAATTTTTCTCATACCCGTGGAGGCCCACTTTAGGGGCGTAGAGCTCCGCCCCCTTTGGGTGTATAAAGTTTAAACTCCAAACTTAAGCTCACTTCATTAGGATGTGTGTGAATTTTTATTACAATCGGTTCACCCTTTTAGAAAATGCAGAATTATTTCCACTTTTTTTTTTTTAAATCCCCCACTGTGCGCCGCCAGGAAATGTCTCTTGCAATAAAGCCATATTCGCTCGAGTTGTGTGGCATGTGGCACCGTCTTGTTGAAACCACATATTCTCCAAGTCGTATTCTTCAATAGCAGGCAAAAAAAAAAGTCGGTTATCACATGACCTTAACGCTTCGAATTGACAGTGACTGTCGTTCCATCGTCGTTTTCGGAGAAGTAAGGTCCAATCACACCTTCGGACCAAAGAGCTCACCAAACAGTGACTTTTTCTGGATGTAATAGGCTATTTTCAATTACTCAAGGATTCTCAGAACCCCAAACACGACAATTTTGTTTACTAACATACCCACCGAGTGAGAAATGCGCTTCATTGTAGAAGAAAATTTTGTTCGATAAATCGACGTCTCCCCCCATTCCATGTATATACGATGTTGTGAATGATCAGCTGGCTTCAGTTGTTCTGTGAACCGGACTTTATATGAATGTAGGTGTAGATCTAAATGCAAAATCCGCCACAATATGCCGTAAGACCGTCCTAGTTCCTGGGAACGACGAGGAATCGACACATTCGGGTCTTCGGCAACACTTTTACGTAGAGCAGCGGAACGGGCGAAACGATGATGCATACATTTATCTTTACAATATTTGTAACCGCTCCAGTCTCTTAAAATTTCTTCACAATTTTGCCAATTGCTTGCGTAGTTGGACTATTATGTTAACCATAATCTCCTCTTAAAGCACGATATGTGGCTGTGGCAGAATCAAAATTTTTGTAATATGTTTTGATAATTTTTATGCGTTGCCTGATAGTTAAGCGATCCATTTTCGTCAATGTCAGCCTTGCAATATAGAAAAAAATTGGTTTATCAACTTAGTTTGACAGATGTCGAATTCCTGTCCTATACTTTTGAAACCACGAAATGGATAACCCGTTATATAAATAAACAAATATAGATCAAATACATAGTGAATTTCTTAGCCCAGAAAAAGAGTTATGTATTAAAATTATGTGTTTGTAACTTAAGATATATTACTAAGACTAAATAAAAATTGCATACAGATATTTAAAAAAGTAAAATGCCGTCACTAACAAAACATTAAGCCACGAGTTCTATATAGATTGGTGTTTCTTTATGATACATCCTGAACTAAAACAAACAAATTTTTACTGAATTGTGTATCACAAACATTCAAAATTCTTTCCAGCCTTTTCTCTACGGATGGCGTGCTTATAGACTTTTCTGATTTGGAAAAGGTTTCTCGTGAAGGCAGATTGTTGCAAATGGCGACAGCTAACCGTAGGATTGCAATTACTGTGTTGCATTCGGCATTCCAACATGGGTTTAAAGTTTTCTCTTTCTTACAGTTCCAAACATATCCTCAAACTTATCGTGTTCTTTCCAAAATAGGCATGATCTCCAGAATTCGACAGGATTAGATTATTTAATTCCATAAATTCAACTATTTTCCTGCCAATGTTATCACTATGATTGCTACCCCTTGCTTCGGAGTGTTGAAATCGCCACACAACAGAAACTAGGTTAAGTAAAGAGCCAAGTTGATTAATAATGCCGTCGTGGTTTAAATTATTTGGCGGCATATATAGGCTAAATGAGAAGAAGCTACCCGTAGAAGTAAACATCTTGCAGCAACAGGCTTCGATAGGACCTGTGCTAGGTGGTGAAAGTATTTCCTTAATCTTTAGATCTATGAGTATCATGATCTATGAATAGAACGATCAGAACGACATATATGATAATTTTGTATGCAAAGAGGTTCACTGGGCGTCGTTAAGCTAACGAAATTTTATTTTTATGGAGATATTATTGAAATTGATATTTTTATAGAGAATACTGGCGGAATAATTTTGAATTATCTTCATAGATTAGGCTTCATAAAATTGATTGACAGAGGGAATTGGAACGACGTTTTAAGCAATTTAATTTTTGTGTATTTGCTCTATAATATCATTTACGAATGTTATATTTTAATTCCTATCTACACTGACATCTTTGGTGTTGTTGAAAAAAGTTTATTCGAATTCTTGAGCATAGTCCATGCTCGACGGAGGAAGGCAAGAGACTGAAGTTATACTGGTGATTTAATGTGATAAGAATCAGTGAAGCTTCCGAGTCGTCACTGAAGGAACGTTTTGAAGAGTTTGAGGTTGTTAAATGATGTGGGTGAAGATAAATTCGAGTGGAAATCCCTGTACAAAAACCACAACTTTTCGCAAAGACAAATTTTGGAGTTAGCAGTGGCAGCAAATTTGATCTCAGTTGTTTTAAAAGGACTACACACACCCCGAAGCGGCAGGATCTTATCAAAATCATAGCGCAAATAACATTTGGCAAATTGCTCTATGCTAGCTAATCCAATAAAACCTGAAATAGTGTTGGAAATATAAGACTATAATTTTGAAAAATCTGATTTTTTTAATTTCTGGATAATATTAGGGAATACATACCATACGCATATGGTGACGAGAAGGCTACTTTAAGACGCGTTGTGACTGTGATATCTGGCAATCGAATAAAATCGCTTTTAAAGACTTTACTTTTGAAAATATAAAAACTTTTGGATACAATTAGGGAAGTTTTTTAAAAAACGCTCTTCAGCGGACTACACACCGCAAATAGAGTCCTAAATGGTTTCCTAAAACTCAGGCAGGTACCTGAGTTTTTTTGTCCTCTTAAGAAATGTCCATGTTTTATATCAGTTTTCCAAAGTAATATTATCCAAATCCTTTATACTTTTTGCATAAAAGGTAAACGGGGTTAAACTATCTGTCCACACCGTTTGATTATTTGATCTTTTAAAAAAATTTTTCTCCGATTAAACTTCAAACTGTGCGAACGTGGTTTTGCTGCATAGCGAAATATGTATATTAAAATTTATTTTTAATAATAAAAACAGTGCGAAAAGACGCTAGGAAAATACCAATAGAGACAATCGCTTGTTTTTTTTTTTTTTTCAAAATATTTACAAAAAAAATCATCAGAAAGTAACTAAAAAAATTATAATAATTGAGCGCTTCCCCTTGTGGGAGAACTGCAGCGCAAACACATTGCTGTACATACAGCGAATGAAAAAAAATTAAGCCAAGTACGAGACGGGCTTGTACAGCAGGGGTTCCGTACTACCGGCAAATTCTAGACAAAAGGTAAGCCTGGTGTACTCTCTAGTTTTAAACTATTTATTATTTTTAGTAATTGTTACTGTAGAGGTCACATGAACCGTGTAAATTTAAAGCCTCTATCTCATACGGTTTTTGTTGTTGTAGAGGCCTGCGAACTACATATACTGTCTCTATCTTTTACAGTTCAAAAACGAGTCAATTTTTAAATTAAAGGATGCATCCGTACAAAGGGCGACATTTAATTTTCACGTTTTGCTATCTTTGGTATTTGCTGTTGTGTAGGCCTGGTGACTGTATATACTGTGCAATCTTAAAGTCTCTATCTCTAATGGTTCAAAAGTTACAGCTAATTTCAGTTTCTTGCATGGGAGCACCCTTTAGTTCTTAGTTTTTTGTTGTTTTAGGTATTTATGTTGTAGAGCCTATGCGAATACATATCCTGTAAAAATGTCAGCTTTCTATTCGAAATTTACCGGTTAAAGAAATAGAGATTACAAAAGCCACCGATAACGTTTGAAATTTTGTTTTCTGCTGCTTTGCGCGCTCTTACCGACTTTTGCCACGCTTGGTTTAATCCTGTTTGAATATTCTATTCGTGTGTTATGAAGTGCGGTTTCTGAGATCGTTTATTAATTGAAAGACAGAATAAAAAAAACAATATTTTTCATTTTAAACACTTGGACTTTGAACCTAATTGTTTCATTTACAAAGAGTTCTCATTGCAACATTTTACATCGCAAATCATATATTACGTATTAATTACAACACTGCCAATAATCCTTATACTACATATTGCCTGCATTATCACCAAGTGATTTATCATTGCCCTGCCAGCAAATTGGTAGTCGACTACTAAAATAATTAACTTTACGTTAACTTTTATGGACTAGCTTCGAAATTTGAAAAGAAATTTGAAAAGAAGACATAAATTCCTTTCCAACGATATTTAACATGCATACCTTTTTTAAATATTTGCACATTCGGAAACCACTAAAATACTATACAACCAATGCAAAGTAAACAAGTTTGACGTTTTGAAAGGCAGCCAGACATACGAACTAAATGCACTTAGTTCGGTTATAATCAAAAGGCCAAAAATATCTGATAATGCATTTAAGTACCTGAAGTTCTACTTTCAAAAAGAAAACGATAACATAATAAAAGGTTCAAAAATCGAAAGGGAAAGTGGCATAAACAATAACAGATTTCTTTGAAATCTACACAAATAACGCATATAATAAAAGCAAGCATACCTTTTAATTAAACAATTCGGCAAGACGGTGATAAGCAAAGGATTAGACGCAGCAGATACATAAATCGGGCCAAAGCAGTGACAAAACAAGCGGAGGGTTCACCCCTCACAAAGGAAAATTTTATCGGCACGTATGCAATGTGTACGGCAGAAGACAAATGCAGTTCTAATATTAAAAACGCTGAGCACTTCATATCGAAAACAGAGGAAAAAAACTGTTTACAATGGATATTACAATCAAGTATAAAGCGCTCTGCAAACTTTTGTGGAAAAATATTGATGATGGAAATTTGACTCGATTTGAGAAAGTAAATCGCATGATGTATATAATAACTCATAGATATGGATTTTCTTTGAACGATGATGCAGCGATGAAAATTTATAGCTTCTTTAAAGCATATGAAACAAAAATACGAGCATTTAATAACTCAGTCTCCAAATTTCAACACAAACACCTCGATTGGTTAGATAATGACATATTCATCGACATAAATGAAAAGAAGTATGGCCGTGCGGGCAAAATCTACGACGATGTTCAAGCTAGATCTAAAAAGATTAAGCAAGAAGAGATGGTACTTTGTTACTCAGGACATAAAATAAAACATTCCTTTAAACGGATTTTGACGAAATCGCAGCAAAAAGAAGCGCTAAAAGCTGTGGACGTACTACCAACTGCATCTCCAAAGAGATTAAGACGGATTGTTGAAATTGTAGGTATTGTGACCGTGTTACTAAGTTGAATATATATTTTTCCATTAATACAAAACGTGCTTGAACGTGTGTTAATTCATTGTCCTTTTTTATTGTTCTTCTTTTAAAACTTACAAGCGTAACTACATTATATACTAAATAAAAGAAAGGGTTGCCAAATATAAAAGTTGCTACATTAAAAGTTACAACAGTAGGAGTCATATTTTTTGACTCAACAAAGAATATGACTCCTCGTCTATGACTACTGCAATTTTCAGCGAGATCCGTTTTGTGGTTTAGAAGTTCCGGACTTTTTACCACTTTTTAGGGTTCCGTACTCATCAGAGTGAAACGGAACCCTATTACAGAGACAAGTACGTCCGTCCGTATGTCCGTCACAGCGTCCATTCTCCGAAACGGTAAGAGCTTGAGAGCTGAAATTTTCACAGAATGTTGTTGTACCTTGCCGCTACAACAACAAATACTAAAACCAACAAGTCGAAAACTAGCAGGTGTCCCCATACAACGAAAAGTTACAATTAGCCATAACTCTCGAACCGTAAAAGATAGAGAGCTGAAATTTGCATAGTGTATGTATTTATAGATGTTCCACAACAACATATACTAAAAGCAACAGCAATCCGAAAACTACCAGGTGTCCCCATATAACCAAAAGTTACAATTAGCTATAACTCTTGAACCGTAAAAGATAGAAAGCTGAAATTTGCATAGTGTATGTATTTATAGATGCTTGTCAACAACAAATGCTAAAAACAACAACATGTCGAAAACTACCAGGTGTCCCTATGCAACGTAAAAAACATTAGCCGTAACTTTCAAACTGTAAGAGATAAAGAGGTGAAAAGTGCACAATATATTTACTCGCATATGGCTTACAATAACAAATGCTAAAAACAACAACAAGTCGAAATCTACCAGGTGTCCCTATACAACGTAAAGTAACAATTAGCCGTTACTCTCGAACTGTGAGCGACAGAGGGATGAAATTTGCACAATATGTGTGTTCACATATGCTCCACAACAACACTTGCTAAAAACAACAACAACTGTAAAACTACCAGGTGTCCCTTTACAACGTAGAGTAATAGCTATAACTCTCGAACCGTAAGAGATTGAGAGTCGAAATTCGCACAGTGTATGTATTCCCAGATGCCTTACAACAATAAATTACAAAAACAACAAGTGGAAAATTGCTAGGTGTCCCCATACAACTTAAAGTAGCTTTAAAAACAGAGAGATGAAATTTATAAAATATACATATGTATTCACATACGCCATTCCATACATACATTACACATACATACGTACGGAACCCTAAGAGTGCGAGCCAGCCTCGTACTTGACTCAATTTATTTTATTTACACCACTTTGCATCGTTAAATAGCAAAAAATCGTTTGGATTGGATGGTATTTCAAAATTCATTGTCAGGAAATTTCCTGTGTTAGCTTTTGATTACCTATTCGCTATTTCCCGAATTCTTGGAAGATAGCAAAAAATTGTCCGATTCCGAAAAAGCCTAACAATTTTGAATTCAACAATGTGAGACTAATGTCATTATTATCAATTTTAGGAAAACTCGTTGAGAATCTAGTTAGATTCAAGATAGATCTGGATTTAGGTTCTTCATATATTTCAAATTTTCAGTTGGGCTTTAAAAAATTTCACTCCACTAGTCATGCCTAACTAAATTTGAGTTTCACTCGAAATTGAAAAAGCTTTCAACCATGATTATCATTATGGCATAGTTGTTAAAATGATTAGACCCCATTTTCTTAATCTGATTGAGAGTTTTTTAAAAACTAGACAGTTTTGAGTTCAATTTAGGAACGATCGTTTTGGGTTTAGCGATGTTTTCTGCGATTCCTGAGGGTTCTATTTTGGCTCCGCATTTGTATATTTTCATTCATGATTTTGCACATCAATTTGGTAACTGTACTGTCATTCTTTACACCGATGACTCATTGTTTTACGCTCATCGTATTTCTCCCAATAGAACACTATGCTCCATTGCGACATATTTGAATGCGGATAATTATTTTTCAAAAATAAACTTTTTTATTTCCTTTAAGAGCCAAATAATAAATTCATTTTTGAATATTCAAAAACTTTTACTTTTTGATACTTTCAAAAATACAAATAGTAGTAACCGATGGTAACTCATTGTATAGAAGTTGTTAAAAAAGGTAAAAGTGGTGCAAGACGAAAAAATGTTCTCTGTATTAAAGGTTTCTTTGAACATTTCTGATTATCATTTTTTTCATGGGAATTGTGGAATAAGTCGTTGAGTGTCAAATATTTTTCGAGTCTGCTGATGAGTTGTTGATTAGCACCAACGAAATGTCAGCGGCATATAGACGGTTGAAAGACCGAAAACATTAGGATCTATTTTTAGACCTAAACCATTTCAGTTGGCGCTTAAAGCAAATAAATATTTAAGTTTGTTTCTAAAAAAAGTACAACTACGATAGATATCTTTCAATTCCGACGAAAGCTTAGGCACTTGTTATAAAAAATTACCCTTACTGGGATAATTACCTTGTCGTGGTGTGAGGGCTTAAGTGTGGGCTGAAATGCACACCTGTTTTGAATATAAACGGGGGTCCTTGAGGTGGGTATAAGAAGTCTGCATACTAAAAGTTATCCATCCCTAAGCAGAGGTGTTACGCGACCCATGCCTATCTGTTCTCTTTGCAGTCGGGTATCACGAGGCTGTATTTGAACGGAGCTTTGCTGATACCTGGGCACCTTAGCAAATAGACTACGCCCCCTCCACGTTATCGGGAGCTATGACGTGGAGGAAAACCTATTCCCCCATACTCGTAGGACCAAAAATGTCTTATTCAAACCTAAAAATTCAAAATCAAAACGAAACGAAGATAACGACAACGGACATGCAAACGGACAACGGAACAAAAAACAATACAGGGACACAGACGCCAAAAAGGGAGGAATATGTGGTAATGCCCAGGGTGGACGTAAAGTCAACTCAGCCTTTATGGACAGGTGGGAATACCAACACTGACTTTCTAAACCTAAGCCAGCCGAGTCGTGATCCCTCACAGAATCTCGCTAGGTTGGTGGATGAGGTGAGCGACGAAATCGCGAACCTAAAAAATAATAAAGAGCGGCTCTCTGGGGCTCAACGGCGAAAACTTGCCAAGAAGAAACAGGCAGCAGCTTTAAATACGCAAGATGCTCCAACGGAAGTATCGGAGACTCCTTCTACCTCGGTAGAGACTGCCAAGGGGATCCGATCTCCCGAGGAGCAGAACATTGCGGAGCCGAAGCAGAAGAAAAAGTGCTCCTCGTCGACCAGTAAGTCGCCGAAACCGGGTGTCTCCCTTCTTAAAGGAGACTCTACAAAGAATCCTTCTGGTAAGGGGGGTCAAAGGTGCGGCATTTACTGAGAAGCCGGGTACGTCGGTGAAATCTTCCGCAGAACCAGAGAACGCAAAAAAGCAGAATCTCTTCACGCGCAAGAGGAAGCTAGACGTAACTAAGGTAAGAGCCGCCATCTTATGCTGAAGTAGCCAGGAGGCAATACAGGGATGATCTCTGCTATGCAGTAGTTGACATCTCACGTCCAACTGGCAAAATACCAGAAAATCAACAGCAAAGGGTTGAGGATCTGGTAAACAACGCAATATTGGAGTACGTTATGACACCCAATAATGGATCTCCAATACAAATCAATAGCTGCGAATTTCAAAATGGTGTGTTGATGTTAAAGTTAGCATCGCAAAGGATGGGAATGCAAATTCACATCCGAGCGTGTTCTGGAGGTTATTGTTAAACAGAACAAGGAACTGGCGGTAGAGAAATGGGAGGTGTTCCACAGAGAGGAGGACCAAAATGGTACTCTTTTTGTAGTAGGCATCGTCATTAGGCCGATTATGACTTATGCTTCTAGTGTGGTGAACGTCGATGGAATATAAATGCAACATCAAAACTGTACAGAAAGTTCAGAGAACCTGCTGTCTTGGTATAAGTGGGGCTCTCAGAACAACACCAACAAGGGCGATGGAACAATATTATCCGTCGAGCCAATCAAAATTCGTATAAAATATGAAGCGGCTCTCACAGCGAAACGATTAAAGGTGACGGGTGAGTGGATCGATCAGGGACACGAAGCGCATCATCAACAAATCTTTACAGCCATAGGCGAGTCCATACCGGAAAATGTGACATCAGATCGCATACCGGAGACCAGACTAGAGGCCAATGGCGAAACATTGATTCCTGACTTACATTCCTGGTTGACCGACCCCTTGAATCAGATCCCCAGGGGGCTTCATTGTTACGCAGATGGATTTAGGGCGAGGGGAAAAACAGGACTCGGTATTTATATAGAAAATACCACGGAACTGTTACTTCGTCGGCCGGACTTTTGCACGGTTTTTCAGGCGGAAATTCGGGCAATTACGGAGTATATTAGAGATCTCAATGAAATGGGAAGGCCAGGATCTGTGAATATATTCACGGATAGTCAATTGGCCATTAGAGCGATCGCAGCTGAGCGGATTAAATCACGGACAGTTTGGGACTGCAAAAACGCTATTAACAGTTACTCGTCTCATGCTGAACTGCGCATCATGTGGGTGCCAGGGCATGCGGGAATAACTGGAAATGAAAGCGTAAACTCACTTGCTCCAAGAACAAGAGACTTAAGTAACATAAGCTTCGTATGCGCAAAGCCTTTCGATGCAGATCAGAGAACTACACTTTTTGATTTAAAAAAACGTTCAACAATAACAAAAGCACAAAAAAATTGTTTTTTATTTGCATATGATCAAACTTGCGCACACACTCTCTTTTGTTGTTCATTTTTAAACAAACGAATAAATGCATTAAACAAACTTGTTCGAACTTTAAAATAGTCTTGTTCATTTTAAGACAATCGAACCAATTGATCAATCAAACTTGTCTACTCTCGTACTTGTCTTTTCCACTCAACACACAAACTTTTGATAAACATTGAAGTACAAAAAGCAAGTAAAAATTGTGTATGAGTTCATTCATTCCTATGAACAAAGCCAGTTTTTTTGTTTTACAGTTGTTTTTGATGTCTATTCGTGTTATCTATGCTAAATAGGAAATTTTTGTGAGAAAATATTAATTTTATTTGCAGTTCGATATTGCAAATTATATTTATTGTAATTTTGGTGTTTTTTTTTTTATTTGTTCTCCTTTACAGTGGTGTGTCGACCTTTTTTTTTTTGTTATTTAATTTTTGTTAAGTTAAAATTGACGAAATATGACAGTCTGCCATATTTGCACGTGTATTTTGGCGTATGCAAATCAACTAAATTTGATCCATTAACCGGACACATTTTTACAATAAAAAACAAAAGACAAGCCTTTTTTTGCAAATGATCAAACTTGAACACATCCTGCCATTTGTTTCAAATGTTCGGTTGAAACATGTTGTATGAGTTAAAGAGAATAAGATCGTTTGGACACGATGAATTTACTGCAAGCCCTTCTCTTGCCTGTGCGAACTTGCTCATAAAATGCTTTTGTTATTTCTACTCATAATCAGAATTTGATGTGTACAGCAAAATGAATATGATTTTGAATCATCATTGAATTTTTCTGTATTGTAATGAACAAAAGTTTTTGTGCTGAATAAAATCAAGAAAAACAGTGATTTTGAAGTTCTCTCATGCAGATAAATCTGAGCTAAAGAACTGGGCTGATAGAGCTCATTTAACTCTCTGGAATAACGAAACTGTGGGAAGCAATACAAGAATCCTATGGGGGGATCCAGATGAGGAAAAAACGGGGGTATTGCTAAGACTTAGCAAGCCCGAATTAAGTAGATTAATGGGAGTTCTGACAGGCCACTCTCCACTACTGGCATAGGAATAGCGGGAGGAAATGAATGTAGATCTTGTGGGGAGGAACGCGAAACATTGGAGCACTATTTATGCCAGTGCCCCGCCTTCTCACAAATACGATCCCGACATTTTGGGAGAGACACCTTACCAGACATAGCCCAATTACGCGGCGTATGCTGGAGGAAACTAAGGAACTTTGTGAATGACACGGAGTTCCTATAGACTTGTGAGTCAAACTAGTTCACGGTTAAACCCACGGAGCGCACAACAAGCCTATATTGGCTCAGGTGTATGTCGTAAGACATGGACAGACGAACCCCTCCATTCAACCTAACCTATAAAAAATTAAAGGAAACGACGTAGTAAAAGGACTGACTGTTCAATGCTATTTAACGTTATTAGAAACAGTAAAGTACTTTGATAAGATTGAAATTTGCACTCACCATTGTGACCAGTATTTGTTATTATGACCCAAAAATCTATAGTTTTTTCGGGGCCCAGCTCCTCGTAGTCCCACTTCTTTTTAACACGCACAGCACCATTTGTTTCCACAGTCACCCAAGGATTTTCATCGCGTATCTTGAAAGTCTCTTTGTCGGTTTCCTTTTCCAACTGAAATACCGATTTACCCTCTGCATCACCATCGGCTTCAGTAAATTCTATACGTTTTGTGGGACGTACGGCACGAGTTACGCGACGTTTTTCACGATGATGGGAATGTTCACTTACTGTGTCGTGTACAAGATCCTGCATTATAAAAGAAACCGGTTCGGGGACTAAAAATTCAATTAACACTTTAGCTGGATAGGAGCTAACCAAGCTGGGATAACGCAAGTCATGAGCCTCGACATCAAACAACAGTTCTGTGCTGGCTGGTTGACCTACCAGCATAATTTCGCCCGTTTGAGGAACAATAATAACAGTATTACTGGGTTGTTTTAAACGATAAGCAATTTTATCACCATCAGCATCGGTGGCCTCTACTTTGCCCACAATACTAAATCTCTTCCAGGCAGCAGAGTAATTGGTGTCCAGTTCAGAGGCCTTTTGACCAGCAATGGAAAACTTAAAATCATGAGCTTTAAAAACAGGTCTATTGTCATTTTCATCTAAAACTGTTATTTTTATCTTTGAAACGATTTTGTCTACATCTTCTATATCTGAAGCTTGTACTGATAAATCATAATAACTCTTTTCTTCCCGATCTAAAGGACGATTGGTTACTAACCATACACCACTTTCATCGTCACCATCAATAGTTATAGTAGGATATCTTTCATGAGCCTGTTTAGCGTGTCGACTTTGAAGCGCAAAAGCGCCATCTTTATTTCCGCCAATAATAGTATACTTTACTTTTTTCGGCTCACATATACTAAAAGCCTGCATAAGAGGAACGCCTCTTACTCTAGTGCCAGCTGGTTTATTTTCTTTTATTTCACCAGATGCCTCTAGCATGGAACCTGGAAATCTTAACATGTCATTACGATGCATGATATACAACTGAATGTTATGTGTTTGTGTGGAATTGGGAGTTTCTTCGAACACCACCAAGTTTACCGGACGATTGACTAGAGGCGATACATCAGAGGTAGTCATAACGACACCATCTTTTAAGACTGTAAAATATTTGGTATATTCATTATTTAACATGTGATATGAACCGTCTTGTTGGTATGCTCTGGACTGACTTGGTGACCTGGTGATATCACTTTCTGAGGGAAAATCGTGATTTGTTATTGGTTTGGTCTTAAAACTTTTTATACTAAAGCCAGGATAGGTATCATGGGGCAACACAAGTGACATTTCATTGACACTACTGTCACCACTGCCTGACTGTGGCAGTTTTTTTAGGAGTGAGTGTGACCGTGATTGTAGTCTTAAATTAGTATTTGAGATCTCGTGAGTTAAAACTTGTTGAAACTGACTTTTAATAATGAATAAAATAAATGCAGTATTTAGAAGCAAACGACTCATTGGCGACAAAAATGATGACCGAAAAGACGATATAGAACACGACGACGATTTCCTTGACAGAGCGGATGACATTCTGAAAATTTTGATTAAATTGCGTTTGGCAGTTACCGCAAATCTTTGCTTCTCTATGATAAATGTCTTGTTGCCGTAACAATCACTAATGTTAACCATTTGTTTAATTGGAGTCCGATGAATGGTTTTAAGTTTTGAGCGGTTTTGGTCCGCTCGACTTTCTGTCATTTTGAAGCACTCAAAAAGCAAAATGTTTAGTTCTTTTCCAGAAAAGACTGCTTTTACTCCATTTTTACGAGATTCCTAAAAAGAAAAATATTTGGAAGCATAATTAGTAATAATATTGGTGGCCTAATGGACCTGATATATGTAGATAAAGAGGAAAAAAAGAAATATATACATACATATATACATAAAATGAAGAAAAGTAGCGGCCCTTATATACTACCCTGTGCTACCCTGGAAGTTGCAGTGTATGGCAAGGACACAAAATCCTCCAGAACAACTGTATATTTTCTGTCAGAAAGATATGACCTTAACCAATTGACAGAGTATATTATGTGAAACCTTATCAAACGCTTTGTATAGATCCATAGAAATTGCATCATCTCGATTATGTTTTTCAAAAACAGCAATACAGTAGTGGTTAAAAACCGCACAATTTGTAGCAGTAGAACGGCCAGGAAAAAATCAATGCTGTTCATTACAAATATAGCGTTTTATTGAAAAAAACATCTTTTCCTTGATAATGTGCTCACAAATTTTTGATATATTAACTTTGCAATGGGACGGTAATTATTAACATCAGTTTTATCACCTCCTTTAAAAATAGGAGTAATAGAAGCTTCTTTCCACCTATCAATAAAACGACCTTCAGCCAAGGATTTATTAAAAAGATACTGTAAAGGTATAATCAAACTTTCAGATAATTTCTTTAAGAAAAATGAACTGAAACCATCCATGTCAACACCAGAAGAATTTTTAATACTTTCTATGCTATTTAGGATGTCCCCAGTTGTTAATTGAACACAACCAAAATCGGCTGTATAAATTTCAAAACATTACAAAACCACAAAGTTTGATTGAAAAAACAATGAAAAGGCATTTACAATGTCATCCCCAGAATTTAAACTTATTCCTTCATAATGCATGACGGTGTATCCATCCGAACTCGACTTCTTAGATCTAATAAAATTTCAAAATTGCTTTGGGTTATTTCTTACTGAAGTTTCGAGATTCAGCAAATATTGCTTATACAAAAACTTATCAAGAAAGTTAAACTCTCGCATATAATGCTCGTAGCGTGCTTTATAAAATACATCACCAGTTACCTTATACTGCTTATAGAACTCGTTTCTAAGGTTTTTTAATCTCTTTAGACCTTTAGTGTACCACGAAAGTTTGTGAATTTTTGGTGGCAAGCGGGGAACAAAACGATCAATTAGAGCATTCAAAGTGGTTATAAAGATGCTGTAGCAATTTTCCATATCATTAGCTTTAAAAATCCCTTCCCAATTTATAACATTAATTTCGGCGTTTAAGTTATATAATCACAAGCCTTAAAATTATAAGTATAGTAATCATTTTTGCAAACAGAAATAAAGGCGAACTGTGATAGTTCCAACATTAATGGGATATGATGCAAATCAGTCATACACATAGGAAACGGACAATCAGTATTTTAGTGTTTCCGGCACAAATATTAGATCTTAATGTGGGATCATACGATTGCCGCAATGCACCAATTTTTGTTACATTTTGTATGCCAATCGTGTGATAGCACAATTTATTGGCTCATGCGGCAACTAAAACGAATGTTGTTCCTATTTGTCCCAATCAAATACAACCCTGATGCGACAACCGTGTGAACACTTGACATACAACTAATCACCAATAAAAATTCTAAAAATGCACCAATATTTATTGTGTTCTCATGCGGCAACAAAAGAATACAATGCCCGCCAATAATCTACATACATACATATGTATACATTTATTTAGTTTCAAAATTGTTTACACGCGTCTTCCAAACATGATTTCTGCTTTTCAATCAGTAAAATTCAATTGTTGTTACTATTCATTTTTTGCTTTTTCAGCCCGCATAACATTATAATAATAGCCGAAGCAAATTTCTCTCTTTTTAATGGACAAACCATATTTTTAACATTTAATTCATTTTTTTTTTTTTTTTTTTTTGGGGAAAACAAAGTTTGTCATCAGCTACAACAGCTGTTTCTCGGAGTTGCCGTATAATATAACAATCGTGTGATTATAATGCGGCAATTATTGGTACTAAATTGTTTTGCGGCAATTTGCGACAATAAAATTTCAGTAAAATGTCACAATCATGTGATTGCAGAGAATTTTATTGGAACAAATTTTTTATTATGCTCCAATGCAGCCCAATAAAAATTGTGTAAAATTGGTGCATTGCGGCAATCGTGTGATCCCACCTGAAGATGCGGTTTAATTTATTCCTGAAAGAATTAATTTGTACCAAACCAAGACTTAAAAACGAATCCACAAGATTTATCTCATGTCCCATTGCAAAGTTATCGAATATATCAAAAATTTTTGAGCCCATTTCAAGGAAAGATGTTTTTTTCAATATTTGTAATGAACAGCATGGATTTTTTCCTGGCCGTTCTACTGCTACAAATTGTGCGGTTTTTAACCACTACTGTATTTCTGTTTTTAAAAAACATAATCGAGATGATCCAATTTTTATGGATCTATGCAAAGCGTTTGATAAGGTTTCACATAATATACTCTGTCTTAAGCTAAGGAGAATGGACTTTCATGGCACATTTCTCAATTGGTTAAGGTCTTATCTTTCTGATAGAAAATATACTGTTGTTCTGGAAGATTTTGTGTCCCTGCCATACACTGCAACATCCGGGGTACCACAGGGTAGTATATTAGGGCGGCTACTTTTCTTAATTTTTATTAATGACATTGGAAATTATTGTTCTGGTTCACAGTTTTTGTTGTATGCTGATGACCTCAAAATTTTTGAAGAAATAATATCAGACAATGATGCATTTGTTCTTCAGCCTTGCATCGATGAAATATCCCACTGGTGCGATATGAATAATATGTCCTTAAATGTAAATAAATATTGTCAAATGTCCTTTCACAAACCTTATATTCGTTCTGTGAATGCTTTCCAGTACAAGTTATCTGATTGCAATTTAGTAGTGGTCAATCAAATGTTAGATCTGGTTATCATTTTGGACTGTGAACTCAACGTTAATCTTGACTACATGATACCTAAAGCCTATTCCGTCTGCTTTTTTATAAAAAGAAACTGTCAATACTTTGCTGTTCCCATTACTTTTACGAATTTTGTATACAGCTTTTGTACGCTCTAAATTAGAGTATTGCTCGTTTATTTGGAACCCTATTTACGATGTACATACAAATAGAATTCAACGAGTACAAAAGAAATTTGTTAAATATGCGCTTCGTAATTTTCAAACTTTGTCAATGCCAATTTCATATATTGCTCGTTGTTTGCTTTTGGGTTTGAAGCCACTTTCTGTAAGACGTACTATGCAATCCACTATTGTAATTTATAACTTTATAAACGGTCACATCGATTGTGAATACTTATAAAAGTTAATAAAATTGTTTGTGCCATGTAAGTTTTTCAGGTCCAGTAATCTATTTTATGTTTCTAGACATGGTACTAATTATGCAATACGTGAGCCGTTGCTACGGGCCTTGAATACTTTAAATAGCATCAATAATATCGTTAGCATTGATTTTTCATTGCCGATTACTGATTTTAAATTGTTATTAGAATATAAGGATTTATTTAATATATTTTGTAATTAAGTTATTATTAGTCTGTAAGGATATCTTATTCCATAGGCTTAGATGGATAAATAAATAAATATAGATATTTTTTTGCGATTTTTCAGGTTTATTAAATTTTTTTCAAACAAATTAATACACATGTTGAATGATTTTTATAGATAGATGAAAAATGTATATTAGTTTTTTTTTATTATCATGCCATTTTAAATAAGAAAAACTATATGCTTTCATGTTGAAAATTTTATTAATTAATCTAAAAGTAGCGACTTTCTCCATATTTTTATGACTTTTTTGCCTAGTGTGTAAAATTTGACATTTGCAACAAAACACAATCATATCCCTGGTGTACAAAAATACTAATAAATTGTAGGTCCACCTGAGCACGATTAATCTGATCTTTTACAATATTTGGTTGCTCTACATAAACTGAACCATGAAGTGCTCAGCGTTTTTAATATTAGAACTGCATTTGTCTTCTGGCGTAGACATTTCATACGTGCCGCCAAAATTTTTCTTTGTGAGGGGTGAACCCTCCGATTGTTTTGTCACTGCTTTGGCCCGAATCCTACTTTTGCGTCTAATCCAAGGCGAATCTATTACAAGTGCCCGCATACCAATTCGCTTCAACATTTTTCCACGATTTTATCTTCTGAGTTGTCAAAGCCGATAGAAAACGACAACAAAACTTGTGACGTCTCGAGAGAAAATGTTGAAGCGAATTGAATTGCGACCACCTATACTTGATTCGCTTTGGTCTAATCCTTTGCTTATCACCGTCTTGCCGAATTGTTTAATTAAAAGGTATGCTTGCTTTTATTATATGCGTTATTTGTGTAGATTTCAAAGAAATCTGTTATTGTTTATGACCACTTTCCCTTTCGATTTTTGAACCTTTTATTATGTTATCGTTTTCTTTTTGAAAGTAGAATTTCAGGTACTTAAATGCATTATCAGATATTTTTGGCCTTTTGATTATAACCGAACTAAGTGCATTTAGTTCGTATGTCTGGCTGCCTTTCAAAACGTCAAACTTGTTTACTTTGTATTGGTTGCATAGTCTTTTAGTGGTTCCCGAATGTGCAAATATTTAAAAAAGGTATGCATGTTATATATCGTTGGAAAGGAATTTGTGTCTTCTTTTCAAATTTGTGCAAAAATTTATACTTTATTTATGTTTTTAAATCACATTCGTGAAAACAATGAAAAAAATAATAAAAGGATAGTTTTTCGTACATAAAAATCAAAATGAAGCTTGAATATCTGGAAGACGGTAAAAGATACATGCAAACTTTTTCAAAGCATATTAAAGTACTAAAATTTCAAAAAACGTAAATTTCAGAAAAATATATAAATCACAAATGCATTTTTTAACAATTCAAAATTGTTCCTTCCAAAAATTGACTTTTTTTAATAATCTCAGTCTGGCAACGCTAATTATATCTAGGATGTCTCGAGCTTCTGCAGCGATAATACCAACTAATTTGTAAATAAAACGTAATTCACGGAATTTCATTTCACTCTTGGCAAAACTTTTCACACGTCCACATATCCGAAAATTGTTTTAAAAATTTATGATTTTCGACCACTGCCTACTGTAGGGTACTTAGTCTAAATTACACAAAATACAAGTCTTACACATTGTTAAGGGATTATCTTTCGGTACGTGTAAAAATAAGTATAAAAGCTGGAACAAATTTTTTTACGAATTCAAAAATAATGAAGCCACCTTTTCTGTGAAAAACTAAAGTTTTTTGGTGAAATTTAAAAGTTTTGAATTAAGACCTATTTGATGACTTATCGGATCAAGATATTTCAATAAAATGGTATCTTTTCTCACTTAGAATTTTATAAGGAATATAACGGTTGGCTACAAATTAAAATTAAGATTTCAACAAAAAAGTTATAAGCAAAAAACCAAAAGAAGTTGAGGCGAAAATAATAAAAAATAATGTTTTGAGGCGAATATCTCTTAAATTGTAAGAGATATGAAAACATGTTTCTTAACATTTTTTTGCCTTGTTAAGCAAATGCCCCGCCCCTGTTTTAACTATAGGCACAGAGTACACAGAGATGTTAAAAGTGACAGAAGTGACAGAGATGTTAAAAGTGAAAAAATGGAAATGAAATCAACTTCTAGACAGTTTGTGTAAAGCGATAGGCTATAGTATGCATTTTTAGGACAAACAAATGTAAACAAAACAAAAAATTACATATTTTTATGAACAACCACCACCAAAACAGCAAAAAAGGGCCGTTCCACAGAATTTCTACCAAAATGGACAGATTTGTGTATAGGGACATTTTAGAAAATAAGATGTTGCCATATGCCGAATGGAATATGCCACTTCGATGGGTGTTTCAACATGATAACGATCCGAAACACTCATCGAAGTTGGTGAAGGACTGGATACAATCGAAAAGGATTCAAGTGCTTGATTGGCCAGCCCAATCGCCCGATTTGAACCCAATCGAAAATGTATTTTCCGTATTGAAGAGGAATGTTTGATCGAAACGATTTTCCGATAGAGACGATTTATTTTCGTATCTGGAGGATGAATGGATACGCATAGTGTTGAAATGCAGACTTGAAGTAATGAATGTACTTGTACATATACATACATATGTTAATAATATTACAAATATTAAGTAATCAAGTTTGCTTTGTTTTATATATAACTGAACTATCAATTGTATTTCAATATTTTTTCCTTACTTGAAAATAAATTTCAACGCAACAGGTTATGGGCCCAGGACAATTAAATATTTTTTAAATAAAAAAAAAAAAATAAGAAGAGAAAGGAAATTTTTATTCCGAATGTCGCTTTCTGGACTTCCACAAATTGAGCGGTTAAAAGGCCGTGATAACTGGGAGCAATGGAAATTTGCTGTAAAAGCTTATTTCGACATGGAGGGCTTATGGGATGCTGTAGTTGGGACAGAGCAAGATGCTAAGAAGAAGGTAATGGCATATTCAAAGCTCGTTTTGCTGGTGGATCCTGTGTTGTTTGTTCACATTCAAAATACTTCGACGGCAAAGGATATATGGGAAAAATTTGTCAAAGCCTTTGATGATTCTGGTCTTACACGAAGAGTAAGTCTACTGAAAAAGTTAATTACAACTAAGATGGAAGACTGTGAATCGATGGAAGATTTTGTAAACATTATAATGTCAACTTCCAATAAACTGTCAAGCATTGGTATGACAGTTACTGATGAGTGGATTGGTACATTGATGCTAGCGGGCTTGCCTGAATATTATCAACCTATGATAATGGGAATTGAAAGTTCGGGAGTAGAAATATCTGGAGATTATGTGAAGACCAAACTACTGCAAGACATGAAACCCTCATTTGGAAAATCAGCAGCCCTTGTTGGAAAACCACAGGTTGCAAGAATGCAAAATAAGAAAATGTTCAAGAAAATTCAATGCTATGGTTGTCGTGAGTATGGTCATATAAAACCAAATTGTCCTAAAAATAAATTTAATGCGTCAAAGAAAACCATGTCAGCATTCTCAGCAAGAGGTTCAATATCAAATGATTGGTATTTCGATTCTGGAGCCACATCACATATGTGCAATAATAAATTATTATTTAACAATTTAAGAAAATGCCCAGAATTTGAAATAATGACTGCGAACAATTCTATAATGAAGGGGAATTTGATAGGTGATATTAGTTTGAAGTTAAGAAATGGTGATACTTCAAGTGACATATTTTTAAAAGATGTTTTATACCTTCCTGAGTCTCACACAAATTTATTGTCAATTTCAAGTATAATCAAGCATGGACACAAAGTCATTTTTGATTCTAAGGGATGTAGAGTGATTGATTCTAACCGTAAACTTATCGCATCAGGGTTATTACTTGAAAGTATGTTTAAACTTAACCAAATAAAAATAAATATGAAAACCTATTCAGCAAAATGCGAAGATTTTGTTAAATGGCATTTAAGACTTGGTCATCCCTGTTATGATAAAATAAACTTGTTAAAGGATATGGTTCATGGTATAGAAAATATACATTTAAATAATCAAAGCTGTACCGTATGCCTGAAAGGCAAAATAACTCGATTACCTTTTAATAATCAGGGAAAAAGATCGCAGGAGATCTTAGGTATTGTTCACTCTGACTTGTGCGGTCCAATGGAGGAGAATTCATTTAATGGTTCTCGATATCTACTAATATTTGTAGACGACTTTAGCAGAAAAGTATTTGGCTATTTTCTTAAATCGAAGGGTCAAGTTGTACATAAATTTGAAGAATTCAAGAATCTTGTTGAGAATCAATCTGGTCGAAAAATAAAAATTCTTCGAACTGATAATGGTGCGGAATTCTGTAATCGCAGAATGAGCGAAATTGTTACTTCTTCTGGTATTATACATCAAACATCTGCTCCATACACTCCAGAACAAAATGGGTTAGCAGAGAGAATGAATAGAACGATCATAGAAAAAGCTAGATGCTTATTAATACAATCCAATTTACATAAGAAATATTGGGCGGAGGCGGTAAATACTGCAATTTATCTCGTGAATCGTTTACCTTGCCAAGGTCATACTTGTACACCTGAAGAAGTGTGGTCAGGTCGTAGGCCCACTTTGAAACATCTGAAAGTTTTTGGATGCAAGGCTATTGTTGAAATTCCAAAAGAAAAACGAAGAAAGTTTGATGCTAAAGGGAAAGAAATGCTTTTTGTTGGATACAGTGACACATCAAAAGCGTACAGATTTTTTGATTTAAAATCAAAAGATGTTATTATTAATAGAAATGCTGTGTTTTTAGAAAATCAATTTGTAGAAGAAGCAAATGCTAAAGATACAAATATTTTCTACGTTCCTTTTGATAGTGAGCAAAAATGTGTCACAGAAAATAATATTTTAACTGAAAATGATTCAGATTCTGAAATAAATTATTCTAAAGAAGATACAAGCATTATTGAGATTCAAAGTGATGAGCAATTAGTCATAAACACTGAGAACACAGGTTCTACAGTTGAAACATTAAGGCGCTCTAACAGAATACGTAAATTACCTGTACGTTACGCGAGTGCAGCATTTAACACAGAACATGAAGAACCCAATACTGTACAAGATGCTCTCAGTGGTTCTGAAGCTCAATTATGGAAGCGAGCTATGGAAGAAGAATATGATGCATTGATTGCAAACGATACTTGGGAGGAATGCTCTTTACCAATTGGCAAGAAAGCATTATCAAATAAATGGTGTTTCAAAATAAAACGTGATTCAGATGGAAACGTGCTAAAATATAAAGCTCGTTTAGTTATTAAAGGTTATTTACAAAAGAAGGGTATTGACTACGAGGAGACGTTCTCACCAGTTGCAAGATATTCTTCAATTCGGCTACTAATGGCTACTGCTGTTAAAAACGATTTTGATATTGATCAAATGGATGTTGTTACAGCATTTTTACAAAGCAATTTACATGAGGAAATTTATATGCAATTTCCAGAAGGATTTCAAAATAATCCAGGGAAAGTTTGCAAGCTTAAAAAATCTTTATATGGACTGAAGCAAGCAAGCAGGTGTTGGAATCAAAAGCTTAGTGAAACTTGAATTGATTTTGGTATGAAAAAATCCAATACAGATCCCTGCATATATTACTACATAGAAGGGGAAATAAAACTGTATATAGCAATATATGTTGATGACATCCTAATTTTTTCAAACGATTTGAATATTAAAAACAAAATAAAAAATCACTTAATGGTAAACTTCAAAATGAAAGACATTGGCGAAGCAAAGACTATTCTTGGTATGAATATAACTCGTGATAGACAAGCTGGAAAATTATGGATAGATCAAAAATTGTATTTGCAAAGTATTTTGAAAAGATTTAATATGGAAGAAAGCAAAAGGGTTAGCACACCTCTTGACTGTAATCAAAAACTTTCGTTAGAAATGTCTGCAATATCCGAAGAAGATGTGAATTATATGAAGAAAATTCCATATCAAGAAGCTGTGGGAAGCCTTTTGTATGCTGCACAGATAAGTAGACCAGATATTGCACATGCAGTGGGGGTACTTTCTAGATTTAACAAAAATCCTGGAAAATCACATTGGGTTGCAGTAAAGCGCGTATTTAGGTATCTAAAAAGTACAATAAATTTAAAGCTTGAATATTAATGGAATTCTGATGATATTGTTACTGGATATACAGATGCAGATTGGGCAAATGATTTAGATAATCGACGATCAACAACAGGCTATGTATTTTTGTATCAAGGCTCTGTAATATCTTGGAACTCTAAAAGGCAAGCAACAGTGGCTCTTTCAACAACAGAAGCTGAATATATGGCTGTTTCAGCAGCATGTCAAGAAATGGTTTGGCTTCAATCTCTATATTATGAAATCTCTTCAGAGTCTAGTATGCCGTGGTTGTTATACTCTGATAATAAAAGTGCTATTGCTCTGGCACATAATAATGTTTATCATGCAAGATCAAAGCACATAGACATACGTCATCATTATGTTCGTGAGCTAATTCATAATAATCTAGTAAGAATGGATTACGTAAGCTCTGAAATGATGGTAGCTGACATCCTTACTAAAGCATTACCAGCTGGAAAGTTTCAAGAGTGCCGTAAATGCTTGGGTTTAACAGACTTCAAATCTAGTGGGGGTGTTGAAATGCAGACTTGAAGTAATGAATGTACTTGTACATATATGTTAATAATATTACAAATGTTAAGTAATCAAGTTTGCTTTGTTTTATATATAACTGAACTATCAATTGTATTTCAATATTTTTTCCTTACTTGAAAATAAATTTCAACGCAACACATAGATCCAAAAATAATTGATAATTTAATCAAATCTATGCCGCGTCGGTGAGCCGAAGTAAATAAAAATAAGGGTTATTATACCAAATATTAAAAGTTTCTTAGGTTTTGCCCAATGAATTTTTGAGTATTTTTTGTTGTTGTACTAAAAGAACCGTTAGGTGAGAGATATTACAATTTTTTTTTTTTTTTTTTGTAATTTTGTATGACACATTAACTAATAAAACTGCATTAAAGCATTCAATTGAAATATGTTAATTTAAATATAATTTGACTAGAAGAAAAACACCAAGCAGCGTTTCTTAGGTTTTGCCCAATACTGTATATAAATGAATTATTGGTAATAGAATTTTTAAATAAAACTTTATTCAAGTCAATTTTGTCTTATTGGATTACCATAAAATTTTAATTTATCTTAGATTTGTCTGAGAATTGCAAACAACTGTTTTAGTATCCCAGATACATCAGCATTATCGGAGATAGAATTTTCAACAGATGGATTCTGCATAGCCAAGAAGAAATCGAGGCTGAGGACATTAACAGTAAAAGAACAATTGTTTACCCACGAAAACATGGTAATCCAAATAGATACATATATATGTACATATAATAATTTTGAAATCTATTAATTTTTGAGTTTTTTCAGAAAATCAATCTTCATAGCAATAAAGTATTGTAATAAAATAAAAACAAAAATCAGTAATTCCGCAAATGCCAATACCATACTACTAGCAATAGGGGAAATTCATTATATAAACATTTATGTAGACAAAAAAGTGGATATTGCTTGAGCGCGCCATTGTTGTTTGATTAATATTTTGTTTGAAATAAGTGAACTTCCTAATGTTTTTCATGGTCTGTTTAGTTTCTTGTTTTTTAAATCAGGATGTTTTAGAATTTTTGCTTTATAATACAGTTTTTGTTTTTGCAGCCAAGACACAAAAATAAAAGCAAGGTAACAAAAAATAAGTATACCCACCTAGATGAATCTTCGGCTTTAAATTTGCTTCCATATTCATGAAAGAATTGTAAGCAATGGTTTCTTAAAACAACACGACTTGTCAACAGAAAAGTCTATTTGCCTAGCTTACATATATCATAATTTATTTTGTCGGAATTTCGCTGCAAGTCTTAATTCATTTTTCACAACAATTATGTATATACAATATCATGTACAAGATTTGTTTTTAGTACATATTATGCACACTATGAGCCGCCGAAATCTTAAATGCGCAGCCGACCAAAAATTGATGCGCGGCCACCGCCGAAATTTTTTTGTGGCGATTTTAATAAACTGATTTGACGATTTTCTCCCCTAATTTGGACGATGTACCCCATTTTATCAGGCAGCTGTGGGCAGGAATATTTGTGTATATGGGGATAAAAAAAAAAACCAAGGTGTGTTAACCTCCAAAAAATGAATAGCTAGTTGAATAAAAGCTAAAATATATAAAGATGTTCACTAGCACAGAAACTCTTGATTCTTTTCTTTAAAAAATGTGAATATTTTTTTCTGACTGTATATTTTCGTTGATGAATTCATGCAATTTTCCTTTTCGTTTTGTTTTATATTATTTCTACCTTTTCAATTTACCCCGTTTGTGCTTTGTTCAAGTATCCTTTGTTGCTGCTAATCCAAATTATTGATTTTTTACTGGGTAATTCAAACTTTGGTAATTGAATCAAGTTTTATATATCCACAGTTTATTTTTATTTTATTTTTTTACAAGAAATAAATCTATTATCAAAATTTTCAATTTATTGTTGCACACACTTCAATGTGATATTTTCTAGGATGTTACCGTTTTATACATACTTAGGTACTTCCTTTTTATATATGTTTATTCTACATATTTTTTAAGAAATATGTATATGCACAATCACACGTATGTATATTAAACCAGTGCTAAAGAAAATTTCTTTGACTTTTAACTCATATGTATGTAGATATTTTAATCAACCCTCATATACTGGATCCCAAACGTTTTCCACTTTTAGAACGTCCTAACTCGAACAGCGTAAACGATTCAATGAGAGCAGACGAATCTTAAAAATTGAAAATTCCTTTCAAGATATCCTGGTAACAGGTAGCCTTATGCGCCCAGATGACTACTGCTTTTAGCTGGAGGAACTATCAAAATACACAGCACAAACACACAAACGCAAATAATTGGGTGACAGCATTTAAAGTATTTCTGACATCAAAATACCTGACATGTTTGTAGCCGATGTGTTTGTTGTAGTTATGCGACTACCAAGTATAAATGTGCCTTGCGGACGAGAAGATAACAACGAAAAGATAACAACTTTTTTTCTGCAAAAAGAGAGAGAGAAAAAATTCTCAAAATTTTGCAGAAAATTGAGTGCTTTCTCACGAATGTGCAGAAATGTATAAAATGTTGCTGCCAGACTGAGAAAAGGGTATATAAATTGTATTTTCTTCTGGCATCGCTGATTTATGCAATGTTTGGTAGCACTTCTTAGAGAAAAGCACATTATGCATAACCGGCTGCAAAAATTTTCGTAAAAATTTCTATAATGATTGGCGAAGAAATATATTAAATCAAATTTTGGAACCGTTTAGCAATAATTGACCGAACTCAAATATATAATTTAAAGCTGAAGCCATTTTGAAAAAAATTTGCATTTTTAATTTTGAATAAAATTTTAAAAACAGAAACGAAAATTCTTCGTTTGAATATTCCTTTTATTGCCTCATTTTAAAACTAAACAAACTTAGCTTTGATTTAAGAACTAACGTTATCCTTTAAAAAAAAATCCAATAATTTTAATTTTAAGTATAAAGAAACAATGGAGAGCAAAAATTCGCTAAACAAAAGACCTTTTTTTAAATTTAGTATATTTCACTAACATTGTGAGCAATGCCAGGGGTTAAGTGGTGACAACGAAATGTCGCGCCATATAGACATGATGAAAATGACAAACAGCAACACATAGGCCTAAAACACTTGTGATACCTATAAGTACTTAAATTTTTATTGAAAATTTATGTAAATTTCGAAAAAATACACAGCTAAAAAATGCATACGAACACTGAAAAAAACGTAGTAAAACTTGTTTTGAAAAAAATTTACATTTTAGACTTTAAGTACAATTTTATAAACAAAAACGAAAATTCTTTGTCCAACTGCCCGTCTTTGTAAAGTTTTTGAAAATTTTCTTTCTTGTATTTATACTGAAAACAATAATAAAATGTGACAATTTGTTTTTTCTTCATACGTATATAAATACACTACTAAAAATTTTTAAAAATTTTACAAAAACTTTCAGTAAATATTATTTTTATTGCCTCATTTTAAAACCAACAAGCTAAGCTTTGATTTTAGAACGAACATTCAGGTTGTGATGAAAAACGATTAAGGCAGAAAAACAATTTCATAACAATAAAAGGTGTGATTTGTTTATTTGAATAAAAAGAATATAAAAAAATTTCGTTTTTTTTTAATTTTATTCAAAATCTAAAGTGTACAAGACTTTATGTACATACATATAAAAAGAACTATCAATTTATTATATAATTAATTTTAAATGAAGATATTTTAAATTTGCCTTATACATATGTATGCCTAATATTTGAACCACCGTGAAAAAAATGTGTCTTACTTACTTCTGGCATCACTGTCGTGTGCGAAACTTGGCAGCACTTTTTGAAACTCTCTGCAGACCAATTTTTCAGCGCTGCCACTCCAAAAAAAAGTACTTTTAGGTGGTGCCAAGTCTGAAGAGCGCGGATGTGGCCGATTTTTGTGTGGAAGTACGGCAATATCTAGAAAAGTTACTCAATTTACTCTTCTTCTTGTTGATATTTTAGCTCAAAACTTAACAACTAATTTTCGTGAAGTTAACAACGAAACGACAAATTTTTTACGAACCATATAAAAATTAAAAATTCTTAATGAAAATATAAAAAATAATAAAAAAAATTTAACCAATTTGATGCATTATGGTTTTATTAGTATTATAAGCCATTATATGTTCTAAAAAAATGTCGTTACAAGGCAAATACCTTGATTTTCCACGTGCATACAAATGGGCCTCTAGGGTCCACCTATCAAATTCTTCGGGGACCGGACCTTATGTAGATGAAAGAGGAGTTATTTACCTTTAATTTGATACATAACTTACATAGCCCAGAAGTTTTTGGTAGAACAAAGTTATGATTTTAAAAAAATTTTCTATATCACTCAATACACAAATGGGCCTCTAGGGTCCACCTATCAAATTCTTCGGAGACCGGACCTAATGTAAGTGAAAGAGGAGGTTTTCACCTTTAATTTGATGTATAAATAACATAGCCCAGAAGTTTTTGGTAGAACAAAGTTATGATTTTAAAAAAATTTTCTATATCACTCAATACACAAATGGGCCTCTAGGGTCCACCTATCAAATTCTTCAAGGACCGGACCTAATGTAGGTGAAAGAAGAGGTTTTAACCTTTAATTTGAAGTATAAATTACATAGCCCAGAAGTTTTTGGTAGAACAAAGTTATGATTTTAAAAAAATTTTCTATATCACTCAATACACAAATGGGCCTGTAGGGTCCACCTATCAAATTCTTCAAGGACCGGACCTAATGTAGGTGAAAAAGGAGGTTTTCACCTTTAATTTGATGTATAAAATACATAGCCCAGAAATCATAACAAAGTTATGATTTTAAAAAAAATAGAAAATTTTTTTAAAATCATAACTTTGTTTTACCAAAAACTTCTGGGCTATGTAATTTATACATCAAATTTAAGGTAAAAACCTTCTCTTTTACTTACATTAGGTCCGGTCCCCGAAGAATTTGATAGGTGGACCCTAGAGGCCCATTTGTGTATTGAGTGATATAGAAAATGTTTTTAAAATCATAACTTTGTTCTACCAAAAACTTCTGGGCTATGTAAGTTATACATCAAATTAAAGGTAAATAGCTCCTCTTTCACCTACATTAGGTCCGGTCCCCGAAGAATTTGATAGGTGGACCCTAGAGGCCCATTTGTGTATTGAGTGATATAGAAAATTTTTTTAAAATCATAACTTTGTTTTACCAAAAACTTCTGGGCTATGTAATTTATACATCAAATTAAAGGTAAAAACCTTCTTTTTTACTTACATTAGGTCCGGACCCCGAAGAATTTGATAGGTGGACCCTAGAGGCCCATTTGTGTATTGAGTGATATAGAAAATTTTTTTAAAATCATAACTTTGTTCTACCAAAAACTTCTGGGCTATGTAAGTTATACATCAAATTAAAGGTAAATAGCTCCTCTTTCATCTACATTAGGTCCGATCCCCGAAGAATGTGATAGGTGGACCCTAGAGGCCCATTTGTGTATTGAGTGATATAGAAAATTTTTTTAAAATCATAACTTTGTTCTACCAAAAACTTCTGGGCTATGTAAATTATACATCAAATTAAAGGTGAATAACTCTTCTTTCATCTACATTAGGTCCGGTCCCCGAAGAATTTGATAGGTGGACCCTAGAGGCCCATTTGTGTATTGAGTGATATAGAAAATTTTTTTAAAATCATAACTTTGTTCTACCAAAAACTTCTGGGCTATGTAAATTATACATCAAATTAAAGGTTAATAACTTCTCTTTCATCTACATTAGGTCCGGTCCCCGAAGAATTTGATAGGTGGACCCAAGAGGCCCATTTGTGTATTGAGTGATATAGAAAATTTTTTTAAAATCATAACTTTGTTCTACCAAAAACTTCTGGGCTATGTAAATTATACATTAAATTAAAGGTGAATAACTCTTCTTTCATGTACATTAGGTCCGGTCCCCGAAGAATTTGATAAATGGACCCTAGAGGCCCATTTGTGTATTGAGTGATATAGAAAATTTTTTTAAAATCATAACTTTGTTCTACCAAAAACTTCTGGGCTATGTAAGTTATACATCAAATTAAAGGTAAATAGCTCCTCTTTCATTTACATTAGGTCCGGTCCCCGAAGAATTTGATAGGTGGACCCTAGAGGCCCATTTGTGTATTGAGTGATATAGAAAATTTTTTTAAAATCATAACTTTGTTCTACCAAAAACTTCTGGGCTATGTAAATTATACATTAAATTAAAGGTGAATAACTCTTCTTTCATGTACATTAGGTCCGGTCCCCGAAGAATTTGATAGGTGGACCCTAGAGGCCCATTTGTGTATTGAGTGATATAGAAAATTTTTTTAAAATCATAACTTTGTTCTACCAAAAACTTCTGGGCTATGTAAATTATACATCAAATTAAAGGTGAATAACTCCTCTTTTATCTACATTAGGTCCGGTCCCCGAAGAATTTGATAGGTGGACCCTAGAGGCCCATTTGTATGCACGTGGCAAATCAAGGTATTTGCCTTGTAACGAAATTTTTTTAGGACATATAATGGCTTATAATACTAATAAAACCATAATGCATCAAATTGGTTAAATTTTTTTTATTATTTTTTATATTTTCATTAAGAATTTTTAATTTTTATATGGTTCGTAAAAAATTTGTCGTTTCGTTGTTAACTTCACGAAAATTAGTTGTTAAGTTTTGAGCTAAAATATCAACAAGAAGAAGAGTAAATTGAGTAACTTTTCAAGATATTGCCGTACTTCCACACAAAAATCGGCCACATCCGCGCTCTTCAGACTTGGCACCACCTAAAAGTACAATTTTTTTGGAGTGGCAGCGCTGAAAAATTGGTCTGCAGAGAGTTTCAAAAAGTGCTGCCAAGTTTCGCACACGACAGTGATGCCAGAAGTAAGTAAGACTTCTACACATTTTTTTCACGGTGGTTCAAATATTAGGCATACATATGTATAAGGCAAATTTAAAATATCTTCATTTAAAATTCAAATATGAACTAAATTGTTTATTTGCTTTAAGAGCCAATTTTTGAAAAGGTTCATTTTTGGACCTGAATTAATACATTTCAATTGGCTCTTAAAGCAAATAAACAATTTAGTTCATATTTGAATATTCAAAAACTTTTACTTTTTGATACTTTCAAAAATACAAATCGTAGTAACCGATGGTGACTCGTTGTATAGAAGGTTGCAAAGAAGAGTAAAAGAGTTGCAAGACGAAAATAGAAATGTTTGTTGTATTAAAAGTTTGTTTGAACATTTCTGATTCTCATTTTGTTCATGAGAATTGTGGAATAAGTAGTAAAGTTTCAAACAAACTTTTAAGAATTTTTCAAGTCTACTGATGAGTTGATTAGCACCAACGAAATGTCGACATCTAGACAGCTGAAAAATACAACAAATATTTTTGAAAAGGTTCATTTTTGGACCTGAATTAATTCATTTAAAATTAATTATATAATAAATTGATAGTTCTTTTTATATGTATGTACATAAACTCTTGTACACTTTAGATTTTGAATAAAATTAAAAAAAAACTAAATTTTTTTATATTCTTTTTATTCAAATAAACACATCACACTTTTATTGTTATGAAATTGTTTTTCTGCCTTAATCGTTTTTCATCACAAACCTGAATGTTCGTTCTAAAATCAAAGCTTAGCTTGTTGGTTTTAAAATGAGGCAATAAAAATAATATTTACTGAAAGTTTTTGTAAAATTTTTAAAAATTTTTAGTAGTGTATTTATATACGTATGAAGAAAAAACAAATTGTCACATTTTATTATTGTTTTCAGTATAAATACAAGAAAGAAAATTTTCAAAAACTTTACAAAGACGGGCAGTTGGACAAAGAATTTTCGTTTTTGTTTATAAAATTGTATTTAAAGTCTAAAATGTAAATTTTTTTCAAAACAAGTTTTACTACGTTTTTTTCGGTGTTCGTATGCATTTTTTAGCTGTGTATTTTTTCGAAATTTACATAAATTTTTATTGAAAATTTAAGTACTTATAGATATCACAAGTGTTTTAGGCTTTGTGTTGCTGTTTGTCATTTTCATCATGTCTATATGGCGCGACATTTCGTTGTCACCACTTAACTCCTGGCATTGCTCACAATGTTAGTGAAATATACTAAATTTAAAAAAAGGTCTTTTGTTTAGCGAATTTTTGCTCTCCATTGTTTCTTTATACTTAAAATTAAAATTATTGGATTTTTTTTTAAAGGATAACGTTAGTTCTTAAATCAAAGCTAAGTTTGTTTAGTTTTAAAATGAGGCAATAAAAGGAATATTCAAACGAAGAATTTTCGTTTCTGTTTTTAAAATTTTATTCAAAATTAAAAATGCAAATTTTTTTCAAAATGGCTTCAGCTTTAAATTATATATTTGAGTTCGGTCAATTATTGCTAAACGGTTCCAAAATTTGATTTAATATATTTCTTCGTCAATCATTATAGAAATTTTTACGAAAATTTTTGCAGCCGGTTATGCATAATGTGCTTCTCTCTAACACTGCAGTTACACGATCAAGTTTTGCTATCAAGTTTTTTTCACATACTGCTTGTCAAAATTCAATAAAATTGATAGCTGTGACGTAGGCTGCACGCAATTTCATAACAATTCGTTTTCAAGATGCCGTCAAGAAGAAAATTAAAAATGGCTGCTTCATTAAAAGTACTATCAGAAATAAAAAAAAAATAAAAGAAGAAAAAGCCAGAGGACAGAAAGAAGTCGATAAGACGCCACATTCATATTCCACAGAACTTCGTGGCTTCTGTATAGCTCTATAAATCGCAGCACATCATTATATTTGTTGGTTTTGCACGTAAACATTTTTATTTCTATTTTTAAGCTTGAATCTGTTTAATTTTTATCACTTTTAATTGTAACTTTCAAACAAAACAAAAAAATATTTGCAGACAGAACGAAAAAAAATTGTTATCAGCTGTTTTCTTGATTGTAACTTGATGCTCTCTATGGAAAGCAAAAATTGTCATCAAGTTTGCATCAATTTTGAAAATTGTGAGTGTATTAGTAAAAAAGTGTGAATGTATTAAAAATTGAAAGACAAAACTTGATCGTGTAACCCCCAAGTAAGAAGTGCTACCAAACAGTGCATAAATCAGCGATGCCAGAAGAAAATACAATTTATATACCCTTTTCTCAGTCTGGCAGCAACATTTTATACATTTCTGCAAATTCGTGAGAAAGCACTCAATTTTCTGCAAAATTTTGAGAATTTTTTCTCTCTCTCTTTTTGCAGAAAAAAAGTTGTTATCTTTTCACGGACGAGAAGATAACAAACTAAAAGTTAACAAACTACTCAAATTTTGCAGAAAGACATAACAAAGTACTCAAATTTTACAGAAAGGAAAACTAATTCTCTCACTGTTTGCAGATGAGAAAATACTGACTGTGCTACCAACTGTAAAAAGTATTACTTTAGTGCTTTTTTCCGGCAAAATCTACAAAATTCACTCTTCTTCTTGGTTTCTATGTGCAGATTTCATGGGAGAGGATTTTGAGAGAATTTGGAAGTTAACAAACTACTTTATCAAACTACTACTATGTAAAATACTAACCATTTTCAATTGATTGTTAATTAATGAAATGTTAATTGTTAATTAATGAAATTAATAAAAAAAAATTGATCATTGCATAGATTATGTTCTACCTTAAATTATAAGCCATTATACATATTCTAAAAAAGCCGCTATATTGCAATACAGTTGAATTTATAACAAAACACAAATGGGCCTCTAGGGTCCACCTATCAAATTCTTCGGGGACCGGACCTAATGTAGGTGAAAGAGGAGGTTTTCACCTTTAATTTGATGTATAAATTACATAGCCCAGAAGTTTTTGCTAGAACAAAGTATTGATTTTAAAAAAATTTTCCATATCACTCAATACACAAATGGGCCTCTAGGGTCCACCTATCAAATTCTTCGGGGACCGGACCTAATGTAGGTGAAAGAGGAGGTTTTCACCTTTAATTTTATGTATAAATGACATAGCCCAGAAGTTTTTGCTAGAACAAAGTATTGATTTTAAAAAAATTTTCCATATCACTCAATACACAAATGGGCCTCTAGGGTCCACCTATCAAATTCTTCGGGGACCGGACCTAATGTAGGTGAAAGAGGAGGTTTTCACCTTTAATTTGATGTATAAATGACATAGCCCAGAAGTTTTTGCTAGAACAAAATATTGATTTTAAAAAAATTTTCCATATCACTCAATACACAAATGCGCCTCTAGGGTCCACCTATCAAATTCTTCGGGGACCGGACCTAATGTAGGTGAAAGAGGAGTTATTTGCCTTTAATTTGATGTATAAATTACATAGCCCAGAAGTTTTTGCTAGAACAAAGTATTGATTTTAAAAAAATTTCATTCTGGCATTACTTCTGCTACACTGAACGTGGCAGCACTTTATTGTTCTAAATGGCAAATAAAACAAAATTTTGCATTACCAAAAAAAAAAATAAAAAAATTACAGCGCTACAATTTTATAGGTAAAAGAGGATGTTTTTACCATCAATTTGATATATAGTTTAAATATGTTTTTTAATGAAATATGTTGATTTGTATAACACATTTGACGATTTTCGAATTCATGAATTATTTACTAAGATTTCTGGCATCACAGATAGTAGTAAAAATTCTTCCACCTTCATTCTGGCATCACTTGTGCTACACTGAATGTGGCAGCACTTTATTGTTCTAAATGTCAAATAGAACAAAATTTACAGCAACTAGGCTTGGTGCTATCGGCTGTCCTTATAATGCCAAAGCGAATATTTGAATTATACCTATATCTAAAGAGATTTTCGCAAAAAAGCTTGAACTTTTTCAAGTCATCTATTTTTTTTAAAAGGATCTTTTCGATTTTAATATACGTATGTACGTAAACGTACATAAGGTGTTTTTATATTGCTTGGTAGGTAATTTGATTATATCGAATAAATCGTACCGGAAAAACTATGGACATAAATAATATTGTTTTGGACTAAAATTATTTAACAAAATGCATATGTAGATACATATATTTAGAAACATGGTAGTGAAAGTGAAGTCATTTTATAAATTTAGGGAAGTGCAAAATATGATGCATACAAATTATTACAAATTATCGCCATTTTTCCGTGTACGAAAGTATTTTCAAAAAACTTAACTGGCAACACTATTTAAGACTAACGTTTTTGCATGCTCAGCAAGCACAGTGTTACCAATTTCTAAATAACGCAATGATAATCAAAAAGTATCGCTAAAGAATCTTCTGGAAGTGTTTACAGCTAATTATACCTATAGTAAGAACGAAAACAGGAAAATATATATTTTTTATACAATTAAAATAAATTGCATAGATTTCCACACAACCCTGGAGGTACTATGCCATGCGCGTTGCCACTTTTTTTTTATGGCTGGCTCCCCAATAGGCCTACATACCAAATACTGCTTAAAATTATTAAATAAATAATTATTAAATAAATAAATTATTAAATAAATAAATAAATAATCGCCTTAAAGGCTGAATTGCATGCATTAATAAATAATCGCCTTAAAGGCTGAATTGCATGATTAAAATTAAACAAGTCTTATCGCATCACAGCTTATAATGCCTATAATCACAATGATAATATATTTTGTTCAATTATTTTGCACATGTTGGAATTTCCAAACCTATGTTTATGAGTGCAGTTTTCACAAACATAATATTTGCAGTCTTTGCAGACAGTTGCTTTGCAATTTTCCCTTTTCATATTGCAACAATGACAACAAAATCTTGATCTGTCGCCTTGATGCTTCAATAGTAACGTTTTCATTTTCTTTCTGAAATCTGAAGGTTTCCATAAATTTTTTAATGGTTCATTTTTCAGAATTTTCATTGCATACATTAATACAAAAATTCCACAACTTGAACCATCTTAAAATAGAATTTATAATAAATAAAATAAATTTATAATAAAATATAAATTATAATAAAAAAATAAAATAATAAAATTGTAGCTCTGAAATTTTTTGTTGTTGCTGTAAATTTTGTTCTATTTGACATTTAGAACAATAAAGTGCTGCCACATTCAGTGTAGCACAAGTGATGCCAGAATGAAGGTGGAAGAATTTTTACTACTATCTGTGATGCCAGAAATCTTAGTAAATAATTCATGAATTCGAAAATCGTCAAATGTGTTATACAAATCAACATATTTCATTAAAAAACATATTTAAACTATATATCAAATTGATGGTAAAAACATCCTCTTTTACCTATAAAATTGTAGCGCTGTAATTTTTTTATTTTTTTTTGGTAATGCAAAATTTTGTTTTATTTGCCATTAAGAACAATAAAGTGCTGCCACGTTCAGTGTAGCAGAAGTAATGCCAGAATGAAATTTTTTTAAAATCAATACTTTGTTCTAGCAAAAACTTCTGGGCTATGTAATTTATACATCAAATTAAAGGCAAATAACTCCTCTTTCACCTACATTAGGTCCGGTCCCCGAAGAATTTGATAGGTGGACCCTAGAGGCCGATTTGTGTATTGAGTGATATGGAAAATTTTTTTAAAATCAATACTTTGTTCTAGCAAAAACTTCTGGGCTATGTAATTTATACATCAAATTAAAGGCAAATAACTCCTCTTTCACCTACATTAGGTCCGGTCCCCGAAGAATTTGATAGGTGGACCCTAGAGGCCCATTTGTGTATTGAGTGATATGGAAAATTTTTTTAAAATCAATATTTTGTTCTAGCAAAAACTTCTGGGCTATGTAAATTATACATCAAATTAAAGGCAAATAACTCCTCTTTCACCTACATTAGGTCCGGTCCCTGAAGAATTTGATAGGTGGACCCTAGAGGCCGATTTGTGTATTGAGTGATATGGAAAATTTTTTTAAAATCAATATTTTGTTCTAGCAAAAACTTCTGGGCTATGTAAATTATACATCAAATTAAAGGCAAATAACTCCTCTTTCACCTACATTAGGTCCGGTCCCCGAAGAATTTGATAGGTGGACCCTAGAGGCCGATTTGTGTATTGAGTGATATGGAAAATTTTTTTAAAATCAATATTTTGTTCTAGCAAAAACTTCTGGGCTATGTAAATTATACATCAAATTAAAGGCAAATAACTCCTCTTTCACCTACATTAGGTCCGGTTCCCTAAGAATTTGATAGGTGGACCCTAGAGGCCGATTTGTGTATTGAGTGATATGGAAAATTTTTTTAAAATCAATATTTTGTTTTAGCACAAACTTCTGGGCTATGTAAATTATACATCAAATTAAAGGTGAAAACCTCCTCTTTCACCTACATTAGGTCCGGTTCCCGAAGAATTTGATAGGTGGACCCTAGAGGCCCATTTGTGTATTGAGTGATATAGAAAATTTTTTTAAAATCATAACTTTGTTCTACCAAAAACTTCTGGGCTATGTAAATTATACATCAAATTAAAGGTGAAAACCTCTTCTTTCACCTACATTAGGCCCGGTCCCCGAAGAATTTGATAGGTGGACCCTAGAGGCCCATTTGTGTTTTGTTATAAATTCAACTGTATTGCAATATAGCGGCTTTTTTAGAATATGTATAATGGCTTATAATTTAAGGTAGAACATAATCTATGCAATGAACAATTTTTTTTTTATTAATTTTCATCATTTCATTAATTAACAATCAATTGAAAATGGTTAATATTTTACATAGTAGTAGTTTGATAAAGTAGTTTGTTAACTTCCAAATTCTCTCAAAATCCTCTCCCATGAAATCTGCACACAGAAACCAAGAAGAAGAGTGAATTTTGTAGATTTTGCCGAAAAAAAGCACTAAAGTAATACTTTTTACAGTTGGTAGCACAGTCAGTATTTTCTCATCTGCAAACAGTGAGAGAATTAGTTTTCCTTTCTGTAAAATTTGAGTACTTTGTTATGTCTTTCTGCAAAATTTGAGTAGTTTGTTAACTTTTAGTTTGTTATCTTCTCGTCCGTTGTTATCTTTCGTTGTTAACTTCACGGAAATTGACAATTCGACATTTTGACATTTCGACATTTTGACATTTCGACATTTTGACATTTCGACATTTCGACATTTTGACATTTCGACATATTGACATTTTGACATTTCGATATTATGACATTTTGACATTTCGACATTTTGACATTTTGACATTTCGACATTTTGACATTTCGACATTTTGACATTTCGACATTTTGACATTTCGATATTATGACATTTTGACATTTTGACATTTCGACATTTTGACATTTCGACATTTTTAAATTTTGACTTTTCGACATTTTGACATTTCGACATTTTGACATTTTGACATTTCGACATTTTGACATTTTGACATTTCGACATTTCGACATTTTGACATTTTGACATTTCGACATTTCGACATTTTGACATTTTGACATTTCGACATTTTGACATTTCGACTTTTTGACATATTGACATTTCGACATTTTGAAATTTCGACATTTTGACATTTCGACATTTTGACATTTCGACATTTTGACAATTCGACATTTTGACATTTCGACATTTTGACATTTCGACATTTTGACATCTCGACATTTTGACATTTCGACATATTGACATTTTGACATTTCGACATTTTGACATTTTGACATTTCGACATTTTGACATTTCGACATTTTGACATTTTGACATTTCGACATTTTGACATTTTGACATTTTGACATTTCGACATTTTGACATTTTGACATTTCGACATTTCGACATTTCGACATTTTGACATTTTGACATTTCGACATTTCGACATTTTGACATTTTGACATTTTAACATTTCGACATTTTGACATTTTGACATTTCGACATTTTGACATTTCGACATTTTGACATTTCGACATTTTGACAATTTGACATTTCGACATTTAGACATTTTGACATTTTGACATTTCGACATTTTGACATTTTGACATTTTGACATTTTGACATTTCGACATTTCGACATTTTGACATTTCGACATTTTGACATTTCGACATTTTGACATTTTGACATTTCGACATTTTGACATTTTGACATTTCGACATTTTGACATTTTGACATTTCGACATTTCGACATTTTGACATTTTGATATTTTGACATTTCGACATTTTGACTTTCGACATTTTGACATTTCGACATTTTGACAATTTGACATTTCGACATTTAGACATTTTGACATTTCGACAATTTGACATTTTGACATTTTGACATTTTGACATTTCGACATTTTGACATTTCGACATTTTGACATTTTGACATTTTGACATTTTGACATTTCGACATTTTGACATTTCGACATTTTGACATTTCGACATTTTGACATTTTGACATTTTGACATTTTGACATTTCGACATTTCGACATTTTGACATTTCGACATTTTGACATTTCGACATTTTGACATTTTGACATTTCGACATTTTGACATTTCGACATTTTGACATTTCGACATTTTGATATTTCGACATTTTGACATTTTGACATTTCGACATTTTGACATTTCGACATTTTGACATTTCGACATTTCGACATTTTGACATTTCGACATTTTGATATTTCGACATTTTGACATTTCGACATTTTGACATTTTGACATTTCGACATTTTGACTTTTCGACATTTTGATATTTTGACATTTCGACATTTTGACATTTCGACATTTTGATATTTCGACATTTTGACATTTTGACATTTCGACATTTTGACATTTCGACATTTTGACATTTCGACATTTTAACTTTTCGACATTTTGATATTTTGACATTTCGACATTTTGACATTTCGACATTTTGATATTTCGACATTTTGACATTTTGACATTTCGACATTTTGACATTTCGACATTTTGACATTTCGACATTTCGACATTTTGACATTTCGACATTTTGATATTTCGACATTTTGACATTTCGACATTTTGACATTTTGACATTTCGACATTTCGACATTTTGACATTTTGATATTTTGACATTTCGACATTTTGACTTTCGACATTTTGACATTTCGACATTTTGACAATTTGACATTTCGACATTTAGACATTTTGACATTTCGACAATTTGACATTTTGACATTTTGACATTTTGACATTTCGACATTTCGACATTTTGACATTTCGACATTTTGACATTTCGACATTTTGACATTTTGACATTTCGACATTTTGACATTTCGACATTTTGACATTTCGACATTTTGACATTTTGACATTTTGACATTTCGACATTTCGACATTTTGACATTTCGACATTTTGACATTTCGACATTTTGACATTTCGACATTTTGACATTTTGACATTTCGACATTTTGACATTTCGACATTTTGACATTTCGACATTTTGACATTTCGACATTTTGACATTTCGACATTTCGACATTTTGACATTTCGACATTTTGATATTTCGACATTTCGACATTTTGACATTTTGACATTTCGACATTTTGACATTTTGACATTTCGACATTTTGACATTTTGACATTTCGACATTTTGACATTTCGACATTTTGACATTTTGACATTTCGACATTTCGACATTTTGACATTTCGACATTTTGACATTTTGACATTTCGACATGTTGACTTTTTGACTTTTCGACATTTTGATATTTTGACATTTCGACATTTCGACATTTTGAGATTTCGACATTTTGACATTTCGACATTTTGACATTTCGACATTTTGACATTTCGACATTTTGACATTTCGACATTTTGATATTTCGACATTTTGACATTTCGACATTTTGACATTTTGACATTTCGACATTTTGACATTTTGACATTTCGACATTTTGATATTTTGACATTTCGACATTTCGACATTTTGACATTTTGACATTTCGACATTTTGACATTTCGACATTTTGACATTTTGACATTTCGACATTTTGACATTTCGACATTTTGACATTTCGACATTTTGACATTTTGACATTTTGACATTTCGACATTTTAACATTTCGACATTTTAACATTTCGACATTTTGACATTTCGACATTTTGACATTTCGGCATTTTGACATTTTGACATTTCGACATTTTGACATTTCGACATTTTGACATTTCGACATTTTGACATTTTGATATTTCGACATTTTGACATTTCGACATTTTGACATTTCGACATTTTGACATTTCGACATTTCGACATTTTGACATTTCGACATTTCGACATTTTGACATTTCGACATTTTGACATTTTGACTTTTCGACATTTTGATATTTTGACATTTCGACATTTTGACATTTCGACATTTTGACTTTCGACATTTTGACATTTCGACATTTTGACATTTTGATATTTCGACATTTTGACATTTTGACATTTTGACATTTTGACATTTTGATATTTCGACATTTTGACATTTTGACATTTCGACATTTTGACATTTCGACATTTTGACAATTTGACATTTCGACATTTAGACATTTTGACATTTCGACATTTTGACATTTTGACATTTTGACATTTTGACATTTCGACATTTCGACATTTTGACATTTCGACATTTTGACATTTCGACATTTTGACATTTTGACATTTCGACATTTTGACATTTCGACATTTTGACATTTCGACATTTTGACATTTTGACATTTCGACATTTTGACATTTTGACATTTTGACAATTTGACATTTCGACATTTTGACATTTCGACATTTTGACATATTGACATTTCGACATTTTGACATTTCGACATTTTGACAATTCGACATTTTGACATTTCGACATTTTGACATTTCGACATTTTGACATTTCGACATTTCGACATTTTGACATTTCGACATATTGACATTTTGACATTTCGATATTATGACATTTTGACATTTCGACATTTTGACATTTTGACATTTCGACATTTTGACATTTCGACATTTTGACATTTCGACATTTTGACATTTCGATATTATGACATTTTGACATTTTGACATTTCGACATTTTGACATTTCGACATTTTTAAATTTTGACTTTTCGACATTTTGACATTTCGACATTTTGACATTTTGACATTTCGACATTTTGACATTTTGACATTTCGACATTTCGACATTTTGACATTTTGACATTTCGACATTTCGACATTTTGACATTTTGACATTTCGACATTTTGACATTTCGACTTTTTGACATATTGACATTTCGACATTTTGAAATTTCGACATTTTGACATTTCGACATTTTGACATTTCGACATTTTGACAATTCGACATTTTGACATTTCGACATTTTGACATTTCGACATTTTGACATCTCGACATTTTGACATTTCGACATATTGACATTTTGACATTTCGACATTTTGACATTTTGACATTTCGACATTTTGACATTTCGACATTTTGACATTTTGACATTTCGACATTTTGACATTTTGACATTTTGACATTTCGACATTTTGACATTTTGACATTTCGACATTTCGACATTTCGACATTTTGACATTTTGACATTTCGACATTTCGACATTTTGACATTTTGACATTTTAACATTTCGACATTTTGACATTTTGACATTTCGACATTTTGACATTTCGACATTTTGACATTTCGACATTTTGACAATTTGACATTTCGACATTTAGACATTTTGACATTTTGACATTTCGACATTTTGACATTTTGACATTTTGACATTTTGACATTTCGACATTTCGACATTTTGACATTTCGACATTTTGACATTTCGACATTTTGACATTTTGACATTTCGACATTTTGACATTTTGACATTTCGACATTTTGACATTTTGACATTTCGACATTTCGACATTTTGACATTTTGATATTTTGACATTTCGACATTTTGACTTTCGACATTTTGACATTTCGACATTTTGACAATTTGACATTTCGACATTTAGACATTTTGACATTTCGACAATTTGACATTTTGACATTTTGACATTTTGACATTTCGACATTTCGACATTTTGACATTTCGACATTTTGACATTTCGACATTTTGACATTTTGACATTTCGACATTTTGACATTTCGACATTTTGACATTTCGACATTTTGACATTTTGACATTTTGACATTTTGACATTTCGACATTTCGACATTTTGACATTTCGACATTTTGACATTTCGACATTTTGACATTTTGACATTTCGACATTTTGACATTTCGACATTTTGACATTTCGACATTTTGATATTTCGACATTTTGACATTTTGACATTTCGACATTTTGACATTTCGACATTTTGACATTTCGACATTTCGACATTTTGACATTTCGACATTTTGATATTTCGACATTTTGACATTTCGACATTTTGACATTTTGACATTTTGACATTTTGACTTTTCGACATTTTGATATTTTGACATTTCGACATTTTGACATTTCGACATTTTGATATTTCGACATTTTGACATTTTGACATTTCGACATTTTGACATTTCGACATTTTGACATTTCGACATTTTAACTTTTCGACATTTTGATATTTTGACATTTCGACATTTTGACATTTCGACATTTTGATATTTCGACATTTTGACATTTTGACATTTCGACATTTTGACATTTCGACATTTTGACATTTCGACATTTCGACATTTTGACATTTCGACATTTTGATATTTCGACATTTTGACATTTCGACATTTTGACATTTTGACATTTCGACATTTCGACATTTTGACATTTTGATATTTTGACATTTCGACATTTTGACTTTCGACATTTTGACATTTCGACATTTTGACAATTTGACATTTCGACATTTAGACATTTTGACATTTCGACAATTTGACATTTTGACATTTTGACATTTTGACATTTCGACATTTCGACATTTTGACATTTCGACATTTTGACATTTCGACATTTTGACATTTTGACATTTCGACATTTTGACATTTCGACATTTTGACATTTCGACATTTTGACATTTTGACATTTTGACATTTCGACATTTCGACATTTTGACATTTCGACATTTTGACATTTCGACATTTTGACATTTCGACATTTTGACATTTTGACATTTCGACATTTTGACATTTCGACATTTTGACATTTCGACATTTTGACATTTCGACATTTTGACATTTCGACATTTCGACATTTTGACATTTCGACATTTTGATATTTCGACATTTCGACATTTTGACATTTTGACATTTCGACATTTTGACATTTTGACATTTCGACATTTTGACATTTTGACATTTCGACATTTTGACATTTCGACATTTTGACATTTTGACATTTCGACATTTCGACATTTTGACATTTCGACATTTTGACATTTTGACATTTCGACATGTTGACTTTTTGACTTTTCGACATTTTGATATTTTGACATTTCGACATTTCGACATTTTGAGATTTCGACATTTTGACATTTCGACATTTTGACATTTCGACATTTTGACATTTCGACATTTTGACATTTCGACATTTTGATATTTCGACATTTTGACATTTCGACATTTTGACATTTTGACATTTCGACATTTTGACATTTTGACATTTCGACATTTTGATATTTTGACATTTCGACATTTCGACATTTTGACATTTTGACATTTCGACATTTTGACATTTCGACATTTTGACATTTTGACATTTCGACATTTTGACATTTCGACATTTTGACATTTCGACATTTTGACATTTTGACATTTTGACATTTCGACATTTTAACATTTCGACATTTTAACATTTCGACATTTTGACATTTCGACATTTTGACATTTCGGCATTTTGACATTTTGACATTTCGACATTTTGACATTTCGACATTTTGACATTTCGACATTTTGACATTTTGATATTTCGACATTTTGACATTTCGACATTTTGACATTTCGACATTTTGACATTTCGACATTTCGACATTTTGACATTTCGACATTTCGACATTTTGACATTTCGACATTTTGACATTTTGACTTTTCGACATTTTGATATTTTGACATTTCGACATTTTGACATTTCGACATTTTGACTTTCGACATTTTGACATTTCGACATTTTGACATTTTGATATTTCGACATTTTGACATTTTGACATTTTGACATTTTGACATTTTGATATTTCGACATTTTGACATTTTGACATTTCGACATTTTGACATTTCGACATTTTGACAATTTGACATTTCGACATTTAGACATTTTGACATTTCGACATTTTGACATTTTGACATTTTGACATTTTGACATTTCGACATTTCGACATTTTGACATTTTGACATTTCGACATTTTGACATTTTGACATTTCGACATTTTGACATTTCGACATTTTGACATTTCGACATTTTGACATTTTGACATTTTGACATTTCGACATTTCGACATTTTGACATTTCGACATTTTGACATTTTGACATTTCGACATTTTGACATTTTGACTTTTCGACATTTTGATATTTTGACATTTCGACATTTCGACATTTTGACATTTCGACATTTTGATATTTCGACATTTTGACATTTTGACATTTTGACATTTCGACATTTCGACATTTTGACATTTCGACATTTTGATATTTCGACATTTTGACATTTCGACATTTTGACATTTTGACATTTTGATATTTTGACATTTCGACATTTTGACTTTCGACATTTTGACATTTCGACATTTTGACAATTTGACATTTCGACATTTAGACATTTAGACATTTTGACATTTCGACAATTTGACATTTTGACATTTCGACATTTCGACATTTTGACATTTCGACATTTTGACATTTCGACATTTTGACATTTTGACATTTCGACATTTTGACATTTCGACATTTTGACATTTCGACATTTTGACATTTTGACATTTTGACATTTCGACATTTCGACATTTTGACATTTCGACATTTTGACATTTTGACATTTCGATACTTTGACATTTTGACTTTTCGACATTTTGATATTTTGACATTTCGACATTTCGACATTTTGACTTTCGACATTTTGACATTTCGACATTTTGATATTTTGACATTTCGACATTTTGACATTTCGACATTTTGACATTTTGACATTTCGATATTTTGACATTTCGACATTTTGACATTTCGACATTTTGACATTTTGACATTTCGACATTTCGACATTTTGACATTTCGACATTTTGACATTTCGACATTTTGACATTTCGACATTTTGACATTTTGACATTTCGACATTTTGACATTTCGACATTTTGACAATTTGACATTTCGACATTTAGACATTTTGACATTTTGACATTTTGACATTTCGACATTTTGACATTTCGACATTTTGACATTTTGACATTTCGACATTTTGACATTTTGACATTTTGACATTTCGACATTTTGACATTTTGACATTTCGACTTTTCGACATTTTGACATTTTGACATTTCGACATTTTGACATTTTGACATTTCGACATTTCGACATTTTGACATTTCGACATTTTGACATTTTGACATTTTGACATTTCGACATTTTGACATTTCGACATTTTGACATTTTGACATTTCGACATTTCGACATTTTGACACTTTGACATTTTGACTTTTCGACATTTTGATATTTTGACATTTCGACATTTCGACATTTCGACATTTTGACATTTCGACATTTCGACATTTTGACATTTCGACATTTTGACATTTTGACATTTCGACATTTTGACATTTCGACATTTTGACATTTCGACATTTCGACATTTTGACATTTTGACATTTCGACATTTTGACATTTCGACATTTTGACATTTCGACATTTTGACATTTTGACTTTTCGACATTTTGATATTTTGACATTTCGACATTTCGACATTTTGACATTTCGACATTTTGATATTTCGACATTTTGACATTTTGACATTTCGACATTTTGACATTTCGACATTTTGACATTTCGACATTTCGACATTTTGACATTTCGACATTTTGATATTTCGACATTTTGACATTTCGACATTTTGACATTTTGACATTTCGACATTTCGACATTTTGACATTTTGATATTTTGACATTTCGACATTTTGACTTTCGACATTTTGACATTTCGACATTTTGACAATTTGACATTTCGACATTTAGACATTTAGACATTTTGACATTTCGACAATTTGACATTTTGACATTTTGACATTTCGACATTTCGACATTTTGACATTTCGACATTTTGACATTTCGACATTTTGACATTTTGACATTTCGACATTTTGACATTTCGACATTTTGACATTTCGACATTTTGACATTTTGACATTTTGACATTTCGACATTTCGACATTTTGACATTTCGACACTTTGACATTTTGACTTTTCGACATTTTGATATTTTGACATTTCGACATTTCGACATTTTGACTTTCGACATTTTGACATTTCGACATTTTGACATTTTGACATTTCGACATTTTGACATTTCGACATTTTGACATTTCGACATTTTGACATTTCGACATTTTGACATTTCGACATTTCGACATTTTGACATTTCGACATTTTGATATTTCGACATTTCGACATTTTGACATTTTGACATTTCGACATTTTGACATTTTGACATTTCGACATTTCGACATTTCGACATTTTGACATTTCGACATTTTGACATTTCGACATTTTGACATTTTGACATTTCGACATTTTGACATTTCGACATTTTGACAATTTGACATTTCGACATTTAGACATTTTGACATTTTGACATTTCGACATTTTGACATTTCGACATTTTGACATTTTGACATTTCGACATTTTGACATTTTGACATTTTGACATTTCGACATTTTGACATTTTGACATTTCGACATTTCGACATTTTGACATTTCGACATTTTGACATTTTAACATTTCGACATTTTGACATTTTGACATTTCGACATTTTGACATTTCGACATTTTGACATTTTGACATTTTGACATTTCGACATTTTGACATTTCGACATTTTGACATTTTGACATTTCGACATTTTGACATTTCGACATTTTGACATTTTGACATTTCGACATTTTGACATTTTGACATTTCGACATTTTGACATTTCGACATTTTGACATTTTGACATTTCGACATTTTGACATTTTGACATTTTGACATTTCGACATTTCGACATTTCGACATTTTGACATTTTGACATTTTGACATTTCGACATTTTGACATTTTGACATTTTAACATTTCGACATTTTGACATTTTGACATTTTGACATTTTGACATTTCGACATTTTGACATTTCGACATTTTGACATTTTGACATTTCGACATTTCGACATTTTGACATTTCGACATTTTAACATTTCGACATTTTGACATTTCGACATTTTGACATTTCGGCATTTTGACATTTCGACATTTTGACATTTTGACATTTCGACATTTCGACATTTTGACATTTCGACATTTTGACATTTTGACATTTCGACATTTTGACATTTTGACTTTTCGACATTTTGATATTTTGACATTTCGACATTTCGACATTTTGACATTTCGACATTTTGACATTTTGAGATTTCGACATTTTGACATTTCGACATTTTGACATTTTGACATTTTGACATTTCGACATTTTGACATTTCGACATTTTGACATTTCGACATTTTGACATTTCGACATTTTGATATTTCGACATTTTGACATTTCGACATTTTGACATTTTGACATTTCGACATTTTGACATTTTGACATTTCGACATTTTGATATTTTGACATTTCGACATTTCGACATTTTGACATTTTGACATTTCGACATTTTGACATTTCGACATTTTGACATTTTGACATTTCGACATTTTGACATTTCGACATTTTGACATTTCGACATTTTGACATTTTGACATTTTGACATTTCGACATTTTGACATTTCGACATTTTAACATTTCGACATTTTGACATTTCGACATTTTGACATTTCGGCATTTTGACATTTCGACATTTTGACATTTCGACATTTTGACATTTCGACATTTTGACATTTCGACATTTTGATATTTCGACATTTTGACATTTCGACATTTTGACATTTTGACATTTCGACATTTTGACATTTCGACATTTCGACATTTTGACATTTCGACATTTCGACATTTTGACATTTCGACATTTTGACATTTTGACTTTTCGACATTTTGATATTTTGACATTTCGACATTTTGACATTTCGACATTTTGACTTTCCACATTTTGACATTTCGACATTTTGACATTTTGATATTTCGACATTTTGACATTTTGACATTTTGACATTTTGATATTTCGACATTTTGACATTTTGACATTTCGACATTTTGACATTTCGACATTTTGACAATTTGACATTTCGACATTTAGACATTTTGACATTTTGACATTTCGACATATTGACATTTTGACATTTTGACATTTTGACATTTTGACATTTCGACATTTCGACATTTTGACATTTCGACATTTTGACATTTCGACATTTTGACATTTTGACATTTCGACATTTTGACATTTCGACATTTTGACATTTCGACATTTTGACATTTTGACATTTTGACATTTTGACATTTCGACATTTCGACATTTTGACATTTCGACATTTTGACATTTTGACATTTCGACATTTTGACATTTCGACATTTTGACATTTTGACATTTCGATATTTTGACATTTCGACATTTTGACATTTCGACATTTTGACATTTTGACATTTCGACATTTCGACATTTTGACATTTCGACATTTTGACATTTCGACATTTTGACATTTTGACATTTCGACATTTTGACATTTTGACATTTCGACATTTTGACATTTCGACATTTTGACAATTTGACATTTCGACATTTAGACATTTTGACATTTTGACATTTTGACATTTCGACATTTTGACATTTTGACATTTTAACATTTCGACATTTTGACATTTTGACATTTCGACATTTCGACATTTTGACATTTCGACATTTTGACATTTTGACATTTTGACATTTCGACATTTTGACATTTCGACATTTTGACATTTTGACATTTCGACATTTTGACATTTCGACATTTTGACACTTTGACATTTTGACTTTTCGACATTTTGATATTTTGACATTTCGACATTTCGACATTTCGACATTTTGACATTTCGACATTTCGACATTTTGACATTTCGACATTTTGACATTTTGACATTTTGACATTTCGACATTTTGACATTTCGACATTTTGACATTTCGACATTTCGACATTTTGACATTTTGACATTTCGACATTTTGACATTTCGACATTTTGACATTTTGACATTTTGACATTTTGACATTTTGACATTTCGACACTTTGACATTTTGTCTTTTCGACATTTCGACATTTCGACATTTCGACATTTTGACATTTCGACATTTTGACAATTTGACAATTTGACATTTCGACATTTAGACATTTTGACATTTCGACAATTTGACATTTTGACATTTTGACATTTTGACATTTTGACATTTCGACATTTCGACATTTTGACATTTCGACATTTTGACATTTCGACATTTTGACATTTTGACATTTCGACATTTTGACATTTCGACATTTTGACATTTCGACATTTTGACATTTTGACATTTTGACATTTCGACATTTCGACATTTTGACATTTCGACATTTTGACATTTTGACATTTCGACACTTTGACATTTTGTCTTTTCGACATTTTGATATTTTGACATTTTGACATTTTGACTTTTCGACATTTTGATATTTTGACATTTCGACATTTCGACATTTTGACATTTTGACTTTCGACATTTTGACATTTCGACATTTTGACATTTTGATATTTCGACATTTTGACATTTTGACATTTTGACTTTCGACATTTTGACATTTCGACATTTCGACATTTTGACATTTCGACATTTTGACATTTCGACATTTTGACATTTCGACATTTCGACATTTTGACATTTCGACATTTTGATATTTCGACATTTCGACATTTTGACATTTTGACATTTCGACATTTTGACATTTTGACATTTCGACATTTCGACATTTTGACATTTCGACATTTTGACATTTCGACATTTTGACATTTTGACATTTCGACATTTTGACATTTCGACATTTTGACAATTTGACATTTCGACATTTAGACATTTTGACATTTTGACATTTTGACATTTCGACATTTTGACATTTCGACATTTTGACATTTTGACATTTCGACATTTTGACATTTTGACATTTTGACATTTCGACATTTTGACATTTTGACATTTCGACATTTCGACATTTTGACATTTCGACATTTTGACATTTTGACATTTTAACATTTCGACATTTTGACATTTCGACATTTTGACATTTCGACATTTTGACATTTTGACATTTTGACATTTCGACATTTTGACATTTCGACATTTTGACATTTTGACATTTCGACATTTTGACATTTCGACATTTTGACATTTTGACATTTCGACATTTTGACATTTTGACATTTCGACATTTTGACATTTCGACATTTTGACATTTTGACATTTCGACATTTTGACATTTTGACATTTCGACATTTTGACATTTTGACATTTCGACATTTCGACATTTCGACATTTTGACATTTTGACATTTCGACATTTCGACATTTTGACATTTTGACATTTTAACATTTCGACATTTTGACATTTTGACATTTTGACATTTTGACATTTCGACATTTTGACATTTCGACATTTTGACAATTTGACATTTCGACATTTTGACATTTTGACATTTTGACATTTTGACATTTCGACATTTCGACATTTTGACATTTCGACATTTTGACATTTCGACATTTTGACATTTTGACATTTTGACATTTCGACATTTTGACATTTCGACATTTTGACATTTTGACATTTCGACATTTCGACATTTTGACATTTCGACATTTTGACATTTTGACATTTCGACATTTTGACATTTTGACTTTTCGACATTTTGATATTTTGACATTTCGACATTTCGACATTTTGACATTTCGACATTTTGACATTTTGAGATTTCGACATTTTGACATTTCGACATTTTGACATTTTGACATTTTGACATTTCGACATTTTGACATTTCGACATTTTGACATTTCGACATTTTGACATTTCGACATTTTGATATTTAGACATTTTGACATTTCGACATTTTGACATTTTGACATTTCGACATTTTGACATTTTGACATTTCGACATTTTGATATTTTGACATTTCGACATTTCGACATTTTGACATTTTGACATTTCGACATTTTGACATTTCGACATTTTGACATTTCGACATTTTGACATTTTGACATTTCGACATTTTGACATTTTGACATTTTGACATTTCGACATTTTGACATTTCGACATTTTAACATTTCGACATTTTGACATTTCGACATTTTGACATTTCGGCATTTTGACATTTCGACATTTTGACATTTCGACATTTTGACATTTCGACATTTTGACATTTCGACATTTTGATATTTCGACATTTTGACATTTCGACATTTTGACATTTTGACATTTCGACATTTTGACATTTCGACATTTTGACATTTCGACATTTCGACATTTTGACATTTCGACATTTTGACATTTCGACATTTTGACATTTTGACATTTCGACATTTCGACATTTTGACATTTCGACATTTTGACATTTTGACATTTCGACATGTTGACTTTTTGACTTTTCGACATTTTGATATTTTGACATTTCGACATTTTGAGATTTCGACATTTTGACATTTCGACATTTTGACATTTCGACATTTTGACATTTCGACATTTTGACATTTCGACATTTTGATATTTCGACATTTTGACATTTCGACATTTTGACATTTTGACATTTCGACATTTTGACATTTTGACATTTCGACATTTTGATATTTTGACATTTCGACATTTCGACATTTTGACATTTTGACATTTCGACATTTTGACATTTCGACATTTTGACATTTTGACATTTCGACATTTTGACATTTCGACATTTTGACATTTCGACATTTTGACATTTTGACATTTTGACATTTCGACATTTTAACATTTCGACATTTTAACATTTCGACATTTTGACATTTCGACATTTTGACATTTCGGCATTTTGACATTTTGACATTTCGACATTTTGACATTTCGACATTTTGACATTTCGACATTTTGACATTTTGATATTTCGACATTTTGACATTTCGACATTTTGACATTTCGACATTTTGACATTTCGACATTTCGACATTTTGACATTTCGACATTTCGACATTTTGACATTTCGACATTTTGACATTTTGACTTTTCGACATTTTGATATTTTGACATTTCGACATTTTGACATTTCGACATTTTGACTTTCGACATTTTGACATTTCGACATTTTGACATTTTGATATTTCGACATTTTGACATTTTGACATTTTGACATTTTGACATTTTGATATTTCGACATTTTGACATTTTGACATTTCGACATTTTGACATTTCGACATTTTGACAATTTGACATTTCGACATTTAGACATTTTGACATTTCGACATTTTGACATTTTGACATTTTGACATTTTGACATTTCGACATTTCGACATTTTGACATTTCGACATTTTGACATTTCGACATTTTGACATTTTGACATTTCGACATTTTGACATTTCGACATTTTGACATTTCGACATTTTGACATTTTGACATTTTGACATTTCGACATTTCGACATTTTGACATTTCGACATTTTGACATTTTGACATTTCGACATTTTGACATTTTGACTTTTCGACATTTTGATATTTTGACATTTCGACATTTCGACATTTTGACATTTCGACATTTTGATATTTCGACATTTTGACATTTTGACATTTTGACATTTCGACATTTCGACATTTTGACATTTCGACATTTTGATATTTCGACATTTTGACATTTCGACATTTTGACATTTTGACATTTTGATATTTTGACATTTCGACATTTTGACTTTCGACATTTTGACATTTCGACATTTTGACAATTTGACATTTCGACATTTAGACATTTAGACATTTTGACATTTCGACAATTTGACATTTTGACATTTCGACATTTCGACATTTTGACATTTCGACATTTTGACATTTCGACATTTTGACATTTTGACATTTCGACATTTTGACATTTTGACATTTTGACATTTCGACATTTTGACATTTTGACATTTTGACATTTCGACATTTCGACATTTTGACATTTCGACATTTTGACATTTTGACATTTCGATACTTTGACATTTTGACTTTTCGACATTTTGATATTTTGACATTTCGACATTTCGACATTTCGACATTTTGACTTTCGACATTTTGACATTTCGACATTTTGATATTTTGACATTTCGACATTTTGACATTTCGACATTTTGACATTTTGACATTTCGATATTTTGACATTTCGACATTTTGACATTTCGACATTTTGACATTTTGACATTTCGACATTTCGACATTTTGACATTTCGACATTTTGACATTTCGACATTTTGACATTTCGACATTTTGACATTTTGACATTTCGACATTTTGACATTTCGACATTTTGACAATTTGACATTTCGACATTTAGACATTTTGACATTTTGACATTTTGACATTTCGACATTTTGACATTTCGACATTTTGACATTTTGACATTTCGACATTTTGACATTTTGACATTTTGACATTTCGACATTTTGACATTTTGACATTTCGACTTTTCGACATTTTGACATTTTGACATTTCGACATTTTGACATTTTGACATTTTAACATTTCGACATTTTGACATTTTGACATTTCGACATTTCGACATTTTGACATTTCGACATTTTGACATTTTGACATTTTGACATTTCGACATTTTGACATTTCGACATTTTGACATTTTGACATTTCGACATTTCGACATTTTGACACTTTGACATTTTGACTTTTCGACATTTTGATATTTTGACATTTCGACATTTCGACATTTCGACATTTTGACATTTCGACATTTCGACATTTTGACATTTCGACATTTTGACATTTTGACATTTTGACATTTCGACATTTTGACATTTCGACATTTTGACATTTCGACATTTCGACATTTTGACATTTTGACATTTCGACATTTTGACATTTCGACATTTTGACATTTCGACATTTTGACATTTTGACTTTTCGACATTTTGATATTTTGACATTTCGACATTTCGACATTTTGACATTTCGACATTTTGATATTTCGACATTTTGACATTTTGACATTTCGACATTTTGACATTTCGACATTTTGACATTTCGACATTTCGACATTTTGACATTTCGACATTTTGATATTTCGACATTTTGACATTTCGACATTTTGACATTTTGACATTTCGACATTTCGACATTTTGACATTTTGATATTTTGACATTTCGACATTTTGACTTTCGACATTTTGACATTTCGACATTTTGACAATTTGACATTTCGACATTTAGACATTTAGACATTTTGACATTTCGACAATTTGACATTTTGACATTTTGACATTTCGACATTTCGACATTTTGACATTTCGACATTTTGACATTTCGACATTTTGACATTTTGACATTTCGACATTTTGACATTTCGACATTTTGACATTTCGACATTTTGACATTTTGACATTTTGACATTTCGACATTTCGACATTTTGACATTTCGACACTTTGACATTTTGACTTTTCGACATTTTGATATTTTGACATTTCGACATTTCGACATTTTGACTTTCGACATTTTGACATTTCGACATTTTGACATTTTGACATTTCGACATTTTGACATTTCGACATTTTGACATTTCGACATTTTGACATTTCGACATTTTGACATTTCGACATTTCGACATTTTGACATTTCGACATTTTGATATTTCGACATTTCGACATTTTGACATTTTGACATTTCGACATTTTGACATTTTGACATTTCGACATTTCGACATTTCGACATTTTGACATTTCGACATTTTGACATTTCGACATTTTGACATTTTGACATTTCGACATTTTGACATTTCGACATTTTGACAATTTGACATTTCGACATTTAGACATTTTGACATTTTGACATTTCGACATTTTGACATTTCGACATTTTGACATTTTGACATTTCGACATTTTGACATTTTGACATTTTGACATTTCGACATTTTGACATTTTGACATTTCGACATTTCGACATTTTGACATTTCGACATTTTGACATTTTAACATTTCGACATTTTGACATTTTGACATTTCGACATTTTGACATTTCGACATTTTGACATTTTGACATTTTGACATTTCGACATTTTGACATTTCGACATTTTGACATTTTGACATTTCGACATTTTGACATTTCGACATTTTGACATTTTGACATTTCGACATTTTGACATTTTGACATTTCGACATTTTGACATTTCGACATTTTGACATTTTGACATTTCGACATTTTGACATTTTGACATTTTGACATTTCGACATTTTGACATTTTGACATTTCGACATTTCGACATTTCGACATTTTGACATTTTGACATTTTGACATTTCGACATTTTGACATTTTGACATTTTAACATTTCGACATTTTGACATTTTGACATTTTGACATTTTGACATTTCGACATTTTGACATTTCGACATTTTGACATTTTGACATTTCGACATTTCGACATTTTGACATTTCGACATTTTAACATTTCGACATTTTGACATTTCGACATTTTGACATTTCGGCATTTTGACATTTCGACATTTTGACATTTTGACATTTCGACATTTCGACATTTTGACATTTCGACATTTTGACATTTTGACATTTCGACATTTTGACATTTTGACTTTTCGACATTTTGATATTTTGACATTTCGACATTTCGACATTTTGACATTTCGACATTTTGACATTTTGAGATTTCGACATTTTGACATTTCGACATTTTGACATTTTGACATTTTGACATTTCGACATTTTGACATTTCGACATTTTGACATTTCGACATTTTGACATTTCGACATTTTGATATTTCGACATTTTGACATTTCGACATTTTGACATTTTGACATTTCGACATTTTGACATTTTGACATTTCGACATTTTGATATTTTGACATTTCGACATTTCGACATTTTGACATTTTGACATTTCGACATTTTGACATTTCGACATTTTGACATTTTGACATTTCGACATTTTGACATTTCGACATTTTGACATTTCGACATTTTGACATTTTGACATTTTGACATTTCGACATTTTGACATTTCGACATTTTAACATTTCGACATTTTGACATTTCGACATTTTGACATTTCGGCATTTTGACATTTCGACATTTTGACATTTCGACATTTTGACATTTCGACATTTTGACATTTCGACATTTTGATATTTCGACATTTTGACATTTCGACATTTTGACATTTTGACATTTCGACATTTTGACATTTCGACATTTCGACATTTTGACATTTCGACATTTCGACATTTTGACATTTCGACATTTTGACATTTTGACTTTTCGACATTTTGATATTTTGACATTTCGACATTTTGACATTTCGACATTTTGACTTTCCACATTTTGACATTTCGACATTTTGACATTTTGATATTTCGACATTTTGACATTTTGACATTTTGATATTTCGACATTTTGACATTTTGACATTTCGACATTTTGACATTTCGACATTTTGACAATTTGACATTTCGACATTTAGACATTTTGACATTTTGACATTTCGACATATTGACATTTTGACATTTTGACATTTTGACATTTTGACATTTCGACATTTCGACATTTTGACATTTCGACATTTTGACATTTCGACATTTTGACATTTTGACATTTCGACATTTTGACATTTCGACATTTTGACATTTCGACATTTTGACATTTTGACATTTTGACATTTTGACATTTCGACATTTCGACATTTTGACATTTCGACATTTTGACATTTTGACATTTCGACATTTTGACATTTCGACATTTTGACATTTTGACATTTCGATATTTTGACATTTCGACATTTTGACATTTCGACATTTTGACATTTTGACATTTCGACATTTCGACATTTTGACATTTCGACATTTTGACATTTCGACATTTTGACATTTTGACATTTCGACATTTTGACATTTTGACATTTCGACATTTTGACATTTCGACATTTTGACAATTTGACATTTCGACATTTAGACATTTTGACATTTTGACATTTTGACATTTCGACATTTTGACATTTTGACATTTTAACATTTCGACATTTTGACATTTTGACATTTCGACATTTCGACATTTTGACATTTCGACATTTTGACATTTTGACATTTTGACATTTCGACATTTTGACATTTCGACATTTTGACATTTTGACATTTCGACATTTTGACATTTCGACATTTTGACACTTTGACATTTTGACTTTTCGACATTTTGATATTTTGACATTTCGACATTTCGACATTTCGACATTTTGACATTTCGACATTTCGACATTTTGACATTTCGACATTTTGACATTTTGACATTTTGACATTTCGACATTTTGACATTTCGACATTTTGACATTTCGACATTTCGACATTTTGACATTTTGACATTTTGACATTTCGACATTTTGACATTTCGACATTTTGACAATTCGACATTTTGACATTTTGACATTTTGACATTTTGACATTTCGACACTTTGACATTTTGTCTTTTCGACATTTCGACATTTTGACATTTCGACATTTTGACATTTCGACATTTTGACAATTTGACATTTCGACATTTAGACATTTAGACATTTTGACATTTCGACAATTTGACATTTTGACATTTTGACATTTTGACATTTTGACATTTCGACATTTCGACATTTTGACATTTCGACATTTTGACATTTCGACATTTTGACATTTTGACATTTCGACATTTTGACATTTCGACATTTTGACATTTCGACATTTTGACATTTTGACATTTTGACATTTCGACATTTCGACATTTTGACATTTCGACATTTTGACATTTTGACATTTCGACACTTTGACATTTTGTCTTTTCGACATTTTGATATTTTGACATTTTGACATTTTGACTTTTCGACATTTTGATATTTTGACATTTCGACATTTCGACATTTTGACATTTTGACTTTCGACATTTTGACATTTCGACATTTTGACATTTTGATATTTCGACATTTTGACATTTTGACATTTTGACTTTCGACATTTTGACATTTCGACATTTCGACATTTTGACATTTCGACATTTCGACATTTTGACATTTCGACATTTTGATATTTCGACATTTCGACATTTTGACATTTTGACATTTCGACATTTTGACATTTTGACATTTCGACATTTCGACATTTTGACATTTCGACATTTTGACATTTCGACATTTTGACATTTTGACATTTCGACATTTTGACATTTCGACATTTTGACAATTTGACATTTCGACATTTAGACATTTTGACATTTTGACATTTTGACATTTCGACATTTTGACATTTCGACATTTTGACATTTTGACATTTCGACATTTTGACATTTTGACATTTTGACATTTCGACATTTTGACATTTTGACATTTCGACATTTCGACATTTTGACATTTCGACATTTTGACATTTTGACATTTTAACATTTCGACATTTTGACATTTCGACATTTTGACATTTCGACATTTTGACATTTTGACATTTTGACATTTCGACATTTTGACATTTCGACATTTTGACATTTTGACATTTCGACATTTTGACATTTCGACATTTTGACATTTTGACATTTCGACATTTTGACATTTTGACATTTCGACATTTTGACATTTCGACATTTTGACATTTTGACATTTCGACATTTTGACATTTTGACATTTCGACATTTTGACATTTTGACATTTCGACATTTCGACATTTCGACATTTTGACATTTTGACATTTCGACATTTCGACATTTTGACATTTTGACATTTTAACATTTCGACATTTTGACATTTTGACATTTTGACATTTTGACATTTCGACATTTTGACATTTCGACATTTTGACAATTTGACATTTCGACATTTTGACATTTTGACATTTTGACATTTCGACATTTCGACATTTTGACATTTCGACATTTTGACATTTCGACATTTTGACATTTTGACATTTTGACATTTCGACATTTTGACATTTCGACATTTTGACATTTTGACATTTCGACATTTCGACATTTTGACATTTCGACATTTTGACATTTTGACATTTCGACATTTTGACATTTTGACTTTTCGACATTTTGATATTTTGACATTTCGACATTTCGACATTTTGACATTTCGACATTTTGACATTTTGAGATTTCGACATTTTGACATTTCGACATTTTGACATTTTGACATTTTGACATTTCGACATTTTGACATTTCGACATTTTGACATTTCGACATTTTGACATTTCGACATTTTGATATTTAGACATTTTGACATTTCGACATTTTGACATTTTGACATTTCGACATTTTGACATTTTGACATTTCGACATTTTGATATTTTGACATTTCGACATTTCGACATTTTGACATTTTGACATTTCGACATTTTGACATTTCGACATTTTGACATTTCGACATTTTGACATTTTGACATTTCGACATTTTGACATTTTGACATTTTGACATTTCGACATTTTGACATTTCGACATTTTAACATTTCGACATTTTGACATTTCGACATTTTGACATTTCGGCATTTTGACATTTCGACATTTTGACATTTCGACATTTTGACATTTCGACATTTTGACATTTCGACATTTTGATATTTCGACATTTTGACATTTCGACATTTTGACATTTTGACATTTCGACATTTTGACATTTCGACATTTTGACATTTCGACATTTCGACATTTTGACATTTCGACATTTTGACTTTTCGACATTTTGATATTTTGACATTTCGACATTTTGACATTTCGACATTTTGACTTTCGACATTTTGACATTTCGACATTTTGACATTTTGATATTTCGACATTTTGACATTTTGACATTTTGACATTTTGATATTTCGACATTTTGACATTTTGACATTTCGACATTTTGACATTTGGACATTTTGACAATTTGACATTTCGACATTTAGACATTTTGACATTTTGACATTTCGACATTTTGACATTTTGACATTTTGACATTTTGACATTTCGACATTTCGACATTTTGACATTTCGACATTTTGACATTTCGACATTTTGACATTTTGACATTTCGACATTTTGACATTTCGACATTTTGACATTTCGACATTTTGACATTTTGACATTTTGACATTTTGACATTTCGACATTTCGACATTTTGACATTTCGACATTTTGACATTTTGACATTTCGACATTTTGACTTTTCGACATTTTGATATTTTGACATTTCGACATTTCGACATTTTGACATTTCGACATTTTGATATTTCGACATTTTGACATTTTGACATTTCGACATTTTGACATTTCGACATTTTGACATTTCGACATTTCGACATTTTGACATTTCGACATTTTGATATTTCGACATTTTGACATTTCGACATTTTGACATTTTGACATTTCGACATTTCGACATTTTGACATTTTGATATTTTGACATTTCGACATTTTGACTTTCGACATTTTGACATTTCGACATTTTGACAATTTGACATTTCGACATTTAGACATTTAGACATTTTGACATTTCGACAATTTGACATTTTGACATTTTGACATTTCGACATTTTGACATTTCGACATTTTGACATTTCGACATTTTGACATTTTGACATTTCGACATTTTGACATTTCAACATTTCAACATTTTGACATTTCCACATTTTGACATTTTGACATTTCGACATTTCGACATTTTGACATTTCGACATTTTGACATTTTGACATTTCGACACTTTGACATTTTGACTTTTCGACATTTTGATATTTTGACATTTCGACATTTCGACATTTTGACTTTCGACATTTTGACATTTCGACATTTTGATATTTTGACATTTTGACATTTTGACATTTCGACATTTTGACATTTTGACATTTCGATATTTTGACATTTCGACATTTTGATATTTCGACATTTCGACATTTTGACATTTCGACATTTTGATATTTCGACATTTCGACATTTTGACATTTTGACATTTCGACATTTTGACATTTTGACATTTCGACATTTTGACATTTCGACATTTTGACATTTCGACATTTTGACATTTTGACATTTCGACATTTTGACATTTTGACATTTCGACATTTTGACATTTCGACATTTTGACAATTTGACATTTCGACATTTTGACATTTTGACATTTTGACATTTTGACATTTCGACATTTTGACATTTCGACATTTTGACATTTTGACATTTCGACATTTTGACATTTTGACATTTCGACATTTTGACATTTTGACATTTCGACTTTTCGACATTTTGACATTTTGACATTTCGACATTTTGACATTTTAACATTTCGACATTTTGACATTTTGACATTTCGACATTTTGACATTTCGACATTTTGACATTTTGACATTTTGACATTTTGACATTTTGACATTTCGACATTTTGACATTTCGACTTTTTGACATTTTGACATTTCGACATTTTGACATTTCGACATTTTGACATTTTGACATTTCGACATTTTGACATTTTGACATTTCGACATTTTGACATTTCGACATTTTGACATTTTGACATTTCGACATTTTGACATTTTGACATTTTGACATTTCGACATTTTGACATTTTGACATTTCGACATTTCGACATTTCGACATTTTGACATTTTGACATTTCGACATTTCGACATTTTGACATTTTGACATTTTAACATTTCGACATTTTGACATTTTGACATTTTGACATTTCGACATTTTGACATTTCGACATTTTGACAATTTGACATTTCGACATTTAGACATTTTGACATTTTGACATTTTGATATTTCGACATTTTGACATTTTGACATTTCGACATTTCGACATTTTGACATTTTGACATTTTGACATTTCGACATTTTGACATTTCGACATTTTGACATTTTGACATTTTGACATTTCGACATTTCGACATTTTGACATTTCGACATTTTGACATTTTGACATTTCGACATTTTGACATTTTGACTTTTCGACATTTTGATATTTTGACATTTCGACATTTCGACATTTTGACATTTCGACATTTTGACATTTCGACATTTTGACATTTCGACATTTTGACATTTTGACATTTCGACATTTTGACATTTCGACATTTTGACATTTCGACATTTTGACATTTCGACATTTTGACATTTCGACATTTTGATATTTCGACATTTTGACATTTCGACATTTTGACATTTTGACATTTCGACATTTTGACATTTTGACATTTCGACATTTTGATATTTTGACATTTCGACATTTTGACATTTCGACATTTTGACATTTCGACATTTTGACATTTTGACATTTCGACATTTTGACATTTCGACATTTTGACATTTTGACATTTCGACATTTCGACATTTTGACATTTCGACATTTTGACATTTCGACATTTTGACATTTTGACATTTTGACATTTCGACATTTTGACATTTCGACATTTTAACATTTCGACATTTTGACATTTCGACATTTTGACATTTCGGCATTTTGACATTTCGACATTTTGACATTTCGACATTTTGACATTTCGACATTTTGACATTTCGACATTTTGATATTTCGACATTTCGACATTTTGACATTTCGACATTTTGACATTTTGACATTTCGACATTTCGACATTTTGACATTTCGACATTTCGACATTTTGACATTTTGACATTTTGACATTTTGACTTTTCGACATTTTGATATTTTGACATTTCGACATTTCGACATTTTGACATTTTGACTTTCGACATTTTGACATTTCGACATTTTGACATTTTGATATTTCGACATTTTGACATTTTGACATTTTGACTTTCGACATTTTGACATTTCGACATTTCGACATTTTGACATTTTGACATTTCGACATTTTGACATTTCGACATTTTGACATTTCGACATTTTGACATTTCGACATTTTGATATTTCGACATTTTGACATTTCGACATTTTGACATTTTGACATTTCGACATTTTGACATTTTGACATTTCGACATTTTGATATTTTGACATTTCGACATTTTGACTTTCGACATTTTGACATTTCGACATTTTGACATTTTGACATTTCGACATTTTGACATTTTGACATTTTGACATTTTGACATTTCGACATTTCGACATTTTGACATTTCGACATTTTGACATTTCGACATTTTGACATTTTGACATTTCGACATTTTGACATTTCGACATTTTGACATTTCGACATTTTGACATTTTGACATTTTGACATTTCGACATTTCGACATTTTGACATTTCGACATTTTGACATTTTGACATTTCGACATTTTGACATTTTGACTTTTCGACATTTTGATATTTTGACATTTCGACATTTCGACATTTTGACATTTCGACATTTTGATATTTCGACATTTTGACATTTTGACATTTCGACATTTTGACATTTCGACATTTTGACATTTCGACATTTCGACATTTTGACATTTCGACATTTTGATATTTCGACATTTTGACATTTCGACATTTTGACATTTTGACATTTCGACATTTCGACATTTTGACATTTTGATATTTTGACATTTCGACATTTTGACTTTCGACATTTTGACATTTCGACATTTTGACAATTTGACATTTCGACATTTAGACATTTAGACATTTCGACAATTTGACATTTTGACATTTTGACATTTCGACATTTCGACATTTTGACATTTCGACATTTTGACATTTCGACATTTTGACATTTTGACATTTCGACATTTTGACATTTCAACATTTTGACATTTCGACATTTTGACATTTTGACATTTCGACATTTCGACATTTTGACATTTCGACATTTTGACATTTTGACATTTCGACACTTTGACATTTTGACTTTTCGACATTTTGATATTTTGACATTTCGACATTTTGACATTTCGACATTTTGACATTTTGACATTTCGATATTTTGACATTTCGACATTTTGATATTTCGACATTTCGACATTTTGACATTTTGATATTTCGACATTTCGACATTTTGACATTTTGACATTTCGACATTTTGACATTTTGACATTTCGACATTTCGACATTTTGACATTTCGACATTTTGACATTTCGACATTTTGACATTTTGACATTTCGACATTTTGACATTTTGACATTTCGACATTTTGACATTTCGACATTTTGACAATTTGACATTTCGACATTTTGACATTTTGACATTTTGACATTTCGACATTTTGACATTTCGACATTTTGACATTTTGACATTTCGACATTTTGACATTTTGACATTTTGACATTTCGACATTTTGACATTTTGACATTTCGACTTTTCGACATTTTGGCATTTTGACATTTCGACATTTCGACATTTTGACATTTTGACATTTCGACATTTTGACATTTCGACATTTTGACATTTTGACATTTCGACATTTTGACATTTTGACATTTTGACATTTTGACATTTCGACATTTTGACATTTTGACATTTCGACATTTCGACATTTCGACATTTTGACATTTTGACATTTCGACATTTCGACATTTTGACATTTTGACATTTTAACATTTCGACATTTTGACATTTTGACATTTTGACATTTCGACATTTTGACATTTCGACATTTTGACAATTTGACATTTCGACATTTAGACATTTTGACATTTCGACATTTTGACATTTTGACATTTTGATATTTCGACATTTTGACATTTTGACATTTCGACATTTTGACATTTCGACATTTTGACATTTTGACATTTTGACATTTCGACATTTTGACATTTCGACATTTTGACATTTTGACATTTTGACATTTCGACATTTCGACATTTTGACATTTCGACATTTTGACATTTTGACATTTCGACATTTTGACATTTTGACTTTTCGACATTTTGATATTTTGACATTTCGACATTTCGACATTTTGACATTTCGACATTTTGACATTTCGACATTTTGACATTTCGACATTTTGACATTTTGACATTTCGACATTTTGACATTTCGACATTTTGACATTTCGACATTTTGACATTTCGACATTTTGATATTTCGACATTTTGACATTTCGACATTTTGACATTTTGACATTTCGACATTTTGACATTTTGACATTTCGACATTTTGATATTTTGACATTTCGACATTTTGACTTTCGACATTTTGACATTTCGACATTTTGACATTTTGACATTTCGACATTTTGACATTTCGACATTTTGACATTTTGACATTTCGACATTTCGACATTTCGACATTTTGACATTTCGACATTTTGACATTTTGACATTTTGACATTTCGACATTTTGACATTTCGACATTTTAACATTTCGACATTTTGACATTTCGACATTTTGACATTTCGGCATTTTGACATTTCGACATTTTGACATTTCGACATTTTGACATTTCGACATTTTGACATTTCGACATTTTGATATTTCGACATTTTGACATTTCGACATTTTGACATTTCGACATTTTGACATTTTGACATTTCGACATTTCGACATTTTGACATTTCGACATTTCGACATTTTGACATTTTGACATTTTGACTTTTCGACATTTTGATATTTTGACATTTCGACATTTCGACATTTTGACATTTCGACATTTTGACTTTCGACATTTTGACATTTCGACATTTTGACATTTTGATATTTCGACATTTTGACATTTTGACATTTTGACTTTCGACATTTTGACATTTCGACATTTCGACATTTTGACATTTTGACATTTCGACATTTTGAAATTTCGACATTTTGACATTTCGACATTTCGACATTTTGACCTTTCGACATTTTGACATTTCGACATTTTGACATTTCGCATTTTGACATTTTGACATTTCGACATTTTGACATTTTGACATTTCGACATTTTGACATTTCGACATTTTGACATTTTGACATTTCGACATTTTGACATTTTGACATTTTGACATTTCGACATTTTGACATTTTGACATTTCGACATTTCGACATTTTGACATTTTGACATTTCGACATTTCGACATTTTGACATTTTGACATTTTAACATTTCGACATTTTGACATTTTGACATTTCGACATTTTGACATTTCGACATTTTGACATTTTGACATTTTGACATTTTGACATTTCGACATTTTGACATTTCGACATTTTGACATTTTGACATTTCGACATTTTGACATTTCGACATTTTGACATTTCGACATTTTGACATTTTGACATTTCGACATTTTGACATTTCGACATTTTGACATTTTGACATTTCGACATTTTGACATTTTGACATTTTGATATTTCGACATTTTGACATTTTGACATTTCGACATTTCGACATTTTGACATTTTGACATTTCGACATTTCGACATTTTGACATTTTGACATTTTAACATTTCGACATTTTGACATTTTGACATTTCGACATTTTGACATTTTGACATTTCGACATTTTGACATTTCGACATTTTGACAATTTGACATTTCGACATTTAGACATTTTGACATTTCGACATTTTGACATTTTGACATTTTGACATTTTGACATTTTGACATTTCGACATTTCGACATTTTGACATTTCGACATTTTGACATTTCGACATTTTGACATTTTGACATTTTGACATTTCGACATTTTGACATTTCGACATTTTGACATTTCGACATTTTGACATTTTGACATTTTGACATTTCGACATTTCGACATTTTGACATTTCGACATTTTGACATTTTGACATTTCGACATTTTGACATTTTGACATTTTGACATTTCGACATTTTGACATTTCGACATTTCGACATTTTGACATTTCGACATTTTGACATTTCGACATTTTGACATTTTGACATTTCGACATTTTGACATTTTGACATTTTGACATTTCGACATTTCGACATTTTGACATTTCGACATTTTGACATTTTGACATTTCGACATTTTGACATTTTGACATTTCGACATTTTGATATTTTGACATTTCGACATTTTGACATTTCGACATTTTGACTTTCGACATTTTGACATTTCAACATTTTGACATTTTGACATTTCGACATTTTGACATTTCGACATTTTGACATTTTGACATTTCGACATTTTGACATTTCGACATTTTGACATTTCGACATTTTGAAATTTCGACATTTTGACATTTTGACATTTCGACATTTCGACATTTTGACATTTCGACATTTTAACATTTCGACATTTTGACATTTCGACATTTTGACATTTCGGCATTTTGACATTTCGACATTTTGACATTTCGACATTTTGACATTTCGACATTTTGACATTTCGACATTTTGATATTTCGACATTTTGACATTTCGACATTTTGACATTTTGACATTTCGACATTTTGACATTTTGACATTTCGACATTTCGACATTTTGACATTTCGACATTTTGACATTTCGACATTTTGACAATTTGACATTTCGACATTTAGACATTTAGACATTTTGACATTTCGACAATTTGACATTTCGACATTTTGACATTTCGACATTTTGATATTTCGACATTTTGACATTTCGACATTTTGACATTTTGACATTTCGACATTTTGACATTTTGACATTTCGACATTTCGACATTTTGACATTTCGACATTTTGACATTTCGACATTTTGACAATTTGACATTTCGACATTTCGACATTTCGACATTTTGACATTTTGACATTTCGACATTTCGACATTTTGACATTTTGACATTTTAACATTTCGACATTTTGACATTTTGACATTTCGACATTTTGACATTTCGACATTTTGACATTTTGACATTTTGACATTTTGACATTTCGACATTTTGACATTTCGACATTTTGACATTTTGACATTTCGACATTTTGACATTTCGACATTTTGACATTTCGACATTTTGACATTTTGACATTTCGACATTTTGACATTTCGACATTTTGACAATTTGAAATTTCGACATTTAGACATTTAGACATTTTGACATTTCGACATTTTGACATTTCGACATTTTGACATTTCGACATTTTGACATTTTGACATTTTGATATTTCGACATTTTGACATTTTGACATTTCGACATTTTGACATTTTGACATTTTGACATTTCGACATTTTGACATTTCGACATTTTGACATTTTGACATTTCGACATTTTGACATTTCGACATTTTGACATTTCGACATTTTGACATTTTGACATTTCGACATTTTGACATTTCGACATTTTGACAATTTGACATTTCGACATTTAGACATTTAGACATTTTGACATTTCGACATTTTGACATTTCGACATTTCGACATTTTGACATTTTGACATTTCGACATTTTGACATTTCGACATTTTTACATTTTGACATTTCGACATTTTGACATTTTGACATTTCGACATTTTGACATTTCGACATTTTGACATTTTGACATTTCGACATTTTGACATTTTGACATTTTGATATTTCGACATTTTGACATTTTGACATTTCGACATTTCGACATTTTGACATTTTGACATTTCGACATTTCGACATTTTGACATTTTAACATTTCGACATTTTGACATTTTGACATTTCGACATTTTGACATTTTGACATTTCGACATTTTGACATTTCGACATTTTGACAATTTGACATTTCGACATTTAGACATTTTGACATTTCGACATTTTGACATTTTGACATTTTGACATTTTGACATTTCGACATTTCGACATTTTGACATTTCGACATTTTGACATTTCGACATTTTGACATTTTGACATTTCGACATTTTGACATTTCGACATTTTGACATTTCGACATTTTGACATTTTGACATTTTGACATTTCGACATTTCGACATTTTGACATTTCGACATTTTGACATTTTGACATTTCGACATTTTGACATTTTGACATTTTGACATTTCGACATTTTGACATTTTGACATTTCGACATTTCGACATTTTGACATTTCGACATTTTGACATTTCGACATTTTGACATTTTGACATTTCGACATTTCGACATTTTGACATTTCGACATTTCGACATTTTGACATTTCGACATTTTGACATTTTGACATTTCGACATTTTGACATTTTGACATTTCGACATTTCGACATTTTGACATTTTGACATTTCGACATTTTGACATTTTGACATTTTGACATTTCGACATTTTGACATTTCGACATTTTGACAATTTGACATTTCGACATTTAGACATTTTGACATTTCGACATTTTGACATTTCGACATTTTGACATTTCGACATTTTGATATTTCGACATTTTGACATTTCGACATTTTGACATTTTGACATTTCGACATTTTGACATTTTGACATTTCGACATTTCGACATTTTGACATTTCGACATTTTGACATTTCGACATTTTGACAATTTGACATTTCGACATTTCGACATTTCGACATTTTGACATTTTGACATTTCGACATTTCGACATTTTGACATTTTGACATTTTAACATTTCGACATTTTGACATTTTGACATTTCGACATTTTGACATTTCGACATTTTGACATTTTGACATTTTGACATTTTGACATTTCGACATTTTGACATTTCGACATTTTGACATTTTGACATTTCGACATTTTGACATTTCGACATTTTGACATTTCGACATTTTGACATTTTGACATTTCGACATTTTGACATTTCGACATTTTGACATTTCGACATTTTGACATTTTGACATTTTGACATTTTGATATTTCGACATTTTGACATTTTGACATTTCGACATTTCGACATTTTGACATTTTGACATTTCGACATTTCGACATTTTGACATTTTGACATTTTAACATTTCGACATTTTGACATTTTGACATTTCGACATTTTGACATTTTGACATTTCGACATTTTGACATTTCGACATTTTGACAATTTGACATTTCGACATTTAGACATTTTGACATTTCGACATTTTGACATTTTGACATTTTGACATTTTGACATTTTGACATTTCGACATTTCGACATTTTGACATTTCGACATTTTGACATTTCGACATTTTGACATTTTGACATTTTGACATTTCGACATTTTGACATTTCGACATTTTGACATTTCGACATTTTGACATTTTGACATTTTGACATTTCGACATTTCGACATTTTGACATTTCGACATTTTGACATTTTGACATTTTGACATTTCGACATTTTGACATTTCGACATTTCGACATTTTGACATTTCGACATTTTGACATTTCGACATTTTGACATTTTGACATTTCGACATTTTGACATTTCGACATTTCGACATTTTGACATTTCGACATTTTGACATTTTGACATTTCGACATTTTGACATTTTGATATTTCGACATTTCGACATTTTGATATTTTGACATTTCGACATTTTGACATTTCGACATTTTGACTTTCGACATTTTGACATTTCAACATTTTGACATTTTGACATTTCGACATTTTGACATTTCGACATTTTGACATTTTGACATTTCGACATTTTGACATTTCGACATTTTGACATTTCGACATTTTGAAATTTCGACATTTTGACATTTTGACATTTCGACATTTCGACATTTTGACATTTCGACATTTTAACATTTCGACATTTTGACATTTCGACATTTTGACATTTCGGCATTTTGACATTTCGACATTTTGACATTTCGACATTTTGACATTTCGACATTTTGACATTTCGACATTTTGATATTTCGACATTTTGACATTTCGACATTTTGACATTTTGACATTTCGACATTTTGACATTTTGACATTTCGACATTTCGACATTTTGACATTTCGACATTTTGACATTTCGACATTTTGACAATTTGACATTTCGACATTTAGACATTTAGACATTTTGACATTTCGACAATTTGACATTTTGACATTTTGACATTTCGACATTTCGACATTTTGACATTTCGACATTTTGACATTTCGACATTTTGACATTTTGACATTTCGACATTTCGACATTTTGACTTTCGACATTTTGACATTTCGACATTTTGACATTTCGATATTTTGACATTTTGACATTTTGACATTTCGACATTTCGACATTTTGACATTTCGACATTTTGACATTTTGACATTTCGACACTTTGACATTTTGACTTTTCGACATTTTGATATTTTGACATTTCGACATTTCGACATTTCGACATTTTGACTTTCGACATTTTGACATTTCGACATTTTGATATTTTGACATTTTGACATTTCGACATTTTGACATTTTGACATTTCGATATTTTGACATTTCGACATTTTGATATTTCGACATTTCGACATTTTGACATTTCGACATTTTGATATTTCGACATTTCGACATTTTGACATTTTGACATTTCGACATTTTGACATTTTGACATTTCGACATTTCGACATTTTGACATTTCGACATTTTGACATTTCGACATTTTGACATTTTGACATTTCGACATTTTGACATTTTGACATTTCGACATTTTGACATTTCGACATTTTGACAATTTGACATTTCGACATTTAGACATTTTGACATTTTGACATTTCGACATTTTGACATTTCGACATTTTGACATTTTGACATTTCGACATTTTGACATTTTGACATTTTGACATTTCGACATTTTGACATTTTGACATTTCGACTTTTCGACATTTTGACATTTTGACATTTCGACATTTTGACATTTTGACATTTTAACATTTCGACATTTTGACATTTTGACATTTCGACATTTTGACATTTCGACATTTTGACATTTTGACATTTTGACATTTTGACATTTCGACATTTTGACATTTCGACTTTTTGACATTTTGACATTTCGACATTTTGACATTTCGACATTTTGACATTTTGACATTTCGACATTTTGACATTTTGACATTTTGACATTTCGACATTTTGACATTTTGACATTTCGACATTTTGACATTTTGACATTTCGACATTTTGACATTTTGACATTTCGACATTTCGACATTTCGACATTTTGACATTTTGACATTTCGACATTTTGACATTTTGACATTTCGACATTTCGACATTTCGACATTTTGACATTTTGACATTTTAACATTTCGACATTTTGACATTTTGACATTTTGACATTTCGACATTTCGACATTTTGACATTTCGACATTTTGACATTTCGACATTTTGACATTTTGACATTTCGACATTTTGACATTTCGACATTTTGACATTTCGACATTTTGACATTTTGACATTTTGACATTTCGACATTTCGACATTTTGACATTTCGACATTTTGACATTTTGACATTTCGACATTTTGACATTTTGACATTTTGACATTTCGACATTTTGACATTTTGACATTTCGACATTTCGACATTTTGACATTTCGACATTTTGACATTTCGACATTTTGACATTTTGACATTTCGACATTTTGACATTTCGACATTTCGACATTTTGACATTTCGACATTTTGACATTTTGACATTTCGACATTTTGACATTTTGACATTTCGACATTTCGACATTTTGATATTTTGACATTTCGACATTTTGACATTTTGACATTTTGACATTTCGACATTTTGACATTTCGACATTTTGACAATTTGACATTTCGACATTTAGACATTTAGACATTTTGACATTTCGACATTTTGACATTTCGACATTTTGACATTTCGACATTTTGATATTTCGACATTTTGACATTTCGACATTTTGACATTTTGACATTTCGACATTTTGACATTTTGACATTTCGACATTTCGACATTTTGACATTTCGACATTTTGACATTTCGACATTTTGACAATTTGACATTTCGACATTTCGACATTTCGACATTTTGACATTTTGACATTTCGACATTTCGACATTTTGACATTTTGACATTTTAACATTTCGACATTTTGACATTTTGACATTTCGACATTTTGACATTTCGACATTTTGACATTTTGACATTTTGACATTTTGACATTTCGACATTTTGACATTTCGACATTTTGACATTTTGACATTTCGACATTTTGACATTTCGACATTTTGACATTTCGACATTTTGACATTTTGACATTTCGACATTTTGACATTTCGACATTTTGACATTTTGACATTTCGACATTTTGACATTTTGATATTTCGACATTTTGACATTTTGACATTTCGACATTTCGACATTTTGACATTTTGACATTTCGACATTTCGACATTTTGACATTTTGACATTTTAACATTTCGACATTTTGACATTTTGACATTTCGACATTTTGACATTTTGACATTTCGACATTTTGACATTTCGACATTTTGACAATTTGACATTTCGACATTTAGACATTTTGACATTTCGACATTTTGACATTTTGACATTTTGACATTTTGACATTTTGACATTTCGACATTTCGACATTTTGACATTTCGACATTTTGACATTTCGACATTTTGACATTTTGACATTTTGACATTTCGACATTTTGACATTTCGACATTTTGACATTTCGACATTTTGACATTTTGACATTTTGACATTTCGACATTTCGACATTTTGACATTTCGACATTTTGACATTTTGACATTTCGACATTTTGACATTTTGACATTTTGACATTTCGACATTTTGACATTTCGACATTTCGACATTTTGACATTTCGACATTTTGACATTTCGACATTTTGACATTTTGACATTTCGACATTTTGACATTTCGACATTTCGACATTTTGACATTTCGACATTTTGACATTTTGACATTTCGACATTTTGACATTTTGACATTTCGACATTTCGACATTTTGATATTTTGACATTTCGACATTTTGACATTTCGACATTTTGACTTTCGACATTTTGACATTTCAACATTTTGACATTTTGACATTTCGACATTTTGACATTTCGACATTTTGACATTTTGACATTTCGACATTTTGACATTTCGACATTTTGACATTTCGACATTTTGAAATTTCGACATTTTGACATTTCGACATTTCGACATTTTGACATTTCGACATTTTAACATTTCGACATTTTGACATTTCGACATTTTGACATTTCGGCATTTTGACATTTCGACATTTTGACATTTCGACATTTTGACATTTCGACATTTTGACATTTCGACATTTTGATATTTCGACATTTTGACATTTCGACATTTTGACATTTTGACATTTCGACATTTTGACATTTTGACATTTCGACATTTCGACATTTTGACATTTCGACATTTTGACATTTCGACATTTTGACAATTTGACATTTCGACATTTAGACATTTAGACATTTTGACATTTCGACAATTTGACATTTTGACATTTTGACATTTCGACATTTCGACATTTTGACATTTCGACATTTTGACATTTCGACATTTTGACATTTTGACATTTCGACATTTTGACATTTCAACATTTTGACATTTCGATATTTTGACATTTTGACATTTTGACATTTCGACATTTCGACATTTTGACATTTCGACATTTTGACATTTTGACATTTCGACACTTTGACATTTTGACTTTTCGACATTTTGATATTTTGACATTTCGACATTTCGACATTTCGACATTTTGACTTTCGACATTTTGACATTTCGACATTTTGATATTTTGACATTTTGACATTTTGACATTTCGACATTTTGACATTTTGACATTTCGATATTTTGACATTTCGACATTTTGATATTTCGACATTTCGACATTTTGACATTTCGACATTTTGATATTTCGACATTTCGACATTTTGACATTTTGACATTTCGACATTTTGACATTTTGACATTTCGACATTTCGACATTTTGACATTTCGACATTTTGACATTTCGACATTTTGACATTTTGACATTTCGACATTTTGACATTTTGACATTTCGACATTTTGACATTTCGACATTTTGACAATTTGACATTTCGACATTTAGACATTTTGACATTTTGACATTTCGACATTTTGACATTTCGACATTTTGACATTTTGACATTTCGACATTTTGACATTTTGACATTTTGACATTTCGACATTTTGACATTTTGACATTTCGACTTTTCGACATTTTGACATTTTGACATTTCGACATTTTGACATTTTGACATTTTAACATTTCGACATTTTGACATTTTGACATTTCGACATTTTGACATTTCGACATTTTGACATTTTGACATTTTGACATTTTGACATTTCGACATTTTGACATTTCGACTTTTTGACATTTTGACATTTCGACATTTTGACATTTCGACATTTTGACATTTTGACATTTCGACATTTTGACATTTTGACATTTTGACATTTCGACATTTTGACATTTTGACATTTCGACATTTTGACATTTTGACATTTCGACATTTTGACATTTTGACATTTCGACATTTCGACATTTCGACATTTTGACATTTCGACATTTTGACATTTCGACATTTTGAAATTTCGACATTTTGACATTTTGACATTTCGACATTTCGACATTTTGACATTTCGACATTTTAACATTTCGACATTTTGACATTTTGACATTTCGACATTTTGACATTTCGACATTTCGACATTTTGACATTTCGACATTTTGACATTTTGACATTTTGACATTTCGACATTTCGACATTTTGACATTTCGACATTTTGACATTTCGACATTTTGACATTTTGACATTTTGACATTTCGACATTTTGACATTTCGACATTTCGACATTTTGACATTTCGACATTTTGACATTTCGACATTTTGACATTTTGACATTTCGACATTTTGACATTTCGACATTTCGACATTTTGACATTTCGACATTTTGACATTTTGACATTTCGACATTTTGACATTTTGACATTTCGACATTTCGACATTTTGATATTTTGACATTTCGACATTTTGACATTTCGACATTTTGACTTTCGACATTTTGACATTTCAACATTTTGACATTTTGACATTTCGACATTTTGACATTTCGACATTTTGACATTTTGACATTTCGACATTTTGACATTTCGACATTTTGACATTTCGACATTTTGAAATTTCGACATTTTGACATTTTGACATTTCGACATTTCGACATTTTGACATTTCGACATTTTAACATTTCGACATTTTGACATTTCGACATTTTGACATTTCGGCATTTTGACATTTCGACATTTTGACATTTCGACATTTTGACATTTCGACATTTTGACATTTCGACATTTTGATATTTCGACATTTTGACATTTCGACATTTTGACATTTTGACATTTCGACATTTTGACATTTTGACATTTCGACATTTCGACATTTTGACATTTCGACATTTTGACATTTCGACATTTTGACAATTTGACATTTCGACATTTAGACATTTAGACATTTTGACATTTCGACAATTTGACATTTTGACATTTTGACATTTCGACATTTCGACATTTTGACATTTCGACATTTTGACATTTCGACATTTTGACATTTTGACATTTCGACATTTTGACATTTCAACATTTTGACATTTCGATATTTTGACATTTTGACATTTTGACATTTCGACATTTCGACATTTTGACATTTCGACATTTTGACATTTTGACATTTCGACACTTTGACATTTTGACTTTTCGACATTTTGATATTTTGACATTTCGACATTTCGACATTTCGACATTTTGACTTTCGACATTTTGACATTTCGACATTTTGATATTTTGACATTTTGACATTTTGACATTTCGACATTTTGACATTTTGACATTTTGACATTTCGACATTTTGACATTTCGACATTTCGACATTTTGACATTTCGACATTTTGACATTTCGACATTTTGACATTTTGACATTTCGACATTTTGACATTTCGACATTTCGACATTTTGACATTTCGACATTTTGACATTTTGACATTTCGACATTTTGACATTTTGACATTTCGACATTTCGACATTTTGATATTTTGACATTTCGACATTTTGACATTTCGACATTTTGACTTTCGACATTTTGACATTTCAACATTTTGACATTTCGACATTTTGACATTTCGACATTTTGACATTTTGACATTTCGACATTTTGACATTTCGACATTTTGACATTTCGACATTTTGAAATTTCGACATTTTGACATTTTGACATTTCGACATTTCGACATTTTGACATTTCGACATTTTAACATTTCGACATTTTGACATTTCGACATTTTGACATTTCGGCATTTTGACATTTCGACATTTTGACATTTCGACATTTTGACATTTCGACATTTTGACATTTCGACATTTTGATATTTCGACATTTTGACATTTCGACATTTTGACATTTTGACATTTTGACATTTCGACATTTTGACATTTTGACATTTCGACATTTCGACATTTTGACATTTCGACATTTTGACATTTCGACATTTTGACAATTTGACATTTCGACATTTAGACATTTAGACATTTTGACATTTCGACAATTTGACATTTTGACATTTTGACATTTCGACATTTCGACATTTTGACATTTCGACATTTTGACATTTCGACATTTTGACATTTTGACATTTCGACATTTTGACATTTCAACATTTTGACATTTCGATATTTTGACATTTTGACATTTTGACATTTCGACATTTCGACATTTTGACATTTCGACATTTTGACATTTTGACATTTCGACACTTTGACATTTTGACTTTTCGACATTTTGATATTTTGACATTTCGACATTTCGACATTTCGACATTTTGACTTTCGACATTTTGACATTTCGACATTTTGATATTTTGACATTTTGACATTTTGACATTTCGACATTTTGACATTTTGACATTTCGATATTTTGACATTTCGACATTTTGATATTTCGACATTTCGACATTTTGACATTTCGACATTTTGATATTTCGACATTTCGACATTTTGACATTTTGACATTTCGACATTTTGACATTTTGACATTTCGACATTTCGACATTTTGACATTTCGACATTTTGACATTTCGACATTTTGACATTTTGACATTTCGACATTTTGACATTTTGACATTTCGACATTTTGACATTTCGACATTTTGACAATTTGACATTTCGACATTTAGACATTTTGACATTTTGACATTTCGACATTTTGACATTTCGACATTTTGACATTTTGACATTTCGACATTTTGACATTTTGACATTTTGACATTTCGACATTTTGACATTTTGACATTTCGACTTTTCGACATTTTGACATTTTGACATTTCGACATTTTGACATTTTGACATTTTAACATTTCGACATTTTGACATTTTGACATTTCGACATTTTGACATTTCGACATTTTGACATTTTGACATTTTGACATTTTGACATTTCGACATTTTGACATTTCGACTTTTTGACATTTTGACATTTCGACATTTTGACATTTCGACATTTTGACATTTTGACATTTCGACATTTTGACATTTTGACATTTTGACATTTCGACATTTTGACATTTTGACATTTCGACATTTTGACATTTTGACATTTCGACATTTTGACATTTTGACATTTCGACATTTCGACATTTCGACATTTTGACATTTTGACATTTCGACATTTTGACATTTTGACATTTCGACATTTCGACATTTTGACATTTTGACATTTTAACATTTCGACATTTTGACATTTTGACATTTTGACATTTCGACATTTTGACATTTCGACATTTTGACAATTTGACATTTCGACATTTAGACATTTTGACATTTCGACATTTTGACATTTTGACATTTTGACATTTTGATATTTCGACATTTTGACATTTCGACATTTTGACATTTCGACATTTTGACATTTTGACATTTCGACATTTTGACATTTCGACATTTTGACATTTTGACATTTTGACATTTTGACATTTCGACATTTCGACATTTTGACATTTCGACATTTTGACATTTTGACATTTCGACATTTTGACATTTTGACTTTTCGACATTTTGATATTTTGACATTTCGACATTTCGACATTTTGACATTTCGACATTTTAACATTTCGACATTTTGACATTTCGACATTTTGACATTTTGACATTTCGACATTTTGACATTTCGACATTTTGACATTTCGACATTTTGACATTTCGACATTTTGATATTTCGACATTTTGACATTTCGACATTTTGACATTTTGACATTTCGACATTTTGACATTTTGACATTTCGACATTTTGATATTTTGACATTTCGACATTTTGACTTTCGACATTTTGACATTTCGACATTTTGACATTTTGACATTTCGACATTTTGACATTTCGACATTTTGACATTTTGACATTTCGACATTTTGACATTTCGACATTTTGACATTTCGACATTTTGACATTTTGACATTTTGACATTTTGACATTTCGACATTTTAACATTTCGACATTTTGACATTTCGACATTTTGACATTTCGACATTTTGACATTTCGACATTTTGATATTTCGACATTTTGACATTTCGACATTTTGACATTTCGACATTTTGACATTTTGACATTTCGACATTTCGACATTTCGACATTTTGACATTGCGACATTTCGACATTTTGACATTTTGACATTTTGACTTTTCGACATTTTGATATTTTGACATTTCGACATTTCGACATTTTGACATTTCGACATTTTGACTTTCGACATTTTGACATTTCGACATTTTGACATTTTGATATTTCGACATTTTGACATTTTGACTTTCGACATTTTAACATTTCGACATTTTGACATTTTGACATTTCGACATTTTGAAATTTCGACATTTTGACATTTCGACATTTCGACATTTTGACCTTTCGACATTTTGACATTTCGACATTTTGACATTTCGCATTTTGACATTTTGACATTTCGACATTTTGACATTTCGACATTTTGACATTTCGACATTTTGACATTTTGACATTTCGACATTTTGACATTTTGACATTTTGACATTTCGACATTTTGACATTTTGACATTTCGACATTCCGACATTTTGACATTTTGACATTTCGACATTTTGACATTTTGACATTTTAACATTTCGACATTTTGACATTTTGACATTTCGACATTTTGACATTTCGACATTTTGACATTTTGACATTTTGACATTTTGACATTTCGACATTTTGACATTTCGACATTTTGACATTTTGACATTTCGACATTTTGACATTTCGACATTTTTACATTTTGACATTTCGACATTTTGACATTTTGACATTTCGACATTTTGACATTTCGACATTTTGACATTTCGACATTTTGACATTTTGACATTTTGATATTTCGACATTTTGACATTTTGACATTTCGACATTTCGACATTTTGACATTTTGACATTTCGACATTTCGACATTTTGACATTTTAACATTTCGACATTTTGACATTTTGACATTTCGACATTTTGACATTTTGACATTTCGACATTTTGACATTTCGACATTTTGACAATTTGACATTTCGACATTTAGACATTTTGACATTTCGACATTTTGACATTTTGACATTTTGACATTTTGACATTTCGACATTTCGACATTTTGACATTTCGACATTTTGACATTTCGACATTTTGACATTTTGACATTTCGACATTTTGACATTTCGACATTTTGACATTTCGACATTTTGACATTTTGACATTTTGACATTTCGACATTTCGACATTTTGACATTTCGACATTTTGACATTTTGACATTTCGACATTTTGACATTTTGACATTTTGACATTTCGACATTTTGACATTTTGACATTTCGACATTTCGACATTTTGACATTTCGACATTTTGACATTTCGACATTTTGACATTTTGACATTTCGACATTTTGACATTTCGACATTTCGACATTTTGACATTTCGACATTTTGACATTTTGACATTTCGACATTTTGACATTTTGACATTTCGACATTTCGACATTTTGATATTTTGACATTTCGACATTTTGACATTTCGACATTTTGACTTTCGACATTTTGACATTTCGACATTTTGACATTTTGACATTTCGACATTTTGACATTTCGACATTTTGACATTTTGACATTTCGACATTTTGTCATTTCGATATTTTGACATTTCGACATTTTGAAATTTCGACATTTTGACATTTTGACATTTCGACATTTCGACATTTTGACATTTCGACATTTTAACATTTCGACATTTTGACATTTCGACATTTTGACATTTCGGCATTTTGACATTTCGACATTGTGACATTTCGACATTTTGACATTTCGACATTTTGACATTTCGACATTTTGATATTTCGACATTTTGACATTTCGACATTTTGACATTTTGACATTTCGACATTTTGACATTTTGACATTTCGACATTTCGACATTTTGACATTTCGACATTTTGACATTTTGACATTTCGACATTTTGACATTTTGACTTTTCGACATTTTGATATTTTGACATTTCGACATTTCGACATTTTGACATTTCGACATTTTGACTTTCGACATTTTGACATTTCGACATTTTGACATTTTGACATTTCGACATTTTGACATTTTGACATTTCGACATTTTGACATTTCGACATTTTGACATTTTGACATTTCGACATTTTGACTTTCGACATTTTGACATTTCGACATTTTGACATTTCGACATTTTGATATTTCGACATTTTGACATTTCGACATTTTGACATTTTGACATTTCGACATTTTGACATTTTGACAATTCGACATTTTGACATTTCGACATTTTGACATTTTGACATTTCGACATTTTGACATTTTGTCTTTTCGACATTTTGATATTTTGACATTTCGACATTTCGACATTTCGACATTTTGACATTTCGACATTTTGACATTTCGACATTTTGATATTTCGACATTTCGACATTTTGACATTTCGACATTTTGACATTTTGACATTTCGACATTTCGACATTTTGACATTTCGACATTTTGACATTTTGACATTTTGACATTTCGACATTTTGACATTTTGACATTTTGACATTTCGACATTTTGACATTTCGATATTTTGACATTTTGACATTTCGACATTTTGACATTTTAACATTTCGACATTTTGACATTTCGACATTTTGACATTTTGACATTTCGACATTTTGACATTTTGACATTTTGACATTTTGACATTTTGACATTTCGACATTTTGACATTTTGACATTTCGACATTTCGACATTTTGACATTTTGACATTTCGACATTTCGACATTTTGACATTTTGACATTTCGACATTTTGACATTTTGACATTTTGACATTTTGACATTTCGACATTTTGACATTTTGACATTTCGACATTTCGACATTTTGACATTTTGACATTTTGACATTTTAACATTTCGACATTTTGACATTTTGACATTTTGACATTTCGACATTTTGACATTTCGACATTTTGACAATTTGACATTTCGACATTTAGACATTTCGACATTTTGACATTTTGACATTTTGATATTTCGACATTTCGACATTTTGACATTTCGACATTTTGACATTTCGACATTTTGACATTTTGACATTTCGACATTTTGACATTTTGACATTTCGACATTTTGACATTTTGACATTTCGACATTTCGACATTTTGACATTTCGACATTTTGACATTTTGACATTTCGACATTTTGACATTTTGACTTTTCGACATTTTGATATTTTGACATTTCGACATTTTGACATTTCGACATTTTGACATTTCGACATTTTGACATTTCGACATTTTGACATTTTGACATTTCGACATTTTGACATTTCGACATTTTGACATTTCGACATTTTGACATTTCGACATTTTGATATTTCGACATTTTGACATTTCGACATTTTGACATTTTGACATTTCGACATTTTGACATTTTGACATTTCGACATTTTGATATTTTGACATTTCGACATTTTGACTTTCGACATTTTGACATTTCGACATTTTGACATTTTGACATTTCGACATTTTGACATTTCGACATTTTGACATTTTGACATTTCGACATTTTGACATTTCGACATTTTGACATTTCGACATTTTGACATTTTGACATTTCGACATTTTGACATTTCGACATTTTAACATTTCGACATTTTGACATTTCGACATTTTGACATTTCGGCATTTTGACATTTCGACATTTTGACATTTCGACATTTTGACATTTCGACATTTTGACATTTCGACATTTTGATATTTCGACATTTTGACATTTCGACATTTTGACATTTCGACATTTTGACATTTTGACATTTCGACATTTCGACATTTTGACATTTCGACATTTTGACATTTTGACATTTTGACTTTTCGACATTTTGATATTTTGACATTTCAACATTTCGACATTTTGACATTTCGACATTTTGACTTTCGACATTTTGACATTTCGACATTTTGACATTTTGACATTTTGATATTTCGACATTTTGACATTTTGACATTTTGACTTTCGACATTTTGACATTTCGACATTTCGACATTTTGACATTTTGACATTTCGACATTTTGAAATTTCGACATTTTGACATTTCGACATTTCGACATTTTGACCTTTCGACATTTTGACATTTCGACATTTTGACATTTCGCATTTTGACATTTTGACATTTCGACATTTTGACATTTTGACATTTCGACATTTTGACATTTCGACATTTTGACATTTCGACATTTTGACATTTTGACATTTTGACATTTTGACATTTCGACATTTTGACATTTTGACATTTTGACATTTCGACATTTCGACATTTTGACATTTTGACATTTTAACATTTCGACATTTTGACATTTTGACATTTCGACATTTTGACATTTCGACATTTTGACATTTTGACATTTTGACATTTTGACATTTTGACATTTTGACATTTCGACATTTTGACATTTCGACATTTTGACATTTTGACATTTCGACATTTTGATATTTCGACATTTTGACATTTCGACATTTTGACATTTTGACATTTCGACATTTTGACATTTCGACATTTTGACATTTTGACATTTCGACATTTTGACATTTTGACATTTTGATATTTCGACATTTTGACATTTTGACATTTCGACATTTTGACATTTTGACATTTTGACATTTCGACATTTCGACATTTTGACATTTTGACATTTTAACATTTCGACATTTTGACATTTTGACATTTCGACATTTTGACATTTTGACATTTCGACATTTTGACATTTCGACATTTTGACAATTTGACATTTCGACATTTAGACATTTTGACATTTCGACATTTTGACATTTTGACATTTTGACATTTCGACATTTCGACATTTTGACATTTCGACATTTTGACATTTCGACATTTTGACATTTTGACATTTCGACATTTTGACATTTCGACATTTTGACATTTCGACATTTTGACATTTTGACATTTTGACATTTCGACATTTCGACATTTCGACATTTCGACATTTTGACATTTTGACATTTCGACATTTTGACATTTTGACATTTTGACATTTCGACATTTTGACATTTTGACGTTTCGACATTTTGACATTTCGACATTTTGACATTTCGACATTTTGACATTTCGACATTTTGACATTTCAACATTTTGACATTTCGACATTTTGACATTTCGACATTTTGACATTTTGACATTTCGACATTTTGACATTTTGACATTTCGACATTTCGACATTTTGATATTTTGACATTTCGACATTTTGACATTTCGACATTTTGACTTTCGACATTTTGACATTTCGACATTTTGACATTTTGACATTTCGACATTTTGACATTTCGACATTTTGACATTTTGACATTTCGACATTTTGACATTTCGACATTTTGACATTTCGACATTTTGAAATTTCGACATTTTGACATTTTGACATTTCGACATTTCGACATTTTGACATTTCGACATTTTAACATTTCGACATTTTGACATTTCGACATTTTGACATTTCGACATTTTGACATTTCGACATTTTGACATTTCGACATTTTAATATTTCGACATTTTGACATTTCGACATTTTGACATTTTGACATTTCGACATTTCGACATTTTGACATTTCGACATTTTGACATTTTGACATTTCGACATTTTGACATTTTGACTTTTCGACATTTTGATATTTTGACATTTCGACATTTTGACATTTCGACATTTTGACTTTCGACATTTTGACATTTCGACATTTTGACATTTCGACATTTTGACATTTTGACATTTCGACATTTCGACATTTTGACATTTCGACATTTTGACATTTTGACATTTCGACATTTTGACATTTTGTCTTTTCGACATTTTGATATTTTGACATTTCGACATTTTGACATTTCGACATTTTGACTTTCGACATTTTGACATTTCGACATTTTGACATTTCGACATTTTGATATTTCGACATTTTGACATTTCGACATTTTGACATTTTGACATTTCGACATTTTGACATTTTGACAATTCGACATTTTGACATTTCGACATTTTGACATTTTGACATTTCGACATTTTGACATTTTGTCTTTTCGACATTTTGATATTTTGACATTTCGACATTTCGACATTTTGACATTTCGACATTTTGACATTTCGACATTTTGATATTTCGACATTTCGACATTTTGACATTTCGACATTTTGACATTTTGACATTTCGACATTTCGACATTTCGACATTTTGACATTTCGACATTTTGACATTTTGACATTTTGACATTTCGACATTTTGACATTTTGACATTTTGACATTTTGACATTTCGACATTTTGACATTTTGACATTTCGACATTTCGACATTTTGACATTTTGACATTTCGACATTTCGACATTTTGACATTTTGACATTTTAACATTTCGACATTTTGACATTTTGACATTTCGACATTTTGACATTTCGACATTTTGACAATTTGACATTTCGACATTTAGACATTTTGACATTTCGACATTTTGACATTTTGACATTTTGACATTTTGACATTTCGACATTTTGACATTTTGACATTTCGACATTTTGACATTTCGACATTTTGACATTTTGACATTTCGACATTTTGACATTTCGACATTTTGACATTTCGACATTTTGACATTTTGACATTTTGACATTTCGACATTTTGACATTTTGACATTTCGACATTTTGACATTTCGACATTTTGACATTTCGACATTTTGACATTTTGACATTTTGACATTTTGACATTTTGACATTTTGACATTTCGACATTTCGACATTTTGACATTTCGACATTTTGACATTTTGACATTTCGACATTTTGACATTTTGACTTTTCGACATTTTGATATTTTGACATTTCGACATTTCGACATTTTGACATTTCGACATTTTGACATTTTGACATTTCGACATTTTGACATTTCGACATTTTGACATTTTGACATTTCGACATTTTGACATTTCGACATTTTGACATTTCGACATTTTGATATTTCGACATTTTGACATTTCGACATTTTGACATTTTGACATTTCGACATTTTGACATTTTGACATTTCGACATTTTGATATTTTGACATTTCGACATTTTGACTTTCGACATTTTGACATTTCGACATTTTGACATTTCGAAATTTTGACATTTCGACATTTTGACATTTCGACATTTTGACATTTCGACATTTTGACATTTTGACATTTTGACATTTCGACATTTTAACATTTCGACATTTTGACATTTCGACATTTTGACATTTCGGCATTTTGACATTTCGACATTTTGACATTTCGACATTTTGACATTTCGACATTTTGACATTTCGACATTTTGATATTTCGACATTTTGACATTTCGACATTTTGACATTTTGACATTTCGACATTTTGACATTTTGACATTTTGACATTTCGACATTTCGACATTTTGACATTTCGACATTTTGACATTTTGACATTTCGACATTTTGACATTTTGACTTTTCGACATTTTGATATTTTGACATTTCGACATTTTGACATTTCGACATTTTGACTTTCGACATTTTGACATTTCGACATTTTGACATTTCGACATTTTGACATTTTGACATTTCGACATTTCGACATTTTGACATTTCGACATTTTGACATTTTGACATTTCGACATTTTGACATTTTGTCTTTTCGACATTTTGATATTTTGACATTTCGACATTTTGACATTTCGACATTTTGACTTTCGACATTTTGACATTTCGACATTTTGACATTTCGACATTTTGATATTTCGACATTTTGACATTTCGACATTTTGACATTTCGACATTTTGACATTTTGACAATTCGACATTTTGACATTTCGACATTTTGACATTTTGACATTTCGACATTTTGACATTTTGTCTTTTCGACATTTTGATATTTTGACATTTCGACATTTCGACATTTTGACATTTCGACATTTTGACATTTCGACATTTTGATATCGACATTTCGACATTTTGACATTTCGACATTTTGACATTTTGACATTTCGACATTTCGACATTTCGACATTTTGACATTTCGACATTTTGACATTTTGACATTTTGACATTTCGACATTTTGACATTTTGACATTTTGACATTTCGACATTTTGACATTTCGACATTTTGACATTTTGACATTTCGACATTTTGACATTTTAACATTTCGACATTTTGACATTTCGACATTTTGACATTTTGACATTTCGACATTTTGACATTTTGACATTTTGACATTTCGACATTTCGACATTTTGACATTTTGACATTTCGACATTTCGACATTTTGACATTTTGACATTTTAACATTTCTACATTTTGACATTTTGACATTTCGACATTTTGACATTTCGACATTTTGACAATTTGACATTTCGACATTTAGACATTTTGACATTTCGACATTTTGACATTTTGACATTTTGACATTTTGACATTTTGACATTTTGACATTTCGACATTTTGACATTTTGACATTTCGACATTTTGACATTTCGACATTTTGACATTTTGACATTTCGACATTTTGACATTTCGACATTTTGACATTTCGACATTTTGACATTTTGACATTTTGACATTTCGACATTTTGACATTTTGACATTTCGACATTTTGACATTTCGACATTTTGACATTTCGACATTTTGACATTTTGACATTTTGACATTTCGACATTTCGACATTTTGACATTTCGACATTTTGACATTTTGACATTTCGACATTTTGACATTTTGACTTTTCGACATTTTGATATTTTGACATTTCGACATTTTGACATTTCGACATTTTGACATTTTGACATTTCGACATTTTGACATTTCGACATTTTGACATTTTGACATTTCGACATTTTGACATTTCGACATTTTGACATTTCGACATTTCGACATTTTGATATTTCGACATTTTGACATTTCGACATTTTGACATTTTGACATTTCGACATTTTGACATTTTGACATTTCGACATTTTGATATTTTGACATTTCGACATTTTGACTTTCGACATTTTGACATTTCGACATTTTGACATTTTGACATTTCGAAATTTTGACATTTCGACATTTTGACATTTCGACATTTTGACATTTCGACATTTTGACATTTTGACATTTTGACATTTTGACATTTCGACATTTCGACATTTTGACATTTCGACATTTTAACATTTCGACATTTTGACATTTCGACATTTTGACATTTCGGCATTTTGACATTTCGACATTTTGACATTTCGACATTTTGACATTTCGACATTTTGACATTTCGACATTTTGATATTTCGACATTTTGACATTTCGACATTTTGACATTTTGACATTTCGACATTTTGACATTTTGACATTTCGACATTTCGACATTTTGACATTTCGACATTTTGACATTTTGACATTTCGACATTTTGACATTTTGACTTTTCGACATTTTGATATTTTGACATTTCGACATTTTGACATTTCGACATTTTGACTTTCGACATTTTGACATTTCGACATTTTGACATTTTGACATTTTGATATTTCGACATTTTGACATTTTGACATTTCGACATTTCGACATTTTGACATTTTGACATTTTGACATTTCGACATTTTGACTTTTCGACATTTTGATATTTTGACATTTTGACATTTCGACATTTTGACATTTCGACATTTTGACTTTCGACATTTTGACATTTCGACATTTTGACATTTCGACATTTCGACATTTTGACATTTCGACATTTTGATATTTCGACATTTTGACATTTCGACATTTTGACATTTTGACATTTCGACATTTTGACATTTTGACATTTCGACATTTCGACATTTTGACATTTCGACATTTTGACATTTTGACATTTCGACATTTTGACATTTTGACTTTTCGACATTTTGATATTTTGACATTTCGACATTTCGACATTTTGACATTTCGACATTTTGACTTTCGACATTTTGACATTTCGACATTTTGACATTTCGACATTTTGACATTTTGACATGTCGACATTTTGACATTTCGACATTTCGACATTTTGACATTTCGACATTTTAACATTTCGACATTTTGACATTTCGACATTTTGACATTTCGGCATTTTGACATTTCGACATTTTGACATTTCGACATTTTGACATTTTGACATTTCGATATTATGACATTTTGACATTTCGACATTTTGAGATTTTGACATTTTGACTTTCGACATTTTGACATTTCGACATTTTGACATTTCGACATTTTGACATTTCGACATTTTGACATTTCGATATTATGACATTTTGACATTTCGACATTTTGAGATTTTGACATTTTGACTTTCGACATTTTGACATTTTGACCTTTCGAAATTTTGACATTTCGACATTTTGACATTTCGACATTTTGACATTTCGACATTTTGACATTTTGACATTTTGACATTTTGACATTTCGACATTTCGACATTTTGACATTTCGACATTTTAACATTTCGACATTTTGACATTTCGACATTTTGACATTTCGGCATTTTGACATTTCGACATTTTGACATTTCGACATTTTGACATTTTGACATTTTGACATTTTGACATTTTGACATTTTGACATTTCGACATTTTGACATTTTGACATTTCGACATTTTGACATTTCGACATTTTGACATTTTGACATTTCGACATTTTGACATTTCGACATTTTGACATTTCGACATTTTGACATTTTGACATTTTGACATTTTGACATTTCGACATTTTGACATTTTGACATTTCGACATTTTGACATTTCGACATTTTGACATTTCGACATTTTGACATTTTGACATTTTGACATTTTGACATTTCGACATTTCGACATTTTGACATTTCGACATTTTGACATTTTGACATTTCGACATTTTGACATTTTGACTTTTCGACATTTTGATATTTTGACATTTTGACATTTTGACATTTCGACATTTTGACATTTTGACTTTTCGACATTTTGATATTTTGACATTTCGACATTTTGACATTTCGACATTTTGACTTTCGACATTTTGACATTTCGACATTTTGACATTTCGACATTTCGACATTTTGACATTTTGACTTTTCGACATTTTGATATTTTGACATTTCGACATTTTGACATTTCGACATTTTGACTTTCGACATTTTGACATTTCGACATTTTGACATTTCGACATTTTGACATTTTGACATTTCGACATTTCGACATTTTGACATTTCGACATTTTGACATTTCGACATTTTGACATTTTGTCTTTTCGACATTTTGACATTTCGACATTTCGACATTTTGACATTTCGACATTTTGACATTTTGACATTTCGACATTTTGACATTTTGACTTTTCGACATTTTGATATTTTGACATTTCGACATTTTGACATTTCGACATTTTGACTTTCGACATTTTGACATTTCGACATTTTGACATTTCGACATTTTGACATTTTGACATTTCGACATTTCGACATTTTGACATTTCGACATTTTGACATTTTGACATTTCGACATTTTGACATTTTGTCTTTTCGACATTTTGATATTTTGACATTTCGACATTTTGACATTTCGACATTTTGACTTTCGACATTTTGACATTTCGACATTTTGACATTTCGACATTTTGATATTTCGACATTTTGACATTTCGACATTTTGACATTTCGACATTTTGACATTTTGACAATTCGACATTTTGACATTTCGACATTTTGACATTTTGACATTTCGACATTTTGACATTTTGTCTTTTCGACATTTTGATATTTTGACATTTCGACATTTCGACATTTTGACATTTCGACATTTTGACATTTCGACATTTTGATATCGACATTTCGACATTTTGACATTTCGACATTTTGACATTTTGACATTTCGACATTTCGACATTTCGACATTTTGACATTTCGACATTTTGACATTTTGACATTTTGACATTTCGACATTTTGACATTTTGACATTTTGACATTTCGACATTTTGACATTTCGACATTTTGACATTTTGACATTTCGACATTTTGACATTTTAACATTTCGACATTTTGACATTTCGACATTTTGACATTTTGACATTTCGACATTTTGACATTTTGACATTTTGACATTTCGACATTTCGACATTTTGACATTTTGACATTTCGACATTTCGACATTTTGACATTTTGACATTTTAACATTTCGACATTTTGACATTTCGACATTTTGACATTTCGACATTTTGACAATTTGACATTTCGACATTTAGACATTTTGACATTTCGACATTTTGACATTTTGACATTTTGACATTTTGACATTTTGACATTTCGACATTTTGACATTTTGACATTTCGACATTTTGACATTTCGACATTTTGACATTTTGACATTTCGACATTTTGACATTTCGACATTTTGACATTTCGACATTTTGACATTTTGACATTTTGACATTTTGACATTTCGACATTTTGACATTTCGACATTTTGACATTTCGACATTTTGACATTTTGACATTTTGACATTTCGACATTTCGACATTTTGACATTTCGACATTTTGACATTTTGACATTTCGACATTTTGACATTTTGACTTTTCGACATTTTGATATTTTGACATTTCGACATTTTGACATTTCGACATTTTGACATTTTGACATTTCGACATTTTGACATTTCGACATTTTGACATTTTGACATTTCGACATTTTGACATTTCGACATTTTGACATTTCGACATTTCGACATTTTGATATTTCGACATTTTGACATTTCGACATTTTGACATTTTGACATTTCGACATTTTGACATTTTGACATTTCGACATTTTGATATTTTGACATTTCGACATTTTGACTTTCGACATTTTGACATTTCGACATTTTGACATTTTGACATTTCGAAATTTTGACATTTCGACATTTTGACATTTCGACATTTTGACATTTCGACATTTTGACATTTTGACATTTTGACATTTTGACATTTCGACATTTCGACATTTTGACATTTCGACATTTTAACATTTCGACATTTTGACATTTCGACATTTTGACATTTCGGCATTTTGACATTTCGACATTTTGACATTTCGACATTTTGACATTTCGACATTTTGACATTTCGACATTTTGATATTTCGACATTTTGACATTTCGACATTTTGACATTTTGACATTTCGACATTTTGACATTTTGACATTTCGACATTTCGACATTTTGACATTTCGACATTTTGACATTTTGACATTTCGACATTTTGACATTTTGACTTTTCGACATTTTGATATTTTGACATTTCGACATTTTGACATTTCGACATTTTGACTTTCGACATTTTGACATTTCGACATTTTGACATTTTGACATTTTGATATTTCGACATTTTGACATTTTGACATTTCGACATTTCGACATTTTGACATTTTGACATTTTGACATTTCGACATTTTGACTTTTCGACATTTTGATATTTTGACATTTTGACATTTCGACATTTTGACATTTCGACATTTTGACTTTCGACATTTTGACATTTCGACATTTTGACATTTCGACATTTCGACATTTTGACATTTCGACATTTTGATATTTCGACATTTTGACATTTCGACATTTTGACATTTTGACATTTCGACATTTTGACATTTTGACATTTCGACATTTCGACATTTTGACATTTCGACATTTTGACATTTTGACATTTCGACATTTTGACATTTTGACTTTTCGACATTTTGATATTTTGACATTTCGACATTTCGACATTTTGACATTTCGACATTTTGACTTTCGACATTTTGACATTTCGACATTTTGACATTTTGACATGTCGACATTTTGACATTTCGACATTTTGACATTTCGACATTTTAACATTTCGACATTTTGACATTTCGACATTTTGACATTTCGGCATTTTGACATTTCGACATTTTGACATTTCGACATTTTGACATTTTGACATTTCGATATTATGACATTTTGACATTTCGACATTTTGAGATTTTGACATTTTGACTTTCGACATTTTGACATTTCGACATTTTGACATTTCGACATTTTGACATTTCGACATTTTGACATTTCGATATTATGACATTTTGACATTTCGACATTTTGAGATTTTGACATTTTGACTTTCGACATTTTGACATTTTGACATTTCGAAATTTTGACATTTCGACATTTTGACATTTCGACATTTTGACATTTCGACATTTTGACATTTTGACATTTTGACATTTTGACATTTCGACATTTCGACATTTTGACATTTCGACATTTTAACATTTCGACATTTTGACATTTCGACATTTTGACATTTCGGCATTTTGACATTTCGACATTTTGACATTTCGACATTTTGACATTTTGACATTTTGACATTTTGACATTTTGACATTTCGACATTTTGACATTTTGACATTTCGACATTTTGACATTTCGACATTTTGACATTTTGACATTTCGACATTTTGACATTTCGACATTTTGACATTTCGACATTTTGACATTTTGACATTTTGACATTTTGACATTTCGACATTTTGACATTTTGACATTTCGACATTTTGACATTTCGACATTTTGACATTTCGACATTTTGACATTTTGACATTTTGACATTTTGACATTTCGACATTTCGACATTTTGACATTTCGACATTTTGACATTTTGACATTTCGACATTTTGACATTTTGACTTTTCGACATTTTGATATTTTGACATTTCGACATTTTGACATTTCGACATTTTGACATTTTGACATTTCGACATTTTGACATTTCGACATTTTGACATTTTGACATTTCGACATTTTGACATTTCGACATTTTGACATTTCGACATTTCGACATTTTGATATTTCGACATTTTGACATTTCGACATTTTGACATTTTGACATTTCGACATTTTGACATTTTGACATTTCGACATTTTGATATTTTGACATTTCGACATTTTGACTTTCGACATTTTGACATTTCGACATTTTGACATTTTGACATTTCGAAATTTTGACATTTCGACATTTTGACATTTCGACATTTTGACATTTCGACATTTTGACATTTTGACATTTTGACATTTTGACATTTCGACATTTCGACATTTTGACATTTCGACATTTTAACATTTCGACATTTTGACATTTCGACATTTTGACATTTCGGCATTTTGACATTTCGACATTTTGACATTTCGACATTTTGACATTTCGACATTTTGACATTTCGACATTTTGATATTTCGACATTTTGACATTTCGACATTTTGACATTTTGACATTTCGACATTTTGACATTTTGACATTTCGACATTTCGACATTTTGACATTTCGACATTTTGACATTTTGACATTTCGACATTTTGACATTTTGACTTTTCGACATTTTGATATTTTGACATTTCGACATTTTGACATTTCGACATTTTGACTTTCGACATTTTGACATTTCGACATTTTGACATTTTGACATTTTGATATTTCGACATTTTGACATTTCGACATTTCGACATTTTGACATTTTGACATTTTGACATTTCGACATTTTGACTTTTCGACATTTTGATATTTTGACATTTTGACATTTCGACATTTTGACATTTCGACATTTTGACTTTCGACATTTTGACATTTCGACATTTTGACATTTCGACATTTCGACATTTTGACATTTCGACATTTTGATATTTCGACATTTTGACATTTCGACATTTTGACATTTTGACATTTCGACATTTTGACATTTTGACATTTCGACATTTCGACATTTTGACATTTCGACATTTTGACATTTTGACATTTCGACATTTTGACATTTTGACTTTTCGACATTTTGATATTTTGACATTTCGACATTTCGACATTTTGACATTTCGACATTTTGACTTTCGACATTTTGACATTTCGACATTTTGACATTTCGACATTTTGACATTTTGACATGTCGACATTTTGACATTTCGACATTTCGACATTTTGACATTTCGACATTTTAACATTTCGACATTTTGACATTTCGACATTTTGACATTTCGGCATTTTGACATTTCGACATTTTGACATTTCGACATTTTGACATTTTGACATTTCGATATTATGACATTTTGACATTTCGACATTTTGAGATTTTGACATTTTGACTTTCGACATTTTGACATTTCGACATTTTGACATTTCGACATTTTGACATTTCGACATTTTGACATTTCGATATTATGACATTTTGACATTTCGACATTTTGAGATTTTGACATTTTGACTTTCGACATTTTGACATTTTGACATTTCGAAATTTTGACATTTTGACATTTCGACATTTTGACATTTCGACATTTTGACATTTTGACATTTTGACATTTTGACATTTCGACATTTCGACATTTTGACATTTCGACATTTTAACATTTCGACATTTTGACATTTCGACATTTTGACATTTCGGCATTTTGACATTTCGACATTTTGACATTTCGACATTTTGACATTTCGACATTTTGACATTTCGACATTTTGATATTTCGACATTTTGACATTTCGACATTTTGACATTTTGACATTTCGACATTTTGACATTTTGACATTTCGACATTTCGACATTTTGACATTTCGACATTTTGACATTTTGACATTTCGACATTTTGACATTTTGACTTTTCGACATTTTGATATTTTGACATTTCGACATTTTGACATTTCGACATTTTGACTTTCGACATTTTGACATTTCGACATTTTGACATTTTGATATTTCGACATTTTGACATTTTGACATTTCGACATTTCGACATTTTGACATTTCGACATTTTGACATTTTGACATTTTGACTTTTCGACATTTTGATATTTTGACATTTCGACATTTCGACATTTTGACATTTCGACATTTTGACTTTCGACATTTTGACATTTCGACATTTTGACATTTCGACATTTCGACATTTTGACATTTCGACATTTTGATATTTCGACATTTTGACATTTCGACATTTTGACATTTTGACATTTCGACATTTTGACATTTTGACATTTCGACATTTCGACATTTTGACATTTCGACATTTTGACATTTTGACATTTCGACATTTTGACATTTTGACTTTTCGACATTTTGATATTTTGACATTTCGACATTTCGACATTTTGACATTTCGACATTTTGACTTTCGACATTTTGACATTTCGACATTTTGACATTTCGACATTTTGACATTTTGACATGTCGACATTTTGACATTTCGACATTTCGACATTTTGACATTTCGACATTTTAACATTTCGACATTTTGACATTTCGACATTTTGACATTTCGGCATTTTGACATTTCGACATTTTGACATTTCGACATTTTGACATTTCGATATTATGACATTTTGACATTTCGACATTTTGAGATTTTGACATTTTGACTTTCGACATTTTGACATTTCGACATTTTGACATTTCGACATTTTGACATTTCGACATTTTGACATTTTGACATTTCGACATTTTGACATTTCGACATTTTAACATTTCGACATTTTGACATTTCGACATTTTGACATTTCGGCATTTTGACATTTCGACATTTTGACATTTCGACATTTTGACATTTTGACATTTCGACATTTTGACATTTTGACATTTTGACATTTTGACATTTTGACATTTCGACATTTTGACATTTTAACATTTCGACATTTTGACATTTCGACATTTTGACATTTCGACATTTTGACATTTCGACATTTTGACATTTCGACATTTTGATATTTCGACATTTTGACATTTCGACATTTTGACATTTTGACATTTCGACATTTTGACATTTTGACATTTCGACATTTCGACATTTTGACATTTCGACATTTTGACATTTTGACATTTCGACATTTTGACATTTTGACTTTTCGACATTTTGATATTTTGACATTTCGACATTTTGACATTTCGACATTTTGACTTTCGACATTTTGACATTTCGACATTTTGACATTTTGATATTTCGACATTTTGACATTTTGACATTTCGACATTTCGACATTTTGACATTTCGACATTTTGACATTTTGACATTTCGACATTTTGACTTTCGACATTTTGACATTTTGACATTTTGAAATTTCGACATTTTGACATTTCGACATTTCGACATTTCGACATTTTGACCTTTCGACATTTTGACATTTCGACATTTTGACATTTCGCATTTTGACATTTTGACATTTTGACATTTCGACATTTTGACATTTTGACATTTCGACATTTTGACATTTTGACATTTTGACATTTTGACATTTCGACATTTTGACATTTCGACATTTTGACATTTTGACATTTCGACATTTTGACATTTTAACATTTCGACATTTTGACATTTTGACATTTTAACATTTCGACATTTTGACATTTTGACATTTCGACATTTTGACATTTCGACATTTTGACATTTTGACATTTTGACATTTCGACATTTTGACATTTCGACATTTTGACATTTTGACATTTCGACATTTTGACATTTCGACATTTTGACATTTTGACATTTCGACATTTTGACATTTTGAAATTTCGACATTTTGACATTTCGACATTTTGACATTTCGACATTTTGACATTTTGACATTTTGACATTTTGACATTTTGACATTTCGACATTTCGACATTTCGACATTTTGACATTTTGACATTTCGACATTTCGACATTTTGACATTTTGACATTTTAACATTTCGACATTTTGACATTTCGACATTTTGACATTTTGACATTTCGACATTTTGACATTTCGACATTTTGACAATTTGACATTTCGACATTTAGACATTTTGACATTTCGACATTTTGACATTTTGACATTTTGACATTTTGACATTGTGACATTTCAACATTTCGACATTTTGACATTTCGACATTTTGACATTTCGACATTTTGACATTTTGACATTTCGACATTTTGACATTTCGACATTTTGACATTTCGACATTTTGACATTTTGACATTTCGACATTTCGACATTTTGACATTTCGACATTTTGACATTTTGACATTTCGACAGTTTGACATTTTGACATTTTGACATTTTGACATTTCGACATTTTGACATTTTGACATTTCGACATTTCGACATTTTGACATTTCGACATTTTGACATTTTGACATTTCGACATTTTGACATTTCGACATTTTGACATTTCGACATTTTGACATTTTGACATTTCGACATTTTGACATTTAGACATTTTGACATTTCGACATTTTGACATTTTGACATTTCGACATTTTGACATTTCGACATTTTGACATTTTGACATTTCGACATTTTGACATTTTGACATTTCGACATTTTGACATTTCGACATTTTGACATTTCGACATTTTGACATTTTGACATTTTGACATTTTGACATTTTGACATTTTGACATTTCGACATTTCGACATTTTGACATTTTGACATTTCGACATTTCGACATTTTGACATTTTGACATTTTAACATTTCGACATTTTGACATTTCGACATTTTGACATTTTGACATTTCGACATTTTGACAATTTGACATTTCGACATTTAGACATTTTGACATTTCGACATTTTGACATTTTGACATTTTGACATTTTGACATTGTGACATTTCAACATTTCGACATTTTGACATTTCGACATTTTGACATTTCGACATTTTGACATTTTGACATTTCGACATTTTGACATTTCGACATTTTGACATTTCGACATTTTGACATTTCGACATTTCGACATTTTGACATTTCGACATTTTGATATTTCGACATTTTGACATTTCGACATTTTGACATTTTGACATTTCGACATTTTGATATTTTGACATTTCGACATTTCGACATTTTGATATTTTGACATTTCGACATTTTGACATTTCGACATTTTGACTTTCGACATTTTGACATTTCGACATTTTGACATTTTGACATTTCGACATTTTGACATTTCGACATTTTGACATTTTGACATTTCGACATTTTGACATTTCGACATTTTGACATTTCGACATTTTGAAATTTCGACATTTTGACATTTTGACATTTCGACATTTTGACATTTCGACATTTTAACATTTCGACATTTTGACATTTCGACATTTTGACATTTCGGCATTTTGACATTTCGACATTTTGACATTTCGACATTTTGACATTTCGACATTTTGACATTTCGACATTTTGATATTTCGAAATTTTGACATTTCGACATTTTGACATTTTGACATTTCGACATTTTGACATTTTGACATTTCGACATTTTGACATTTTGACATTTCGACATTTTGACATTTTGACTTTTCGACATTTTGATATTTTGACTTTTCGACATTTTGATATTTTGACATTTCGACATTTCGACATTTTGACATTTCGACATTTTGACTTTCGACATTTTGACATTTCGACATTTTGACATTTTGACATTTCGACATTTTGACATTTTGACATTTCGACATTTCGACATTTTGACATTTCGACATTTTGACATTTCGACATTTTGACATTTTGTCTTTTCGACATTTTGATATTTTGACATTTCGACATTTCGACATTTTACATTTCGACATTTTGACTTTCGACATTTTGACATTTCGACATTTTGACATTTCGACATTTTGATATTTCGACATTTTGACATTTCGACATTTTGACATTTTGACATTTCGACATTTTGACATTTTGACATTTCGACATTTCGACATTTTGACATTTCGACATTTTGACATTTTGACATTTCGACATTTTGACATTTTGACTTTTCGACATCTTGATATTTTGACATTTCGACATTTTGACATTTCGACATTTTGACTTTCGACATTTTGACATTTCGACATTTTGACATTTTGACATTTCGACATTTTGACATTTTGACATTTTGACATTTCGACATTTTGACATTTCAACATTTTGACATTTCGACATTTCGACATTTCGACATTTTGACATTTTGACATTTCGACATTTCGACATTTTGACATTTCGACATTTTAACATTTCGACATTTAGACATTTTGACATTTCGGCATTTTGACATTTCGACATTTTGACATTTCGACATTTTGACATTTCGATATTATGACATTTTGACATTTCGACATTTTGACATTTTGACATTTTGACTTTCGACATTTTGAGATTTCGACATTTTGACATTTCGACATTTTGACATTTTGACATTTCGACATTTTGACATTTCGACATTTTGACATTTTGACATTTCGACATTTCGACATTTTGACATTTCGACATTTTAACATTTCGACATTTTGACATTCCGACATTTTGACATTTCGGCATTTTGACATTTCGACATTTTGACATTTCGACATTTTGACATTTTGACATTTCGATATTATGACATTTTGACATTTCGACATTTTGACATTTTGACATTTTGACTTTCGACATTTTGACATTTTGACATTTCGACATTTTGACATTTTGACATTTCGACATTTTGAAATTTCGACATTTTGACATTTCGACATTTCGACATTTTGACATTTCGACATTTTGACATTTCGCATTTTGACATTTTGACATTTCGACATTTTGACATTTCGACATTTTGACATTTTGACATTTCGATATTATGATATTTTGACATTTCGACATTTCGACATTTTGACATTTCGACATTTTGACATTTCGACATTTTGACATTTCGCATTTTGACATTTTGACATTTCGACATTTTGACATTTCGACATTTTGACATTTCGACATTTTGATATTTTGACATTTTGACATTTCGACATTTTGACATTTTGACATTTCGACATTTTGACATTTCGACATTTTGACATTTCGACATTTAGACATTTTGACATTTTGACATTTCGACATATTGACATTTTGACATTTCGACATTTTGACATTTCGACATTTTGACATTTTGACATTTCGACATTTTGACATTTTGACATTTCGACATTTTGACATTTTGACATTTTGACATTTTGACATTTCGACATTTTGACATTTCGACATTTTGACATTTCGACATTTTGACATTTCGACATTTTGACATTTCGACATTTTGACATTTTGACATTTCGACATTTTGACATTTCGACATTTTGACATTTCGACATTTTGACATTTTGACATTTCGACATTTTGACATTTCGACATTTTGACATTTCGACATTTTGACATTTCGACATTTTGACATTTCGACTTTTGACATTTCGACATTTTGAAATTTCGACATTTTGAAATTTCGACATTTTGACATTTCGACATTTTGACATTTCGACATTTTTAAATTTTGACTTTTCGACATTTTGACATTTTGACATTTCGACATTTCGACATTTTGACATTTTGACATTTCGACATTTTAACATTTCGACATTTTGACATATTGACATTTCGACATTTTGAAATTTCGACATTTTGACATTTCGACATTTTGACATTTCGACATTTTGACAATTCGACATTTTGACATTTCGACATTTTGACATTTCGACATTTTGACATTTCGACATATTGACATTTTGACATTCCGATATTATGACATTTTGACATTTCGACATTTTGACATTTCGACATTTTGACATTTTGACATTTCGACATTTTGACATTTCGACATTTTGACATTTCGATATTATGACATTTTGACATTTCGACATTTTGACATTTCGACATTTTTAAATTTTGACTTTTCGACATTTTGACATTTCGACATTTTGACATTTTGACATTTCGACATTTTGACATTTTGACATTTTGACATTTCGACATTTCGACATTTTGACATTTTGACATTTCGACATTTCGACATTTTGACATTTTGACATTTCGACATTTTGACATTTCGACATTTTGACGTATTGACATTTCGACATTTTGAAATTTCGACATTTTGACATTTCGACATTTTGACATTTCGACATTTTGACAATTCGACATTTTGACATTTCGACATTTTGAAATTTCGACATTTTGACATCTCGACATTTTGACATTTCGACATATTGACATTTTGACATTTCGATATTATGACATTTTGACATTTCGACATTTTGACATTTTGACATTTCGACATTTTGACATTTTGACATTTCGACATTTTGACATTTCGACATTTTGACATTTTGACATTTCGACATTTTGACATTTTGACATTTCGACATTTTGACATTTTGACATTTCGACATTTCGACATTTCGACATTTTGACATTTTGAAATTTCGACATTTCGACATTTTGACATTTTGACATTTTAACATTTCGACATTTTAACATTTTGACATTTCGACATTTTGACATTTTGACATTTCGACATTTTGACATTTCGACATTTTGACTTTCGACATTTTGACATTTTGACATTTTGACATTTCGACATTTTGACATTTTGACATTTCGACATTTTGAAATTTCGACATTTTGACATTTCGACATTTCGACATTTTGACATTTCGACATTTTGACATTTCGCATTTCGACATTTTGACATTTCGGCATTTTGACATTTCGACATTTTGACATTTCGACATTTTGACATTTTGACATTTCGATATTATGACATTTTGACATTTCGACATTTTGACATTTTGACATTTTGACTTTCGACATTTTGACATTTTGACATTTTGACATTTCGACATTTTGACATTTTGACATTTCGACATTTTGAAATTTCGACATTTTGACATTTCGACATTTTGACATTTCGACATTTTGACATTTCGCATTTTGACATTTTGACATTTCGACATTTTGACATTTCGACATTTTGACATTTCGACATTTTGACATTTTGACATTTCGATATTATGACATTTTGACATTTCGACATTTCGACATTTTGACATTTCGACATTTTGACATTTCGACATTTTGACATTTCGCATTTTGACATTTTGACATTTCGACATTTTGACATTTCGACATTTTGACATTTCGACATTTTGATATTTTGACATTTCGACATTTTGACATTTCGACATTTTGACATTTTGACATTTCGACATTTTGACATTTCGACATTTTGACATTTCGACATTTAGACATTTTGACATTTTGACATTTCGACATATTGACATTTTGACATTTCGACATTTTGACATTTCGACATTTTGACATTTTGACATTTCGACATTTTGACATTTTGACATTTCGACATTTTGACATTTTGACATTTTGACATTTTGACATTTTGACATTTCGACATTTTGACATTTCGACATTTTGACATTTCGACATTTTGACATTTCGACATTTTGACATTTCGATATTTTGACATTTTGACATTTCGACATTTTGACATTTCGACATTTTGACATTTCGACATTTTGACATTTTGACATTTCGACATTTTGACATTTCGACATTTTGACATTTCGACATTTTGACATTTCGACATTTTGACATTTCGACATTTTGACATTTCGACTTTTGACATTTCGACATTTTGAAATTTCGACATTTTGAAATTTCGACATTTTGAAATTTCGACATTTTGACATTTCGACATTTTGACATTTCGACATTTTTAAATTTTGACTTTTCGACATTTTGACATTTTGACATTTTGACATTTCGACATTTCGACATTTTGACATTTTGACATTTCGACATTTTGAAATTTCGACATTTTGACATTTCGACATTTTGACATTTCGACATTTTGACAATTCGACATTTTGACATTTCGACATATTGACATTTTGACATTCCGATATTATGACATTTTGACATTTCGACATTTTGACATTTCGACATTTTGACATTTTGACATTTCGACATTTTGACATTTCGACATTTTGACATTTCGATATTATGACATTTTGACATTTTGACATTTCGACATTTCGACATTTTGACATATTGACATTTCGACATTTTGAAATTTCGACATTTTGACATTTCGACATTTTGACATTTCGACATTTTGACAATTCGACATTTTGACATTTCGACATTTTGACATTTCGACATTTTGACATTTCGACATTTTGACATTTCGACATATTGACATTTTGACATTCCGATATTATGACATTTTGACATTTCGACATTTTGACATTTCGACATTTTGACATTTTGACATTTCGACATTTTGACATTTCGACATTTTGACATTTCGATATTATGACATTTTGACATTTCGACATTTTGACATTTCGACATTTTTAAATTTTGACTTTTCGACATTTTGACATTTCGACATTTTGACATTTTGACATTTCGACATTTTGACATTTTGACATTTTGACATTTCGACATTTCGACATTTTGACATTTCGACATTTCGACATTTTGACATTTTGACATTTCGACATTTCGACATTTTGACATTTCGACATTTTGACATTTCGACATTTTGACAATTCGACATTTTGACATTTCGACATTTTGAAATTTCGACATTTTGACATCTCGACATTTTGACATTTCGACATATTGTCATTTTGACATTTCGATATTATGACATTTTGACATTTCGACATTTTGACATTTTGACATTTCGACATTTTGACATTTTGACATTTCGACATTTTGACATTTCGACATTTCGACATTTCGACATTTCGACATTTTGACATTTTGACATTTCGACATTTTGACATTTTGACATTTTGACATTTTAACATTTCGACATTTTAACATTTTGACATTTCGACATTTTGACATTTTGACATTTCGACATTTTGACATTTCGACATTTTGACAATTTGACATTTCGACATTTTGACATTTTGACATTTCGACATTTTGACATTTTGACATTTTGACATTTCGACATTTCGACATTTTGACATTTCGACATTTTGACATTTCGACATTTTGACATTTCGACATTTTGACATTTCGACATTTTGACATTTCGACATTTTGACATTTTGACATTTTGACATTTTGATATTTTGACATTTCGACATTTCGACATTTTGACATTTCGACATTTTGACATTTTGACATTTCGACATTTTGACATTTCGACATTTTGACATTTTGACATTTCGACATTTTGACATTTCGACATTTTGACATTTCGACATTTCGACATTTCGACATTTTGATATTTCGACATTTTGACATTTCGACATTTTGACATTTTGACATTTCGACATTTTGACATTTCGACATTTTGACATTTCGACATTTTGACATTTTGACATTTCGACATTTTGACATTTCGACATTTTGACATTTTGACATTTCGACATTTTGACATTTCGACATTTTGACATTTCGACATTTTGACATTTCGACATTTTGACATCTCGACATTTTGACATTTCGACATATTGACATTTTGACATTTCGATATTATGACATTTTGACATTTCGACATTTTGACATTTTGACATTTCGACATTTTGACATTTTGACATTTCGACATTTTGACTTTCGACATTTTGACATTTCGACATTTTGACATTTTGACATTTCGACATTTTGACATTTTGACATTTCGACATTTTGACATTTTGACATTTCGACATTTTGACATTTCGACATTTTTAAATTTTGACTTTTCGACATTTTGACATTTCGACATTTTGACATTTTGACATTTTGACATTTCGACATTTTGACATTTTGACATTTCGACATTTCGACATTTTGACATTTCGACATTTTGACATATTGACATTTCGACATTTTGACATTTCGACATTTTGACATTTCGACATTTTGACAATTCGACATTTTGACATTTCGACATTTTGACATTTCTACATTTTGACATTTCGACATTTTTACATTTCGACATATTGACATTTTGACATTTCGATATTATGACATTTTGACATTTCGACATTTTGACATTTCGACATTTTGATATTTCGATATTATGACATTTTGACATTTTGACATTTCGACATTTCGATATTATGACATTTTGACATTTTGACATTTCGACATTTTTAAATTTTGACTTTTCGACATTTTGACATTTCGACATTTTGACATTTCGACATTTTGACATTTTGACATTTTGACATTTCGACATTTCGACATTTTGACATTTTGACATTTCGACATTTCGACATTTTGACATTTTGACATTTCGACATTTTGACATTTCGACATTTTGACATATTGACATTTCGACATTTTGAAATTTCGACATTTTGACATTTCGACATTTTGACATTTCGACATTTTAACAATTTGACATTTCGACATTTAGACATTTTGACATTTTAACAATTTGACATTTCGACATTTAGACATTTTGACATTTCGACATTTTGACTTTTCGACATTTTGACATTTCGACATTTTAACAATTTGACATTTTGACATTTCGACATTTCGACATTTTAACAATTTGACATTTCGACATTTAGACATTTTGACATTTCGACATTTTGACATTTTGACATTTTGACATTTTGACATTTCGACATTTCGACATTTTGACATTTTGACATTTCGACATTTCGACATTTTGACATTTTGACATTTTGACATTTCGACATTTTGACATTTCGACATTTTGACATTTCGATATTATGACATTTTGACATTTTGACATTTCGACATTTTGACATTTCGACATTTTAAAATTTTGACTTTTCGACATTTCGACATTTTGACATTTTGACATTTCGACATTTTGACATTTTGACATTTTGACATTTCGACATTTTGACATTTTGACATTTCGACATTTCGACATTTTGACATTTTGACATTTCGACATTTTGACATTTCGACATTTTGACATATTGACATTTCGACATTTTGAAATTTCGACATTTTGACATTTCGACATTTTGACAATTCGACATTTTGACATTTCGACATTTTGACATTTCGACATTTTGACATTTCGACATTTTGACATCTCGACATTTTGACATTTCGACATTTTGACATTTTGACATTTCGACATTTTGACATTTCGACATTTTGACATTTCGACATTTTGACATTTTGACATTTCGACATTTTGACATTTTGACATTTTGACATTTTGACATTTTGACATTTCGACATTTTGACATTTTGACATTTCGACATTTCGACATTTTGACATTTTGACATTTCGACATTTCGACATTTCGACATTTTGACATTTTGACATTTTAACATTTCGACATTTTGACATTTTGACATTTCGACATTTTGACATTTTGACATTTCGACATTTTGACATTTCGACATTTTGACATTTTGACATTTTGACATTTTGACATTTTGACATTTTGACATTTCGACATTTCGACATTTTGACATTTCGACATTTTGACATTTTGACATTTTGACATTTCGACATTTTGACATCTCGACATTTTGACATTTCGACATTTTGACATTTTGACATTTTGACATTTCGACATTTTGACATTTCGACATTTTGACATTTTGACATTTCGACATTTTGACATTTTGACTTTTCGACATTTTGATATTTTGACATTTCGAAATTTCGACGTTTTGACATTTCGACATTTTGATATTTCGACATTTTGACATTTCGACATTTTGACATTTCGACATTTTGACATTTCGACATTTCGACATTTTGACATTTCGACATTTTGATATTTCGACATTTTGACATTTCGACATTTTGACATTTTGATATTTCGACATTTTGACATTTCGACATTTTGATATTTTGACATTTCGACATTTTGACTTTCGACATTTTGACATTTTGATATTTCGACATTTTGACATTTCGACATTTTGATATTTTGACATTTCGACATTTTGACTTTCGACATTTTGACATTTCGACATTTTGACAATTTGACATTTCGACATTTAGACATTTTGACATTTTGACATTTCGACAATTTGACATTTTGACATTTTGACATTTTGACATTTTGACATTTCGACATTTCGACATTTTGACATTTCGACATTTTGACATTTCGACATTTTGACATTTCGACATTTTGACATTTCGACATTTTGACATTTCGACATTTTGACATTTTGACATTTTGACATTTTGACATTTCGACATTTCGACATTTTGACATTTCGACATTTTGACATTTTGACATTTCGACATTTTGACATTTTGACTTTTCGACATTTTGATATTTTGACATTTCGACATTTTGACTTTCGACATTTTGACATTTCGACATTTTGACATTTCGACATTTTGACATTTTGACATTTCGACATTTTGACATTTCGACATTTTGACATTTCGACATTTCGACATTTTGACATTTCGAAATTTGATATTTCGACATTTTGACATTTCGACATTTTGACTTTTTGACATTTCGACATTTCGACATTTTGACATTTGGACATTTTGACTTTTCGACATTTTGACATTTTGACATTTCGACATTTTGACATTTTGACATTTCGACATTTTGACATTTCGACATTTTGACAATTTGACATTTCGACATTTAGACATTTTGACATTTTGACATTTTGACATTTTGACATTTCGACATTTTGACATTTTGACATTTCGACATTTTGACATTTCGACATTTTGACATTTTGACATTTCGACATTTTGACATTTTGACATTTCGAAATTTTGACATTTTGACATTTCGACATTTCGACATTTCGACATTTTGACATTTTGACATTTCGACATTTCGACATTTTGACATTTTGACATTTTAACATTTCGACATTTTGACATTTCGACATTTTGACATTTCGACATTTTGACATTTTGACATTTCGACATTTTGACATTTTGACATTTCGACATTTTGACATTTTGACATTTCGACATTTTGACATTTCGAAATTTTGACATTTTGACATTTCGACATTTCGACATTTTGACATTTTGACATTTTAACATTTCGACATTTTGACATTTTGACATTTCGACATTTCGACATTTCGACATTTTGACATTTTGACATTTCAACATTTCGACATTTTGACATTTTGACATTTTAACATTTCGACATTTTGACATTTCGACATTTTGACATTTTGACATTTCGACATTTTGACATTTCGACATTTTGACATTTCGACATTTTGACATTTTGACATTTCGAAATTTTGACATTTTGACATTTCGACATTTCGACATTTTGACATTTTGACATTTCGACATTTTGACATTTTGACATTTCGACATTTTGACATTTTGACTTTTCGACATTTTGATATTTTGACATTTCGACATTTCGACATTTTGACTTTCGACATTTTGACATTTCGACAATTTGACATTTCGACATTTTGACATTTTGACATTTCGACATTTTGACATTTCGACATTTTGACATTTCGACATTTCGACATTTTGACATTTCGAAATTTGATATTTCGACATTTTGACATTTTGACATTTCGACATTTTGACTTTTTGACATTTCGACATTTCGACATTTTGACATTTGGACATTTTGACTTTTCGACATTTTGACATTTTGACATTTCGACATTTTGACATTTTGACATTTTGACATTTCGACATTTTGACAATTTGACATTTCGACATTTAGACATTTTGACATTTTGACATTTTGACATTTCGACATTTTGACATTTTGACATTTCGACATTTTGACATTTCGACATTTTGACATTTCGACATTTTGACATTTTGACATTTTGACATTTCGAAATTTTGACATTTTGACATTTCGACATTTCGACATTTCGACATTTTGACATTTTGACATTTTGACATTTCGACATTTCGACATTTTGACATTTTGACATTTTAACATTTCGACATTTTGACATTTTGACATTTCGACATTTTGACATTTCGACATTTTGACATTTTGACATTTCGACATTTTGACACTTTGACATTTCGACATTTTGACATTTCGACATTTTGACATTTTGACATTTCGACATTTTGACATTTCGACATTTTGACATTTTGACATTTCGACATTTCGACATTTTGACATTTTGACATTTTGACATTTTAACATTTCGACATTTTGACATTTTGACATTTCGACATTTCGACATTTCGACATTTTGACATTTTGACATTTCAACATTTCGACATTTTGACATTTTGACATTTTAACATTTCGACATTTTGACATTTCGACATTTTGACATTTTGACATTTCGACATTTTGACATTTCGACATTTTGACATTTCGACATTTTGACATTTTGACATTTTGACATTTCGACATTTCGACATTTTGACATTTTGACATTTCGACATTTCGACATTTTGACATTTTGACATTTTGACATTTTAACATTTCCACATTTTGACATTTTGACATTTCGACATTTTGACATTTTGATATTTCGACATTTTGACATTTCGACATTTCGACATTTTGACATTTCGACATTTTGACATTTCGACATTTTGACATTTTGACATTTCGACATTTTGACATTTTGACATTTCGACATTTTGACTTTTCGACATTTTGATATTTTGACATTTCGACATTTCGACATTTTGACATTTCGACATTTTGACTTTCGACATTTTGACTTTCGACATTTTGACATTTCGACATTTTGACATTTCGACATTTTGACATTTCGACATTTTGACATTTTGGCATTTCGACATTTTGACATTTCGACATTTTGACATTTCGACATATTGACATTTCGATATTATGACATTTTGACATTTCGACATTTTGACATTTTGACATTTTGACATTTCGACATTTTGACATTTCGACATTTTGACATTTCGATATTATGACATTTTGACATTTTGACATTTCGACATTTTGACTTTTCGACATTTTGATATTTTGACATTTCGACATTTCGACATTTTGACATTTCGACATTTTGACTTTCGACATTTTGACTTTCGACATTCTGACATTTCGACATTTTGACATTTCGACATTTTGACATTTTGACATTCCGACATTTTGACATTTCGACATTTTGACATTTCGACATTTCGACATTTTGACATTTCGACATTTTGACATTTTGACATTTCGACATTTTGACATTTTGACTTTTCGACATTTTGATATTTTGACATTTCGACATTTCGATATTTTGACATTTCGACATTTTGACTTTCGACATTTTGACATTTCGACATTTCGACATTTTGACATTTCGACATTTTGACTTTCGACATTTTGACATTTCGACATTTTGACATTTCGACATTTTGACATTTTGACATTTCGACATTTTGACATTTCGACATTTTGACAATTCGACATTTTGACATTTCGACATTTCGTTATTATGACATTTTGACATTTCGACATTTTGACATTTCGACATTTTGACATTTCGATATTATGACATTTTGACATATCGACATTTTGACATTTCGACATTTTTAAATTTTGACATTTCGACATTTTGACTTTCGACATTTTGACATTTCGACATTTTGACATTTCGACATTTTGACATTTTGACATTTCGACATTTTGACATTTCGACATTTTGACATTTCGACATTTCGACATTTTGACATTTCGAAATTTGATATTTCGACATTTTGACATTTTGACATTTCGACATTTCGACATTTTGACATTTGGACATTTTGACTTTTCGACATTTTGACATTTTGACATTTCGACATTTTGACATTTTGACATTTCGACATTTTGACATTTCGACATTTTGACAATTTGACATTTCGACATTTAGACATTTTGACATTTTGACATTTTGACATTTCGACATTTCGACATTTTGACATTTCGATATTATGACATTTTGACATATCGACATTTTGACATTTCGACATTTTTAAATTTTGACATTTCGACATTTCGACATTTTGACTTTCGACATTTTGACATTTCGACATTTTGACATTTCGACATTTTGACATTTCGACATTTCGACATTTTGACATTTCGAAATTTGATATTTCGACATTTTGACATTTTGACATTTCGACATTTTGACTTTTTGACATTTCGACATTTCGACATTTTGACTTTTCGACATTTTGACATTTTGACATTTCGACATTTTGACATTTTGACATTTCGACATTTTGACATTTCGACATTTTGACAATTTGACATTTCGACATTTAGACATTTTGACATTTTGACATTTCGACATTTTGACATTTCGACATTTTGACATTTCGATATTATGACATTTTGACATATCGACATTTTGACATTTCGACATTTTTAAATTTTGACATTTCGACATTTCGACATTTTGACTTTCGACATTTTGACATTTCGACATTTTGACATTTCGACATTTTGACATTTTGACATTTCGACATTTTGACATTTCGACATTTTGACATTTCGACATTTTGACATTTCGACATTTTGACATTTTGACATTTCGACATTTTGACATTTTGACTTTTCGACATTTTGATATTTTGACATTTCGACATTTCGACATTTTGACTTTCGACATTTTGACATTTCGACATTTTGACATTTCGATATTTTGACATTTTGACATTTCGACATTTTGACATTTCGACATTTTGACATTTCGACATTTCGACATTTTGACATTTCAAAATTTGATATTTCGACATTTTGACATTTTGACATTTCGACATTTTGACATTTCGACATTTTGACATTTCGACATTTTGACATTTTGACATTTCGACATTTTGACATTTCGACATTTTGACATTTCGACATTTTGACATTTCGACATTTTGACATTTCGACATTTTGACATTTCGACATTTTGACATTTTGACATTTCGACATTTTGACATTTTGACATTTCGACATTTTGACATTTTGACTTTTCGACATTTTGATATTTTGACATTTCGACATTTCGACATTTTGACATTTGGACATTTTGACTTTTCGACATTTTGACATTTTGACATTTCGACATTTTGACATTTTGACATTTCGACATTTTGACAATTTGACATTTCGACATTTAGACATTTTGACATTTTGACATTTTGACATTTCGACATTTTGACATTTCGACATTTTGACAATTTGACATTTCGACATTAACCATTTTGACATTTTGACATTTCGACATTTTGACATTTTGACATTTTGACATTTTGACATTTCGACATTTCGACATTTCGACATTTTGACATTTCGACATTTTGACATTTCGACATTTTGACATTTTGACATTTCGACATTTTGACATTTCGACATTTTGACATTTCGACATTTTGACATTTCGACATTTTGACATTTTGACATTTTGACATTTTGACATTTCGACATTTCGACATTTTGACATTTCGACATTTTGACATTTTGACATTTCGACATTTTGACATTTTGACTTTTCGACATTTTGATATTTTGACATTTCGACATTTCGACATTTTGACATTTCGACATTTTGACTTTCGACATTTTGACATTTCGACATTTCGACATTTTGACTTTTCGACATTTTGACATTTTGACATTTCGACATTTTGACATTTCGACATTTTGACAATTCGACATTTTGACATTTCGACATTTTGACATTTCGACATTTTGACATTTTGACATTTTGACATTTTGACATTTCGACATTTCGACATTTTGACATTTCGACATTTTGACATTTTGACATTTTGACATTTCGACATTTTGACTTTTCGACATTTTGATATTTTGACATTTCGACATTTCGACATTTTGACATTTCGACATTTTGACTTTCGACATTTTGACATTTCGACATTTCGACATTTTGACATTTCGACATTTTGACATTTTGACTTTTCGACATTTTGATATTTTGACATTTCGACATTTCGACATTTTGACATTTCGACATTTTGACATTTTGACATTTCGACATTTTGACATTTCGACATTTTGACATTTCGACATTTTGACATTTCGACATTTTGACATTTCGACATTTCGACATTTTGATATTTCGACATTTTGACATTTCGACATTTTGACATTTTGACATTTCGACATTTTGATATTTTGACATTTCGACATTTTGACTTTCGACATTTTGACATTTCGACATTTTGACATTTTGACATTTCGAAATTTTGACATTTTGACATTTCGACATTTTGACATTTTGACATTTCGACATTTTGACATTTCGACATTTTGACATTTTGACATTTCGACATTTTGACATTTTGTCTTTTCGACATTTTGATATTTTGACATTTTGACATTTCGACATTTTGACTTTCGACATTTTGACATTTCGACATTTTGACATTTCGACATTTTGATATTTCGACATTTTGACATTTCGACATTTTGACATTTTGACATTTCGACATTTTGACATTTTGACAATTCGACATTTTGACATTTCGACATTTTGACATTTTGACATTTCGACATTTTGACATTTTGTCTTTTCGACATTTTGATATTTTGACATTTCGACATTTCGACATTTCGACATTTTGACATTTCGACATTTTGACATTTCGACATTTTGATATTTCGACATTTCGACATTTCGACATTTTGACATTTCGACATTTTGACATTTTGACATTTCGACATTTTGACATTTCGACATTTTGACATTTTGACATTTTGACATTTCGACATTTTGACATTTTGACATTTTGACATTTCGACATTTTGACATTTCGATATTTTGACATTTTGTCATTTCGACATTTTGACATTTTAACATTTCGACATTTTGACATTTCGACATTTTGACATTTTGACATTTCGACATTTTGACATTTTGACATTTCGACATTTCGACATTTTGACATTTTGACATTTCGACATTTCGACATTTTGACATTTTGACATTTCGACATTTTGACATTTTGACATTTTGACATTTTGACATTTCGACATTTTGACATTTTGACATTTCGACATTTCGACATTTCGACATTTTGACATTTTGACATTTTGACATTTTAACATTTCGACATTTTGACATTTTGACATTTTGACATTTCGACATTTTGACATTTCGACATTTTGACAATTTGACATTTCGACATTTAGACATTTCGACATTTTGACATTTTGACATTTTGATATTTCGACATTTCGACATTTTGACATTTCGACATTTTGACATTTCGACATTTTGACATTTTGACATTTCGACATTTTGACATTTTGACATTTCGACATTTTGACATTTTGACATTTTGACATTTCGACATTTCGACATTTTGACATTTCGACATTTTGACATTTTGACATTTCGACATTTTGACATTTTGACTTTTCGACATTTTGATATTTTGACATTTCGACATTTTGACATTTCGACATTTTGACATTTCGACATTTTGACATTTCGACATTTTGACATTTTGACATTTCGACATTTTGACATTTCGACATTTTGACATTTCGACATTTTGACATTTCGACATTTTGATATTTCGACATTTTGACATTTCGACATTTTGACATTTTGACATTTCGACATTTTGACATTTTGACATTTCGACATTTTGATATTTTGACATTTCGACATTTTGACTTTCGACATTTTGACATTTCGACATTTTGACATTTTGACATTTCGACATTTTGACATTTCGACATTTTGACATTTTGACATTTCGACATTTTGACATTTCGACATTTTGACATTTCGACATTTTGACATTTTGACATTTCGACATTTTGACATTTCGACATTTTAACATTTCGACATTTTGACATTTCGACATTTTGACATTTCGGCATTTTGACATTTCGACATTTTGACATTTCGACATTTTGACATTTCGACATTTTGACATTTCGACATTTTGATATTTCGACATTTTGACATTTCGACATTTTGACATTTCGACATTTTGACATTTTGACATTTCGACATTTCGACATTTTGACATTTCGACATTTCGACATTTTGACATTTTGACATTTTGACTTTTCGACATTTTGATATTTTGACATTTCAACATTTCGACATTTTGACATTTCGACATTTTGACTTTCGACATTTTGACATTTCGACATTTTGACATTTTGACATTTTGATATTTCGACATTTTGACATTTTGACATTTTGACTTTCGACATTTTGACATTTCGACATTTCGACATTTTGACATTTTGACATTTCGACATTTTGAAATTTCGACATTTTGACATTTCGACATTTTGACCTTTCGACATTTTGACATTTCGACATTTTGACATTTCGCATTTTGACATTTTGACATTTCGACATTTTGACATTTTGACATTTCGACATTTTGACATTTCGACATTTTGACATTTCGACATTTTGACATTTTGACATTTTGACATTTTGACATTTTGACATTTCGACATTTTGACATTTTGACATTTCGACATTTCGACATTTTGACATTTTGACATTTTAACATTTCGACATTTTGACGTTTTGACATTTCGACATTTTGACATTTCGACATTTTGACATTTTGACATTTTGACATTTTGACATTTTGACATTTTGACATTTCGACATTTTGACATTTCGACATTTTGACATTTTGACATTTCGACATTTTGATATTTCGACATTTTGACATTTTGACATTTCGACATTTTGACATTTTGACATTTCGACATTTTGACATTTCGACATTTTGACATTTTGACATTTCGACATTTTGACATTTTGACATTTTGATATTTCGACATTTTGACATTTTGACATTTCGACATTTCGACATTTTGACATTTTGACATTTCGACATTTCGACATTTTGACATTTTGACATTTTAACATTTCGACATTTTGACATTTTGACATTTCGACATTTTGACATTTTGACATTTCGACATTTTGACATTTCGACATTTTGACAATTTGACATTTCGACATTTAGACATTTTGACATTTCGACATTTTGACATTTTGACATTTTGACATTTCGACATTTTGACATTTTGACATTTCGACATTTTGACATTTCGACATTTTGACATTTTGACATTTCGACATTTTGACATTTCGACATTTTGACATTTTGACATTTTGACATTTTGACATTTTGACATTTCGACATTTCGACATTTCGACATTTCGACATTTTGACATTTTGACATTTCGACATTTTGACATTTTGACATTTCGACATTTTGACATTTTGACATTTCGACATTTTGACATTTCGACATTTTGACATTTCGACATTTTGACATTTCGACATTTTGACATTTCAACATTTTGACATTTCGACATTTCGACATTTTGACATTTCGACATTTTGACATTTTGACATTTCGACATTTTGACATTTTGACATTTCGACATTTCGACATTTTGACTTTCGACATTTTGACATTTCGACATTTTGACATTTTGACATTTCGACATTTTGACATTTCGACATTTTGACATTTTGACATTTCGACATTTTGACATTTCGACATTTTGACATTTCGACATTTTGAAATTTCGACATTTTGACATTTTGACATTTCGACATTTCGACATTTTGACATTTCGACATTTTAACATTTCGACATTTTGACATTTCGACATTTTGACATTTCGACATTTTGACATTTCGACATTTTGACATTTCGACATTTTAATATTTCGACATTTTGACATTTCGACATTTTGACATTTTGACATTTCGACATTTTGACATTTTGACATTTTGACATTTCGACATTTCGACATTTTGACATTTCGACATTTTGACATTTTGACATTTCGACATTTTGACATTTTGACTTTTCGACATTTTGATATTTTGACATTTCGACATTTTGACATTTCGACATTTTGACTTTCGACATTTTGTCATTTCGACATTTTGACATTTCGACATTTTGACATTTTGACATTTCGACATTTCGACATTTTGACATTTCGACATTTTGACATTTTGACATTTCGACATTTTGACATTTTGTCTTTTCGACATTTTGATATTTTGACATTTCGACATTTTGACATTTCGACATTTTGACTTTCGACATTTTGACATTTCGACATTTTGACATTTCGACATTTTGATATTTCGACATTTTGACATTTCGACATTTTGACATTTTGACATTTCGACATTTTGACATTTTGACAATTCGACATTTTGACATTTCGACATTTTGACATTTTGACATTTCGACATTTTGACATTTTGTCTTTTCGACATTTTGATATTTTGACATTTCGACATTTCGACATTTTGACATTTCGACATTTTGACATTTCGACATTTTGATATTTCGACATTTCGACATTTTGACATTTCGACATTTTGACATTTTGACATTTCGACATTTCGACATTTCGACATTTTGACATTTCGACATTTTGACATTTTGACATTTTGACATTTCGACATTTTGACATTTTGACATTTTGACATTTTGACATTTCGACATTTTGACATTTCGACATTTCGACATTTTGACATTTTGACATTTCGACATTTCGACATTTTGACATTTTGACATTTTAACATTTCGACATTTTGACATTTTGACATTTCGACATTTTGACATTTCGACATTTTGACAATTTGACATTTCGACATTTAGACATTTTGACATTTCGACATTTTGACATTTTGACATTTTGACATTTTGACATTTCGACATTTTGACATTTTGACATTTCGACATTTTGACATTTCGACATTTTGACATTTTGACATTTCGACATTTTGACATTTCGACATTTTGACATTTCGACATTTTGACATTTTGACATTTTGACATTTCGACATTTTGACATTTTGACATTTCGACATTTTGACATTTCGACATTTTGACATTTCGACATTTTGACATTTTGACATTTTGACATTTTGACATTTCGACATTTCGACATTTTGACATTTCGACATTTTGACATTTTGACATTTCGACATTTTGACATTTTGACTTTTCGACATTTTGATATTTTGACATTTCGACATTTCGACATTTTGACATTTTGACATTTCGACATTTTGACATTTCGACATTTTGACATTTTGACATTTCGACATTTTGACATTTCGACATTTTGACATTTCGACATTTCGACATTTTGATATTTCGACATTTTGACATTTCGACATTTTGACATTTTGGCATTTCGACATTTTGACATTTTGACATTTCGACATTTTGATATTTTGACATTTCGACATTTTGACTTTCGACATTTTGACATTTCGACATTTTGACATTTTGACATTTCGAAATTTTGACATTTCGACATTTTGACATTTCGACATTTTGACATTTCGACATTTTGACATTTTGACATTTTGACATTTTGACATTTCGACATTTCGACATTTTGACATTTCGACATTTTAACATTTCGACATTTTGACATTTCGACATTTTGACATTTCGGCATTTTGACATTTCGACATTTTGACATTTCGACATTTTGACATTTCGACATTTTGACATTTCGACATTTTGATATTTCGACATTTTGACATTTCGATATTTTGACATTTTGACATTTCGACATTTTGACATTTTGACATTTCGACATTTCGACATTTTGACATTTCGACATTTTGACATTTTGACATTTCGACATTTTGACATTTTGACTTTTCGACATTTTGATATTTTGACATTTCGACATTTTGACATTTCGACATTTTGACTTTCGACATTTTGACATTTCGACATTTTGACATTTCGACATTTTGACATTTTGACATTTCGACATTTCGACATTTTGACATTTCGACATTTTGACATTTTGACATTTCGACATTTTGACATTTTGTCTTTTCGACATTTTGATATTTTGACATTTCGACATTTTGACATTTCGACATTTTGACTTTCGACATTTTGACATTTCGACATTTTGACATTTCGACATTTTGATATTTCGACATTTTGACATTTCGACATTTTGACATTTCGACATTTTGACATTTTGACTTTTCGACATTTTGATATTTTGACATTTCGACATTTTGACATTTCGACATTTTGACTTTCGACATTTTGTCATTTCGACATTTTGACATTTCGACATTTTGACATTTTGACATTTCGACATTTCGACATTTTGACATTTCGACATTTTGACATTTTGACATTTCGACATTTTGACATTTTGTCTTTTCGACATTTTGATATTTTGACATTTCGACATTTTGACATTTCGACATTTTGACTTTCGACATTTTGACATTTCGACATTTTGACATTTCGACATTTTGATATTTCGACATTTTGACATTTCGACATTTTGACATTTTGACATTTCGACATTTTGACATTTTGACAATTCGACATTTTGACATTTCGACATTTTGACATTTTGACATTTCGACATTTTGACATTTTGTCTTTTCGACATTTTGATATTTTGACATTTCGACATTTCGACATTTTGACATTTCGACATTTTGACATTTCGACATTTTGATATTTCGACATTTTGACATTTCGACATTTTGACATTTTGACATTTCGACATTTCGACATTTCGACATTTTGACATTTCGACATTTTGACATTTTGACATTTTGACATTTCGACATTTTGACATTTTGACATTTTGACATTTTGACATTTCGACATTTTGACATTTCGACATTTCGACATTTTGACATTTTGACATTTCGACATTTCGACATTTTGACATTTTGACATTTTAACATTTCGACATTTTGACATTTTGACATTTCGACATTTTGACATTTCGACATTTTGACAATTTGACATTTCGACATTTAGACATTTTGACATTTCGACATTTTGACATTTTGACATTTTGACATTTTGACATTTCGACATTTTGACATTTTGACATTTCGACATTTTGACATTTCGACATTTTGACATTTTGACATTTCGACATTTTGACATTTCGACATTTTGACATTTCGACATTTTGACATTTTGACATTTTGACATTTTGACATTTCGACATTTTGACATTTTGACATTTCGACATTTTGACATTTCGACATTTTGACATTTCGACATTTTGACATTTTGACATTTTGACATTTTGACATTTCGACATTTCGACATTTTGACATTTCGACATTTTGACATTTTGACATTTCGACATTTTGACATTTTGACTTTTCGACATTTTGATATTTTGACATTTCGACATTTCGACATTTTGACATTTTGACATTTCGACATTTTGACATTTCGACATTTTGACATTTTGACATTTCGACATTTTGACATTTCGACATTTTGACATTTCGACATTTCGACATTTTGATATTTCGACATTTTGACATTTCGACATTTTGACATTTTGGCATTTCGACATTTTGACATTTTGACATTTCGACATTTTGATATTTTGACATTTCGACATTTTGACTTTCGACATTTTGACATTTCGACATTTTGACATTTTGACATTTCGAAATTTTGACATTTCGACATTTTGACATTTCGACATTTTGACATTTCGACATTTTGACATTTTGACATTTTGACATTTTGACATTTCGACATTTCGACATTTTGACATTTCGACATTTTAACATTTCGACATTTTGACATTTCGACATTTTGACATTTCGGCATTTTGACATTTCGACATTTTGACATTTCGACATTTTGACATTTCGACATTTTGACATTTCGACATTTTGATATTTCGACATTTTGACATTTCGATATTTTGACATTTTGACATTTCGACATTTTGACATTTTGACATTTCGACATTTCGACATTTTGACATTTCGACATTTTGACATTTTGACATTTCGACATTTTGACATTTTGACTTTTCGACATTTTGATATTTTGACATTTCGACATTTTGACATTTCGACATTTTGACTTTCGACATTTTGACATTTCGACATTTTGACATTTCGACATTTTGACATTTTGACATTTCGACATTTCGACATTTTGACATTTCGACATTTTGACATTTTGACATTTCGACATTTTGACATTTTGTCTTTTCGACATTTTGATATTTTGACATTTCGACATTTTGACATTTCGACATTTTGACTTTCGACATTTTGACATTTCGACATTTTGACATTTCGACATTTTGATATTTCGACATTTTGACATTTCGACATTTTGACATTTCGACATTTTGACATTTTGACAATTCGACATTTTGACATTTCGACATTTTGACATTTTGACATTTCGACATTTTGACATTTTGTCTTTTCGACATTTTGATATTTTGACATTTCGACATTTCGACATTTTGACATTTCGACATTTTGACATTTCGACATTTTGATATTTCGACATTTCGACATTTTGACATTTCGACATTTTGACATTTTGACATTTCGACATTTCGACATTTCGACATTTCGACATTTTGACATTTCGACATTTTGACATTTTGACATTTTGACATTTCGACATTTTGACATTTTGACATTTTGACATTTCGACATTTTGACATTTCGACATTTTGACATTTTGACATTTCGACATTTTGACATTTTAACATTTCGACATTTTGACATTTCGACATTTTGACATTTTGACATTTCGACATTTTGACATTTTGACATTTTGACATTTTGACATTTCGACATTTTGACATTTTGACATTTCGACATTTCGACATTTTGACATTTTGACATTTCGACATTTCGACATTTTGACATTTTGACATTTTAACATTTCGACATTTTGACATTTTGACATTTCGACATTTTGACATTTCGACATTTTGACAATTTGACATTTCGACATTTAGACATTTTGACATTTCGACATTTTGACATTTTGACATTTTGACATTTTGACATTTTGACATTTCGACATTTTGACATTTTGACATTTCGACATTTTGACATTTCGACATTTTGACATTTTGACATTTCGACATTTTGACATTTCGACATTTTGACATTTCGACATTTTGACATTTTGACATTTTGACATTTCGACATTTTGACATTTTGACATTTCGACATTTTGACATTTCGACATTTTGACATTTCGACATTTTGACATTTTGACATTTCGACATTTCGACATTTTGACATTTCGACATTTTGACATTTTGACATTTCGACATTTTGACATTTTGACTTTTCGACATTTTGATATTTTGACATTTCGACATTTTGACATTTCGACATTTTGACATTTTGACATTTCGACATTTTGACATTTCGACATTTTGACATTTCGACATTTTGACATTTCGACATTTTGACATTTCGACATTTCGACATTTTGATATTTCGACATTTTGACATTTCGACATTTTGACATTTCGACATTTTGACATTTTGACATTTCGACATTTTGATATTTTGACATTTCGACATTTTGACTTTCGACATTTTGACATTTCGACATTTTGACATTTTGACATTTCGAAATTTTGACATTTCGACATTTTGACATTTCGACATTTTGACATTTCGACATTTTGACATTTTGACATTTTGACATTTTGACATTTCGACATTTCGACATTTTGACATTTCGACATTTTAACATTTCGACATTTTGACATTTCGACATTTTGACATTTCGGCATTTTGACATTTCGACATTTTGACATTTCGACATTTTGACATTTCGACATTTTGACATTTCGACATTTTGATATTTCGACATTTTGACATTTCGACATTTTGACATTTTGACATTTCGACATTTTGACATTTTGACATTTCGACATTTCGACATTTTGACATTTCGACATTTTGACATTTTGACATTTCGACATTTTGACATTTTGACTTTTCGACATTTTGATATTTTGACATTTCGACATTTTGACATTTCGACATTTTGACTTTCGACATTTTGACATTTCGACATTTTGACATTTTGATATTTCGACATTTTGACATTTTGACATTTCGACATTTTGACATTTCGACATTTTGACATTTTGACATTTCGACATTTTGACTTTTCGACATTTTGATATTTTGACATTTCGACATTTCGACATTTTGACATTTCGACATTTTGACTTTCGACATTTTGACATTTCGACATTTTGACATTTCGACATTTTGACATTTCGACATTTTGATATTTCGACATTTTGACATTTCGACATTTTGACATTTTGACATTTCGACATTTTGACATTTTGACATTTCGACATTTCGACATTTTGACATTTCGACATTTTGACATTTTGACATTTCGACATTTTGACATTTTGACTTTTCGACATTTTGATATTTTGACATTTCGACATTTCGACATTTTGACATTTCGACATTTTGACTTTCGACATTTTGACATTTCGACATTTTGACATTTCGACATTTTGACATTTTGACATGTCGACATTTTGACATTTCGACATTTCGACATTTTGACATTTCGACATTTTAACATTTCGACATTTTGACATTTCGACATTTTGACATTTCGGCATTTTGACATTTCGACATTTTGACATTTCGACATTTTGACATTTTGACATTTCGATATTATGACATTTTGACATTTCGACATTTTGAGATTTTGACATTTTGACTTTCGACATTTTGACATTTCGACATTTTGACATTTCGACATTTTGACATTTCGACATTTTGACATTTTGACATTTCGACATTTTGACATTTCGATATTATGACATTTTGACATTTCGACATTTTGAGATTTTGACATTTTGACTTTCGACATTTTGACATTTCGACATTTTGACATTTTGACATTTCGAAATTTTGACATTTCGACATTTTGACATTTCGACATTTTGACATTTCGACATTTTGACATTTTGACATTTTGACATTTTGACATTTCGACATTTCGACATTTTGACATTTCGACATTTTAACATTTCGACATTTTGACATTTCGACATTTTGACATTTCGGCATTTTGACATTTCGACATTTTGACATTTCGACATTTTGACATTTCGACATTTTGACATTTCGACATTTTGATATTTCGACATTTTGACATTTCGACATTTTGACATTTTGACATTTCGACATTTTGACATTTTGACATTTCGACATTTCGACATTTCGACATTTTGACATTTTGACATTTCGACATTTTGACATTTTGACTTTTCGACATTTTGATATTTTGACATTTCGACATTTTGACATTTCGACATTTTGACTTTCGACATTTTGACATTTCGACATTTTGACATTTTGATATTTCGACATTTTGACATTTTGACATTTCGACATTTCGACATTTTGACATTTCGACATTTTGACATTTTGACATTTCGACATTTTGACTTTTCGACATTTTGATATTTTGACATTTCGACATTTCGACATTTTGACATTTCGACATTTTGACTTTCGACATTTTGACATTTCGACATTTTGACATTTCGACATTTCGACATTTTGATATTTCGACATTTTGACATTTCGACATTTTGACATTTCGACATTTTGACATTTTGACATTTCGACATTTCGACATTTTGACATTTCGACATTTTGACATTTTGACATTTCGACATTTTGACATTTTGACTTTTCGACATTTTGATATTTTGACATTTCGACATTTCGACATTTTGACATTTCGACATTTTGACTTTCGACATTTTGACATTTCGACATTTCGACATTTTGACATTTTGACATGTCGACATTTTGACATTTCGACATTTCGACATTTTGACATTTCGACATTTTAACATTTCGACATTTTGACATTTCGACATATTGACATTTCGGCATTTTGACATTTCGACATTTTGACATTTCGACATTTTGACATTTCGATATTATGACATTTTGACATTTCGACATTTTGAGATTTTGACATTTTGACTTTCGACATTTTGACATTTCGACATTTTGACATTTCGACATTTTGACATTTCGACATTTTGACATTTTGACATTTCGACATTTTGACATTTCGACATTTTAACATTTCGACATTTTGACATTTCGACATTTTGACATTTCGGCATTTTGACATTTCGACATTTTGACATTTCAACATTTTGACATTTTGACATTTCGACATTTTGACATTTTGACATTTTGACATTTTGACATTTCGACATTTTGACATTTTAACATTTCGACATTTTGACATTTTGACATTTCGACATTTTGACATTTCGACATTTTGACTTTCGACATTTTGACATTTTGACATTTTGACATTTCGACATTTTGACATTTTGACATTTTGACATTTCGACATTTTGACATTTTGACATTTCGACATTTTGACATTTTGACATTTTGACATTTCGACATTTTGACATTTCGACATTTTGACATTTTGACATTTCGACATTTTGACATTTTAACATTTCGACATTTTGACATTTTGACATTTTAACATTTCGACATTTTGACATTTTGACATTTCGACATTTTGACATTTCGACATTTTGACATTTTGACATTTTGACATTTCGACATTTTGACATTTCGACATTTTGACATTTTGACATTTCGACATTTTGACATTTCGACATTTTGACATTTTGACATTTCGACATTTTGACATTTTGACATTTCGACATTTTGACATTTCGACATTTTGACATTTCGACATTTTGACATTTTGACATTTTGACATTTTGACATTTTGACATTTTGACATTTCGACATTTTGACATTTTGACATTTCGACATTTCGACATTTCGACATTTTGACATTTTGACATTTCGACATTTCGACATTTTGACATTTTGACATTTTAACATTTCGACATTTTGACATTTCGACATTTTGACATTTTGACATTTCGACATTTTGACATTTCGACATTTTGACAATTTGACATTTCGACATTTAGACATTTTGACATTTCGACATTTTGACATTTTGACATTGTGACATTTCAACATTTCGACATTTTGACATTTCGACATTTTGACATTTCGACATTTTGACATTTTGACATTTCGACATTTTGACATTTCGACATTTTGACATTTCGACATTTTGACATTTTGACATTTTGACATTTCGACATTTCGACATTTTGACATTTCGACATTTTGACATTTTGACATTTCGACAGTTTGACATTTTGACATTTTGACATTTTGACATTTCGACATTTTGACATTTTGACATTTCGACATTTCGACATTTTGACATTTCGACATTTTGACATTTTGACATTTCGACATTTTGTCATTTCGACATTTTGACATTTTGACATTTCGACATTTTGACATTTCGACATTTTGACATTTCGACATTTCGACATTTTGATATTTCGACATTTTGACATTTCGACATTTTGACATTTTGACATTTCGACATTTTGACATTTTGACATTTCGACATTTTGACATTTCGACATTTTGACATTTTGACATTTCGACATTTTGACATTTTGACTTTTCGACATCTTGATATTTTGACATTTCGACATTTTGACATTTCGACATTTTGACTTTCGACATTTTGACATTTCGACATTTTGACATTTTGACATTTCGACATTTTGACATTTTGACATTTTGACATTTCGACATTTTGACATTTCAACATTTTGACATTTCGACATTTCGACATTTCGACATTTTGACATTTTGACATTTCGACATTTCGACATTTTGACATTTCGACATTTTAACATTTCGACATTTAGACATTTTGACATTTCGGCATTTTGACATTTCGACATTTTGACATTTCGACATTTTGACATTTCGATATTATGACATTTTGACATTTCGACATTTTGACATTTTGACATTTTGACTTTCGACATTTTGAGATTTCGACATTTTGACATTTCGACATTTTGACATTTCGACATTTTGACATTTCGACATTTTGACATTTTGACATTTCGACATTTCGACATTTTGACATTTCGACATTTTAACATTTCGACATTTTGACATTCCGACATTTTGACATTTCGGCATTTTGACATTTCGACATTTTGACATTTCGACATTTTGACATTTTGACATTTCGATATTATGACATTTTGACATTTCGACATTTTGACATTTTGACATTTTGACTTTCGACATTTTGACATTTTGACATTTCGACATTTTGACATTTTGACATTTCGACATTTTGAAATTTCGACATTTTGACATTTCGACATTTCGACATTTTGACATTTCGACATTTTGACATTTCGCATTTTGACATTTTGACATTTCGACATTTTGACATTTCGACATTTTGACATTTCGACATTTTGACATTTTGACATTTCGATATTATGACATTTTGACATTTCGACATTTCGACATTTTGACATTTCGACATTTTGACATTTCGACATTTTGACATTTCGCATTTTGACATTTTGACATTTCGACATTTTGACATTTCGACATTTTGACATTTCGACATTTTGATATTTTGACATTTCGACATTTTGACATTTCGACATTTTGACATTTTGACATTTCGACATTTTGACATTTCGACATTTTGACATTTCGACATTTAGACATTTTGACATTTCGACATATTGACATTTTGACATTTCGACATTTTGACATTTCGACATTTTGACATTTTGACATTTCGACATTTTGACATTTTGACATTTCGACATTTTGACATTTTGACATTTTGACATTTTGACATTTCGACATTTTGACATTTCGACATTTTGACATTTCGACATTTTGACATTTCGACATTTTGACATTTCGACATTTTGACATTTTGACATTTCGACATTTTGACATTTCGACATTTTGACATTTCGACATTTTGACATTTTGACATTTCGACATTTTGACATTTCGACATTTTGACATTTCGACATTTTGACATTTCGACATTTTGACATTTCGACTTTTGACATTTCGACATTTTGAAATTTCGACATTTTGAAATTTCGACATTTTGACATTTCGACATTTTGACATTTCGACATTTTTAAATTTTGACTTTTCGACATTTTGACATTTTGACATTTCGACATTTCGACATTTTGACATTTTGACATTTCGACATTTTGACATTTCGACATTTTGACATATTGACATTTCGACATTTTGAAATTTCGACATTTTGACATTTCGACATTTTGACATTTCGACATTTTGACAATTCGACATTTTGACATTTCGACATTTTGACATTTCGACATTTTGACATTTCGACATATTGACATTTTGACATTCCGATATTATGACATTTTGACATTTCGACATTTTGACATTTCGACATTTTGACATTTTGACATTTCGACATTTTGACATTTCGACATTTTGACATTTCGATATTATGACATTTTGACATTTCGACATTTTGACATTTCGACATTTTTAAATTTTGACTTTTCGACATTTTGACATTTCGACATTTTGACATTTTGACATTTCGACATTTTGACATTTTGACATTTTGACATTTCGACATTTCGACATTTTGACATTTTGACATTTCGACATTTCGACATTTTGACATTTTGACATTTCGACATTTTGACATTTCGACATTTTGACGTATTGACATTTCGACATTTTGAAATTTCGACATTTTGACATTTCGACATTTTGACATTTCGACATTTTGACAATTCGACATTTTGACATTTCGACATTTTGAAATTTCGACATTTTGACATCTCGACATTTTGACATTTCGACATATTGACATTTTGACATTTCGATATTATGACATTTTGACATTTTGACATTTTGACATTTCGACATTTTGACATTTTGACATTTCGACATTTTGACATTTCGACATTTTGACATTTTGACATTTCGACATTTTGACATTTTGACATTTCGACATTTTGACATTTTGACATTTCGACATTTCGACATTTCGACATTTCGACATTTTGACATTTTGAAATTTCGACATTTCGACATTTTGACATTTTGACATTTTGACATTTTAACATTTCGACATTTTAACATTTTGACATTTCGACATTTTGACATTTTGACATTTCGACATTTTGACATTTTGACAATTTGACATTTCGACATTTAGACATTTTGACATTTCGACATTTTGACATTTTGACATTTTGACATTTTGACATTTCGACATTTCGACATTTTGACATTTCGACATTTTGACATTTCGACATTTTGACATTTCGACATTTTGACATTTCGACATTTTGACATTTCGACATTTTGACATTTTGACATTTTGACATTTTGACATTTTGACATTTCGACATTTCGACATTTTGACATTTCGACATTTTGACATTTTGACATTTCGACATTTTGACATTTTGACTTTTCGACATTTTGATATTTTGACATTTCGACATTTCGACATTTTGACATTTCGACATTTTGACATTTTGACATTTCGACATTTTGACATTTCGACATTTTGACATTTCGACATTTTGATATTTCGAAATTTTGACATTTCGACATTTTGACATTTTGACATTTCGACATTTTGACATTTTGACATTTCGACATTTTGACATTTTGACATTTCGACATTTTGACATTTTGACTTTTCGACATTTTGATATTTTGACTTTTCGACATTTTGATATTTTGACATTTCGACATTTTGACATTTCGACATTTTGACTTTCGACATTTTGACATTTCGACATTTTGACATTTTGATATTTCGACATTTTGACATTTTGACATTTCGACATTTCGACATTTTGACATTTCGACATTTTGACATTTCGACATTTTGACATTTTGTCTTTTCGACATTTTGATATTTTGACATTTCGACATTTCGACATTTTACATTTCGACATTTTGACTTTCGACATTTTGACATTTCGACATTTTGACATTTCGACATTTTGATATTTCGACATTTTGACATTTCGACATTTTGACATTTTGACATTTCGACATTTTGACATTTTGACATTTCGACATTTTGACATTTTGACATTTCGACATTTTGACATTTTGACTTTTCGACATCTTGATATTTTGACATTTCGACATTTTGACATTTCGACATTTTGACTTTCGACATTTTGACATTTCGACATTTTGACATTTTGACATTTCGACATTTTGACATTTTGACATTTTGACATTTCGACATTTTGACATTTCAACATTTTGACATTTCGACATTTCGACATTTCGACATTTTGACATTTTGACATTTCGACATTTCGACATTTTGACATTTCGACATTTTAACATTTCGACATTTAGACATTTTGACATTTCGGCATTTTGACATTTCGACATTTTGACATTTCGACATTTTGACATTTCGATATTATGACATTTTGACATTTCGACATTTTGACATTTTGACATTTTGACTTTCGACATTTTGAGATTTCGACATTTTGACATTTCGACATTTTGACATTTTGACATTTCGACATTTTGACATTTCGACATTTTGACATTTTGACATTTCGACATTTCGACATTTTGACATTTCGACATTTTAACATTTCGACATTTTGACATTCCGACATTTTGACATTTCGGCATTTTGACATTTCGACATTTTGACATTTCGACATTTTGACATTTTGACATTTCGATATTATGACATTTTGACATTTCGACATTTTGACATTTTGACATTTTGACTTTCGACATTTTGACATTTTGACATTTCGACATTTTGACATTTTGACATTTCGACATTTTGAAATTTCGACATTTTGACATTTCGACATTTCGACATTTTGACATTTCGACATTTTGACATTTCGCATTTTGACATTTTGACATTTCGACATTTTGACATTTCGACATTTTGACATTTCGACATTTTGACATTTTGACATTTCGATATTATGACATTTTGACATTTCGACATTTCGACATTTTGACATTTCGACATTTTGACATTTCGACATTTTGACATTTCGCATTTTGACATTTTGACATTTCGACATTTTGACATTTCGACATTTTGACATTTCGACATTTTGATATTTTGACATTTTGATATTTTGACATTTCGACATTTTGACATTTCGACATTTTGACATTTTGACATTTCGACATTTTGACATTTCGACATTTTGACATTTCGACATTTAGACATTTTGACATTTCGACATATTGACATTTTGACATTTCGACATTTTGACATTTCGACATTTTGACATTTTGACATTTCGACATTTTGACATTTTGACATTTCGACATTTTGACATTTTGACATTTTGACATTTTGACATTTTGACATTTCGACATTTTGACATTTCGACATTTTGACATTTCGACATTTTGACATTTCGACATTTTGACATTTCGACATTTTGACATTTTGACATTTCGACATTTTGACATTTCGACATTTTGACATTTCGACATTTTGACATTTCGACATTTTGACATTTCGACATTTTGACATTTCGACATTTTGACATTTCGACTTTTGACATTTCGACATTTTGAAATTTCGACATTTTGAAATTTCGACATTTTGACATTTCGACATTTTGACATTTCGACATTTTTAAATTTTGACTTTTCGACATTTTGACATTTTGACATTTCGACATTTCGACATTTTGACATTTTGACATTTCGACATTTTGACATTTCGACATTTTGACATATTGACATTTCGACATTTTGAAATTTCGACATTTTGACATTTCGACATTTTGACATTTCGACATTTTGACAATTCGACATTTTGACATTTCGACATTTTGACATTTCGACATTTTGACATTTCGACATATTGACATTTTGACATTCCGATATTATGACATTTTGACATTTCGACATTTTGACATTTCGACATTTTGACATTTTGACATTTCGACATTTTGACATTTCGACATTTTGACATTTCGATATTATGACATTTTGACATTTCGACATTTTGACATTTCGACATTTTTAAATTTTGACTTTTCGACATTTTGACATTTCGACATTTTGACATTTTGACATTTCGACATTTTGACATTTTGACATTTTGACATTTCGACATTTCGACATTTTGACATTTTGACATTTCGACATTTCGACATTTTGACATTTTGACATTTCGACATTTTGACATTTCGACATATTGACATTTTGACATTCCGATATTATGACATTTTGACATTTCGACATTTTGACATTTCGACATTTTGACATTTTGACATTTCGACATTTTGACATTTCGACATTTTTAAATTTTGACTTTTCGACATTTTGACATTTCGACATTTTGACATTTTGACATTTCGACATTTTGACATTTCGACATTTTGACATTTTGACATTTCGACATTTTGACATTTTGACATTTCGACATTTTGACATTTTGACATTTCGACATTTCGACATTTCGACATTTCGACATTTTGACATTTTGAAATTTCGACATTTCGACATTTTGACATTTCGACATTTTGACATTTCGACATTTTGACATTTTGACATTTTGACATTTCGACATTTTGACATTTTGACATTTCGACATTTTGACATTTTGACATTTCGACATTTCGACATTTCGACATTTTGACATTTTGAAATTTCGACATTTCGACATTTTGACATTTCGACATTTTGACATTTCGACATTTTGACAATTCGACATTTTGACATTTCGACATTTTGAAATTTCGACATTTTGACATCTCGACATTTTGACATTTCGACATATTGACATTTTGACATTTCGATATTATGACATTTTGACATTTCGACATTTTGACATTTCGACATTTTGACATTTTGACATTTCGACATTTTGACATTTCGACATTTTGACATTTTGACATTTCGACATTTTGACATTTTGACATTTCGACATTTTGATATTTTGACATTTCGACATTTCGACATTTCGACATTTTGACATTTTGAAATTTCGACATTTCGACATTTTGACATTTTGACATTTTAACATTTCGACATTTTAACATTTTGACATTTCGACATTTTGACATTTTGACATTTCGACATTTTGACATTTCGACATTTTGACAATTTGACATTTCGACATTTAGACATTTTGACATTTCGACATTTTGACATTTTGACATTTTGACATTTTGACATTTCGACATTTCGACATTTTGACATTTCGACATTTTGACATTTCGACATTTTGACATTTCGACATTTTGACATTTCGACATTTTGACATTTCGACATTTTGACATTTTGACATTTTGACATTTTGACATTTCGACATTTCGACATTTTGACATTTCGACATTTTGACATTTTGACATTTCGACATTTTGACATTTTGACTTTTCGACATTTTGATATTTTGACATTTCGACATTTCGACATTTTGACATTTCGACATTTTGACATTTTGACATTTCGACATTTTGACATTTCGACATTTTGACATTTTGACATTTCGACATTTTGACATTTCGACATTTTGACATTTCGACATTTCGACATTTCGATATTTTGATATTTCGACATTTTGACATTTCGACATTTTGACATTTTGACATTTCGACATTTTGACATTTCGACATTTCGACATTTTGATATTTTGACATTTCGACATTTTGACATTTCGACATTTTGACTTTCGACATTTTGACATTTCGACATTTTGACATTTCGACATTTTGACATTTCGACATTTTGACATTTTGACATTTCGACATTTTGACATTTCGACATTTTGACATTTCGACATTTTGACATTTCGACATATTGACATTTTGACATTTCGATATTATGACATTTTGACATTTCGACATTTTGACATTTTGACATTTCGACATTTTGACATTTCGACATTTTGACATTTCGACATTTCGACATTTTGACATTTCGACATTTTAACATTTCGACATTTTGACATTCCGACATTTTGACATTTCGGCATTTTGACATTTCGACATTTTGACATTTCGACATTTTGACATTTTGACATTTCGATATTATGACATTTTGACATTTCGACATTTTGACATTTTGACATTTTGACTTTCGACATTTTGACATTTTGACATTTTGACATTTCGACATTTTGACATTTTGACATTTCGACATTTTGAAATTTCGACATTTTGACATTTCGACATTTCGACATTTTGACATTTCGACATTTTGACATTTCGCATTTTGACATTTTGACATTTCGACATTTTGACATTTCGACATTTTGACATTTCGACATTTTGACATTTTGACATTTCGATATTATGACATTTTGACATTTCGACATTTCGACATTTTGACATTTCGACATTTTGACATTTCGACATTTTGACATTTCGCATTTTGACATTTTGACATTTCGACATTTTGACATTTCGACATTTTGACATTTCGACATTTTGATATTTTGACATTTCGACATTTTGACATTTCGACATTTTGACATTTTGACATTTTGACATTTCGACATTTTGACATTTCGACATTTTGACATTTCGACATTTAGACATTTTGACATTTTGACATTTCGACATATTGACATTTTGACATTTCGACATTTTGACATTTCGACATTTTGACATTTTGACATTTCGACATTTTGACATTTTGACATTTCGACATTTTGACATTTTGACATTTTGACATTTTGACATTTCGACATTTTGACATTTCGACATTTTGACATTTCGACATTTTGACATTTCGACATTTTGACATTTCGACATTTTGACATTTTGACATTTCGACATTTTGACATTTCGACATTTTGACATTTCGACATTTTGACATTTTGACATTTCGACATTTTGACATTTCGACATTTTGACATTTCGACATTTTGACATTTCGACATTTTGACATTTCAACTTTTGACATTTCGACATTTTGAAATTTCGACATTTTGAAATTTCGACATTTTGACATTTCGACATTTTGACAATTCGACATTTTTAAATTTTGACTTTTCGACATTTTGACATTTTGACATTTTGACATTTCGACATTTCGACATTTTGACATTTTGACATTTCGACATTTTGAAATTTCGACATTTTGACATTTCGACATTTTGACATTTCGACATTTTGACAATTCGACATTTTGACATTTCGACATATTGACATTTTGACATTCCGATATTATGACATTTTGACATTTCGACATTTTGACATTTCGACATTTTGACATTTTGACATTTCGACATTTTGACATTTCGACATTTTGACATTTCGATATTATGACATTTTGACATTTTGACATTTCGACATTTCGACATTTTGACATATTGACATTTCGACATTTTGAAATTTCGACATTTTGACATTTCGACATTTTGACATTTCGACATTTTGACAATTCGACATTTTGACATTTCGACATTTTGACATTTCGACATTTTGACATTTCGACATTTTGACATTTCGACATATTGACATTTTGACATTCCGATATTATGACATTTTGACATTTCGACATTTTGACATTTCGACATTTTGACATTTTGACATTTCGACATTTTGACATTTCGACATTTTGACATTTCGATATTATGACATTTTGACATTTCGACATTTTGACATTTCGACATTTTTAAATTTTGACTTTTCGACATTTTGACATTTCGACATTTTGACATTTTGACATTTCGACATTTTGACATTTTGACATTTTGACATTTCGACATTTCGACATTTTGACATTTTAACATTTCGACATTTCGACATTTTGACATTTTGACATTTCGACATTTCGACATTTTGACATTTCGACATTTTGACATTTCGACATTTTGACAATTCGACATTTTGACATTTCGACATTTTGAAATTTCGACATTTTGACATCTCGACATTTTGACATTTCGACATATTGACATTTTGACATTTCGATATTATGACATTTTGACATTTCGACATTTTGACATTTTGACATTTCGACATTTTGACATTTTGACATTTCGACATTTTGACATTTCGACATTTTGACATTTTGACATTTCGACATTTTGACATTTTGACATTTTGACATTTCGACATTTTGACATTTTGACATTTCGACATTTCGACATTTCGACATTTCGACATTTTGACATTTTGACATTTCGACATTTCGACATTTTGACATTTTGACATTTTGACATTTTAACATTTCGACATTTTAACATTTTGACATTTCGACATTTTGACATTTTGACATTTCGACATTTTGACATTTCGACATTTTGACAATTTGACATTTCGACATTTTGACATTTTGACATTTCGACATTTTGACATTTTGACATTTTGACATTTCGACATTTCGACATTTTGACATTTCGACATTTTGACATTTCGACATTTTGACATTTCGACATTTTGACATTTCGACATTTTGACATTTCGACATTTTGACATTTTGACATTTTGACATTTTGACATTTCGACATTTCGACATTTTGACATTTCGACATTTTGACATTTTGACATTTCGACATTTTGACATTTTGACTTTTCGACATTTTGATATTTTGACATTTCGACATTTTGACATTTCGACATTTTGACATTTTGACATTTCGACATTTTGACATTTCGACATTTTGACATTTTGACATTTCGACATTTTGACATTTCGACATTTTGACATTTCGACATTTCGACATTTCGACATTTTGATATTTCGACATTTTGACATTTCGACATTTTGACATTTTGACATTTCGACATTTTGACATTTCGACATTTCGACATTTTGATATTTTGACATTTCGACATTTTGACATTTCGACATTTTGACTTTCGACATTTTGACATTTCGACATTTTGACATTTCGACATTTTGACATTTCGACATTTTGACATTTTGACATTTCGACATTTTGACATTTCGACATTTTGACATTTCGACATTTTGACATTTCGACATATTGACATTTTGACATTTCGATATTATGACATTTTGACATTTCGACATTTTGACATTTTGACATTTTGACATTTCGACATTTTGACATTTCGACATTTTGACATTTCGATATTATGACATTTTGACATTTCGACATTTTGACATTTCGACATTTTTAAATTTTGACTTTTCGACATTTTGACATTTCGACATTTTGACATTTTGATATTTCGACATTTTGACATTTTGACATTTCGACATTTTGACATTTTGACATTTCGACATTTCGACATTTTGACATTTTGACATTTCGACATTTTGACATTTCGACATTTTGACATATTGACATTTCGACATTTTGAAATTTCGACATTTTGACATTTCGACATTTTGACATTTCGACATTTTGACAATTCGACATTTTGACATTTCGACATTTTGACATTTCGACATTTTGACATCTCGACATTTTGACATTTCGACATATTGACATTTTGACATTTCGATATTAGGACATTTTGACATTTTGACATTTTGACATTTCGACATTTTGACATTTTGACATTTCGACATTTTGACATTTCGACATTTTGACATTTCGACATTTTGACATTTTGACATTTCGACATTTTGACATTTCGACATTTTGACATTTTGACATTTCGACATTTTGACATTTCGACATTTTGACATTTCGACATTTTGACATTTCGACATTTTGACATCTCGACATTTTGACATTTCGACATATTGACATTTTGACATTTCGATATTATGACATTTTGACATTTCGACATTTTGACATTTCGACATTTTGACATTTTGACATTTCGACATTTTGACTTTCGACATTTTGACATTTCGACATTTTGACATTTTGACATTTCGACATTTTGACATTTTGACATTTCGACATTTTGACATTTCGACATTTTGACATTTTGACATTTCGACATTTTGACATTTCGACATTTTTAAATTTTGACTTTTCGACATTTTGACATTTCGACATTTTGACATTTTGACATTTTGACATTTCGACATTTCGACATTTTGACATTTCGACATTTTGACATTTCGACATTTTTAAATTTTGACTTTTCGACATTTTGACATTTCGACATTTTGACATTTCGACATTTTGACATTTTGACATTTTGACATTTCGACATTTCGACATTTTGACATTTTGACATTTCGACATTTCGACATTTTGACATTTTGACATTTCGACATTTTGACATTTCGACATTTTGACATTTCGACATTTTGACATTTCTACATTTTGACATTTCGACATTTTTACATTTCGACATATTGACATTTTGACATTTCGATATTATGACATTTTGACATTTCGACATTTTGACATTTCGACATTTTGATATTTCGATATTATGACATTTTGACATTTTGACATTTCGACATTTCGATATTATGACATTTTGACATTTTGACATTTCGACATTTTGACATTTCGACATTTTTAAATTTTGACTTTTCGACATTTTGACATTTCGACATTTTGACATTTCGACATTTTGACATTTTGACATTTTGACATTTCGACATTTCGACATTTTGACATTTTGACATTTCGACATTTCGACATTTTGACATTTTGACATTTCGACATTTTGACATTTCGACATTTTGACATATTGACATTTCGACATTTTGAAATTTCGACATTTTGACATTTCGACATTTTGACATTTCGACATTTTAACAATTTGACATTTCGACATTTAGACATTTTGACATTTTAACAATTTGACATTTCGACATTTAGACATTTTGACATTTCGACATTTTGACTTTTCGACATTTTGACATTTCGACATTTTAACAATTTGACATTTTGACATTTCGACATTTCGACATTTTAACAATTTGACATTTCGACATTTAGACATTTTGACATTTTGACATTTCGACATTTTGACATTTTGACATTTTGACATTTCGACATTTCGACATTTTGACATTTTGACATTTCGACATTTCGACATTTTGACATTTTGACATTTTGACATTTCGACATTTTGACATTTCGACATTTTGACATTTCGATATTATGACATTTTGACATTTTGACATTTCGACATTTTGACATTTCGACATTTTAAAATTTTGACTTTTCGACATTTCGACATTTTGACATTTTGACATTTCGACATTTTGACATTTTGACATTTCGACATTTCGACATTTTGACATTTTGACATTTCGACATTTCGACATTTTGACATTTTGACATTTCTACATTTTGACATTTCGACATTTTGACATATTGACATTTCGACATTTTGAAATTTCGACATTTTGACATTTCGACATTTTGACAATTCGACATTTTGACATTTCGACATTTTGACATTTCGACATTTTGACATTTCGACATTTTGACATCTCGACATTTTGACATTTCGACATTTTGACATTTTGACATTTCGACATTTTGACATTTCGACATTTTGACATTTCGACATTTTGACATTTTGACATTTCGACATTTTGACATTTTGACATTTTGACATTTTGACATTTTGACATTTCGACATTTTGACATTTTGACATTTCGACATTTTGACATTTCGATATTATGACATTTTGACATTTTGACATTTCGACATTTTGACATTTCGACATTTTAAAATTTTGACTTTTCGACATTTCGACATTTTGACATTTTGACATTTCGACATTTTGACATTTTGACATTTTGACATTTCGACATTTCGACATTTTGACATTTTGACATTTCGACATTTCGACATTTTGACATTTTGACATTTTGACATTTCGACATTTTGACATATTGACATTTCGACATTTTGAAATTTCGACATTTTGACATTTCGACATTTTGACAATTCGACATTTTGACATTTCGACATTTTGACATTTCGACATTTTGACATTTCGACATTTTGACATCTCGACATTTTGACATTTCGACATTTTGACATTTTGACATTTCGACATTTTGACATTTCGACATTTTGACATTTCGACATTTTGACATATTGACATTTCGACATTTTGAAATTTCGACATTTTGACATTTCGACATTTTGACAATTCGACATTTTGACATTTCGACATTTTGACATTTCGACATTTTGACATTTCGACATTTTGACATCTCGACATTTTGACATTTCGACATTTTGACATTTTGACATTTCGACATTTTGACATTTCGACATTTTGACATTTCGACATTTTGACATTTTGACATTTCGACATTTTGACATTTTGACATTTCGACATTTTGACATTTTGACATTTTGACATTTCGACATTTTGACATTTCGACATTTTGACATTTCGATATTATGACATTTTGACATTTTGACATTTCGACATTTTGACATTTCGACATTTTAAAATTTTGACTTTTCGACATTTCGACATTTTGACATTTTGACATTTCGACATTTTGACATTTTGACATTTTGACATTTCGACATTTCGACATTTTGACATTTTGACATTTCGACATTTCGACATTTTGACATTTTGACATTTCGACATTTTGACATTTCGACATTTTGACATATTGACATTTCGACATTTTGAAATTTCGACATTTTGACATTTCGACATTTTGACAATTCGACATTTTGACATTTCGACATTTTGACATTTCGACATTTTGACATTTCGACATTTTGACATCTCGACATTTTGACATTTCGACATTTTGACATTTTGACATTTCGACATTTCGACATTTCGACATTTTGACATTTTGACATTTTAACATTTCGACATTTTGACATTTTGACATTTCGACATTTTGACATTTTGACATTTCGACATTTTGACATTTCGACATTTTGACATTTTGACATTTTGACATTTTGACATTTTGACATTTCGACATTTCGACATTTTGACATTTCGACATTTTGACATTTTGACATTTTGACATTTCGACATTTTGACATTTCGACATTTTGACATTTCGACATTTTGACATTTTGACATTTTGACATTTCGACATTTTGACATTTCGACATTTTGACATTTTGACATTTCGACATTTTGACATTTTGACTATTCGACATTTTGATATTTTGACATTTCGACATTTCGACGTTTTGACATTTTGATATTTCGACATTTTGACATTTTGACATTTCGACATTTTGACATTTCGACATTTTGACATTTCGACATTTCGACATTTTGACATTTCGACATTTTGATATTTCGACATTTTGACATTTCGACATTTTGACATTTTGATATTTCGACATTTTGACATTTCGACATTTTGATATTTTGACATTTCGACATTTTGACTTTCGACATTTTGACATTTTGATATTTCGACATTTTGACATTTCGACATTTTGATATTTTGACATTTCGACATTTTGACTTTCGACATTTTGACATTTCGACATTTTGACAATTTGACATTTCGACATTTAGACATTTTGACATTTTGACATTTCGACAATTTGACATTTTGACATTTTGACATTTTGACATTTCGACATTTCGACATTTTGACATTTCGACATTTTGACATTTCGACATTTTGACATTTTGACATTTCGACATTTTGACATTTCGACATTTTGACATTTCGACATTTTGACATTTTGACATTTTGACATTTTGACATTTCGACATTTCGACATTTTGACATTTCGACATTTTGACATTTTGACATTTCGACATTTTGACATTTCGACATTTTGACATTTCGACATTTCGACATTTTGACATTTCGACATTTTGATATTTCGACATTTTGACATTTCGACATTTTGACATTTTGATATTTCGACATTTTGACATTTCGACATTTTGACATTTCGACATTTCGACATTTTGACATTTCGACATTTTGATATTTCGACATTTTGACATTTCGACATTTTGACATTTTGACATTTCGACATTTTGACATTTTGACATTTCGACATTTCGACATTTTGACATTTCGACATTTTGACATTTCGACATTTTGACATTTTGACATTTTGACATTTTGACATTTCGACATTTCGACATTTTGACATTTCGACATTTTGACATTTTGACATTTCGACATTTTGACATTTCGACATTTTGACATTTCGACATTTCGACATTTTGACATTTCGACATTTTGATATTTCGACATTTTGACATTTCGACATTTTGACATTTTGACATTTCGACATTTTGACATTTCGACATTTTGACATTTCGACATTTCGACATTTTGACATTTCGACATTTTGATATTTCGACATTTTGACATTTCGACATTTTGACATTTTGATATTTCGACATTTTGACATTTCGACATTTTGATATTTTGACATTTCGACATTTTGACATTTTGACATTTTGACATTTCGACATTTTGACATTTCGACATTTTGACATTTCGATATTATGACATTTTGACATTTTGACATTTCGACATTTTGACATTTCGACATTTTAAAATTTTGACTTTTCGACATTTCGACATTTTGACATTTTGACATTTCGACATTTTGACATTTTGACATTTCGACATTTCGACATTTTGACATTTTGACATTTCGACATTTCGACATTTTGACATTTTGACATTTCTACATTTTGACATTTCGACATTTTGACATATTGACATTTCGACATTTTGAAATTTCGACATTTTGACATTTCGACATTTTGACAATTCGACATTTTGACATTTCGACATTTTGACATTTCGACATTTTGACATTTCGACATTTTGACATCTCGACATTTTGACATTTCGACATTTTGACATTTTGACATTTCGACATTTTGACATTTCGACATTTTGACATTTCGACATTTTGACATTTTGACATTTCGACATTTTGACATTTTGACATTTTGACATTTTGACATTTTGACATTTCGACATTTTGACATTTTGACATTTCGACATTTTGACATTTCGATATTATGACATTTTGACATTTTGACATTTCGACATTTTGACATTTCGACATTTTAAAATTTTGACTTTTCGACATTTCGACATTTTGACATTTTGACATTTCGACATTTTGACATTTTGACATTTTGACATTTCGACATTTCGACATTTTGACATTTTGACATTTCGACATTTCGACATTTTGACATTTTGACATTTTGACATTTCGACATTTTGACATATTGACATTTCGACATTTTGAAATTTCGACATTTTGACATTTCGACATTTTGACAATTCGACATTTTGACATTTCGACATTTTGACATTTCGACATTTTGACATTTCGACATTTTGACATCTCGACATTTTGACATTTCGACATTTTGACATTTTGACATTTCGACATTTTGACATTTCGACATTTTGACATTTCGACATTTTGACATATTGACATTTCGACATTTTGAAATTTCGACATTTTGACATTTCGACATTTTGACAATTCGACATTTTGACATTTCGACATTTTGACATTTCGACATTTTGACATTTCGACATTTTGACATCTCGACATTTTGACATTTCGACATTTTGACATTTTGACATTTCGACATTTTGACATTTCGACATTTTGACATTTCGACATTTTGACATTTTGACATTTCGACATTTTGACATTTTGACATTTCGACATTTTGACATTTTGACATTTTGACATTTCGACATTTTGACATTTCGACATTTTGACATTTCGATATTATGACATTTTGACATTTTGACATTTCGACATTTTGACATTTCGACATTTTAAAATTTTGACTTTTCGACATTTCGACATTTTGACATTTTGACATTTCGACATTTTGACATTTTGACATTTTGACATTTCGACATTTCGACATTTTGACATTTTGACATTTCGACATTTCGACATTTTGACATTTTGACATTTCGACATTTTGACATTTCGACATTTTGACATATTGACATTTCGACATTTTGAAATTTCGACATTTTGACATTTCGACATTTTGACAATTCGACATTTTGACATTTCGACATTTTGACATTTCGACATTTTGACATTTCGACATTTTGACATCTCGACATTTTGACATTTCGACATTTTGACATTTTGACATTTCGACATTTCGACATTTCGACATTTTGACATTTTGACATTTTAACATTTCGACATTTTGACATTTTGACATTTCGACATTTTGACATTTTGACATTTCGACATTTTGACATTTCGACATTTTGACATTTTGACATTTTGACATTTTGACATTTTGACATTTCGACATTTCGACATTTTGACATTTCGACATTTTGACATTTTGACATTTTGACATTTCGACATTTTGACATTTCGACATTTTGACATTTCGACATTTTGACATTTTGACATTTTGACATTTCGACATTTTGACATTTCGACATTTTGACATTTTGACATTTCGACATTTTGACATTTTGACTATTCGACATTTTGATATTTTGACATTTCGACATTTCGACGTTTTGACATTTTGATATTTCGACATTTTGACATTTTGACATTTCGACATTTTGACATTTCGACATTTTGACATTTCGACATTTCGACATTTTGACATTTCGACATTTTGATATTTCGACATTTTGACATTTCGACATTTTGACATTTTGATATTTCGACATTTTGACATTTCGACATTTTGATATTTTGACATTTCGACATTTTGACTTTCGACATTTTGACATTTTGATATTTCGACATTTTGACATTTCGACATTTTGATATTTTGACATTTCGACATTTTGACTTTCGACATTTTGACATTTCGACATTTTGACAATTTGACATTTCGACATTTAGACATTTTGACATTTTGACATTTCGACAATTTGACATTTTGACATTTTGACATTTTGACATTTCGACATTTCGACATTTTGACATTTCGACATTTTGACATTTCGACATTTTGACATTTTGACATTTCGACATTTTGACATTTCGACATTTTGACATTTCGACATTTTGACATTTTGACATTTTGACATTTTGACATTTCGACATTTCGACATTTTGACATTTCGACATTTTGACATTTTGACATTTCGACATTTTGACATTTCGACATTTTGACATTTCGACATTTCGACATTTTGACATTTCGACATTTTGATATTTCGACATTTTGACATTTCGACATTTTGACATTTTGATATTTCGACATTTTGACATTTCGACATTTTGACATTTCGACATTTCGACATTTTGACATTTCGACATTTTGATATTTCGACATTTTGACATTTCGACATTTTGACATTTTGACATTTCGACATTTTGACATTTTGACATTTCGACATTTCGACATTTTGACATTTCGACATTTTGACATTTCGACATTTTGACATTTTGACATTTTGACATTTTGACATTTCGACATTTCGACATTTTGACATTTCGACATTTTGACATTTTGACATTTCGACATTTTGACATTTCGACATTTTGACATTTCGACATTTCGACATTTTGACATTTCGACATTTTGATATTTCGACATTTTGACATTTCGACATTTTGACATTTTGACATTTCGACATTTTGACATTTCGACATTTTGACATTTCGACATTTCGACATTTTGACATTTCGACATTTTGATATTTCGACATTTTGACATTTCGACATTTTGACATTTTGATATTTCGACATTTTGACATTTCGACATTTTGATATTTTGACATTTCGACATTTTGACTTTCGACATTTTGACATTTTGATATTTCGACATTTTGACATTTCGACATTTTGATATTTTGACATTTCGACATTTTGACTTTCGACATTTTGACATTTCGACATTTTGACAATTTGACATTTCGACATTTAGACATTTTGACATTTTGACATTTCGACAATTTGACATTTTGACATTTTGACATTTTGACATTTTGACATTTCGACATTTCGACATTTTGACATTTCGACATTTTGACATTTCGACATTTTGACATTTTGACATTTCGACATTTTGACATTTCGACATTTTGACATTTCGACATTTTGACATTTTGACATTTTGACATTTTGACATTTCGACATTTCGACATTTTGACATTTCGACATTTTGACATTTTGACATTTCGACATTTTGACATTTTGACTTTTCGACATTTTGATATTTTGACATTTCGACATTTCGACATTTTGACTTTCGACATTTTGACATTTCGACATTTTGACATTTCGACATTTTGACATTTTGACATTTCGACATTTTGACATTTCGACATTTTGACATTTCGACATTTCGACATTTTGACATTTCGAAATTTGATATTTCGACATTTTGACATTTCGACATTTTGACTTTTTGACATTTCGACATTTCGACATTTTGACATTTGGACATTTTGACTTTTCGACATTTTGACATTTTGACATTTCGACATTTTGACATTTCGACATTTTGACATTTCGACATTTTGACAATTTGACATTTCGACATTTAGACATTTTGACATTTTGACATTTTGACATTTCGACATTTTGACATTTTGACATTTCGACATTTTGACATTTCGACATTTTGACATTTTGACATTTCGACATTTTGACATTTTGACATTTCGAAATTTTGACATTTTGACATTTCGACATTTCGACATTTCGACATTTTGACATTTTGACATTTCGACATTTCGACATTTTGACATTTTGACATTTTAACATTTCGACATTTTGACATTTTGACATTTCGACATTTTGACATTTCGACATTTTGACATTTTGACATTTCGACATTTTGACATTTTGACATTTCGACATTTTGACATTTCGACATTTTGACATTTCGACATTTTGACATTTCGACATTTTGACATTTTGACATTTCGACATTTCGACATTTTGACATTTTGACATTTTAACATTTCGACATTTTGACATTTTGACATTTCGACATTTCGACATTTCGACATTTTGACATTTTGACATTTCAACATTTCGACATTTTGACATTTTAACATTTCGACATTTTGACATTTCGACATTTTGACATTTTGACATTTCGACATTTCGACATTTTGACATTTCGACATTTTGACATTTTGACATTTCGAAATTTTGACATTTTGACATTTCGACATTTCGACATTTTGACATTTTGACATTTCGACATTTTGACATTTTGACATTTCGACATTTTGACATTTTGACTTTTCGACATTTTGATATTTTGACATTTCGACATTTCGACATTTTGACTTTCGACATTTTGACATTTCGACATTTTGACATTTCGACATTTTGACATTTTGACATTTCGACATTTTGACATTTCGACATTTTGACATTTCGACATTTCGACATTTTGACATTTCGAAATTTGATATTTCGACATTTTGACATTTTGACATTTCGACATTTTGACTTTTTGACATTTCGACATTTCGACATTTTGACATTTGGACATTTTGACTTTTCGACATTTTGACATTTTGACATTTCGACATTTTGACATTTTGACATTTCGACATTTTGACATTTCGACATTTTGACAATTTGACATTTCGACATTTAGACATTTTGACATTTTGACATTTCGACATTTTGACATTTTGACATTTCGACATTTTGACATTTCGACATTTTGACATTTTGACATTTTGACATTTCGAAATTTTGACATTTTGACATTTCGACATTTTGACATTTTGACATTTTGACATTTCGACATTTCGACATTTTGACATTTTGACATTTTAACATTTCGACATTTTGACATTTTGACATTTCGACATTTTGACATTTCGACATTTTGACATTTTGACATTTCGACATTTTGACATTTTGACATTTCGACATTTTGACATTTCGACATTTTGACATTTTGACATTTCGACATTTTGACATTTCGACATTTTGACATTTTGACATTTCGACATTTCGACATTTTGACATTTTGACATTTTAACATTTCGACATTTTGACATTTTGACATTTCGACTTTTCGACATTTCGACATTTTGACATTTTGACATTTCAACATTTCGACATTTTGACATTTTAACATTTCGACATTTTGACATTTCGACATTTTGACATTTTGATATTCGACATTTTGACATTTCGACATTTCGACATTTTGACATTTCGACATTTTGACATTTCGACATTTGGCATTTTGACATTTCGACATTTTGACATTTTGACATTTCGACATTTTGACTTTTCGACATTTTGATATTTTGACATTTCGACATTTCGACATTTTGACATTTCGACATTTTGACTTTCGACATTTTGACTTTCGACATTTTGACATTTCGACATTTTGACATTTCGACATTTTGACATTTCGACATTTTGACATTTTGGCATTTCGACATTTTGACATTTCGACATTTTGACATTTCGACATATTGACATTTTGACATTTCGATATTATGACATTTTGACATTTCGACATTTTGACATTTTGACATTTTGACATTTCGACATTTTGACATTTCGACATTTTGACATTTCGATATTATGACATTTTGACATTTTGACATTTCGACATTTTGACTTTTCGACATTTTGATATTTTGACATTTCGACATTTCGACATTTTGACATTTCGACATTTTGACTTTCGACATTTTGACTTTCGACATTCTGACATTTCGACATTTTGACATTTCGACATTTTGACATTTTGACATTCCGACATTTTGACATTTCGACATTTTGACATTTCGACATTTCGACATTTTGACATTTCGACATTTTGACATTTTGACATTTCGACATTTTGACATTTTGACTTTTCGACATTTTGATATTTTGACATTTCGACATTTCGATATTTTGACATTTCGACATTTCGACATTTCGACATTTTGACATTTCGACATTTTGACATTTCGACATTTTGACATTTTGACATTTCGACATTTTGACATTTCGACATTTTGACATTTCGACATTTCGACATTTTGACATTTTGATATTTCGACATTTTGACATTTCGACATTTTGACATTTTGACATTTCGACATTTCGACATTTTGATATTTTGACATTTCGACATTTTGACATTTCGACATTTTGACTTTCGACATTTTGACATTTCGACATTTCGACATTTTGACATTTCGACATTTTGACATTTTGACATTTCGACATTTTGACATTTCGACATTTTGACAATTCGACATTTTGACATTTCGACATTTCGTTATTATGACATTTTGACATTTCGACATTTTGACATTTCGACATTTTGACATTTCGATATTATGACATTTTGACATATCGACATTTTGACATTTCGACATTTTTAAATTTTGACATTTCGACATTTCGACATTTTGACTTTCGACATTTTGACATTTCGACATTTTGACATTTCGACATTTTGACATTTTGACATTTCGACATTTTGACATTTCGACATTTTGACATTTCGACATTTCGACATTTTGACATTTCGAAATTTGATATTTCGACATTTTGACATTTTGACATTTCGACATTTTGACTTTTTGACATTTCGACATTTCGACATTTTGACATTTGGACATTTTGACTTTTCGACATTTTGACATTTTGACATTTCGACATTTTGACATTTCGACATTTTGACATTTCGACATTTTGACAATTTGACATTTCGACATTTAGACATTTTGACATTTTGACATTTTGACATTTCGACATTTCGACATTTTGACATTTCGATATTATGACATTTTGACATATCGACATTTTGACATTTCGACATTTTTAAATTTTGACATTTCGACATTTCGACATTTTGACTTTCGACATTTTGACATTTCGACATTTTGACATTTCGACATTTTGACATTTCGACATTTCGACATTTTGACATTTCGAAATTTGATATTTCGACATTTTGACATTTTGACATTTCGACATTTTGACTTTTTGACATTTCGACATTTCGACATTTTGACATTTGGACATTTTGACTTTTCGACATTTTGACATTTTGACATTTCGACATTTTGACATTTTGACATTTCGACATTTTGACATTTCGACATTTTGACAATTTGACATTTCGACATTTAGACATTTTGACATTTTGACATTTCGACATTTTGACATTTCGACATTTTGACATTTCGATATTATGACATTTTGACTTATCGACATTTTGACATTTCGACATTTTTAAATTTTGACATTTCGACATTTTGACTTTCGACATTTTGACATTTCGACATTTTGACATTTCGACATTTTGACATTTTGACATTTCGACATTTTGACATTTCGACATTTTGACATTTCGACATTTTGACATTTTGACATTTCGACATTTTGACATTTTGACATTTCGACATTTTGACATTTTGACTTTTCGACATTTTGATATTTTGACATTTCGACATTTCGACATTTTGACTTTCGACATTTTGACATTTCGACATTTTGACATTTTGATATTTTGACATTTTGACATTTCGACATTTTGACATTTCGACATTTTGACATTTCGACATTTCGACATTTTGACATTTCGAAATTTGATATTTCGACATTTTGACATTTTGACATTTCGACATTTTGACTTTTTGACATTTCGACATTTCGACATTTTGACATTTGGACATTTTGACTTTTCGACATTTTGACATTTTGACATTTCGACATTTTGACATTTTGACATTTCGACATTTTGACATTTCGACATTTTGACAATTTGACATTTCGACATTTAGACATTTTGACATTTTGACATTTTGACATTTCGACATTTTGACATTTTGACATTTCGACATTTTGACATTTCGACATTTTGACATTTTGACATTTCGACATTTTGACATTTTGACATTTTGACATTTCGAAATTTTGACATTTTGACATTTCGACATTTCGACATTTCGACATTTTGACATTTTGACATTTCGACATTTCGACATTTTGACATTTTAACATTTCGACATTTTGACATTTTGACATTTCGACATTTTGACATTTCGACATTTTGACATTTTGACATTTCGACATTTTGACATTTTGACATTTCGACATTTTGACATTTCGACATTTTGACATTTTGACATTTCGACATTTTGACATTTCGACATTTTGACATTTTGACATTTCGACATTTCGACATTTTGACATTTTGACATTTTGACATTTTAACATTTCGACATTTTGACATTTTGACATTTCGACATTTCGACATTTCGACATTTTGACATTTTGACATTTCAACATTTCGACATTTTGACATTTTGACATTTTAACATTTCGACATTTTGACATTTCGACATTTTGACATTTTGACATTTCGACATTTTGACATTTCGACATTTTGACATTTCGACATTTTGACATTTTGACATTTCGACATTTTGACATTTTGACATTTCGACATTTCGACATTTTGACATTTTGACATTTCGACATTTCGACATTTTGACATTTTGACATTTTGACATTTTAACATTTCCACATTTTGACATTTTGACATTTCGACATTTTGACATTTTGATATTTCGACATTTTGACATTTCGACATTTCGACATTTTGACATTTCGACATTTTGACATTTCGACATTTTGACATTTTGACATTTCGACATTTTGACATTTTGACATTTCGACATTTTGACTTTTCGACATTTTGATATTTTGACATTTCGACATTTCGACATTTTGACATTTCGACATTTTGACTTTCGACATTTTGACTTTCGACATTTTGACATTTCGACATTTTGACATTTCGACATTTTGACATTTCGACATTTTGACATTTTGGCATTTCGACATTTTGACATTTCGACATTTTGACATTTCGACATATTGACATTTTGACATTTCGATATAATGACATTTTGACATTTCGACATTTTGACATTTTGACATTTCGACATTTTGACATTTCGACATTTTGACATTTCGATATTATGACATTTTGACATTTCGACATTTCGACATTTCGACATTTTGACTTTTCGACATTTTGATATTTTGACATTTCGACATTTCGACATTTTGACATTTCGACATTTTGACTTTCGACATTTTGACTTTCGACATTCTGACATTTTGACATTTTGACATTCCGACATTTTGACATTTCGACATTTTGACATTTCGACATTTCGACATTTTGACATTTCGACATTTTGACATTTTGACATTTCGACATTTTGACATTTTGACTTTTCGACATTTTGATATTTTGACATTTCGACATTTCGATATTTTGACATTTCGACATTTCGACATTTTGACATTTCGACATTTTGACATTTCGACATTTTGACATTTTGACATTTCGACATTTTGACATTTCGACATTTTGACATTTCGACATTTCGACATTTTGACATTTTGATATTTCGACATTTTGACATTTCGACATTTTGACATTTCGACATTTCGACATTTTGATATTTTGACATTTCGACATTTTGACATTTCGACATTTTGACTTTCGACATTTTGACATTTCGACATTTTGACATTTCGACATTTTGACATTTTGACATTTCGACATTTTGACATTTCGACATTTTGACATTTCGACATTTTGACATTTCGACATTTCGTTATTATGACATTTTGACATTTCGACATTTTGACATTTCGACATTTTGACATTTTGACATTTCGACATTTTGACATTTCGACATTTTGACATTTCGACATTTTGACATTTTGACATTTCGACATTTTGACATTTCGACATTTTGACATTTCGACATTTCGACATTTCGACATTTTGACATTTTGATATTTCGACATTTTGACATTTCGACATTTTGACATTTCGACATTTCGACATTTTGATATTTTGACATTTCGACATTTTGACATTTCGACATTTTGACTTTCGACATTTTGACATTTCGACATTTTGACATTTCGACATTTTGACATTTTGACATTTCGACATTTTGACATTTCGACATTTTGACATTTCGACATTTCGACATTTTGACATTTCGAAATTTGATATTTCGACATTTTGACATTTTGACATTTCGACATTTTGACTTTTTGACATTTCGACATTTCGACATTTTGACATTTGGACATTTTGACTTTTCGACATTTTGACATTTTGACATTTCGACATTTTGACATTTTGACATTTCGACATTTTGACATTTCGACATTTTGACAATTTGACATTTCGACATTTAGACATTTTGACATTTTGACATTTTGACATTTCGACATTTCGACATTTTGACATTTCGATATTATGACATTTTGACATATCGACATTTTGACATTTCGACATTTTTAAATTTTGACATTTCGACATTTCGACATTTTGACTTTCGACATTTTGACATTTCGACATTTTGACATTTCGACATTTTGACATTTCGACATTTCGACATTTTGACATTTCGAAATTTGATATTTCGACATTTTGACATTTTGACATTTCGACATTTTGACTTTTTGACATTTCGACATTTCGACATTTTGACATTTGGACATTTTGACTTTTCGACATTTTGACATTTTGACATTTCGACATTTTGACATTTTGACATTTCGACATTTTGACATTTCGACATTTTGACAATTTGACATTTCGACATTTAGACATTTTGACATTTTGACATTTCGACATTTTGACATTTCGACATTTTGACATTTCGATATTATGACATTTTGACTTATCGACATTTTGACATTTCGACATTTTTAAATTTTGACATTTCGACATTTTGACTTTCGACATTTTGACATTTCGACATTTTGACATTTCGACATTTTGACATTTTGACATTTCGACATTTTGACATTTCGACATTTTGACATTTCGACATTTTGACATTTTGACATTTCGACATTTTGACATTTTGACATTTCGACATTTTGACATTTTGACTTTTCGACATTTTGATATTTTGACATTTCGACATTTCGACATTTTGACTTTCGACATTTTGACATTTCGACATTTTGACATTTTGATATTTTGACATTTTGACATTTCGACATTTTGACATTTCGACATTTTGACATTTCGACATTTCGACATTTTGACATTTCGAAATTTGATATTTCGACATTTTGACATTTTGACATTTCGACATTTTGACTTTTTGACATTTCGACATTTCGACATTTTGACATTTGGACATTTTGACTTTTCGACATTTTGACATTTTGACATTTCGACATTTTGACATTTTGACATTTCGACATTTTGACATTTCGACATTTTGACAATTTGACATTTCGACATTTAGACATTTTGACATTTTGACATTTTGACATTTCGACATTTTGACATTTTGACATTTCGACATTTTGACATTTCGACATTTTGACATTTTGACATTTCGACATTTTGACATTTTGACATTTTGACATTTCGAAATTTTGACATTTTGACATTTCGACATTTCGACATTTCGACATTTTGACATTTTGACATTTCGACATTTCGACATTTTGACATTTTAACATTTCGACATTTTGACATTTTGACATTTCGACATTTTGACATTTCGACATTTTGACATTTTGACATTTCGACATTTTGACATTTTGACATTTCGACATTTTGACATTTCGACATTTTGACATTTTGACATTTCGACATTTTGACATTTCGACATTTTGACATTTTGACATTTCGACATTTCGACATTTTGACATTTTGACATTTTGACATTTTAACATTTCGACATTTTGACATTTTGACATTTCGACATTTCGACATTTCGACATTTTGACATTTTGACATTTCAACATTTCGACATTTTGACATTTTGACATTTTAACATTTCGACATTTTGACATTTCGACATTTTGACATTTTGACATTTCGACATTTTGACATTTCGACATTTTGACATTTCGACATTTTGACATTTTGACATTTCGACATTTTGACATTTTGACATTTCGACATTTCGACATTTTGACATTTTGACATTTCGACATTTCGACATTTTGACATTTTGACATTTTGACATTTTAACATTTCCACATTTTGACATTTTGACATTTCGACATTTTGACATTTTGATATTTCGACATTTTGACATTTCGACATTTCGACATTTTGACATTTCGACATTTTGACATTTCGACATTTTGACATTTTGACATTTCGACATTTTGACATTTTGACATTTCGACATTTTGACTTTTCGACATTTTGATATTTTGACATTTCGACATTTCGACATTTTGACATTTCGACATTTTGACTTTCGACATTTTGACTTTCGACATTTTGACATTTCGACATTTTGACATTTCGACATTTTGACATTTCGACATTTTGACATTTTGGCATTTCGACATTTTGACATTTCGACATTTTGACATTTCGACATATTGACATTTTGACATTTCGATATAATGACATTTTGACATTTCGACATTTTGACATTTTGACATTTCGACATTTTGACATTTCGACATTTTGACATTTCGATATTATGACATTTTGACATTTCGACATTTCGACATTTTGACTTTTCGACATTTTGATATTTTGACATTTCGACATTTCGACATTTTGACATTTCGACATTTTGACTTTCGACATTTTGACTTTCGACATTCTGACATTTTGACATTTTGACATTCCGACATTTTGACATTTCGACATTTTGACATTTCGACATTTCGACATTTTGACATTTCGACATTTTGACATTTTGACATTTCGACATTTTGACATTTTGACTTTTCGACATTTTGATATTTTGACATTTCGACATTTCGATATTTTGACATTTCGACATTTCGACATTTTGACATTTCGACATTTTGACATTTCGACATTTTGACATTTTGACATTTCGACATTTTGACATTTCGACATTTTGACATTTCGACATTTCGACATTTTGACATTTTGATATTTCGACATTTTGACATTTCGACATTTTGACATTTCGACATTTCGACATTTTGATATTTTGACATTTCGACATTTTGACATTTCGACATTTTGACTTTCGACATTTTGACATTTCGACATTTTGACATTTCGACATTTTGACATTTTGACATTTCGACATTTTGACATTTCGACATTTTGACATTTCGACATTTTGACATTTCGACATTTCGTTATTATGACATTTTGACATTTCGACATTTTGACATTTCGACATTTTGACATTTCGATATTATGACATTTTGACATATCGACATTTTGACATTTCGACATTTTTAAATTTTGACTTTTCGACATTTTGACATTTCGACATTTTGACATTTTGACATTTCGACATTTTGACATTTTGACATTTTGACATTTCGACATTTCGACATTTTGACATTTTGACATTTCGACATTTTGACATTTTGACATTTCGACATTTTGACATTTCGACATTTTGACATATTGACATTTCGACATTTTGAAATTTCGACATTTTGACATTTCGACATTTTGACATTTCGACATTTTGACAATTCGACATTTTGACATTTCGACATTTTGACATTTCGACATTTTGACATCTCGACATTTTGACATTTCGACATATTGACATTTTGACATTTCGATATTATGACATTTTGACATTTTGACATTTTGACATTTTGACATTTTGACATTTTGACATTTCGACATTTTGACATTTCGACATTTTGACATTTCGACATTTTGACATTTTGACATTTCGACATTTTGACATTTCGACATTTTGACATTTTGACATTTCGACATTTTGACATTTCGACATTTTGACATTTCGACATTTTGACATCTCGACATTTTGACATTTCGACATATTGACATTTTGACATTTCGATATTATGACATTTTGACATTTCGACATTTTGACATTTTGACATTTCGACATTTTGACATTTTGACATTTCGACATTTTGACTTTCGACATTTTGACATTTCGACATTTTGACATTTTGACATTTCGACATTTTGACATTTCGACATTTTGACATTTTGACATTTCGACATTTTGACATTTCAACATTTTGACATTTTGACATTTCGACATTTTGACATTTCGACATTTTTAAATTTTGACTTTTCGACATTTTGACATTTCGACATTTTGACATTTTGACATTTTGACATTTCGACATTTCGACATTTTGACATTTTGACATTTCGACATTTTGACATTTCGACATTTTGACATATTGACATTTCGACATTTTGAAATTTCGACATTTTGACATTTCGACATTTTGACATTTCGACATTTTGACATTTTGACATTTCGACATTTTGACATCTCGACATTTTGACATTTCGACATATTGACATTTTGACATTTCGATATTATGACATTTTGACATTTCGACATTTTGACATTTTGACATTTCGACATTTTGACATTTTGACATTTCGACATTTTGACTTTCGATATTTTGACATTTCGACATTTTGACATTTTGACATTTTGACATTTCGACATTTCGACATTTTGACATTTCGACATTTTGACATTTTGACATTTTGACATTTTGACATTTTGACATTTCGACATTTCGACATTTTGACATTTCGACATTTTGACATTTTGACATTTCGACATTTTGACATTTTGACATTTCGACATTTTGACATTTTGACATTTCGACATTTTGACATTTCGACATTTTGACATTTTGACATTTCGACATTTTGACATTTTGACATTTCGACATTTTGACATTTTGACATTTCGACATTTTGACATTTCGACATTTCGACATTTTGACATTTCGACATTTTGACATTTTGACATTTCGACATTTTGACATTTTGACATTTCGACATTTTGACATTTTGACATTTCGACATTTTGACATTTCGACATTTTGACATTTTGACATTTCGACATTTTGACATTTCGACATTTTTAAATTTTGACTTTTCGACATTTTGACATTTCGACATTTTGACATTTTGACATTTTGACATTTCGACATTTCGACATTTTGACATTTTGACATTTCGACATTTTGACATTTCGACATTTTGACATATTGACATTTCGACATTTTGAAATTTCGACATTTTGACATTTCGACATTTTGTAATTTCGACATTTTGACATTTTGACATTTCGACATTTTGACATCTCGACATTTTGACATTTCGACATATTGACATTTTGACATTTTGACATTTCGATATTATGACATTTTGACATTTCGACATTTTGACATTTTGACATTTTGACATTTTGACATTTCGACATTTCGACATTTTGACATTTCGACATTTTGACATTTTGACATTTTGACATTTTGACATTTTGACATTTTGACATTTTGACATTTCGACATTTTGACATTTTGACATTTCGACATTTTGACATTTCGACATTTTGATATTTTGACATTTCGACATTTTGACTTTTGACATTTTGACATTTTGACATTTCGACATTTTGACAATTTGACATTTTGACATTTCGACAATTTGACATTTTGACATTTTGACATTTCGACATTTCGACATTTTGACATTTCGACATTTTGACATTTCGACATTTTGACATTTCGACATTTTGAAATTTCGACATTTTGACATTTCGACATTTTGACATTTTGACATTTTGACATTTCGACATATTGACATTTTGACATTTCGATATTATGACATTTTGACATTTTGACATTTCGACATTTTGACATTTTGACATTTCGACATTTTGACATTTCGACATTTTGACATTTCGACATTTTGACATTTTGACATTTCGACATTTTGACATTTCGACATTTTGACATTTCGACATTTTGACATATCGACATTTTGACATTTTGACATTTCGACATTTTGACATCTCGACATTTTGACATTTCGACATATTGACATTTTGACATTTCGATATTATGACATTTTGACATTTCGACATTTTGACATTTTGACATTTCGACATTTTGACATTTTGACATTTCGACATTTTGACTTTCGACATTTTGACATTTCGACATTTTGACATTTTGACATTTCGACATTTTGACATTTTGACATTTCGACATTTTGACATTTTGACATTTAGACATTTTGACATTTCGACATTTTGACATTTTGACATTTCGACATTTTGACATTTCGACATTTTTAAATTTTGACTTTTCGACATTTTGACATTTCGACATTTTGACATTTTGACATTTTGACATTTCGACATTTCGACATTTTGACATTTCTACATTTTGACATTTCGACATTTTGACATATTGACATTTCGACATTTTGAAATTTCGACATTTTGACATTTCGACATTTTGACATTTCGACATTTTGACAATTCGACATTTTGACATTTCGACATTTTGACATTTCGACATTTTGACATTTTGACATTTCGACATTTTGACATTTCGACATTTTGACATTTCGACATTTTGACAATTCGACATTTTGACATTTCGACATTTTGACATTTCGACATTTTGACATTTCGACATTTTGACATTTCGACATTTTGACATTTTGACATTTCGACATTTTGACATTTCGACATTTTGACATTTCGACATTTTGACATTTCGATATTATGACATTTTGACATTTTGACATTTCGACATTTTGACATTTCGACATTTTTAAATTTTGACTTTTCGACATTTTGACATTTCGACATTTTGACATTTTGACATTTCGACATTTTGACATTTTGACATTTCGACATTTCGACATTTTGACATTTTGACATTTCGACATTTCGACATTTTGACATTTTGACATTTCGACATTTTGACATTTCGACATTTTGACATTTCGACATTTTGACATATTGACATTTCGACATTTTGAAATTTCGACATTTTGACATTTCGACATTTTGACATTTCGACATTTTGACAATTCGACATTTTGACATTTCGACATTTTGACATTTCGACATTTTGACATCTCGACATTTTGACATTTCGACATATTGACATTTTGACATTTCGATATTATGACATTTTGACATTTCGACATTTTGACATTTCGACATTTTGACATTTTGACATTTCGACATTTTGACATTTCGACATTTTGACATTTTGACATTTCGACATTTTGACATTTTGACATTTCGACATTTTGACATTTTGACCTTTCGACATTTCGACATTTCGACATTTTGACATTTTGACATTTCGACATTTTGACATTTTGACATTTTAACATTTCGACATTTTGACATTTTGACATTTTGACATTTCGACATTTTGACATTTCGACATTTTGACAATTTGACATTTCGACATTTAGACATTTTGACATTTTGACATTTCGACATTTTGACATTTTGACATTTTGACATTTCGACATTTTGACATTTCGACATTTTGACATTTCGACATTTTGACATTTCGACATTTTGACATTTCGACATTTTGACATTTCGACATTTTGACATTTTGACATTTCGACATTTCGACATTTTGACATTTCGACATTTTGACATTTTGACATTTCGACATTTTGACATTTCGACATTTCGACATTTTGACATTTTGACATTTTGACATTTCGACATTTCGACATTTTGACATTTCGACATTTTGATATTTCGACATTTTGACATTTTGACATTTCGACATTTTGACATTTCGACATTTCGACATTTTGACATTTCGACATTGTGATATTTCGACATTTTGACATTTCGACATTTTGACATTTTGACATTTTGACATTTCGACATTTTGACATTTCGACATTTTGATATTTTGACATTTCGACATTTTGACTTTTGACATTTTGACATTTCGACATTTTGACAATTTGACATTTTGACATTTCGACAATTTGACATTTTGACATTTTGACATTTTGACATTTCGACATTTCGACATTTTTACATTTCGACATTTTGACATTTCGACATTTTGACATTTTGACATTTCGACATTTTGACATTTTGACATTTCGACATTTTGACATTTTGACATTTTGACATTTCGACATTTCGACATTTTGACATTTCGACATTTTGACATTTTGACATTTCGACATTTCGACATTTTGACATTTCGACATTTTGACATTTCGACATTTTGACATTTTGACATTTCGACATTTTGACATTTCGACATTTTGACATTTCGACATTTTGACATTTTGACATTTTGACATTTCGACATTTCGACATTTTGACATTTCGACATTTTGATATTTCGACATTTTGACATTTTGACATTTCGACATTTTGACATTTCGACATTTTGACATTTCGACATTTTGATATTTCGACATTTTGACATTTCGACATTTTGACATTTTGACATTTCGACATTTTGGCATTTCGACATTTTGATATTTTGACATTTCGACATTTTGACTTTCGACATTTTGACATTTCGACATTTTGACAATTTGACATTTCGACATATAGACATTTTGACATTTTGACATTTCGACAATTTGACATTTTGACATTTTGACATTATGACATTTCGACATTTTGACATTTCGACATTTTAACATTTCGACATTTTGACATTTTGACATTTCGACATTTTGACATTTCGACATTTTGACATTTCGACATTTTGACATTTTGACATTTTGACATTTCGACATTTCGACATTTCGACATTTTGACATTTCGACATTTTGACATTTTGACATATCGACATTTCGACATTTTGACTTTCGACATTTTGACATTTCGACATTTTGACATTTTGACATTTCGACATTTTGACATTTCGACATTTCGACATTTCGACATATCGACATTTTGACATTTTGACATTTCGACATTTCGACATTTTGACATTTTGACATTTCGACATTTCGACATTTTGACATTTTGACATTTTGACATTTTAACATTTCGACATTTTGACATTTTGACATTTCGACATTTTGACATTTCGACATTTTGACATTTTGACATTTTGACATTTCGACATTTTGACATTTTGACATTTCGACATTTTGACATTTCGACATTTCGACATTTTGACATTTTGACATTTTGACATTTCGACATTTCGACATTTTGACATTTCGACATTTTGATATTTCGACATTTTGACATTTTGACATTTCGACATTTTGACATTTCGACATTTCGACATTTTGACATTTCGACATTGTGATATTTCGACATTTTGACATTTCGACATTTTGACATTTTGACATTTTGACATTTCGACATTTTGACATTTCGACATTTTGATATTTTGACATTTCGACATTTTGACTTTTGACATTTTGACATTTCGACATTTTGACAATTTGACATTTTGACATTTCGACAATTTGACATTTTGACATTTTGACATTTCGACATTTCGACATTTTTACATTTCGACATTTTGACATTTCGACATTTTGACATTTTGACATTTCGACATTTTGACATTTTGACATTTCGACATTTTGACATTTTGACATTTCGACATTTTGATATTTCGACATTTTGACATTTTGACATTTCGACATTTTGACATTTCGACATTTCGACATTTTGACATTTCGACATTTTGATATTTCGACATTTTGACATTTCGACATTTTGACATTTTGACATTTCGACATTTTGGCATTTCGACATTTTGATATTTTGACATTTCGACATTTTGACTTTCGACATTTTGACATTTCGACATTTTGACAATTTGACATTTCGACATATAGACATTTTGACATTTTGACATTTCGACAATTTGACATTTTGACATTTTGACATTATGACATTTCGACATTTCAACATTTTGACATTTCGACATTTTAACATTTCGACATTTTGACATTTTGACATTTCGACATTTTGACATTTCGACATTTTGACATTTCGACATTTTGACATTTTGACATTTTGACATTTTGACATTTCGACATTTCGACATTTCGACATTTTGACATTTCGACATTTTGACATTTTGACATATCGACATTTCGACATTTTGACTTTCGACATTTTGACATTTCGACATTTTGACATTTTGACATTTCGACATTTTGACATTTCGACATTTCGACATTTCGACATATCGACATTTTGACATTTTGACATTTCGACATTTCGACATTTTGACATTTTGACATTTCGACATTTCGACATTTTGACATTTCGACATTTTGACATTTCGACATTTTGACATTTTGACATTTCGACATTTTGACATTTTCACATTTCGACATTTTGACATTTCGACATTTTGACATTTTGACATTTCGACATTTTGACATTTTGACATTTTGACATTTCGACATTTTGACATTTCGACATTTCGACATTTCGACATATCGACATTTTGACATTTCGACATTTCGACATTTTGACATTTTGACATTTTAACATTTCGACATTTTGACATTTTGACATTTCGACATTTTGACATTTTGACATTTCGACATTTTGACATTTCGACATTTTGACAATTTGACATTTCGACATTTAGACATTTTGACATTTCGACATTTTGACATTTTGACATTTTGACATTTCGACATTTCGACATTTTGACATTTCGACATTTTGACATTTCGACATTTTGACATTTCGACATTTTGACATTTCAACATTTTGACATTTCGACATTTTGACATTTTGACATTTTGACATTTCGACATTTCGACATTTTGACATTTCGACATTTTGACATTTTGACATTTCGACATTTTGACATTTTGACTTTTCGACATTTTGATATTTTGACATTTCGACATTTCGACATTTTGACATTTCGACATTTTGACTTTCGACATTTTGACATTTTGACATTTCGACATTTTGACATTTCGACATTTTGACATTTTGACATTTCGACATTTTGACATTTCGACATTTTGACATTTCGACATTTTGACATTTCGACATTTTGATATTTCGACATTTTGACATTTCGACATTTTGACATTTTGACATTTCGACATTTTGACATTTTGACATTTCGACATTTCGACATTTTGATATTTTGACATTTCGACATTTTGACTTTCGACATTTTGACATTTCGACATTTTGACATTTTGACATTTCGACATTTTGACATTTCGACATTTTGACATTTCGACATTTTGACATTTTGATATTTCGACATTTTGACATTTTGACATTTCGACATTTTGACATTTCGACATTTTGACATTTTGACATTTCGACATTTTGACATTTCGACATTTTGACATTTCGACATTTTGACATTTCAACATTTTGACATTTTGACTTTCGACATTTTGACATTTCGACATTTTGACATTTCGACATTTCGACATTTTGACATTTCGACATTTAGATATTTCGACATTTTGACATTTCGACATTTTGACATTTTGACATTTCGACATTTTGACATTTTGACATTTCGACATTTCGACATTTCGACATTTTGACATTTCGACATTTTGACATTTTGACATTTCGACATTTTGACATTTTGACATTTCGCCATTTTGATATTTTGACATTTCGAAATTTCGACATTTTGACATTTCGACATTTTGACTTTCGACATTTTGACATTTCGACATTTTGACATTTCGACATTTTGACATTTTGACATTTCGACATTTTGACATTTCGACATTTCGACATTTTGACATTTCGACATTTTAACATTTCGACATTTTGACATTTCGACAATTTGACATTTCGGCATTTTGACATTTCGACATTTTGACATTTCGACATTTTGACATTTTGACATTTTGACATTTCGATATTATGACATTTTGACATTTCGACATTTTCACATTTTGACATTTTGACATTTTGACTTTCGACATTTTGACATTTCGACATTTTGACATTTTGACATTACGACATTTTGACATTTCGACATTTTAACATTTCGACATTTTGACATTTCGACATTTTGACATTTCGGCATTTTGACATTTCGACATTTTGACATTTCGACATTTTGACATTTCGATATTATGACATTTTGACATTTTGACATTTTGACTTTCGACATTTTGACATTTCGACATTTTGACATTTCGACATTTTGACATTTTGACATTTTGACATTTCGACATTTTGAAATTTCGACATTTTGACATTTCGACATTTCGACATTTTGACCTTTCGACATTTTGACATTTCGACATTTTGACATTTCGCATTTTGACATTTTGACATTTTGACATTTCGACATTTTGACATTTTGACATTTCGACATTTTGACATTTCGACATTTTGACATTTTGACATTTCGACATTTTGACATTTTGACATTTTGACATTTCGACATTTTGACATTTTGACATTTCGACATTTCGACATTTTGACATTTTGACATTTCGACATTTCGACATTTCGACATTTTGACATTTTTACATTTCGACATTTTGACATTTCGACATTTTGACATTTTGACATTTCGACATTTTGACATTTTGACATTTCGACATTTTGACATTTTGACATTTTGACATTTCGACATTTCGACATTTTGACATTTCGACATTTTGACATTTTGACATTTCGACATTTCGACATTTTGACATTTCGACATTTTGACATTTCGACATTTTGACATTTTGACATTTCGACATTTTGACATTTCGACATTTTGACATTTCGACATTTTGACATTTTGACATTTTGACATTTCGACATTTCGACATTTTGACATTTCGACATTTTGATATTTCGACATTTTGACATTTTGACATTTCGACATTTTGACATTTCGACATTTTGACATTTCGACATTTTGATATTTCGACATTTTGACATTTCGACATTTTGACATTTTGACATTTCGACATTTTGGCATTTCGACATTTTGATATTTTGACATTTCGACATTTTGACTTTCGACATTTTGACATTTCGACATTTTGACAATTTGACATTTCGACATATAGACATTTTGACATTTTGACATTTCGACAATTTGACATTTTGACATTTTGACATTATGACATTTCGACATTTCGACATTTTGACATTTCGACATTTTAACATTTCGACATTTTGACATTTTGACATTTCGACATTTTGACATTTCGACATTTTGACATTTCGACATTTTGACATTTTGACATTTTGACATTTCGACATTTCGACATTTCGACATTTTGACATTTCGACATTTTGACATTTTGACATATCGACATTTCGACATTTTGACTTTCGACATTTTGACATTTCGACATTTTGACATTTTGACATTTCGACATTTTGACATTTCGACATTTCGACATTTCGACATATCGACATTTTGACATTTTGACATTTCGACATTTCGACATTTTGACATTTTGACATTTCGACATTTCGACATTTTGACATTTTGACATTTTGACATTTTAACATTTCGACATTTTGACATTTTGACATTTCGACATTTCGACATTTTGACATTTTGACATTTTGACATTTCGACATTTTGACATTTTGACATTTCGACATTTTGACATTTCGACATTTCGACATTTTGACATTTTGACATTTTGACATTTCGACATTTCGACATTTTGACATTTCGACATTTTGATATTTCGACATTTTGACATTTTGACATTTCGACATTTTGACATTTCGACATTTCGACATTTTGACATTTCGACATTGTGATATTTCGACATTTTGACATTTCGACATTTTGACATTTTGACATTTTGACATTTCGACATTTTGACATTTCGACATTTTGATATTTTGACATTTCGACATTTTGACTTTTGACATTTTGACATTTCGACATTTTGACAATTTGACATTTTGACATTTCGACAATTTGACATTTTGACATTTTGACATTTCGACATTTCGACATTTTTACATTTCGACATTTTGACATTTCGACATTTTGACATTTTGACATTTCGACATTTTGACATTTTGACATTTCGACATTTTGACATTTTGACATTTTGACATTTCGACATTTCGACATTTTGACATTTCGACATTTTGACATTTTGACATTTCGACATTTCGACATTTTGACATTTCGACATTTTGACATTTCGACATTTTGACATTTTGACATTTCGACATTTTGACATTTCGACATTTTGACATTTCGACATTTTGACATTTTGACATTTTGACATTTCGACATTTCGACATTTTGACATTTCGACATTTTGATATTTCGACATTTTGACATTTTGACATTTCGACATTTTGACATTTCGACATTTCGACATTTTGACATTTCGACATTTTGATATTTCGACATTTTGACATTTCGACATTTTGACATTTTGACATTTCGACATTTTGGCATTTCGACATTTTGATATTTTGACATTTCGACATTTTGACTTTCGACATTTTGACATTTCGACATTTTGACAATTTGACATTTCGACATATAGACATTTTGACATTTTGACATTTCGACAATTTGACATTTTGACATTTTGACATTATGACATTTCGACATTTCAACATTTTGACATTTCGACATTTTAACATTTCGACATTTTGACATTTTGACATTTCGACATTTTGACATTTCGACATTTTGACATTTCGACATTTTGACATTTTGACATTTTGACATTTTGACATTTCGACATTTCGACATTTCGACATTTTGACATTTCGACATTTTGACATTTTGACATATCGACATTTCGACATTTTGACTTTCGACATTTTGACATTTCGACATTTTGACATTTTGACATTTCGACATTTTGACATTTCGACATTTCGACATTTCGACATATCGACATTTTGACATTTTGACATTTCGACATTTCGACATTTTGACATTTTGACATTTCGACATTTCGACATTTTGACATTTTGACATTTTAACATTTCGACATTTTGACATTTTGACATTTCGACATTTTGACATTTCGACATTTTGACATTTTGACATTTTGACATTTCGACATTTTGACATTTTGAAATTTTGACATTTCGACATTTTGACATTTCGACATTTTGACATTTTGACATTTCGACATTTTGACATTTTCACATTTCGACATTTTGACATTTCGACATTTTGACATTTTGACATTTCGACATTTTGACATTTTGACATTTTGACATTTCGACATTTTGACATTTCGACATTTCGACATTTCGACATATCGACATTTTGACATTTCGACATTTCGACATTTTGACATTTTGACATTTTAACATTTCGACATTTTGACATTTTGACATTTCGACATTTTGACATTTTGACATTTCGACATTTTGACATTTCGACATTTTGACAATTTGACATTTCGACATTTTGACATTTCGACATTTTGACATTTTGACATTTTGACATTTCGACATTTCGACATTTTGACATTTCGACATTTTGACATTTCGACATTTTGACATTTCGACATTTTGACATTTCAACATTTTGACATTTCGACATTTTGACATTTTGACATTTTGACATTTCGACATTTCGACATTTTGACATTTCGACATTTTGACATTTTGACATTTCGACATTTTGACATTTTGACTTTTCGACATTTTGATATTTTGACATTTCGACATTTCGACATTTTGACATTTCGACATTTTGACTTTCGACATTTTGACATTTTGACATTTCGACATTTTGACATTTCGACATTTTGACATTTTGACATTTCGACATTTTGACATTTCGACATTTTGACATTTCGACATTTTGACATTTCGACATTTTGATATTTCGACATTTTGACATTTCGACATTTTGACATTTTGACATTTCGACATTTTGACATTTTGACATTTCGACATTTCGACATTTTGATATTTTGACATTTCGACATTTTGACTTTCGACATTTTGACATTTCGACATTTTGACATTTTGACATTTCGACATTTTGACATTTCGACATTTTGACATTTCGACATTTTGACATTTTGATATTTCGACATTTTGACATTTTGACATTTCGACATTTTGACATTTCGACATTTTGACATTTTGACATTTCGACATTTTGACTTTTCGACATTTTGATATTTTGACATTTCGACATTTTGACATTTCGACATTTTGACTTTCGACATTTTGACATTTCGACATTTTGACATTTCGACATTTCGACATTTTGACATTTCGACATTTAGATATTTCGACATTTTGACATTTCGACATTTTGACATTTTGACATTTCGACATTTTGACATTTTGACATTTCGACATTTCGACATTTCGACATTTTGACATTTCGACATTTTGACATTTTGACATTTCGACATTTTGACATTTTGACATTTCGACATTTTGATATTTTGACATTTCGAAATTTCGACATTTTGACATTTCGACATTTTGACTTTCGACATTTTGACATTTCGACATTTTGACATTTCGACATTTTGACATTTTGACATTTCGACATTTTGACATTTCGACATTTCGACATTTTGACATTTCGACATTTTAACATTTCGACATTTTGACATTTCGACAATTTGACATTTCGGCATTTTGACATTTCGACATTTTGACATTTCGACATTTTGACATTTTGACATTTCGATATTATGACATTTTGACATTTCGACATTTTCACATTTTGACATTTTGACATTTTGACTTTCGACATTTTGACATTTCGACATTTTGACATTTCGACATTTTGACATTTTGACATTTCGACATTTTAACATTTCGACATTTTGACATTTTGACATTACGACATTTTGACATTTCGACATTTTAACATTTCGACATTTTGACATTTCGACATTTTGACATTTCGGCATTTTGACATTTCGACATTTTGACATTTCGACATTTTGACATTTCGATATTATGACATTTTGACATTTTGACATTTTGACTTTCGACATTTTGACATTTCGACATTTTGACATTTCGACATTTTGACATTTTGACATTTTGACATTTCGACATTTTGAAATTTCGACATTTTGACATTTCGACATTTCGACATTTTGACCTTTCGACATTTTGACATTTCGACATTTTGACATTTCGCATTTTGACATTTTGACATTTTGACATTTCGACATTTTGACATTTTGACATTTCGACATTTTGACATTTCGACATTTTGACATTTTGACATTTCGACATTTTGACATTTTGACATTTTGACATTTTGACATTTCGACATTTTGACATTTTGACATTTCGACATTTTGACATTTTGACATTTCGACATTTCGACATTTCGACATTTTGACATTTTGACATTTACACATTTCGACATTTTGACATTTTGACATTTTGACATTTCGACATTTTGACATTTCGACATTTTGACATTTCGACATTTTGACATTTTGACATTTCGACATTTTGACATTTCGACATTTTGACATTTTGACATTTCGACATTTTGACATTTTGACATTTCGACATTTTGACATTTCGACATTTTGACATTTTGACATTTCGACATTTTGACATTTTGACATTTTGACATTTTGACATTTCGACATTTTGACATTTTGACATTTCGACATTTCGACATTTCGACATTTTGACATTTTGACATTTCGACATTTCGACATTTTGACATTTTGACATTTTAACATTTCGACATTTTGACATTTTGACATTTCGACATTTTGACATTTTGACATTTCGACATTTTGACATTTCGACATTTTGACAATTTGACATTTCGACATTTAGACATTTTGACATTTCGACATTTTGACATTTTGACATTTCGACATTTCGACATTTTGACATTTTGACATTTTAACATTTCGACATTTTGACATTTTGACATTTTGACATTTCGACATTTTGACATTTCGACATTTTGACAATTTGACATTTCGACATTTTGACATTTCGACATTTTGACATTTTGACATTTCGACATTTTGACATTTTGACATTTTGACATTTTGACATTTCGACATTTTGACATTTCGACATTTTGACATTTTGACATTTCGACATTTTGACATTTTGACATTTTGACATTTTGACATTTCGACATTTTGACATTTTGACATTTCGACATTTCGACATTTCGACATTTTGACATTTTGACATTTCGACATTTCGACATTTTGACATTTTGACATTTTAACATTTCGACATTTTGACATTTTGACATTTCGACATTTTGACATTTTGACATTTCGACATTTTGACATTTCGACATTTTGACAATTTGACATTTCGACATTTAGACATTTTGACATTTCGACATTTTGACATTTTGACATTTTGACATTTTGACATTTCGACATTTCGACATTTTGACATTTCGACATTTTGACATTTCGACATTTTGACATTTTGACATTTCGACATTTTGACATTTCGACATTTTGACATTTCGACATTTTGACATTTTGACATTTCGACATATCGACATTTTGATATTTTGACATTTCGACATTTTGACTTTCGACATTTTGACATTTTGACATTTCGACATTTTGACATTTTGACATTTCGACACTTCGACATTTTGACATTTCGACATTTTAACATTTCGACATTTTGACATTTCGACATTTTGACATTTTGACATTTCGACATTTTGACATTTCGACATTTTGACATTTCGACATTTTGACATTTCGACATTTTGGTATTTCGACATTTTGACATTTTGACATTTCGACATTTTGACATTTTGACTTTTCGACATTTTGATATTTCGACATTTTGCCATTTTGACATTTCGACATTTTGACATTTTGACATTTCGACATTTTGACATTTCGACATTTTGACATTTTGACATTTCGACATTTTGAAATTTCGACATTTTGACATTTCGACATTTCGACATTTTGACCTTTCGACATTTTGACATTTCGACATTTTGACATTTCGCATTTTGACATTTTGACATTTCGACATTTTGACATTTTGACATTTCGACATTTTGACATTTCGACATTTTGACATTTCGACATTTTGACATTTTGACATTTCGACATTTCGACATTTTGACATTTCGACATTTTGACATTTTGACATTTCGACATTTTGACATTTTGACATTTCGACATTTTGACATTTCGACATTTTGACATTTCGACATTTTGAAATTTCGACATTTTGACATTTCGACATTTCGACATTTTGACCTTTCGACATTTTGACATTTCGACATTTTGACATTTCGCATTTTGACATTTTGACATTTCGACATTTTGACATTTCGACATTTTGACATTTTGACATTTCGACATTTTGACATTTTGACATTTTGACATTTCGACATTTTGACATTTTGACATGTCGACATTTCGACATTTTGACATTTTGACATTTCGACATTTCGACATTTTGACATTTTGACATTTTTACATTTTAACATTTCGACATTTTGACATTTTGACATTTCGACATTTTGACATTTCGACATTTTGACATTTCGACATTTTGACACTTTGACATTTTGACATTTTGACATTTCGACATTTTGACATTTCGACATTTTGACATTTTGACATTTCGACATTTTGACATTTCGACATTTTGACATTTTGACATTTCGACATTTTGACATTTTGACATTTCGACATTTTGACATTTCGACATTTTGACATTTCGACATTTTGACATTTTGACATTTCGACATTTTGACATTTTGACATTTCGACATTTTGACATTTTGAAATTTCGACATTTCGACATTTCGACATTTTGACATTTTGACATTTCGACATTTCGACATTTTGACATTTTGACATTTTAACATTTCGACATTTTGACATTTTGACATTTCGACATTTTGACATTTTGACATTTCGACATTTTGACATTTCGACATTTTGACAATTTGACATTTCGACATTTTGACACTTTGACATTTTGACATTTTGACATTTTGACATTTCGACATTTCGACATTTTGACATTTCGACATTTTGACATTTCGACATTTTGACATTTTGACATTTCGACATTTTGACATTTCGACATTTTGACATTTCGACATTTTGACATTTTGACATTTCGACATTTCGACATTTTGACATTTCGACATTTTGACATTTTGACATTTCGACATTTTGACATTTTGACTTTTCGACATTTTGATATTTTGACATTTCGACATTTTGACATTTCGACATTTTGACTTTCGACATTTTGACATTTCGACATTTTGACATTTTGACATTTCGACATTTTGACATTTCGACATTTTGACATTTCGACATTTTGATATTTCGACATTTTGACATTTCGACATTTTGACATTTTGACATTTCGACATTTTGACATTTTGACATTTCGACATTTCGACATTTTGATATTTTGACATTTCGACATTTTGACATTTTGACATTTCGACATTTTGACATTTCGACATTTTGACATTTTGACATTTTGACATTTCGACATTTTGACATTTCGACATTTTGACATTTCGACATTTTGACATTTTGACATTTCGACATTTCGACATTTTGACATTTCGACATTTTGACATTTCGACATTTTAACATTTCGACATTTTGACATTTCGACATTTTGACATTTCGGCATTTTGACATTTCGACATTTTGACATTTCGACATTTTGACATTTTGACATTTCGACATTTTGACATTTCGACATTTCGACATTTTGACATTTCGACATTTTAACATTTCGACATTTTGACATTTCGACATTTTGACATTTCGACATTTTGACATTTCGACATTTTGACATTTCGACATTTTGACATTTCGACATTTTGGTATTTCGACATTTTGACATTTCGACATTTTGACATTTCGACATTTCGACATTTTGACATTTCGACATTTTGACATTTTGACATTTCGACATTTTGACATTTTGACTTTTCGACATTTTGATATTTCGACATTTTGCCATTTTGACATTTCGACATTTTGACATTTTGACATTTCGACATTTTGACATTTTGACATTTTGACATTTTGCCATTTTGACATTTCGACATTTCGACATTTTGACATTTCGACATTTTGACATTTCGACATTTTGACATTTTGACATTTCGACATTTTGACATTTCGACATTTTGACATTTCGACATTTTGACATTTTGACATTTCGACATATCGACATTTTGATATTTTGACATTTCGACATTTTGACTTTCGACATTTTGACATTTCGACATTTTGACAATTCGACATTTTGACATTTCGACATTTTGACATTTTGACATTTCGACATTTCGACATTTTGACATTTCGACATTTTGACATTTTGACATTTCGACATTTTGACATTTTGACTTTTCGACATTTTGATATTTTGACATTTCGACATTTTGACATTTCGACATTTTGACTTTCGACATTTTGACATTTCGACATTTTGACATTTTGACATTTCGACATTTTGACATTTCGACATTTTGACATTTCGACATTTTGATATTTCGACATTTTGACATTTCGACATTTTGACATTTTGACATTTCGACATTTTGACATTTTGACATTTCGACATTTCGACATTTTGATATTTTGACATTTCGACATTTTGACATTTTGACATTTCGACATTTTGACATTTCGACATTTTGACATTTTGACATTTCGACATTTTGACATTTCGACATTTCGACATTTTGACATTTTGACATTTCGACATTTCGACATTTTGACATTTCGACATTTTGACATTTCGACATTTTAACATTTCGACATTTTGACATTTCGACATTTTGACATTTCGGCATTTTGACATTTCGACATTTTGACATTTCGACATTTTGACATTTTGACATTTCGACATTTTGACATTTTGACATTTCGACATTTTGACATTTCGACATTTTAACATTTCGACATTTTGACATTTCGACATTTTGACATTTTGACATTTCGACATTTTGACATTTCGACATTTTGACATTTCGACATTTTGACATTTCGACATTTTGGTATTTCGACATTTTGACATTTCGACATTTTGACATTTCGACATTTCGACATTTTGACATTTTGACATTTTGACATTTCGACATTTTGACATTTTGACTTTTCGACATTTTGATATTTCGACATTTTGCCATTTTGACATTTCGACATTTTGACATTTTGACATTTCGACATTTTGACATTTCGACATTTTGACATTTTGACATTTTGCCATTTTGACATTTCGACATTTCGACATTTTGACATTTCGACATTTTGACATTTCGACATTTTGACATTTTGACATTTCGACATTTTGACATTTCGACATTTTGACATTTCGACATTTTGACATTTTGACATTTTGACATTTCGACATATCGACATTTTGATATTTTGACATTTCGACATTTTGACTTTCGACATTTTGACATTTCGACATTTTGACATTTTGACATTTCGACATTTCGACATTTTGATATTTCGACATTTTAACATTTCGACATTTTGACATTTCGACATTTTGACATTTTGACATTTCGACATTTTGACATTTCGACATTTTGACATTTCGACATTTTGACATTTCGACATTTTGGTATTTCGACATTTTGACATTTCGACATTTTGACATTTCGACATTTCGACATTTTGACATTTCGACATTTTGACATTTTGACATTTCGACATTTTGACATTTTGACTTTTCGACATTTTGATATTTCGACATTTTGCCATTTTGACATTTCGACATTTTGACATTTTGACATTTCGACATTTTGACATTTCGACATTTTGACATTTTGACATTTCGACATTTTGAAATTTCGACATTTTGACATTTCGACATTTCGACATTTTGACCTTTCGACATTTTGACATTTCGACATTTTGACATTTCGCATTTTGACATTTTGACATTTCGACATTTTGACATTTTGACATTTCGACATTTTGACATTTCGACATTTCGACATTTTGACATTTTGACATTTCGACATTTCGACATTTTGACATTTCGACATTTTGACATTTTGACATTTCGACATTTTGACATTTTGACATTTCGACATTTTGACATTTCGACATTTTGACATTTTGACATTTCGACATTTTGAAATTTCGACATTTTGACATTTCGACATTTCGACATTTTGACCTTTCGACATTTTGACATTTCGACATTTTGACATTTCGCATTTTGACATTTTGACATTTCGACATTTTGACATTTCGACATTTTGACATTTTGACATTTCGACATTTTGACATTTTGACATTTCGACATTTTGACATTTTGACATGTCGACATTTCGACATTTTGACATTTTGACATTCCGACATTTCGACATTTTGACATTTTGACATTTTAACATTTCGACATTTTGACATTTTGACATTTCGACATTTTGACATTTCGACATTTTGACACTTTGACATTTTGACATTTTGACATTTCGACATTTTGACATTTCGACATTTTGACATTTTGACATTTCGACATTTTGACATTTCGACATTTTGACATTTTGACATTTCGACATTTTGACATTTTGACATTTCGACATTTTGACATTTCGACATTTTGACATTTTGACATTTCGACATTTTGACATTTTGACATTTCGACATTTTGACATTTTGACATTTCGACATTTTGACATTTTGAAATTTCGACATTTCGACATTTCGACATTTTGACATTTTGACATTTCGACATTTCGACATTTTGACATTTTGACATTTTAACATTTCGACATTTTGACATTTTGACATTTCGACATTTTGACATTTTGACATTTTGACATTTCGACATTTTGACATTTCGACATTTTGACAATTTGACATTTCGACATTTTGACACTTTGACATTTTGACATTTTGACATTTTGACATTTCGACATTTCGACATTTTGACATTTCGACATTTTGACATTTCGACATTTTGACATTTTGACATTTCGACATTTTGACATTTCGACATTTTGACATTTCGACATTTTGACATTTTGACATTTCGACATTTCGACATTTTGACATTTCGACATTTTGACATTTCGACATTTTGACATTTTGACTTTTCGACATTTTGATATTTTGACATTTCGACATTTTGACATTTCGACATTTTGACTTTCGACATTTTGACATTTCGACATTTTGACATTTTGACATTTCGACATTTTGACATTTCGACATTTTGACATTTCGACATTTTGACATTTCGACATTTTGATATTTCGACATTTTGACATTTCGACATTTTGACATTTTGACATTTCGACATTTTGACATTTTGACATTTCGACATTTCGACATTTTGATATTTTGACATTTCGACATTTTGACATTTCGACATTTTGACATTTTGACATTTCGACATTTTAACATTTCGACATTTTGACATTTCGACATTTTGACATTTCGACATTTTGACATTTCGACATTTTGACATTTCGACATTTTGACATTTCGACATTTTGGTATTTCGACATTTTGACATTTCGACATTTTGACATTTCGACATTTCGACATTTTGACATTTCGACATTTTGACATTTTGACATTTCGACATTTTGACATTTTGACTTTTCGACATTTTGATATTTCGACATTTTGCCATTTTGACATTTCGACATTTTGACATTTCGACATTTTGACATTTCGACATTTTGACATTTTGACATTTTGCCATTTTGACATTTCGACATTTCGACATTTTGACATTTCGACATTTTGACATTTCGACATTTTGACATTTTGACATTTCGACATTTTGACATTTCGACATTTTGACATTTCGACATTTTGACATTTTGACATTTTGACATTTCGACATATCGACATTTTGATATTTTGACATTTCGACATTTTGACTTTCGACATTTTGACATTTCGACATTTTGACATTTCGACATTTTGACATTTCGACATTTTGACATTTTGACATTTCGACATTTCGACATTTTGACATTTCGACATTTTGACATTTTGACATTTCGACATTTTGACATTTTGACTTTTCGACATTTTGATATTTTGACATTTCGACATTTTGACATTTCGACATTTTGACTTTCGACATTTTGACATTTCGACATTTTGACATTTTGACATTTCGACATTTTGACATTTCGACATTTTGACATTTCGACATTTTGATATTTCGACATTTTGACATTTCGACATTTTGACATTTTGACATTTCGACATTTTGACATTTTGACATTTCGACATTTCGACATTTTGATATTTTGACATTTCGACATTTTGACATTTTGACATTTCGACATTTTGACATTTCGACATTTTGACATTTTGACATTTCGACATTTTGACATTTCGACATTTTGACATTTCGACATTTTGACATTTTGACATTTCGACATTTCGACATTTTGACATTTCGACATTTTGACATTTCGACATTTTAACATTTCGACATTTTGACATTTCGACATTTTGACATTTCGGCATTTTGACATTTCGACATTTTGACATTTCGACATTTTGACATTTTGACATTTCGACATTTTGACATTTTGACATTTCGACATTTTGACATTTCGACATTTTAACATTTCGACATTTTGACATTTCGACATTTTGACATTTTGACATTTCGACATTTTGACATTTCGACATTTTGACATTTCGACATTTTGACATTTCGACATTTTGGTATTTCGACATTTTGACATTTCGACATTTTGACATTTCGACATTTCGACATTTTGACATTTCGACATTTTGACATTTTGACATTTCGACATTTTGACATTTTGACTTTTCGACATTTTGATATTTCGACATTTTGCCATTTTGACATTTCGACATTTTGACATTTTGACATTTCGACATTTTGACATTTTGACATTTTGACATTTTGCCATTTTGACATTTCGACATTTCGACATTTTGACATTTCGACATTTTGACATTTCGACATTTTGACATTTTGACATTTCGACATTTTGACATTTCGACATTTTGACATTTCGACATTTTGACATTTTGACATTTTGACATTTTGACATTTCGACATATCGACATTTTGATATTTTGACATTTCGACATTTTGACTTTCGACATTTTGACATTTCGACATTTTGACATTTTGACATTTCGACATTTCGACATTTCGACATTTTGACATTTCGACATTTTAACATTTCGACATTTTGACATTTCGACATTTTGACATTTTGACATTTCGACATTTTGACATTTCGACATTTTGACATTTCGACATTTTGACATTTCGACATTTTGGTATTTCGACATTTTGACATTTCGACATTTTGACATTTCGACATTTCGACATTTTGACATTTCGACATTTTGACATTTTGACATTTCGACATTTTGACATTTTGACTTTTCGACATTTTGATATTTCGACATTTTGCCATTTTGACATTTCGACATTTTGACATTTTGACATTTCGACATTTTGACATTTCGACATTTTGACATTTTGACATTTCGACATTTTGAAATTTCGACATTTTGACATTTCGACATTTCGACATTTTGACCTTTCGACATTTTGACATTTCGACATTTTGACATTTCGCATTTTGACATTTTGACATTTCGACATTTTGACATTTTGACATTTCGACATTTTGACATTTCGACATTTCGACATTTTGACATTTTGACATTTCGACATTTCGACATTTTGACATTTCGACATTTTGACATTTTGACATTTCGACATTTTGACATTTTGACATTTCGACATTTTGACATTTCGACATTTTGACATTTTGACATTTCGACATTTTGAAATTTCGACATTTTGACATTTCGACATTTTGACCTTTCGACATTTTGACATTTCGACATTTTGACATTTCGCATTTTGACATTTTGACATTTCGACATTTTGACATTTCGACATTTTGACATTTTGACATTTCGACATTTTGACATTTTGACATTTTGACATTTCGACATTTTGACATTTTGACATTTTGACATGTCGACATTTCGACATTTTGACATTTTGACATTTCGACATTTCGACATTTTGACATTTTGACATTTTAACATTTCGACATTTTGACATTTTGACATTTCGACATTTTGACATTTCGACATTTTGACACTTTGACATTTTGACATTTTGACATTTCGACATTTTGACATTTCGACATTTTGACATTTTGACATTTTGACATTTTGACATTTTGACATTTCGACATTTTGACATTTTGACATTTCGACATTTTGACATTTCGACATTTTGACATTTTGACATTTCGACATTTTGACATTTTGACATTTCGACATTTTGACATTTTGACATTTCGACATTTTGACATTTTGAAATTTCGACATTTCGACATTTCGACATTTTGACATTTTGACATTTCGACATTTCGACATTTTGACATTTTGACATTTTAACATTTCGACATTTTGACATTTTGACATTTCGACATTTTGTCATTTTGACATTTTGACATTTCGACATTTTGACATTTCGACATTTTGACAATTTGACATTTCGGCATTTTGACACTTTGACATTTTGACATTTTGACATTTTGACATTTCGACATTTCGACATTTCGACATTTTGACATTTCGACATTTTGACATTTCGACATTTTGACATTTTGACATTTCGACATTTTGACATTTCGACATTTTGACATTTCGACATTTTGACATTTTGACATTTCGACATTTTGACATTTCGACATTTTGACATTTTGACATTTCGACATTTTGACATTTTGACTTTTCGACATTTTGATATTTTGACATTTCGACATTTTGACATTTCGACATTTTGACTTTCGACATTTTGACATTTCGACATTTTGACATTTTGACATTTCGACATTTTGACATTTCGACATTTTGACATTTTGACATTTTGACATTTCGACATTTTGATATTTCGACATTTTGACATTTCGACATTTTGACATTTTGACATTTCGACATTTTGACATTTTGACATTTCGACATTTCGACATTTTGATATTTTGACATTTCGACATTTTGACATTTTGACATTTCGACATTTTGACATTTCGACATTTTGACATTTTGACATTTCGACATTTTGACATTTCGACATTTTGACATTTCGACATTTTGACATTTTGACATTTCGACATTTCGACATTTTGACATTTCGACATTTTGACATTTCGACATTTTAACATTTCGACATTTTGACATTTCGACATTTTGACATTTCGGCATTTTGACATTTCGACATTTTGACATTTCGACATTTTGACATTTCGACATTTTGACATTTCGACATTTTGGTATTTCGACATTTTGACATTTCGACATTTTGACATTTTGACATTTCGACATTTCGACATTTTGACATTTCGACATTTTGACATTTTGACATTTCGACATTTTGACATTTTGACATTTTGATATTTTGACATTTCGACATTTCGACATTTCGACATTTTGACATTTCGACATTTTGACTTTCGACATTTTGACATTTCGACATTTTGACATTTAATATTTCGACATTTTGACATTTTGACATTTCGACATTTCGACATTTTGACATTTCGACATTTCGACATTTTGACATTTTGACATTTCGACATTTTGACTTTTCGACATTTTGATATTTTGACATTTCGACATTTTGACATTTCGACATTTTGACTTTCGACATTTTGACATTTCGACATTTTGACATTTCGACATTTCGACATTTTGACATTTCGACATTTTGATATTTCGACATTTTGACATTTCGACATTTTGACATTTTGACATTTCGACATTTTGACATTTTGACATTTCGACATTTCGACATTTTGACATTTCGACATTTTGACATTTCGACATTTTGACATTTTGACTTTTCGACATTTTGATATTTTGACATTTCGACATTTTGACATTTTGACATTTCGACATTTTGACATTTCGACATTTTGACATTTTGACATTTCGACATTTTGACATTTTGACATTTCGACATTTTGACATTTCGACATTTTGACATTTTGACATTTCGACATTTTGACATTTTGACATTTTGACATTTCGACATTTTGACATTTTGACATTTCGACATTTCGACATTTTGACATTTCGACATTTCGACATTTTGACATTTTAACATTTCGACATTTTGACATTTTGACATTTCGACATTTTGACATTTTGACAATTTGACATTTCGACATTTAGACATTTTGACATTTCGACATTTTGACACTTTGACATTTTGACATTTTAACATTTTGACATTTTGACATTTCGACATTTCGACATTTCGACATTTCGACATTTTGACATTTCGACATTTTGACATTTTGACATTTCGACATTTTGACATTTCGACATTTTGACATGTCGACATTTTGACATTTTGACATTTTGACATTTCGACATTTCGACATTTTGACATTTCGACATTTTGACATTTCGACATTTTGACATTTTGACTTTTCGACATTTTGATATTTTGACATTTCGACATTTTGACATTTCGACATTTTGACTTTCGACATTTTGACATTTCGACATTTTGACATTTCGACATTTTGACATTTCGACATTTTGACATTTTGACATTTTGACATTTTGACATTTCGACATTTTGACATTTCGACATTTTGACATTTCGACATTTTGATATTTCGACATTTTGACATTTCGACATTTTGACATTTTGACATTTCGACATTTTGACATTTCGACATTTTGATATTTTGACATTTCGACATTTTGACTTTCGACATTTTGACATTTCGACATTTTGACATTTTGACATTTCGACATTTTGACATTTCGACATTTTGACATTTTGACATTTCGACATTTTGACATTTCGACATTTTGACATTTCGACATTTTGACATTTCGACATTTTGACATTTCGACATTTTGACATTTTGACATTTCGACATTTCGACATTTTGACATTTCGACATTTTAACATTTTGACATTTCGACATTTTGACATTTCGGCATTTTGACATTTCGACATTTTGACATTTCGACATTTTGACATTTCGACATTTTGACATTTCGACATTTTGGTATTTCGACATTTTGACATTTCGACATTTTGACATTTTGACATTTCGACATTTTGACATTTCGACATTTCGACATTTTGACATTTCGACATTTTGACATTTTGACATTTCGACATTTTGACATTTTGACTTTTCGACATTTTGATATTTTGACATTTCGACATTTCGACATTTTGACATTTCGACATTTTGACTTTCGACATTTTGACATTTCGACATTTTGATATTTCGACATTTTGACATTTTGACATTTCGACATTTCGACATTTTGACATTTCGACATTTTGACATTTTGACATTTCGACATTTTGACTTTTCGACATTTTGATATTTTGACATTTCGATATTTCGACATTTTGACATTTCGACATTTTGACTTTCGACATTTTGACATTTCGACATTTTGACATTTCGACATTTCGACATTTTGACATTTTGACATTTCGACATTTTGACATTTTGACATTTCGACATTTCGACATTTTGACATTTCGACATTTTGACATTTTGACATTTCGACATTTTGACTTTTCGACATTTTGATATTTTGACATTTCGACATTTTGACATTTCGACATTTTGACTTTCGACATTTTGACATTTCGACATTTTGACATTTCGACATTTTGACATTTTGACATTTCGACATTTTGACATTTCGACATTTCGACATTTTGACATTTCGACATTTTAACATTTCGACATTTTGACATTTCGACATTTTGACATTTCGGCATTTTGACTTTTCGACATTTTGACATTTCGACATTTTGACATTTCGATATTATGACATTTTGACATTTCGACATTTTGACATTTTGACTTTCGACATTTTGACATTTCGACATTTTGACATTTCGACATTTTGACATTTTGACATTTCGACATTTTGACATTTCGACATTTTGACATTTTGACATTTCGACATTTTGACATTTCGACATTTTAACATTTCGACATTTTGACATTTCGACATTTTGACATTTCGGCATTTTGACATTTCGACATTTTGACATTTCGACATTTTGACATTTTGACATTTCGATATTATGACATTTTGACATTTCGACATTTTGACATTTTGACATTTTGACTTTCGACATTTTGACATTTCGACATTTCGACATTTTGACATTTTGACATTTCGACATTTTGACATTTCGACATTTTGACATTTTGACATTTCGACATTTTGAAATTTCGACATTTTGACATTTCGACATTTTGACCTTTCGACATTTTGACATTTTGACATTTCGACATTTTGACATTTCGCATTTTGACATTTTGACATTTCGACATTTTGACATTTCGACATTTTGACATTTTGACATTTCGATATTATGACATTTTGACATTTCGACATTTTGACATTTTGACATTTCGACATTTCGACATTTTGACATTTCGCATTTTGACATTTTGACATTTCGACATTTTGATATTTTGACATTTCGACATTTTGACATTTCGACATTTTGACATTTCGACATTTTGACATTTCGACATTTTGACATTTTGACATTTCGACATTTTGACATTTGACATTTCGACATTTTGACATTTCGACATTTTGACATTTTGACATTTCGACATTTTGACATTTTGACATTTCGACATTTCGACATTTTGACATTTCGACATTTTGACATTTCGACATTTTGACATTTCGATATTTTGACATTTCGATATTTTGACATTTTGACATTTCGACATTTTGACATTTTGACATTTCGACATTTCGACATTTTGACATTTCGACATTTCGACATTTTGACATTTCGACATTTTGACTTTCGACATTTTGACATTTCGACATTTCGACATTTTGACATTTTGACATTTCGACATTTTGACATTTCGACATTTTGACATTTTGACATTTCGACATTTTGAAATTTCGACATTTTGACATTTCGACATTTTGACCTTTCGACATTTTGACATTTTGACATTTCGACATTTTGACATTTCGCATTTTGACATTTTGACATTTCGACATTTTGACATTTCGACATTTTGACATTTTGACATTTCGATATTATGACATTTTGACATTTCGACATTTTGACATTTTGACATTTCGACATTTTGACATTTCGCATTTTGACATTTTGACATTTCGACATTTTGATATTTTGACATTTCGACATTTTGACATTTCGACATTTTGACATTTCGACATTTTGACATTTCGACATTTTGACATTTTGACATTTCGACATTTTGACATTTGACATTTCGACATTTTGACATTTCGACATTTTGACATTTTGACATTTCGACATTTTGACATTTTGACATTTCGACATTTCGACATTTTGACATTTCGACATTTTGACATTTCGACATTTTGACATTTCGATATTTTGACATTTCGATATTTTGACATTTTGACATTTCGACATTTTGACATTTTGACATTTCGACATTTCGACATTTTGACATTTCGACATTTCGACATTTTGACATTTCGACATTTTGACATTTCGATATTTTGACATTTCGACATTTTGACATTTCGACATTTCGACATTTTGACATTTTGACATTTTGACATTTCGACATTTCGACATTTTGACATTTTGACATTTCGACATTTCGACATTTTGACATTTCGACATTTTGACATTTCGACATTTTGACATTTTGACATTTCGACATTTTGACATTTTGACATTTCGACATTTTGACATTTTGACATTTCGACATTTTGACATTTCGACATTTTGACATATTGACATTTTGACATTGACTTCACCTTGACTTGACCTTCACTTGACCTTCACTGTCACCTTCACTTTGACTTGACCTTGAGTTGACCTTGACTTGACCTTCACTGGACCTTGACTTGACCTGACCTTGACATGACCTTGACTTGAACTTGACTTGACCTTGACCTTGACATGACCTTGACTTGACCTTGAATTGACCTTGACTTGACCTTGACTTGACTTTGACTTGACCCTGACTTGACCTTGACTTGACCTTGACTTGACCTTGACTTGACCTTCACTTGACCTTGACTTGACCTTGACTTGACCTTGACTCGACCTTGACTTGACCTTGACCTGACCTTGACTCGACCTTGACCTTGACCTTGACATGACCTTGACTTGACCTTGACTTGACCTTAACTTGATCTTGACTTGACCTTGACATGAACTTGACATGACCTTGACATGACCTGGACTTGACCTTGACTTGACCTTGACTTGAGCTTGACTTGACCTTGACTTGACCTTCACTTGACCTTGACTTGACCTTGACTTGACCTTGACTTGACCTTGACTTAACCTTGACATGACCTTGACTTTGACTTGACTTGACCTTGACTTGAGACCTTGACTTGACCTTGACTTTAGACCTTGACTTGACCTTGACTTGACCTTGACTTGACCTTGACTCGACCTTGACCTTGACTTGACCTTGACTCGACCTTGACTTGACCTTGACCTTGACTTGACCTTGACATGACTTTGACTTGACCTTGACTTGACCTTGACTTGACCTTCACATGACCTTGACTTGACCTTGACTTGAGACCTTGACTTGACCTTGACTTGACCTTGATTTGACCTTGACTTGACCTTGACTTTAGCTTGACCTTGACTTGACCTTGACTTGACCTGACTTGACCTTGACTCGACCTTGACTTGACCTTGATTTGACCTTGACTTGACCTTGACTTGACCTTGAGTTGAGCTTGACCCTGACCTTGACTTGACCTTGACTTGACCTTGACTCGACCTTGACTTGACCTTGACATGACCTTGACTTGACCTTGATTTGACCTTGACTTGACCTTGACTTGAGCTTGAGCTTGACCTTGACCTTGACTTGACCTTGACTTGATCTTGACTTGACCTTGACTTGACCTTGACTTAACCTTGACATGACCTTGACTTGACCTTGACTTGACCTTGACTTTACCTGACCTTGACTCGACCTTGACTTGACCTTGACTTGACCTTGACTTGACCTTGACATGACCTTGACTTGACCTTGACTTGACCTTGACTTGATCTTGACTTGACCTTGACTTGATCTTGACTTGACTCGACCTTGACATGACCTTGACATGACCTTGACTTGACCTTGACTTGACCTTGACTTGACCTTGACTTGACCTTGACTTGACCTTGACTCGACCTTGACTTGACCTTGACATGACTTTGACTTGACCTTGACTTGACCTTGACTTGACCTTGACTGGACCTTGACTCGACCTTGACTTGACCTTGACTTGACCTTGACATGACCTTGACTTGACCATCACTTGACCTTGACTTGACCTTGACTTTACCTTGACATGACCTTGACTTGACCTTGACTTGACCTTGACTTGACTTTGACTTGACCTTGACTTGACCTTGACTTGACCTTGACTTAACCTTAACATGACCTTGACTTGACTTTGACTTGACCTTGACTTGACCTTGACTTGACCTTGAATTGACCTTGACTTGACGTTGACGTGACCTTGACTTGACATTGACTTGACCTTGACTTGACCTTGACATGACCTTCACTTGACCTTGACTTGACCTTGACTCGACCTTGAATTGACCATGACATGACCTTGACCTGACCTGGACATGACCTTGACTTGACCTTGACTTGACCTTGACTTGACCTTGACATGACCTTGAATTGACCTTGACTTGACCTTGACTCGACCTTGACTTGACCTTGACCTGAATTTGATATGACCTTGACCTTGACATGACCTTGACTTTACCTTGACTTGACCTTGACTTGACCGTCACTTGACCTTGACTTGACCTTCACTGGACCTTGACTTGACCTTGACTTGACCTTGACTTGACCTTGACATGACCTTGACATGACCTTGACTTGACCTTGACTCGACCTTGACTCGACCTTGACTCGACCTTGAGTTGACCTTGACATGACCTTGACTTGACCTTGAGTTGACCTTGACATGACCTTGACATGACCTTGACTTGATCTTGACTTGACCTTGACTTGACCTTGACTTGACTTGACCTTGACTTGACCTTGACTTGACCTTGACTTGACCTTCACTGGACCTTGACTTGACCTTGACTTGACCGTGACTTGACCTTGACTTGACCTTGACTTGACCTTGACTTGACCTTAACTCGACCTTGACATGACCTTGACTTGACCTTGACATGACCTTGACTTGACCTTGACTTGAAATTGCCTTGACTTTGACGTGACCTTGACTTGGCCTTGACTTAACCTTGACTTGACCTTGACTTGACCTTGACATGATTTTAACTTGACCTTAACTTGACCTTGACATGACCTTGACTTGACCTTGACTTGACCTTGACTTGACCTTGACTTGACCTTGACCTTGACCTTGACATGACCTTGACATGACCTTGACTTGACCTTGACTTGACCTTGACTTCACCTTGACTTGACCTTCACTTGACCTTGACTTGACCTTCACTGTCACCTTCACTTTGACTTGACCTTGAGTTGACCTTGACTTGACCTTCACTTTGACTTGACCTTGACTTGACCTTGACTTGACCTGACCTTGACATGACCTTGACTTGACCTTGACTTGACCTTCACTTGACCTTGACTTGACCTTGACTCGACCTTGACTTGACCTTGACCTGACCTTGACTCGACCTTGACTTGACCTTCACTTGACCTTGACTTGACCTTGACTTGACCTTGACTTGACCTTGACATGACCTTGACATGACCTTGACATGACCTTGACTTGACCTTGACGTGACCTTGACTTGACCTTGACTTGAGCTTGACCTTGACTTGACCTTGACTTGACCTTGACGTGACCTTGACTGACCTTGACTTAACCTTGACTTGACCTTGACTTGACCTTGACTTGACCTTGACTCGACCTTGACTTGACCTTGACTTGACCTTGACTTGGCCTTGACTTGACCTTGACTTGACCTTGACTTGACCTTGACTTGACCTTGACTTGACCTTGACTTGACCTTGACTTGACCTTGCCTAGACCTTGACTTGACCTTGACTTGACCTTGACTTGACCTTGACATGACCTTGACTTGACCTTGACATGACCTTGACATGACCTTGACCTTGACTTGACCTTGACTTGACCTTGACTTAACCTTGACATGACCTTGACTTGACTTTGACTTGACATTGACTTGACCTTGACTTGACCTTGACTTGACCTTGAATTGACCTTGACTTGACCTTGACTTGACCTTGACTTAACCTTGACTTGACCTTGACTTGACCTTGACTTGACATTGACTTGACCTTGACTTGACCTTGATGTGACCTTCACTTGACCTTGACTTGACCTTGACTTGACCTTGACATGACCTTGACATGACGTTGACTTGACCTTGACCTGACCTGGACATGACCTTGACTTGACCTTGACATGACCTTGACTTGACTTGACCTTGACTTGACCTTGACTTGATCTTGACTTGACCTTGACCTTGACTTGACCTTGAAATAATCTTGACTTGACCTTGACTTGACCTTGACTTGACCTTGACCTGACCTTTACTTGACCTTCACTTGAACTTGACTTGACCTTGACTTGACCTTGACTCGACCTTGAGTTGACCTTGACCTGACCTTGACATGACCTTGACTTGACCTTGACTTGACCTTGACATGACCTTGACATGACCTTGACTTGACCTTGATTTGACCTTGACTCGACCTTGAGTTGACCTTGACCTGACCTTGACATGACCTTGACTTGACCTTGACATGACCTTGACATGACCTTGACTTGACCTTGACTTAACCTTGACTTCACCTTGACTTGACCTTGACTTGAACTTCACTGGACCTTGACTTGACCTTCACTGGACCTTGACTTGACCTTGACTTGACCTTGACTTGACCGTGACTTGACCTTGACTTGACCTTGACTTGACCTTGACTTGACCTTGACTTGACCTTGACTTGACCTTGATATGACCTTGACTTGACCTTGACTTGACCTTGACTTGACCTTGACTTAACCTTGACTTGACCTTGACTTGACCTTGACATGATCTTAACTTGACCTTGACTTGACCTTGACTTGACCTTGACTCGACCTTGACTTGACCTTGACTTGTCTTGACCTTGACCTTGACATGACCTTGACTTGACCTTGACTTGACCTTGACATGACCTTGACTTGACCTTGACTTGACCTTGACTTGACCTTCACTTGACGTTGACATGACCTTGACTTGACCTTCACTTGACCTTGACATGACCTTGACATGATCTTGACTTGACCTTGACCTTGACTTGACCTTGACTTGACCTTGACCTTGACTTGACCTTCACTTGACTTTGACTTGACCTTGACTTGACCTAGACTTGGCCTTAACTTGACCTTGACTTGACCTTCACTGGACCTTGACTCGACCTTGTCTTGACCTTGACTTGACCTTGACTTGACGTTCACTTGACCTTGACTCGACCTTGAGTTGACCTTGACCTGACCTTGACATGAACTTGTCTTGGCCTTGACTTGACCTTGACTTGACCTTGACATGACCTTGACATGACCTTGACTTGACCTTGACATGACCTTGACATGACCTTGACTTGACCTTGACTTGACCTTGACTTGACCTTGACATGACCTTGACTTGACCTTGACATGACCTTGACTTGACCTTGACTTGACCTTGACCTTGACATGACCTTGACATGACCTTGACTTGAACTTGACTTGACATGACCTTGACTTGACCTTGACTTGTCCTTGACTCGACCTTGACTTGACCTTGACTTGACCTTGACATGACCTTGACTTGAACTTGACTTGAGCTTGACCTTGACCTTGACATGACCTTGACTTGACCTTGACTTGACCTTGACTTGACCTTGACTTAACCTTGACTTGACCTTGACTTTACCTTGACATGACCTTGACTTGACCTTGACCTTAACTTGACCTTGACATGACCTTGACTTGACCTTGACTTGACCTTGACTCTACCTTGACTTGACCTTGACTTGACCTTGACTTGACTTTGACTTGACCTTGACTTGACCTTGACTTGACCTTGACTTGACCTTGACTTAACCTTGACATGACCTTGACTTGACTTTGACTTGACCGTCACTTGACCTTGACTTGACCTGGACTTGACCTTGACTTGACCTTCACTGGACCTTGACTTGACCTTGACTTGACCTTGACTTGACCTTGACATGACCTTGACATGACCTTGACATGACCTTGACTTGACCTTGACATGACTTTGACTTGACCTTGACTTGACGTTGACGTGACCTTGACTTGACATTGACTTGACCTTGACTTGACCTTGACATGACCTTCACTTGACCTTGACTTGACCTTGACTCGACCTTGAATTGACCTTGACATGACCTTGACATGACGTTGACTTGACCTTGAACTGACCTGGACATGAACTTGACTTGACCTTGACTTGACCTTGACATGACCTTGAATTGACCTTGACTTGACCTTGACTTGACCTTGACTTGACCTTGACTCGACCTTGACTTGACCTTGACCTGAATTTGATATGACCTTGACCTTGACATGACCTTGACTTTACCTTGACTTTACCTTGACTTGACCTTGACTTGATCTTGACTTGACCTTGACTTGACCTTGACTTGACCTTGACTTGACCTTCACTTGACCTTGACTTGACCTTGACTTGACCGTCACTTGACCTTGACTTGACCTGGACTTGACCTTGACTTGACCTTCACTGGACCTTGACTTGACCTTGACTTGACCTTGACTTGACCTTGACATGACCTTGACATGACCTTGATTTGACCTTGACGTGACCTTGACTCGACCTTGACTCGACCTTGAGTTGACCTTGACATGACTTTGACTTGACCTTGACTTGACCTTGACATTACCTTGACATGACCTTGACTTGATCTTGACTTGACCTTGACTTGACCTTCACTGGACCTTGACTTGACCTTGACTTGACCTTGACTTGACCGTGACTTGACCTTGACTTGACATTGACTTGACCTTAACTTGACCTTGACTCGACCTTGACTTGACCTTGACTTGACCTTGACTTGACCGTGACTTGACCTTGACTTGACCTTGACTTGACCTTGACTTGACCATGACTCGACCTTGACATGACCTTGACTTGACTTTGACATGACCTTGACCTTGACTTGACCTTGACTTGACCTTCACGTGACCTTGACTTGACCTTGACTTAACCTTGACTTGACCTTGACTTGACCTTGACATGATCTTAACTTGACCTTGACTTGACCTTGACTTGTCTTGACCTTGACCTTGACATGACCTTGACTTGACCTTAACTTGACCTTGACCTTGACATGACCTTGACTTGACCTTGACTTGACCTTGACATGACCTTGACTTGACCTTGACTTGACCTTGACTTGACCTTCACTTGACGTTGACATGACCTTGACTTGACCTTCACTTGACCTTGACATGACCTTGACATGATCTTGACTTGACCTTGACCTTGACTTGACCTTGACTTGACCTTGACTTGACCATGACTTGACCTTCACTTGACTTTGACTTGACCTTGACTTGACCTTCACTGGACCTTGACTCGACCTTGTCTTGACCTTGACTTGACCTTGACTTGACGTTCACTTGACCTTGACTCGACCTTGAGTTGACCTTGACCTGACCTTGACATGAACTTGTCTTGGCCTTGACTTGACCTTGACTTGACCTTGACATGACCTTGACATGACCTTGACTTGACCTTGACATGACCTTGACATGACCTTGACTTGACCTTGACTTGACCTTGACTTGAACTTGACATAAACTTGACTTGACCTTGACATGACCTTGACTTGACCTTGACTTGACCTTGATCTTGACATAACCTTGACTTGAACTTGACTTGACATGACCTTGACTTGACCTTGACTTGTCCTTGACTCGACCTTGACTTGAATTTGACTTGACCTTGACATGACCTTGACTTGAACTTGACTTGAGCTTGACCTTGACCTTGACATGACCTTGACTTGACCTTGACTTGACCTTGACTTGACCTTGACTTAACCTTGACTTGACCTTGACTTTACCTTGACATGACCTTGACTTGACCTTGACCTTAACTTGACCTTGACATGACCTTGACTTGACCTTGACTTGACCTTGACTCTTGACTTGACCTTGACTTGACCTTGACTTGACTTTGACTTGACCTTGACTTGACCTTGACTTGACCTTGACTTGACCTTGACTTGACCTTGACTTGACCTTGACTTGACCTTGACATGACCTTGACTTGACCTTGACATGACCTTGACTTGACCTTGACTTGAACTTGACTTGACCTTGACTTGACCTTAACTTGACCTTGACCTTGACATGACCTTGACTTGACCTTGACTTGACCTTGACATGACCTTGACTTGACCTTGACTTGACCTTGACTTGACCTTCACTTGACGTTGACATGACCTTGACTTGACCTTCACTTGACCTTGACATGACCTTGACATGATCTTGACTTGACCTTGACCTTGACTTGACCTTGACTTGACCTTGACTTGACCATGACTTGACCTTCACTTGACTTTGACTTGACCTTGACTTGACCTTCACTGGACCTTGACTCGACCTTGTCTTGACCTTGACTTGACCTTGACTTGACGTTCACTTGACCTTGACTCGACCTTGAGTTGACCTTGACCTGACCTTGACATGAACTTGTCTTGGCCTTGACTTGACCTTGACTTGACCTTGACATGACCTTGACATGACCTTGACTTGACCTTGACATGACCTTGACATGACCTTGACTTGACCTTGACTTGACCTTGACTTGAACTTGACATGACCTTGACTTGACCTTGACATGACCTTGACTTGACCTTGACCTTGACATGACCTTGACTTGAACTTGACTTGACATGACCTTGACTTGACCTTGACTTGTCCTTGACTCGACCTTGACTTGAATTTGACTTGACCTTGACATGACCTTGACTTGAACTTGACTTGAGCTTGACCTTGACCTTGACATGACCTTGACTTGACCTTGACTTGACCTTGACTTGACCTTGACTTGACCTTGACATGACCTTGACTTGACCTTGACATGACCTTGACTTGACCTTGACTTGACCTTGACATGACCTTGACTTGACCTTGACATGACCTTGACTTGACCTTGACTTGACCTTGACCTTGACATGACCTTGACTTGAACTTGACTTGACATGACCTTGACTTGACCTTGACTTGTCCTTGACTCGACCTTGACTTGACCTTGACTTGACCTTGACATGACCTTGACTTGAACTTGACTTGAGCTTGACCTTGACCTTGACATGACCTTGACTTGACCTTGACTTGACCTTGACTTGACCTTGACTTAACCTTGACTTGACCTTGACTTTACCTTGACATGACCTTGACTTGACCTTGACCTTAACTTGACCTTGACATGACCTTGACTTGACCTTGACTTGACCTTGACTCTACCTTGACTTGACCTTGACTTGACCTTGACTTAACCTTGACATGACCTTGACTTGACTTTGACTTGACCTTGACTTGACCTTGACTTGACCTTGACTTGACCTTGAATTGACCTTGACCTTGACATGACCTTGACTTGACCTTGACATGACTTTGACTTGACCTTGACTTGACGTTGACGTGACCTTGACTTGACATTGACTTGACCTTGACTTGACCTTGACATGACCTTCACTTGACCTTGACTTGACCTTGACTCGACCTTGAATTGACCTTGACATGACCTTGACATGACGTTGACTTGACCTTGACCTGACCTGGACATGAACTTGACTTGACCTTGACTTGACCTTGACATGACCTTGAATTGACCTTGACTTGACCTTGACTTGACCTTGACTTGACCTTGACTCGACCTTGACTCGACCTTGACTTGACCTTGACCTGAATTTGATATGACCTTGACCTTGACATGACCTTGACTTTACCTTAACTTTACCTTGACTTGACCTTGACTTGATCTTGACTTGACCTTGACTTGACCTTGACTTGACCTTGACTTGACCTTGACTTGACCTTCACTTGACCTTGACTTGACCTTGACTTGACCGTCACTTGACCTTGACTTGACCTGGACTTGACCTTGACTTGACCTTCACTGGACCTTGACTTGACCTTGACTTGACCTTGACTTGACCTTGACATGACCTTGACATGACCTTGACTTGACCTTGACGTGACCTTGACTCGACCTTGACTCGACCTTGAGTTGACCTTGACATGACCTTGACTTGACCTTGACTTGACCTTGACATTACCTTGACATGACCTTGACTTGATCTTGACTTGACCTTGACTTGACCTTGACTTGACCTTCACTGGACCTTGACTTGACCTTGACTTGACCTTGACTTGACCTTGACTTGACCTTGACTTGACCTTGACTCGACCTTGACATGACCTTGACTTGACCTTGACATGACCTTGACTTGACCTTGACTTGAAATTGACTTGACCTTGACGTGACCTTGACCTGGCCTTGACTTAACCTTGACTTGACCTTGACTTGACCTTGACATGATCTTAACTTGACCTTAACTTGACCTTGACATGACCTTGACTTGACCTTGACTTGACTTGACCTTGACCTTGACATGACCTTGACATGACCTTGACTTGACCTTGACTTGACCTTGACTTCACCTTGACTTGACCTTCACTTGACCTTGACTTGACCTTCACTGTCACCTTCACTTTGACTTGACCTTGAGTTGACCTTGACTTGACCTTCACTGGACCTTGACTTGACCTTGACTTGACCTTGACTTGACTTTGACTTGACCTTGACTTGACCTTGAATTGACCTTGACTTGACCTTGACTTGACCTTGACTTGACCGTGACTTGACCTTGACTTGACCTTGACTTGACCTTGACTTGACCTTGACTCGACCTTGACATGACCTTGACTTGACCTTGACATGACCTTGACTTGACCTTGACTTGAAATTGACTTGACCTTGACGTGACCTTGACTTGACCTTGACTTCACCTTGACTTGACCTTCACTTGACCTTGACTTGACCTTCACTGTCACCTTCACTTTGACTTGACCTTGAGTTGACCTTGACTTGACCTTCACTGGACCTTGACTTGACCTTGACTTGACCTTGACTTGACCTTGACTTGACCTTGAATTGACCTTGACTTGACCTTGACTTGACCTTGACCTGACCTTGACATGACCTTGACTTGACCTTGACTTGACCTTGACTTGACCTTCACTTGACCTTGACTTGACCTTGACTTGACCTTGACTCGACCTTGACTTGACCTTGACCTGACCTTGACTCGACCTTGACTTGACCTTGACTTGACCTTGACTTGACCTTGACTTGACCTTCACTTGACCTTGACTTGACCTTGACTTGACCTTGACTTGACCTTGACTTGACCTTGACTTGACCTTGACGTGACCTTGACTTGACCTTGACTTGAGCTTGACCTTGACTTGACCTTGACCTTGACTTGACCTTGACATGACTTTGACTTGACCTTGACTTGACCTTGACGTGACCTTGACTTGACCTTGACTTAACCTTGACTTGACCTTGACTTGACCTTGACTTGACCTTGACTCGACCTTGACTTGACCTTGACTTGACCTTGACATGACCTTGACTTGACCTTGACTTGACCTTGACTTGGCCTTGACTTGACCTTGACTTGACCTTGACTTGACCTTGACTTGACCTTGACTTGACCTTGACTTGACCTTGACTTGACTTGACCTTGCCTAGACCTTGACCTTGACATGACCTTGACTTGACCTTGACTTGACCTTGACATGACCTTGACTTGACCTTGACATGACCTTGACATGACCTTGACCTTGACTTGACCTTGACTTGACCTTGACTCTACCTTGACTTGACCTTGACTTGACCTTGACTTGACCTTGACTTGACCTTGACTTAACCTTGACATGACCTTGACTTGACTTTGACTTGACATTGACTTGACCTTGACTTGACCTTGACTTGACCTTGAATTGACCTTGACTTGACCTTGACTTGAACTTGACTTAACCTTGACTTGACCTTGACTTGACATTGACTTGACCTTGACTTGACCTTGATGTGACCTTCACTTGACCTTGACTTGACCTTGACTTGACCTTGACATGACGTTGACTTGACCTTGACCTGACCTGGACTTGACCTTGACTTGATCTTGACTTGACCTTGACCTTGACTTGACCTTGAAATAACCTTGACTTGACCTTGACTTGACCTTGACTTGACCTTGACCTGACCTTTACTTGATCTTCACTTGAACTTGACTTGACCTTGACTTGACCTTGACTCGACCTTGAGTTGACCTTGACCTGACCTTGACATGACCTTGACTTGACCTTGACTTGACCTTGACTTGACCTTGACATGACCTTGACATGACCTTGACTTGACTTTGATTTGACCTTGACTCGACCTTGACTCGACCTTGAGTTGACCTTGACCTGACCTTGACATGACCTTGACTTGACCTTGACATGACCTTGACATGACCTTGACTTGAACTTCACTGGACCTTGACTTGACCTTGACTTGACCTTCACTGGACCTTGACTTGACCTTGACTTGACCTTGACTTGACCGTGACTTGACCTTGACTTGACCTTGACTTGACCTTGACTTGACCTTGACTTAACCTTGACTTGACCTTGACTTGACCTTTACTTGACCTTCACTTGAACTTGACTTGACCTTGACTTGACCTTGACTCGACCTTGAGTTGACCTTGACCTGACCTTGACATGACCTTGACTTGACCTTGACTTGACCTTGACTAGACCTTGACATGACCTTGACATGACCTTGACTTGACCTTGACTTGACCTTGACTCGACCGTGACTCGACCTTGAGTTGACCTTGACCTGACCTTGACATGACTTTGACTTGACCTTGACATGACCTTGACATGACCTTGACTTGACCTTGACTTAACCTTGACTTGACCTTGACTTGACCTTGACTTGAACTTCACTGGACCTTGACTTGACCTTGACTTGACCTTCACTGGACCTTGACTTGACCTTGACTTGACCTTGACTTGACCGTGACTTGACCTTGACTTGACCTTGACTTGACCTTGACTTGACCTTGACTTGACCTTGACTCGACCTTGACATGACCTAGACTTGACTTTGACATGACCTTGACCTTGACTTGACCTTGACTTGACCTTCACGTGACCTTGACTTGACCTTGACATGATCTTAACTTGACCTTGACTTGACCTTGACTTGACCTTGACTCGACCTTGACTTGACCTTGACTTGTCTTGACCTTGACCTTGACATGACCTTGACTTGACCTTAACTTGACCTTGACTTTGACATGACCTTGACTTGACCTTGACTTGACCTTGACATGACCTTGACTTGACCTTGACTTGACCTTGACTTGACCTTCACTTGACGTTGACTTGACCTTGACTTGACCTTCACTGGACCTTGACTTGACCTTGAGCTGTCCTTGACATGACCTTGACTTGACCTTCACTTGACCTTGACATGATCTTGACTTGACCTTGACTTGACCTTGACTTGACCTTGACTTGACCTTGACCTTGACTTGACCTTGACTGGACCATGACTTGACCTTCACTTGACTTTGACTTGACCTTGACTTGACCTAGACTTGGCCTTAACTTGACCTTGACTTGACCTTCAGTGGACCTTGACTCGACCTTGTCTTGACCTTGACATGACCTTGACTTGACCTTGACTTGACCTTGACCTTGACCTTGACTTGACCTTGACATGACCTTGACTTGAACTTGACTTGACATGACCTTGACTTGACCTTGACTTGTCCTTGACTCGACTTTGACTTGACCTTGACATGACCTTGACTTGACCTTGACTTGACCTTGACATGACCTTGACTTGAACTTGACTTGAGCTTGACCTTGACCTTGACCTTGACATGACCTTGACCTTGACTTAACCTTGACTTGACCTTGACTTGACCTTGACATGATCTTCACTTGACCTTGACTTGACCTTGACTTGACCTTGACTTGATCTTGCCTTGACCTTGACATGACCTTGACATGACCTTGACTTGACCTTGACTTGACCTTGACTTGAACTTTACTTGACCTTGACTTGACCTTCACTGGACCTTGACTTGACCTTGACTTGACCTTGACTTGACCTTGACATGACCTTGACTTGACTTTTACTTGACCTTCACTTGACCTTAACTTGACCTTGACTTGACTTGACCTTGACTTGACCTTGACTTGACCTTGACTTGACCTTGACTCGACCTTGACTTGACCTTGACCTGACCTTGACATGACCTTGACTTGACCTTGACTTGACCTTGACATGACCTTGACTTGACCTTAACTTGACCTTGACTTGATCTTGACTTGACCTTGACCTTGACCTTGACTTGACCTTGACTTGACCTTCACTTGACCTTGACTTGACCTTGACTTGACCTTCACTGGACCTTGACTTGACCTTGACTTGACCTTGACTTGACCTTGACATGACATTGACATGACCTTGACTTGAATTTGACTTGACCGTGACTTGGCCTTGACTTGACCTTGACTTGACCTTGACTTGACCTTGACTTGACCTTGACTTGACCTTGACTCGACCTTGACTTGACCTTGACTTGACCTTGATTCGACCTTGACTTGACCTTGACTTGACCTTGACTTGATCTTGACATGACCTTGAATTGACCTTGACTTGACCTTCACTTGGCCTTGACTTGACCTTGACTTGACCTTGACTTGACCTTGACATGACCTTGACATGACCTTGACTTGACCTTGACTTGACCTTGACTTGACCTTGACTTGACCTTGACATGACCTTGACTTCACCTTCACTTGACCATGACTTGACCTTGACTTGACCTTGACTTGACCTTCACTTGACCTTGACTTGACCTTGACTTGACCCTCACTTGACCTTGACTTGACCTTGACTTGACCGCCACTGGACCTTCACTGGACCTTGACTTGACCTTGACATGACCTTGACTTGACCTTGACTTGACCTTGACATGACCTTGACATGACCTTGACTTGACCTTGACTTGACCTTGACTTGACCTTGACTTGACCTTGACTTGAGCTTGACCTTGACCTTGACTTGACCTTGACTTGACTTTGACTTGACGTTGACTTGACCTTGACATGACCTTGACTTGACCTTCACTTGACCTTGACTTGACCTTCACTTGACCTTGACTTGACCTTGACTTGACCTTGACTTGACCTTGACTTGACCTGACCTTGACTCGACCTTGAGTTGACCTTGACTTGACCTTGACTTGACCTTGACTTGACCTTGACATGACCTTGACTTGACCTTGACTTGACCTTGACTTGACCTTCACTTGGCCTTGACTTGACCTTGACTTGACCTCCACTGGACCTTCACTGGACCTTGACTTGACCTTGACTTGACCTTGACTTGACCTTGACAGGACCTTGACATGACCTTGACTTGACCTTGACTTGACCTTGACATGACCTTGACATGACCTTGACTTGACCTTGACTTGACCTTGACTTGACCTTGGCTTGACCTTGACTTGACCTTGACTTGACCTTGACTTGACCTTGAGCTGACCTTTACATGACCTTGACTTGACCTTCACTGTACCTTGACTTGAACTTGACTTGACCTTGACTTGACCTTGACTTGACCTTGACTTGACCTTGACTTGACTTTGACTTGACCTTCACTTGACCTTGACTCGACCTTGAGTTGACCTTGACTTGACCTTGACTTGACCTTGACTTGACCTTGACTTGACCTTGACCTTGACTTGACCTTGACTTGACCTTGACTTGACTTGACCTTGACTTGATCTTGACTTGACCTTGACTTGACATGACCTTGACTTGACCTTGACTTTACCTTCACTTGGCCTTGACTTGACCTTGACTTGACCTTGACTTGACCTTCACTGGACCTTGACTTGACCTTGACTTGACCTTGAATTGACCTTGACATGACCTTGACATGACCTTTACATGACCTTGACTTGACCTTGACTTGACCTTCACTGGACCTTGACTTGACATTGACATGACATTGACACGACCTTGACTTGACCTTGACTTGACCTTGACTTGGCCTTTACTTGACCTTGACTTGACCTTGACTTGACCTTGACTTGATCTTGACTTGACCTTGACATGACCTTGACTTGACCTTGACTTGACCTTGACTTGACCTTGACTTGACCTTCACTTGGCCTTGACTTGACCTTGATTTGACCTTGACTTGACCTCCACTGGACCTTCACTGGACCTTGACTTGACCTTGACTTGACCTTGACATGACCTTGACTTGACCTTGACATGACCTTGACATGACCTTGACTTGACCTTGACTTGACCTTCACTTGTCCTTGACTTGACCTTGACTTGGCCTTGACTTGACCTTCACTGTACCTTGACTTGACCTTGACTTGACCTTGAGTTGACCTTGACTTGACCTTGACTTGACCTTGACATGACCTTGACTTGACCTTGACTTGACCTGGACCTTGACATGACTTTGAAATGACCTTGACTTGACCTTGACTTGACCTTGACTTGACCTTGACGTGCCCTTGACTTGACCTTGACTTGACTTGACCTTGACTTGACCTTGACATGATCTTCACTTGACCTTGACTTGACCTTGACTTGACCTTGACATGACCTTGACTTGACCCTGACTTGACCTTGACTTGATCTTGACTTGACCTTGACCTTGACATGACCTTGACGTGACCTTGACTTGACCTTGTCTTGACCTTGACTTGACCTTGACTTGACCTTGACTTGACCTTGACTTGATCTTGACTTGACCTTGACCTTGACATGACCTTGACATGACCTTGACTTGACCTTGATTTGACCTTGACTTGACCTTCACTTGACCTTGACTTGACCTTCACTGGACCTTGACTTGACCTTGACATGACATTGACATGACCTTGACTTGACCTTGACGTGACCTTCACTTGACCTTGACTTGACCTTGACTTGACCTTGACTTGATCTTGACTTGACCTTGACCTTGACTTGACCTTGACTTGACCTTGACCTTGACATTGACTTGACCTTGACTCGACCTTGACTTGACCTTGACCTGACCTTGACTCGACCTTGACTTGACCTTGACTTGACCTTGACTTGACCTTGACTTGATCTTGACTTGACCTTGACATGACCTTGACATGACCTTGACTTGACCTTGACTTGACCTCCACTGGAACTTCACTGGACCTTGACTTGACCTTGACTTGACCTTGACTTGACCTTGACTTGACCTTGACATGACCTTGACATGACCTTGACTTGAGCTTGACCTTGATCTTGACCTGACCTTGACCTTGACTTGACCTTGACATGACTTTGACTTGACCTTGACTTGACCTTCACTGGACCTTGACTCGACCTTGACTTGACCTTGACTTGACCTTGATTCGACCTTGACTTGACCTTGACCTGACCTTGACATGACCTTGACTTGACCTTGACTTGACCTTGACTTGACCTTGACATGACCTTGACTTGACCTTCACTTGACCTTGACTTGACCTTGACTTGACCTTGACTTGACCTTCACTTGACCTTGACTTGACCTTGACCTTGACATGACCTTGACTTGACCTTGACTTGACCTTGACTTGACCTTGACTTGATCTTGACTTGACCTTGACCTTGACATGACCTTGACATGACCTTGACTTGACCTTGACTTGACCTTGACTCGACCTTGACTTGACCTTGACCTGACCTTGACTCGACCTTGACTTGACCTTGACTTGACCTCCACTGGACCTTCACTGGACCTTGACTTGACCTTCCCTTGGCCTTGACTTGACCTTGACTTGACCTCCACTGGACCTTCACTGGACCTTGACTTGGCCTTGACTTGACCTTGACATGACCTTGACATGACCTTGACATGACCTTGACATGACCTTGACTTGAGCTTGACCTTGATCTTGACTTGACCTTGACTTGACCTTGACATGACTTTGACTTGACCTTGACTTGACCTTCACTGGACCTTGACTCGACCTTGACTTGACCTTGACTTGACCTTGACTCGACCTTGACTTGACCTTGACCTGACCTTGACATGACCTTGACTTGACCTTGACTTGACCTTGACATGACCTTGACTTGACCTTGACTTGACCTTGACTTGACCTTGACTTGACCTTCACTTGACCTTGACTTGACCTTCACTGGACCGTGACTCGACCTTGACTTGACCTTGACTCGACCTTGACTTGACCTTGACCTGACCTTGACTTGACCTTGACTTGACCTTGACATGACCTTGACATGACCTTGACTTGACCTTGACTTGACCTTGACCTTGACTTGACCTTGACCTTGACATGACCTTGACTTGACCTTGACTTGACCTTGACTTCACCTTGACTTGACCTTGACTTGACCTTGACATGACCTTGACCTTGACTTGACCTTGCCTTGACCTTGACTTGACCTTGACTTGACCTTGACATGACCTTCACTTGACCTTGACTTGACCTTGACATGACCTTGACATGACCTTGACTTGACCTTGACATGACTTGACCTTGACTCGACCTTGACTTGACCTTGACTTATACTTGACCTTGACATGACCTTGACTTGACCTTGACTTGACCTTGACTTGATCTTGACTTGACCTTGACATGACCTTGACATGACCTTGACTTGACCTTGACTTGACTTTTACTTGGCCTTGGCTTGACCTTGACTTGACCTCCATTGGACCTTCACTGGACCTTCCCTTGACCTTGACATCCCCTTGACATGACCTTGACTTGACCTTGACTTGAGCTCGACCTTGACCTTGACTTGACCTTGACCTTGACTTGACCTTGACATGACTTTGACTTGACCTTGACTTGTCCTTCACTGGACCTTGACTCGACCTGACCTTGACATGACCTTGACTTGACCTTGACATGACCTTGACATGACCTTGACTTGACCTTGACTCGACCTTGACTTGACCTTGACTTGACCTTGACATGACCTTGACTTGACCTTGACTTGACCTTCACTTGACCTTGACTTGACCTTCACTTGACCTTGACTTGACCTTGACTTGACCTTGACATGACTTTGACTTGACCTTGACTTAACCTTGACTCGACCTTGACTTGACTTTGACCTGACCTTGACTTGACCTTGACTTGACTTTGACATGACCTTGACATGCCCTTGACATGACCTTGACATGACCTTGACTTGACCTTGACTTGACCTTGACTTGACGTTGACTTGACCTTGACTCGACCTTGACGTGACCTTGACATGACCTTGACTTGACCTTGACTTGACCTTGACTTGACCTTGACTTGACCTTGACATGACCTTGAAATGACCTTGACCTTGACTTGACCTTGACTTGACCTTGACTTGACCTTGACTTGACCTTGACTTAACCTTGACATGACCTTGACTTGACTTTGACTTGACATTGACTTGACCTTGACTTGACCTTGACTTGACCGTGACTTGACCTTGACTTGACTTTTTCTCGACCTTGACATGAGCTTGACTTGACCTTGACTTGACCTTGACTTGACCCTGACTTGACCTTGACTTGATCTTGACTTGACCTTGACCTTGACATGACCCTGACGTGACCTTGACTTGACCTTGACTTGACCTTGACTTAACCTTGACTTGACCTCTACTTGACTTTGACTTGACTTTTTCTCGACCTTGACATGAGCTTGACTTGACCTTGACTTGACCTTGACTTGACCCTGACTTGACCTTGACTTGATCTTGACTTGACCTTGACCTTGACATGACCCTGACGTGACCTTGACTTGACCTTGACTTGACCTTGACTTAACCTTGACTTGACCTTGACTTGACTTTGACTTGACCTTGACCTTGACGTGACCTTGACTTGACCTTGACTTGACCTTAACTTGACCTTGACCTTGAACTTGACATGCCCTTGAAATGACCTTGACTTGATCTTGACTTGACCTTGACCTTGACATGACCTTGACTTGAGCCTGACTTGACCTTGACTTGACCTTGACTTGACCTTGACCTTGACATGACCTTGACTTGACCTTGACTTGACCTTGACTTGACCTTGACTTAACCTTGACTTGACCTTGACTTGACTTTGACTTGACCTTGACCTTGACGTGACCTTTACTTGACCTTGACTTGATCTTGACTTGACCTTAACTTGACCTTGAATTGACCTTGACTTGACCTTGACCTGACCTTGACTTGACCTTGACTTGACCTTGACTTGACCTTGACTCGACGTTGACGTGACCTTGACATGACCTTGACTTGACCTTGACTTGACCTTGACTTGACCTTGACCTTGAACTTGACATGCCCTTGAAATGACCTTGACTTGACCTTGACTTGACCTTGACATGAGCTTGACTTGACCTTGACTTGACCTTGACTTGACCTTGACTTGACCTTTTCTCGACCTTGACATGAGCTTGACATGACCTTGACTTGACCTTGACATGACCTTGACTTGAACTTGATTTGACCTTGACTTGACCTTGACTTGACCTTGACTTGACCTTGACTTGACTTTGACTTGACCTTGACTTGACCTTGACTTGACCTTGACTTAACCTTGACATGATCTTGACTTGACTTTGACTTGACCTTGACTTGACCTTGACATGACCTTGACTTGATCTTGACTTGACCCTGACTTGACCTTGACTTGATCTTGACCTTGACCTTGACATGACCCTGACATGACTTTGACTTGACCTTGTCTTGACCTTTACTTGACCTTTACTTGACCTTGACTTGACCTTGACTTGACTTTGACTTGACCTTGACTTGACCTTGACGTGACCTTGACTTGACCTTGACTTGACCTTGACTTGACCTTAACTTGACCTTGACCTGACCTTGACTCGACCTTGACTTGACCTTGACTTGACCTTGACTTGACCTTGACTTGACCTTGACTTGACCTTGACTTGACCTTGACTTGATCTTGACTTGACCTTGACTTGACCATGACTTGACCTTGACTTGGCCTTGACTTGACCTTCACTGTAACTTGACTTGACCTTGACTCGACCTTGACTTGACCTTGACATGACCTTGACTTGAACCTGACTTGACCTTGACTTGACCTTGACTTAACCTTGACTTGACCTTGACTTGACTTTGACTTGACCTTGACCTTGACTTGACCTTGACTTGACCTTGACTTGACCTTAACTTGACCTTGACTCGACCTTGACCTGACCTTGACTCGACCTTGACTTGACCTTGACTTGACCTTGACTTGACCTTGACTTGACCTTGACTTGACCTTGACTTGCTCTTGACTTGACCTTGACTTGACCATGACTTGACCTTCACTTGACCTTGACTTGACCTTGACTTGGCCTTGACTTGACATTCACTGTACCTTGACTTGACCTTGACTCGACCTTGACTCGACCTTGACTTGACCTTGACCTGACCTTGACATGACCTTGACTTGACCTTGACATGACCTTGACTTGACTTGACCTTGACTTGATCTTGACTTGACCTTGACTTGTCCTTGACTTGTCCTTGACTTGACCTTCATTCGACCTTGACTTGACTTTGACCTGACCTTGACTTGACCTTGACTTGACCTTGACATGACCTTGACATGACCTTGACATGACCTTGACATGACCTTGACTTGACCTTGACTTGACCTTGACTTGACCTTGACTTGACCTTGACTTGACCTTGACTTGACGTTGACTTGACCTTGACTCGACCTTGACGTGACCTTGACATGACCTTGACTTGACCTTGACTTGACCTTGACCTTGACATGACCTTGAAATGACCTTGACTTGACCTTGACTTGACCTTGACTTGACCTTGACTTGAACTTGACTTGACCTTGACTTGACCTTGACTTGACCTTGACTTAACCTTGACATGACCTTGACTTGACTTTGACTTGACATTGACTTGACCTTGACTTGACCTTGACTTGACCGTGACTTGACCTTGACTTGACTTTTTCTCGACCTTGACTTGATCTTGACTTGAACTTGACATGACCTTGACTTGACCTTGACTTGACCTTGACTTGACCTTGACTTGACCTTCACTTGGCCTTGACTTGACCTTGACTTGACCTTGACTTGACCTCCACTGGACCTTCACTGGACCTTGACTTGACCTTGACTTGACCTTGACATGACCTTGACATGACCTTGACTTGACCTTGACTTGACCTTGACTTGACCTTGACTTGACCATGACTTGACCTTCACTTGACCTTGACTTGACCTTGACTTGGCCTTGACTTGACCTTCACTGTACCTTGACTTGACCTTGACTCGACCTTGACTTGACCTTGACTTGACCTTCACTTGACCTTGACTCGACCTTTAGTTGATCTTGACCTGACCTTGACATGACCTTGACTTGGCCTTGACTTGACCTTGACTTGACCTTGACTTGACCTTGACTTGACCTTGACATGACCTTGACTTGACCTTGACTTGACCTTGACCTTGACATGACCTTGACATGACCTTGACTTGACCTTGACTTGATCTTGACTTTACCTTGACCTTGACATGACCTTGACATGACCTTGACTTGACCTTGACTTGACCTTGACTTGACCTTGACTTGACCTTCACTTGGCCTTGACTTGACCTTGACTTGACCTCCACTGGACCTTCACTGGACCTTGACTTGACCTTGACCTGACCTTGACATGACCTTGACATGACCTTGACTTGAGCTTGACCTTGATCTTGACTTGACCTTGACTTAACCTTGACATGACTTTGACTTGACCTTGACTTGACCTTCACTGGACCTTGACTCGACCTTGACTTGACCTTGACTTGACCTTGACCTGACCTTGACATGACCTTGACTTGACCTTGACTTGACCTTGACTTGACCTTGACATGACCTTGACTTGACCTTGACTTGACCTTGACTTGACCTTGACTTGACCTTGACTTGACCTTCACTTGACCTTGAATTGACCTTCACTGGACCGTGACACGACCTTGACTTGAACTTGACTTGACCTTGACTCGACCTTGACTTGACCTTGACCTGACCTTGACATGACCTTGACTTGACCTTGACTTGACCTTGACTTGACCTTGACATGACCTTGACATGACCTTGACTTGACCTTGACTTGACCTTGACTTGAGCTTGACTTGAGCTTGACTTCACCTTGACTTGACCTTGACTTGACCTTGACTTCACCTTGACTTGACCTTGACTTGACCTTGCCTTGACCTTGACATGACCTTCACTTGACCTTGACTTGACCTTGACATGACCTTGACATGACTTGACCTTGACTCGACCTTGACTTGACCTTGACCTGACCTTGACTCGACCTTGACTTGACCTTGACTTATACTTGACCTTGGCATGACCTTGACTTGACCTTGACTTGACCTTGACTTGATCTTGACTTGACCTTGACATGACCTTGACATGACCTTGACATGACCTTGACATGACCTTGACATGACCTTGACTTGAGCTTGACCTTGATCTTGACTTGACCTTGACTTGACCTTGACATGACTTTGACTTGACCTTGACTTGACCTTCACTGGACCTTGACTCGACCTTGACTTGACCTTGACTTGACCTTGACTCGACCTTGACTTGACCTTGACCTGACCTTGACATGACCTTGACTTGACCTTGACTTGACCTTGACATGACCTTGACTTGACCTTGACTTGACCTTGACTTGACCTTGACTTGACCTTCACTTGACCTTGACTTGACCTTCACTGGACCGTGACTCGACCTTGACTTGACCTTGACTCGACCTTGACTTGACCTTGACCTGACCTTGACATGACCTTAACTTGACCTTGACTTGACCTTGACTTGACCTTGACATGACCTTGACATGACCTTGACTTGACCTTGACTTGACCTTGACTTGACCTTGACCTTGACATGACCTTGACTTGACCTTGACTTGACCTTGACTTCACCTTGACTTGACCTTGACTTGACCTTGACATGACCTTGACCTTGACTTGACCTTGCCTTGACCTTGACTTGACCTTGACTTGACCTTGACTTGACCTTGACATGACCTTCACTTGACCTTGACTTGACCTTGACATGACTTGACCTTGACTCGACCTTGACTTGACCTTGACTTATACTTGACCTTGACATGACCTTGACTTGACCTTGACTTGACCTTGACTTGATCTTGACTTGACCTTGACATGACCTTGACATGACCTTGACTTGACCTTGACTTGACTTTTACTTGGCCTTGGCTTGACCTTGACTTGACCTCCATTGGACCTTCACTGGACCTTCCCTTGACCTTGACATCCCCTTGACATGACCTTGACCTGACCTTGACTTGAGCTCGACCTTGACCTTGACTTGACCTTGACCTTGACTTGACCTTGACATGACTTTGACTTGACCTTGACTTGTCCTTCACTGGACCTTGACTCGACCTTGACTTGACCTTGACATGACCTTGACATGACCTTGACTTGACCTTGACTCGACCTTGACTTGACCTTGACTTGACCTTGACATGACCTTGACTTGACCTTGACTTGACCTTCACTTGACCTTGACTTGACCTTCACTTGAAATTGACTTGACCTTGACTTGACCTTCACTGGACCTTGACTCGACCTTGACTTGACCTTGACATGACTTTGACTTGACCTTGACTTGACCTGACCTTGACTTGACCTTGACTTGACCTTGACATGACCTTGACATGCCCTTGACATGACCTTGACATGACCTTGACTTGACCTTGACTTGACCTTGACTTGACCTTGACTTGACCTTGACTTGACGTTGACTTGACCTTGACTCGACCTTGACGTGACCTTGACATGACCTTGACTTGACCTTGACTTGACCTTGACTTGACCTTGACTTGACCTTGACATGACCTTGAAATGACCTTGACCTTGACTTGACCTTGACTTGACCTTGACTTGACCTTGACTTGACCTTGACTTAACCTTGACATGACCTTGACTTGACTTTGACTTGACATTGACTTGACCGTGACTTGACCTTGACTTGACTTTTTCTCAACCTTGACATGAGCTTGACTTGACCTTGACTTGACCTTGACTTGACCTTGACTTGACCTTGACTTGACCCTGACTTGACCTTGACTTGATCTTGACTTGACCTTGACCTTGACATGACCCTGACGTGACCTTGACTTGACCTTGACTTGACCTTGACTTAACCTTGACTTGACTTCTACTTGACTTTGACTTGACTTTTTCTCGACCTTGACATGAGCTTGACTTGACCTTGACTTGACCTTGACTTGACCCTGACTTGACCTTGACTTGATCTTGACTTGACCTTGACCTTGACATGACCCTGACGTGACCTTGACTTGACCTTGACTTGACCTTGACTTAACCTTGACTTGACCTTGACTTGACTTTGACTTGACCTTGACCTTGACGTGACCTTGACTTGACCTTGACTTGACCTTAACTTGACCTTGACCTTGAACTTGACATGCCCTTGAAATGACCTTGACTTGATCTTGACTTGACCTTGACCTTGACATGACCTTGACATGACCTTGACTTGAGCCTGACTTGACCTTGACTTGACCTTGACCTTGACATGACCTTGACTTGACCTTGACTTGACCTTGACTTAACCTTGACTTGACCTTGACTTGACTTTGACTTGACCTTGACCTTGACGTGACCTTTACTTGACCTTGACTTGACCTTGACTTGACCTTAACTTGACCTTGACTCGACCTTGACTTGACCTTGACCTGACCTTGACTTGACCTTGACTTGACCTTGACTTGACCTTGACTCGACCTTGACGTGACCTTGACATGACCTTGACTTGACCTTGACTTGACCTTGACTTGACCTTGACCTTGAACTTGACATGCCCTTGAAATGACCTTGACTTGACCTTGACTTGACCTTGACTTGACCTTGACTTGACCTTGACCTTGACATGAGCTTGACTTGACCTTGACTTGACCTTGACTTGACCTTGACTTGACCTTTTCTCGACCTTGACATGAGCTTGACATGACCTTGACTTGACCTTGACTTGACCTTGACTTAACCTTGACATGATCTTGACTTGACTTTGACTTGACCTTGACTTGACCTTTACATGACCTTGACTTGACCTTGACTTGACCCTGACTTGACCTTGACTTGATCTTGACCTTGACCTTGACATGACCCTGACATGACTTTGACTTGACCTTGTCTTGACCTTTACTTGACCTTTACTTGACCTTGACTTGACCTTGACTTGACTTTGACTTGACCTTGACTTGACCTTGACGTGACCTTGACTTGACCTTGACTTGACCTTGACTTGACCTTAACTTGACCTTGACTCGACCTTGACTTGACCTTGACCTGACCTTGACTCGACCTTGACTTGACCTTGACTTGACCTTGACTTGACCTTGACTTGACCTTGACTTGACCTTGACTTGACCTTGACTTGATCTTGACTTGACCTTGACTTGACCATGACTTGACCTTGACTTGGCCTTGACTTGACCTTCACTGTAACTTGACTTGACCTTGACTCGACCTTGACTTGACCTTGACTTGACCTTGACTTGACCTTGACATGACCTTGACTTGAACCTGACTTGACCTTGACTTGACCTTGACTTAACCTTGACTTGACCTTGACTTGACTTTGACTTGACCTTGACCTTGACTTGACCTTGACTTGACCTTGACTTGACCTTAACTTGACCTTGACTCGACCTTGACTTGACCTTGACCTGACCTTGACTCGACCTTGACTTGACCTTGACTTGACCTTGACTTGACCTTGACTTGACCTTGACTTGCTCTTGACTTGACCTTGACTTGACCATGACTTGACCTTCACTTGACCTTGACTTGACCTTGACTTGGCCTTGACTTGACCTTCACTGTACCTTGACTTGACCTTGACTCGACCTTGACTCGACCTTGACTTGACCTTGACCTGACCTTGACATGACCTTGACTTGACCTTGACATGACCTTGACTTGACTTGACCTTGACTTGATCTTGACTTGACCTTGACTTGTCCTTGACTTGTCCTTGACTTGACCTTCACTCGACCTTGACTTGACTTTGACCTGACCTTGACTTGACCTTGACTTGACCTTGACTTGACCTTGACATGACCTTGACATGACCTTGACATGACCTTGACATGACCTTGACTTGACCTTGACTTGACCTTGACTTGACCTTGACTTGACCTTGACTTGACCTTGACTTGACGTTGACTTGACCTTGACTCGACCTTGACGTGACCTTGACATGACCTTGACTTGACCTTGACTTGACCTTGACATGACCTTGAAATGACCTTGACTTGACCTTGACTTGACCTTGACTTGACCTTGACTTGACCTTGACTTGACCTTGACTTGACTTTGACCTGACCTTGACTTGAACTTGACTTGACCTTGACTTGAACTTGACTTGACCTTGACTTGACCTTGACTTGACCTTGACTTAACCTTGACATGACCTTGACTTGACTTTGACTTGACATTGACTTGACCTTGACTTGACCTTGACTTGACCGTGACTTGACCTTGACTTGACTTTTTCTCGACCTTGACTTGATCTTGACTTGACCTTGACATGACCTTGACTTGACCTTGACTTGACCTTGACTTGACCTTGACTTGACCTTCACTTGGCCTTGACTTGACCTTGACTTGACCTTGACTTGACCTCCACTGGACCTTCACTGGACCTTGACTTGACCTTGACTTGACCTTGACATGACCTTGACATGACCTTGACTTGACCTTGACTTGACCTTGACTTGACCTTGACTTGACCATGACTTGACCTTCACTTGACCTTGACTTGACCTTGACTTGGCCTTGACTTGACCTTCACTGTACCTTGACTTGACCTTGACTCGACCTTGACTTGACCTTGACTTGACCTTCACTTGACCTTGACTCGACCTTTAGTTGATCTTGACCTGACCTTGACATGACCTTGACTTGGCCTTGACTTGACCTTGACTTGACCTTGACTTGACCTTGACTTGACCTTGACATGACCTTGACTTGACCTTGACTTGACCTTGACCTTGACATGACCTTGACATGACCTTGACTTGACCTTGACTTGATCTTGACTTTACCTTGACCTTGACATGACCTTGACATGACCTTGACATGACCTTGACTTGACCTTGACATGACCTTGACTTGACCTTGACTTGACCTTGACTTGACCTTGACTTGACCTTGACTTGACCTTGACTTGACCTTCACTTGACCTTGACTTGACCTTCACTGGACCGTGACACGACCTTGACTTGAACTTGACTTGACCTTGACTCGACCTTGACTTGACCTTGACCTGACCTTGACTTGACCTTGACCTGACCTTGACATGACCTTGACTTGACCTTGACTTGACCTTGACTTGACCTTGACATGACCTTGACTTGACCTTGACTTGACCTTGACTTGACCTTGACCTGACCTTGACATGACCTTGACTTGACCTTGACTTGACCTTGACTTGACCTTGACATGACCTTGACTTGACCTTGACTTGACCTTGACTTGACCTTGACTTGACCTTCACTTGACCTTGACTTGACCTTCACTGGACCGTGACACGACCTTGACTTGAACTTGACTTGACCTTGACTCGACCTTGACTTGACCTTGACCTGACCTTGACATGACCTTGACTTGACCTTGACTTGACCTTGACTTGACCTTGACATGACTTTGACATGACCTTGACTTGACCTTGACTTGACCTTGACTTGAGCTTGACTTGAGCTTGACTTCACCTTGACTTGACCTTGACTTGACCTTGACTTCACCTTGACTTGACCTTGACTTGACCTTGACTTGACCTTGCCTTGACCTTGACATGACCTTCACTTGACCTTGACTTGACCTTGACATGACCTTGACATGACTTGACCTTGACTCGACTTTGACTTGACCTTGACCTGACCTTGACTCGACCTTGACTTGACCTTGACTTATACTTGACCTTGACATGACCTTGACTTGACCTTGACTTGATCTTGACATGACCTTGACATGACCTTGACGTGACCTTGACATGACCTTGACATGACCTTGACTTGAGCTTGACCTTGATCTTGACTTGACCTTGACTTGACCTTGACATGACTTTGACTTGACCTTGACTTGACCTTCACTGGACCTTGACTCGACCTTGACTTGACCTTGACTTGGCCTTGACTCGACCTTGACTTGACCTTGACCTGACCTTGACATGACCTTGACTTGACCTTGACTTGACCTTGACATGACCTTGACTTGACCTTGACTTGACCTTGACTTGACCTTCACTTGACCTTGACTTGACCTTCACTGGACCGTGACTCGACCTTGACTTGACCTTGACTCGACCTTGACTTGACCTTGACCTGACCTTGACATGACCTTAACTTGACCTTGACTTGACCTTGACTTGACCTTGACATGACCTTGACATGACCTTGACTTGACCTTGACCTTGACTTGACCTTGACCTTGACATGACCTTGACTTGACCTTGACTTGACCTTGACTTCACCTTGACTTGACCTTGACTTGACCTTGACATGACCTTGACCTAGACTTGACCTTGCCTTAACCTTGACTTGACCTTGACTTGACCTTGACATGACCTTCACTTGACCTTGACTTGACCTTGACATGACCTTGACATGACCTTGACTTGACCTTGACATGACTTGACCTTGACTCGACCTTGACTTGACCTTGACTTATACTTGACCTTGACATGACCTTGACTTGACCTTGACTTGACCTTGACTTGATCTTGACTTGACCTTGACATGACCTTGACATGACCTTGACTTGACCTTGACTTGACTTTTACTTGGCCTTGGCTTGACCTTGACTTGACCTCCATTGGACCTTCACTGGACCTTCACTGGACCTTCCCTTGACCTTGACATCCCCTTGACATGACCTTGACTTGACCTTGACTTGAGCTCGACCTTGACCTTGACTTGACCTTGACTTGACCTTGACATGACTTTGACTTGACCTTGACTTGTCCTTCACTGGACCTTGACTCGACCTTGACTTGACCTTGACCTGACCTTGACATGACCTTGACTTGACCTTGACATGACCTTGACATGACCTTGACTTGACCTTGACTCGACCTTGACTTGACCTTGACTTGACCTTGACATGACCTTGACTTGACCTTGACTTGACCTTCACTTGACCTTGACTTGACCTTCACTTGACCTTGACTTGACCTTGACTTGACCTTCACTGGACCTTGACTCGACCTTGACTTGACCTTGACATGACTTTGACTTGACCTTGACTTGACCTTGACTTGACCTTGACTCGACCTTGACTTGACTTTGACCTGACCTTGACTTGACCTTGACTTGACCTTGACATGACCTTGACTTGACCTTGACTTGACCTTGACTTGACCTTGACTTGACCTTGACTTGACGTTGACTTGACCTTGACTCGACCTTGACGTGACCTTGACATGACCTTGACTTGACCTTGACTTGACCTTGACTTGACCTTGACTTGACCTTGACATGACCTTGAAATGACCTTGACCTTGACTTGACCTTGACTTGACCTTGACTTGACCTTGACTTGACCTTGACTTAACCTTGACATGACCTTGACTTGACTTTGACTTGACATTGACTTGACCTTGACTTGACCTTGACTTGACCGTGACTTGACCTTGACTTGACTTTTTCTCGACCTTGACATGAGCTTGACTTGACCTTGACTTGACCTTGACTTGACCCTGACTTGACCTTGACTTGATCTTGACTTGACCTTGACCTTGACATGACCCTGACGTGACCTTGACTTGACCTTGACTTGACCTTGACTTAACCTTGACTTGACCTCTACTTGACTTTGACTTGACTTTTTCTCGACCTTGACATGAGCTTGACTTGACCTTGACTTGACCCTGACTTGACCTTGACTTGATCTTGACTTGACCTTGACCTTGACATGACCCTGACGTGACCTTGACTTGACCTTGACTTGACCTTGACTTAACCTTGACTTGACCTTGACTTGACTTTGACTTGACCTTGACCTTGACGTGACCTTGACTTGACCTTGACTTGACCTTAACTTGACCTTGACCTTGAACTTGACATGCCCTTGAAATGACCTTGACTTGATCTTGACTTGACCTTGACCTTGACATGACCTTGACATGACCTTGACTTGAGCCTGACTTGACCTTGACTTGACCTTGACCTTGACATGACCTTGACTTGACCTTGACTTGACCTTGACTTGACCTTGACTTAACCTTGACTTGACCTTGACTTGACTTTGACTTGACCTTGACCTTGACGTGACCTTTACTTGACCTTGACTTGACCTTGACTTGACCTTAACTTGACCTTGACTCGACCTTGACTTGACCTTGACCTGACCTTGACTTGACCTTGACTTGACCTTGACTTGACCTTGACTCGACCTTGACGTGACCTTGACATGACCTTGACTTGACCTTGACTTGACCTTGACTTGACCTTGACCTTGAACTTGACATGCCCTTGAAATGACCTTGACTTGACCTTGACTAGACCTTGACTTGACCTTGACCTTGACATGAGCTTGACTTGACCTTGACTTGACCTTGACTTGACCTTTTCTCGACCTTGACATGAGCTTGACATGACCTTGACTTGACCTTGACTTGACCTTGACATGACCTTGACTTGAACTTGATTTGACCTTGACTTGACCTTGACTTGACTTTGACTTGACCTTGACTTGACCTTGACTTGACCTTGACTTAACCTTGACATGATCTTGACTTGACTTTGACTTGACCTTGACTTGACCTTGACATGACCTTGACTTGACCTTGACTTGACCCTGACTTGACCTTGACTTGGCCTTGACTTGACCTTCACTGTAAATTGACTTGACCTTGACTCGACCTTGACTTGACCTTGACTTGACCTTGACATGACCTTGACTTGAACCTGACTTGACCTTGACTTGACCTTGACTTAACCTTGACTTGACCTTGACTTGACTTTGACTTGACCTTGACCTTGACTTGACCTTGACTTGACCTTGACTTGACCTTAACTTGACCTTGACTCGACCTTGACTTGACCTTGACCTGACCTTGACTCGACCTTGACTTGACCTTGACTTGACCTTGACTTGACCTTGACTTGCTCTTGACTTGACCTTGACTTGACCATGACTTGACCTTCACTTGACCTTGACTTGACCTTGACTTGGCCTTGACTTGACCTTCACTGTACCTTGACTTGACCTTGACTCGACCTTGACTCGACCTTGACTTGACCTTGACCTGACCTTGACATGACCTTGACTTGACCTTGACATGACCTTGACTTGACTTGACCTTGACTTGATCTTGACTTGACCTTGACTTGTCCTTGACTTGTCCTTGACTTGACCTTCACTCGACCTTGACTTGACTTTGACCTGACCTTGACTTGACCTTGACTTGACCTTGACTTGACCTTGACATGACCTTGACATGACCTTGACATGACCTTGACATGACCTTGACTTGACCTTGACTTGACCTTGACTTGACCTTGACTTGACCTTGACTTGACCTTGACTTGACGTTGACTTGACCTTGACTCGACCTTGACGTGACCTTGACATGACCTTGACTTGACCTTGACCTTGACATGACCTTGAAATGACCTTGACTTGACCTTGACTTGACCTTGACTTGACCTTGACTTGACCTTGACTTGACCTTGACTTGACTTTGACCTGACCTTGACTTGAACTTGACTTGACCTTGACTTGAACTTGACTTGACCTTGACTTGACCTTGACTTGACCTTGACTTAACCTTGACATGACCTTGACTTGACTTTGACTTGACATTGACTTGACCTTGACTTGACCTTGACTTGACCGTGACTTGACCTTGACTTGACTTTTTCTCGACCTTGACTTGATCTTGACTTGACCTTGACATGACCTTGACTTGACCTTGACTTGACCTTGACTTGACCTTCACTTGGCCTTGACTTGACCTTGACTTGACCTTGACTTGACCTCCACTGGACCTTCACTGGACCTTGACTTGACCTTGACTTGACCTTGACATGACCTTGACATGACCTTGACTTGACCTTGACTTGACCTTGACTTGACCATGACTTGACCTTCACTTGACCTTGACTTGACCTTGACTTGGCCTTGACTTGGCCTTGACTTGACCTTCACTGTACCTTGACTTGACCTTGACTCGACCTTGACTTGACCTTGACTTGACCTTCACTTGACCTTGACTCGACCTTTAGTTGATCTTGACCTGACCTTGACATGACCTTGACTTGGCCTTGACTTGACCTTGACTTGACCTTGACTTGACCTTGACTTGACCTTGACATGACCTTGACTTGACCTTGACTTAACCTTGACCTTGACATGACCTTGACATGACCTTGACTTGACCTTGACTTGATCTTGACTTTACCTTGACCTTGACATGACCTTGACATGACCTTGACTTGACCTTGACTTGACCTTGACTTGACCTTGACTTGACCTTCACTTGGCCTTGACTTGACCTTGACTTGACCTCCACTGGACCTTCACTGGACCTTGACTTGACCTTGACCTGACCTTGACATGACCTTGACATGACCTTGACTTGAGCTTGACCTTGATCTTGACTTGACCTTGACTTAACCTTGACATGACTTTGACTTGACCTTGACTTGACCTTCACTGGACCTTGACTCGACCTTGACTTGACCTTGACTTGACCTTGACCTGACCTTGACATGACCTTGACTTGACCTTGACTTGACCTTGACTTGACCTTGACATGACCTTGACTTGACCTTGACTTGACCTTGACTTGACCTTGACTTGACCTTGACTTGACCTTCACTTGACCTTGACTTGACCTTCACTGGACCGTGACACGACCTTGACTTGAACTTGACTTGACCTTCACTCGACCTTGACTTGACCTTGACCTGACCTTGACATGACCTTGACTTGACCTTGACTTGACCTTGACTTGACCTTGACATGACCTTGACATGACCTTGACTTGACCTTGACTTGACCTTGACTTGAGCTTGACTTGAGCTTGACTTCACCTTGACTTGACCTTGACTTGACCTTGACTTCACCTTGACTTGACCTTGACTTGACCTTGCCTTGACCTTGACATGACCTTGACTTGACCTTGACTTGACCTTGACTTGATCTTGACTTGACCTTGACATGACCTTGACATGACCTTGACTTGACCTTGACTTGACTTTTACTTGGCCTTGGCTTGACCTTGACTTGACCTCCATTGGACCTTCACTGGACCTTCCCTTGACCTTGACATCCCCTTGACATGACCTTGACCTGACCTTGACTTGAGCTCGACCTTGACCTTGACTTGACCTTGACCTTGACTTGACCTTGACATGACTTTGACTTGACCTTGACTTGTCCTTCACTGGACCTTGACTCGACCTTGACTTGACCTTGACCTGACCTTGACATGACCTTGACTTGACCTTGACATGACCTTGACATGACCTTGACTTGACCTTGACTCGACCTTGACTTGACCTTGACTTGACCTTGACATGACCTTGACTTGACCTTGACTTGACCTTCACTTGACCTTGACTTGACCTTCACTTGACCTTGACTTGACCTTGACTTGACCTTCACTGGACCTTGACTCGACCTTGACTTGACCTTGACATGACTTTGACTTGACCTTGACTTGACCTGACCTTGACTTGACCTTGACTTGACCTTGACATGACCTTGACATGCCCTTGACATGACCTTGACATGACCTTGACTTGACCTTGACTTGACCTTGACTTGACCTTGACTTGACCTTGACTTGACGTTGACTTGACCTTGACTCGACCTTGACGTGACCTTGACATGACCTTGACTTGACCTTGACTTGACCTTGACTTGACCTTGACTTGACCTTGACATGACCTTGAAATGACCTTGACCTTGACTTGACCTTGACTTGACCTTGACTTGACCTTGACTTGACCTTGACTTAACCTTGACATGACCTTGACTTGACTTTGACTTGACATTGACTTGACCTTGACTTGACCTTGACTTGACCGTGATTTGACCTTGACTTGACTTTTTCTCGACCTTGACATGAGCTTGACTTGACCTTGACTTGACCTTGACTTGACCCTGACTTGACCTTGACCTTGACATGACCCTGACGTGACCTTGACTTGACCTTGACTTGACCTTGACTTAACCTTGACTTGACTTCTACTTGACTTTGACTTGACTTTTTCTCGACCTTGACATGAGCTTGACTTGACCTTGACTTGACCTTGACTTGACCCTGACTTGACCTTGACTTGATCTTGACTTGACCTTGACCTTGACATGACCCTGACGTGACCTTGACTTGACCTTGACTTGACCTTGACTTAACCTTGACTTGACCTTGACTTGACTTTGACTTGACCTTGACGTGACCTTGACTTGACCTTGACTTGACCTTAACTTGACCTTGACCTTGAACTTGACATGCCCTTGAAATGACCTTGACTTGATCTTGACTTGACCTTGACCTTGACATGACCTTGACATGACCTTGACTTGAGCCTGACTTGACCTTGACTTGACCTTGACCTTGACATGACCTTGACTTGACCTTGACTTGACCTTGACTTAACCTTGACTTGACCTTGACTTGACTTTGACTTGACCTTGACCTTGACGTGACCTTTACTTGACCTTGACTTGACCTTGACTTGACCTTAACTTGACCTTGACTCGACCTTGACTTGACCTTGACCTGACCTTGACTTGACCTTGACTTGACCTTGACTTGACCTTGACTCGACCTTGACGTGACCTTGACATGACCTTGACTTGACCTTGACTTGACCTTGACTTGACCTTGACCTTGAACTTGACATGCCCTTGAAATGACCTTGACTTGACCTTGACTTGACCTTGACTTGACCTTGACCTTGACATGAGCTTGACTTGACCTTGACTTGACCTTGACTTGACCTTGACTTGACCTTGACTTGACCTTTTCTCGACCTTGACATGAGCTTGACATGACCTTGACTTGACCTTGACTTGACCTTGACATGACCTTGACTTGAACTTGATTTGACCTTGACTTGACCTTGACTTGACCTTGACTTGACTTTGACTTGACCTTGACTTGACCTTGACTTGACCTTGACTTAACCTTGACATGATCTTGACTTGACTTTGACTTGACCTTGACTTGACCTTTACATGACCTTGACTTGACCTTGACTTGACCCTGACTTGACCTTGACTTGATCTTGACCTTGACCTTGACATGACCCTGACATGACTTTGACTTGACCTTGTCTTGACCTTTACTTGACCTTTACTTGACCTTGACTTGACCTTGACTTGACTTTGACTTGACCTTGACTTGACCTTGACGTGACCTTGACTTGACCTTGACTTGACCTTGACTTGACCTTAACTTGACCTTGACTCGACCTTGACTTGACCTTGACCTGACCTTGACTCGACCTTGACTTGACCTTGACTTGACCTTGACTTGACCTTGACTTGACCTTGACTTGACCTTGACTTGACCTTGACTTGACCTTGACTTGATCTTGACTTGACCTTGACTTGACCATGACTTGACCTTGACTTGGCCTTGACTTGACCTTCACTGTAACTTGACTTGACCTTGACTCGACCTTGACTTGACCTTGACTTGACCTTGACATGACCTTGACTTGAACCTGACTTGACCTTGACTTGACCTTGACTTAACCTTGACTTGACCTTGACTTGACTTTGACTTGACCTTGACCTTGACTTGACCTTGACTTGACCTTGACTTGACCTTGACTTGACCTTGACCTGACCTTGACTCGACCTTGACTTGACCTTGACTTGACCTTGACTTGACCTTGACTTGACCTTCACTTGACCTTGACCTTGACATGACCTTGACTTGACCTTGACTTGACCTTGACTTGACCTTCACTTGGCCTTGACTTGACCTTGACTTGACCTTGACTTGACCTCCACTGGACCTTCACTGGACCTTCACTTGACCTTAACTTGACCTTGACTCGACCTTGACTTGACCTTGACCTGACCTTGACTCGACCTTGACTTGACCTTGACTTGGCCTTGACTTGACCTTCACTGTACCTTGACTTGACCTTGACTTGACCTCCACTGGACCTTCACTGGACCTTCACTTGACCTTAACTTGACCTTGACTCGACCTTGACTTGACCTTGACCTGACCTTGACTCGACCTTGACTTGACCTTGACTTGACCTTGACTTGCTCTTGACTTGACCTTGACTTGACCATGACTTGACCTTCACTTGACCTTGACTTGACCTTGACTTGGCCTTGACTTGACCTTCACTGTACCTTGACTTGACCTTGACTCGACCTTGACTCGACCTTGACTTGACCTTGACCTGACCTTGACATGACCTTGACTTGACCTTGACATGACCTTGACTTGACTTGACCTTGACTTGATCTTGACTTGACCTTGACTTGTCCTTGACTTGTCCTTGACTTGACCTTCACTCGACCTTGACTTGACTTTGACCTGACCTTGACTTGACCTTGACTTGACCTTGACTTGACTTGACATGACCTTGACATGACCTTGACATGACCTTGACATGACCTTGACTTGACCTTGACTTGACCTTGACTTGACCTTGACTTGACCTTGACTTGACCTTGACTTGACGTTGACTTGACCTTGACTCGACCTTGACGTGACCTTGACATGACCTTGACTTGACCTTGACTTGACCTTGACCTTGACATGACCTTGAAATGACCTTGTCTTGACCTTGACTTGACCTTGACTTGACCTTGACTTGACCTTGACTTGACTTTGACCTGACCTTGACTTGAACTTGACTTGACCTTGACTTGAACTTGACTTGACCTTGACTTGACCTTGACTTGACCTTGACTTAACCTTGACATGACCTTGACTTGACTTTGACTTGACATTGACTTGACCTTGACTTGACCTTGACTTGACCGTGACTTGACCTTGACTTGACTTTTTCTCGACCTTGACTTGATCTTGACTTGACCTTGACATGACCTTGACTTGACCTTGACTTGACCTTGAGTTGACCTTGACTTGACCTTCACTTGGCCTTGACTTGACCTTGACTTGACCTTGACTTGACCTCCACTGGACCTTCACTGGACCTTGACTTGACCTTGACTTGACCTTGACATGACCTTGACATGACCTTGACTTGACCTTGACTTGACCTTGACTTGACCTTGACTTGACCATGACTTGACCTTCACTTGACCTTGACTTGACCTTGACTTGGCCTTGACTTGACCTTCACTGTACCTTGACTTGACCTTGACTCGACCTTGACTTGACCTTGACTTGACCTTCACTTGACCTTGACTCGACCTTTAGTTGATCTTGACCTGACCTTGACATGACCTTGACTTGGCCTTGACTTGACCTTGACTTGACCTTGACTTGACCTTGACTTGACCTTGACATGACCTTGACTTGACCTTGACTTGACCTTGACCTTGACATGACCTTGACATGACCTTGACTTGACCTTGACTTGATCTTGACTTTACCTTGACCTTGACATGACCTTGACATGACCTTGACATGACCTTGACTTGACCTTGACATGACCTTGACTTGACCTTGACTTGACCTTGACTTGACCTTGACTTGACCTTCACTTGACCTTGACTTGACCTTCACTGGACCGTGACACGACCTTGACTTGAACTTGACTTGACCTTGACTCGACCTTGACTTGACCTTGACCTGACCTTGACTTGACCTTGACCTGACCTTGACATGACCTTGACTTGACCTTGACTTGACCTTGACTTGACCTTGACATGACCTTGACTTGACCTTGACTTGACCTTGACTTGACCTTGACCTGACCTTGACATGACCTTGACTTGACCTTGACTTGACCTTGACTTGACCTTGACATGACCTTGACTTGACCTTGACTTGACCTTGACTTGACCTTGACTTGACCTTGACTTGACCTTCACTTGACCTTGACTTGACCTTCACTGGACCGTGACACGACCTTGACTTGAACTTGACTTGACCTTGACTCGACCTTGACTTGACCTTGACCTGACCTTGACATGACCTTGACTTGACCTTGACTTGACCTTGACTTAACCTTGACATGACCTTGACATGACCTTGACTTGACCTTGACTTGACCTTGACTTGAGCTTGACTTGAGCTTGACTTCACCTTGACTTGACCTTGACTTGACCTTGACTTCACCTTGACTTGACCTTGACTTGACCTTGCCTTGACCTTGACATGACCTTCACTTGACCTTGACTTGACCTTGACATGACCTTTACATGACTTGACCTTGACTCGACCTTGACTTGACCTTGACCTGACCTTGACTCGACCTTGACTTGACCTTGACTTATACTTGACCTTGACATGACCTTGACTTGACCTTGACTTGACCTTGACTTGACCTTGACTTGATCTTGACTTGACCTTGACATGACCTTGACATGACCTTGACATGACCTTGACATGACCTTGACATGACCTTGACTTGAGCTTGACCTTGATCTTGACTTGACCTTGACTTGACCTTGACATGACTTTGACTTGACCTTGACTTGACCTTCACTGGACCTTGACTCGACCTTGACTTGACCTTGACTTGACCTTGACTCGACCTTGACTTGACCTTGACCTGACCTTGACATGACCTTGACTTGACCTTGACTTGACCTTGACATGACCTTGACTTGACCTTGACTTGACCTTGACTTGACCTTGACTTGACCTTCACTTGACCTTGACTTGACCTTCACTGGACCGTGACTCGACCTTGACTTGACCTTGACTCGACCTTGACTTGACCTTGACCTGACCTTGACATGACCTTAACTTGACCTTGACTTGACCTTGACTTGACCTTGACATGACCTTGACATGACCTTGACTTGACATGACCTTGACTTGACCTTGACTTGACCTTGACTTCACCTTGACTTGACCTTGACTTGACCTTGACATGACCTTGACCTAGACTTGACCTTGCCTTAACCTTGACTTGACCTTGACTTGACCTTGACATGACCTTCACTTGACCTTGACTTGACCTTGACATGACCTTGACATGACCTTGACATGACCTTGACTTGACCTTGACATGACTTGACCTTGACTCGACCTTGACTTGACCTTGACTTATACTTGACCTTGACATGACCTTGACTTGACCTTGACTTGACCTTGACTTGATCTTGACTTGACCTTGACATGACCTTGACATGACCTTGACTTGACCTTGACTTGACTTTTACTTGGCCTTGGCTTGACCTTGACTTGACCTCCATTGGACCTTCACTGGACCTTCCCTTGACCTTGACATCCCCTTGACATGACCTTGACTTGACTTTGACTTGAGCTCGACCTTGACCTTGACTTGACCTTGACCTTGACTTGACCTTGACATGACTTTGACTTGACCTTGACTTGTCCTTCACTGGACCTTGACTCGACCTTGACTTGACCTTGACCTGACCTTGACATGACCTTGACTTGACCTTGACATGACCTTGACATGACCTTGACTTGACCTTGACTCGACCTTGACTTGACCTTGACTTGACCTTGACATGACCTTGACTTGACCTTGACTTGACCTTCACTTGACCTTGACTTGACCTTCACTTGACCTTGACTTGACCTTGACTTGACCTTCACTGGACCTTGACTCGACCTTGACTTGACCTTGACATGACTTTGACTTGACCTTGACTTGACCTTGACTTTGACCTGACCTTGACTTGACCTTGACTTGACCTTGACATGACTTTGACTTGACCTTGACTTGACCTTGACTTGACCTTGACTTGACCTTGACTTGACGTTGACTTGACCTTGACTCGACCTTGACGTGACCTTGACATGACCTTGACTTGACCTTGACTTGACCTTGACTTGACCTTGACTTGACCTTGACATGACCTTGAAATGACCTTGACCTTGACTTGACCTTGACTTGACCTTGACTTGACCTTGACTTGACCTTGACTTAACCTTGACATGACCTTGACTTGACTTTGACTTGACATTGACTTGACCTTGACTTGACCTTGACTTGACCGTGACTTGACCTTGACTTGACTTTTTCTCGACCTTGACATGAGCTTGACTTGACCTTGACTTGACCTTGACTTGACCCTGACTTGACCTTGACTTGATCTTGACTTGACCTTGACCTTGACATGACCCTGACGTGACCTTGACTTGACCTTGACTTGACCTTGACTTAACCTTGACTTGACCTCTACTTGACTTTGACTTGACTTTTTCTCGACCTTGACATGAGCTTGACTTGACCTTGACTTGACCTTGACTTGACCCTGACTTGACCTTGACTTGATCTTGACTTGACCTTGACCTTGACATGACCCTGACGTGACCTTGACTTGACCTTGACTTGACCTTGACTTAACCTTGACTTGACCTTGACTTGACTTTGACTTGACCTTGACCTTGACGTGACCTTGACTTGACCTTGACTTGACCTTAACTTGACCTTGACCTTGAACTTGACATGCCCTTGAAATGACCTTGACTTGATCTTGACTTGACCTTGACCTTGACATGACCTTGACATGACCTTGACTTGAGCCTGACTTGACCTTGACTTGACCTTGACCTTGACATGACCTTGACTTGACCTTGACTTGACCTTGACTTGACCTTGACTTAACCTTGACTTGACCTTGACTTGACTTTGACTTGACCTTGACCTTGACGTGACCTTTACTTGACCTTGACTTGACCTTGACTTGACCTTAACTTGACCTTGACTCGACCTTGACTTGACCTTGACCTGACCTTGACTTGACCTTGACTTGACCTTGACTTGACCTTGACTCGACCTTGACGTGACCTTGACATGACCTTGACTTGACCTTGACTTGACCTTGACTTGACCTTGACCTTGAACTTGACATGCCCTTGAAATGACCTTGACTTGACCTTGACTAGACCTTGACTTGACCTTGACCTTGACATGAGCTTGACTTGACCTTGACTTGACCTTGACTTGACCTTGACTTGACCTTTTCTCGACCTTGACATGAGCTTGACATGACCTTGACTTGACCTTGACTTGACCTTGACATGACCTTGACTTGAACTTGATTTGACCTTGACTTGACCTTGACTTGACCTTGACTTGACTTTGACTTGACCTTGACTTGACCTTGACTTGACCTTGACTTAACCTTGACATGATCTTGACTTGACTTTGACTTGACCTTGACTTGACCTTGACATGACCTTGACTTGACCTTGACTTGACCCTGACTTGACCTTGACTTGACCTTGACCTTGACCTTGACATGACCCTGACATGACTTTGACTTGACCTTGTCTTGACCTTTACTTGACCTTTACTTGACCTTGACTTGACCTTGACTTGACTTTGACTTGACCTTGACTTGACCTTGACGTGACCTTGACTTGACCTTGACTTGACCTTGACTTGACCTTAACTTGACCTTGACTCGACCTTGACTTGACCTTGACCTGACCTTGACTCGACCTTGACTTGACCTTGACTTGACCTTGACTTGACCTTGACTTGACCTTGACTTGACCTTGACTTGACCTTGACTTGACCTTGACTTGATCTTGACTTGACCTTGACTTGACCATGACTTGACCTTGACTTGGCCTTGACTTGACCTTCACTGTAACTTGACTTGACCTTGACTCGACCTTGACTTGACCTTGACTTGACCTTGACATGACCTTGACTTGAACCTGACTTGACCTTGACTTGACCTTGACTTAACCTTGACTTGACCTTGACTTGACTTTGACTTGACCTTGACCTTGACTTGACCTTGACTTGACCTTGACTTGACCTTAACTTGACCTTGACTCGACCTTGACTTGACCTTGACCTGACCTTGACTCGACCTTGACTTGACCTTGACTTGACCTTGACTTGACCTTGACTTGCTCTTGACTTGACCTTGACTTGACCATGACTTGACCTTCACTTGACCTTGACTTGACCTTGACTTGGCCTTGACTTGACCTTCACTGTACCTTGACTTGACCTTGACTCGACCTTGACTCGACCTTGACTTGACCTTGACCTGACCTTGACATGACCTTGACTTGACCTTGACATGACCTTGACTTGACTTGACCTTGACTTGATCTTGACTTGACCTTCACTCGACCTTGACTTGACTTTGACCTGACCTTGACTTGACCTTGACTTGACCTTGACTTGACCTTGACATGACCTTGACATGACCTTGACATGACCTTGACATGACCTTGACTTGACCTTGACTTGACCTTGACTTGACCTTGACTTGACCTTGACTTGACCTTGACTTGACGTTGACTTGACCTTGACTCGACCTTGACGTGACCTTGACATGACCTTGACTTGACCTTGACTTGACCTTGACCTTGACATGACCTTGAAATGACCTTGACTTGACCTTGACTTGACCTTGACTTGACCTTGACTTGACCTTGACTTGACCTTGACTTGACTTTGACCTGACCTTGACTTGAACTTGACTTGACCTTGACTTGAACTTGACTTGACCTTGACTTGACCTTGACTTGACCTTGACTTAACCTTGACATGACCTTGACTTGACTTTGACTTGACATTGACTTGACCTTGACTTGACCTTGACTTGACCGTGACTTGACCTTGACTTGACTTTTTCTCGACCTTGACTTGATCTTGACTTGACCTTGACATGACCTTGACTTGACCTTGACTTGACCTTGACTTGACCTTCACTTGGCCTTGACTTGACCTTGACTTGACCTTGACTTGACCTCCACTGGACCTTCACTGGACCTTGACTTGACCTTGACTTGACCTTGACATGACCTTGACATGACCTTGACTTGACCTTGACTTGACCTTGACTTGACCATGACTTGACCTTCACTTGACCTTGACTTGACCTTGACTTGGCCTTGACTTGGCCTTGACTTGGCCTTGACTTGACCTTCACTGTACCTTGACTTGACCTTGACTCGACCTTGACTTGACCTTGACTTGACCTTCACTTGACCTTGACTCGACCTTTAGTTGATCTTGACCTGACCTTGACATGACCTTGACTTGGCCTTGACTTGACCTTGACTTGACCTTGACTTGACCTTGACTTGACCTTGACATGACCTTGACTTGACCTTGACTTAACCTTGACCTTGACATGACCTTGACATGACCTTGACTTGACCTTGACTTGATCTTGACTTTACCTTGACCTTGACATGACCTTGACATGACCTTGACTTGACCTTGACTTGACCTTGACTTGACCTTGACTTGACCTCCACTGGACCTTCACTGGACCTTGACTTGACCTTGACCTGACCTTGACATGACCTTGACATGACCTTGACTTGAGCTTGACCTTGATCTTGACTTGACCTTGACTTAACCTTGACATGACTTTGACTTGACCTTGACTTGACCTTCACTGGACCTTGACTCGACCTTGACTTGACCTTGACTTGACCTTGACCTGACCTTGACATGACCTTGACTTGACCTTGACTTGACCTTGACTTGACCTTGACATGACCTTGACTTGACCTTGACTTGACCTTGACTTGACCTTGACTTGACCTTGACTTGACCTTCACTTGACCTTGACTTGACCTTCACTGGACCGTGACACGACCTTGACTTGAACTTGACTTGACCTTGACTCGACCTTGACTTGACCTTGACCTGACCTTGACATGACCTTGACTTGACCTTGACTTGACCTTGACTTGACCTTGACATGACCTTGACATGACCTTGACTTGACCTTGACTTGACCTTGACTTGAGCTTGACTTGAGCTTGACTTCACCTTGACTTGACCTTGACTTGACCTTGACTTCACCTTGACTTGACCTTGACTTGACCTTGCCTTGACCTTGACATGACCTTCACTTGACCTTGACTTGACCTTGACATGAGCTTGCCATGACTTGACCTTGACTCGACCTTGACTTGACCTTGACCTGACCTTGACTCGACCTTGACTTGACCTTGACTTATACTTGACCTTGACATGACCTTGACTTGACCTTGACTTGACCTTGACCTTGACCTTGACATGACCCTGACATGACTTTGACTTGACCTTGTCTTGACCTTTACTTGACCTTTACTTGACCTTGACTTGACCTTGACTTGACTTTGACTTGACCTTGACTTGACCTTGACGTGACCTTGACTTGACCTTGACTTGACCTTGACTTGACCTTAACTTGACCTTGACTCGACCTTGACTTGACCTTGACCTGACCTTGACTCGACCTTGACTTGACCTTGACTTGACCTTGACTTGACCTTGACATGACCCTGACATGACTTTGACTTGACCTTGTCTTGACCTTTACTTGACCTTTACTTGACCTTGACTTGACCTTGACTTGACTTTGACTTGACCTTGACTTGACCTTGACGTGACCTTGACTTGACCTTGACTTGACCTTGACTTGACCTTAACTTGACCTTGACTCGACCTTGACTTGACCTTGACCTGACCTTGACTCGACCTTGACTTGACCTTGACTTGACCTTGACTTGACCTTGACTTGACCTTGACTTGACCTTGACTTGACCTTGACTTGACCTTGACTTGATCTTGACTTGACCTTGACTTGACCATGACTTGACCTTGACTTGGCCTTGACTTGACCTTCACTGTAACTTGACTTGACCTTGACTCGACCTTGACTTGACCTTGACTTGACCTTGACATGACCTTGACTTGAACCTGACTTGACCTTGACTTGACCTTGACTTAACCTTGACTTGACCTTGACTTGACTTTGACTTGACCTTGACCTTGACTTGACCTTGACTTGACCTTGACTTGACCTTAACTTGACCTTGACTCGACCTTGACTTGACCTTGACCTGACCTTGACTCGACCTTGACTTGACCTTGACTTGACCTTGACTTGACCTTGACTTGCTCTTGACTTGACCTTGACTTGACCATGACTTGACCTTCACTTGACCTTGACTTGACCTTGACTTGGCCTTGACTTGACCTTCACTGTACCTTGACTTGACCTTGACTCGACCTTGACTCGACCTTGACTTGACCTTGACCTGACCTTGACATGACCTTGACTTGACCTTGACATGACCTTGACTTGACTTGACCTTGACTTGATCTTGACTTGACCTTGACTTGTCCTTGACTTGTCCTTGACTTGACCTTCACTCGACCTTGACTTGACTTTGACCTGACCTTGACTTGACCTTGACTTGACCTTGACTTGACCTTGACATGACCTTGACATGACCTTGACATGACCTTGACATGACCTTGACTTGACCTTGACTTGACCTTGACTTGACCTTGACTTGACCTTGACTTGACCTTGACTTGACGTTGACTTGACCTTGACTCGACCTTGACGTGACCTTGACATGACCTTGACTTGACCTTGACTTGACCTTGACCTTGACATGACCTTGAAATGACCTTGACTTGACCTTGACTTGACCTTGACTTGACCTTGACTTGACCTTGACTTGACCTTGACTTGACTTTGACCTGACCTTGACTTGAACTTGACTTGACCTTGACTTGAACTTGACTTGACCTTGACTTGACCTTGACTTGACCTTGACTTAACCTTGACATGACCTTGACTTGACTTTGACTTGACATTGACTTGACCTTGACTTGACCTTGACTTGACCGTGACTTGACCTTGACTTGACTTTTTCTCGACCTTGACTTGATCTTGACTTGACCTTGACATGACCTTGACTTGACCTTGACTTGACCTTGACTTGACCTTCACTTGGCCTTGACTTGACCTTGACTTGACCTTGACTTGACCTCCACTGGACCTTCACTGGACCTTGACTTGACCTTGACTTGACCTTGACATGACCTTGACATGACCTTGACTTGACCTTGACTTGACCTTGACTTGACCATGACTTGACCTTCACTTGACCTTGACTTGACCTTGACTTGGCCTTGACTTGGCCTTGACTTGGCCTTGACTTGACCTTCACTGTACCTTGACTTGACCTTGACTCGACCTTGACTTGACCTTGACTTGACCTTCACTTGACCTTGACTCGACCTTTAGTTGATCTTGACCTGACCTTGACATGACCTTGACTTGGCCTTGACTTGACCTTGACTTGACCTTGACTTGACCTTGACTTGACCTTGACATGACCTTGACTTGACCTTGACTTAACCTTGACCTTGACATGACCTTGACATGACCTTGACTTGACCTTGACTTGATCTTGACTTTACCTTGACCTTGACATGACCTTGACATGACCTTGACTTGACCTTGACTTGACCTTGACTTGACCTTGACTTGACCTCCACTGGACCTTCACTGGACCTTGACTTGACCTTGACCTGACCTTGACATGACCTTGACATGACCTTGACTTGAGCTTGACCTTGATCTTGACTTGACCTTGACTTAACCTTGACATGACTTTGACTTGACCTTGACTTGACCTTCACTGGACCTTGACTCGACCTTGACTTGACCTTGACTTGACCTTGACCTGACCTTGACATGACCTTGACTTGACCTTGACTTGACCTTGACTTGACCTTGACATGACCTTGACTTGACCTTGACTTGACCTTGACTTGACCTTGACTTGACCTTGACTTGACCTTCACTTGACCTTGACTTGACCTTCACTGGACCGTGACACGACCTTGACTTGAACTTGACTTGACCTTGACTCGACCTTGACTTGACCTTGACCTGACCTTGACATGACCTTGACTTGACCTTGACTTGACCTTGACTTGACCTTGACATGACCTTGACATGACCTTGACTTGACCTTGACTTGACCTTGACTTGAGCTTGACTTGAGCTTGACTTCACCTTGACTTGACCTTGACTTGACCTTGACTTCACCTTGACTTGACCTTGACTTGACCTTGCCTTGACCTTGACATGACCTTCACTTGACCTTGACTTGACCTTGACATGAGCTTGCCATGACTTGACCTTGACTCGACCTTGACTTGACCTTGACCTGACCTTGACTCGACCTTGACTTGACCTTGACTTATACTTGACCTTGACATGACCTTGACTTGACCTTGACTTGACCTTGACTTGACCTTGACTTGATCTTGACTTGACCTTGACATGACCTTGACATGACCTTGACTTGACCTTGACTTGACCTTCACTTGACCTTGACTTGACCTCCATTGGACCTTCACTGGACCTTGACTTGACCTTGACTTGACCTTGACATGACCTTGACATGACTTGACCTGACCTTGACTCGACCTTGACTTGACCTTGACTTATACTTGACCTTGACATGACCTTGACTTGACCTTGACTTGACTTTTACTTGGTCTTGGCTTGACCTTGACTTGACCTTGACTTGACCTTGACTTGACCTCCATTGGACCATCACTGGACCTTGACTTGACCTTGACTTGACCTTGACATGACCTTGACATGACCTTGACTTGACCTTGACTTGAGCTCGACCTTGACCTTGACTTGACCTTGACCTTGACTTGACCTTGACCTTGACTTGACCTTGACATGACCTTGACTTGACCTTGACATGACCTTGACATGACCTTGACTTGACCTTGACTCGACCTTGACTTGACCTTGACTTGACCTTGACATGACCTTGACTTGACCTTGACTTGACCTTCACTTGACCTTGACTTGACCTTGACTTGACCTTCACTGGACCTTGACTCGACCTTGACTTGACCTTGACATGACTTTGACTTGACCTTGACTTGACCTTGACTTGACCTTGACTTGACCTTGACTTGTCCTTGACTTGTCCTTGACTTGTCCTTGACTTGACCTTGACTTGACCTTGACTTGACCTTGACTTGACCTTGACTTGACCTTGACTTGACCTTGGCTTGACCTTGACTTGACCTTGACTTGACCTTGACTTGACCTTGACTTGTCCTTGACTTGTCCTTACCTTGACATGACCTTGACTTGACCTTGACTTGACCTTCACTTGACCTTGACTTGACCTTGATTTGACCTTGACTTGACCTTGACATGACCTTGACATGACCTTGACATGACCTTGACTTGACCTTGACTTGACCTTGACTTGACCTTGACTTGACCTTGACCTGACCTTGACTCGACCTTGACGTGACCTTGACATGACCTTGACTTGACCTTGACTTGACCTTGACTTGACCTTGACTTGACCTTGACCTTGACATGACCTTGAAATGACCTTGACTTGACCTTGTCTTGACCTTGACTTGACCTTGACTTGACTTTGACTTGACTTTGACCTGACCTTGACTTGAACTTGACTTGACCTTGACTTGACCTTGACTTGACCTTGACTTGACCTTGACTTGACCTTGACTTAACCTTGACATGACCTTGACTTGACTTTGACTTGACCTTGACTTGACCTTGACTTGACCTCGACTTGACCTTGACTTGACCTTGACTTGACCTTTTCTCGACCTTGACATGAGCTTGACTTGACCTTGACTTGACCTTGACTTGACCTTGACTTGATCTTGACTTGACCTTGACCTTGACATGACCTTGACTTGACCTTGACTTGACCTTGACTTGACCTCCACTGGACCTTCACTGGACCTTGACTTGACCTTGACTTGACCTTGACATGACCTTGACATGACCTTGACTTGACCTTGACTTGACCTTGACTTGACCTTGACTTGACCTTGGCTTGACCTTGACTTGACCTTGACTTGACCTTGACTTGACCTTGACTTGACCTTGACTTGACCTTGACTTGACCTTGACTTGACCTTGACATGACCTTGACATGACCTTGACCTTGACTTGACCTTGACATGACTTGACCTTGACTCGACCTTGACTTGACCTTGACTTGACCTTGACCTGACCTTGACTCGACCTTGACTTGACCTTGACTTATACTTGACCTTGACATGACCTTGACTTGACTTTGACTTGACCTTGACTTGACCTTGACCTGACCTTGACTCGACCTTGAGTTGACCTTGACTTGACCTTGACTTGACCTTGACTTGACCTTGACTTGACCTTGACTTGATCTTGACTTGACCTTGACTTGACCTTGACTTGACCTTGACTTGACCTTTTCTCGACCTTGACATGAGCTTGACATGACCTTGACTTGACCTTGACTTGACCTTGACATGACCTTGACTTGAACTTGATTTGACCTTGACTTGACCTTGACTTGACCTTGACTTGACTTTGACTTGACCTTGACTTGACCTTGACTTGACCTTGACTTAACCTTGACATGATCTTGACTTGACTTTGACTTGACCTTGACTTGACCTTGACATGACCTTGACTTGACCTTGACTTGACCCTGACTTGACCTTGACTTGATCTTGACCTTGACCTTGACATGACCCTGACATGACTTTGACTTGACCTTGTCTTGACCTTTACTTGACCTTTACTTGACCTTGACTTGACCTTGACTTGACTTTGACTTGACCTTGACTTGACCTTGACGTGACCTTGACTTGACCTTGACTTGACCTTGACCTGACCTTAACTTGACCTTGACTCGACCTTGACTTGACCTTGACCTGACCTTGACTCGACCTTGACTTGACCTTGACTTGACCTTGACTTGACCTTGACTTGACCTTGACTTGACCTTGACTTGACCTTGACTTGATCTTGACTTGACCTTGACTTGACCATGACTTGACCTTGACTTGGCCTTGACTTGACCTTCACTGTAACTTGACTTGACCTTGACTCGACCTTGACTTGACCTTGACTTGACCTTGACATGACCTTGACTTGAACCTGACTTGACCTTGACTTGACCTTGACTTAACCTTGACTTGACCTTGACTTGACTTTGACTTGACCTTGACCTTGACTTGACCTTGACTTGACCTTGACTTGACCTTAACTTGACCTTGACTCGACCTTGACTTGACCTTGACCTGACCTTGACTCGACCTTGACTTGACCTTGACTTGACCTTGACTTGACCTTGACTTGCTCTTGACTTGACATTGACTTGACCATGACTTGACCTTCACTTGACCTTGACTTGACCTTGACTTGGCCTTGACTTGACCTTCACTGTACCTTGACTTGACCTTGACTCGACCTTGACTCGACCTTGACTTGACCTTGACCTGACCTTGACATGACCTTGACTTGACCTTGACATGACCTTGACTTGACTTGACCTTGACTTGATCTTGACTTGACCTTGACTTGTCCTTGACTTGTCCTTGACTTGACCTTCACTCGACCTTGACTTGACTTTGACCTGACCTTGACTTGACCTTGACTTGACCTTGACATGACCTTGACATGACCTGGACATGACCTTGACATGACCTTGACTTGACCTTGACTTGACCTTGACTTGACCTTGACTTGACCTTGACTTGACCTTGACTTGACGTTGACTTGACCTTGACTCGACCTTGACGTGACCTTGACATGACCTTGACTTGACCTTGACTTGACCTTGACCTTGACATGACCTTGAAATGACCTTGACTTGACCTTGACTTGACCTTGACTTGACCTTGACTTGACTTTGACCTGACCTTGACTTGAACTTGACTTGACCTTGACTTGAACTTGACTTGACCTTGACTTGACCTTGACTTGACCTTGACTTAACCTTGACATGACCTTGACTTGACTTTGACTTGACATTGACTTGACCTTGACTTGACCTTGACTTGACCGTGACTTGACCTTGACTTGACTTTTTCTCGACCTTGACTTAATCTTGACTTGACCTTGACATGACCTTGACTTGACCTTGACTTGACCTTGACTTGACCTTGACTTGACCTTCACTTGGCCTTGACTTGACCTTGACTTGACCTTGACTTGACCTCCACTGGACCTTCACTGGACCTTGACTTGACCTTGACTTGACCTTGACTTGACCATGACTTGACCTTCACTTGACCTTGACTTGACCTTGACTTGGCCTTGACTTGACCTTCACTGTACCTTGACTTGACCTTGACTCGACCTTGACTTGACCTTGACTTGACCTTCACTTGACCTTGACTCGACCTTTAGTTGATCTTGACCTGACCTTGACATGACCTTGACTTGGCCTTGACTTGACCTTGACTTGACCTTGACTTGACCTTGACTTGACCTTGACATGACCTTGACTTGACCTTGACTTGACCTTGACCTTGACATGACCTTGACATGACCTTGACTTGACCTTGACTTGATCTTGACTTTACCTTGACCTTGACATGACCTTGACATGAACTTGACTTGACCTTGACTTGACCTTGACTTGACCTTGACGTGACCTTCACTTGGCCTTGACTTGACCTTGACTTGACCTCCACTGGACCTTCACTGGACCTTGACTTGACCTTGACCTGACCTTGACATGACCTTGACATGACCTTGACTTGAGCTTGACCTTGATCTTGACTTGACCTTGACTTAACCTTGACATGACTTTGACTTGACCTTGACTTGACCTTCACTGGACCTTGACTCGACCTTGACTTGACCTTGACTTGACCTTGACCTGACCTTGACATGACCTTGACTTGACCTTGACTTGACCTTGACTTGACCTTGACATGACCTTGACTTGACCTTGACTTGACCTTGACTTGACCTTGACTTGACCTTCACTTGACCTTGACTTGACCTTCACTGGACCGTGACACGACCTTGACTTGAACTTGACTTGACCTTGACTCGACCTTGACTTGACCTTGACCTGACCTTGACATGACCTTGACTTGACCTTGACTTGACCTTGACTTGACCTTGACATGACCTTGACATGACCTTGACTTGACCTTGACTTGACCTTGACTTGAGCTTGACTTGAGCTTGACTTCACCTTGACTTGACCTTGACTTGACCTTGACTTCACCTTGACTTGACCTTGACTTGACCTTGCCTTGACCTTGACATGACCTTCACTTGACCTTGACTTGACCTTGACATGACCTTGACATGACTTGACCTTGACTCGACCTTGACTTGACCTTGACCTGACCTTGACTCGACCTTGACTTGACCTTGACTTATACTTGACCTTGACATGACCTTGACTTGACCTTGACTTGACCTTGACTTGATCTTGACTTGACCTTGACATGACCTTGACATGACCTTGACTTGACCTTGACTTGACCTTCACTTGACCTTGACTTGACCTCCATTGGACCTTCACTGGACCTTGACTTGACCTTGACTTGCCTTGACATGACCTTGACATGACTTGACCTGACCTTGACTCGACCTTGACTTGACCTTGACTTATACTTGACCTTGACATGACCTTGACTTGACCTTGACTTGACTTTTACTTGGTCTTGGCTTGACCTTGACTTGACCTTGACTTGACCTCCATTGGACCATCACTGGACCTTGACTTGACCTTGACTTGACCTTGACATGACCTTGACTTGACCTTGACATGACCTTGACATGACCTTGACTTGACCTTGACTTGAGCTCGACCTTGACCTTGACTTGACCTTGACCTTGACTTGACCTTGACCTTGACTTGACCTTGACATGACCTTGACTTGACCTTGACATGACCTTGACATGACCTTGACTTGACCTTGACTCGACCTTGACTTGACCTTGACTTGACCTTGACATGACCTTCACTTGACCTTGACTTGACCTTGACTTGACCTTCACTGGACCTTGACTCGACCTTGACTTGACCTTGACATGACTTTGACTTGACCTTGACTTGACCTTGACTTGACCTTGACTTGACCTTGACTTGTCCTTGACTTGTCCTTGACTTGTCCTTGACTTGACCTTGACTTGACCTTGACTTGACCTTGACTTGACCTTGACTTGACCTTGACCTTGAAATGACCTTGACTTGACCTTGTCTTGACCTTGACTTGACCTTGACTTGACTTTGACTTGACTTTGACCTGACCTTGACATGACCTTGACTTGACCTTGACTTGAGCTCGACCTTGACCTTGACTTGACCTTGACCTTGACTTGACCTTGACATGACGTTGACATGACTTGACCTTGACTCGACCTTGACTTGACCTTGACCTGACCTTGACTCGACCTTGACTTGACCTTGACTTATACTTGACCTTGACATGACCTTGACTTGACCTTGACTTGACTTTTACTTGGTCTTGGCTTGACCTTGACTTGACCTTGACTTGACCTCCATTGGACCATCACTGGACCTTGACTTGACCTTGACTTGACCTTGACATGACCTTGACTTGACCTTGACATGACCTTGACATGACCTTGACTTGACCTTGACTTGAGCTCGACCTTGACCTTGACTTGACCTTGACCTTGACTTGACCTTGACTTGACCTTGACCTTGACTTGACCTTGACATGACCTTGACATGACTTGACCTTGACTCGACCTTGACTTGACCTTGATTTACACTTGACCTTGACATGACCTTGACTTGACCTTCACTTGACCTTGACTTGACCTTGATTTGACCTTGACTTGACCTTGACATGACCTTGACATGACCTTGACATGACCTTGACTTGACCTTGACTTGACCTTGACTTGACCTTGATTTGACCTTGACCTGACCTTGACTCGACCTTGACGTGACCTTGACATGACCTTGACTTGACCTTGACTTGACCTTGACTTGACCTTGACCTTGACATGACCTTGAAATGACCTTGACTTGACCTTGTCTTGACCTTGACTTGACCTTGACTTGACTTTGACTTGACTTTGACCTGACCTTGACTTGAACTTGACTTGACCTTGACTTGACCTTGACTTGACCTTGACTTAACCTTGACATGACCTTGACTTGACTTTGACTTGACCTTGACTTGACCTTGACTTGACCTTGACTTGACCTTTTCTCGACCTTGACATGAGCTTGACTTGACCTTGACTTGACCTTGACTTGACCTTGACTTGACCTTGACTTGATCTTGACTTGACCTTGACCTTGACATGACCTTGACTTGACCTTGACTTGACCTTGACTTGACCTCCACTGGACCTTCACTGGACCTTGACTTGACCTTGACTTGACCTTGACATGACCTTGACATGACCTTGACTTGACCTTGACTTGACCTTGACTTGACCTTGACTTGACCTTGGCTTGACCTTGACTTGACCTTGACTTGACCTTGACTTGACCTTGACTTGACCTTGACTTGACCTTGACTTGACCTTGACTTGACCTTGACATGACCTTGACATGACCTTGACCTTGACTTGACCTTGACATGACTTGACCTTGACTCGACCTTGACTTGACCTTGACTTGACCTTGACCTGAACTTGACTCGACCTTGACTTGACCTTGACTTATACTTGACCTTGACATGACCTTGACTTGACTTTGACTTGACCTTGACTTGACCTTGACCTGACCTTGACTCGACCTTGAGTTGACCTTGACTTGACCTTGACTTGACCTTGACTTGACCTTGACTTGACCTTGACTTGACCTTGACCTTGACATGACATTGACTTGACCTTGACTTGACCTTGACTTGACCTCCACTGGACCTTCACTGGACCTTGACTTGACCTTGACTTGACCTTGACATGACCTTGACATGACCTTGACTTGAACTTGACTTGACCTTGACTTGACCTTGACTTGACCTTGGCTTGACCTTGACTTGACCTTGACTTGACCTTGACTTGACCTTGACTTGACCTTGACTTGACCTTGACTTGACCTTGACTTGACCTTGACATGACCTTGACATGACCTTGACCTTGACTTGACCTTGACATGACTTGACCTTGACTTGACCTCCACTGGACCTTCACTGGACCTTGACTTGACCTTGACTTGACCTTGACATGACCTTGACTTGACCTTGACTTGACCTTGACTTGACCTTGACTTGACCTTGACTTGACCTTGACATGACCTTGACATGACCTTGACCTTGACTTGACCTTGACATGACTTGACCTTGACTCGACCTTGACTTGACCTTGACTTGACCTTGACCTGACCTTGACTCGACCTTGACTTGACCTTGACATGACCTTGACTTGACCTTGACTCGACCTTGACTTGACCTTGACTTGACCTTGACTTGACCTTGACTTGACCTTGACTTGACCTTCACTTGACCTTGACTCGACCTTGAGTTGACCTTGACCTGACCTTGACATGACCTTGACTTGACCTTGACTTGACCTTGACTTGACCTTTACTTGGCCTTGACTTGACCTTGACTTGACCACCATTGGACCTTCACTGGACCTTGACTTGACCTTGACTTGACCTTGACATGACCTTGACATGACCTTGACTTGACCTTGACTTGACCTTGACTTGACCTTGACTTGACCTTGACTTGACCTTGACTTGACCTTGACTTGACTTTGACTTGACCTTGATCTTGACTTGACCTTGACGTGACCTTGACTTGACCTTGACTTGAACTTGACTTGACCTTGACCTGACCTTGAGCTGACCTTGACATGACCTTGACTTGACCTTCACTGTACCTTGACTTGAACTTGACTTGACCTTGACTCGACCTTGACTTGACCTTGACTTGACCTTGACTTGACCTTCACTTGACCTTGACTCGACCTTGAGTTGACCTTGACCTGACCTTGACATGACCTTGACTTGGCCTTGACTTGATCTTGACTTGACCTTGACTTGACCTTGACTTGACCTTGACTTGACCTTGACTTGACCTTGACCTTGACATGACCTTGACTTGACTTTGACTTGACCTTGACTTTACCTTCACTTGGCCTTGACTTGACCTTGACTTGACCATGACTTGACCTTCACTGGACCTTGACTTGACCTCTTCTCGACCTTGACATGAGCTTGACTTGACCTTGACTTGACCTTGACTTGACCCTGACTTGACCTTGACTTGATCTTGACTTGACCTTGAGATGACCCTGACGTGACCTTGACTTGACCTTGTCTTGACCTTGACTTGACCTTGACTTGATCTTGACTTGACCTTGACCTTGACATGACCTTGACATGACCTTGACTTGACCTTGACATGACCTTGACTTGAACCTGACTTGACCTTGACTTGACCTTGACTTGACCTTGACTTGACCTTGACATGACCTTGAAATGACCTTGACTTGACCTTGACTTGGCCTTGACCTTGACATGAGCTTGACTTGACCTTGACTTGTCCTTGACTTGACCTTGACTTGACCTTGACTTGACCTTGACATGACCTTGACTTGACCTTGACTTGACCTTGACTTGACCTTGACTTGTCCTTGACTTGACCTTGACATGACCTTGACTTGACCTTGACTTGACCTTGACTTGACCTTGACTTGACCTTGACTTGACCTTGACTTGACCTTGACTTGACCTGGACTTGATCTTGACTTGACCTTGACCTTGACATGACCTTGACTTGACTTTCACTTGACCTTGACTTTACCTTCACTTGGCCTTGACTTGACCTTGACTTGACCTTCACTGGACCTTGACTTGACCTTGACTTGACCTTGAATTGACCTTGACATGACCTTGACATGACCTTGACTTGACCTTGACTTGACCTTGACATGACCTTGACTTGACCTTGACTTGACCTTCACTGGACCTTGACTTGACCTTGACATGACATTGACATGACCTTGACTTGACCTTGACTTGACCTTGACTTGACCTTGACTTGACCTTCACTTGACCTTGACTTGACCTTGACTTGACCTTGACTTGATCTTGACTTGACCTTGACCTTGACATGACCTTGACTTGACCTTGACTTAACCTTGACTTGACCTTGACTTGACCTTGACTTGACCTCCACTGGACCTTCACTGGACCTTGACTTGACCTTGACTTGACCTTGACATGACCTTGACATGACCTTGACTTGACCTTGACATGACCTTGACTTGACCTTGACTTGACCTTCACTGGACCTTGACTTGACCTTGACATGACATTGACATGACCTTGACATGACCTTGACTTGACCTTGACTTGACCTTCACTTGACCTTGACTTGACCTTGACTTGACCTTGACTTGATCTTGACTTGACCTTGACCTTGACATGACCTTGACTTGACCTTGACTTAACCTTGACTTGACCTTGACTTGACCTTGACTTGACCTTCACTTGGCCTTGACTTGACCTTGACTTGACCTTGACTTGACCTCCACTGGACCTTCACTGGACCTTGACTTGACCTTGACTTGACCTTGACATGACCTTGACTTGACCTTGACATGACCTTGACATGACCTTGACTTGACCTTGACTTGACCTTGACTTGACCTTAACTTGACCATGACTTGACCTTGACTTGGCCTTGACTTGACCTTCACTGTACCTTAACTTGACCTTCACTGTACCTTGACTTGAACTTGACTTGACCTTGACCTTTAGTTGACCTTGACCTGACCTTGACATGACCTTGACTTGGCCTTGACTTGACCTTGACTTGACCTTGACTTGACGTTGACTTGACCTTGACTCGACCTTGACGTGACCTTGACATGACCTTGACTTGACCTTGACTTCACCTTGACTTGACCTTGACTTGACCTTGACTTCACCTTGACATGACCTTGAAATGACCTTGACTTGACCTTGACTTGACCTTGACTTGGCCTTGACCTTGACATGAGCTTGACTTGACCTTGACTTGTCCTTGACTTGTCCTTGACTTGACCTTGACTTGACCTTGACTTGACCTTGACATGACCTTGACTTGACCTTGACTTGACCTTGACTTGACCTTGACTTGTCCTTGACTTGACCTTGACATGACCTTGACTTGACCTTGACTTGACCTTGACTTGACCTTGACTTGTCCTTGACTTGACCTTGACATGACCTTGACTTGACCTTGACTTGACCTTGACTTGACCTTGACTTGACCTTGACTTGACCTTGACTTGACCTTGACATGACCTTGACTTGAACTTGACTTGACCTTGACTTGACCTTGACTTGACCTTGACTTGACCTTGACTTGACCTTGACTTAACCTTGACATGACCTTGACTTGACTTTGACTTGACCTTGACTTGACCTTGACCTGACCTTGACTTGACCTCTTCTCGACCTTGACATGAGCTTGACTTGACCTTGACTTGACCCTGACTTGACCTTGACTTGATCTTGACTTGACCTTGACCTTGACCTTGAGATGACCCTGACGTGACCTTGACTTGACCTTGACTTGACCTTGACTTGATCTTGACTTGACCTTGACCTTGACATGACCTTGACTTGACCTTGACATGACCTTGACTTGAACCTGACTTGACCTTGACTTGACCTTGACCTTGACATGACCTTGACTTGACCTTGACTTGACCTTGACTTGACCTTGACGTGACCTTGACTTGACCTTGACTTGACCTTAACTTGACCTTGACTTGACCTTGACTTGACCTTGACTTGACCTTCACTGTACCTTGACTTGACCTTGACTCGACCTTGACTTTGACTTGACCTTGACTTGACCTTCACTTGACCTTGACTCGACCTTGAGTTGACTTTGACCTGACCTTGACATGACCTTGACTTGGCCTTGACTTGACCTTGACTTGACCTTGACTTGACCTTGACTTGACCTTGACTTGACCTTGACTTGATCTTGACTTGACCTTGACCTTGACATGACCTTGACTTTACCTTCACTTGGCCTTGACTTGACCTTGACTTGACCATGACTTGACCTTCACTGGACCTTGACTTGACCTTGACTTGACCTTGAATTGACCTTGACATGACCTTGACATGACCTTGACTTGACCTTCACTGGACCTTGACTTGACCTTGACTTGACCTTGACATGACATTGACATGACCTTGACTTGACCCTGACTTGACCTTGACTTGACCTTGACTTGACCTTCACTTGACCTTGACTTGACCTTGACTTGACCTTGACTTGACATTGACTTGACCTTGACTTGATCTTGACTTGACCTTGACCTTGACATGACCTTGACTTGACCTTGACTTGACCTTGACTTGACCTTCACTTGGCCTTGACTTGACCTTGACTTGACCTCCACTGGACCTTCACTGGACCTTGACTTGACCTTGACTTGACCTTGACATGACCTTGACATGACCTTGACTTGACCTTGACTTGACCTTGACATGACCTTGACTTGACCTTGACATGAACTTGACATGACCTTGACTTGACCTTGACTTGACCTTCACTTGACCTTGACTTGACCTTGACTTGGCCTTGACTTGACCTTCACTGTACCTTGACTTGAACTTGACTTGACCTTGACTTGACCTTGACTCGACCTTGACTTGACCTTGACTTGACCTTGACTTGAACTTCACTTGACCTTGACTCGACCTTTAGTTGACCTTGACCTGACCTTGACATGACCTTGACATGACCTTGACTTGACCTTGACTTGACCTTGACTTGACCTTGACTTGACCTTGACATGACCTTGACTTGACCTTGACTTGACCCTGACCTTGACATGACCTTGACATGACCTTGTCTTGAACTTGACTTGAGCTCGACCTTGACATGACCTTGACTTGACCTTGACTTGACCTTGACTTGACCTTGTCTTGACCTTGACTTGACCTTGACTTGACCTTGACCTTGACATGACCTTGACATGACCTTGACTTGAACTTGACTTGAGCTTGACCTTGACCTTGACATGACCTTGACTTGACCTTGGCTTGACCTTGACTTGACCTTGACATGACCTTGACTTGACCTTGACTTGACCTTGACTTGACCTTGACGTGCCCTTGACTTGACCTTGACTTAACCTTGACTTGACCTTGACTTGACCTTGACATGATCTTCACTTGACCTCGACTTGACCTTGACTTGACCTTGACATGACCTTGACTTGACCCTGAATTGACCTTGACTTGATCTTGACTTGACCTTGACATGACCTTGACGTGACCTTAACTTGACCTTGTCTTGACCTTGACTTGACCTTGACTTGACCTTGTCTTGACCTTGACTTGACCTTGACATGACCTTGACTTGACCTTGACTTGACCTTGACTTGATCTTGACTTGACCTTGACCTTGACATGACCTTGACATGACCTTGACTTGACCTTGACTTGACCTTGACATGACATTGACATGACCTTGACTTGACCTTGACTTGACCTTGACTTGACCTTCACTTGACCTTGACTTGACCTTGACTTGACCTTGACTTGATCTTGACTTGACCTTGACCTTGACTTGACCTTGATTTGACCTTGACCTGACCTTGACTCGACCTTGACTTGACCTTGACTTGACCTTGACCTTGACATGACCTTGACTTGACCTTGACTTGACCTTGACATGACCTTGACATGACCTTGACTTGACCTTGACTTGACCTTCACTTGGCCTTGACTTGACCTTGACTTGACCTCCACTGGACCTTCACTGGACCTTGACTTGACCTTGACTTGACCTTGACTTGACCTTGACATGACCTTGACTTGACCTTGACTTGACCTTGACTTGACCTTGACTTGACCTTGACATGACCTTGACTTGAACTTGATTTGACCTTGACTTGACCTTGACTTGACCTTGACTTGACCTTGACTTGACCTTGACTTGACTTTGACTTGACCTTGACTTGACCTTGACTTGACCCTGACTTGACCTTGACTTGATCTTGACTTGACCTTGACATTGAGATGACCCTGACGTGACCTTGACTTGACCTTGTCTTGACCTTGACTTGACCTTGACTTGACCTTGACTTGACCTTGACCTTGACATGACCTTGACTTGACCTTGACATGACCTTGACTTGAACCTGACTTGACCTTGACTTGACCTTGACTTGACCTTGACCTTGACCTTGACATGACCTTGACTTGACCTTGACTTGACCTTGAATTGACCTTGACTTGACCTTGACTTAACCTTGACTTGACCTTGACTTGACTTTGACTTGACCTTGATCTTGACTTGACCTTGACGTGACCTTGACTTGACCTTGACTTGACCTTGACTTGACCTTGACTTGACCTTGAGCTGACCTTGACATGACCTTGACTTGACCTTCACTGTACCTTGACTTGACCTTCACTGTACCTTGACTTGAACTTGACTTGACCTTGACTTGACCTTGACTCGACCTTGACTTGACCTTGACTTGACCTTCACTTGACCTTGACTCGACCTTGAGTTGACCTTGACCTGACCTTGACATGACCTTGACTTGGCCTTGACTTGACCTTGACTTGACCTTGACTTGACCTTGACTTGACCTTGACTTGACTTTGACTTGACCTTGACTTGACCTTGACTTGATCTTGACTTGACCTTGACATGACCTTGACTTGACCTTGACTTGACCTTGACTTTACCTTCACTTGGCCTTGACTTGACCTTGACTTGACCTTCACTGGACCTTGACTTGACCTTGACTTGACCTTGACATGACATTGACATGACCTTGACATGACCTTGACTTGACCTTGACTTGACCTTGACTTGACCTTGACTTGACCTTGACATGACCTTGACTTGACCTTGACTTGACCCTGACCTTGACATGACCTTGACATGACCTTGTCTTGAACTTGACTTGAGCTCGACCTTGACTTGACCTTCACTTGACCTTCACTTGACCTTGACTTGACCTTGACTTGACCTTGACTTGACCTTGACTTGACCTTGACCTTGAGTTGACCTTGACTTGACCTTGACTTGACCTTGACTTGACCCTGACTTGACCTTGACCTGACCTTGACTCGACCTTGACTTGACCTTGACTTGACCTTGACCTTGACATGACCTTGACTTGACCTTGACTTGACCTTGACTTGACCTTGACTTGATCTTGACTTGACCTTGACTTAACCTTGACTTGACCTTGACTTGACTTGACCTTGACTTGACCTTGACATGATCTTCACTTGACCTTGACTTGACCTTGACTTGACCTTGACATGACCTTGACTTGACCCTGACTTGACCTTGACTTGATCTTGACTTGACCTTGACGTGACCTTAACTTGACCTTGTCTTGACCTTGACTTGACCTTGACTTGACCTTGTCTTGACCTTGACTTGACCTTGACATGACCTTGACTTGACCTTGACTTGACCTTGACTTGATCTTGACTTGACCTTGACCTTGACATGACCTTGACATGACCTTGACTTGACCTTGACTTGACCTTGACTTGACCTTGACTTGACCTTCACTGGACCTTGACTTGACCTTGACATGACATTGACATGACCTTGAATTGACCTTGACTTGACCTTGACTTGACCTTCACTTGACCTTGACTTGACCTTGACTTGACCTTGACTTGATCTTGACTTGACCTTGACCTTGACCTTGACCTTGACATGACCTTGACTTGACCTTGACTTGACCTTGACATGACCTTGACATGACCTTGAATTGACCTTGACTTGACCTTGACTTGACCTTCGCTTGACCTTGACCTTGACATGACCTTGACTTGACCTTGACTTGACCTTGACCTTGACTTGACCTTGATTTGACCTTGACTCGACCTTGACTTGACCTTGACTTGACCTTGACCTTGACATGACCTTGACTTGACCTTGACTTGACCTTGACATGACCTTGACTTGACATTGACTTGACCTTGACCTTGACTTGACCTTGATTTGACCTTGACTCGACCTTGACTTGATCTTGACTTGACCTTGACATGACCTTGACATGACCTTGACTTGACCTTGACTTGACCTTGACTTGACCTTGACTTGACCTTCACTGGACCTTGACTTGACCTTGACATGACATTGACATGACCTTGAATTGACCTTGACTTGACCTTGACTTGACCTTCACTTGACCTTGACTTGACCTTGACTTGACCTTGACTTGATCTTGACTTGACCTTGACCTTGACCTTGATTTGACCTTGACTCGACCTTGACTTGACCTTGACTTGACCTTGACCTTGACATGACCTTGACTTGACCTTGACTTGACCTTGACATGACCTTGACTTGACATTGACTCGACCTTGACTTGACCTTGACTTGACCTTCACTTGACCTTGACTCGACCTTGATTTGACCTTGACCTGACCTTGACATGACCTTGACTTGGCCTTGACTTGACCTTGACTTGACCTTGACTTGACCTTGACTTGACCTTGACTTGATCTTGACTTGACCTGGACATGACCTTGACTTGACCTTGACTTGACCTTGACTTTACCTTCACTTGGCCTTGTCTTGACCTTGACTTGACCTTCACTGGACCTTGACTTGACCTTGACTTGACCTTGACATGACATTGACATGACCTTGACTTGACCTTGACTTGACCTTGACTTGACCTTGACTTGACCTTCACTTGACCTTGACCTTGACATGACCTTGACTTGACCTTGACTTGACCTTGACTTGACCTTGACTTGACCTTCACTTGGCCTTGACTTGACCTTGACTTGACCTTGACTTGACCTCCACTGGACCTTCACTGGACCTTCACTTGACCTTGACTTGATCTTGACATGACCTTGACATGACCTTGACTTGACCTTGACTTGACCTTGACATGACCTTGACTTGACCTTGACATGACCTTGACATGACCTTGACTTGACCTTGACTTGGCGTTGACTTGACCTTCACTGCACCTTGACTTGACCTTCACTGTACCTTGACTTGAACTTGACTTGACCTTGACTTGACCTTGACTTGACCTTCACTTGACCTTGACTCGACCTTTAGTTGACCTTGACCTGACCTTGACATGACCTTGACTTGGCCTTGACTTGACCTTGACTTGACTTTGACATGACCTTGACATGACCTTGACATGACCTTGACTTGACCTTGACTTGACCTTGACTTGACCCTGACCTTGACATGACCTTGACTTGAACTTGACTTGAGCTTGACCTTGACATGACCTTGACTTGACCTTGACTTGACCTTGACTTGACCTTGACTTGACTTTGACATGACCTTGACTTGACCTTGAATTGACCTTGACCTTGACATGACCTTGACATGACCTTGACTTGAACTTGACTTGAGCTTGACCTTGACCTTGACATGACCTTGACTTGACCTTGACTTGACCTTGACTTGACTTTGACATGACCTTGACTTGACCTTGACTTGACCTTGACTTGACCTTGACTTAACTTTGACTTGACCTTGACTTGACTTGACCTTGACTTGACCTTGACATGACCTTGACTTGACCCTGACTTGACCTTGACTTGATCTTGACTTGACCTTGACATGACCTTGACGTGACCTTGACTTGACCTTGTCTTGACCTTGACTTGACCTTGACTTGACCTTGATTTGACCTTGTCTTGACCTTGACTTGACCTTGACATGACCTTGACTTGACCTTGACTTGACCTTGACTTGATCTTGACTTGACCTTGACCTTGACATGACCTTGACATGACCTTGACATGACCTTGACTTGACCTTGACTTGACCTTGACTTGACCTTCACTGGACCTTGACTTGACCTTGACATGACATTGACATGACCTTGACTTGACCTTGACTTGACCTTGACTTGACCTTCACTTGACCTTCACTTGACCTTGACTTGACCTTGACTTGACCTTGACTTGATCTTGACTTGACCTTGACCTTGACCTTGAGTTGACCTTGACTTGACCTTGACTTGACCTTGACCTGACCTTGACTCGACCTTGACTTGACCTTGACTTGACCTTGACCTTGACATGACCTTGACTTGACCTTGACTTGACCTTGACTTGACCTTGACTTGATCTTGACTTGACCTTGACATGACCTTGACATGACCTTGACTTGACCTTGACTTGACCTTCACTTGGCCTTGACTTGACCTCCACTGGACCTTCACTGGACCTTGACTTGACCTTGACTTGACCTTGACTTGACCTTGACATGACCTTGACTTGAGCTTGACCTTGATCTTGACTTGACCTTGACCTTGACTTGACCTTGACATGACTTTGACTTGACCTTGACTTGACCTTCACTGGACCTTGACTCGACCTTGACTTGACCTTGATTCGACCTTGACTTGACCTTGATTTGACCTTGACATGACCTTGATTTGACCTTGACTTGACCTTGACTTGACCTTGACTTGACCTTGACTTGACCTTCACTTGACCTTGACTTGACCTTGACTCGACCTTGACCTGACCTTGACCTTGACATGACCTTGACTTGACCTTGACTTGACCTTGACTTGAACTTGACTTGATCTTGACCTTGACCTTGACATGACCTTGACTTGACCTTGACTTGACCTTGACTTGACCTTGACTCGACCTTGACTTGACCTTGACCTGACCTTGACTCGACCTTGACTTGACCTTGACTTGACCTTGACCTTGACATGACCTTGACTTGACCTTGACTTGACCTTGACTTGACCTTGACTTGATCTCGACTTGACCTTGACCTTGACATGACCTTGACATGACCTTGACTTGACCTTGACTTGACCTTGACTTGACCTTCACTTGGCCTTGACTTGACCTTGACTTGACCTCCACTGGACCTTCACTGGACCTTGACTTGACCTTGACTTGACCTTGACATGACTTTGACTTGACCTTGACTTAACCTTCACTGGACCTTGACTCGACCTTGACTTGACCTTGACTTGACCTTGACTTGACCTTGACTCGACCTTGACTTGACCTTGACCTGACCTTGTCATGACCTTGACTTTACCTTGACTTGACCTTGACTTGACCTTGACATGACCTTGACTTGACCTTGACTTGAGCTTGACTTGACCTTGACTTGACCTTGACTTGACCTTCACTTGACCTTCACTGGACCGTGACTCGACCTTGACTTGACCTTGACTTGACCTTGACTCGACCTTGACTTGACCTTGACTTGACTTTGACATGACCTTGACTTGACCTTGACTTGACCTTGACTTGACATGACCTTGACATGACCTTGACTTGACCTTGACCTTGACATGACCTTGACTTGACCTTGACTTGACCTTGACTTGACCTTGACATGACCGTCACTTGACCTTGACTTGACCTTGACCTTGACTTGACCTTGACATGACTTGACCTTGACTCGACCTTGACATGACTTGACCTTAACTCGACCTTGACTTGACCTTGACTTATACTTGACCTTGACTTGAGCTCGAGCTTGACCTTGACCTTGACTTGACCTTGACCTTGACTTGACCTTGACCTTGACTTGACCTTGACATGACTTTGACTTGACCTTGACTTGACCTTTACTGGACCTTGACTCGACCTTGACTTGACCTTGACTTGACCTTGACTCGAGGTTGACTTGACCTTGACCAGACCTTGACATGACCTTGACTTGACCTTGACATGACCTTGACATGATCTTGAATTGACCTTGACTTGACCTTGACTCGACCTTGACTTGACCATTGACTTGACCTTGACATGACCTTGACTAGACCTTGACTTGACCATCACTTGACCTTGACTTGACCTTCACTTGACCTTGACTTGACCTTGACTTGACCTTCACTGGACCTTGACTCGACCTTGACTTGACCTTGACTTGACCTTGACTCGACCTTGACTTGACCTTGACTTGACTTTGACTTGACCTTGACTTGACCTTGACTTGACCTTGACTTGACCTTGACTTGTCCTTGACTTGACCTTCACTTGACCTTGACTTGACTTTGACCTGACCTTGACTTGACCTTGACTTGACCTTGACATGACCTTGACATGACCTTGAGTTTACCTTGACTTGATCTTGACTTGACCTTGACTTGACTTTGACTTGACCTTGACTTGACCTTGACTTGATCTTGACATGACCTTGACTTGACCTTGACTTGACCTTGACTTGACCTTGACTTGACCTTGACTTGTCCTTGACTTGTCCTTGACTTGATCTTGACTCGACCTTGACTTGACTTTGACCTGACCTTGACTTGACCTTGACTTGACCTTGACTTGACCTTGACATGACCTTGAAATGACCTTGACTTGACCTTGACATGAGCTTGACCTGACCTTGACTTGACCTTGACTTGACCTTGACTTGACCTTGACATGACCTTGACATGACCTTGAGTTTACCTTGACTTAATCTTGACTTGACCTTGACTTGACTTTGACTTGACCTTGACTTGACCTTGACTTGACCTTGACTTGACCTTGACTTGACCTTGACCTTGACATGACCTTGAAATGACCTTGACTTGACCTTGACTTAACCTTGACCTTGACATGAGCTTGACTTGACCTTGATTTGTCCTTGACTTGTCCTTGAATTGACCTTGACTTGACCTTGACTTGACCTTGACTTGACCTTGAGATGACCTTGACTTGACCTTGACTTGACCTTGACTTGACCTTGACTTGACCTTGACTTGACCTTGACTTGTCCTTGACTTGACCTTGACATGACCTTGACTTGACCTTGACTTGACCTTGACTTGACCTTGACTTGACCTTGACATGACCTTGACTTGAACTTGACTTGACCTTGACTTGACCTTGACTTGACCTTGACTTGACCTTGACTTGACCTTGACTTGAACTTGACTTGACCTTGACTTGACCTTGACTTAACCTTGACATGACCTTGACTTGACTTTGACTTGACCTTGACTTGACCTTGACTTGACTTGACCTTTTCTCGACCTTGACATGAGCTTGACTTGACTCTTGACTTGACCTTGACTAGACCCTGACTTGACCTTGACTTGATCTTGACTTGACCTTGACCTTGACATGACCCTGACGTGACCTTGACTTGACCTTGTCTTGACCTTGACTTGAGCTTGACCTTGATCTTGACTTGACCTTGACTTGACCTTGACATGACTTTGACTTGACCTTGACTTGACCTTCACTGGACCTTGACTCGACCTTGACTTGACCTTGACTTGACCTTGATTCGACCTTGACTTGACCTTGACCTGACCTTGACATGACCTTGACTTGACCTTGACTTGACCTTGACATGACCTTGACTTGACCTTGACTTGACCTTGACTTGACCTTCACTTGACCTTGACTTGACCTTGACATGACCTTGACTTGACCTTGACTTGACCTTGACTTGATCTTGACTTGACCTTGACCTTGACCTTGACATGACCTTGACATGACTTTGACTTGACCTTGACTTGACCTTGACTCGACCTTGACTTGACCTTGACCTGACCTTGACTCGACCTTGACTTGACCTTGACTTGACCTTGACATGACCTTGACTTGACCTTGACTTGACCTTGACTTGACCTTGACTTGACCTTGACTTGATCTTGACTTGACCTTGACCTTGACATGACCTTGATATGACCTTGACTTGACCTTGACTTGACCTTGACCTTCACTTGGCCTGGACTTGACCTCCACTGGACCTTCACTGGACCTTGACTTGACCTTGACTTGACCTTGACTTGACCTTGACTTGACCTTGACATGACCTTGACATGACCTTGACTTGAGCTTGACCTTGATCTTGACTTGACCTTGACTTGACCTTGACATGACTTTGACTTGACCTTGACTTAACCTTCACTGGACCTTGACTCGACCTTGACTTGACCTTGACTTGACCTTGACTCGACCTTGACTTGACCTTGACCTGACCTTGACATGACCTTGACTTGACCTTGACTTGACCTTGACTTGACCTTGACTTGACCTTGACATGACCTTGACTTGACCTTGACTTGACCTTGACTTGACCTTCACTTGACCTTGACTTGACCTTGACTTGACCTTGACTCGACCTTGACATGACCTTGACATGACCTTGACTTGAGCTTGACTTGACCTTGACCTTGACATGACCTTGACTTGACCTTGACTTCACCTTGACTTGACCTTGACTTGACCTTGACATGACCTTGACTTGACCTTGACTTGACCTTGCCTTGACCTTGACTTGACCTTGACATGACCTTGACCTTGACTTGACCTTGACATGACTTGACCTTGACTCGACCTTGACTTGACCTTGACCTGACCTTGACTCGACCTTGACTTGACCTTGACTCGACCTTGACTTGACCTTGACCTGACCTTGACTCGACCTTGACTTGACCTTGACTTATACTTGACCTTGACATGACCTTGACTTGACCTTGACTTGACCTTGACTTGACCTTGACATGACCTTGACATGACCTTGACTTGACCTTGACTTGACCTGACCTTGACCTGACCTTGACTCGACCTTGACTTGACCTTGACTTGACCTTGACATGACCTTGACTTGACCTTGACTTGACCTTGACTTGACCTTGACTTGATCTTGACTTGACCTTGACCTTGACATGACCTTGACATGACCTTGACTTGACCTTGACTTGACCTTCATTTGGCCTGGACTTGACCTTGACTTGACCTCCACTGGACCTTCACTGGACCTTGACTTGACCTTGACTTGACCTTGACTTGACCTTAACATGACCTTGACATGACCTTGACTTGAGCTTGACCTTGATCTTGACTTGACCTTGACTTGACCTTGACATGACTTTGACTTGACCTTGACTTAACCTTCACTGGACCTTGACTCGACCTTGACTTGACCTTGACCTGACCTTGACTCGACCTTGACTTGACCTTGACTTATACTTGACCTTGACATGACCTTGACTTGGCCTTGACTTGACCTTGACTTGACCTTGACTTGACCTTGACTTGACCTTGACTTGACCTTGACTTGACCTTGACTTGACCTTGACATGACCTTGACTTGACCTTGACTTAACCTTGACTAGACCTTGACTTGGCATTGACTTGACCTTAACTTGACCTTGACGCGACCTTAACTTAACCTTGACTTGACCTTGACATGACCTAGACTTGACCTTGAATTGACATTGACTTGACCTTGACCTTGACGCGACCTTGACTTGACCTTGACTTGACCTTGACGCGACCTTGACATGACCTAGACTTAACCTTAACTTGACCTTGACTTGACCTTGACTTGACTTTGACGTGACCTTGACTTGACCTTGACTTGACCTTGACTTGTCCTTGACATGACCTTGACTTGACCTTGACTTGACCTTGATTTGACCTTGACTTGTCCTTGACATGACCTTGACTTGACTTTGACTTGACCTTGACTTGACCTTGATTTGACCTTGACTTGTCCTTGACATGACCTTGACTTGACCTTGACTTGACCTTGACTTGACCTTGACTTGATCTTGACATGACCTTGACATGACCTTGACTTGACCTTGACTTGACCTTGACGTGACCTTGACTTAACCTTGACTAAACCTTGATTTGACCTTGACTTGACCTTGACGTGACCTTGACTTGCCCTTGACATTACCTTGAGTTGACCTTGACTTGACCTTGACTTGACTTTGACGTGACCTTGACTTGACCTTGACTTGACTTTGACTTGTCCTTGACATGACCTTGACTTGACCTTGACTTGACCTTCATTTGACCTTGAATTGTCCTTGACTTGACCTTGACATGACCTTGACTTGACCTTGACTTGACCTTGACTAGACCTTGACTTGACATTGACTTGACCTTAACTTGACCTTGACGCGACCTTAACTTAACCTTGACTAAACCTTGACTTGACCTTGACTTGACCTTGACTTGACCTTGACATGACCTTGACTTAACCTTGACGCTACCTTGACGTGACCTTGACTTGACCTTGACTTGACCCTAACTTGACCTTGACATGACCTTCACTTGACCTTGACTTGACCTTGATTTGACCTTGACTTGTCCTTGACATGACCTTGACTTGACCTTGACTTTGACTTGACCTTGACTTGACCTTGATTTGACCTTGACTTGACCTTGACTAGACCTTGACTTGACCTTGAGATCTCCTTGACTTGACCTTGACTTGACCTTGACATCTCCTTGACTTGACCTTGACTTGATCTTGACTTGACCTTGACATGACCTTGACTTAACCTTGACTGGACCTTCACTGGACCTTGACTCGACCTTGACCTGACCTTGACTTGACCTTGATTCGACCTTGACTTGACCTTGACCTGACCTTGACTTGACCTTGACTTGACCTTGACTTGACCTTGACTTGACCTTCACTTGACCTTGACTTGACCTTGACTCGACCTTGACTTGACCTTGACCTTGACATGACCTTGACTTGACCTTGACTTGACCTTGACTTGACCTTGACTTGATCTTGACTTGACCTTGACCTTGACCTTGACATGACCTTGACATGACCTTGAGTTGACCTTGACTTGACCTTGACTTGACCTTGACTCGACCTTGACTTGACCTTGACCTGACCTTGACTCGACCTTGACTTGACCTTGACTTGACCTTGACATGACCTTGACTTGACCTTGACTTGACCTTGACTTGACCTTGACTTGACCTTGACTTGATCTTGACTTGACCTTGACCTTGACATGACCTTGACATGACTTTGACTTGACCTTGACTTGACCTTCACTGGACCTTGACTCGACCTTGACCTGACCTTGACTTGACCTTGATTCGACCTTGACTTGACCTTGACCTGACCTTGACATGACCTTGACTTGACCTTGACTTGACCTTGACATGACCTTGACTTGACCTTGACTTGACCTTGACTTGACCTTGACTTGACCTTCACTTGACCTTGACTTGACCTTGACTCGACCTTGACTTGACCTTGACCTTGACATGACCTTGACTTGACCTTGACTTGACCTTGACTTGACCTTGACTTGATCTTGACTTGACCTTGACCTTGACCTTGACATGACCTTGACATGACCTTGAGTTGACCTTGACTTGACCTTGACTTGACCTTGACTCGACCTTGACTTGACCTTGACCTGACCTTGACTCGACCTTGACTTGACCTTGACTTGACCTTGACATGACCTTGACTTGACCTTGACTTGACCTTGACTTGACCTTGACTTGACCTTGACTTGATCTTGACTTGACCTTGACCTTGACATGACCTTGACATGACCTTGACTTGACCTTGACTTGACCTTCACTTGGCCTGGACTTGACCTTGACTTGACCTCCACTGGACCTTCACTGGACCTTGACTTGACCTTGACTTGACCTTGACTTGACCTTGACATGACCTTGACATGACCTTGACTTGAGCTTGACCTTGATCTTGACTTGACCTTGACTTGACCTTGACATGACTTTGACTTGACCTTGACTTAACCTTCACTGGACCTTGACTCGACCTTGACTTGACCTTGACTTGACCTTGACTCGACTTTGACTTGACCTTGACCTGACCTTGACATGACCTTGACTTGACCTTGACTTGACCTTGACTTGACCTTGACTTGACCTTGACTTGACCTTGACTTGACCTTCACTTGACCTTCACTTGACCTTGACTTGACCTTGACTTGACCTTGACTCGACCTTGACATGACCTTGACATGACCTTGACTTGACCTTGACTTGACCTTGACTTGAGCTTGACTTGAGTTTGACTTGACCTTGACCTTGACATGACCTTGACTTGACCTTGACTTCACCTTGACTTGACCTTGACCTTGACATGACCTTGACTTGACCTTGACTTGACCTTGCCTTGACCTTGACTTGACCTTGACTTGACCTTGACATGACCTTGACCTTGACTTGACCTTGACTTGACCTTGACTTGAGCTTGACATGACCTTGACTTGACTTTGACTTGACCTAGACTTGACCTTGACTTGACCTTGAATTGACCTTGATTTGACCTTGACTTGACCTTGACATTGACTTGACCTTGACTTGACCTTGACTTGACCTTGACTCGACATTGACATGACCTTGACTTGACCTTGACTTGACCTTGACTTGACCTTGACTCGACATTGACATGACCTTGACTTGACCTTGACTTGACCTTGACATGACCTTGGCTTGACCTTGACTTGACTTTGACTTGACCTTGAATTGACCTTGACTTGACCTGGACTCGACCTTGACATGACCTTGACTTGACCTTGACTTGACCTTGACCTTGACATGACCTTGACTTGACCTTGACTTGACCTTGACATGACCTTGACTTGACCTTGACATGACCTTGACTTGACCTTGACTTGACCTTGTCGTGACCTTGACTTAACCTTGACTTGACCTTAACTTGACCTTGACTTGACCTTGACTTGACCTTAACTTGACCTTGACTTGACCTTGACCTTGACTAGACCTTGACCTTGACTTGACCTTGACCTTGACATGACCTTGACTTGACCTTGACTTGACCTTGACCTTGACATGACCTTGACTTGACCTTGACATGACTTTGACTTGACCTTGACTTGACCTTGACTTGACCTTGACATGACCTTGACTTGACCTTGACATGACCTTGACTTGACCTTGACTTGACCTTGACTTGACCTTGACTTGACCTTGACTTGACCTTGACTTGGCCTTGAATTGACCTTGATTTGACCTTGACTTGACCTTGACTTGACCTTGACTTGACCTTGACTTGACCTTGACTTGACCTTGACTCGACATTGACATGACCTTGACTTGACCTTGACTTGACCTTGACTTGACCTTGAATTGACCTTGACTTGACCTGGACTCGATCTTGACATGACCTTGACTTGACCTTGACATGACCTTGACTTGACCTTGACTTGACCTTGACTTGACCTTGACTTGACCTTGACTTGACTTTGACTTGACCTTGACATGACCTTGACTTGACCTTGACTTGACCTTGACATGACCTTGACATGACCTTGACTTGACCTTGACATGACCTTGACTTGTCCTTGACTTGACCTTGACTTGACCTTGACTTAACCTTGACTTGACCTTAACTTGTTCTTGACTTGACCTTGACCTTGACTAGACCTTGACCTTGACTTGACCTTGACTTGACCTTGGCTTGACCTTGACCTTGACATGACCTTGACTTGACCTTGACATGATTTTGACTTGACCTTGACTTGACCTTGACTTGACCTTGACTTGACCTTGACTTGACCTTGACTTGACCTTGACTTGACCTTGACTTGACCATGACTTGAGCTTGACTTGACCTTGACTTGACCTTGACTTGACATTGACATGACCTTGAATTGACCTTGACTTGACCTTGACTTGACCTTGACTTGACCTTGACATGACCTTGACTTGACCTTGACTTGACCTTGACTTGACCTTGACTTGACCTTGATATGACCTTGATTTGACCTTGACTTGACCTTGACTTGACCTTGACATGACTTTGACCTTGACATGACCTTGACTTGACCTTGACTTGACCTTGACTTGACCTTGACTTGGCCTTGACATGACCTTGACTTGACCTTGACTTGACCTTGACTTGACCTTGACTTGACCTTGACTTGACCTTGACTTGACCTTGACTTGACCTTGACTTGACCCTGACTTGATCTTGACATGACCTTGACTTGACCTTGACTTGACCTTGACTTGACCTTGACTTAACCTTGACTTGACCTTGACTCGACCTTGACTTGACCTTGACTCGACCTTGACTTGACCTTGACTTGATCTTGACTTGACCTTGACTTGACCTTGACTTGACCTTGACTCGACCTTGACCTGACCTTGACATGACCTTGACTTGGCCTTGACTTGACTTTGACTTGACCTTGACATGACCTTGACATGACCTTGACTTGACCTTGACTTGACCTTGACTTGACCTTGACTTGACCTTGACATGACCTTGACTTGACCTTGACTTGAGCTTGACCTTGACCTTGACCTTGACATGACCTTGACTTGACCTTGACTTGACCTTGACTTGACCTTGACTCGACCTTGACTTGACCTTGACTTGACCTTGACTTGATCTTGACTTGACCTTGACCTTGACTAGACCTTGACCTTGACTTGACCTTGACTTGACCTTGACTTGACCTTGACCTTGACATGACCTTGACTTGACCTTGACATGATTTTGACTTGACCTTGACTTGACCTTGACTTGACCTTGACTTGACCTTGACTTGACCTTGACTTCACCTTGACTTGACCTTGACTTGACCATGACTTGAGCTTGACTTGACCTTGACTTGACCTTGACTTGACATTGACATGACCTTGAATTGACCTTGACTTGACCTTGACTTGACCTTGACTTGACCTTGACATGACCTTGACTTGACCTTGACTTGACCTTGACTTGACCTTGACTTGACCTTGACTTGACCTTGATATGACCTTGATTTGACCTTGACTTGACCTTGACTTGACCTTGACTTGATCTTGACTTGACCTTGACATGACCTTGACATGACCTTGACTTGACCTTGACTTGACCTTGACATGACCTTGACTTGACCTTGACTTGACCTTGACTTGACCTTGCCATGACCTTCACTTGACCTTGATTTGACCTTGACATGACCTTGACTTGACCTTGACTTGACCTTGACTTGACCTTGACTTGACCTTGACTTGACCTTGCCTTGACCTTGACCTTGACTTGACCTTGACTTGACCTTGACTTGAGCTTGACATGACCTTGACTTGACTTTGACTTGACGTTGACTTGACCTTGACTTGAGCTTGACTTGAGCTTGACTTGACCTTGACCTTGACATGACCTTGACTTGACCTTGACTTCACCTTGACTTGACCTTGACTTGACCTTGACATGACCTTGACTTGACCTTGACTTGACCTTGCCTTGACCTTGACTTGACCTTGACTTGACCTTGACATGACCTTGACCTTGACTTGACCTTGACTTGACCTTGACTTGAGCTTGACATGACCTTGACTTGACTTTGACTTGACCTAGACTTGACCTTGACTTGACCTTGAATTGACCTTGATTTGACCTTGACTTGACCTTGACATTGACTTGACCTTGACTCGACATTGACATGACCTTGACTTGAATTGACCTTGACTTGACCTTGACTTGACCTTGACTCGACATTGACATGACCTTGACTTGACCTTGACTTGACCTTGACATGACCTTGGCTTGACCTTGATTTGACTTTGACTTGACCTTGAATTGACCTTGACTTGACCTGGACTCGACCTTGACATGACCTTGACTTGACCTTGACTTGACCTTGACATGACCTTGACTTGACCTTGACATGACCTTGACTTGACCTTGACTTGACCTTGTCGTGACCTTGACTTAACCTTGACTTGACCTTAACTTGACCTTGACTTGACCTTGACTTGACCTTAACTTGACCTTGACTTGACCTTGACTAGACCTTGACATGACCTTGACTTGACCTTGACTTGACCTTGACCTTGACATGACCTTGACTTGACCTTGACATGACTTTGACTTGACCTTGACTTGACCTTGACTTGACCTTGACATGACCTTGACTTGACCTTGACATGACCTTGACTTGACCTTGACTTGACCTTGACTTGACCTTGACTTGACCTTGACTTGACCTTGACTTGGCCTTGAATTGACCTTGATTTGACCTTGACTTGACCTTGACTTGACCTTGACTTGACCTTGACTCGACATTGACATGACCTCGACTTGACCTTGACTTGACCTTGACTTGACCTTGAATTGACCTTTACTTGACCTGGACTCGATCTTGACATGACCTTGACTTGACCTTGACATGACCTTGACTTGACCTTGACTTGACCTTGACTTGACCTTGACTTGACCTTGACGTGACCTTGACATGACCTTGACTTGACCTTGACATGACCTTGACTTGTCCTTGACTTGACCTTGACTTGACCTTGACTTAACTTTGACTTGACCTTAACTTGTTCTTGACTTGACCTTGACCTTGACTAGACCTTGACTTGACCTTGACTTGACCTTGACTTGACCTTGACCTTGACATGACCTTGACTTGACCTTGACATGATTTTGACTTGACCTTGACTTGACCTTGACTTGACCTTGACTTGACCTTGACTTGACCTTGACTTGACCTTGACTTGACCATGACTTGAGCTTGACTTGACCTTGACTTGACCTTGACTTGACATTGACATGACCTTGAATTGACCTTGACTTGACCTTGACTTGACCTTGACTTGACCTTGACATGACCTTGACTTGACCTTGACTTGACCTTGACTTGACCTTGACTTGACCTTGACTTGACCTTGATATGACCTTGATTTGACCTTGACTTGACCTTGACTTGACCTTGACTTGACCTTGACTTGACCTTGACATGACTTTGACCTTGACATGACCTTGACTTGACCTTGACTTGACCTTGACTTGACCTTGACTTGGCCTTGACATGACCTTGACTTGACCTTGACTTGACCTTGACTTGACCTTGACTTGACCTTGACTTGACCTTGACTTGACCTTGACTTGACCCTGACTTGATCTTGACATGACCTTGACTTGACCTTGACTTGACCTTGACTTGACCTTGACTTAACCTTGACTTGACCTTGACTCGACCTTGACTTGACCTTGACTCGACCTTGACTTGACCTTGACTTGATCTTGACTTGACCTTGACTTGACCTTGACTTGACCTTGACTCGACCTTGACCTGACCTTGACATGACCTTGACTTGGCCTTGACTTGACTTTGACTTGACCTTGACATGACCTTGACATGACCTTGACTTGACCTTGACTTGACCTTGACTTGACCTTGACATGACCTTGACTTGACCTTGACTTGAGCTTGACCTTGACCTTGACATGACCTTGACTTGACCTTGACTTGACCTTGACTTGACCTTGACTCGACCTTGACTTGACCTTGACTTGACCTTGACTTGATCTCGACTTGACCTTGACCTTGACTAGACCTTGACCTTGACTTGACCTTGACTTGACCTTGACTTGACCTTGACCTTGACATGACTTTGACTTGACCTTGACTTGATTTTGACTTGACCTTGACTTGACCTTGACTTGACCTTGACTTGACCTTGACTTGACCATGACTTGAGCTTGACTTGACCTTGACTTGACCTTGACTTGACATTGACATGACCTTGAATTGACCTTGACTTGACCTTGACTTGACCTTGACTTGACCTTGACATGACCTTGACTTGACCTTGACTTGACCTTGACTTGACCTTGACTTGACCTTGACTTGACCTTGATATGACCTTGATTTGACCTTGACTTGACCTTGACTTGACCTTGACTTGACCTTGACTTGACCTTGACTTGACCTTGACATGACTTTGACCTTGACGTGACCTTGACTTGACCTTGACTTGACCTTGACATGACCTTGACTTGACCTTGACTTGACCTTGACTTGACCTTGCCATGACCTTCACTTGACCTTGATTTGACCTTGACATGACCTTGACTTGACCTTGACTTGACCTTGACTTGACCTTGACTTGGCCTTGACATGACCTTGACTTGACCTTGACTTGACCTTGACTTGACCTTGACTTGACCTTGACTTGACCTTGACTTGACCTTGACTTGACCTTGACTTGACCCTGACTTGATCTTGACATGACCTTGAAATGACCTTGACTTGACCTTGACTTGACCTTGACTTAACCTTGACTTGACCTTGACTCGACCTTGACTTGACCTTGACTCGACCTTGACTTGACCTTGACTTGATCTTGACTTGACCTTGACTTGACCTTGACTTGACCTTGACATGACCTTGACTTGACCTTGACTTGAGCTTGACCTTGACCTTGACCTTGACCTTGACATGACCTTGACTTGACCTTGACTCGACCTTGACTTGACCTTGACTTGATCTTGACTTGACCCTGACTTGATCTTGACATGACCTTGAAATGACCTTGACTTGACCTTGACATGACCTTGACTTGGCCTTGACTTGACTTTGACTTGACCTTGACATGACCTTGACATGACCTTGACTTGACCTTGACTTGACCTTGACTTGACCTTGACATGACCTTGACTTGACCTTGACTTGAGCTTGACCTTGACCTTGACCTTGACCTTGACATGACCTTGACTTGACCTTGACTTGACCTTGACTTGACCTTGACTCGACCTTGACTTGACCTTGACTTGACCTTGACCTGACCTTGACTCGACCTTGACTTGACCTTGACTTGACCTTGACATGACCTTGACTTGACCTTGACTTGACCTTGACTTGACCTTGACTTGACCTTGACTCGACCTTGACTTGACCTTGACTCGACCTTGACTCGACCTTGACTTGACCTTGACTCGACCTTGACTTGACCTTGACTTGATCTTGACTTGACCCTGACTTGATCTTGACATGACCTTGAAATGACCTTGACTTGACCTTGACATGACCTTGACTTGACCTTGACTTGACCTTGACTTGACCTTGACTCGACCTTGACTTGACCTTGACTTGACCTTGACCTGACCTTGACTCGACCTTGACTTGACCTTGACTTGATCTTGACTTGACCTTGACTTAACCTTGACTTGACCTTGACTTGACCTTGACTTGACCTTGACTCGACCTTGACTTGACCTTGACTCGACCTTGACTCGACCTTGACTTGACCTTGACTCGACCTTGACTTGACCTTGACTTGATCTTGACTTGACCCTGACTTGATCTTGACATGACCTTGAAATGACCTTGACTTGACCTTGACATGACCTTGACTTGGCCTTGACTTGACTTTGACTTGACCTTGACATGACCTTGACATGACCTTGACTTGACCTTGACTTGACCTTGACTTGACCTTGACTTGACCTTGACATGACCTTGACTTGACCTTGACTTGAGCTTGACCTTGACCTTGACCTTGACCTTGACATGACCTTGACTTGACCTTGACTTGACCTTGACTTGACCTTGACTCGACCTTGACTTGACCTTGACTTGACCTTGACCTGACCTTGACTCGACCTTGACTTGACCTTGACTTGACCTTGACATGACCTTGACTTGACCTTGACTTGACCTTGACTTGACCTTGACTTGACCTTGACTTGATCTTGACTTGACCTTGACCTTGACATGACCTTGACATGACCTTGACTTGACCTTGACTTGACCTTCACTTGGCCTGGACTTGACCTTGACTTGACCTCCACTGGACCTTCACTGGACCTTGACTTGACCTTGACTTGACCTTGACATGACCTTGACATGACCTTGACTTGAGCTTGACCTTGATCTTGACTTGACCTTGACTTGACCTTGACATGACTTTGACTTGACCTTGACTTAACCTTCACTGGACCTTGACTCGACCTTGACTTGACCTTGACTTGACCTTGACTCGACTTTGACTTGAGCTTGACCTGACCTTGACATGACCTTGACTTGACCTTGACTTGACCTTGACTTGACCTTGACATGACCTTGACTTGACCTTGACTTGACCTTGACTTGACCTTGACTTGACCTTGACTTGACCTTCACTTGACCTTCACTTGACCTTGACTTGACCTTGACTTGACCTTGACTCGACCTTGACATGACCTTGACATGACCTTGACTTGACCTTGACTTGACCTTGACTTGAGCTTGACTTGAGCTTGACTTGACCTTGACCTTGACATGACCTTGACTTGACCTTGACTTCACCTTGACTTGACCTTGACTTGACCTTGACTTGACCTTGCCTTGACCTTGACTTGACCTTGACTTGACCTTGACATGACCTTGACCTTGACTTGACCTTGACTTGACCTTGACTTGAGCTTGACATGACCTTGACTTGACTTTGACTTGACCTAGACTTGACCTTGACTTGACCTTGAATTGACCTTGATTTGACCTTGACTTGACCTTGACATTGACTTGACCTTGACTTGACCTTGACTTGACCTTGACTCGACATTGACATGACCTTGACTTGACCTTGACTTGACCTTGACTTGACCTTGACTCGACATTGACATGACCTTGACTTGACCTTGACTTGACCTTGACATGACCTTGGCTTGACCTTGACTTGACTTTGACTTGACCTTGAATTGACCTTGACTTGACCTGGACTCGACCTTGACATGACCTTGACTTGACCTTGACTTGACCTTGACTTGACCTTGACCTTGACATGACCTTGACTTGACCTTGACATGACCTTGACTTGACCTTGTCGTGACCTTGACTTAACCTTGACTTGACCTTAACTTGACCTTGACTTGACCTTGACTTGACCTTAACTTGACCTTGACTTGACCTTGACCTTGACTAGACCTTGACCTTGACTTGACCTTGACCTTGACCTTGACATGACCTTGACTTGACCTTGACTTGACCTTGACCTTGACATGACCTTGACTTGACCTTGACATGACTTTGACTTGACCTTGACTTGACCTTGACTTGACCTTGACATGACCTTGACTTGACCTTGACATGACCTTGACTTGACCTTGACTTGACCTTGACTTGACCTTGACTTGACCTTGACTTGACCTTGACTTGACCTTGACTTGGCCTTGAATTGACCTTGATTTGACCTTGACTTGACCTTGACTTGACCTTGACTTGACCTTGAATTGACCTTGACTTGACCTGGACTCGATCTTGACATGACCTTGACTTGACCTTGACATGACCTTGACTTGACCTTGACTTGACCTTGACTTGACCTTGACTTGACCTTGACTTGACTTTGACTTGACCTTGACATGACCTTGACTTGACCTTGACTTGACCTTGACATGACCTTGACATGACCTTGACTTGACCTTGACATGACCTTGACTTGTCCTTGACTTGACCTTGACTTGACCTTGACTTAACCTTGACTTGACCTTAACTTGTTCTTGACTTGACCTTGACCTTGACTAGACCTTGACCTTGACTTGACCTTGACTTGACCTTGACTTGACCTTGACTTGACCTTGACCTTGACATGACCTTGACTTGACCTTGACTTGACCTTGACTTGACCTTGACTTGACCTTGACTTGACCATGACTTGAGCTTGACTTGACCTTGACTTGACCTTGACTTGACATTGACATGACCTTGAATTGACCTTGACTTGACCTTGACTTGACCTTGACTTGACCTTGACATGACCTTGACTTGACCTTGACTTGACCTTGACTTGACCTTGACTTGACCTTGATATGACCTTGATTTGACCTTGACTTGACCTTGACTTGACCTTGACTTGACCTTGACTTGACCTTGACATAACTTTGACCTTGACATGACCTTGACTTGACCTTGACTTGACCTTGACTTGACCTTGACTTGGCCTTGACATGACCTTGACTTGACCTTGACTTGACCTTGACTTGACCTTGACTTGACCTTGACTTGACCTTGACTTGACCTTGACTTGACCTTGACTTGACCTTGACTTGACCCTGACTTGATCTTGACATGACCTTGACTTGACCTTGACTTGACCTTGACTTGACCTTGACTTAACCTTGACTTGACCTTGACTCGACCTTGACTTGACCTTGACTCGACCTTGACTTGACCTTGACTTGATCTTGACTTGACCTTGACTTGACCTTGACTTGACCTTGACTCGACCTTGACCTGACCTTGACATGACCTTGACTTGGCCTTGACTTGACTTTGACTTGACCTTGACATGACCTTGACATGACCTTGACTTGACCTTGACTTGACCTTGACTTGACCTTGACTTGACCTTGACATGACCTTGACTTGACCTTGACTTGAGCTTGACCTTGACCTTGACCTTGACATGACCTTGACTTGACCTTGACTTGACCTTGACTTGACCTTGACTCGACCTTGACTTGACCTTGACTTGACCTTGACTTGATCTTGACTTGACCTTGACCTTGACTAGACCTTGACCTTGACTTGACCTTGACTTGACCTTGACTTGACTTTGACTTGACCTTGACATGACCTTGACTTGACCTTGACATGATTTTGACTTGACCTTGACTTGACCTTGACTTGACCTTGACTTGACCTTGACTTGACCTTGACTTGACCTTGACTTGACCTTGACTTGACCATGATTTGAGCTTGACTTGACCTTGACTTGACCTTGACTTGACATTGACATGACCTTGAATTGACCTTGACTTGACCTTGACTTGACCTTGACTTGACCTTGACATGACCTTGACTTGACCTTGACTTGACCTTGACTTGACCTTGACTTGACCTTGACTTGACCCTGATATGACCTTGATTTGACCTTGACTTGACCTTGACTTGACCTTGACTTGACCTTGACTTGACCTTGACATGACTTTGACCTTGACATGACCTTGACTTGACCTTGACTTGACCTTGACATGACCTTGACTTGACCTTGACTTGACCTTGCCATGACCTTCACTTGACCTTGATTTGACCTTGACATGACCTTGACTTGACCTTGACTTGACCTTGACTTGACCTTGACTTGACCTTGACTTGACCTTGCCTTGACCTTGACTTGACCTTGACTTGACCTTGACATGACCTTGACCTTGACTTGACCTTGACTTGACCTTGACTTGACCTTGACTTGAGCTTGACATGACCTTGACTTGACTTTGACTTGACCTTGACTTGACCTTGACTTGAGCTTGACTTGAGCTTGACTTGACCTTGACCTTGACATGACCTTGACTTGACCTTGACTTCACCTTGACTTGACCTTGACTTGACCTTGACTCGACCTTGACTTGACCTTGACTTGACCTTGACTTGATCTTGACTTGACCTTGACCTTACCTTGACCTTGACTAGACCTTGACCTTGACTTGACCTTGACTTGACCTTGACTTGACCTTGACTTGACATGACCTTGACTTGCCCTTGACATGATTTTGACTTGACCTTGACTTGACCTTGGCTTGACCTTGACTTGACCTTGACTTGACCTTGACTTGACCTTGACTTGACCTTGACTTGACCATGACTTGAGCTTGACTTGACCTTGACTTGACCTTGACTTGACGTTGACATGACCTTGAATTGACCTTGACTTGACCTTGACTTGACCTTGACTTGACCTTGACATGACCTTGACTTGACCTTGACTTGACCTTGACTTGACCTTGACTTGACCTTGACTTGACCTTGATATGACCTTGATTTGACCTTGACTTGACCTTGACTTGACCTTGACTTGACCTTGACTTGACCTTGACATGACTTTGACCTTGACATGACCTTGACTTGACCTTGACTTGACCTTGACATGACCTTGACTTGACCTTGCCATGACCTTCACTTGACCTTGATTTGACCTTGACATGACCTTGACTTGACCTTGACTTGACCTTGACTTGACCTTGACTTGACCTTGCCTTGACCTTGACTTGACCTTGACTTGACCTTGACATGACCTTGACCTTGACTTGACCTTGACTTGACCTTGACTTGAGCTTGACATGACCTTGACTTGACTTTGACTTGACCTTGACTTGACCTTGACTTGAGCTTGACTTGACCTTGACCTTGACATGACCTTAACTTGACCTTGACTTCACCTTGACTTGACCTTGACTTGACCTTGATATGACCCTGATTTGACCTTGTCTTGACCTTGACTTGACCTTGACTTGACCTTGACTTGACCTTGACATGACTTTGACCTTGACATGACCTTGACTTGACCTTGACTTGACCTTGACATGACCTTGACTTGACCTTGACTTGACCTTGCCATGACCTTCACTTGACCTTGATTTGACCTTGACATGACCTTGATTTGACCTTGACTTGACCTTGACTTGACCTTGCCTTGACCTTGACTTGACCTTGACTTGACCTTGACATGACCTTGACCTTGACTTGACCTTGACTTGACCTTGACTTGAGCTTGACATGACCTTGACTTGACTTTGACTTGACCTTGACTTGACCTTGACTTGAGCTTGACTTGAGCTTGACTTGACCTTGACGTTGACATGACCTTGACTTGACCTTGACTTCACCTTGACTTGACCTTGACTTGACCTTGACATGACCTTGACTTGACCTTGACTTGACCTTGCCTTGACCTTGACTTGACCTTGACTTGACCTTGACATGACCTTGACCTTGACTTGACCTTGACTTGACCTTGACTTGAGCTTGACATGACCTTGACTTGACTTTGACTTGACCTAGACTTGACCTTGACTTGACCTTGAATTGACCTTGATTTGACCTTGACTTGACCTTGACATTGACTTGACCTTGACTTGACCTTGACTTGACCTTGACTTGACCTTGACTCGACATTGACATGACCTTGACTTGACTTGACCTTGACTTGACCTTGACTTGACCTTGACTCGACATTGACATGACCTTGACTTGACCTTGACTTGACCTTGACATGACCTTGGCTTGACCTTGACTTGACTTTGACTTGACCTTGAATTGACCTTGACTTGACCTGGACTCGACCTTGACATGACCTTGACTTGACCTTGACTTGACCTTGACCTTGACATGACCTTGACTTGACCTTGACTTGACTTGACCTTGACATGACCTTGACTTGACCTTGACATGACCTTGACTTGACCTTGACTTGACCTTGTCGTGACCTTGACTTAACCTTGACTTGACCTTAACTTGACCTTGACTTGACCTTGACTTGACCTTAACTTGACCTTGACTTGACCTTGACCTTGACTAGACCTTGACCTTGACTTGACCTTGACCTTGACATGACCTTGACTTGACCTTGACTTGACCTTGACCTTGACATGACCTTGACTTGACCTTGACATGACTTTGACTTGACCTTGACTTGACCTTGACTTGACCTTGACATGACCTTGACTTGACCTTGACATGACCTTGACTTGACCTTGACTTGACCTTGACTTGACCTTGACTTGACCTTGACTTGACCTTGACTTGACCTTGACTTGGCCTTGAATTGACCTTGATTTGACCTTGACTTGACCTTGACTTGACCTTGACTTGACCTTGACTCGACATTGACATGACCTTGACTTGACCTTGACTTGACCTTGACTTGACCTTGAATTGACCTTGACTTGACCTGGACTCGATCTTGACATGACCTTGACTTGACCTTGACATGACCTTGACTTGACCTTGACTTGACCTTGACTTGACCTTGACTTGACTTTGACTTGACCTTGACATGACCTTGACTTGACCTTGACTTGACCTTGACATGACCTTGACATGACCTTGACTTGACCTTGACATGACCTTGACTTGTCCTTGACTTGACCTTGACTTGACCTTGACTTAACTTTGACTTGACCTTAACTTGTTCTTGACTTGACCTTGACCTTGACTAGACCTTGACCTTGACTTGACCTTGACTTGACCTTGACCTTGACATGACCTTGACTTGACCTTGACATGATTTTGACTTGACCTTGACTTGACCTTGACTTGACCTTGACTTGACCTTGACTTGACCTTGACTTGACCATGACTTGAGCTTGACTTGACCTTGACTTGACCTTGACTTGACATTGACATGACCTTGAATTGACCTTGACTTGACCTTGACTTGACCTTGACTTGACCTTGACATGACCTTGACTTGACCTTGACTTGACCTTGACTTGACCTTGACTTGACCTTGACTTGACCTTGATATGACCTTGATTTGACCTTGACTTGACCTTGACTTGACCTTGACTTGACCTTGACTTGACCTTGACTTGACCTTGACTTGACCTTGACATGACTTTGACCTTGACATGACCTTGACTTGACCTTGACTTGACCTTGACTTGACCTTGACTTGGCCTTGACATGACCTTGACTTGACCTTGACTTGACCTTGACTTGACCTTGACTTGACCTTGACTTGACCTTGACTTGACCTTGACTTGACCCTGACTTGATCTTGACATGACCTTGACTTGACCTTGACTTGACCTTGACTTGACCTTGACTTAACCTTGACTTGACCTTGACTCGACCTTGACTTGACCTTGACTCGACCTTGACTTGACCTTGACTTGATCTTGACTTGACCTTGACTTGACCTTGACTTGACTCGACCTTGACCTGACCTTGACATGACCTTGACTTGGCCTTGACTTGACTTTGACTTGACCTTGACATGACCTTGACATGACCTTGACTTGACCTTGACTTGACCTTGACTTGACCTTGACTTGACCTTGACATGACCTTGACTTGACCTTGACTTGAGCTTGACCTTGACCTTGACCTTGACATGACCTTGACTTGACCTTGACTTGACCTTGACTTGACCTTGACTCGACCTTGACTTGACCTTGACTTGACCTTGACTTGATCTTGACTTGACCTTGACCTTGACTAGACCTTGACCTTGACTTGACCTTGACCTTGACATGACCTTGACTTGACCTTGACATGATTTTGACTTGACCTTGACTTGACCTTGACTTGACCTTGACTTGACCTTGACTTGACCTTGACTTGACCTTGACTTGACCTTGACTTGACCTTGACTTGACCATGACTTGAGCTTGACTTGACCTTGACTTGACCTTGACTTGACATTGACATGACCTTGAATTGACCTTGACTTGACCTTGACTTGACCTTGACTTGACCTTGACATGACCTTGACTTGACCTTGACTTGACCTTGACTTGACCTTGACTTGACCTTGATATGACCTTGATTTGACCTTGACTTGACCTTGACTTGACCTTGACTTGACCTTGACATGACCTTCACTTGACCTTGATTTGACCTTGACATGACCTTGACTTGACCTTGACTTGACCTTGACTTGGCCTTGACATGACCTTGACTTGACCTTGACTTGACCTTGACTTGACCTTGACTTGACCTTGACTTGACATTGACTTGACCTTGACTTGACCTTGACTTGACCCTGACTTGACTTGACCTTGACTTGACCTTGGCTTGACCTTGACCTTGACTTGACCTTGACATGACCTTGACTTGACCTTGACATGACCTTGACTTAACCTTGACGCGACTTTGACGTGACGTTGACTTGACCTTGACTTGACCCTGACTTGACCTTCACTTGACCTTGACTTGACCTTGACATGAACTTGACTTGACCTTGACTTGACCTTGACATGACCTTGACTTGACCTTGACATGACCTTGACTTGACCTTGACTTGACCTTGACTTGACCTTGACTTGACCTTGACATGACCTTGACTTGACCTTGACTTGACCTTGACTTGACCTTGACTAGACCTTGACTTGACATTGACTTGACCTTAACTTGACCTTGACGCGACCTTAACTTAACCTTGACTTGACCTTGCCATGACCTAGACTTGACCTTGACTTGACCTTGATTTGACCTTGACTTGACCTTGACTTGACCTTGACTTGACCTTGACTTGACATTGACTTGACCTTGACCTTGACGCGACCTTGACTTGACCTTGACATGACCTTGACTTGACCTTGACTTGACCTTGACATGACCTTGACTTGACCTTGACTTGACCTTGACTTGACCTTGCCATGACCTTCACTTGACCTTGATTTGACCTTGACATGACCTTGACTTGACCTTGACTTGACCTTGACTTGACCTTGACTTGGCCTTGACATGACCTTGACTTGACCTTGACTTGACCTTGACTTGACCTTGACTTGACCTTGACTTGACCTTGACTTGACCTTGACTTGACCTTGACTTGACCCTGACTTGATCTTGACATGACCTTGACTTGACCTTGACTTGACCTTGACTTGACCTTGACTTAACCTTGACTTGACCTTGACTCGACCTTGACTTGACCTTGACTCGACCTTGACTTGACCTTGACTTGATCTTGACTTGACCTTGACTTGACCTTGACTTGACCTTGACTCGACCTTGACCTGACCTTGACATGACCTTGACTTGGCCTTGACTTGACTTTGACTTGACCTTGACATGACCTTGACATGACCTTGACTTGACCTTGACTTGACCTTGACTTGACCTTGACTTGACCTTGACATGACCTTGACTTGACCTTGACTTGAGCTTGACCTTGACCTTGACATGACCTTGACTTGACCTTGACTTGACCTTGACTTGACCTTGACTCGACCTTGACTTGACCTTGACTTGACCTTGACTTGACCTTGAATTGACCTTGACATGACCTTGACTTGACATTGACTTGACCTTGACTTGACCTTGACTTGACCTTGACTTAACCTTGACTTGACCTTGACTTGACTTTGACTTGACCTTGACTTGACCTTGACTTGACCTTGACTTTGACATGACCTTGACTTGACCTTGACATGACCTTGACTTGACATTGACTTGACATTGACTTGACCTTGACTTGACCTTGACTTGACCTTGACTTAACCTTGACTTGACCTTGACATGACCTTGACTTGACCTTGACTTGACCTTGACTTGACCTTGAATTGACCTTGACATGACCTTGACTTGACATTGACTTGACCTTGACTTGACCTTGACTTGACCTTGACTTAACCTTGACTTGACATTGACTTGACTTTGACTTGACCTTGACTTGACCTTGACTTGACCTTGACTTGACCTTGACGTGACCTTGACTTGACTTTGACTTGAGCTTGACTTGACCTTGACTTGACCTTGACTTGACCTTGACCTTGACATGACCTTGACTTGACCTTGACTTGACCTTGACTTGACCTTGACTTGACCTTTACTTGACCTTGACATGACCTTGACTTGACCTTGACGTGACCATGACATGACATTGACTTGACCTTGACTTGACCTTGATTTGACCTTGACTTGACCTTGACACGACTTTGACTTGACCTTGACTTGGCCTTGCCATGAACTTCACTTGACCTTGATTTGACCTTGACATGACCTTGACTTGACCTTGACTTGACCTTGACATGACCTTGACTTGACCTTGACTTGACCTTGACTTGACCTTGACATGACCTTGACATGAACTTGACTTGACTTTGACTTGACCTTGACCTTGACTTGACCTTGACATGACCTTCACTTGACCTTGACTTGACCTTGATTTGACCTTGACTTGACCTTGACTTGACCTTGACTTGACCTTGACTTGACCTTGACATGACCTTGACTTGACCTTGACTTGACCTTGACTTGACATTGACTTGACCTTGACTTGACCTTGACTTGACCCTGACTTGACTTGACATTTACTTGACCTTGACTTGACCTTGGCTTGACCTTGACCTTGACTTGACCTTGACATGTCCTTGAATTGACCTTGACTTGACCTTGACTTGACCTTGACTTGACCTTGACTTGGCCTTGCCATGACCTTCACTTGACCTTGATTTGACCTTGACATGACCTTGACTTGACCTTGACTTGACCTTGACATGACCTTGACTTGACCTTGACTTGACCTTGACTTGACCTTGACTTGACCTTGACTTGACCTTGACTTGACCTTGACATGACCTTGACATGACCTTGACTTGACCTTTACCTTGACCTTGACCTTGACATGACCTTGACTTGACCTTGACATGACCTTCACTTGACCTTGACTTGACCTTGACTTGACCTTGACTTGACATTGACTTGACCTTGACTTGACCTTGACTTGACCCTGACTTGACTTGACCTTGACTTGACCTTGGCTTGACCTTGACCTTGACTTGACCTTGACATGACCTTGACTTGACCTTGACATGACCTTGACTTAACCTTGACGCGACTTTGACGTGACGTTGACTTGACCTTGACTTGACCCTGACTTGACCTTCACTTGACCTTGACTTGACCTTGACATGAACTTGACTTGACCTTGACTTGACCTTGACATGACCTTGACTTGACCTTGACATGACCTTGACTTGACCTTGACTTGACCTTGACTTGACCTTGACTTGACCTTGACATGACCTTGACTTGACCTTGACTTGACCTTGACTTGACCTTGACTAGACCTTGACTTGACATTGACTTGACCTTAACTTGACCTTGACGCGACCTTAACTTAACCTTGACTTGACCTTGCCATGACCTAGACTTGACCTTGACTTGACCTTGATTTGACCTTGACTTGACCTTGACTTGACCTTGACTTGACCTTGACTTGACATTGACTTGACCTTGACCTTGACGCGACCTTGACTTGACCTTGACTTGACTTTGACGTGACCTTGACTTGACCTTGACATGACCTTGACTTGTCCTTGACATGACCTTGACTTGACCTTGACTTGACCTTGATTTGACCTTGACTTGACCTTGACTAGACCTTGACTTGACCTTGACATCTCCTTACCTTGACCTTGACTTGATCTTGACATGACCTTGACATGACCTTGACTTGACCTTGACGTGACCTTGACTCAACCTTGACTTAACCTTGACTTGACCTTGACTTGACCTTGACATGACCTTGACTTAACCTTGACGCGACCTTAACTTAACCTTGACTTGACCTTGACTTGACCTTGACATGACCTTGACCTTGACTTGACATTGACTTGACCTTGACGCGACCTTGACATGACCTAGACTTAACCTTGACTTGACCTTGACTTGACCTTGACTTGACCTTGACTTGACCTTGACTCGACCTTGTCATGACCTTGACTTGACTTTGGCTTGACCTTGACTTGACCTTAACTTGACCTTGACTTGACCTTGACCTTGACTTGACCTTGACTTGACCTTGACCTTGACGTGACCTAGACATGAACTTGACATGACCTTGACATGACCTTGACTAGACCTTGACTTGACCTTGACCTTGACATGACCTTGACTAGACCTTGACTTGACCTTGACTTGACCTTGACTTGACCTTGACATGACTTTGACTTGACCTTGACTTGACGTTGACTTGACCTTGACTCGACCTTGACTCGACCTTGACTTGACCTTGACTTGACCTTGACCTGACCTTGACTTGACCTTGACTTGACCTTGACTTGACCTTGACATGACCTTGACTTGACCTTGACTAGACCTTGACTTGACCTTGACTTGACCTTGACATGACCTTGACTTAACCTTGACGCGACCTTGACGTGACGTTGACTTGACCTTGACTTGACCCTGACTTTACCTTCATTTGACCTTGACTTGACCTTGACATGAACTTGACTTGACCTTGACTTGACCTTGACCTTGACTTGACCTTGACCTTGACTTGACCTTGACTTGACCTTGACTTGACCTTGACTTCACCTTGACATGACCTTGACTTGACCTTGACTTAACCTTGACTAGACCTTGACTTGACATTGACTTGACCTTAACTTGACCTTGACGCGACCTTAACTTAACCTTGACTTGACCTTGACATGACCTAGACTTGACCTTGACTTGACCTTGATTTGACCTTGACTTGACCTTGACCTTGACGCGACCTTGACTTGACCTTGACTTGACCTTGACGCGACCTTGACATGACCTAGACTTAACCTTGACTTGACCTTGACTTGACCTTGACTTGACCTTGACTTGACTTTGACGTGACCTTGACTTGACCTTGACTTGACCTTGACTTGTCCTTGACATGACCTTGACTTGACCTTGACTTGACCTTGATTTGACCTTGACTTGTCCTTGACATGACCTTGACTTGACTTTGACTTGACCTTGACTTGACCTTGATTTGACCTTGACTTGACCTTGATTTGACCTTGACTTGTCCTTGACATGACCTTGACTTGACCTTGACTTGACCTTGACTTGACCTTGACTTGACCTTGACTTGACCTTGACATCTCCTTGACTTGACCTTGACATGACCTTGACTTGACCTTGACGTGACCTTGACTTAACCTTGACTTAACCTTGACTTGACCTTGACTTGACCTTGACGTGACCTTGACTTGCCCTTGACATTACCTTGAGTTGACCTTGACTTGACCTTGACTTGACTTTGACGTGACCTTGACTTGACCTTGACTTGACTTTGACTTGTCCTTGACATGACCTTGACTTGACCTTGACTTGACCTTCATTTGACCTTGACTTGTCCTTGACTTGACCTTGACATGACCTTGACTTGACCTTGACTAGACCTTGACTTGACATTGACTTGACCTTAACTTGACCTTGACGCGACCTTAACTTAACCTTGACTAAACCTTGACTTGACCTTGACTTGACCTTGACATGACCTTGACTTAACCTTGACGCTACCTTGACGTGACCTTGACTTGACCTTGACTTGACCCTAACTTGACCTTGACATGACCTTCACTTGACCTTGACTTGACCTTGATTTGACCTTGACTTGTCCTTGACATGACCTTGACTTGACCTTGACTTTGACTTGACCTTGACTTGACCTTGATTTGACCTTGACTTGACCTTGACTAGACCTTGACTTGACCTAGAGATCTCCTTGACTTGACCTTGACTTGACCTTGACATCTCCTTGACTTGACCTTGACTTGATCTTGACTTGACCTTGACATGACCTTGACTTAACCTTGACTTAACCTTGACATGACCTTGACTTGACCTTGACTTGACCTTGACTTGACCTTGACTTGACCTTGACTTGACCTTGACTTGGCCTTGACTTGACCTTCACTTTACCTTGACTTGACCTTCTCTTGACCTTGACATGACCTTGACATGACCTTGACTTGACCTTGACTTGACCTTGACTTGACCTTGACTTGACCTTGACTTGACCTTGACTTGGCCTTGACTTGACCTTCACGTTACCTTGACTTGACCTTGACTTGACCTTTACTGGACCTTGACTTGACCTTCACTGGACCTTGACTTGACCTTCTCTTGACCTTGACATGACCTTGACATGACCTTGACTTGACCTTGACTTGACCTTGACTTGACCTTGACTTGACCTTGACTTGGCCTTGACTTGACCTTGACTTGACCTTGACTTGACCTTGACTTGACCTTGACTTGACCTTGACTTGGCCTTGACTTGACCTTCACTTTACCTTGACTTGACCTTCTCTTGACCTTGACATGACCTTGACATGACCTTGACTTGACCTTGACTTGACCTTGACTTGACCTTGACTTGACCTTGACTTGACCTTGACTTGACCTTGACTTGGCCTTGACTTGACCTTCACGTTACCTTGACTTGACCTTGACTTGACCTTTACTGGACCTTGACTTGACCTTCACTGGACCTTGACTTGACCTTCTCTTGACCTTGACATGACCTTGACATGACCTTGACTTGACCTTGACTTGACCTTGACGTTGACCTTGACATGACCTTGACTTGACCTTGACTTGACCTTGACATGACTTTGACATGACTTTGACTTGACCTTGACTTGACCTTGACTTGACCTTGACTTGACCTTGACTTGACCTTGACTTGACCATGACTTGAGCTTAACTTGACCTTGACTTGACCTTGACTTGACATTGACATGACCTTGAATTGACCTTGACTTGACCTTGACCTGACCTTGACTTGACCTTGACTTGACCTTGACTTGACCTTGACTTGACCTTGACTTGACCTTGACATGACCTTGACTTGACCTTGACTTGACCTTGACTTGACCTTGACTTGACCTTGACTTGACCTTGACTTGACCTTGACTTGACCTTGATATGACCTTGATTTGACCTTGACTTGACCTTGACCTTGACTTGACCTTGACTTGACCTTGACATGACTTTGACCTTGACATGACCTTGACTTGACCTTGACTTGACCTTGACTTGACCTTGACTTGACCTTGCCATGACCTTCACTTGACCTTGATTTGACCTTGACATGACCTTGACTTGACCTTGACCTTGACTTGACCTTTACTTGGCCTTGACATGACCTTGACTTGACCTTAACTTGACCTTGACTTGACCTTGACCTTGACTTGACCTTGACTTGACCTTGACATGACCTTGACTTGACCTTGACTTGACTCTGACTTGATCTTGACATGACCTTGACTTGACCTTGACATGAGCTTGACCTTGACATGACCTTGACTTGACCTTGACTTGACCTTGACTTGACCTTGACATGACCTTGACTTGACCTTGACTTGACCTTGACTTTACCTTGACTTGACCTTGACTTGACCTTGACTTAACCTTGACTTGACCTTGACTCGACCTTGACTTGACCTTGACTCGACCTTGACTTGACCTTGACTTGACCTTCACTTGACCTTGACTTGACCTTGACTTGACCTTGATTCGACCTTGAGTTGACCTTGTCCTGACCTTGACATGACCTTGACTTGGCCTTGACTTGACTTTGACTTGACCTTGACATGACCTTGACATGACCTTGACTTGACCTTGACTTGACCTTGACATGACCTTGACTTGACCTTGACTTGAGCTTGACCTTGACCTTGACTTTGACCTTGACATGACCTTGACTTGACCTTGACTTGACCTTGACTTGACCTTGACGTGACCTTGACTTGACCTTGACTTGACCTTGACCTTGACTTGACCTTGACTTGAGCTTTCTTGACCTTGACTTGACCTTGACTTGACCTTGACTTGACCTTGACTTGACCTTGACCTTGACTTGACCTTGACTTGACCTTGACTTGACCTTGACTTGACCTTCACTTGACCTTGACTTGGCCTTGACTTGACTTTGAGTTGACCTTGACATGACCTTGCCATGACCTTGACTTGACCTTGACTTGACCTTGACTTGACCTTGACATGACCTTGACTTGACCTTGACTTGACCTTCACTGGACCTTGACATGACCTTGACTTGACCTTGACTTGACCTTGACCTTGACCTTGACATGACCTTGACTTGACCTTGACTTGACCTTGACTTGACCTTGACTTGACCTTGACATGACCTTGACATGACCTTGACTTGACCTTGGCTTGACCTTCACTGGACCTTGACTCGACCTTGACTTGACCTTGACTTGACCTTGACCTTGACATGACCTTGACTTGACCTTGACATGACCTTGACTTGACTTTGAGTTGACCTTGACATGACCTTGACTTGACCTTGACTTGACCTTGACTTGACCTTGACTTGACCTTGACTTGACCTTGACTTGACCTTGACTTGACCTTGACTAGACCTTGACTTGACCTTGACTTGACCTTGACTTGACCTTGACTTGACCTTGACTTGACCTTGACACGACTTTGACCTTGACTTGACCTTCACACGACTTTGACCTTGACTTGACCTTGCCATGACCTTCACTTGACCTTGACATGAGCTTGACTTGACCTTGACTTGACCTTCACTTGACCTTGACTTGACCTTGACATGACCTTGACTTGACCTTGACTTGACCTTGACTTAACCTTGACTTGACCTTGACTTGAGCTTGACTTGACCTTGACTTGACCTTCACTTGACCTTGACTTGACCTTGACATGACCTTGACTTGACCTTGACGAGACCTTGACTTGACCTTGACTTGACCTTGACATGATCATCACTTGACCTTGACTTGACCTTGACTCGACCTTGACTTGACCTTGACTTGACCTTGACTTGATCTTGACTTGACCTTGACCTTGACTTGACCTTGACCTTGACTAGACCTTGACCTTGACTTGACCTTGACCTTGACATGACCTTGACTTGACCGTGACTTGACCTTGACTTGACCTTGACTTAACCTTAACTTGACCTTGACTTGACTTTGACTTGATCTTGACTTGACTTTGACTTCACCTTGACTTGACCTTGACTTGACCTTGACTTGACTTTGACTTCACCTTGACTTGACCTTGACATGACCTTGACTTGACCTTGACTTGACCTTGACTTGATCTTGACTTGACCTTGACCTTGACTTGACCTTGACCTTGACCTTGACTTGACCTTGACCTTGACATGACCTTGACTTGACCGTGACTTGACCTTGACTTGACCTTGACTTAACCTTAACTTGACCTTGACTTGACTTTGACTTGACCTTGACTTGACTTTGACTTGACCTTGACTTGACCTTGACTTGACCTTGACTTAACCTTGACTTGACCTTGACTTGAGCTTGACTTGACCTTGACTTGACCTTCACTTGACCTTGACTTGACCTTGACATGACCTTGACTTGACCTTGACGTGACCTTGACTTGACCTTGACTTGACCTTGACATGATCTTCACTTGACCTTGACTTGACCTTGACTCGACCTTGACTTGACCTTGACTTGACCTTGACTTGATCTTGACTTGACCTTGACCTTGACTTGACCTTGACCTTGACTAGACCTTGACCTTGACTTGACCGTGACTTGACCTTGACTTGACCTTGACTTAACCTTAACTTGACCTTGACTTGACTTTGACTTGACCTTGACTTGACTTTGACTTGACCTTGACTTGACCTTGCCATGACCTTCACTTGACCTTGACTTGAGCTTGACTTGACCTTGACTTGACCTTCACTTGACCTTGACTTGACCTTGACATGACCTTGACTTGACCTTGACTTGACCTTGACTTAACCTTGACTTGACCTTGACTTGAGCTTGACTTGACCTTGACTTGACCTTCACTTGACCTTGACTTGACCTTGACATGACCTTGACTTGACCTTGATATGACCTTGACTTGACCTTGACTTGACCTTGACATGACCTTGACTTGACCTTGACTTGACCTTGACGTGACCTTGACTTAACCCTGACTTGACCTTGACTTGACCTTGACTTGACCTTGACTTGACCTTGACCTTGACTAGACCTTGACCTTGACTTGACCTTGACCTTGACATGACCTTGACTTGACCGTGACTTGACCTTGACTTGACCTTGACTTAACCTTAACTTGACCTTGACTTGACTTTGACTTGACCTTGACTTGACTTTGGCTTGACCTTGACTTGACCTTGACTTGACCTTGACTTGACTTTGACTTGACCTTGACTTGACCTTGACTAGACCTTGACTTGACCTTGACTTGACCTTGACATGACCTTGACATGACCTTGACTTGACCTTGACGTGACCTTGACTTAACCTTGACTTGACCTCTACTTGACCTTGACTTGACCTTGACTTGACCTTGACCTTGACTAGACCTTGACCTTGACTTGACCTTGACCTTGACATGACCTTGACTTGACCGTGACTTGACCTTGACTTGACCTTGACTTAACCTTAACTTGACCTTGACTTGACTTTGACTTGATCTTGACTTGACTTTGACTTCACCTTGACTTGACCTTGACTTGACCTTGACTTGACTTTGACTTCACCTTGACTTGACCTTGACATGACCTTGACTTGACCTTGACTTGACCTTGACTTGATCTTGACTTGACCTTGACCTTGACTTGACCTTGACCTTGACCTTGACTTGACCTTGACCTTGACATGACCTTGACTTGACCGTGACTTGACCTTGACTTGACCTTGACTTAACCTTAACTTGACCTTGACTTGACTTTGACTTGACCTTGACTTGACTTTGACTTGACCTTGACTTGACCTTGACTTGACCTTGACTTAACCTTGACTTGACCTTGACTTGAGCTTGACTTGACCTTGACTTGACCTTCACTTGACCTTGACTTGACCTTGACATGACCTTGACTTGACCTTGACGTGACCTTGACTTGACCTTGACTTGACCTTGACATGATCTTCACTTGACCTTGACTTGACCTTGACTCGACCTTGACTTGACCTTGACTTGACCTTGACTTGATCTTGACTTGACCTTGACCTTGACTTGACCTTGACCTTGACTAGACCTTGACCTTGACTTGACCGTGACTTGACCTTGACTTGACCTTGACTTAACCTTAACTTGACCTTGACTTGACTTTGACTTGACCTTGACTTGACTTTGACTTGACCTTGACTTGACCTTGCCATGACCTTCACTTGACCTTGACTTGAGCTTGACTTGACCTTGACTTGACCTTCACTTGACCTTGACTTGACCTTGACATGACCTTGACTTGACCTTGACTTGACCTTGACTTAACCTTGACTTGACCTTGACTTGAGCTTGACTTGACCTTGACTTGACCTTCACTTGACCTTGACTTGACCTTGACATGACCTTGACTTGACCTTGATATGACCTTGACTTGACCTTGACTTGACCTTGACATGACCTTGACTTGACCTTGACTTGACCTTGACGTGACCTTGACTTAACCCTGACTTGACCTTGACTTGACCTTGACTTGACCTTGACTTGACCTTGACCTTGACTAGACCTTGACCTTGACTTGACCTTGACCTTGACATGACCTTGACTTGACCGTGACTTGACCTTGACTTGACCTTGACTTAACCTTAACTTGACCTTGACTTGACTTTGACTTGACCTTGACTTGACTTTGGCTTGACCTTGACTTGACCTTGACTTGACCTTGACTTGACTTTGACTTGACCTTGACTTGACCTTGACTAGACCTTGACTTGACCTTGACTTGACCTTGACATGACCTTGACATGACCTTGACTTGACCTTGACGTGACCTTGACTTAACCTTGACTTGACCTCTACTTGACCTTGACTTGACCTTGACTTGACCTTGACCTTGACTAGACCTTGACCTTGACTTGACCTTGACCTTGACATGACCTTGACTTGACCGTGACTTGACCTTGACTTGACCTTGACTTAACCTTAACTTGACCTTGACTTGACTTTGACTTGACCTTGACTTGACTTTGACTTGACCTTGACTTGACCTTGACTTGACTTTGACTTGACCTTGACTTGACCTTGACATGCCCTTGATTTGACCTTGACTTGACCTTGACTTGACCTTGACTTGACCTTGACTTGACCTTGACTAGATCTTGACTTGACCTTGACTTGACTTTGACTTGACCTTGACTTGGCCTTGACTTGACTTTGACTTGACCTTGACTTGACCTTGACATGACCTTGACATGACCTTGACTTGACCTTGACATGACCTTGACTTGACCTTGACGTGACCTTGACTTAACCTTGACTCGACATTGACATGACCTTGACTTGACCTTGACATGACCTTGGCTTGACCTTGACTTGCCCTTGACTTGACCTTGACTTGACCTTGACTTGACCTTGACCTTGACTCGACCTTGACTTGACCTTGACCTGACCTTGACATGAGCTTGACTTGACCTTGACTTGACCTTGACATAACCTTGACATGACCTTGACTTGACCTTGACTTGAACTTGACTTGACCTTTACTGGACCTTGACTTGACCTTGACTTGACCTTGACTTGACCTTGACTTGACCTTGACTCGACCTTGACTTGACCTTGACTTGACCTTGACATGACCTTGACTTGACCTTGACTTGACCTTGACTTGACCTTGACTTGACCTTGACTTGACCTTGACATGATCTTAACTTGACCTTGACTTGACCTTGAATTGACCTTGACTCGACCTTGACTTGACCTTGCCATGACCTTGACTTGACCTTGCCATGACCTTGACTTGACCTTGACTTGACCTTGACTTAACCTTGACTTGACCTTGACTTGAGCTTGACTTGACCTTGACTTGACCTTGACTTGACCTTGACATGATCTTCACTTGACCTTGACTTGACCTTGACTTGACCTTGACTTGACCTTGACTTGACCTTGACTTGATCTTGACTTGACCTTGACCTTGACTTGACCTTGACCTTGACTAGACCTTGACCTTGACTTGACCTTGACCTTGACATGACCTTGACTTGACCGTGACTTGACCTTGACTTGACCTTGACTTAACCTTGACTTGACCGTGACTTGACCTTGACTTGACCTTGACTTGACCTTGACATGACCTTGACTTGACCTTAACGTGACCTTGACTTAACCTTGACTCGACATTGACATGACCTTGCTTGACCTTGACATGACCTTGGCTTGACCTTGACTTGACCTTGACTTGACCTTGAATTGACCTTGACTTGACCTGGACTCGACCTTGACATGACCTTGACTTGACCTTGACATGACCTTGACTTGACCTTGACTTGACCTTGACTTGACCTTGACTTGACCTTGACTTGACCTTGACTTGACCTTGACTTGACCTTGACTCGACCTTGACTTGACCTTGACCTGACCTTGACATGACCTTGACTTGACCTTGACGTGACCTTGACTTAACCTTGACTCGACATTGACATGACCTTGACCTTGACTTGACCTTGACATGACCTTGGCTTGACCTTGAATTGACTTGACCTTGACTTGGCCTTGACTTGACCTTGACTTGACCTTCACTTGCCCTTGACTTGACCTTGACTTGACCTTGACTTGACCCTGACCTTGACATGACCTTGACTTGACCTTGACTTGACCTTGACGTGACCTTGACTTAACCTTGACTTGACCTTGACTTGACCTTGACTTGACTTTGACCTTGACATAACCTTGACATAACCTTGACTTGACCTTGACTTGACCTTGACTCGACCTTGACTTGACCTTGACTCGACCTTGACATGACCTTGACTTGACCTTGACTTTACCTTGACATGACCTTGACATGACCTTGACTTGACTTTGACTTGACCTGGACTCGACCTTGAAATGACCTTGACTTGACCTTGACTTGACCTTGACATGACCTTGACTTGACCTTGACTTGACCTTGACTTGACCTTGACTTGACCTTGACTTGACCTTGACTTGACTTTGACTTGACCTTGACTTGGCCTTGACTTGACCTTGACTTGACCTTGACCTTGACATGACCTTGACTTGACCTTGACTTGACCTTGACTTGACCTTGAATTGACTTGACCTTGACTTGGCCTTGACTTGACCTTGACTTGACCTTCACTTGCCCTTGACTTGACCTTGACTTGACCTTGACCTTGACATGACCTTGACTTGACCTTGACTTGACCTTGACGTGACCTTGACTTAACCTTGACTTGACCTTGACTTGAGCTAGACTTGACTTTGACCTTGACATAACCTTGACATAACCTTGACTTGACCTTGACATGACCTTGACTTGACCTTGACTTGGCCTTGACATGACCTTGACTTGACCTTGACATGACCTTGACTTGACCTTGACGTGACCTTGACTTAACCTTGACTTGACCTTGACTTGACCTTGACTTGACCTTGACTTGACCTTGACTTGACCTTGACCTTGACTAGACCTTGACCTTGACTTGACCTTGACCTTGACATGACCTTGACTTGACCGTGACTTGACCTTGACTTGACCTTGACTTAACCTTAACTTGACCTTGACTTGACTTTGACTTGACCTTGACTTGACTTTGACTTGACCTTGACTTGACCTTGACTTGACTTTGACTTGACCTTGACTTGACCTTGACATGACCTTGATTTGACCTTGACTTGACCTTGACTTGACCTTGACTTGACCTTGACTTGACCTTGAGTAGATCTTGACTTGACCTTGACTTGACTTTGACTTGACCTTGACTTGGCCTTGACTTGACTTTGACTTGACCTTGACTTGACCTTGACATGACCTTGACATGACCTTGACTTGACCTTGACATGACCTTGACTTGACCTTGACTTAACCTTGACTCGACATTGACATGACCTTGACTTGACCTTGACATGACCTTGGCTTGACCTTGACTTGCCCTTGACTTGACCTTGACTTGACCTTGACTTGACCTTGACCTTGACTCGACCTTGACTTGACCTTGACCTGACCTTGACATGAGCTTGACTTGACCTTGACCTTGACATAACCTTGACATGACCTTGACTTGACCTTGACTTGAACTTGACTTGACCTTTACTGGACCTTGACTTGACCTTGACTTGACCTTGACTTGACCTTGACTTGACCTTGACTCGACCTTGACTTGACCTTGACTTGACCTTGACATGACCTTGACTTGACCTTGACTTGACCTTGACTTGACCTTGACTTGACCTTGACTTGACCTTGACATGATCTTAACTTGACCTTGACTTGACCTTGAATTGACCTTGACTCGACCTTGACTTGACCTTGACCTTGACTTGACCTTGACTTGACCTTGACATGACCTTGACGTGACCTTGACTTAACCTTGACTTGACCTTGACTTGACCTTGACTTGACCTTGACTTGAGCTAGACTTGACTTTGACCTTGACATAACCTTGACATAACCTTGACTTGACCTTGACATGACCTTGAATTGACCTTTACTTGACCTTGACTTGACCTTGACTTGGCCTTGACATGACCTTGACTTGACCTTGAAATGACCTTGACTTGACCTTGACTTGACCTTGACTTGAGCTAGACTTGACTTTGACCTTGACATAACCTTGACATAACCTTGACATAACCTTGACATAACCTTGACTTGACCTTCACATGACCTTGAATTGACCTTGACTTGACCTTGACTTGAGCTAGACTTGACTTTGACCTTGACATAACCTTGACATAACCTTGACTTGACCTTGACTTGACCTTGACTCGACCTTGACTTGACCTTGACTCGACCTTGACATGACCTTGACTTGACCTTGACTTTACCTTGACATGACCTTGACATGACCTTGACTTGACCTTGACATGACCTTGACTTGACCTTAACGTGACCTTGACTTAACCTTGACTCGACATTGACATGACCTTGACTTGACCTTGACATGACCTTGGCTTGACCTTGACTTGACCTTGACTTGACCTTGAATTGACCTTGACTTGACCTGGACTCGACCTTGACATGACCTTGACTTGACCTTGACATGACCTTGACTTGACCTTGACTTGACCTTGACTTGACCTTGACTTGACCTTGACTTGACCTTGACTTGACCTTGACTTGACCTTGACTCGACCTTGACTTGACCTTGACCTGACCTTGACATGACCTTGACTTGACCTTGACGTGACCTTGACTTAACCTTGACTCGACATTGACATGACCTTGACCTTGACTTGACCTTGACATGACCTTGGCTTGACCTTGAATTGACTTGACCTTGACTTGGCCTTGACTTGACCTTGACTTGACCTTCACTTGCCCTTGACTTGACCTTGACTTGACCTTGACTTGACCTTGACCTTGACATGACCTTGACTTGACCTTGACTTGACCTTGACGTGACCTTGACTTAACCTTGACTTGACCTTGACTTGACCTTGACTTGACCTTGACTTGAGCTAGACTTGACTTTGACCTTGACATAACCTTGACATAACCTTGACTTGACCTTGACTTGACCTTGACTCGACCTTGACTTGACCTTGACTCGACCTTGACATGACCTTGACTTGACCTTGACTTTACCTTGACATGACCTTGACATGACCTTGACTTGACTTTGACTTGACCTGGACTCGACCTTGAAATGACCTTGACTTGACCTTGACTTGACCTTGACATGACCTTGACTTGACCTTGACTTGACCTTGACTTGACCTTGACTTGACCTTGACTTGACCTTGACTTGACTTTGACTTGACCTTGACTTGGCCTTGACTTGACCTTGACTTGACCTTGACCTTGACATGACCTTGACTTGACCTTGACTTGACCTTGAATTGACTTGACCTTGACTTGGCCTTGACTTGACCTTGACTTGACCTTCACTTGCCCTTGACTTGACCTTGACTTGACCTTGACTTGACCTTGACCTTGACATGACCTTGACTTGACCTTGACTTGACCTTGACGTGACCTTGACTTAACCTTGACTTGACCTTGACTTGACCTTGACTTGAGCTAGACTTGACTTTGACCTTGACATAACCTTGACATAACCTTGACTTGACCTTGACATGACCTTGACTTGACCTTGACTTGGCCTTGACATGACCTTGACTTGACCTTGACATGACCTTGACTTGACCTTGACGTGACCTTGACTTAACCTTGACTTGACCTTGACTTGACCTTGACTTGACCTTGACTTGACCTTGACTTGACCTTGACTTGACCTTGACTTGACCTTGACTTGACCTTCACTTGACCTTGACTTGACCTTGACCTTGACTTGACCTTGACTTAACCTTGACTTGACCTTGACTTGACTTTGACTTGACTTTGACTTGACCTTATTATTATTATTATTAATGCTAGGTCGGTCCAGAATGGCCCTTCGCACTGCGACCATGAATGATCTATTGTGCAACCCTTTTCTCTCACGAGTTTAATACATCAAGAAACAGTACTAGCTCCTTCTGTGGAAGCCATTGCAGATCCTGTGAACCCAATGTATAGGCCTGCAACAGCCTGTATCTTCTGTGGCCAAGTGCCACACATTCAATAATCAAGTGTTCCATTGTCTCCTCTTCTTCTCCGCAAAATCTGCAGGTTGCCGTGCTGGATAGTCCCATTCTGTGTAGATGCTTCATGCAGGTATAGTGTCCTGTTAGCGCCCCACACAGTGTCCTTAAATTTCTTCTGTTTAATTTTAGAGCGAGGTCCGCCCTCTTGGCATCAAAGCTAAGAAATTTCTTCGAGTGTTCCAGACCTCTAGTGTCGTTCCACAGTTTTCCTGTGATGGATGCTGTCCATTTCCTGATCTCCCCCCTGAGGAGAAGCTTGTTTAAGCCGAAGGATGGAGTGGGTCCAATAAAAGCCCCATTGGCTCCCCTTTTCGCGTAGGTGTCAGCCAACTCGTTACCCTTGTGCCCCTCATGACCTGGCACCCATATCAGAGTAATCTGATTGTGAGTGGCCAGTTCATTTAGCTTATCGTGACATTCCAGTATTGTCCTGGATGTGAACATAAAGCTACACAGGGCCTTGAGTACCGATTGGCTGTCGGAGAATATTTTGATTCTGACTCCTGTATGTCCCCTTTCGGATAGGATCCCTACAGCTTCCAGTATAGCATACAGTTCCGCCTGGAAAATTGTGGTGTCCCCGCCGAGAGTTACTGCCCTGCGTGCCCTAGGCCCCACTATTCCCGCTCCCACTCCTTGAATCGACTTGGATCCATCAGTGTACCATTTTTGTGAGTCATCTCGTAACCATATTGGGTTTGAGCACCACTCCTCCCTCGTAGGAAAGAAGACCTCATACTTTCTGCTGAAGCAGAGTATGGGATCCATGTGATCACTCGACCGAGACATATGCAAAACGTCTCTGAATTGACTTGACCTTGACCTTGACTTGACCTTGACGTGACCTTGACTTGACCTTGACTTGACCTTGACTTGAGCTAGACTTGACTTTGACCTTGACATAACCTTGACATAACCTTGACTTGACCTTGATATGACCTAGAATTGACCTTTACTTGACCTTGACTTGACCTTGACTTGGCCTTGACATGACCTTGACTTGACCTTGACTTGACCTTGACTTGACCTTGACTTGACCTTGACTTGACCTTGACTTGACCTTGACTTGACCTTGACTTGACCTTGACTTGACCTTGACCTTGACATGACCTTGACATGACCTTGATTTGACCTTGACTTGACCTTGACTTGACCTTGACTCGACCTTGACTTGACCTTGACTTGACCTTGACTTGATCTCGACTTGACCTTGACCTTGACATGACCTTGACTTGACCTTGACCTTGACATGACCTTGACTTGACCTTCACTTGACCTTGACTTGACCTTGACATGACCTTGACTTGACCTTGACTTGACCTTGACTTAACCTTGACTTGACCTTGACTTGACCTTGACATGACCTTGACTTGACCTTGGCTTGACCTTCACTGGACCTTGACTCGACCTTGACTTGACCTTGACTTGACCTTGACCTTGACATGACCATGACATGACCTTGACTTGACCTTGACTTGACCTTGACTTGACCTTGACTTGACCTTCACTTGACCTTGACTTGACCTTGACTTGGCCTTGACTGGACTTTGACTTGACCTTGACATGACCTTGCCATGACCTTGACTTGACCTTGACTTGACCTTGACTTGACCTTGACATGACCTTCACTTGACCTTGACTTGACCTTGACCTTGACATGACCTTGACTTGACCTTGACTTGACCTTGACTTGACCTTGACTTGACCTTGACATGACCTTGACTTGACCTTGGCTTGACCTTCACTGGACCTTGACTCGACCTTGACTTGACCTTGACTTGACCTTGACCTTGACATGACCATGACATGACCTTGACTTGACCTTGACTTGACCTTGACTTGACCTTCACTTGACCTTGACTTGACCTTGACTTGGCCTTGACTGGACTTTGACTTGACCTTGACATGACCTTGCCATGACCTTGACTTGACCTTGACTTGACCTTGACTTGACCTTGACATGACCTTCACTTGACCTTGACTTGACCTTGACCTTGACATGACCTTGACCTTGACCTTGACATGACCTTGACTTGACCTTGACTTGACCTTGACTTGACCTTGACCTTGACATGACCATGACATGACCTTGACTTGACCTTGACTTGACCTTGACTTGACCTTGACTTGACCTTGACTTGACCTTCACTTGACCTTGACTTGACCTTGACTTGGCCTTGACTGGACTTTGACTTGACCTTGACATGACCTTGCCATGACCTAGACTTGACCTTGACCTTGACATGACCTTGACTTGACCTTGACTTGACCTTGACTTGACCTTCACTTGACCTTGACTTGACCTTGACCTTGACCTTGACATGACCTTGACTTGACCTTGACTTGACCTTGACTTGACCTTGACTTGACCTTGACATGACCTTGACTTGACCTTGGCTTGACCTTCACTGGACCTTGACTCGACTTTGACTTGACCTTGACCTTGACTTGACCTTGACCTTGACATGACCATGACGTGACCTTGACTTGACCTTGACTTGACCTTGACTTGACCTTGACTTGACCTTCACTTGACCTTGACTTGACCTTGACTTGGCCTTGACTGGACTTTGACTTGACCTTGACATGACCTTGCCATGACCTTGACTTGACCTTGACTTGACCTTGACTTGACCTTGACATGACCTTCACTGGACCTTGACATGACCTTGACTTGACCTTGACTTGACCTTGACCTTGACCATGACTTGACCTTCACTGGACCTTGACTTGACCTTGACTTCACCTTGACTTGACCTTGACCTTGACCTTGACATGACCTTGCCATGACTTTGACTTGACCTTGACATGACCTTGACTCGACCTTGACTTGACCTTGACTTGACCTTGACTTGACCTTGACTTGACCTTGACTTGACCTTGACTAGACCTTGACTTGACCTTGACTTGACCTTGACTTGACCTTGACTTGACCTTGACTTGACCTTGACTTGACCTTGACCTTGACTTGACCTTGCTTTGACCTTGACTTGACCTTGACACGACTTTGACCTTGACTTGACCTTGCCATGACCTTCACTTGACCTTGACTTGAGCTTGACTTGACCTTGACTTGACCTTGACTTGACCTTCACTTGACCTTGACTTGACCTTGACATGACCTTGACTTGACCTTGACTTGACCTTGACTTAACCTTGACTTGACCTTGACTTGAGCTTGACTTGACCTTGACTTGACCTTCACTTGACCTTGACTTGACCTTGACATGACCTTGACTTGACCTTGACGTGACCTTGACTTGACCTTGACTTGACCTTGACATGATCTTCACTTGACCTTGACTTGACCTTGACTCGACCTTGACTTGACCTTGACTTGACCTTGACTTGATCTTGACTTGACCTTGACCTTGCCCTTGACTTGACCTTGACCTTGACTAGACCTTGACCTTGACTTGACCTTGACCTTGACATGACCTTGACTTGACCGTGACTTGACCTTGACTTGACCTTGACTTAACCTTAACTTGACCTTGACTTGACTTTGACTTGACCTTGACTTGACTTTGACTTGACCTTGACTTGACCTTGACTTGACCTTGACTTGACTTTGACTTGACCTTGACTTGACCTTGACATGACCTTCACTTGACCTTGACTTGACCTTGACATGACCTTGACTTGACCTTGACTTGATCTTGACTTGACCTTGACCTTGACCTTGACTTGACCTTGACCTTGACTAGACCTTGACTTGACCTTGACCTTGACATGACCTTGACTTGACCGTGACTTGACCTTGACTTGACCTTGACTTAACCTTAACTTGACCTTGACTTGACTTTGACTTGACCTTGACTTGACTTTGACTTGACCTTGACTTGACCTTGACTTGACCTTGACTTAACCTTGACTTGACCTTGACTTGAGCTTGACTTGACCTTGACTTGACCTTCACTTGACCTTGACTTGACCTTGACATGACCTTGACTTGACCTTGACGTGACCTTGACTTGACCTTGACTTGACCTTGACATGATCTTCACTTGACCTTGACTTGACCTTGACTCGACCTTGACTTGACCTTGACTTGACCTTGACTTGATCTTGACTTGACCTTGACTAGACCTTGACTTGACCTTGACCTTGACATGACCTTGACTTGACCGTGACTTGACCTTGACTTGACCTTGACTTAACCTTAACTTGACCTTGACTTGACTTTGACTTGACCTTGACTTGACTTTGACTTGACCTTGACTTGACCTTGCCATGACCTTCTCTTGACCTTGACTTGAGCTTGACTTGACCTTGACTTGACCTTCACTTGACCTTGACTTGACCTTGACATGACCTTGACTTGACCTTGACTTGACCTTGACTTAACCTTGACTTGACCTTGACTTGAGCTTGACTTGACCTTGACTTGACCTTCACTTGACCTTGACTTGACCTTGACATGACCTTGACTTGACCTTGACTTGACCTTGACTTGACCTTGACTTGACCTTGACTTGACCTTGACTTGACCTTGACTAGACCTTGACTTGACCTTGACTTGACCTTGACATGACCTTGACATGACCTTGACTTGACCTTGACGTGACCTTGACTTAACCTTGACATGACCTTGACTTGACCTTGACTTGATCTTGACTTGACCTTGACCTTGACTTGACCTTGACTAGACCTTGACTTGACCTTGACCTTGACATGACCTTGACTTGACCGTGACTTGACCTTGACTTGACCTTGACTTAACCTTAACTTGACCTTGACTTGACTTTGACTTGACCTTGACTTGACTTTGACTTGACCTTGACTTGACCTTGACTTGACCTTGACTTAACCTTGACTTGACCTTGACTTGAGCTTGACTTGACCTTGACTTGACCTTCACTTGACCTTGACTTGACCTTGACATGACCTTGACTTGACCTTGACGTGACCTTGACTTGACCTTGACTTGACCTTGACTTGACCTTGACATGATCTTCACTTGACCTTGACTTGACCTTGACTCGACCTTGACTTGACCTTGACTTGACCTTGACTTGATCTTGACTTGACCTTGACTAGACCTTGACTTGACCTTGACCTTGACATGACCTTGACTTGACCGTGACTTGACCTTGACTTGACCTTGACTTAACCTTAACTTGACCTTGACTTGACTTTGACTTGACCTTGACTTGACTTTGACTTGACTTTGACTTGACTTTGACTTGACCTTATTATTATTATTATTAATGCTAGGTCGGTCCAGAATGGCCCTTCGCACTGCGACCATGAATGATCTATTGTGCAACCCTTTTCTCTCACGAGTTTAATACATCAAGAAACAGTACTAGCTCCTTCTGTGGAAGCCATTGCAGATCCTGTGAACCCAATGTATAGGCCTGCAACAGCCTGTATCTTCTGTGGCCAAGTGCCACACATTCAATAATCAAGTGTTCCATTGTCTCCTCTTCTTCTCCGCAAAATCTGCAGGTTGCCGTGCTGGATAGTCCCATTCTGTGTAGATGCTTCATGCAGGTATAGTGTCCTGTTAGCGCCCCACACAGTGTCCTTAAATTTCTTCTGTTTAATTTTAGAGCGAGGTCCGCCCTCTTGGCATCAAAGCTAAGAAATTTCTTCGAGTGTTCCAGACCTCTAGTGTCGTTCCACAGTTTTCCTGTGATGGATGCTGTCCATTTCCTGATCTCCCCCCTGAGGAGAAGCTTGTTTAAGCCGAAGGATGGAGTGGGTCCAATAAAAGCCCCATTGGCTCCCCTTTTCGCGTAGGTGTCAGCCAACTCGTTACCCTTGTGCCCCTCATGACCTGGCACCCATATCAGAGTAATCTGATTGTGAGTGGCCAGTTCATTTAGCTTATCGTGACATTCCAGTATTGTCCTGGATGTGAACATAAAGCTACACAGGGCCTTGAGTACCGATTGGCTGTCGGAGAATATTTTGATTCTGACTCCTGTATGTCCCCTTTCGGATAGGATCCCTACAGCTTCCAGTATAGCATACAGTTCCGCCTGGAAAATTGTGGTGTCACCGCCGAGAGTTACTGCCCTGCGTGCCCTAGGCCCCACTATTCCCGCTCCCACTCCTTGAATCGACTTGGATCCATCAGTGTACCATTTTTGTGAGTCATCTCGTAACCATATTGGGTTTGAGCACCACTCCTCCCTCGTAGGAAAGAAGACCTCATACTTTCTGCTGAAGCAGAGTATGGGATCCATGTGATCACTCGACCGAGACATATGCAAAACGTCTCTGAATTGACTTGACCTTGACCTTGACTTGACCTTGACGTGACCTTGACTTGACCTTGACTTGACCTTGACTTGAGCTAGACTTGACTTTGACCTTGACATAACCTTGACATAACCTTGACTTGACCTTGATATGACCTTGAATTGACCTTTACTTGACCTTGACTTGACCTTGACTTGGCCTTGACATGACCTTGACTTGACCTTGACTTGACCTTGACTTGACCTTGACTTGACCTTGACTTGACCTTGACTTGACCTTGACTTGACCTTGACCTTGACATGACCTTGACATGACCTTGATTTGACCTTGACTTGACCTTGACTTGACCTTGACTCGACCTTGACTTGACCTTGACTTGACCTTGACTTGATCTCGACTTGACCTTGACCTTGACATGACCTTGACTTGACCTTGACCTTGACATGACCTTGACTTGACCTTCACTTGACCTTGACTTGACCTTGACATGACCTTGACTTGACCTTGACTTGACCTTGACTTAACCTTGACTTGACCTTGACTTGACCTTGACATGACCTTGACTTGACCTTGGCTTGACCTTCACTGGACCTTGACTCGACCTTGACTTGACCTTGACTTGACCTTGACCTTGACATGACCATGACATGACCTTGACTTGACCTTGACTCGACCTTGACTTGACCTTGACTTGACCTTCACTTGACCTTGACTTGACCTTGACTTGGCCTTGACTGGACTTTGACTTGACCTTGACATGACCTTGCCATGACCTTGACTTGACCTTGACTTGACCTTGACTTGACCTTGACATGACCTTCACTTGACCTTGACTTGACCTTGACCTTGACATGACCTTGACTTGACCTTGACTTGACCTTGACTTGACCTTGACTTGACCTTGACATGACCTTGACTTGACCTTGGCTTGACCTTCACTGGACCTTGACTCGACCTTGACTTGACCTTGACTTGACCTTGACCTTGACATGACCATGACATGACCTTGACTTGACCTTGACTTGACCTTGACTTGACCTTCACTTGACCTTGACTTGACCTTGACTTGGCCTTGACTGGACTTTGACTTGACCTTGACATGACCTTGCCATGACCTTGACTTGACCTTGACTTGACCTTGACTTGACCTTGACATGACCTTCACTTGACCTTGACTTGACCTTGACCTTGACATGACCTTGACCTTGACCTTGACATGACCTTGACTTGACCTTGACTTGACCTTGACTTGACCTTGACCTTGACATGACCATGACATGACCTTGACTTGACCTTGACTTGACCTTGACTTGACCTTGACTTGACCTTCACTTGACCTTGACTTGACCTTGACTTGGCCTTGACTGGACTTTGACTTGACCTTGACATGACCTTGCCATGACCTAGACTTGACCTTGACCTTGACATGACCTTGACTTGACCTTGACTTGACCTTGACTTGACCTTCACTTGACCTTGACTTGACCTTGACCTTGACCTTGACATGACCTTGACTTGACCTTGACTTGACCTTGACTTGACCTTGACTTGACCTTGACATGACCTTGACTTGACCTTGGCTTGACCTTCACTGGACCTTGACTCGACTTTGACTTGACCTTGACTTGACCTTGACCTTGACATGACCATGACGTGACCTTGACTTGACCTTGACTTGACCTTGACTTGACCTTGACTTGACCTTGACTTGACCTTCACTTGACCTTGACTTGACCTTGACTTGGCCTTGACTGGACTTTGACTTGACCTTGACATGACCTTGCCATGACCTTGACTTGACCTTGACTTGACCTTGACTTGACCTTGACTTGACCTTGACATGACCTTCACTGGACCTTGACATGACCTTGACTTGACCTTGACTTGACCTTGACCTTGACCATGACTTGACCTTCACTGGACCTTGACTTGACCTTGACTTCACCTTGACTTGACCTTGACCTTGACCTTGACCTTGACATGACCTTGCCATGACTTTGACTTGACCTTGACATGACCTTGACTCGACCTTGACTTGACCTTGACTTGACCTTGACTTGACCTTGACTAGACCTTGACTTGACCTTGACTTGACCTTGACTTGACCTTGACTTGACCTTGACTTGACCTTGACTTGACCTTGACCTTGACTTGACCTTGCTTTGACCTTGACTTGACCTTGACACGACTTTGACCTTGACTTGACCTTGCCATGACCTTCACTTGACCTTGACTTGAGCTTGACTTGACCTTGACTTGACCTTGACTTGACCTTCACTTGACCTTGACTTGACCTTGACTTAACCTTGACTTGACCTTGACTTGAGCTTGACTTGACCTTGACTTGACCTTCACTTGACCTTGACTTGACCTTGACATGACCTTGACTTGACCTTGACGTGACCTTGACTTGACCTTGACTTGACCTTGACATGATCTTCACTTGACCTTGACTTGACCTTGACTCGACCTTGACTTGACCTTGACTTGACCTTGACTTGATCTTGACTTGACCTTGACCTTGCCCTTGACTTGACCTTGACCTTGACTAGACCTTGACCTTGACTTGACCTTGACCTTGACATGACCTTGACTTGACCGTGACTTGACCTTGACTTGACCTTGACTTAACCTTAACTTGACCTTGACTTGACTTTGACTTGACCTTGACTTGACTTTGACTTGACCTTGACTTGACCTTGACTTGACCTTGACTTGACTTTGACTTGACCTTGACTTGACCTTGACATGACCTTCACTTGACCTTGACTTGACCTTGACATGACCTTGACTTGACCTTGACTTGATCTTGACTTGACCTTGACCTTGACCTTGACTTGACCTTGACCTTGACTAGACCTTGACTTGACCTTGACCTTGACATGACCTTGACTTGACCGTGACTTGACCTTGACTTGACCTTGACTTAACCTTAACTTGACCTTGACTTGACTTTGACTTGACCTTGACTTGACTTTGACTTGACCTTGACTTGACCTTGACTTGACCTTGACTTAACCTTGACTTGACCTTGACTTGAGCTTGACTTGACCTTGACTTGACCTTGACTTGGCCTTGACATGACCTTGACTTGACCTTGACTTGACCTTGACTTGACCTTGACCTTGACATGACCTTGACATGACCTTGATTTGACCTTGACTTGACCTTGACTTGACCTTGACTCAACCTTGACTTGACCTTGACTTGACCTTGACTTGATCTTGACTTGACCTTGACCTTGACATGACCTTGACTTGACCTTGACTTGACCTTGACTTGACCGTCACTTGACCTTGACTTGACCTTGACATGACCTTGACTTGACCTTGACTTGACCTTGACTTAACCTTGACTTGACCTTGACTTGACCTTCACTGGACCTTGACTTGACCTTGACTTGACCTTGACTTGACCTTGACTTGACCTTGCTTTGACCTTGACTTGACCTTGACTTGACCTTGACTTGACCTTGACTTGACCTTGACATGACCTTGACATGACCTTGACTTGACCTTTACATGACCTTGACTTGACCTTGACGTGACCTTGACTTAACCTTGACTTGATCTTGACTTGACCTTGACTTGACCTTGACTTGACCTTGACTTGACATGACCTTGACTTGACCTTGACCTTGACATGACCTTGACTTGACCTTGACCTTGACATGACCTTGACATGACCTTGACTTGACCTTGACTTGACTTTGACTTGACCTTGACGTGACCTTGACTTGACCTTGACTTGACCTTGACTTGACCTTGGCTTGAGCTTGACTTGACCTTGACATGACCTTGACATGACCTTGAATTGACCTTGACTTGACCTTGACTTGACCTTGACATGACCTTGACTTGACCTTGACTTAGCCTTGACTTGACCTTGACTTGACCTTGACTTGACTTTGACTTGACCTTGACTTGGCCTTGACTTGACCTTGACCTTGACATGACCTTGACATGACCTTGACTTGACCTTGACTTGACCTTGACTTGACCTTGACTAGACCTTGACTTAACCTTGACCTTGACCTTGACATGACCTTGACATGACCTTGACTTGATCTTGAATTGACCTTGACATGACCTTGGCTTGACATTGACTTGACCTTGACTTGACCTTGACTTGACCTTGACTTGACCTTGACTTAACCTTGACTTGGCCTTGACTTGACTTTGACTTGACCTTGACTTGACCTTGACTTGACCTTGACATGACTTTGACTTGACCGTGACGCGACCTTGACATGACCTTGACTTGACCTTGACTTGACCTTGACCTTGACATGACCTTGACTTGACCTTGATTTGACCCTGACTTGACCTTGACATGACCTTGACTTGACCTTGACTTGACCTTGACTTGACCTTGACTTGACCTTGACATGACCTTGATTTGACCTTGACTTGACCTTGACTTGATCTTGACTTGACCTTGACTTGACCTTGACTTGACCTTGACTCGACCTTGACCTGACCTTGACTTGACCTTGACATGACCTTGACTTGACCTTCATTTGACCTTGACTTGACCTTGACTTGACCTTGACTTGACCTTGACTTGACCTTGACTTAACCTTGACTTGACCTTGACTCGACCTTGACTTGACCTTGACATGATCTTAACTTGACCTTGACTTGACCTTGAATTGACCTTGACTCAACCTTGACTTGACCTTTACTTGACCTTGACTTGACCTTGACATGACCTTGACTTGACCTTGACTTGACCTTGACTTGACCTTTACTTGACCTTCACTGGACCTTGACTTGACCTTGACTTGACCTTGACTCGGCCTTGACTTGACCTTGACCTGACCTTGACATGACCTTGACATGACCTTGACATGACCTTGACTTGACCTTGACTTGTCCTTGACTTAACATTGATTTGGCCTTGACTTGACTTTGACTTGACCTTGACTTGACCTTGACTTGACCTTGACGTGACCTTGACTTGACCTTGACTTGACCTTGACTTGACCTTGACTTGATCTTGACTTGACCTTGACGTGACCTTCACTTGACCTTGACTTGACCTTGACTTGACCTTGACTTGACCTTTACTTGACCTTCACTGGACCTTGACTTGACCTTGACTTGACCTTGACTCGGCCTTGACTTGACCTTGACCTGACCTTGACATGACCTTGACATGACCTTGACATGACCTTGACATGAGCTTGACTTGACCTTGTCTTGACCTTGACATAACCTTGACATGACCTTGACTTGACCTTGACTTGAACTTGACTTGACCTTTACTGGACCTTGACTTGACCTTGACTTGACCTTGACTTGACCTTGACTTGACCTTGACTCGACCTTGACCTGACCTTGACTTGACCTTGACTTGACCTTGACATGACCTTGACTTGACCTTGACTTGACCTTGACTTGACCTTGACTTGACCTTGACTTGACCTTGACTTGACCTTGACTTAACCTTGACTTGACCTTGACTCACCCTTGACTTGACCTTGACATGATCTTAACTTGACCTTGACTTGACCTTGAATTGACCTTGACTCGACCTTGACTTGACCTTGACCTTGACTTGACCTTGACTTGACCTTGACATGACCTTGACGTGACCTTGACTTAACCTTGACTTGACCTTGACTTGACCTTGACTTGACCTTGACTTGAGCTAGACTTGACTTTGACCTTGACATAACCTTGACATAACCTTGACTTGACCTTGACATGACCTTGAATTGACCTTGACTTGACCTTGACTAGATCTTGACTTGACCTTGACTTGACTTTGACTTGACCTTGACTTGGCCTTGACTTGACTTTGACTTGACCTTGACTAGACCTTGACGTGACCTTGACTTAACCTTGACTCGACATTGACATGACCTTGACTTGACCTTGACATGACCTTGGCTTGACCTTGACTTGCCCTTGACTTGACCTTGACTTGACCTTGACTAGATCTTGACTTGACCTTGACTTGACTTTGACTTGACCTTGACTTGGCCTTGACTTGACTTTGACTTGACCTTGACTTGACCTTGACGTGACCTTGACTTAACCTTGACTCGACATTGACATGACCTTGACTTGACCTTGACATGACCTTGGCTTGACCTTGACTTGCCCTTGACTTGACCTTGACTTGACCTTGACTTGACCTTGACTTGACCTTGACCTTGACTCGACCTTGACTTGACCTTGACCTGACCTTGACATGAGCTTGACTTGACCTTGTCTTGACCTTGACATAACCTTGACATGACCTTGACTTGACCTTGACTTGAACTTGACTTGACCTTTACTGGACCTTGACTTGACCTTGACTTGACCTTGACTTGACCTTGACTTGACCTTGACTCGACCTTGACCTGACCTTGACTTGACCTTGACTTGACCTTGACATGACCTTGACTTGACCTTGACTTGACCTTGACTTGACCTTGACTTGACCTTGACTTGACCTTGACTTAACCTTGACTTGACCTTGACTCACCCTTGACTTGACCTTGACATGATCTTAACTTGACCTTGACTTGACCTTGAATTGACCTTGACTCGACCTTGACTTGACCTTGACCTTGACTTGACCTTGACTTGACCTTGACATGACCTTGACGTGACCTTGACTTAACCTTGACTTGACCTTGACTTGACCTTGACTTGACCTTGACTTGAGCTAGACTTGACTTTGACCTTGACATAACCTTGACATAACCTTGACTTGACCTTGACATGACCTTGAATTGACCTTTACTTGACCTTGACTTGACCTTGACTTGGCCTTGACATGACCTTGACTTGACCTTGAAATGACCTTGACTTGACCTTGACTTGACCTTGACTTGAGCTAGACTTGACTTTGACCTTGACATAACCTTGACATAACCTTGACTTGACCTTCACATGACCTTGAATTGACCTTGACTTGACCTTGACTTGAGCTAGACTTGACTTTGACCTTGACATAACCTTGACATAACCTTGACTTGACCTTGACTTGACCTTGACTCGACCTTGACTTGACCTTGACTCGACCTTGACATGACCTTGACTTGACCTTGACTTTACCTTGGCTTGACCTTGACTTGACCTTGACTAGACTTTGACTTGACCTGGACTCGACCTTGAAATGACCTTGACTTGACCTTGACTTGACCTTGACTTGACCTTGACTTGACCTTGACTTGACCTTGACTTGACCTTGACTTGACTTTGACTTGACCTTGACATGGCCTTGACTTGACCTTGACTTGACCTTGACATGACCTTGACTTGACCTTGACTTGACCTTGAATTGACTTGACCTTGACTTGGCCTTGACTTGACCTTGACTTGACTTTCACTTGCCCTTGACTTGACCTTGACTTGACCTTGACTTGACCTTGACCTTGACCTTGACATGACCTTGACTTGACCTTGACTTGACCTTGACGTGACCTTGACTTAACCTTGACTTGACCTTGACTTGACCTTGACTTGACCTTGACTTGAGCTAGACTTGACTTTGACCTTGACATAACCTTGACATAACCTTGACTTGACCTTGACATGACCTTAACTTGACCTTGACTTGACCTTGACAAGACCTTGACTTGACCTTGACGTGACCTTGATTTAACCTTGACTTGACCTTGACTTGACCTTGACTTGACCTTGACTTGACCTTGACTTGACCTTGACTTGACCTTGACTTGACCTTCACTTGACCTTGACTTGACCTTGACTTGACCTTGACTTGACCTTGACTTAACCTTGACTTGACCTTGACTTGACTTTGACTTGACTTTGACTTGACCTTGACCTTGACTTGACCTTGACGTGACCTTGACTTGACCTTGACTTGACCTTGACTTGAGCTAGACTTGACTTTGACCTTGACATAACCTTGACATAACCTTGACTTGACCTTGACATGACATTGAATTGACCTTTACTTGACCTTGACTTGACCTTGACTTGGCCTTGACATGACCTTGACTTGACCTTGACTTGACCTTGACTTGACCTTGACTTGACCTTGACCTTGACATGACCTTGACATGACCTTGATTTGACCTTGACTTGACCTTGACTTGACCTTGACTCGACCTTGACTTGACCTTGACTTGACCTTGACTTGATCTTGACTTGACCTTGACCTTGACATGACCTTGACTTGACCTTGACTTGACCTTCACTTGACCTTGACTTGACCTTGACTTGACCTTGACTTGACCTTGACTTGACCTTGACTTAACCTTGACTTGACCTTGACTTGACCTTCACTGGACCTTGACTTGACCTTGACTTGACCTTGACTTGACCTTGCTTTGACCTTGACTTGACCTTGACTTGACCTTGACTTGACTTTGACTTGACCTTGACTTGGCCTTGACTTGACCTTGACTTGACCTTGACTTGACCTTGACTTGACCTTGACATGACCTTGACATGACCTTGACTTGACCTTGACATGACCTTGACTTGACCTTGACGTGACCTTGACTTAACCTTGACTTGATCTTGACTTGATCTTGACTTGACCTTGACTTGACCTTGACTTGACCTTGACTTGACATGACCTTGACTTGACCTTGACCTTGACCTTGACATGACCTTGACTTGACCTTGACCTTGACCTTGACATGACCTTGACATGACCTTGACTTGACCTTGACTTGACTTTGACTTGACCTTGACGTGACCTTGACTTGACCTTGACTTGACCTTGACTTGACCTTGGCTTGAGCTTGACTTGACCTTGACATGACCTTGACATGACCTTGAATTGACCTTGACTTGACCTTGACTTGACCTTGACATGACCTTGACTTGACCTTGACTTAGCCTTGACTTGACCTTGACTTGACCTTGACTTGACTTTGACTTGACCTTGACTTGGCCTTGACTTGACCTTGACCTTGACATGACCTTGACATGACCTTGACTTGACCTTGACTTGACCTTGACTTGACCTTGACTAGACCTTGACTTAACCTTGACCTTGACCTTGACATGACCTTGACTTGATCTTGAATTGACCTTGACATGACCTTGGCTTGACATTGACTTGACCTTGACTTGACCTTGACTTGACCTTGACTTAACCTTGACTTGGCCTTGACTTGACTTTGACTTGACCTTGACTTGACCTTGACTTGACCTTGACATGACCTTGACTTGACCTTGATTTGACCCTGACTTGACCTTGACATGACCTTGACTTGACCTTGACTTGACCTTGACTTGACCTTGACTTGACCTTGACATGACCTTGATTTGACCTTGACTTGACCTTGACTTGATCTTGACTTGACCTTGACTTGACCTTGACTTGACCTTGACCTTGACTCGACCTTGACCTGACCTTGACTTGACCTTGACATGACCTTGACTTGACCTTGATTTGACCTTGACTTGACCTTGACTTGACCTTGACTTGACCTTGACTTGACCTTGACTTAACCTTGACTTGACCTTGACTCGACCTTGACTTGACCTTGACATGATCTTAACTTGACCTTGAATTGACCTTGACTCAACCTTGACTTGACCTTTACTTGACCTTTACTTGACCTTGACTTGACCTTGACATGACCTTGACTTGACCTTGACTTGACCTTGACTTGACCTTGACTTGACCTTTACTTGACCTTCACTGGACCTTGACTTGACCTTGACTTGACCTTGACTCGGCCTTGACTTGACCTTGACCTGACCTTGACATGACCTTGACATGACCTTGACATGACCTTGACTTGACCTTGACTTGTCCTTGACTTAACATTGACTTGGCCTTGACTTGACTTTGACTTGACCTTGATTTGACCTTGACTTGACCTTGACGTGACCTTGACTTGACCTTGACTTGACCTTGACTTGACCTTGACTTGATCTTGACTTGACCTTGACGTGACCTTCACTTGACCTTGACTTGACCTTGACATGACCTTGACTTGACCTTGACTTGACCTTGACTTAACCTTGACTTGACCTTGACTTGACCTTCACTGGACCTTGACTTGACCTTGACTTGACCTTGACTTGACCTTGACTTGACCTTGACTTGACTTTGACTTGACCTTGACTTGGCCTTGACTTGACCTTGACTTGACCTTGACTTGATCTTGACTTGACCTTGACGTGACCTTGACTTGACCTTGACGTGACCTTGACTTAACCTTGACTTGACCTTGACTTGACCTTGACTTGACCTTGACCTTGACATGACCTTGACTTGACCTTGACCTTGACATGACCTTGACTTGACCTTGACTTGACCTTGACTTGACCTTGACTTGTCCTTGACTTGACTTTGACTTGACCTTGACGTGACCTTGACTTGACCTTGACTTGACCTTGACTTGACCTTGGCTTGAGCTTGACTTGACCTTGACATGACCTTGAATTGACCTTGACTTGACCTTGACTTGACCTTGACTTGACCTTGACTTGATCTTGACTTGACCTTGACTTGACCTAGACTTGACCTTGACTTGACCTTCACTTGACCTTGACTTGACCTTGACATGACCTTGACTTGACCTTGACTTAACCTTGACTTGACCTTGACTTGACCTTCACTGGACCTTGACTTGACCTTGACTTGACCTTGACTTGACCTTGACTTGACCTTGACTTGACTTTGACTTGACCTTGACTTGGCCTTGACTTGACCTTGACTTGACCTTGACTTGATCTTGACTTGACCTTGACGTGACCTTGACTTAACCTTGACTTGACCTTGACTTGACCTTGACTTGACCTTGACCTTGACCTTGACATGACCTTGACTTGACCTTGACTTGACCTTGACTTGACCTTGACTTGACCTTGACTTGTCCTTGACTTGACTTTGACTTGACCTTGACGTGACCTTGACTTGACCTTGACTTGACCTTGATTTGACCTTGACTTGACCTTGACTTGACCTTGGCTTGAGCTTGACTTGACCTTGACATGACCTTGAATTGACCTTGACTTGACCTTGACTTGACCTTGACTTGACCTTGACATGACCTTGACTTGACCTTGACTTAGCCTTGACTTGACCTTGACTTCACCTTGACTTGACTTTGACTTGACCTTGACTTGGCCTTGACTTGACCTTGACCTTGACATGACTTTGACATGACCTTGACTTGACCTTGACTTGACCTTGACTTGACCTTGACTAGACCTTGACTTAACCTTGACCTTGACATGACCTTGACTTGATCTTGAATTGACCTTGACATGACCTTGGCTTGACATTGACTTGACCTTGACTTGACCTTGACTTGTCCTTGACTTAACCTTGACTTGGCCTTGACTTGACTTTGACTCGACCTTGACCTTGACTTGACCTTGACTTGGCCTTGACTTGACCTTGACTTGACCTTGACTTGACCTTGACTTGACCTTGACTTGACCTTGACTTGACCTTGACATGACCTTGACTTGACCTTGACTTGACCTTGACTTGACCTTGACATGACCTTGACTTGACCTTGATTTGACCCTGACTTGACCTTGACATGACCTTGACTTGACCTTGACTTGACCTTGACATGACCTTGATTTGACCTTGACTTGACCTTGACTTGACCTTGACTTGACCTTGACTTGACCTTGACTTGACCTTGACTTGACCTTGACTTGACCTTGACTTGGCCTTGATTTGACCTTGACTTGACCTTCACTTGACCTTGACTTGACCTTCACTGGACCTTGACTTGACCTTGACTTGACCTTGACTCGACCTTGACTTGACCTTGACCTGACCTTGACATGACCTTGACATGACCTTGACTTGACCTTGACTAGACCTTGACTTAACCTTGACCTTGACATGACCTTGACTTGATCTTGAATTGACCTTGACATGACCTTGGCTTGACATTGACTTGACCTTGACTTGACCTTGACTTGACCTTGACTTAACCTTGACTTGGCCTTGACTTGACTTTGACTTGACCTTGACCTTGACTTGACCTTGACTTGACCTTGACTTGACCTTGACATGACCTTGACTTGACCGTGACGCGACCTTGACATGACCTTGACTTGACCTTGACTTGACCTTGACCTTGACATGACCTTGACTTGACCTTGATTTGACCCTGACTTGACCTTGACATGACCTTGACTTGACCTTGACTTGACCTTGACTTGACCTTGACTTGACCTTGACATGACCTTGATTTGACCTTGACTTGACCTTGACTTGACCTTGACTTGACCTTGACTTGACCTTGACTTGACCTTGACTCGACCTTGACCTGACCTTGACTTGACCTTGATTTGACCTTGACTTGACCTTGACTTGACCTTGACTTGACCTTGACTTGACCTTGACTTAACCTTGACTTGACCTTGACTCGACCTTGACTTGACCTTGACATGATCTTAACTTGACCTTGACTTGACCTTGACTTGACCTTCACTGGACCTTGACTTGACCTTGACTTGACCTTGACTCGGCCTTGACTTGACCTTGACCTGACCTTGACATGACCTTGACATGACCTTGATATGACCTTGACTTGACCTTGACTTGTCCCTGACTTAACATTGACTTGGCCTTGACTTGACTTTGACTTGACCTTGACTTGACCTTGACTTGACCTTGACGTGACCTTGACTTGACCTTGACTTGACCTTGACTTGACCTTGACCTTGACATGGCCTTGACATGACCTTGAATTGACCTTGATTTGACCTTGACTTGACCTTGACTTGACCTTGACTTGACCTTGACTTGACCTTGACTTGACCTTAACTCGACCTTGACATGACCTTGAGTTGACCCTAACTTGACCTTGACAGGACCTTGACTTGACCTTGACTTGACCTTGACATGATCTTCACTTGACCTTGACTTGACCTTGACTTGACCTTGACTCGACCTTGACTTGACCTTGACTTGACCTTGACTTGATCTTGACTTGACCTTGACATGACCTTGACTTGACCTTGACTTGACCTTGACTTGACCTTCACTTGACCTTGACTTGACCTTGACATGACCTTGACTTGACCTTGACTTGACCTTGACTTAACCTTGACTTGACCTTGACTTGACCTTGACTTGACCTTCACTGGACCTTGACTTGACCTTGACTTGACCTTGACTTGACCTTGACTTGACCTTGACTTGACCTTGACTTGACCTTGACTTGACCTTGACTTGACTTTGACTTGACCTTGACTTGGCCTTGACTTGACCTTGACTTGACCTTGACTTGACCTTGACATGACCTTGACTTGACCTTGACATGACCTTGACTTGACCTTGACGTGACCTTGACTTAACCTTGACTTGATCTTGACTTGACCTTGACGTGACCTTGACTTAACCTTGACTTGACCTTGACTTGACCTTGACTTGACCTTGACTTGACCTTGACCTTGACATGACCTTGACTTGACCTTGACCTTGACATGACCTTGACTTGACCTTGACTTGACCTTGACTTGACCTTGACTTGTCCTTGACTTGACTTTGACTTGACCTTGACGTGACCTTGACTTGACCTTGACTTGACCTTGACTTGACCTTGACTTGACCTTGGCTTGAGCTTGACTTGACCTTGACATGACCTTGAATTGACCTTGACTTGACCTTGACTTGACCTTGACTTGACCTTGACATGACCTTGACTTGACCTTGACTTAGCCTTGACTTGACCTTGACTTGACCTTGACTTGACTTTGACTTGACCTTGACTTGGCCTTGACTTGACCTTGACCTTGACATGACCTTGACATGACCTTGACTTGACCTTGACTTGACCTTGACTTGACCTTGACTAGACCTTGACTTAACCTTGACCTTGACATGACCTTGACTTGATCTTGAATTGACCTTGACATGACCTTGGCTTGACATTGACTTGACCTTGACTTGACCTTGACTTGTCCTTGACTTAACCTTGACTTGGCCTTGACTTGACTTTGACTCGACCTTGACCTTGACTTGACCTTGACTTGACCTTGACTTGGCCTTGACTTGACCTTGACTTGACCTTGACTTGACCTTGACTTGACCTTGACTTGACCTTGACTTGACCTTGACATGACCTTGACTTGACCTTGACTTGACCTTGACATGACCTTGACTTGACCTTGATTTGACCCTGACTTGACCTTGACATGACCTTGACTTGACCTTGACTTGACCTTGACATGACCTTGATTTGACCTTGACTTGACCTTGACTTGACCTTGACTTGACCTTGACTTGACCTTGACTTGGCCTTGACTTGACCTTGACTTGACCTTCACTTGACCTTGACTTGACCTTGACTTGACCTTCACTGGACCTTGACTTGACCTTGACTTGACCTTGACTCGACCTTGACTTGACCTTGACCTGACCTTGACATGACCTTGACATGACCTTGACTTGACCTTGACTTGACCTTGACATGACCTTGACATGACCTTGACTTGACCTTGACTTGTCCTTGACTTAACCTTGACTTGGCCTTGACTTGACTTTGACTTGACCTTGACTTGACCTTGACTTGACCTTGACTTGACCTTGACGTGACCTTGACTTGACCTTGACTTGACCTTGACTTGACCTTAACTTGACCTTGACTTGAGCTTGACTTGACCTTGTCTTGACCTTGACCTTGACCTTGACATGACCTTGACTTGACCTTGACTTTGACATGACCTTGAATTGACCTTGACTTGACCTTGACTTGACCTTGACATGACCTTGACTTGACCTTGACTTGACATAGACTTGACCTTGACTTGACCTTGACTTGACCTTGACTTGACCTTGACTTGACTTTGATATGACCTTCACTTGACCTTGACTTGACCTTGACTTGACCTTGACGTGACCTTGACTTGACCTTGACATGACCTTGACTTGACCTTGACGTGACCTTGACATGACATTGACTTGACCTTGACTTGACCTTGGTTTGACCTTGACTTGACCTTGACTTGACCTTGACACGACTTTGACTTGACCTTGACTTGACCTTGCCATGACCTTCACTTGACCTTGATTTGACCTTGACATGACCTTGACATGACCTTGACTTGACCTTGACGTGACCTTGACTTAACCTTGACTTGACCTTGACTTGACCTTGACTTGACCTTGACTTGACCTTGACCTTGACCTTGACATGACCTTGACCTGACCTTGACTTGACCTTGACTTGACCTTGAATTGACCTTGACTTGACTTTGACTTGACCTTGACTTGACCTTGACTTTGACTTGACCTTGACCTTGACTTGACTTTGACTTGACCTTGACTTGACCTTGACTAGACCTTTATTTGACCTTGACTTGACCTTGACTTGACCTTGACTTGACCTTGACTTGACCTTGACTTGACCTTGACTTGATCTTGACTTGACCTTGACTTGACTTTGACTTGACCTTGACTTGGCCTTGACTTGACTTTGACTTGACCTTGACTTGACCTTGACATGACCTAGACATGACCTTGACTTGACCTTGACATGACCTTGACTTGACCTTGACGTGACCTTGACTTAACCTTGACTCGACATTCACATGACCTTGACTTGACCTTGACTTGACCTTGACATGACCTTGGCTTGACCTTGACTTGACCTTGACTTGACCTTGAATTGACCTTGACTTGACCTGGACTCGACCTTGACATGACCTTGACTTGACCTTGACATGACCTTGACTTGACCTTGATTTGACCTTGATTTGACCCTGACTTGACCTTGACATGACCTTGACTTGACCTTGACTTGACCTTGACAAGGCCTTGATTTGACCTTGACTTGACCTTGACTCGACCTTGACTTGACCTTGACATGATCTTAACTTGACCTTGACATGATCTTAACTTGACCTTGACTTGACCTTGAATTGACCTTGACTCGACCTTGACTTTACCTTGACATGACCTTGACTTGACCTTGACTTGACCTTGACCTTGACTTGACCTTGACTTGACCTTGACATGACCTTGACTTGACCTTGACTTGACCTTGATTTGACCTTGACTTGACCTTGACTTGACCTTGACTTGGCCTTGACTTGACCTTGACTTGACCTTCACTTGACCTTGACTTGACCTTGACGTGACCTTGACTTGACCTTGACTTGACCTTGACTTGACCTTAACTTGACCTTGACTTGAGCTTGACTTGACCTTGACTTGACCTTGACCTTGACATGACCTTGACTTGACCTTGACTTGACCTTGACCTTGACATGACCTTGAATTGACCTTGACTTGACCTTGACTTGACCTTGACTTGACCTCGACATGACCTTGAATTGACCTTGACTTGACCTTGACTTGACCTTGACATGACCTTGACTTGACCTTGACTTGACATAGACTTGACCTTGACTTGACCTTGACTTGACTTTGATATGACCTTCACTTGACCTTGACTTGGCCTTGACTTGACCATGACATGACCTTGACTTGACCTTGACGTGACCTTGACGTGACCTTGACATGACATTGACTTGACCTTGACTTGACCTTGGTTTGACCTTGACTTGACCTTGACTTGACCTTGACTTGACCTTGACTTGACCTTGACACGACTTTGACTTGACCTTGACTTGACCTTGCCATGACCTTCACTTGGCCTTGATTTGACCTTGACATGACCTTGACATGACCTTGACTTGACCTTGACGTGACCTTGACTTAACCTTGACTTGACCTTGACTTGACCTTGACTTGACTTGACCTTGACTTGACCTTGACCTTGACCTTGACATGACCGTGACCTGACCTTGACTTGACCTTGACTTGACCTTAACTTGACCTTGACTTGACTTTGACTTGACCTTGACCTTGACTTGACCTTGACTTTGACTTGACCTTGACCTTGACTTGACTTTGACTTGACCTTGACTTGACCTTGACTTGACCTTGATTTGACCTTGACTTGACCTTGACTTGACCTTGACTTGACCTTGACTTGACCTTTACTTGATCTTGACTTGACCTTGACTTGACTTTGACTTGACCTTGACTTGGCCTTGACTTGACTTTGACTTGACCTTGACTTGACCTTGACATGACCTTGACTTGACCTTGACATGACCTTGACTTGACCTTGACGTGACCTTGACGTGACCTTGACTTAACCTTGACTCGACATTCACGTGACCTTGACTTGACCTTGACATGACCTTGGCTTGACCTTGACTTGACCTTGACTTGACCTTGAATTGACCTTGACTTGACCTGGACTCGACCTTGACATGACCTTGACTTGACCTTGACATGACCTTGACTTGACCTTGACTTGACCTTGACTTGACCTTGACTTGACCTTGACCTTGACATGACCTTGACTTGACCTTGACTTGACTTGATCTTGACTTGACCTTGACCTTGACATGACCTTGACATGACCTTGACTTGACCTTGACTTGACCTTGACCTTGACTAGACCTTCACCTTGACTTGACCTTGACCATGACATGATCTTGACCTGACCTTGACTTGACCTTGACTTAACCTTGACTTGACCTTGACTTGACTTTGACTTGACCTTGACCTTGACTTGACCTTGACTTGACTTTGACTTGACCTTGACTTGACCTTGACTTGACCTTGATTTGACCTTGACTTGACCTTGACTTGATCTTGATTTGACCTTGACTTGATCTTGACTTGACCTTGACTTGACTTTGACTTGGCCGACTTGACCTTGACGTGACCTTGACTTAACCTTGACTCGACATTGACATGACCTTGACTTGACCTTGACTTGACCTTGACATGACCTTGGCTTCACCTTGACTTGACCTGGACTTGACCTTGACTTGACCTTGACTTGACCTTGACTTGACCTTGAATTGACCTTGACTTGACCTGGACTCGACCTTGACATGACCTTGACTTGACCTTGACATGACCTTGACTTGACCTTGACTTGACCTTGACTTGACCTTGACTTGACCTTGACTTGACCATGACTCGACCTTGACTTGACCTTGACCTGACCTTGACATGAGCTTGACATGAGCTTGACTTGACCTTGACTTGACCTTGACATGACCTTGACTTGACCTTGACTTAACCTTGACTTGACCTTGACTCGACCTTGACTTGACCTTGACATGATCTTAACTTGACCTTGACTTGACCTTGAATTGACCTTGACTCGACCTTGACTTGACCTTGACATGTCCTTGACTTGACCTTGACTTGACCTTGACATGACCTTGACTTGACCTTGACTTGGCCTTGACTTGACCTTCACTTTACCTTGACTTGACCTTCTCTTGACCTTGACATGACCTTGACATGACCTTGACTTGACCTTGACTTGACCTTGACTTGACCTTGACTTGACCTTGACTTGACCTTGACTTGGCCTTGACTTGACCTTCACGTTACCTTGACTTGACCTTGACTTGACCTTTACTGGACCTTGACTTGACCTTCACTGGACCTTGACTTGACCTTCTCTTGACTTTGACATGACCTTGACTTGAACTTGACTTGACCTTGACTTAACTTTGACTTGACCTTGACCTTGAATTGACCTTGACTCGACCTTGACTTGACCTTGACATGACCTTGACATGACCTTGGCTTGACCTTGACTTGATCTTGAATTGACCTTGACTTGACCTGGACTCGACCTTGACATGACCTTGACTTGACCTTGACGTGACCTTGACTTGACCTAGACTTGACCTTGACTTGACCTTGACTTGACCTTGACTTGACCTTGACTCGACCTTGACTTAACCTTGACCTGACCTTGACATGAGCTTGACATGAGCTTGACTTGACCTTGACTTGACCTTGACATGACCTTGAATTGACCTTGACTTAACCTTGACTTGACTTTGACTCGACCTTGACTTGACCTTGACATGATCTTAACTTGACCTTGACTTGACCTTGAATTGACCTTGACTCGACTCGACCTTGACTTGACCTTGACATGTCCTTGACTTGACCTTGACTTGACCTTGACATGACCTTGACTTGACCTTGACTTGACCTTGACTTGACCTTGACTTGGCCTTGACTTGACCATCACTTTACCTTGACTTGACCTTCTCTTGACCTTGACATGACCTTGACATGACCTTGACTTGACCTTGACTTGACCTTGACTTGACCTTGACTTGACCTTGACTTGACCTTGACTTGACCTTGACTTGGCCTTGACTTGACCTTCACGTTACCTTGACTTGACCTTGACTTGACCTTTACTGGACCTTGACTTGACCTTCACTGGACCTTGACTTGACCTTCTCTTGACCTTGACATGACCTTGACATGACCTTGACTTGACCTTGACTTGACCTTGACTTGACCTTGACTTGACCTTGACTTGGCCTTGACTTGACCTTCACTTTACCTTGACTTGACCTTGACTTGACCTTGACTTGACCTTGACTTGACCTTGACTTGGCCTTGACTTGACCTTCACTTTACCTTGACTTGACCTTGACTTGACCTTTACTGGACCTTGACTTGACCTTGACTTGACCTTGACTCGACCTTGACTTGACCTTGACCTGACCTTGACATGAGCTTGACATGAGCTTGACTTGACCTTGACTTTACCTTGACATGACCTTGAATTGACCTTGACTTGACCTTGACTTGACCTTGAATTTACCTTGACTTGACCTGGACTCGACCTTGACATGACCTGGACTTGACCTTGACTTGACCTAGACTTGACCTTGACTTGACCTTGACTTGACCTTGACATGACCTTGACTTGAGCTTGACTTGACATTGACTTGACCTTGACCTTGACATGACCTTGACTTGACCTTGACTTGGCCTTGACTTGACCTTGACTTGACCTTCACTGGACCTTGACTTGACCTTGACTTGACCATGACTTGAGCTTGACTTGACCTTGACTTGACCTTGACTTAACCTTGACATGACCTTGAATTGACCTTGACTTGACCTTGACATGATCTTAACTTGACCTTGACTTGACCTTGACTTGACCTTGACATGACCTTGACTTGACCTTGACTTGACATTGACTTGACCTTGACTTGACCTTGACTTGACCTTGAATTTACCTTGACTTGACCTGGACTCGACCTTGACATGACCTTGACTTGACCTTGACATGACCTTGACTTGACCTAGACTTGACCTTGACGTGACTTGACCTTGACTTGACCTTGACTTGACCTTAACTTGACCTTGACTTGAGCTTGACTTGACCTTGACTTGACCTTGACCTTGACATGACCTTGACTTGACCTTGACTTGACCTTGACCTTGACATGACCTTGAATTGACCTTGACTTGACCTTGACCTTGACATGACCTTGACTTGACCTTGACTTGACCTTGACCTTGACATGACCTTGAATTGACCTTGACTTGACCTTGACTTGACCTTGACTTGACATAGACTTGACCTTGACTTGACCTTGACTTGACCTTGACTTGACTTTGATATGACCTTCACTTGACCTTGACTTGGCCTTGACTTGACCTTGACATGACCTTGACTTGACCTTGACGTGACCTTGACGTGACCTTGACATGACATTGACTTGACGTTGACTTGACCTTGGTTTGACCTTGACTTGACCTTGACTTGACCTTGACTTGACCTTGACTTGACCTTGACTTGACCTTGACACGACTTTGACTTGACCTTGACTTGACCTTGCCATGACCTTCACTTGACCTTGATTTGACCTTGACATGACCTTGACATGACCTTGACTTGACCTTGACGTGACCTTGACTTAACCTTGACTTGACCTTGACCGTGACATGACCGTGACCTGACCTTGACTTGACCTTGACTTGACCTTGACTTGACTTGACTTTGACTTGACCTTGACCTTGACCTTGACTTGACCTTGACTTTGACTTGACCTTGACCTTGACTTGACTTTGACTTGACCTTGACTTGACCTTGACTTGACCTTGATTTGACCTTGACTTGACCTTGACTCGACCTTGACTTGATCTTGACTTGACCTTGACTTGACTTTGACTTGACCTTGCCTTGGCCTTGACTTGACTTTGACTTGACCTTGACTTGACCTTGACTTGACCTTGACATGACCTTGACTTGACCTTGACATGACCTTGACTTGACCTTGACGTGACCTTGACTTAACCTTGACTCGACATTCACGTGACCTTGACTTGACCTTGACTTGACCTTGACATGACCTTGGCTTGACCTTGACTTGACCTTGACTTGACCTTGAATTGACCTTGACTTGACCTGGACTCGACCTTGACATGACCTTGACTTGACCTTGACATGACCTTGACTTGACCTTGACTTGACCTTGACTTGACCTTGACTTGACCTTGACTTGACCTTGACTTGACCTTGACCTTGACATGACCTTGACTTGACCTTGACTTGACTTGATCTTGACTTGACCTTGACCTTGACATGACCTTGACATGACCTTGACTTGACCTTGACTTGACCTTGACCTTGACTAGACCTTCACCTTGACTTGACCTTGACCATGACATGATCTTGACTTGACCTTGACTTGACCTTGACTTGACCTTGGCTTGACCTTGACTTGACCTTGACTTGACCTTGACATGACCTTGACTTGACCTTGACTTAACCTTGACTAGACCTTGACTTGACATTGACTTGACCTTAACTTGACCTTGACGCGACCTTAACTTAACCTTGACTTGACCTTGACATGACCTAGACTTGACCTTGACTTGACCTTGATTTGACCTTGACTTGACCTTGACTTGACCTTGAATTGACATTGACTTGACCTTGACCTTGACGCGACCTTGACTTGACCTTGACTTGACCTTGACGCGACCTTGACATGACCTAGACTTAACCTTGACTTGACCTTGACTTGACTTTGACTTGACCTTGACTTGACTTTGACGTGACCTTGACTTGACTTTGACTTGACCTTGACTTGTCCTTGACATGACCTTGACTTGACCTTGACTTGACCTTGATTTGACCTTGACTTGTCCTTGACATGACCTTGACTTGACTTTGACTTGACCTTGACTTGACCTTGATTTGACCTTGACTTGTCCTTGACATGACCTTGACTTGACCTTGACTTGACCTTGACTTGACCTTGACATCTCCTTGACTTGACCTTGACTTGATCTTGACATGACCTTGACATGACCTTGACTTGACCTTGACGTGACCTTGACTTAACCTTGACTTAACCTTGACTTGACCTTGACTTGACCTTGACGTGACCTTGACTTGCCCTTGACATTACCTTGAGTTGACCTTGACTTGACCTTGACTTGACTTTGACGTTACCTTGACTTGACCTTGACTTGACTTTGACTTGTCCTTGACATGACCTTGACTTGACCTTGACTTGACCTTCATTTGACTTTGACTTGTCCTTGACTTGACCTTGACATGACCTTGACTTGACCTTGACTAGACCTTGACTTGACATTGACTTGACCTTAACTTGACCTTGACGCGACCTTAACTTAACCTTGACTAAACCTTGACTTGACCTTGACTTGACCTTGACTTGACCTTGACATGACCTTGACTTAACCTTGACGCTACCTTGACGTGACCTTGACTTGAAATTGACTTGACCCTAATTTGACCTTGACATGACCTTCACTTGACCTTGACTTGACCTTGATTTGACCTTGACTTGTCCTTGACATTACCTTGACTTGACCTTGACTTTGACTTGACCTTGACTTGACCTTGACATGACCTTGACATGACCTTGACTTGACCTTGACTTGACCTTGACCTTGACTAGACCTTCACCTTGACTTGACCTTGACCATGACATGATCTTGACTTGACCTTGACTTGACCTTGACTTGACCTTGACTTGACCTTGACTTGACCTTGACATGACCTTGACTTGACCTTGACTTAACCTTGACTAGACCTTGACTTGACATTGACTTGACTTTAACTTGACCTTGACGCGACCTTCACTTGACCTTGATTTGACCTTGACATGACCTTGACTTGACCTTGACGTGACCTTGACTTAACCTTGACTTGACCTTGACTTGACCTTGACTTGACTTGACCTTGACTTGACCTTGACCTTGACCTTGACATGACCGTGACCTGACCTTGACTTTGACTTGACCTTGACATGACCTTGACATGACCTTGACATGACCTTGACTTGACCTTGACCTTGACTAGACCTTCACCTTGACTTGACCTTGACCATGACATGATCTTGACTTGACCTTGACTTGACCTTGACTTGACCTTGACGTGACCTTGACTTAACCTTGACTTGACCTTGACTTGACCTTGACTTGACTTGACCTTGATTTGACCTTGACTTGTCCTTGACATGACCTTGACTTGACCTTGACTTTGACTTGACCTTGACATGACCTTGACATGACCTTGACTTGACCTTGACTTGACCTTGACCTTGACTAGACCTTCACCTTGACTTGACCTTGACCATGACATGATCTTGACTTGACCTTGACTTGACCTTGACTTGACCTTGACTTGACCTTGACTTGACCTTGACATGACCTTGACTTGACCTTGACTTAACCTTGACTAGACCTTGACTTGACATTGACTTGACCTTAACTTGACCTTGACGCGACCTTCACTTGACCTTGACTTGTCCTTGACATGACCTTGACTTGACCTTGACTTGACCTTGACATGACCTTGACATGACCTTGACTTGACCTTGACTTGACCTTGACCTTGACTAGACCTTCACCTTGACTTGACCTTGACCATGACATGATCTTGACTTGACCTTGACTTGACCTTGACTTGACCTTGACATGACCTTGACTTGACCTTGACTTAACCTTGACTAGACCTTGACTTGACATTGACTTGACCTTAACTTGACCTTGACGCGACCTTCACTTGACCTTGATTTGACCTTGACATGACCTTGACATGACCTTGACTTGACCTTAACTTGACCTTGACTTGACTTTGACTTGACCTTGACCTTGACTTGACCTTGACTTTGACTTGACCTTGACCTTGACTTGACTTTGACTTGACCTTGACTTGACCTTGACTTGACCTTGATTTGACCTTGACTTGACCTTGACTTGACCTTGACTGACATGTCCTTGACTTGACCTTGACTTGACCTTGACATGACCTTGACTTGACCTTGACTTGACCTTGACTTGACCTTGACTTGGCCTTGACTTGACCTTCACTTTACCTTGACTTGACCTTCTCTTGACCTTGACATGACCTTGACATGACCTTGACTTGACCTTGACTTGACCTTGACTTGACCTTGACTTGACCTTGACTTGACCTTGACTTGACCTTGACTTGACCTTGACTTGGCCTTGACTTGACCTTCACGTTACCTTGACTTGACCTTGACTTGACCTTTACTGGACCTTGACTTGACCTTCACTGGACCTTGACTTGACCTTCTCTTGACCTTGACATGACCTTGACATGACCTTGACTTGAACTTGACTTGACCTTGACTTAACTTTGACTTGACCTTGACCTTGAATTGACCTTGACTCGACCTTGACTTGACCTTGACATGACCTTGACATGACCTTGGCTTGACCTTGACTTGATCTTGAATTGACCTTGACTTGACCTGGACTCGACCTTGACATGACCTTGACTTGACCTTGACTTGACCATGACTTGAGCTTGACTTGACCTTGACTTGACCTTGACTTGACCTTGACATGACCTTGAATTGACCTTGACTTGACCTTGACTTGACCTTGACTTGACCTTGACTTGACCTTGACTTGACCTTGACATGACCTTGACTTGACCTTGACTTGACATTGACTTGACCTTGACTTGACCTTGACTTGACCTTGAATTTACCTTGAATTTACCTTGACTTGACCTGGACTCGACCTTGACATGACCTTGACTTGACCTTGACATGACCTTGACTTGACCTAGACTTGACCTTGACGTGACCTTGACTTGACCTTGACTTGACCTTGACTTGACCTTAACTTGACCTTGACTTGAGCTTGACTTGACCTTGACTTGACCTCGACCTTGACATGACCTTGACTTGACCTTGACTTGACCTTGACCTTGACATGACCTTGAATTGACCTTGACTTGACCTTGACTTGACCTCGACATGACCTTGAATTGACCTTGACTTGACCTTGACTTGACCTTGACATGACCTTGACTTGACCTTGACTTGAAATAGACTTGACCTTGACTTGACCTTGACTTGACTTTGATATGACCTTCACTTGACCTTGACTTGGCCTTGACTTGACCTTGACATGACCTTGACTTGACCTTGACGTGACCTTGACGTGACCTTGACATGACATTGACTTGACCTTGACTTGACCTTGGTTTGACCTTGACTTGACCTTGACTTGACCTTGACTTGACCTTGACTTGACCTTGACTTGACCTTGACACGACTTTGACTTGACCTTGACTTGACCTTGCCATGACCTTCACTTGACCTTGATTTGACCTTGACATGACCTTGACATGACCTTGACTTGACCTTGACGTGACCTGGACTTAACCTTGACTTGACCTTGACTTGACCTTGACTTGACTTCACCTTGACTTGACCTTGACCTTGACCTTGACATGACCGTGACCTGACCTTGACTTGACCTTGACTTGACCTTGACTTGACCTTGACTTGACCTTGACTTGACCTTGACTTGACTTTGACTTGACCTTGACCTTGACTTGACCTTGACTTTGACTTGACCTTGACCTTGACTTGACTTTGACTTGACCTTGACTTGACCTTGACTTGACCTTGATTTGACCTTGACTTGACCTTGACTTGACCTTGACTTGACCTTGACTTGATCTTGACTTGACCTTGATTCTACTTTGACTTGACCTTGACTTGGCCTTGACTTGACTTTGACTTGACCTTGACTTGACCTTGACTTGACCTTGACATGACCTTGACTTGACCTTGACATGACCTTGACTTGACCTTGACGTGACCTTGACTTAACCTTGACTCGACATTCACGTGACCTTGACTTGACCTTGACTTGACCTTGACATGACCTTGGCTTGACCTTGACTTGACCTTGACTTGACCTTGAATTGACCTTGACTTGACCTGGACTCGACCTTGACATGACCTTGACTTGACCTTGACATGACCTTGACTTGACCTTGACTTGACCTTGACTTGACCTTGACTTGACCTTGACTTGACCTTGACTTGACCTTGACCTTGACATGACCTTGACTTGACCTTGACTTGACTTGATCTTGACTTGACCTTGACCTTGACATGACCTTGACATGACCTTGACTTGACCTTGACTTGACCTTTACCTTGACTAGACCTTCACCTTGACTTGACCTTGACCATGACATGATCTTGACTTGACCTTGACTTGACCTTGACTTGACCTTGACTTAACCTTGACTTGACCTTGACTTGACTTTGACTTGACCTTGACCTTGACTTGACCTTGATTGACTTTGACTTGACCTTGACTTGACCTTGACTTGACCTTGACTTGACCTTGACTTGACCTTGACTTGACCTTGACTTGACCTTGACTTGACCTTGACTTGACCTTGACTTGGCCTTGACTTGACCTTCACGTTACCTTGACTTGACCTTGACTTGACCTTTACTGGACCTTGACTTGACCTTCACTGGACCTTGACTTGACCTTCTCTTGACCTTGACATGACCTTGACATGACCTTGACTTGAACTTGACTTGACCTTGACTTAACTTTGACTTGACCTTGACCTTGAATTGACCTTGACTCGACCTTGACTTGACCTTGACATGACCTTGACATGACCTTGGCTTGACCTTGACTTGATCTTGAATTGACCTTGACTTGACCTGGACTCGACCTTGACATGACCTTGACTTGACCTTGACATGACCTTGACTTGACCTTGACGTGACCTTGACTTGACCTAGACTTGACCTTGACTTGACCTTGACTTGACCTTGACTTGACCTTGACTCGACCTTGACTTGACCTTGACATGACCTTGAATTGACCTTGACTTAACCTTGACTTGACTTTGACTCGACCTTGACTTGACCTTGACATGATCTTAACTTGACCTTGACTTGACCTTGAATTGACCTTGACTCGACTCGACCTTGACTTGACCTTGACATGTCCTTGACTTGACCTTGACTTGACCTTGACATGACCTTGACTTGACCTTGACTTGACCTTGACTTGACCTTGACTTGGCCTTGACTTGACCTTCACTTTACCTTGACTTGACCTTCTATTGACCTTGACATGACCTTGACATGACCTTGACTTGACCTTGACTTGACCTTGACTGGACCTTGACTTGACCTTGACTTGACCTTGACTTGGCCTTGACTTGACCTTCACGTTACCTTGACTTGACCTTGACTTGACCTTTACTGGACCTTGACTTAACCTTCACTGGACCTTGACTTGACCTTCTCTTGACCTTGACATGACCTTGACATGACCTTGACTTGACCTTGACTTGACCTTGACTTGACCTTGACTTGACCTTGACTTGGCCTTGACTTGACCTTCACTTTACCTTGACTTGACCTTGACTTGACCTTGACTTGACCTTGACTTGGCCTTGACTTGACCTTCACTTTACCTTGACTTGACCTTGACTTGACCTTTACTGGACCTTGACTTGACCTTGACTTGACCTTGACTCGACCTTGACTTGACCTTGACCTGACCTTGACATGAGCTTGACATGAGCTTGACTTGACCTTGACTTGACCTTGACATGACCTTGAATTGACCTTGACTTAACCTTGACTTGACCTTGACTCGACCTTGACTTGACCTTGACTTGACCTTGACTTGGCCTTGACTTGACCTTGACTCGACCTTGACTTGACCTTGACATGACCTTGGCTTGACCTTGACTTGACCTTGACTTGACTTTGACTTGACCTTGACTTGACCTTGAATTTACCTTGACTTGACCTGGACTCGACCTTGACATGACCTTGACTTGACCTTGACATGACCTTGACTTGACCTAGACTTGACCTTGACTTGACCTTGACTTGACCTTGACTTGACCTTGACTTGACCTTGACTTGACATTGATTTGACCCTGACTTGACCTTGACATGACCTTGACTTGAGTTTGACTTGACCTTGACTTGACCTTGACCTTGACATGACCTTGACTTGACCTTGACTTGGCCTTGCCTTGACCTTGACTTGACCTTCACTGGACCTTGACTTGACCTTGACTTGACCATGACTTGAGCTTGACTTGACCTTGACTTGACCTTGACTTGACCTTGACATGACCTTGAATTGACCTTGACTTGACCTTGACTTGACCTTGACTTGACCTTGACTTGACCTTGACATGACCTTGACTTGATCTTGACTTGACATTGACTTGACCTTGAGTTGACCTTGACTTGACCTTGAATTTACCTTGACTTGACCTGGACTCGACCTTGACATGACCTTGACTTGACCTTGACATGACCTTGACTTGACCTAGACTTGACCTTGACCTGACCTTGACTTGACCTTGACTTGACCTTGACTTGACCTTAACTTGACCTTGACTTGAGCTTGACTTGACCTTGACTTGACCTCGACCTTGACATGACATTGACTTGACCTTGACTTGACCTTGACTTGACCTTGACCTTGACATGACCTTGAATTGACCTTGACTTGACCTTGACTTGACCTCGACATGACCTTGAATTGACCTTGACTTGACCTTGACATGACCTTGACTTGACCTTGACTTGAAATAGACTTGACCTTGACTTGACCTTGACTTGACCTTGACTTGACTTTGATATGACCTTCACTTGACCTTGACTTGGCCTTGACTTGACCTTGACATGACCTTGACTTGACCTTGACGTGACCTTGACGTGACCTTGACATGACATTGACTTGACCTTGACTTGACCTTGGTTTGACCTTGACTTGACCTTGACTTGACCTTGACTTGACCTTGACTTGACCTTGACTTGACCTTGACTTGACCTTGACACGACTTTGATTTGACCTTGACTTGACCTTGCCATGACCTTCACTTGACCTTGATTTGACCTTGACATGACCTTGACATGACCTTGACTTGACCTTGACGTGACCTGGACTTAACCTTGACTTGACCTTGACTTGACCTTGACTTGACTTGACCTTGACTTGACCTTGACCTTGACATGACCGTGACCTGACCTTGACTTGACCTTGACTTGACCTTGACTTGACTTTGACTTGACCTTGACCTTAACTTGACCTTGACTTTGACTTGACCTTGACCTTGACTTGACTTTGACTTGACCTTGACTTGACCTTGACTTGACCTTGATTTGACCTTGACTTGACCTTGACTTGACCTTGACTTGACCTTGACTTGATCTTGACTTGACCTTGACTCTACTTTGACTTGACCTTGACTTGGCCTTGACTTGACTTTGACTTGACCTTGACTTGACCTTGACTTGACCTTGACATGACCTTGACTTGACCTTGACATGACCTTGACTTGACCTTGACGTGACCTTGACTTAACCTTGACTCGACATTCACGTGACCTTGACTTGACCTTGACTTGACCTTGACATGACCTTGGCTTGACCTTGACTTGACCTTGACTTGACCTTGAATTGACCTTGACTTGACCTGGACTCGACCTTGACATGACCTTGACTTGACCTTGACATGACCTTGACTTGACCTTGACTTGACCTTGACTTGACCTTGACTTGACCTTGACTTGACCTTGACCTTGACATGACCTTGACTTGACCTTGACTTGACTTGATCTTGACTTGACCTTGACCTTGACATGACCTTGACATGACCTTGACTTGACCTTGACTTGACCTTTACCTTGACTAGACCTTCACCTTGACTTGACCTTGACCATGACATGATCTTGACTTGACCTTGACTTGACCTTGACTTGACCTTGACTTAACCTTGACTTGACCTTGACTTGACTTTGACTTGACCTTGACCTTGACTTGACCTTGACTTGACTTTGACTTGACCTTGACTTGACCTTGACTTGACCTTGATTTGACCTTGACTTGACCTTGACTTGATCTTGATTTGACCTTGACTTGATCTTGACTTGACCTTGACTTGACTTTGACTTGGCCGACTTGACCTTGACGTCACCTTGACTTAACCTTGACTCGACATTGACATGACCTTGACTTGACCTTGACTTGACCTTGACTTGACCTTGACTTGACCTTGACTTAACCTTGACTTGACCTTGACTTGACTTTGACTTGACCTTGACCTTGACTTGACCTTGACTTGACTTTGACTTGACCTTGACTCGACCTTGACATGACCTTGACTTGACCTTGACATGACCTTGACTTGACCTTGACTTGACCTTGACTTGACCTTGACTTGACCTTGACTTGACCATGACTCGACCTTGACTTGACCTTGACCTGACCTTGACATGAGCTTGACATGAGCTTGACTTGACCTTGACTTGACCTTGACATGACCTTGACTTGACCTTGACTTAACCTTGACTTGACCTTGACTCGACCTTGACTTGACCTTGACATGATCTTAACTTGACCTTGACTTGACCTTGAATTGACCTTGACTCGACCTTGACTTGACCTTGACATGTCCTTGACTTGACCTTGACTTGACCTTGACATGACCTTGACTTGACCTTGACTTGACCTTGACTTGACCTTGACTTGGCCTTGACTTGACCTTCACTTTACCTTGACTTGACCTTCTCTTGACCTTGACATGACCTTGACATGACCTTGACTTGACCTTGACTTGACCTTGACTGGACCTTGACTTGACCTTGACTTGACCTTGACTTGACCTTGACTTGACCTTGACTTGACCTTGACTTGGCCTTGACTTGACCTTGACTTGACCTTGACTTGATCTTGACTTGACCTTGACGTGACCTTGACTTAACCTTGACTTGACCTTGACATGATCTTAACTTGACCTTGACTTGACCTTGAATTGACCTTGACTCGACCTTGACTTGACCTTGACATGTCCTTGACTTGACCTTGACTTGACCTTGACATGACCTTGACTTGACCTTGACTTGACCTTGACTTGACCTTGACTTGGCCTTGACTTGACCTTCACTTTACCTTGACTTGACCTTCTCTTGACCTTGACATGACCTTGACATGACCTTGACTTGACCTTGACTTGACCTTGACTGGACCTTGACTTGACCTTGACTTGATCTTGACTTGACCTTGACGTGACCTTGACTTAACCTTGACTTGACCTTGACTTGACCTTGACTTGACCTTGACCTTGACATGACCTTGACTTGACCTTGACCTTGACATGACCTTGACTTTACCTTGACTTGACCTTGACTTGACCTTGACTTGACCTTGACTTGTCCTTGACTTGACTTTGACTTGACCTTGACGTGACCTTGACTTGACCTTGACTTGACCTTGACTTGACCTTGACTTGACCTTGACTTGACCTTGGCTTGAGCTTGACTTGACCTTGACATGACCTTGAATTGACCTTGACTTGACCTTGACTTGACCTTGACTTGACCTTGACATGACCTTGACTTGACCTTGACTTAGCCTTGACTTGACCTTGACTTGACCTTGACTTGACTTTGACTTGACCTTGACTTGGCCTTGACTTGACCTTGACCTTGACATGACCTTGACATGACCTTGACTTGACCTTGACTTGACCTTGACTTGACCTTGACTAGACCTTGACTTAACCTTGACCTTGACATGACCTTGACTTGATCTTGAATTGACCTTGACATGACCTTGGCTTGACATTGACTTGACCTTGACTTGACCTTGACTTGTCCTTGACTTAACCTTGACTTGGCCTTGACTTGACTTTGACTCGACCTTGACCTTGACTTGACCTTGACTTGGCCTTGACTTGACCTTGACTTGACCTTGACTTGACCTTGACTTGACCTTGACTTGACCTTGACTTGACCTTGACATGACCTTGACTTGACCTTGACTTGACCTTGACTTGACCTTGACATGACCTTGACTTGACCTTGATTTTACCCTGACTTGACCTTGACATGACCTTGACTTGACCTTGACTTGACCTTGACATGACCTTGATTTGACCTTGACTTGACCTTGACTTGACCTTGACCTGACCTTGACATGACCTTGACATGACCTTGACTTGACCTTGACTTGACCTTCACTGGACCTTGACTTGACCTTGACTTGACCTTGACTCGACCTTGACTTGACCTTGACCTGACCTTGACATGACCTTGACATGACCTTGACTTGACCTTGACTAGACCTTGACTTAACCTTGACCTTGACCTTGACATGACCTTGACTTGACCTTGACTTGTCCTTGACTTAACCTTGACTTGGCCTTGACTTGACTTTGACTCGACCTTGACCTTGACTTGACCTTGACTTGGCCTTGACTTGACCTTGACTTGACCTTGACTTGACCTTGACTTGACCTTGACTTGACCTTGACTTGACCTTGACATGACCTTGACTTGACCTTGACTTGACCTTGACTTGACCTTGACATGACCTTGACTTGACCTTGATTTTACCCTGACTTGACCTTGACATGACCTTGACTTGACCTTGACATGACCTTGACTTGACCTTGACTTGACCTTGACTTGACCTTGACTTGACCTTGACTTGGCCTTGATTTGACCTTGACTTGACCTTCACTTGACCTTGACTTGACCTTCACTGGACCTTGACTTGACCTTGACTTGACCTTGACTCGACCTTGACTTGACCTTGACCTGACCTTGACATGACCTTGACATGACCTTGACTTGACCTTGACTAGACCTTGACTTAACCTTGACCTTGACCTTGACATGACCTTGACTTGATCTTGAATTGACCTTGACATGACCTTGGCTTGACATTGACTTGACCTTGACTTGACCTTGACTTAACCTTGACTTGGCCTTGACTTGACTTTGACTTGACCTTGACCTTGACTTGACCTTGACTTGACCTTGACTTGACCTTGACATGACCTTGACTTGACCGTGACGCGACCTTGACATGACCTTGACATGACCTTGACTTGACCTTGACTTGACCTTCACTGGACCTTGACTTGACCTTGACTTGACCTTGACTCGACCTTGACTTGACCTTGACCTGACCTTGACATGACCTTGACATGACCTTGACTTGACCTTGACTAGACCTTGACTTAACCTTGACCTTGACCTTGACTTGACCTTGACTTGACCTTGACTTGTCCTTGACTTAACCTTGACTTGGCCTTGACTTGACTTTGACTCGACCTTGACCTTGACTTGACCTTGACTTGGCCTTGACTTGACCTTGACTTGACCTTGACTTGACCTTGACTTGACCTTGACTTGACCTTGACTTGACCTTGACATGACCTTGACTTGACCTTGACTTGACCTTGACTTGACCTTGACATGACCTTGACTTGACCTTGATTTTACCCTGACTTGACCTTGACATGACCTTGACTTGACCTTGACATGACCTTGACTTGACCTTGACTTGACCTTGACTTGACCTTGACTTGACCTTGACTTGGCCTTGATTTGACCTTGACTTGACCTTCACTTGACCTTGACTTGACCTTCACTGGACCTTGACTTGACCTTGACTTGACCTTGACTCGACCTTGACTTGACCTTGACCTGACCTTGACATGACCTTGACATGACCTTGACTTGACCTTGACTAGACCTTGACTTAACCTTGACCTTGACCTTGACATGACCTTGACTTGATCTTGAATTGACCTTGACATGACCTTGGCTTGACATTGACTTGACCTTGACTTGACCTTGACTTAACCTTGACTTGGCCTTGACTTGACTTTGACTTGACCTTGACCTTGACTTGACCTTGACTTGACCTTGACTTGACCTTGACTTGACCTTGACATGACCTTGACTTGACCGTGACGCGACCTTGACATGACCTTGACTTGACCTTGACTTGACTTTGACCTTGACATGACCTTGACTTGACCTTGATTTGACCCTGACTTGACCTTGACATGACCTTGACTTGACCTTGACTTGACCTTGACTTGACCTTGACTTGACCTTGACATGACCTTGATTTGACCTTGACTTGACCTTGACTTGACCTTGACTTGACCTTGACTTGACCTTGACTTGACCTTGACTCGACCTTGACCTGACCTTGACTTGACCTTGATTTGACCTTGACTTGACCTTGACTTGACCTTGACTTGACCTTGACTTGACCTTGACTTAACCTTGACTTGACCTTGACTCGACCTTGACTTGACCTTTGTTGCAATTTTTTTTGTAGACTACATAGTTTTGCATTTATGCAATATATATATATATATATATATATATATATATATATATATATATATATATATATATATATATACATTTTACCTTTCTTTAAAACCACTAAGCATTGATTTTCTTTGAACCGCTCATGATTGAAATGCTGGGCAGAGTATTTCAATCAAATTAGTTTTGTATTATGAAACCGTTACTGTCGGTAACAAATAATCACCACCAGTAGTAAAGAGTTAACAAATAATGCAACTGTGCATGACAGATGATTAGCTATTACTTTGCTTCGCAGCTGATCTTGCGAAGGGGATAGAAAAAAAATGCATGTCAGGAGAGTTTCCGGGATTGACAAAAGAGGATCGAAAAAAAAAAAGATAGACTTTACAAGCGTCACTCAAGAACAAAAAAAAAAAAAAGGATTTAGTGAGGCACGTGTGATGTGTATTCCTAAATAAATAAAGGAATCAATACACCATCACTATTTTACATTTAATAAACATAATTTAAAGAAAGCAACCTGTTCTCAGCAGCTAATATTTCATTAGCAATATTGTTAACTTTTTCGAAAGCGTGTGCCTAAATTCCCCATTGGGATCATTGTGCTCAAGACGAAAAGCAAAAACAGAAAACAATAAACATCTTCATTGATAAATAAAATTAAAAAGAAATAGTCTCCAAAATTTGTCAATTATCAATGAAAAATACCACGAATCTCCCCCTTCAACCAAAACCTCTTCATCAATAGCTGGCTTCTCCACTGGAAAAAAAGGTCTCCAAAATTGCAATAACCCATAAAAAGAAACAAGGAGAGAACTAAGTGCAGAAGCGTACAGAAACAGAAATACCAGCAACAACAACAACACCTCAACATTGAACATCTTATTCTCCGTCATTAGTATTATTGTTTTTATTAAATGAGAATATATGTATATATTCATGTATGTAAGCATAACCTGTAAGACCAACATTTGGGCCACGTAAGTTAGAAAAGAGTAAAACAAAGTACAAAATTGATAATACCACAAAAAAATAAAACAATAATCAGTACTTATTTATATTTATCTGTCATAAATAAAAGTTGAAGTTACAGGGTTTACAGTATTAACATATCGTCATGACTCGTCGAATGGCCATTGGAACGATCATCATCAGACGACTGTACAAGGTTTGAACAATGCAGACTGAAAAAAAAAGCACATCATCAAAAATTATCACAGGTATTCATTGATCATATTTTGTCTTGTTTTGTGTTTACTTTCATGCCCAAAAATACTCTTACGTCTAATGCATTGGTTAAGTAATCATTATAACGTTTTGTAAAAGTTCGTCACATGCTAAAATTTAGTTTTAAACATTAAACTTGAAAAAAATTAAACTCAGAACAAATAATCATTAATACTTAAAGCCTTGAAGCGCTATATTTTTTTTTATCACATTAATTAGGACTGAACTTTAGTTGAAGATTAGTAATCTATTGAAATTAATTATATTTATATTTGACTGGCACTGCTTATTATGCATATTATACGTCATATTATAGGTTATATATTGGATAACATGATATTTTAAGTTTACTTAATAAAGGAAATGCATATTGAATTAGAAATGATAAGGTGATCGATATCTTTTGAGCTTGTTTAAAAGGGGTAACTTATAAAAAAATACCGGGTGTGCAAGTTACCAAGGCGTATGTCATATACTGACATGGGAGGGAAAAATGCACCCCTCAAAGTACCAACACCACCTTTGTTTTTTTTTTTTTGTAGCTGTAACTAAATGTTCTGCTCGTTTAGGCTTATAATTGTGGCATGTAATTGCTGTGTTGTACCACATCCATAAGGGGTACCGAACAACGCCTTTGACCCACTGAGCTGGTCGTTCCATCTTTTTTTTTCTACATGCCAATCGTACTTTTTCTGGATAAATTTACAACCCAGTGTGCAACACAGATGGCGCCCAACGAAAAGACCAACAAATAAGGCATTGACTATGCCGACTGAAAGTTGTCAATTTGACAAATAGGTTTTCATCCTAATAAATGGTTTTTTCTTCTTTCTATCTATTGGTTCAGTTACAAAAAATTAAGAGAAAAGAGATTTCAAGTATAGTTTTTTATCTTTAATCCAACATCTCATAGCATTTTGTTCACTTAAGAGTCATATATTAAAGAAACACAACTTTTCTTTTTATATCAAGTGCCTTCAAATGTCTTAATGCTTTGTCAAAAAACTTTACGGTTCTTACTAGTTGTCAATAAGTCCCAATATATTTGAAGTAAACTTAGGTATTTGCGTTGCGATTGTCAATGGTAGGAACAATTTGAAAATAGCTTTATTAGTCCACTTTTCTGAGTATATATCGTTTGAAATATTAGTGTGCAATTGAATTATTTTCAGATGGATTTCTTTTCCTATTACTTTTAAATAAAAGTTAGTCCGATAAATTGATGCAGAATCTGTACATGATCTGTATATGATCACTGCCAGTAATCGATGCAACTTTAAAAAAAAAAAAAAGAAAAAAAATTAATACAAGTTAGCAGTGGATGTTAGACGCCTTATTCGTTTCAATTTGAATTGCATTTCCTGAAGTCTTTTATAAACATACACATATATATTTCAATTAGCACAAATTAATATTTTTGCTATTTTTTCTTCGTATAAGCTAAAGAAAAAAAAATTTTTTTTTATAATGAATACTCGGAGCTCATCTATGAGGGGAGCCAAACAGAAAAATGCTACTCCAAGTAAGAATGTCCTAGCAAATTTGAATAATTCAGCCACTCCTCATAGCCTACCCAGAGTTGTACACAGTCCCCATATAGCGCTTTTCCCTCGCCAAAGTCTGGCGCAGGATAGCAGTAGATCTCAGGGTGAACGTGATTTGAATTTATCTTCTATGAATTCTTCAAATCTATTGAATATTTCTCATTCTGAAACAATGCGTGCGGGTACGCAACAACAGGTTCCAAGTGTTCCGTTTCAAGACCTCGCACAAGCATTGCCACCAGACCAGGCAGGATCCTCTGGTTATACTCTCAACATTCCCTCTCGGGACCTCTCTCACGAAGTCACGACAGGTATGGCACACGTACCGAGCAATCCTGCAAATTTTCAGCCACAGAATGGCATATCCATGGACTCTTTGATAGACACATTTCAACAAGCTTTACGAGCTACTCAGGAACAGTTTAGTAGGGAGTTTGAATCGCTTAAAACCAGTATACGTTCTGGTTTAAATACGAATTCTGGAAATTCTGGACCTGAATACGGAAGACATTTGGTCCCAGATATGAATTTAGCGAACAATTTTGATGCAACCCCACGGCTGCAAGAGTGGAAAGTTACTTATGACGGAAATACTCCCGTCTCTGACTTTCTGTTTAAGATCGAAACACTTCGCGAGCGCACAAATTGTTCGTATGAACACCTAATGGCCAATTTCCACATTTTTTTGAGCGGCAAAGCCGAAACGTGGTTTTGGATTTTTACCAAACAGAATAGAGGAGCGAATTTTTCGTTCCTAAAATATGCTTTGACCAAAGAGTTTGGCGGTTTGGAAAATGACCACGACCTTATCCTAAAAATATCTTTAAGGAAACAGGGTCCCAGGGAAACTTATGACGATTTCCATTCCACAATAATTTCAATGAATGCCAGATTAAGAGACCCATTGCCTGAAGGATCCCTATTGGACATACTCAAGAAAAATGTTAACAGTAACTTGAGAGTAATGTTATTCAACTCCCAGCCAAGGACTCTTAACGAATTTAGGGACATGGCAAGGCAGGGGGAAAGCGTACTTAAGGATTGCAAAACTCACCCCCTAGTTTCTGCAGGTAGACATATAAACGAGGTTTGTATTAAGGAAAGCTCTGATGAGGAAATTGAGGATGATCCCCAAGTAGAGGCAATGCAAATTTCAAAACGCAAACCAGACTATTCTAAAATCCAATGTTGGAATTGTGAGGAATTTGGGCACTCCTATATATACTGCCCTAGCCATGTTAGGAACATTTTTTGTTTCAAGTGTGGTTTCAAGAATATTATTACCCCTAAATGTCCAAATAATCACCAGAAAAACTGGAAGTGCAGCGAAATGGGCCCCGGAACATCTCGCTCGTGTCAGAGAAGTCCGGGCGTAAATCAATTGCCGCATTAGACGCATTTTTTTCACATCAACAAAACCCTTACGTAGACAATTATGAATCACAAATAAATTTGACCGCCCCAGACCTTAAGACTACACAAAACTCACGATTGGAGCATGCAGTCTCCCAACCTTATTCTGTTAAAGACGACTCATGTAGTAGCTTAAAAAAAAGTAGAAGTACCACTAGTGAAAGTTTGTGCGTTGCTCCTGGAACTGACCTAGTAAGGAAAGCCGAATCCCTGTCTACAAAAATATATAAATGCCGACAGCGGTATATATTTAGGCACTCAATTCGAAAGAAAATTGAGTCCACTATTCTATCGGGTAGAGATGATCGTCCATTTGCCAAGGTAACAATACTTAATGAACCGTTTTTGGCGTTGCTTGATTCGGGAGCAAATGTTTCGGTATTAGGAAACGGTTGTGTTGATTTTATTTCCCAACATGGAATCCGAATAAAGGAATACCGATCTTCAATATCGACTGCAAATGGAGAGAAACAACAAATCATAGGCTTTTGCAGTCTTCCAGTAAAATTCAAGAACGTGTGTAAAGAGATTTGTTTCTATTTGGTGCCAGGTTTACGTCAAAATGTCTATCTTGGTGTTGATTTCTGGAAATCGTTTGCCTTAGCACCAGACATTATTCCGGTAGTTTCCGAAATTCAAAAATGCCAAAACAATGATTCCAATTTTCATACTTTGACTCCCGAGCAACAGATCAAACTGGAGAATGTAGTTCTGAAATTTCCCTCTTTTGAGAAAATGGGCCTCGGATGCACTGATCTTTTAGAGCATGTAATTAATACTCAGGGTTCACCTCCCATTAAAGCAAAGCACTACCCTCTTTCACCTCCACGACAGGCCGAGGCGTTTCAGGAAATAGATCGGTTGCTATCATTAGGTGTTATAGAAGAATCTAATTCACCCTGGTGTTCGCCTGTTGTTTTAGTGCGCAAGCCTGGTAAAGTACGACTTTGCATAGATTGTAGGCAACTTAATTCTGTGACCAAGAAGGACTCGTACCCTTTGCCTCATATAAACGGTCTTCTCAGCAGATTAAAGGATACTCACTTCATTAGTGGCATTGATTTGAAGGACGCCTTTTTGCAAATTCGTTTGTCAGAAACATCTAAAGAGAAAACTGCTTTCGTCATTCCAGGTAAACCTCTTTATCAATATAAATACATGCCGTTTGGTCTTTGCAATGGTCCACAAACTATGAGCCGATTGATGGACAAAGTCATACCTTCAAGGCTTAGAGAAAATGTATTCATTTACCTGGATGACTTACTAGTATGTAGTGAAGATTTTGAGACCCATTGCGCGATTTTGAGTGAAGTTTCGGATTGTTTGAGGGCCGCTAAGCTTACAATAAATGTCGGGAAAAGCAGATTTTGCCAACGTGAGATTAAATATTTAGGCTATGTTATTGGTCATGGTTGTTTAAAAGTTGATGAGTCAAAGATCGAGAGTATAGTCAGTTTTCCAGTTCCTAAGACAGCACGTCAAGTGCGCAGATTTGTGGGCATGGCCAACTGGTATCGCACATTTATTCGAAACTTTGCTGATTTGAGTGGGCCCCTGACCGATTGCCTCAGGAAATCCAACAAACCATTCAAGTTAACGGATAAAGCTGTGGAATCTTTTAATAGGCTGAAAATTGCACTGTCATCTGCGCCAGTTCTGTCCCAACCCAATTTTTCAAAAGAATTTATAGTGCAGTGTGACGCTTCTAAAGTTGGCTTAGGCGGAGTTCTAGTCCAATTCGATGACGATGGTAAGGAACACCCCATAGCTTTTGTGTCACAAAAGCTCAATAAAGCTCAACAGAATTATACAGTAACTGAGCTAGAGTGTCTTGCCGCCGTAATATCAGTTCAAAGATTCAGACCTTACATCGAAGGACTCCCTTTTCGGATAATTACTGACCACGCCAGTCTTAAATGGCTCATGAGCCAAAAAGATTTGTCTGGACGTTTGGCAAGATGGAGCCTTAAACTCCAGAGGTTTGACTTCAAAATCGAACATCGTAAGGGCTCTCTTAATGTGGTACCTGACGCTCTATCTCGTTTCAACGTAGACGAGTTAAAAATTATCAATGAGTTTGACTGTAAGGACATACATTTCGATAGTGCGGAGTATAAAAGTCTTAGGGAAACTGTCCTAGGGAATAAAGATATGCTCCCGGATGTGTGTGTAAAAGACAATATGGTATTTAAGAGAGTTAAATTCAGACGCGGACTGGAAAATTCTGAAGGAAGTGTGTGGAGGCTTTGGCTGCCAAAACCGTTAACAGAAATCGCAATACAGCAGGAACATGACTCACAAACAGCTTGTCATGGTGGACTTATGAAAACCTTATCAAGGTTGAGGCAGAAATATTTCTGGCCCAAGATGGCAAGGGATCTTAAGGAATATATTTCTAAATGTGACGTTTGCAAGTCTATTAAAAGCAATAATACAATTTCAAGACCTCTGATGGGGGATCAGTTTCAAACGTTACGACCCTTCCAAAGGTTATTTTTTGACTTTTTAGGTCCATATACATGTTCGAGGGCTCGAAACTCATACCTTTTTATATGCCTTGACCACCTCACGAAATTTATCTTTCTAAAGCCGATGAGAGCAGCTACTACGCAAAACGTCATATTATTTCTCCAATCGGAGCTATTTCCGACTTTTGGAGTACCCCAGTTCATACATAGTGATAATGGTAGGCAGTTTGTAGCTAAAGATATGAACGATTTCCTCTTACTGTATGGTATTGAGCATGTCAGAACCGGGTATTACTCCCCTCAGGCTAATGCGTCAGAGCGTGTCAACAGAGAGATTATTACTAAACTGAGATGTTTCCTGAAAAGCGATAAGGATCATTCTAACTGGGACAAATACATTCCACAGATACTTTCAATCTTAAGGAGTGACTATCACAGTTCGATTGATTGTTCGCCTTACTATGCGCTGTTTGGCCAGAATATGATCCAGCACGGGTCTGCGTACAAACTTCTGGACAAAATCGATTCTTTAAATTATGATCATCAGTATGTAGTAATTGATCCTGACAAACTCCATAGCATTAGGGACAGAATAAGGCAAAACTTAGACGCTGCACATGAAAGAGCAAGCAAAACATATAACCTTAGGTCAAGGAATGTCGTTTTCGATACGGGACAAATCGTTTTTAGGAAAAACCATGTATTAAGCAAACTTTCTAACAAAATTAACTCCAAGTTCATGCCAAAATATATAAAATGCAAAATCAAATCAAGAGCGGGCAATTCCTTGTATGATTTAGAAGACTTGAAAGGCAATTACATTGGTCGGTTTCACGCTTCCGATCTTAAAAGGTAACAACTATTGCCCGGCTTATGAGTCGAGCCCCACGTTTAGACCAACATAAACGAAATGAAGAAAAAAATAATTGTTTTACTGTTCGCTGAATACAACTCGATTTGTTCAACGAAGCAGTTTTGTTGCAATTTTTTTTGTAGACTACATAGTTTTGCATTTATGCAATATATATATATATATATATATATATATATATATATATATATATATATATATATATACATTTTACCTTTCTTTAAAACCACTAAGCATTGATTTTCTTTGAACCGCTCATGATTGAAATGCTGGGCAGAGTATTTCAATCAAATTAGTTTTGTATTATGAAACCGTTACTGTCGGTAACAAATAATCACCACCAGTAGTAAAGAGTTAACAAATAATGCAACTGTGCATGACAGATGATTAGCTATTACTTTGCTTCGCAGCTGATCTTGCGAAGGGGATAGAAAAAAAATGCATGTCAGGAGAGTTTCCGGGATTGACAAAAGAGGATCGAAAAAAAAAAAGATAGACTTTACAAGCGTCACTCAAGAACAAAAAAAAAAAAAAGGATTTAGTGAGGCACGTGTGATGTGTATTCCTAAATAAATAAAGGAATCAATACACCATCACTATTTTACATTTAATAAACATAATTTAAAGAAAGCAACCTGTTCTCAGCAGCTAATATTTCATTAGCAATATTGTTAACTTTTTCGAAAGCGTGTGCCTAAATTCCCCATTGGGATCATTGTGCTCAAGACGAAAAGCAAAAACAGAAAACAATAAACATCTTCATTGATAAATAAAATTAAAAAGAAATAGTCTCCAAAATTTGTCAATTATCAATGAAAAATACCACGAATCTCCCCCTTCAACCAAAACCTCTTCATCAATAGCTGGCTTCTCCACTGGAAAAAAAGGTCTCCAAAATTGCAATAACCCATAAAAAGAAACAAGGAGAGAACTAAGTGCAGAAGCGTACAGAAACAGAAATACCAGCAACAACAACAACACCTCAACATTGAACATCTTATTCTCCGTCATTAGTATTATTGTTTTTATTAAATGAGAATATATGTATATATTCATGTATGTAAGCATAACCTGTAAGACCAACATTTGGGCCACGTAAGTTAGAAAAGAGTAAAACAAAGTACAAAATTGATAATACCACAAAAAAATAAAACAATAATCAGTACTTATTTATATTTATCTGTCATAAATAAAAGTTGAAGTTACAGGGTTTACAGTATTAACATATCGTCATGACTCGTCGAATGGCCATTGGAACGATCATCATCAGACGACTGTACAAGGTTTGAACAATGCAGACTGAAAAAAAAAGCACATCATCAAAAATTATCACAGGTATTCATTGATCATATTTTGTCTTGTTTTGTGTTTACTTTCATGCCCAAAAATACTCTTACGTCTAATGCATTGGTTAAGTAATCATTATAACGTTTTGTAAAAGTTCGTCACATGCTAAAATTTAGTTTTAAACATTAAACTTGAAAAAAATTAAACTCAGAACAAATAATCATTAATACTTAAAGCCTTGAAGCGCTATATTTTTTTTTTATCACATTAATTAGGACTGAACTTTAGTTGAAGATTAGTAATCTATTGAAATTAATTATATTTATATTTGACTGGCACTGCTTATTATGCATATTATACGTCATATTATAGGTTATATATTGGATAACATGATATTTTAAGTTTACTTAATAAAGGAAATGCATATTGAATTAGAAATGATAAGGTGATCGATATCTTTTGAGCTTGTTTAAAAGGGGTAACTTATAAAAAAATACCGGGTGTGCAAGTTACCAAGGCGTATGTCATATACTGACATGGGAGGGAAAAATGCACCCCTCAAAGTACCAACACCACCTTTGTTTTTTTTTTTTTGTAGCTGTAACTAAATGTTCTGCTCGTTTAGGCTTATAATTGTGGCATGTAATTGCTGTGTTGTACCACATCCATAAGGGGTACCGAACAACGCCTTTGACCCACTGAGCTGGTCGTTCCATCTTTTTTTTTCTACATGCCAATCGTACTTTTTCTGGATAAATTTACAACCCAGTGTGCAACACCTTGACATGATCTTAACTTGACCTTGACTTGACCTTCACTGGACCTTGACTTGACCTTGACTTGACCTTGACTCGGCCTTGACTTGACCTTGACCTGACCTTGACATGACCTTGACATGACCTTGACTTGACCTTGACTTGTCCTTGACTTAACATTGACTTGGCCTTGACTTGACTTTGACTTGACCTTGACTTGACCTTGACTTGACCTTGACGTGACCTTGACTTGACCTTGACTTGACCTTGACTTGACCTTGACTTGACCTTGACTTGACCTTGACTTGACCTTGACCTTGACATGGCCTTGACATGACCTTGAATTGACCTTGATTTGACCTTGACTTGACCTTGACTTGACCTTGACTTGACCTTGACTTGACCTTAACTCGACCTTGACATGACCTTGAGTTGACCCTAACTTGACCTTGACAGGACCTTGACTTGACCTTGACTTGACCTTGACATGATCTTCACTTGACCTTGACTTGACCTTGACTCGACCTTGACTTGACCTTGACTTGACCTTGACTTGATCTTGACTTGACCTTGACATGACCTTGACTTGACCTTGACTTGACCTTGACTTGACCTTCACTTGACCTTGACTTGACCTTGACATGACCTTGACTTGACCTTGACTTGACCTTGACTTAACCTTGACTTGACCTTGACTTGACCTTCACTGGACCTTGACTTGACCTTGACTTGACCTTGACTTGACCTTGACTTGACCTTGACTTGACTTTGACTTTGACTTGACCTTGACTTGGCCTTGACTTGACCTTGACTTGACCTTGACTTGACCTTGACTTGACCTTGACATGACCTTGACATGACCTTGACTTGACCTTGACATGACCTTGACTTGACCTTGACGTGACCTTGACTTAACCTTGACTTGATCTTGACTTGATCTTGACGTGACCTTGACTTAACCTTGAGTTGACCTTGACTTGACCTTGACTTGACCTTGACCTTGACCTTGACATGACCTTGACTTGACCTTGACTTGACCTTGACTTGACCTTGACTTGACCTTGACTTGTCCTTGACTTGACTTTGACTTGACCTTGACGTGACCTTGACTTGACCTTGACTTGACCTTGACTTGACCTTGACTTGACCTTGACTTGACCTTGGCTTGAGCTTGACTTGACCTTGACATGACCTTGAATTGACCTTGACTTGACCTTGACTTGACCTTGACTTGACCTTGACATGACCTTGACTTGACCTTGACTTAGCCTTGACTTGACCTTGACTTGACCTTGACTTGACTTTGACTTGACCTTGACTTGGCCTTGACCTGACCTTGACATGACCTTGACTTGACCTTGACTTGACCTTGACTTGACCTTGACTAGACCTTGACTTAACCTTGACCTTGACATGACCTTGACTTGATCTTGAATTGACCTTGACATGACCTTGGCTTGACATTGACTTGACCTTGACTTGACCTTGACTTGTCCTTGACTTAACCTTGACTTGGCCTTGACTTGACTTTGACTCGACCTTGACCTTGACTTGACCTTGACTTGACCTTGACTTGGCCTTGACTTGACCTTGACTTGACCTTGACTTGACCTTGACTTGACCTTGACTTGACCTTGACTTGACCTTGACTTGACCTTGACAAGACCTTGACTTGACCTTGACTTGACCTTGACTTGACCTTGACATGACCTTGACTTGACCTTGATTTGACCCTGACTTGACCTTGACATGACCTTGACTTGACCTTGACTTGACCTTGACATGACCTTGATTTGACCTTGACTTGACCTTGACTTGACCTTGACTTGACCTTGACTTGACCTTGACTTGACCTTGACTTGGCCTTGACTTGACCTTGACTTGACCTTCACTTGACCTTGACTTGACCTTGACTTGACCTTCACTGGACCTTGACTTGACCTTGACTTGACCTTGACTCGACCTTGACCGGACCTTGACCTGACCTTGACATGACCTTGACATGACCTTGACTTGACCTTGACTTGACCTTGACATGACCTTGACATGACCTTGACTTGACCTTGACTTGTCCTTGACTTAACCTTGACTTGGCCTTGACTTGACTTTGACTTGACCTTGACTTGACCTTGACTTGACCTTGACTTGACCTTGACGTGACCTTGACTTGACCTTGACTTGACCTTGACTTGACCTTAACTTGACCTTGACTTGAGCTTGACTTGACCTTGTCTTGACCTTGACCTTGACATGACCTTGACCTTGACATGACCTTGAATTGACCTTGACTTGACCTTGACTTGACCTTGACATGACCTTGACTTGACCTTGACTTGACATAGACTTGACCTTGACTTGACCTTGACTTGACCTTGACTTGACCTTGACTTGACTTTGATATGACCTTCACTTGACCTTGACTTGACCTTGACTTGACCTTGACATGACCTTGACTTGACCTTGACATGACCTTGACTTGACCTTGACGTGACCTTGACATGACATTGACTTGACCTTGACTTGACCTTGGTTTGACCTTGACTTGACCTTGACTTGACCTTGACACGACTTTGACTTGACCTTGACTTGACCTTGCCATGACCTTCACTTGACCTTGATTTGACCTTGACATGACCTTGACATGACCTTGACTTGACCTTGACGTGACCTTGACTTAACCTTGACTTGACCTTGACTTGACCTTGACTTGACCTTGACTTGACCTTGACTTGACCTTGACCTTGACCTTGACATGACCTTGACCTGACCTTGACTTCACCTTGACTTGACCTTGACTTGACCTTGACTTGACTTTGACTTGACCTTGACTTGACCTTGACTTTGACTTGACCTTGACCTTGACTTGACTTGGACTTGACCTTGACTTGACCATGACTAGACCTTGATTTGACCTTGACTTGACCTTGACTTGACCTTGACTTGACCTTGACTTGACCTTGACTTGATCTTGACTTGACCTTGACTTGACTTTGACTTGACCTTGACTTGGCCTTGACTTGACTTTGACTTGACCTTGACTTGACCTTGACATGACCTAGACATGACCTTGACTTGACCTTGACATGACCTTGACTTGACCTTGACGTGACCTTGACTTAACCTTGACTCGACATTCACATGACCTTGACTTGACCTTGACTTGACCTTGACATGACCTTGGCTTGACCTTGACTTGACCTTGACTTGACCTTGAATTGACCTTGACTTGACCTGGACTCGACCTTGACATGACCTTGACTTGACCTTGACATGACCTTGACTTGACCTTGATTTGACCTTGATTTGACCCTGACTTGACCTTGACATGACCTTGACTTGACCTTGACTTGACCTTGACAAGGCCTTGATTTGACCTTGACTTGACCTTGACTTGACCTTGACTCGACCTTGACTTGACCTTGACTCTACCTTGACCTGACCTTGACTTGACCTTGACTTGACCTTGACATGACCTTGACTTGACCTTGACTTGACCTTGACTTGACCTTGACTTGACCTTGACTTGACCTTAACTTAACCTTGACTTGACCTTGACTCGACCTTGACTTGACCTTGACATGATCTTAACTTGACCTTGACATGATCTTAACTTGACCTTGACTTGACCTTGAATTGACCTTGACTCGACCTTGACTTGACCTTGACATGACCTTGACTTGACCTTGAATTGACCTTGACCTTGACTTGACCTTGACTTGACCTTGACATGACCTTGACTTGACCTTGACTTGACCTTGACTTGACCTTGACTTGACCTTGACTTGGCCTTGACTTGACCTTGACTTGACCTTCACTTGACCTTGACTTGACCTTGACTTGACCTTCACTGGACCTTGACTTGACCTTGACTTGACCTTGACTCGACCTTGACTTGACCTTGACCTGACCTTGACATGACCTTGACATGACCTTGACTTGACCTTTACTTGACCTTGACATGACCTTGACATGACCTTGACTTGACCTTGACTTGTCCTTGACTTGGCCTTGACTTGACTTTGACTTGACCTTGACTTGACCTTGACCTTGACTTGACCTTGACGTGACCTTGACTTGACCTTGACTTGACCTTGACTTGACCTTAACTTGACCTTGACTTGAGCTTGACTTGACCTTGACTTGACCTTGACCTTGACATGACCTTGACTTGACCTTGACTTGACCTTGACTTGACCTTGACCTTGACATGACCTTGAATTGACCTTGACTTGACCTTGAATTGACCTTGACTTGACCTTGACTTGACCTTGACATGACCTTGACTTGACCTTGACTTGACATAGACTTGACCTTGACTTGACCTTGACTTGACCTTGACTTGACCTTGACTTGACTTTGATATGACCTTCACTTGACCTTGACTTGGCCTTGACTTGACCTTGACATGACCTTGACTTGACCTTGACGTGACCTTGACGTGACCTTGACATGACATTGACTTGACCTTGACTTGACCTTGGTTTGACCTTGACTTGACCTTGACTTGACCTTGACTTGACCTTGACTTGACCTTGACTTGACCTTGACACGACTTTGACTTGACCTTGACTTGACCTTGCCATGACCTTCACTTGACCTTGATTTGACCTTGACATGACCTTGACAGGACCTTGACTTGACCTTGACGTGACCTTGACTTAACCTTGACTTGACCTTGACTTGACCTTGACTTGACTTGACCTTGACTTGACCTTGACCTTGACCTTGACATGAGCGTGACCTGACCTTGACTTGACCTTGACTTGACCTTAACTTGACCTTGACTTGACTTTGACTTGACCTTGACCTTGACTTGACCTTGACTTTGACTTGACCTTGACCTTGACTTGACTTTGACTTGACCTTGACTTGACCTTGACTTGACCTTGATTTGACCATGACTTGACCTTGACTTGACCTTGACTTGACCTTGACTTGATCTTGACTTGACCTTGACTTGACTTTGACTTGACCTTGACTTGGCCTTGACTTGACTTTGACTTGACCTTGACTTGACCTTGACTTGACCTTGACATGACCTTGACTTGACCTTGACATGACCTTGACTTGACCTTGACGTGACCTTGACTTAACCTTGACTCGACATTCACGTGACCTTGACTTGACCTTGACTTGACCTTGACATGACCTTGGCTTGACCTTGACTCGACCTTGACTTGACCTTGAATTGACCTTGACTTGACCTGGACTCGACCTTGACATGACCTTGACTTGACCTTGACATGACCTTGACTTGACCTTGACTTGACCTTGACTTGACCTTGACTTGACCTTGACTTGACCTTGACTTGACCTTGACCTTGACATGACCTTGACTTGACTTGATCTTGACTTGACCTTGACCTTGACATGACCTTGACATGACCTTGACTTGACCTTGACCTTGACTAGACCTTCACCTTGACTTGACCTTGACCATGACATGATCTTGACTTGACCTTGACTTGACCTTGACTTGACCTTGACTTAACCTTGACTTGACCTTGACTTGACTTTGACTTGACCTTGACCTTGACTTGACCTTGACTTGACTTTGACTTGACCTTGACTTGACCTTGATTTGACCTTGACTTGACCTTGACTTGATCTTGATTTGACCTTGACTTGATCTTGACTTGACCTTGACTTGACTTTGACTTGGCCGACTTGACCTTGACGTGACCTTGACTTAACCTTGACTCGACATTGACATGACCTTGACTTGACCTTGACTTGACCTTGACATGACCTTGGCTTCACCTTGACTTGACCTTGACTTGACCTTGACTTGACCTTGAATTGACCTTGACTTGACCTGGACTCGACCTTGACATGACCTTGACTTGACCTTGACATGACTTTGACTTGACCTTGACTTGACCTTGACTTGACTTTGACTTGACCTTGACTTGACCATGACTCGACCTTGACTTGACCTTGACCTGACCTTGACATGAGCTTGACATGAGCTTGACTTGACCTTGACTTGACCTTGACATGACCTTGACTTGACCTTGACTTAACCTTGACTTGACCTTGACTCGACCTTGACTTGACCTTGACATGATCTTAACTTGACCTTGACTTGACCTTGAATTGACCTTGACTCGACCTTGACTTGACCTCGACATGTCCTTGACTTGACCTTGACTTGACCTTGACATGACCTTGACTTGACCTTGACTTGACCTTGACTTGACCTTGACTTGACCTTGACTTGGCCTTGACTTGACCTTCACTTTACCTTGACTTGACCTTCTCTTGACCTTGACATGACCTTGACATGACCTTGACTTGACCTTGACTTGACCTTGACTTGACCTTGACTTGACCTTGACTTGACCTTGACTTGGCCTTGACTTGACCTTCACGTTACCTTGACTTGACCTTGACTTGACCTTTACTGGACCTTGCCTTGACCTTCACTGGACCTTGACTTGACCTTCTCTTGACCTTGACATGACCTTGACATGACCTTGACTTGATCTTGACTTGACCTTGACTTGACTTTGACTTGGCCGACTTGACCTTGACGTGACCTTGACTTAACCTTGACTCGACATTGACATGACCTTGACTTGACCTTGACTTGACCTTGACATGACCTTGGCTTCACCTTGACTTGACCTTGACTTGACCTTGACTTGACCTTGACTTGACCTTGAATTGACCTTGACTTGACCTGGACTCGACCTTGACATGACCTTGACTTGACCTTGACATGACCTTGACTTGACCTGGACTCGACCTTGACATGACCTTGACTTGACCTTGACATGACCTTGACTTGACCTTGACTTGACCTTGACTTGACTTTGACTTGACCTTGACTTGACCATGACTCGACCTTGACTTGACCTTGACCTGACCTTGACATGAGCTTGACATGAGCTTGACTTGACCTTGACTTGACCTCGACATGACCTTGACTTGACCTTGACTTAACCTTGACTTGACCTTGACTCGACCTTGACTTGACCTTGACATGATCTTAACTTGACCTTGACTTGACCTTGAATTGACCTTGACTCGACCTTGACTTGACCTTGACATGTCCTTGACTTGACCTTGACTTGACCTTGACATGACCTTGACTTGACCTTGACCTTGACTTGACCTTGACTTGGCCTTGACTTGACCTTCACTTTACCTTGACTTGACCTTCTCTTGACCTTGACATGACCTTGACATGACCTTGACTTGACCTTGACTTGACCTTGACTTGACCTTGACTTGACCTTGACTTGACCTTGACTTGGCCTTGACTTGACCTTCACGTTACCTTGACTTGACCTTGACTTGACCTTTACTGGACCTTGACTTGACCTTCACTGGACCTTGACTTGACCTTCTCTTGACCTTGACATGACCTTGACATGACCTTGACTTGAGCTTGACTTGACCTTGACTTAACTTTGACTTGACCTTGACCTTGAATTGACCTTGACTCGACCTTGACTTGACCTTGACATGACCTTGACATGACCTTGGCTTGACCTTGACTTGATCTTGAATTGACCTTGACTTGACCTGGACTCGACCTTGACATGACCTTGACTTGACCTTGACGTGACCTTGACTTGACCTAGACTTGACCTTGACTTGACCTTGACTTGACCTTGACTTGACCTTGACTCGACCTTGACTTGACCTTGACCTGACCTTGACATGAGCTTGACATGAGCTTGACTTGACCTTGACTTGACCTTGACATGACCTTGAATTGACCTTGACTTAACCTTGACTTGACTTTGACTCGACCTTGACTTGACCTTGACATGATCTTAACTTGACCTTGACTTGACCTTGAATTGACCTTGACTCGACTCGACCTTGACTTGACCTTGACATGTCCTTGACTTGACCTTGACTTGACCTTGACATGACCTTGACTTGACCTTGACTTGACCTTGACTTGACCTTGACTTGACCTTGACTTGGCCTTGACTTGACCTTCACTTTACCTTGACTTGACCTTCTCTTGACCTTGACATGACCTTGACATGACCTTGACTTGACCTTGACTTGACCTTGACTTGACCTTGACTTGACCTTGACTTGACCTTGACTCGACCTTGACTTGACCTTGACTTGGCCTTGACTTGACCTTCACGTTACCTTGACTTGACCTTGACTTGACCTTTACTGGACCTTGACTTGACCTTCACTGGACCTTGACTTGACCTTCTCTTGACCTTGACATGACCTTGACATGACCTTGACTTGACCTTGACTTGACCTTGACTTGACCTTGACTTGACCTTGACTTGGCCTTGACTTGACCTTCACTTTACCTTGACTTGACCTTGACTTGACCTTGACTTGGCCTTGACTTGACCTTCACTTTACCTTGACTTGACCTTGACTTGACCTTTACTGGACCTTGACTTGACCTTGACTTGACCTTGACTCGACCTTGACTTGACCTTGACCTGACCTTGACATGAGCTTGACATGAGCTTGACTTGACCTTGACTTGACCTTGACATGACCTTGAATTGACCTTGACTTAACCTTGACTTGACCTTGACTCGACCTTGACTTGACCTTGACTTGACCTTGACTTGGCCTTGACTTGACCTTGACTCGACCTTGACTTGACCTTGACATGACCTTGGCTTGACCTTGACTTGACCTTGACTTGACTTTGACTTGACCTTGACTTGACCTTGAATTTACCTTGACTTGACCTGGACTCGACCTTGACATGACCTTGACTTGACCTTGACATGACCTTGACTTGACCTAGACTTGACCTTGACTTGACCTTGACTTGACCTTGACTTGACCTTGACTTGACATTGATTTGACCCTGACTTGACCTTGACATGACCTTGACTTGAGCTTGACTTGACCTTGACTTGACCTTGACCTTGACATGACCTTGACTTGACCTTGACTTGGCCTTGACTTGACCTTGACTTGACCTTCACTGGACCTTGACTTGACCTTGACTTGACCATGACTTGAGCTTGACTTGACCTTGACTTGACCTTGACTTGACCTTGACATGACCTTGAATTGACCTTGACTTGACCTTGACTTGACCTTGACTTGACCTTGACTTGACCTTGACTTGACCTTGACATGACCTTGACTTGACCTTGACTTGACATTGACTTGACCTTGACTTGACCTTGACTTGACCTTGAATTTACCTTGACTTGACCTGGACTCGACCTTGACATGACCTTGACTTGACCTTGACATGACCTTGACTTGACCTAGACTTGACCTTGACGTGACCTTGACTTGACCTTGACTTGACCTTGACTTGACCTTAACTTGACCTTGACTTGAGCTTGACTTGACCTTGACTTGACCTTGACCTTGACATGACCTTGACTTGACCTTGACTTGACCTTGACCTTGACATGACCTTGAATTGACCTTGACTTGACCTTGACTTGACCTTGACTTGACCTCGACATGACCTTGAATTGACCTTGACTTGACCTTGACTTGACCTTGACATGACCTTGACTTGACCTTGACTTGACATAGACTTGACCTTGACTTGACCTTGACTTGACTTTGATATGACCTTCACTTGACCTTGACTTGGCCTTGACTTGACCTTGACTTGCCTTGACCTTCACTGGACCTTGACTTGACCTTCACTGGACCTTGACTTGACCTTCTCTTGACCTTGACATGACCTTGACATGACCTTGACTTGAGCTTGACTTGACCTTGACTTAACTTTGACTTGACCTTGACCTTGAATTGACCTTGACTCGACCTTGACTTGACCTTGACATGACCTTGACATGACCTTGGCTTGACCTTGACTTGATCTTGAATTGACCTTGACTTGACCTGGACTCGACCTTGACATGACCTTGACTTGACCTTGACGTGACCTTGACTTGACCTAGACTTGACCTTGACTTGACCTTGACTTGACCTTGACTTGACCTTGACTCGACCTTGACTTGACCTTGACCTGACCTTGACATGAGCTTGACATGAGCTTGACTTGACCTTGACTTGACCTTGACATGACCTTGAATTGACCTTGACTTAACCTTGACTTGACTTTGACTCGACCTTGACTTGACCTTGACCTTGACTTGACCTTCATTTGACCTTGACTTGACCTTGACTTGACCTTGACTTGACCTTGACTTGACCTTGACTTAACCTTGACTTGACCTTGACTCGACCTTGACTTGACCTTGACATGATCTTAACTTGACCTTGACTTGACCTTGAATTGACCTTGACTCAACCTTGACTTGACCTTTACTTGACCTTGACTTGACCTTGACATGACCTTGACTTGACCTTGACTTGACCTTGACTTGACCTTTACTTGACCTTCACTGGACCTTGACTTGACCTTGACTTGACCTTGACTCGGCCTTGACTTGACCTTGACCTGACCTTGACATGACCTTGACATGACCTTGACATGACCTTGACTTGACCTTGACTTGTCCTTGACTTAACATTGATTTGGCCTTGACTTGACTTTGACTTGACCTTGACTTGACCTTGACTTGACCTTGACGTGACCTTGACTTGACCTTGACTTGACCTTGACTTGACCTTGACTTGATCTTGACTTGACCTTGACGTGACCTTCACTTGACCTTGACTTGACCTTGACTTGACCTTGACTTGACCTTTACTTGACCTTCACTGGACCTTGACTTGACCTTGACTTGACCTTGACTCGGCCTTGACTTGACCTTGACCTGACCTTGACATGACCTTGACATGACCTTGACATGAGCTTGACTTGACCTTGTCTTGACCTTGACATAACCTTGACATGACCTTGACTTGACCTTGACTTGAACTTGACTTGACCTTTACTGGACCTTGACTTGACCTTGACTTGACCTTGACTTGACCTTGACTTGACCTTGACTCGACCTTGACCTGACCTTGACTTGACCTTGACTTGACCTTGACATGACCTTGACTTGACCTTGACTTGACCTTGACTTGACCTTGACTTGACCTTGACTTGACCTTGACTTGACCTTGACTTAACCTTGACTTGACCTTGACTCACCCTTGACTTGACCTTGACATGATCTTAACTTGACCTTGACTTGACCTTGAATTGACCTTGACTCGACCTTGACTTGACCTTGACCTTGACTTGACCTTGACTTGACCTTGACATGACCTTGACGTGACCTTGACTTAACCTTGACTTGACCTTGACTTGACCTTGACTTGACCTTGACTTGAGCTAGACTTGACTTTGACCTTGACATAACCTTGACATAACCTTGACTTGACCTTGACATGACCTTGAATTGACCTTGACTTGACCTTGACTAGATCTTGACTTGACCTTGACTTGACTTTGACTTGACCTTGACTTGGCCTTGACTTGACTTTGACTTGACCTTGACTAGACCTTGACGTGACCTTGACTTAACCTTGACTCGACATTGACATGACCTTGACTTGACCTTGACATGACCTTGGCTTGACCTTGACTTGCCCTTGACTTGACCTTGACTTGACCTTGACTAGATCTTGACTTGACCTTGACTTGACTTTGACTTGACCTTGACTTGGCCTTGACTTGACTTTGACTTGACCTTGACTTGACCTTGACGTGACCTTGACTTAACCTTGACTCGACATTGACATGACCTTGACTTGACCTTGACATGACCTTGGCTTGACCTTGACTTGCCCTTGACTTGACCTTGACTTGACCTTGACTTGACCTTGACTTGACCTTGACCTTGACTCGACCTTGACTTGACCTTGACCTGACCTTGACATGAGCTTGACTTGACCTTGTCTTGACCTTGACATAACCTTGACATGACCTTGACTTGACCTTGACTTGAACTTGACTTGACCTTTACTGGACCTTGACTTGACCTTGACTTGACCTTGACTTGACCTTGACTTGACCTTGACTCGACCTTGACCTGACCTTGACTTGACCTTGACTTGACCTTGACATGACCTTGACTTGACCTTGACTTGACCTTGACTTGACCTTGACTTGACCTTGACTTGACCTTGACTTAACCTTGACTTGACCTTGACTCACCCTTGACTTGACCTTGACATGATCTTAACTTGACCTTGACTTGACCTTGAATTGACCTTGACTCGACCTTGACTTGACCTTGACCTTGACTTGACCTTGACTTGACCTTGACATGACCTTGACGTGACCTTGACTTAACCTTGACTTGACCTTGACTTGACCTTGACTTGACCTTGACTTGAGCTAGACTTGACTTTGACCTTGACATAACCTTGACATAACCTTGACTTGACCTTGACATGACCTTGAATTGACCTTTACTTGACCTTGACTTGACCTTGACTTGGCCTTGACATGACCTTGACTTGACCTTGAAATGACCTTGACTTGACCTTGACTTGACCTTGACTTGAGCTAGACTTGACTTTGACCTTGACATAACCTTGACATAACCTTGACTTGACCTTCACATGACCTTGAATTGACCTTGACTTGACCTTGACTTGAGCTAGACTTGACTTTGACCTTGACATAACCTTGACATAACCTTGACTTGACCTTGACTTGACCTTGACTCGACCTTGACTTGACCTTGACTCGACCTTGACATGACCTTGACTTGACCTTGACTTTACCTTGGCTTGACCTTGACTTGACCTTGACTAGACTTTGACTTGACCTGGACTCGACCTTGAAATGACCTTGACTTGACCTTGACTTGACCTTGACTTGACCTTGACTTGACCTTGACTTGACCTTGACTTGACCTTGACTTGACCTTGACTTGACTTTGACTTGACCTTGACATGGCCTTGACTTGACCTTGACTTGACCTTGACATGACCTTGACTTGACCTTGACTTGACCTTGAATTGACTTGACCTTGACTTGGCCTTGACTTGACCTTGACTTGACTTTCACTTGCCCTTGACTTGACCTTGACTTGACCTTGACTTGACCTTGACCTTGACCTTGACATGACCTTGACTTGACCTTGACTTGACCTTGACGTGACCTTGACTTAACCTTGACTTGACCTTGACTTGACCTTGACTTGACCTTGACTTGAGCTAGACTTGACTTTGACCTTGACATAACCTTGACATAACCTTGACTTGACCTTGACATGACCTTAACTTGACCTTGACTTGACCTTGACAAGACCTTGACTTGACCTTGACGTGACCTTGATTTAACCTTGACTTGACCTTGACTTGACCTTGACTTGACCTTGACTTGACCTTGACTTGACCTTGACTTGACCTTGACTTGACCTTCACTTGACCTTGACTTGACCTTGACTAGACTTTGACTTGACCTGGACTCGACCTTGAAATGACCTTGACTTGACCTTGACTTGACCTTGACTTGACCTTGACTTGACCTTGACTTGACCTTGACTTGACCTTGACTTGACATGACCTTGACTTGACCTTGACCTTGACCTTGACATGACCTTGACTTGACCTTGACCTTGACCTTGACTTGACCTTGACTTGACCTTGACTTGACCTTGACTTGACATGACCTTGACTTGACCTTGACTTGACCTTGACTTGACCTTGACTTGACCTTGACTTGACCTTGACTTGACTTTGACTTGACCTTGACATGGCCTTGACTTGACCTTGACTTGACCTTGACATGACCTTGACTTGACCTTGACTTGACCTTGAATTGACTTGACCTTGACTTGGCCTTGACTTGACCTTGACTTGACTTTCACTTGCCCTTGACTTGACCTTGACTTGACCTTGACTTGACCTTGACCTTGACCTTGACATGACCTTGACTTGACCTTGACTTGACCTTGACGTGACCTTGACTTAACCTTGACTTGACCTTGACTTGACCTTGACTTGACCTTGACTTGAGCTAGACTTGACTTTGACCTTGACATAACCTTGACATAACCTTGACTTGACCTTGACATGACCTTAACTTGACCTTGACTTGACCTTGACAAGACCTTGACTTGACCTTGACGTGACCTTGATTTAACCTTGACTTGACCTTGACTTGACCTTGACTAGACTTTGACTTGACCTGGACTCGACCTTGAAATGACCTTGACTTGACCTTGACTTGACCTTGACTTGACCTTGACTTGACCTTGACTTGACCTTGACTTGACCTTGACTTGACTTTGACTTGACCTTGACATGGCCTTGACTTGACCTTGACTTGACCTTGACATGACCTTGACTTGACCTTGACTTGACCTTGAATTGACTTGACCTTGACTTGGCCTTGACTTGACCTTGACTTGACTTTCACTTGCCCTTGACTTGACCTTGACTTGACCTTGACTTGACCTTGACCTTGACCTTGACATGACCTTGACTTGACCTTGACTTGACCTTGACGTGACCTTGACTTAACCTTGACTTGACCTTGACTTGACCTTGACTTGACCTTGACTTGAGCTAGACTTGACTTTGACCTTGACATAACCTTGACATAACCTTGACTTGACCTTGACATGACCTTAACTTGACCTTGACTTGACCTTGACAAGACCTTGACTTGACCTTGACGTGACCTTGATTTAACCTTGACTTGACCTTGACTTGACCTTGACTTGACCTTGACTTGACCTTGACTTGACCTTGACTTGACCTTGACTTGACCTTCACTTGACCTTGACTTGACCTTGACTTGACCTTGACTTGACCTTGACTTAACCTTGACTTGACCTTGACTTGACTTTGACTTGACTTTGACTTGACCTTGACCTTGACTTGACCTTGACGTGACCTTGACTTGACCTTGACTTGACCTTGACTTGAGCTAGACTTGACTTTGACCTTGACATAACCTTGACATAACCTTGACTTGACCTTGACATGACATTGAATTGACCTTTACTTGACCTTGACTTGACCTTGACTTGGCCTTGACATGACCTTGACTTGACCTTGACTTGACCTTGACTTGACCTTGACTTGACCTTGACCTTGACATGACCTTGACATGACCTTGATTTGACCTTGACTTGACCTTGACTTGACCTTGACTCGACCTTGACTTGACCTTGACTTGACCTTGACTTGATCTTGACTTGACCTTGACCTTGACATGACCTTGACTTGACCTTGACTTGACCTTCACTTGACCTTGACTTGACCTTGACTTGACCTTGACTTGACCTTGACTTGACCTTGACTTAACCTTGACTTGACCTTGACTTGACCTTCACTGGACCTTGACTTGACCTTGACTTGACCTTGACTTGACCTTGCTTTGACCTTGACTTGACCTTGACTTGACCTTGACTTGACTTTGACTTGACCTTGACTTGGCCTTGACTTGACCTTGACTTGACCTTGACTTGACCTTGACTTGACCTTGACATGACCTTGACATGACCTTGACTTGACCTTGACATGACCTTGACTTGACCTTGACGTGACCTTGACTTAACCTTGACTTGATCTTGACTTGATCTTGACTTGACCTTGACTTGACCTTGACTTGACCTTGACTTGACATGACCTTGACTTGACCTTGACCTTGACCTTGACATGACCTTGACTTGACCTTGACCTTGACCTTGACATGACCTTGACATGACCTTGACTTGACCTTGACTTGACTTTGACTTGACCTTGACGTGACCTTGACTTGACCTTGACTTGACCTTGACTTGACCTTGGCTTGAGCTTGACTTGACCTTGACATGACCTTGACATGACCTTGAATTGACCTTGACTTGACCTTGACTTGACCTTGACATGACCTTGACTTGACCTTGACTTAGCCTTGACTTGACCTTGACTTGACCTTGACTTGACTTTGACTTGACCTTGACTTGGCCTTGACTTGACCTTGACCTTGACATGACCTTGACATGACCTTGACTTGACCTTGACTTGACCTTGACTTGACCTTGACTAGACCTTGACTTAACCTTGACCTTGACCTTGACATGACCTTGACTTGATCTTGAATTGACCTTGACATGACCTTGGCTTGACATTGACTTGACCTTGACTTGACCTTGACTTGACCTTGACATGACCTTGACTTGACCTTGATTTGACCTTGACTTGACCTTGACTTGACCTTGACTTGACCTTGACTTAACCTTGACTTGGCCTTGACTTGACCTTGACTTGACCTTGACTTGACCTTGACATGACCTTGACTTGACCTTGATTTGACCTTGATTTGACCCTGACTTGACCTTGACATGACCTTGACTTGACCTTGACTTGACCTTGACTTGACCTTGACTTGACCTTGACATGACCTTGATTTGACCTTGACTTGACCTTGACTTGATCTTGACTTGACCTTGACTTGACCTTGACTTGACCTTGACCTTGACTCGACCTTGACCTGACCTTGACTTGACCTTGACATGACCTTGACTTGACCTTGATTTGACCTTGACTTGACCTTGACTTGACCTTGACTTGACCTTGACTTAACCTTGACTTGACCTTGACTCGACCTTGACTTGACCTTGACATGATCTTAACTTGACCTTGAATTGACCTTGACTCAACCTTGACTTGACCTTTACTTGACCTTTACTTGACCTTGACTTGACCTTGACATGACCTTGACTTGACCTTGACTTGACCTTGACTTGACCTTGACTTGACCTTTACTTGACCTTCACTGGACCTTGACTTGACCTTGACTTGACCTTGACTCGGCCTTGACTTGACCTTGACCTGACCTTGACATGACCTTGACATGACCTTGACATGACCTTGACTTGACCTTGACTTGTCCTTGACTTAACATTGACTTGGCCTTGACTTGACTTTGACTTGACCTTGATTTGACCTTGACTTGACCTTGACGTGACCTTGACTTGACCTTGACTTGACCTTGACTTGACCTTGACTTGATCTTGACTTGACCTTGACGTGACCTTCACTTGACCTTGACTTGACCTTGACATGACCTTGACTTGACCTTGACTTGACCTTGACTTAACCTTGACTTGACCTTGACTTGACCTTCACTGGACCTTGACTTGACCTTGACTTGACCTTGACTTGACCTTGACTTGACCTTGACTTGACTTTGACTTGACCTTGACTTGGCCTTGACTTGACCTTGACTTGACCTTGACTTGATCTTGACTTGACCTTGACGTGACCTTGACTTGACCTTGACGTGACCTTGACTTAACCTTGACTTGACCTTGACTTGACCTTGACTTGACCTTGACCTTGACATGACCTTGACTTGACCTTGACCTTGACATGACCTTGACTTGACCTTGACTTGACCTTGACTTGACCTTGACTTGTCCTTGACTTGACTTTGACTTGACCTTGACGTGACCTTGACTTGACCTTGACTTGACCTTGACTTGACCTTGGCTTGAGCTTGACTTGACCTTGACATGACCTTGAATTGACCTTGACTTGACCTTGACTTGACCTTGACTTGACCTTGACTTGATCTTGACTTGACCTTGACTTGACCTAGACTTGACCTTGACTTGACCTTCACTTGACCTTGACTTGACCTTGACATGACCTTGACTTGACCTTGACTTAACCTTGACTTGACCTTGACTTGACCTTCACTGGACCTTGACTTGACCTTGACTTGACCTTGACTTGACCTTGACTTGACCTTGACTTGACTTTGACTTGACCTTGACTTGGCCTTGACTTGACCTTGACTTGACCTTGACTTGATCTTGACTTGACCTTGACGTGACCTTGACTTAACCTTGACTTGACCTTGACTTGACCTTGACTTGACCTTGACCTTGACCTTGACATGACCTTGACTTGACCTTGACTTGACCTTGACTTGACCTTGACTTGACCTTGACTTGTCCTTGACTTGACTTTGACTTGACCTTGACGTGACCTTGACTTGACCTTGACTTGACCTTGATTTGACCTTGACTTGACCTTGACTTGACCTTGGCTTGAGCTTGACTTGACCTTGACATGACCTTGAATTGACCTTGACTTGACCTTGACTTGACCTTGACTTGACCTTGACATGACCTTGACTTGACCTTGACTTAGCCTTGACTTGACCTTGACTTCACCTTGACTTGACTTTGACTTGACCTTGACTTGGCCTTGACTTGACCTTGACCTTGACATGACTTTGACATGACCTTGACTTGACCTTGACTTGACCTTGACTTGACCTTGACTAGACCTTGACTTAACCTTGACCTTGACATGACCTTGACTTGATCTTGAATTGACCTTGACATGACCTTGGCTTGACATTGACTTGACCTTGACTTGACCTTGACTTGTCCTTGACTTAACCTTGACTTGGCCTTGACTTGACTTTGACTCGACCTTGACCTTGACTTGACCTTGACTTGGCCTTGACTTGACCTTGACTTGACCTTGACTTGACCTTGACTTGACCTTGACTTGACCTTGACTTGACCTTGACATGACCTTGACTTGACCTTGACTTGACCTTGACTTGACCTTGACATGACCTTGACTTGACCTTGATTTGACCCTGACTTGACCTTGACATGACCTTGACTTGACCTTGACTTGACCTTGACATGACCTTGATTTGACCTTGACTTGACCTTGACTTGACCTTGACTTGACCTTGACTTGACCTTGACTTGACCTTGACTTGACCTTGACTTGACCTTGACTTGGCCTTGATTTGACCTTGACTTGACCTTCACTTGACCTTGACTTGACCTTCACTGGACCTTGACTTGACCTTGACTTGACCTTGACTCGACCTTGACTTGACCTTGACCTGACCTTGACATGACCTTGACATGACCTTGACTTGACCTTGACTAGACCTTGACTTAACCTTGACCTTGACATGACCTTGACTTGATCTTGAATTGACCTTGACATGACCTTGGCTTGACATTGACTTGACCTTGACTTGACCTTGACTTGACCTTGACTTAACCTTGACTTGGCCTTGACTTGACTTTGACTTGACCTTGACCTTGACTTGACCTTGACTTGACCTTGACTTGACCTTGACATGACCTTGACTTGACCGTGACGCGACCTTGACATGACCTTGACTTGACCTTGACTTGACCTTGACCTTGACATGACCTTGACTTGACCTTGATTTGACCCTGACTTGACCTTGACATGACCTTGACTTGACCTTGACTTGACCTTGACTTGACCTTGACATGACCTTGATTTGACCTTGACTTGACCTTGACTTGACCTTGACTTGACCTTGACTTGACCTTGACTTGACCTTGACTCGACCTTGACCTGACCTTGACTTGACCTTGATTTGACCTTGACTTGACCTTGACTTGACCTTGACTTGACCTTGACTTGACCTTGACTTAACCTTGACTTGACCTTGACTCGACCTTGACTTGACCTTGACATGATCTTAACTTGACCTTGACTTGACCTTGACTTGACCTTCACTGGACCTTGACTTGACCTTGACTTGACCTTGACTCGGCCTTGACTTGACCTTGACCTGACCTTGACATGACCTTGACATGACCTTGATATGACCTTGACTTGACCTTGACTTGTCCCTGACTTAACATTGACTTGGCCTTGACTTGACTTTGACTTGACCTTGACTTGACCTTGACTTGACCTTGACGTGACCTTGACTTGACCTTGACTTGACCTTGACTTGACCTTGACCTTGACATGGCCTTGACATGACCTTGAATTGACCTTGATTTGACCTTGACTTGACCTTGACTTGACCTTGACTTGACCTTGACTTGACCTTGACTTGACCTTAACTCGACCTTGACATGACCTTGAGTTGACCCTAACTTGACCTTGACAGGACCTTGACTTGACCTTGACTTGACCTTGACATGATCTTCACTTGACCTTGACTTGACCTTGACTTGACCTTGACTCGACCTTGACTTGACCTTGACTTGACCTTGACTTGATCTTGACTTGACCTTGACATGACCTTGACTTGACCTTGACTTGACCTTGACTTGACCTTCACTTGACCTTGACTTGACCTTGACATGACCTTGACTTGACCTTGACTTGACCTTGACTTAACCTTGACTTGACCTTGACTTGACCTTGACTTGACCTTCACTGGACCTTGACTTGACCTTGACTTGACCTTGACTTGACCTTGACTTGACCTTGACTTGACCTTGACTTGACCTTGACTTGACTTTGACTTGACCTTGACTTGGCCTTGACTTGACCTTGACTTGACCTTGACTTGACCTTGACATGACCTTGACTTGACCTTGACATGACCTTGACTTGACCTTGACGTGACCTTGACTTAACCTTGACTTGATCTTGACTTGACCTTGACGTGACCTTGACTTAACCTTGACTTGACCTTGACTTGACCTTGACTTGACCTTGACTTGACCTTGACCTTGACATGACCTTGACTTGACCTTGACCTTGACATGACCTTGACTTGACCTTGACTTGACCTTGACTTGACCTTGACTTGACCTTGACTTGTCCTTGACTTGACTTTGACTTGACCTTGACGTGACCTTGACTTGACCTTGACTTGACCTTGACTTGACCTTGACTTGACCTTGGCTTGAGCTTGACTTGACCTTGACATGACCTTGAATTGACCTTGACTTGACCTTGACTTGACCTTGACTTGACCTTGACATGACCTTGACTTGACCTTGACTTAGCCTTGACTTGACCTTGACTTGACCTTGACTTGACTTTGACTTGACCTTGACTTGGCCTTGACTTGACCTTGACCTTGACATGACCTTGACATGACCTTGACTTGACCTTGACTTGACCTTGACTTGACCTTGACTAGACCTTGACTTAACCTTGACCTTGACATGACCTTGACTTGATCTTGAATTGACCTTGACATGACCTTGGCTTGACATTGACTTGACCTTGACTTGACCTTGACTTGTCCTTGACTTAACCTTGACTTGGCCTTGACTTGACTTTGACTCGACCTTGACCTTGACTTGACCTTGACTTGACCTTGACTTGGCCTTGACTTGACCTTGACTTGACCTTGACTTGACCTTGACTTGACCTTGACTTGACCTTGACTTGACCTTGACATGACCTTGACTTGACCTTGACTTGACCTTGACATGACCTTGACTTGACCTTGATTTGACCCTGACTTGACCTTGACATGACCTTGACTTGACCTTGACTTGACCTTGACATGACCTTGATTTGACCTTGACTTGACCTTGACTTGACCTTGACTTGACCTTGACTTGACCTTGACTTGGCCTTGACTTGACCTTGACTTGACCTTCACTTGACCTTGACTTGACCTTGACTTGACCTTCACTGGACCTTGACTTGACCTTGACTTGACCTTGACTCGACCTTGACTTGACCTTGACCTGACCTTGACATGACCTTGACATGACCTTGACTTGACCTTGACTTGACCTTGACATGACCTTGACTTGACCTTGACTTGTCCTTGACTTAACCTTGACTTGGCCTTGACTTGACTTTGACTTGACCTTGACTTGACCTTGACTTGACCTTGACTTGACCTTGACGTGACCTTGACTTGACCTTGACTTGACCTTGACTTGACCTTAACTTGACCTTGACTTGAGCTTGACTTGACCTTGTCTTGACCTTGACCTTGACCTTGACATGACCTTGACTTGACCTTGACTTTGACATGACCTTGAATTGACCTTGACTTGACCTTGACTTGACCTTGACATGACCTTGACTTGACCTTGACTTGACATAGACTTGACCTTGACTTGACCTTGACTTGACCTTGACTTGACTTTGATATGACCTTCACTTGACCTTGACTTGACCTTGACTTGACCTTGACGTGACCTTGACTTGACCTTGACATGACCTTGACTTGACCTTGACGTGACCTTGACATGACATTGACTTGACCTTGACTTGACCTTGGTTTGACCTTGACTTGACCTTGACTTGACCTTGACACGACTTTGACTTGACCTTGACTTGACCTTGCCATGACCTTCACTTGACCTTGATTTGACCTTGACATGACCTTGACATGACCTTGACTTGACCTTGACGTGACCTTGACTTAACCTTGACTTGACCTTGACTTGACCTTGACTTGACCTTGACTTGACCTTGACCTTGACCTTGACATGACCTTGACCTGACCTTGACTTGACCTTGACTTGACCTTGAATTGACCTTGACTTGACTTTGACTTGACCTTGACTTGACCTTGACTTTGACTTGACCTTGACCTTGACTTGACTTTGACTTGACCTTGACTTGACCTTGACTAGACCTTTATTTGACCTTGACTTGACCTTGACTTGACCTTGACTTGACCTTGACTTGACCTTGACTTGATCTTGACTTGACCTTGACTTGACTTTGACTTGACCTTGACTTGGCCTTGACTTGACTTTGACTTGACCTTGACTTGACCTTGACATGACCTAGACATGACCTTGACTTGACCTTGACATGACCTTGACTTGACCTTGACGTGACCTTGACTTAACCTTGACTCGACATTCACATGACCTTGACTTGACCTTGACTTGACCTTGACATGACCTTGGCTTGACCTTGACTTGACCTTGACTTGACCTTGAATTGACCTTGACTTGACCTGGACTCGACCTTGACATGACCTTGACTTGACCTTGACATGACCTTGACTTGACCTTGATTTGACCTTGATTTGACCCTGACTTGACCTTGACATGACCTTGACTTGACCTTGACTTGACCTTGACAAGGCCTTGATTTGACCTTGACTTGACCTTGACTCGACCTTGACTTGACCTTGACATGATCTTAACTTGACCTTGACATGATCTTAACTTGACCTTGACTTGACCTTGAATTGACCTTGACTCGACCTTGACTTGACCTTGACATGACCTTGACTTGACCTTGACTTGACCTTGACCTTGACTTGACCTTGACTTGACCTTGACATGACCTTGACTTGACCTTGACTTGACCTTGACTTGACCTTGACTTGACCTTGACTTGACCTTGACTTGGCCTTGACTTGACCTTGACTTGACCTTCACTTGACCTTGACTTGACCTTGACGTGACCTTGACTTGACCTTGACTTGACCTTGACTTGACCTTAACTTGACCTTGACTTGAGCTTGACTTGACCTTGACTTGACCTTGACCTTGACATGACCTTGACTTGACCTTGACTAGACCTTGACTTAACCTTGACCTTGACATGACCTTGACTTGATCTTGAATTGACCTTGACATGACCTTGGCTTGACATTGACTTGACCTTGACTTGACCTTGACTTGTCCTTGACTTAACCTTGACTTGGCCTTGACTTGACTTTGACTCGACCTTGACCTTGACTTGACCTTGACTTGACCTTGACTTGGCCTTGACTTGACCTTGACTTGACCTTGACTTGACCTTGACTTGACCTTGACTTGACCTTGACTTGACCTTGACATGACCTTGACTTGACCTTGACTTGACCTTGACATGACCTTGACTTGACCTTGATTTGACCCTGACTTGACCTTGACATGACCTTGACTTGACCTTGACTTGACCTTGACATGACCTTGATTTGACCTTGACTTGACCTTGACTTGACCTTGACTTGACCTTGACTTGACCTTGACTTGGCCTTGACTTGACCTTGACTTGACCTTCACTTGACCTTGACTTGACCTTGACTTGACCTTCACTGGACCTTGACTTGACCTTGACTTGACCTTGACTCGACCTTGACTTGACCTTGACCTGACCTTGACATGACCTTGACATGACCTTGACTTGACCTTGACTTGACCTTGACATGACCTTGACATGACCTTGACTTGACCTTGACTTGTCCTTGACTTAACCTTGACTTGGCCTTGACTTGACTTTGACTTGACCTTGACTTGACCTTGACTTGACCTTGACTTGACCTTGACGTGACCTTGACTTGACCTTGACTTGACCTTGACTTGACCTTAACTTGACCTTGACTTGAGCTTGACTTGACCTTGTCTTGACCTTGACCTTGACCTTGACATGACCTTGACTTGACCTTGACTTTGACATGACCTTGAATTGACCTTGACTTGACCTTGACTTGACCTTGACATGACCTTGACTTGACCTTGACTTGACATAGACTTGACCTTGACTTGACCTTGACTTGACCTTGACTTGACTTTGATATGACCTTCACTTGACCTTGACTTGACCTTGACTTGACCTTGACGTGACCTTGACTTGACCTTGACATGACCTTGACTTGACCTTGACGTGACCTTGACATGACATTGACTTGACCTTGACTTGACCTTGGTTTGACCTTGACTTGACCTTGACTTGACCTTGACACGACTTTGACTTGACCTTGACTTGACCTTGCCATGACCTTCACTTGACCTTGATTTGACCTTGACATGACCTTGACTTGACCTTGACGTGACCTTGACTTAACCTTGACTTGACCTTGACTTGACCTTGACTTGACCTTGACTTGACCTTGACCTTGACCTTGACATGACCTTGACCTGACCTTGACTTGACCTTGACTTGACCTTGAATTGACCTTGACTTGACTTTGACTTGACCTTGACTTGACCTTGACTTTGACTTGACCTTGACCTTGACTTGACTTTGACTTGACCTTGACTTGACCTTGACTAGACCTTTATTTGACCTTGACTTGACCTTGACTTGACCTTGACTTGACCTTGACTTGACCTTGACTTGATCTTGACTTGACCTTGACTTGACTTTGACTTGACCTTGACTTGGCCTTGACTTGACTTTGACTTGACCTTGACTTGACCTTGACATGACCTAGACATGACCTTGACTTGACCTTGACATGACCTTGACTTGACCTTGACGTGACCTTGACTTAACCTTGACTCGACATTCACATGACCTTGACTTGACCTTGACTTGACCTTGACATGACCTTGGCTTGACCTTGACTTGACCTTGACTTGACCTTGAATTGACCTTGACTTGACCTGGACTCGACCTTGACATGACCTTGACTTGACCTTGACATGACCTTGACTTGACCTTGATTTGACCTTGATTTGACCCTGACTTGACCTTGACATGACCTTGACTTGACCTTGACTTGACCTTGACAAGGCCTTGATTTGACCTTGACTTGACCTTGACTCGACCTTGACTTGACCTTGACATGATCTTAACTTGACCTTGACATGATCTTAACTTGACCTTGACTTGACCTTGACTTGACCTTGACTTGACCTTGACTTGACCTTGACATGACCTTGACTTGACCTTGATTTGACCTTGATTTGACCCTGACTTGACCTTGACTTGACCTTGACTTGACCTTGACCTTGACTTGACCTTGACTTGACCTTGACATGACCTTGACTTGACCTTGACTTGACCTTGACTTGACCTTGACTTGACCTTGACTTGACCTTGACATGACCTTGATTTGACCTTGACTTGACCTTGACTTGACCTTGACTTGACCTTGACTTGACCTTGACTTGGCCTTGACTTGACCTGGACTCGACCTTGACATGACCTTGACTTGACCTTGACTCGACCTTGACTTGACCTTGACATGACCTTGACTTGACCTTGACTTGACCTTGACCTTGACTTGACCTTGACTTGACCTTGACATGACCTTGACTTGACCTTGACTTGACCTTGACTTGACCTTGACTTGACCTTGACTTGACCTTGACTTGGCCTTGACTTGACCTTGACTTGACCTTCACTTGACCTTGACTTGACCTTGACGTGACCTTGACTTGACCTTGACTTGACCTTGACTTGACCTTAACTTGACCTTGACTTGAGCTTGACTTGACCTTGACTTGACCTTGACCTTGACATGACCTTGACTTGACCTTGACTTGACCTTGACCTTGACATGACCTTGAATTGACCTTGACTTGACCTTGACTTGACCTTGACTTGACCTCGACATGACCTTGAATTGACCTTGACTTGACCTTGACTTGACCTTGACATGACCTTGACTTGACCTTGACTTGACATAGACTTGACCTTGACTTGACCTTGACTTGACTTTGATATGACCTTCACTTGACCTTGACTTGGCCTTGACTTGACCATGACATGACCTTGACTTGACCTTGACGTGACCTTGACGTGACCTTGACATGACATTGACTTGACCTTGACTTGACCTTGGTTTGACCTTGACTTGACCTTGACTTGACCTTGACTTGACCTTGACTTGACCTTGACACGACTTTGACTTGACCTTGACTTGACCTTGCCATGACCTTCACTTGGCCTTGATTTGACCTTGACATGACCTTGACATGACCTTGACTTGACCTTGACGTGACCTTGACTTAACCTTGACTTGACCTTGACTTGACCTTGACTTGACTTGACCTTGACTTGACCTTGACCTTGACCTTGACATGACCGTGACCTGACCTTGACTTGACCTTGACTTGACCTTAACTTGACCTTGACTTGACTTTGACTTGACCTTGACCTTGACTTGACCTTGACTTTGACTTGACCTTGACCTTGACTTGACTTTGACTTGACCTTGACTTGACCTTGACTTGACCTTGATTTGACCTTGACTTGACCTTGACTTGACCTTGACTTGACCTTGACTTGACCTTTACTTGATCTTGACTTGACCTTGACTTGACTTTGACTTGACCTTGACTTGGCCTTGACTTGACTTTGACTTGACCTTGACTTGACCTTGACATGACCTTGACTTGACCTTGACATGACCTTGACTTGACCTTGACGTGACCTTGACGTGACCTTGACTTAACCTTGACTCGACATTCACGTGACCTTGACTTGACCTTGATATGACCTTGGCTTGACCTTGACTTGACCTTGACTTGACCTTGAATTGACCTTGACTTGACCTGGACTCGACCTTGACATGACCTTGACTTGACCTTGACATGACCTTGACTTGACCTTGACTTGACCTTGACTTGACCTTGACTTGACCTTGACTTGACCTTGACCTTGACATGACCTTGACTTGACCTTGACTTGACTTGATCTTGACTTGACCTTGACCTTGACATGACCTTGACATGACCTTGACTTGACCTTGACTTGACCTTGACCTTGACTAGACCTTCACCTTGACTTGACCTTGACCATGACATGATCTTGACCTGACCTTGACTTGACCTTGACTTAACCTTGACTTGACCTTGACTTGACTTTGACTTGACCTTGACCTTGACTTGACCTTGACTTGACTTTGACTTGACCTTGACTTGACCTTGACTTGACCTTGATTTGACCTTGACTTGACCTTGACTTGATCTTGATTTGACCTTGACTTGATCTTGACTTGACCTTGACTTGACTTTGACTTGGCCGACTTGACCTTGACGTGACCTTGACTTAACCTTGACTCGACATTGACATGACCTTGACTTGACCTTGACTTGACCTTGACATGACCTTGGCTTCACCTTGACTTGACCTGGACTTGACCTTGACTTGACCTTGACTTGACCTTGACTTGACCTTGAATTGACCTTGACTTGACCTGGACTCGACCTTGACATGACCTTGACTTGACCTTGACATGACCTTGACTTGACCTTGACTTGACCTTGACTTGACCTTGACTTGACCTTGACTTGACCATGACTCGACCTTGACTTGACCTTGACCTGACCTTGACATGAGCTTGACATGAGCTTGACTTGACCTTGACTTGACCTTGACATGACCTTGACTTGACCTTGACTTAACCTTGACTTGACCTTGACTCGACCTTGACTTGACCTTGACATGATCTTAACTTGACCTTGACTTGACCTTGAATTGACCTTGACTCGACCTTGACTTGACCTTGACATGTCCTTGACTTGACCTTGACTTGACCTTGACATGACCTTGACTTGACCTTGACTTGGCCTTGACTTGACCTTCACTTTACCTTGACTTGACCTTCTCTTGACCTTGACATGACCTTGACATGACCTTGACTTGACCTTGACTTGACCTTGACTTGACCTTGACTTGACCTTGACTTGACCTTGACTTGGCCTTGACTTGACCTTCACGTTACCTTGACTTGACCTTGACTTGACCTTTACTGGACCTTGACTTGACCTTCACTGGACCTTGACTTGACCTTCTCTTGACTTTGACATGACCTTGACTTGAACTTGACTTGACCTTGACTTAACTTTGACTTGACCTTGACCTTGAATTGACCTTGACTCGACCTTGACTTGACCTTGACATGACCTTGACATGACCTTGGCTTGACCTTGACTTGATCTTGAATTGACCTTGACTTGACCTGGACTCGACCTTGACATGACCTTGACTTGACCTTGACGTGACCTTGACTTGACCTAGACTTGACCTTGACTTGACCTTGACTTGACCTTGACTTGACCTTGACTCGACCTTGACTTAACCTTGACCTGACCTTGACATGAGCTTGACATGAGCTTGACTTGACCTTGACTTGACCTTGACATGACCTTGAATTGACCTTGACTTAACCTTGACTTGACTTTGACTCGACCTTGACTTGACCTTGACATGATCTTAACTTGACCTTGACTTGACCTTGAATTGACCTTGACTCGACTCGACCTTGACTTGACCTTGACATGTCCTTGACTTGACCTTGACTTGACCTTGACATGACCTTGACTTGACCTTGACTTGACCTTGACTTGACCTTGACTTGACCTTGACTTGGCCTTGACTTGACCATCACTTTACCTTGACTTGACCTTCTCTTGACCTTGACATGACCTTGACATGACCTTGACTTGACCTTGACTTGACCTTGACTTGACCTTGACTTGACCTTGACTTGACCTTGACTTGACCTTGACTTGGCCTTGACTTGACCTTCACGTTACCTTGACTTGACCTTGACTTGGCCTTTACTGGACCTTGACTTGACCTTCACTGGACCTTGACTTGACCTTCTCTTGACCTTGACATGACCTTGACATGACCTTGACTTGACCTTGACTTGACCTTGACTTGACCTTGACTTGACCTTGACTTGGCCTTGACTTGACCTTCACTTTACCTTGACTTGACCTTGACTTGACCTTGACTTGACCTTGACTTGACCTTGACTTGGCCTTGACTTGACCTTCACTTTACCTTGACTTGACCTTGACTTGACCTTTACTGGACCTTGACTTGACCTTGACTTGACCTTGACTCGACCTTGACTTGACCTTGACCTGACCTTGACATGAGCTTGACATGAGCTTGACTTGACCTTGACTTTACCTTGACATGACCTTGAATTGACCTTGACTTGACCTTGACTTGACCTTGAATTTACCTTGACTTGACCTGGACTCGACCTTGACATGACCTGGACTTGACCTTGACTTGACCTAGACTTGACCTTGACTTGACCTTGACTTGACCTTGACATGACCTTGACTTGAGCTTGACTTGACATTGACTTGACCTTGACCTTGACATGACCTTGACTTGACCTTGACTTGGCCTTGACTTGACCTTGACTTGACCTTCACTGGACCTTGACTTGACCTTGACTTGACCATGACTTGAGCTTGACTTGACCTTGACTTGACCTTGACTTAACCTTGACATGACCTTGAATTGACCTTGACTTGACCTTGACATGATCTTAACTTGACCTTGACTTGACCTTGACTTGACCTTGACATGACCTTGACTTGACCTTGACTTGACATTGACTTGACCTTGACTTGACCTTGACTTGACCTTGAATTTACCTTGACTTGACCTGGACTCGACCTTGACATGACCTTGACTTGACCTTGACATGACCTTGACTTGACCTAGACTTGACCTTGACGTGACTTGACCTTGACTTGACCTTGACTTGACCTTAACTTGACCTTGACTTGAGCTTGACTTGACCTTGACTTGACCTTGACCTTGACATGACCTTGACTTGACCTTGACTTGACCTTGACCTTGACCTTGACATGACCTTGAATTGACCTTGACTTGACCTTGACCTTGACATGACCTTGACTTGACCTTGACTTGACCTTGACCTTGACATGACCTTGAATTGACCTTGACTTGACCTTGACTTGACCTTGACTTGACATAGACTTGACCTTGACTTGACCTTGACTTGACCTTGACTTGACTTTGATATGACCTTCACTTGACCTTGACTTGGCCTTGACTTGACCTTGACATGACCTTGACTTGACCTTGACGTGACCTTGACGTGACCTTGACATGACATTGACTTGACGTTGACTTGACCTTGGTTTGACCTTGACTTGACCTTGACTTGACCTTGACTTGACCTTGACTTGACCTTGACTTGACCTTGACACGACTTTGACTTGACCTTGACTTGACCTTGCCATGACCTTCACTTGACCTTGATTTGACCTTGACATGACCTTGACATGACCTTGACTTGACCTTGACGTGACCTTGACTTAACCTTGACTTGACCTTGACCGTGACATGACCGTGACCTGACCTTGACTTGACCTTGACTTGACCTTGACTTGACTTTGACTTGACCTTGACCTTGACCTTGACTTGACCTTGACTTTGACTTGACCTTGACCTTGACTTGACTTTGACTTGACCTTGACTTGACCTTGACTTGACCTTGATTTGACCTTGACTTGACCTTGACTCGACCTTGACTTGATCTTGACTTGACCTTGACTTGACTTTGACTTGACCTTGCCTTGGCCTTGACTTGACTTTGACTTGACCTTGACTTGACCTTGACTTGACCTTGACATGACCTTGACTTGACCTTGACATGACCTTGACTTGACCTTGACGTGACCTTGACTTAACCTTGACTCGACATTCACGTGACCTTGACTTGACCTTGACTTGACCTTGACATGACCTTGGCTTGACCTTGACTTGACCTTGACTTGACCTTGAATTGACCTTGACTTGACCTGGACTCGACCTTGACATGACCTTGACTTGACCTTGACATGACCTTGACTTGACCTTGACTTGACCTTGACTTGACCTTGACTTGACCTTGACTTGACCTTGACTTGACCTTGACCTTGACATGACCTTGACTTGACCTTGACTTGACTTGATCTTGACTTGACCTTGACCTTGACATGACCTTGACATGACCTTGACTTGACCTTGACTTGACCTTGACCTTGACTAGACCTTCACCTTGACTTGACCTTGACCATGACATGATCTTGACTTGACCTTGACTTGACCTTGACTTGACCTTGGCTTGACCTTGACTTGACCTTGACTTGACCTTGACATGACCTTGACTTGACCTTGACTTAACCTTGACTAGACCTTGACTTGACATTGACTTGACCTTAACTTGACCTTGACGCGACCTTAACTTAACCTTGACTTGACCTTGACATGACCTAGACTTGACCTTGACTTGACCTTGATTTGACCTTGACTTGACCTTGACTTGACCTTGAATTGACATTGACTTGACCTTGACCTTGACGCGACCTTGACTTGACCTTGACTTGACCTTGACGCGACCTTGACATGACCTAGACTTAACCTTGACTTGACCTTGACTTGACTTTGACTTGACCTTGACTTGACTTTGACGTGACCTTGACTTGACTTTGACTTGACCTTGACTTGTCCTTGACATGACCTTGACTTGACCTTGACTTGACCTTGATTTGACCTTGACTTGTCCTTGACATGACCTTGACTTGACTTTGACTTGACCTTGACTTGACCTTGATTTGACCTTGACTTGTCCTTGACATGACCTTGACTTGACCTTGACTTGACCTTGACTTGACCTTGACATCTCCTTGACTTGACCTTGACTTGATCTTGACATGACCTTGACATGACCTTGACTTGACCTTGACGTGACCTTGACTTAACCTTGACTTAACCTTGACTTGACCTTGACTTGACCTTGACGTGACCTTGACTTGCCCTTGACATTACCTTGAGTTGACCTTGACTTGACCTTGACTTGACTTTGACGTTACCTTGACTTGACCTTGACTTGACTTTGACTTGTCCTTGACATGACCTTGACTTGACCTTGACTTGACCTTCATTTGACTTTGACTTGTCCTTGACTTGACCTTGACATGACCTTGACTTGACCTTGACTAGACCTTGACTTGACATTGACTTGACCTTAACTTGACCTTGACGCGACCTTAACTTAACCTTGACTAAACCTTGACTTGACCTTGACTTGACCTTGACTTGACCTTGACATGACCTTGACTTAACCTTGACGCTACCTTGACGTGACCTTGACTTGAAATTGACTTGACCCTAATTTGACCTTGACATGACCTTCACTTGACCTTGACTTGACCTTGATTTGACCTTGACTTGTCCTTGACATTACCTTGACTTGACCTTGACTTTGACTTGACCTTGACTTGACCTTGACATGACCTTGACATGACCTTGACTTGACCTTGACTTGACCTTGACCTTGACTAGACCTTCACCTTGACTTGACCTTGACCATGACATGATCTTGACTTGACCTTGACTTGACCTTGACTTGACCTTGACTTGACCTTGACTTGACCTTGACATGACCTTGACTTGACCTTGACTTAACCTTGACTTAACCTTGACTAGACCTTGACTTGACATTGACTTGACTTTAACTTGACCTTGACGCGACCTTCACTTGACCTTGATTTGACCTTGACATGACCTTGACTTGACCTTGACGTGACCTTGACTTAACCTTGACTTGACCTTGACTTGACCTTGACTTGACTTGACCTTGACTTGACCTTGACCTTGACCTTGACATGACCGTGACCTGACCTTGACTTTGACTTGACCTTGACATGACCTTGACATGACCTTGACATGACCTTGACTTGACCTTGACCTTGACTAGACCTTCACCTTGACTTGACCTTGACCATGACATGATCTTGACTTGACCTTGACTTGACCTTGACTTGACCTTGACGTGACCTTGACTTAACCTTGACTTGACCTTGACTTGACCTTGACTTGACTTGACCTTGATTTGACCTTGACTTGTCCTTGACATGACCTTGACTTGACCTTGACTTTGACTTGACCTTGACATGACCTTGACATGACCTTGACTTGACCTTGACTTGACCTTGACCTTGACTAGACCTTCACCTTGACTTGACCTTGACCATGACATGATCTTGACTTGACCTTGACTTGACCTTGACTTGACCTTGACTTGACCTTGACTTGACCTTGACATGACCTTGACTTGACCTTGACTTAACCTTGACTAGACCTTGACTTGACATTGACTTGACCTTAACTTGACCTTGACGCGACCTTCACTTGACCTTGACTTGTCCTTGACATGACCTTGACTTGACCTTGACTTTGACTTGACCTTGACTTGACCTTGACATGACCTTGACATGACCTTGACTTGACCTTGACTTGACCTTGACCTTGACTAGACCTTCACCTTGACTTGACCTTGACCATGACATGATCTTGACTTGACCTTGACTTGACCTTGACTTGACCTTGACATGACCTTGACTTGACCTTGACTTAACCTTGACTAGACCTTGACTTGACATTGACTTGACCTTAACTTGACCTTGACGCGACCTTCACTTGACCTTGATTTGACCTTGACATGACCTTGACATGACCTTGACTTGACCTTAACTTGACCTTGACTTGACTTTGACTTGACCTTGACCTTGACTTGACCTTGACTTTGACTTGACCTTGACCTTGACTTGACTTTGACTTGACCTTGACTTGACCTTGACTTGACCTTGATTTGACCTTGACTTGACCTGGACTTGACCTTGACTGACATGTCCTTGACTTGACCTTGACTTGACCTTGACATGACCTTGACTTGACCTTGACTTGACCTTGACTTGACCTTGACTTGGCCTTGACTTGACCTTCACTTTACCTTGACTTGACCTTCTCTTGACCTTGACATGACCTTGACATGACCTTGACTTGACCTTGACTTGACCTTGACTTGACCTTGACTTGACCTTGACTTGACCTTGACTTGACCTTGACTTGACCTTGACTTGGCCTTGACTTGACCTTCACGTTACCTTGACTTGACCTTGACTTGACCTTTACTGGACCTTGACTTGACCTTCACTGGACCTTGACTTGACCTTCTCTTGACCTTGACATGACCTTGACATGACCTTGACTTGAACTTGACTTGACCTTGACTTAACTTTGACTTGACCTTGACCTTGAATTGACCTTGACTCGACCTTGACTTGACCTTGACATGACCTTGACATGACCTTGGCTTGACCTTGACTTGATCTTGAATTGACCTTGACTTGACCTGGACTCGACCTTGACATGACCTTGACTTGACCTTGACTTGACCATGACTTGAGCTTGACTTGACCTTGACTTGACCTTGACTTGACCTTGACATGACCTTGAATTGACCTTGACTTGACCTTGACTTGACCTTGACTTGACCTTGACTTGACCTTGACTTGACCTTGACATGACCTTGACTTGACCTTGACTTGACATTGACTTGACCTTGACTTGACCTTGACTTGACCTTGAATTTACCTTGAATTTACCTTGACTTGACCTGGACTCGACCTTGACATGACCTTGACTTGACCTTGACATGACCTTGACTTGACCTAGACTTGACCTTGACGTGACCTTGACTTGACCTTGACTTGACCTTGACTTGACCTTAACTTGACCTTGACTTGAGCTTGACTTGACCTTGACTTGACCTCGACCTTGACATGACCTTGACTTGACCTTGACTTGACCTTGACATGACCTTGAATTGACCTTGACTTGACCTTGACTTGACCTCGACATGACCTTGAATTGACCTTGACTTGACCTTGACTTGACCTTGACATGACCTTGACTTGACCTTGACTTGAAATAGACTTGACCTTGACTTGACCTTGACTTGACTTTGATATGACCTTCACTTGACCTTGACTTGGCCTTGACTTGACCTTGACATGACCTTGACTTGACCTTGACGTGACCTTGACGTGACCTTGACATGACATTGACTTGACCTTGACTTGACCTTGGTTTGACCTTGACTTGACCTTGACTTGACCTTGACTTGACCTTGACTTGACCTTGACTTGACCTTGACACGACTTTGACTTGACCTTGACTTGACCTTGCCATGACCTTCACTTGACCTTGATTTGACCTTGACATGACCTTGACATGACCTTGACTTGACCTTGACGTGACCTGGACTTAACCTTGACTTGACCTTGACTTGACCTTGACTTGACTTGACCTTGACTTGACCTTGACCTTGACCTTGACATGACCGTGACCTGACCTTGACTTGACCTTGACTTGACCTTGACTTGACCTTGACTTGACCTTGACTTGACCTTGACTTGACTTTGACTTGACCTTGACCTTGACTTGACCTTGACTTTGACTTGACCTTGACCTTGACTTGACTTTGACTTGACCTTGACTTGACCTTGACTTGACCTTGATTTGACCTTGACTTGACCTTGACTTGACCTTGACTTGACCTTGACTTGATCTTGACTTGACCTTGATTCTACTTTGACTTGACCTTGACTTGGCCTTGACTTGACTTTGACTTGACCTTGACTTGACCTTGACTTGACCTTGACATGACCTTGACTTGACCTTGACATGACCTTGACTTGACCTTGACGTGACCTTGACTTAACCTTGACTCGACATTCACGTGACCTTGACTTGACCTTGACTTGACCTTGACATGACCTTGGCTTGACCTTGACTTGACCTTGACTTGACCTTGAATTGACCTTGACTTGACCTGGACTCGACCTTGACATGACCTTGACTTGACCTTGACATGACCTTGACTTGACCTTGACTTGACCTTGACTTGACCTTGACTTGACCTTGACTTGACCTTGACTTGACCTTGACCTTGACATGACCTTGACTTGACCTTGACTTGACTTGATCTTGACTTGACCTTGACCTTGACATGACCTTGACATGACCTTGACTTGACCTTGACTTGACCTTTACCTTGACTAGACCTTCACCTTGACTTGACCTTGACCATGACATGATCTTGACTTGACCTTGACTTGACCTTGACTTGACCTTGACTTAACCTTGACTTGACCTTGACTTGACTTTGACTTGACCTTGACCTTGACTTGACCTTGATTGACTTTGACTTGACCTTGACTTGACCTTGACTTGACCTTGACTTGACCTTGACTTGACCTTGACTTGACCTTGACTTGACCTTGACTTGACCTTGACTTGGCCTTGACTTGACCTTCACGTTACCTTGACTTGACCTTGACTTGACCTTTACTGGACCTTGACTTGACCTTCACTGGACCTTGACTTGACCTTCTCTTGACCTTGACATGACCTTGACATGACCTTGACTTGAACTTGACTTGACCTTGACTTAACTTTGACTTGACCTTGACCTTGAATTGACCTTGACTCGACCTTGACTTGACCTTGACATGACCTTGACATGACCTTGGCTTGACCTTGACTTGATCTTGAATTGACCTTGACTTGACCTGGACTCGACCTTGACATGACCTTGACTTGACCTTGACATGACCTTGACTTGACCTTGACGTGACCTTGACTTGACCTAGACTTGACCTTGACTTGACCTTGACTTGACCTTGACTTGACCTTGACTCGACCTTGACTTGACCTTGACATGACCTTGAATTGACCTTGACTTAACCTTGACTTGACTTTGACTCGACCTTGACTTGACCTTGACATGATCTTAACTTGACCTTGACTTGACCTTGAATTGACCTTGACTCGACTCGACCTTGACTTGACCTTGACATGTCCTTGACTTGACCTTGACTTGACCTTGACATGACCTTGACTTGACCTTGACTTGACCTTGACTTGACCTTGACTTGGCCTTGACTTGACCTTCACTTTACCTTGACTTGACCTTCTATTGACCTTGACATGACCTTGACATGACCTTGACTTGACCTTGACTTGACCTTGACTGGACCTTGACTTGACCTTGACTTGACCTTGACTTGGCCTTGACTTGACCTTCACGTTACCTTGACTTGACCTTGACTTGACCTTTACTGGACCTTGACTTAACCTTCACTGGACCTTGACTTGACCTTCTCTTGACCTTGACATGACCTTGACATGACCTTGACTTGACCTTGACTTGACCTTGACTTGACCTTGACTTGACCTTGACTTGGCCTTGACTTGACCTTCACTTTACCTTGACTTGACCTTGACTTGACCTTGACTTGACCTTGACTTGGCCTTGACTTGACCTTCACTTTACCTTGACTTGACCTTGACTTGACCTTTACTGGACCTTGACTTGACCTTGACTTGACCTTGACTCGACCTTGACTTGACCTTGACCTGACCTTGACATGAGCTTGACATGAGCTTGACTTGACCTTGACTTGACCTTGACATGACCTTGAATTGACCTTGACTTAACCTTGACTTGACCTTGACTCGACCTTGACTTGACCTTGACTTGACCTTGACTTGGCCTTGACTTGACCTTGACTCGACCTTGACTTGACCTTGACATGACCTTGGCTTGACCTTGACTTGACCTTGACTTGACTTTGACTTGACCTTGACTTGACCTTGAATTTACCTTGACTTGACCTGGACTCGACCTTGACATGACCTTGACTTGACCTTGACATGACCTTGACTTGACCTAGACTTGACCTTGACTTGACCTTGACTTGACCTTGACTTGACCTTGACTTGACCTTGACTTGACATTGATTTGACCCTGACTTGACCTTGACATGACCTTGACTTGAGTTTGACTTGACCTTGACTTGACCTTGACCTTGACATGACCTTGACTTGACCTTGACTTGGCCTTGCCTTGACCTTGACTTGACCTTCACTGGACCTTGACTTGACCTTGACTTGACCATGACTTGAGCTTGACTTGACCTTGACTTGACCTTGACTTGACCTTGACATGACCTTGAATTGACCTTGACTTGACCTTGACTTGACCTTGACTTGACCTTGACTTGACCTTGACATGACCTTGACTTGATCTTGACTTGACATTGACTTGACCTTGACTTGACCTTGACTTGACCTTGAATTTACCTTGACTTGACCTGGACTCGACCTTGACATGACCTTGACTTGACCTTGACATGACCTTGACTTGACCTAGACTTGACCTTGACCTGACCTTGACTTGACCTTGACTTGACCTTGACTTGACCTTAACTTGACCTTGACTTGAGCTTGACTTGACCTTGACTTGACCTCGACCTTGACATGACATTGACTTGACCTTGACTTGACCTTGACTTGACCTTGACCTTGACATGACCTTGAATTGACCTTGACTTGACCTTGACTTGACCTCGACATGACCTTGAATTGACCTTGACTTGACCTTGACATGACCTTGACTTGACCTTGACTTGAAATAGACTTGACCTTGACTTGACCTTGACTTGACCTTGACTTGACTTTGATATGACCTTCACTTGACCTTGACTTGGCCTTGACTTGACCTTGACATGACCTTGACTTGACCTTGACGTGACCTTGACGTGACCTTGACATGACATTGACTTGACCTTGACTTGACCTTGGTTTGACCTTGACTTGACCTTGACTTGACCTTGACTTGACCTTGACTTGACCTTGACTTGACCTTGACTTGACCTTGACACGACTTTGATTTGACCTTGACTTGACCTTGCCATGACCTTCACTTGACCTTGATTTGACCTTGACATGACCTTGACATGACCTTGACTTGACCTTGACGTGACCTGGACTTAACCTTGACTTGACCTTGACTTGACCTTGACTTGACTTGACCTTGACTTGACCTTGACCTTGACATGACCGTGACCTGACCTTGACTTGACCTTGACTTGACCTTGACTTGACCTTGACTTGACTTTGACTTGACCTTGACCTTAACTTGACCTTGACTTTGACTTGACCTTGACCTTGACTTGACTTTGACTTGACCTTGACTTGACCTTGACTTGACCTTGATTTGACCTTGACTTGACCTTGACTTGACCTTGACTTGACCTTGACTTGATCTTGACTTGACCTTGACTCTACTTTGACTTGACCTTGACTTGGCCTTGACTTGACTTTGACTTGACCTTGACTTGACCTTGACTTGACCTTGACATGACCTTGACTTGACCTTGACATGACCTTGACTTGACCTTGACGTGACCTTGACTTAACCTTGACTCGACATTCACGTGACCTTGACTTGACCTTGACTTGACCTTGACATGACCTTGGCTTGACCTTGACTTGACCTTGACTTGACCTTGAATTGACCTTGACTTGACCTGGACTCGACCTTGACATGACCTTGACTTGACCTTGACATGACCTTGACTTGACCTTGACTTGACCTTGACTTGACCTTGACTTGACCTTGACTTGACCTTGACCTTGACATGACCTTGACTTGACCTTGACTTGACTTGATCTTGACTTGACCTTGACCTTGACATGACCTTGACATGACCTTGACTTGACCTTGACTTGACCTTTACCTTGACTAGACCTTCACCTTGACTTGACCTTGACCATGACATGATCTTGACTTGACCTTGACTTGACCTTGACTTGACCTTGACTTAACCTTGACTTGACCTTGACTTGACTTTGACTTGACCTTGACCTTGACTTGACCTTGACTTGACTTTGACTTGACCTTGACTTGACCTTGACTTGACCTTGATTTGACCTTGACTTGACCTTGACTTGATCTTGATTTGACCTTGACTTGATCTTGACTTGACCTTGACTTGACTTTGACTTGGCCGACTTGACCTTGACGTCACCTTGACTTAACCTTGACTCGACATTGACATGACCTTGACTTGACCTTGACTTGACCTTGACTTGACCTTGACTTGACCTTGACTTAACCTTGACTTGACCTTGACTTGACTTTGACTTGACCTTGACCTTGACTTGACCTTGACTTGACTTTGACTTGACCTTGACTCGACCTTGACATGACCTTGACTTGACCTTGACATGACCTTGACTTGACCTTGACTTGACCTTGACTTGACCTTGACTTGACCTTGACTTGACCATGACTCGACCTTGACTTGACCTTGACCTGACCTTGACATGAGCTTGACATGAGCTTGACTTGACCTTGACTTGACCTTGACATGACCTTGACTTGACCTTGACTTAACCTTGACTTGACCTTGACTCGACCTTGACTTGACCTTGACATGATCTTAACTTGACCTTGACTTGACCTTGAATTGACCTTGACTCGACCTTGACTTGACCTTGACATGTCCTTGACTTGACCTTGACTTGACCTTGACATGACCTTGACTTGACCTTGACTTGACCTTGACTTGACCTTGACTTGGCCTTGACTTGACCTTCACTTTACCTTGACTTGACCTTCTCTTGACCTTGACATGACCTTGACATGACCTTGACTTGACCTTGACTTGACCTTGACTGGACCTTGACTTGACCTTGACTTGACCTTGACTTGACCTTGACTTGACCTTGACTTGACCTTGACTTGGCCTTGACTTGACCTTGACTTGACCTTGACTTGATCTTGACTTGACCTTGACGTGACCTTGACTTAACCTTGACTTGACCTTGACATGATCTTAACTTGACCTTGACTTGACCTTGAATTGACCTTGACTCGACCTTGACTTGACCTTGACATGTCCTTGACTTGACCTTGACTTGACCTTGACATGACCTTGACTTGACCTTGACTTGACCTTGACTTGACCTTGACTTGGCCTTGACTTGACCTTCACTTTACCTTGACTTGACCTTCTCTTGACCTTGACATGACCTTGACATGACCTTGACTTGACCTTGACTTGACCTTGACTGGACCTTGACTTGACCTTGACTTGATCTTGACTTGACCTTGACGTGACCTTGACTTAACCTTGACTTGACCTTGACTTGACCTTGACTTGACCTTGACCTTGACCTTGACATGACCTTGACTTGACCTTGACCTTGACATGACCTTGACTTTACCTTGACTTGACCTTGACTTGACCTTGACTTGACCTTGACTTGTCCTTGACTTGACTTTGACTTGACCTTGACGTGACCTTGACTTGACCTTGACTTGACCTTGACTTGACCTTGACTTGACCTTGACTTGACCTTGGCTTGAGCTTGACTTGACCTTGACATGACCTTGAATTGACCTTGACTTGACCTTGACTTGACCTTGACTTGACCTTGACATGACCTTGACTTGACCTTGACTTAGCCTTGACTTGACCTTGACTTGACCTTGACTTGACTTTGACTTGACCTTGACTTGGCCTTGACTTGACCTTGACCTTGACATGACCTTGACATGACCTTGACTTGACCTTGACTTGACCTTGACTTGACCTTGACTAGACCTTGACTTAACCTTGACCTTGACATGACCTTGACTTGATCTTGAATTGACCTTGACATGACCTTGGCTTGACATTGACTTGACCTTGACTTGACCTTGACTTGTCCTTGACTTAACCTTGACTTGGCCTTGACTTGACTTTGACTCGACCTTGACCTTGACTTGACCTTGACTTGGCCTTGACTTGACCTTGACTTGACCTTGACTTGACCTTGACTTGACCTTGACTTGACCTTGACTTGACCTTGACATGACCTTGACTTGACCTTGACTTGACCTTGACTTGACCTTGACATGACCTTGACTTGACCTTGATTTTACCCTGACTTGACCTTGACATGACCTTGACTTGACCTTGACTTGACCTTGACATGACCTTGATTTGACCTTGACTTGACCTTGACTTGACCTTGACCTGACCTTGACATGACCTTGACATGACCTTGACTTGACCTTGACTTGACCTTCACTGGACCTTGACTTGACCTTGACTTGACCTTGACTCGACCTTGACTTGACCTTGACCTGACCTTGACATGACCTTGACATGACCTTGACTTGACCTTGACTAGACCTTGACTTAACCTTGACCTTGACCTTGACATGACCTTGACTTGACCTTGACTTGTCCTTGACTTAACCTTGACTTGGCCTTGACTTGACTTTGACTCGACCTTGACCTTGACTTGACCTTGACTTGGCCTTGACTTGACCTTGACTTGACCTTGACTTGACCTTGACTTGACCTTGACTTGACCTTGACTTGACCTTGACATGACCTTGACTTGACCTTGACTTGACCTTGACTTGACCTTGACATGACCTTGACTTGACCTTGATTTTACCCTGACTTGACCTTGACATGACCTTGACTTGACCTTGACATGACCTTGACTTGACCTTGACTTGACCTTGACTTGACCTTGACTTGACCTTGACTTGGCCTTGATTTGACCTTGACTTGACCTTCACTTGACCTTGACTTGACCTTCACTGGACCTTGACTTGACCTTGACTTGACCTTGACTCGACCTTGACTTGACCTTGACCTGACCTTGACATGACCTTGACATGACCTTGACTTGACCTTGACTAGACCTTGACTTAACCTTGACCTTGACCTTGACATGACCTTGACTTGATCTTGAATTGACCTTGACATGACCTTGGCTTGACATTGACTTGACCTTGACTTGACCTTGACTTAACCTTGACTTGGCCTTGACTTGACTTTGACTTGACCTTGACCTTGACTTGACCTTGACTTGACCTTGACTTGACCTTGACTTGACCTTGACTTGACCTTGACATGACCTTGACTTGACCGTGACGCGACCTTGACATGACCTTGACATGACCTTGACTTGACCTTGACTTGACCTTCACTGGACCTTGACTTGACCTTGACTTGACCTTGACTCGACCTTGACTTGACCTTGACCTGACCTTGACATGACCTTGACATGACCTTGACTTGACCTTGACTAGACCTTGACTTAACCTTGACCTTGACCTTGACTTGACCTTGACTTGACCTTGACTTGTCCTTGACTTAACCTTGACTTGGCCTTGACTTGACTTTGACTCGACCTTGACCTTGACTTGACCTTGACTTGGCCTTGACTTGACCTTGACTTGACCTTGACTTGACCTTGACTTGACCTTGACTTGACCTTGACTTGACCTTGACATGACCTTGACTTGACCTTGACTTGACCTTGACTTGACCTTGACATGACCTTGACTTGACCTTGATTTTACCCTGACTTGACCTTGACATGACCTTGACTTGACCTTGACATGACCTTGACTTGACCTTGACTTGACCTTGACTTGACCTTGACTTGACCTTGACTTGGCCTTGATTTGACCTTGACTTGACCTTCACTTGACCTTGACTTGACCTTCACTGGACCTTGACTTGACCTTGACTTGACCTTGACTCGACCTTGCCTTGACCTTGACCTGACCTTGACATGACCTTGACATGACCTTGACTTGACCTTGACTAGACCTTGACTTAACCTTGACCTTGACCTTGACATGACCTTGACTTGATCTTGAATTGACCTTGACATGACCTTGGCTTGACATTGACTTGACCTTGACTTGACCTTGACTTAACCTTGACTTGGCCTTGACTTGACTTTGACTTGACCTTGACCTTGACTTGACCTTGACTTGACCTTGACTTGACCTTGACTTGACCTTGACATGACCTTGACTTGACCGTGACGCGACCTTGACATGACCTTGACTTGACCTTGACTTGACTTTGACCTTGACATGACCTTGACTTGACCTTGATTTGACCCTGACTTGACCTTGACATGACCTTGACTTGACCTTGACTTGACCTTGACTTGACCTTGACTTGACCTTGACATGACCTTGATTTGACCTTGACTTGACCTTGACTTGACCTTGACTTGACCTTGACTTGACCTTGACTTGACCTTGACTCGACCTTGACCTGACCTTGACTTGACCTTGATTTGACCTTGACTTGACCTTGACTTGACCTTGACTTGACCTTGACTTGACCTTGACTTAACCTTGACTTGACCTTGACTCGACCTTGACTTGACCTTGACATGATCTTAACTTGACCTTGACTTGACCTTCACTGGACCTTGACTTGACCTTGACTTGACCTTGACTCGGCCTTGACTTGACCTTGACCTGACCTTGACATGACCTTGACATGACCTTGACTTGACCTTGACTTGTCCTTGACTTAACATTGACTTGGCCTTGACTTGACTTTGACTTGACCTTGACTTGACCTTGACTTGACCTTGACGTGACCTTGACTTGACCTTGACTTGACCTTGACTTGACCTTGACTTGACCTTGACTTGACCTTGACCTTGACATGGCCTTGACATGACCTTGAATTGACCTTGATTTGACCTTGACTTGACCTTGACTTGACCTTGACTTGACCTTGACTTGACCTTAACTCGACCTTGACATGACCTTGAGTTGACCCTAACTTGACCTTGACAGGACCTTGACTTGACCTTGACTTGACCTTGACATGATCTTCACTTGACCTTGACTTGACCTTGACTCGACCTTGACTTGACCTTGACTTGACCTTGACTTGATCTTGACTTGACCTTGACATGACCTTGACTTGACCTTGACTTGACCTTGACTTGACCTTCACTTGACCTTGACTTGACCTTGACATGACCTTGACTTGACCTTGACTTGACCTTGACTTAACCTTGACTTGACCTTGACTTGACCTTCACTGGACCTTGACTTGACCTTGACTTGACCTTGACTTGACCTTGACTTGACCTTGACTTGACTTTGACTTTGACTTGACCTTGACTTGGCCTTGACTTGACCTTGACTTGACCTTGACTTGACCTTGACTTGACCTTGACATGACCTTGACATGACCTTGACTTGACCTTGACATGACCTTGACTTGACCTTGACGTGACCTTGACTTAACCTTGACTTGATCTTGACTTGATCTTGACGTGACCTTGACTTAACCTTGAGTTGACCTTGACTTGACCTTGACATGACCTTGACCTTGACCTTGACATGACCTTGACTTGACCTTGACTTGACCTTGACTTGACCTTGACTTGACCTTGACTTGTCCTTGACTTGACTTTGACTTGACCTTGACGTGACCTTGACTTGACCTTGACTTGACCTTGACTTGACCTTGACTTGACCTTGACTTGACCTTGGCTTGAGCTTGACTTGACCTTGACATGACCTTGAATTGACCTTGACTTGACCTTGACTTGACCTTGACTTGACCTTGACATGACCTTGACTTGACCTTGACTTAGCCTTGACTTGACCTTGACTTGACCTTGACTTGACTTTGACTTGACCTTGACTTGGCCTTGACCTGACCTTGACATGACCTTGACTTGACCTTGACTTGACCTTGACTTGACCTTGACTAGACCTTGACTTAACCTTGACCTTGACATGACCTTGACTTGATCTTGAATTGACCTTGACATGACCTTGGCTTGACATTGACTTGACCTTGACTTGACCTTGACTTGTCCTTGACTTAACCTTGACTTGGCCTTGACTTGACTTTGACTCGACCTTGACCTTGACTTGACCTTGACTTGACCTTGACTTGGCCTTGACTTGACCTTGACTTGACCTTGACTTGACCTTGACTTGACCTTGACTTGACCTTGACTTGACCTTGACTTGACCTTGACAAGACCTTGACTTGACCTTGACTTGACCTTGACTTGACCTTGACATGACCTTGACTTGACCTTGATTTGACCCTGACTTGACCTTGACATGACCTTGACTTGACCTTGACTTGACCTTGACATGACCTTGATTTGACCTTGACTTGACCTTGACTTGACCTTGACTTGACCTTGACTTGACCTTGACTTGACCTTGACTTGGCCTTGACTTGACCTTGACTTGACCTTCACTTGACCTTGACTTGACCTTGACTTGACCTTCACTGGACCTTGACTTGACCTTGACTTGACCTTGACTCGACCTTGACTTGACCTTGACCTGACCTTGACATGACCTTGACATGACCTTGACTTGACCTTGACTTGACCTTGACATGACCTTGACATGACCTTGACTTGACCTTGACTTGTCCTTGACTTAACCTTGACTTGGCCTTGACTTGACTTTGACTTGACCTTGACTTGACCTTGACTTGACCTTGACTTGACCTTGACGTGACCTTGACTTGACCTTGACTTGACCTTGACTTGACCTTAACTTGACCTTGACTTGAGCTTGACTTGACCTTGTCTTGACCTTGACCTTGACATGACCTTGACCTTGACATGACCTTGAATTGACCTTGACTTGACCTTGACTTGACCTTGACATGACCTTGACTTGACCTTGACTTGACATAGACTTGACCTTGACTTGACCTTGACTTGACCTTGACTTGACCTTGACTTGACTTTGATATGACCTTCACTTGACCTTGACTTGACCTTGACTTGACCTTGACATGACCTTGACTTGACCTTGACATGACCTTGACTTGACCTTGACGTGACCTTGACATGACATTGACTTGACCTTGACTTGACCTTGGTTTGACCTTGACTTGACCTTGACTTGACCTTGACACGACTTTGACTTGACCTTGACTTGACCTTGCCATGACCTTCACTTGACCTTGATTTGACCTTGACATGACCTTGACATGACCTTGACTTGACCTTGACGTGACCTTGACTTAACCTTGACTTGACCTTGACTTGACCTTGACTTGACCTTGACTTGACCTTGACTTGACCTTGACCTTGACCTTGACATGACCTTGACCTGACCTTGACTTCACCTTGACTTGACCTTGACTTGACCTTGACTTGACTTTGACTTGACCTTGACTTGACCTTGACTTTGACTTGACCTTGACCTTGACTTGACTTGGACTTGACCTTGACTTGACCATGACTAGACCTTGATTTGACCTTGACTTGACCTTGACTTGACCTTGACTTGACCTTGACTTGACCTTGACTTGATCTTGACTTGACCTTGACTTGACTTTGACTTGACCTTGACTTGGCCTTGACTTGACTTTGACTTGACCTTGACTTGACCTTGACATGACCTAGACATGACCTTGACTTGACCTTGACATGACCTTGACTTGACCTTGACGTGACCTTGACTTAACCTTGACTCGACATTCACATGACCTTGACTTGACCTTGACTTGACCTTGACATGACCTTGGCTTGACCTTGACTTGACCTTGACTTGACCTTGAATTGACCTTGACTTGACCTGGACTCGACCTTGACATGACCTTGACTTGACCTTGACATGACCTTGACTTGACCTTGATTTGACCTTGATTTGACCCTGACTTGACCTTGACATGACCTTGACTTGACCTTGACTTGACCTTGACAAGGCCTTGATTTGACCTTGACTTGACCTTGACTTGACCTTGACTCGACCTTGACTTGAACTTGACTCTACCTTGACCTGACCTTGACTTGACCTTGACTTGACCTTGACATGACCTTGACTTGACCTTGACTTGACCTTGACTTGACCTTGACTTGACCTTGACTTGACCTTAACTTAACCTTGACTTGACCTTGACTCGACCTTGACTTGACCTTGACATGATCTTAACTTGACCTTGACATGATCTTAACTTGACCTTGACTTGACCTTGAATTGACCTTGACTCGACCTTGACTTGACCTTGACATGACCTTGACTTGACCTTGAATTGACCTTGACCTTGACTTGACCTTGACTTGACCTTGACATGACCTTGACTTGACCTTGACTTGACCTTGACTTGACCTTGACTTGACCTTGACTTGGCCTTGACTTGACCTTGACTTGACCTTCACTTGACCTTGACTTGACCTTGACTTGACCTTCACTGGACCTTGACTTGACCTTGACTTGACCTTGACTCGACCTTGACTTGACCTTGACCTGACCTTGACATGACCTTGACATGACCTTGACTTGACCTTTACTTGACCTTGACATGACCTTGACATGACCTTGACTTGACCTTGACTTGTCCTTGACTTGGCCTTGACTTGACTTTGACTTGACCTTGACTTGACCTTGACCTTGACTTGACCTTGACGTGACCTTGACTTGACCTTGACTTGACCTTGACTTGACCTTAACTTGACCTTGACTTGAGCTTGACTTGACCTTGACTTGACCTTGACCTTGACATGACCTTGACTTGACCTTGACTTGACCTTGACTTGACCTTGACCTTGACATGACCTTGAATTGACCTTGACTTGACCTTGAATTGACCTTGACTTGACCTTGACTTGACCTTGACATGACCTTGACTTGACCTTGACTTGACATAGACTTGACCTTGACTTGACCTTGACTTGACCTTGACTTGACCTTGACTTGACTTTGATATGACCTTCACTTGACCTTGACTTGGCCTTGACTTGACCTTGACATGACCTTGACTTGACCTTGACGTGACCTTGACGTGACCTTGACATGACATTGACTTGACCTTGACTTGACCTTGGTTTGACCTTGACTTGACCTTGACTTGACCTTGACTTGACCTTGACTTGACCTTGACACGACTTTGACTTGACCTTGACTTGACCTTGCCATGACCTTCACTTGACCTTGATTTGACCTTGACATGACCTTGACAGGACCTTGACTTGACCTTGACGTGACCTTGACTTAACCTTGACTTGACCTTGACTTGACCTTGACTTGACTTGACCTTGACTTGACCTTGACCTTGACCTTGACATGAGCGTGACCTGACCTTGACTTGACCTTGACTTGACCTTAACTTGACCTTGACTTGACTTTGACTTGACCTTGACCTTGACTTGACCTTGACTTTGACTTGACCTTGACCTTGACTTGACTTTGACTTGACCTTGACTTGACCTTGACTTGACCTTGATTTGACCATGACTTGACCTTGACTTGACCTTGACTTGACCTTGACTTGATCTTGACTTGACCTTGACTTGACTTTGACTTGACCTTGACTTGGCCTTGACTTGACTTTGACTTGACCTTGACTTGACCTTGACTTGACCTTGACATGACCTTGACTTGACCTTGACATGACCTTGACTTGACCTTGACGTGACCTTGACTTAACCTTGACTCGACATTCACGTGACCTTGACTTGACCTTGACTTGACCTTGACATGACCTTGGCTTGACCTTGACTCGACCTTGACTTGACCTTGAATTGACCTTGACTTGACCTGGACTCGACCTTGACATGACCTTGACTTGACCTTGACATGACCTTGACTTGACCTTGACTTGACCTTGACTTGACCTTGACTTGACCTTGACTTGACCTTGACTTGACCTTGACCTTGACATGACCTTGACTTGACCTTGACTTGACTTGATCTTGACTTGACCTTGACCTTGACATGACCTTGACATGACCTTGACTTGACCTTGACTTGACCTTGACCTTGACTAGACCTTCACCTTGACTTGACCTTGACCATGACATGATCTTGACTTGACCTTGACTTGACCTTGACTTGACCTTGACTTAACCTTGACTTGACCTTGACTTGACTTTGACTTGACCTTGACCTTGACTTGACCTTGACTTGACTTTGACTTGACCTTGACTTGACCTTGATTTGACCTTGACTTGACCTTGACTTGATCTTGATTTGACCTTGACTTGATCTTGACTTGACCTTGACTTGACTTTGACTTGGCCGACTTGACCTTGACGTGACCTTGACTTAACCTTGACTCGACATTGACATGACCTTGACTTGACCTTGACTTGACCTTGACATGACCTTGGCTTCACCTTGACTTGACCTTGACTTGACCTTGACTTGACCTTGAATTGACCTTGACTTGACCTGGACTCGACCTTGACATGACCTTGACTTGACCTTGACATGACTTTGACTTGACCTTGACTTGACCTTGACTTGACTTTGACTTGACCTTGACTTGACCATGACTCGACCTTGACTTGACCTTGACCTGACCTTGACATGAGCTTGACATGAGCTTGACTTGACCTTGACTTGACCTTGACATGACCTTGACTTGACCTTGACTTAACCTTGACTTGACCTTGACTCGACCTTGACTTGACCTTGACATGATCTTAACTTGACCTTGACTTGACCTTGAATTGACCTTGACTCGACCTTGACTTGACCTCGACATGTCCTTGACTTGACCTTGACTTGACCTTGACATGACCTTGACTTGACCTTGACTTGACCTTGACTTGACCTTGACTTGACCTTGACTTGGCCTTGACTTGACCTTCACTTTACCTTGACTTGACCTTCTCTTGACCTTGACATGACCTTGACATGACCTTGACTTGACCTTGACTTGACCTTGACTTGACCTTGACTTGACCTTGACTTGACCTTGACTTGGCCTTGACTTGACCTTCACGTTACCTTGACTTGACCTTGACTTGACCTTTACTGGACCTTGCCTTGACCTTCACTGGACCTTGACTTGACCTTCTCTTGACCTTGACATGACCTTGACATGACCTTGACTTGATCTTGACTTGACCTTGACTTGACTTTGACTTGGCCGACTTGACCTTGACGTGACCTTGACTTAACCTTGACTCGACATTGACATGACCTTGACTTGACCTTGACTTGACCTTGACATGACCTTGGCTTCACCTTGACTTGACCTTGACTTGACCTTGACTTGACCTTGACTTGACCTTGAATTGACCTTGACTTGACCTGGACTCGACCTTGACATGACCTTGACTTGACCTTGACATGACCTTGACTTGACCTTGACTTGACCTTGACTTGACTTTGACTTGACCTTGACTTGACCATGACTCGACCTTGACTTGACCTTGACCTGACCTTGACATGAGCTTGACATGAGCTTGACTTGACCTTGACTTGACCTTGACATGACCTTGACTTGACCTTGACTTAACCTTGACTTGACCTTGACTCGACCTTGACTTGACCTTGACATGATCTTAACTTGACCTTGACTTGACCTTGAATTGACCTTGACTCGACCTTGACTTGACCTTGACATGTCCTTGACTTGACCTTGACTTGACCTTGACATGACCTTGACTTGACCTTGACCTTGACTTGACCTTGACTTGGCCTTGACTTGACCTTCACTTTACCTTGACTTGACCTTCTCTTGACCTTGACATGACCTTGACATGACCTTGACTTGACCTTGACTTGACCTTGACTTGACCTTGACTTGACCTTGACTTGACCTTGACTTGGCCTTGACTTGACCTTCACGTTACCTTGACTTGACCTTGACTTGACCTTTACTGGACCTTGACTTGACCTTCACTGGACCTTGACTTGACCTTCTCTTGACCTTGACATGACCTTGACATGACCTTGACTTGAGCTTGACTTGACCTTGACTTAACTTTGACTTGACCTTGACCTTGAATTGACCTTGACTCGACCTTGACTTGACCTTGACATGACCTTGACATGACCTTGGCTTGACCTTGACTTGATCTTGAATTGACCTTGACTTGACCTGGACTCGACCTTGACATGACCTTGACTTGACCTTGACGTGACCTTGACTTGACCTAGACTTGACCTTGACTTGACCTTGACTTGACCTTGACTTGACCTTGACTCGACCTTGACTTGACCTTGACCTGACCTTGACATGAGCTTGACATGAGCTTGACTTGACCTTGACTTGACCTTGACATGACCTTGAATTGACCTTGACTTAACCTTGACTTGACTTTGACTCGACCTTGACTTGACCTTGACATGATCTTAACTTGACCTTGACTTGACCTTGAATTGACCTTGACTCGACTCGACCTTGACTTGACCTTGACATGTCCTTGACTTGACCTTGACTTGACCTTGACATGACCTTGACTTGACCTTGACTTGACCTTGACTTGACCTTGACTTGACCTTGACTTGGCCTTGACTTGACCTTCACTTTACCTTGACTTGACCTTCTCTTGACCTTGACATGACCTTGACATGACCTTGACTTGACCTTGACTTGACCTTGACTTGACCTTGACTTGACCTTGACTTGACCTTGACTTGACCTTGACTTGACCTTGACTTGGCCTTGACTTGACCTTCACGTTACCTTGACTTGACCTTGACTTGACCTTTACTGGACCTTGACTTGACCTTCACTGGACCTTGACTTGACCTTCTCTTGACCTTGACATGACCTTGACATGACCTTGACTTGACCTTGACTTGACCTTGACTTGACCTTGACTTGACCTTGACTTGGCCTTGACTTGACCTTCACTTTACCTTGACTTGACCTTGACTTGACCTTGACTTGGCCTTGACTTGACCTTCACTTTACCTTGACTTGACCTTGACTTGACCTTTACTGGACCTTGACTTGACCTTGACTTGACCTTGACTCGACCTTGACTTGACCTTGACCTGACCTTGACATGAGCTTGACATGAGCTTGACTTGACCTTGACTTGACCTTGACATGACCTTGAATTGACCTTGACTTAACCTTGACTTGACCTTGACTCGACCTTGACTTGACCTTGACTTGACCTTGACTTGGCCTTGACTTGACCTTGACTCGACCTTGACTTGACCTTGACATGACCTTGGCTTGACCTTGACTTGACCTTGACTTGACTTTGACTTGACCTTGACTTGACCTTGAATTTACCTTGACTTGACCTGGACTCGACCTTGACATGACCTTGACTTGACCTTGACATGACCTTGACTTGACCTAGACTTGACCTTGACTTGACCTTGACTTGACCTTGACTTGACCTTGACTTGACATTGATTTGACCCTGACTTGACCTTGACATGACCTTGACTTGAGCTTGACTTGACCTTGACTTGACCTTGACCTTGACATGACCTTGACTTGACCTTGACTTGGCCTTGACTTGACCTTGACTTGACCTTCACTGGACCTTGACTTGACCTTGACTTGACCATGACTTGAGCTTGACTTGACCTTGACTTGACCTTGACTTGACCTTGACATGACCTTGAATTGACCTTGACTTGACCTTGACTTGACCTTGACTTGACCTTGACTTGACCTTGACTTGACCTTGACATGACCTTGACTTGACCTTGACTTGACATTGACTTGACCTTGACTTGACCTTGACTTGACCTTGAATTTACCTTGACTTGACCTGGACTCGACCTTGACATGACCTTGACTTGACCTTGACATGACCTTGACTTGACCTAGACTTGACCTTGACGTGACCTTGACTTGACCTTGACTTGACCTTGACTTGACCTTAACTTGACCTTGACTTGAGCTTGACTTGACCTTGACTTGACCTTGACCTTGACATGACCTTGACTTGACCTAGACTTGACCTTGACGTGACCTTGACTTGACCTTGACTTGACCTTGACTTGACCTTGAATTGACCTTGACTTGACCTTAACTTGACCTTGACTTGAGCTTGACTTGACCTTGACTTGACCTTGACCTTGACATGACCTTGACTTGACCTAGACTTGACCTTGACGTGACCTTGACTTGACCTTGACTTGACCTTGACTTGACCTTGACTTGACCTTGACTTGACCTTAACTTGACCTTGACTTGAGCTTGACTTGACCTTGACTTGACCTTGACCTTGACATGACCTTGACTTGACCTTGACTTGACCTTGACTTGACCTTGACTTGACCTTGAATTTACCTTGACTTGACCTGGACTCGACCTTGACATGACCTTGACTTGACCTTGACATGACCTTGACTTGACCTAGACTTGACCTTGACGTGACCTTGACTTGACCTTGACTTGACCTTGACTTGACCTTGAATTGACCTTGACTTGACCTGGACTCGACCTTGACATGACCTTGACTTGACCTTGACATGACCTTGACTTGACCTTGATTTGACCTTGATTTGACCCTGACTTGACCTTGACATGACCTTGACTTGACCTTGACTTGACCTTGACAAGGCCTTGATTTGACCTTGACTTGACCTTGACTTGACCTTGACTCGACCTTGACTTGACCTTGACTCTACCTTGACCTGACCTTGACTTGACCTTGACTTGACCTTGACATGACCTTGACTTGACCTTGACTTGACCTTGACTTGACCTTGACTTGACCTTGACTTGACCTTAACTTAACCTTGACTTGACCTTGACTCGACCTTGACTTGACCTTGACATGATCTTAACTTGACCTTGACATGATCTTAACTTGACCTTGACTTGACCTTGAATTGACCTTGACTCGACCTTGACTTGACCTTGACATGACCTTGACTTGACCTTGAATTGACCTTGACCTTGACTTGACCTTGACTTGACCTTGACATGACCTTGACTTGACCTTGACTTGACCTTGACTTGACCTTGACTTGACCTTGACTTGGCCTTGACTTGACCTTGACTTGACCTTCACTTGACCTTGACTTGACCTTGACTTGACCTTCACTGGACCTTGACTTGACCTTGACTTGACCTTGACTCGACCTTGACTTGACCTTGACCTGACCTTGACATGACCTTGACATGACCTTGACTTGACCTTTACTTGACCTTGACATGACCTTGACATGACCTTGACTTGACCTTGACTTGTCCTTGACTTGGCCTTGACTTGACTTTGACTTGACCTTGACTTGACCTTGACCTTGACTTGACCTTGACGTGACCTTGACTTGACCTTGACTTGACCTTGACTTGACCTTAACTTGACCTTGACTTGAGCTTGACTTGACCTTGACTTGACCTTGACCTTGACATGACCTTGACTTGACCTTGACTTGACCTTGACTTGACCTTGACCTTGACATGACCTTGAATTGACCTTGACTTGACCTTGAATTGACCTTGACTTGACCTTGACTTGACCTTGACATGACCTTGACTTGACCTTGACTTGACATAGACTTGACCTTGACTTGACCTTGACTTGACCTTGACTTGACCTTGACTTGACTTTGATATGACCTTCACTTGACCTTGACTTGGCCTTGACTTGACCTTGACATGACCTTGACTTGACCTTGACGTGACCTTGACGTGACCTTGACATGACATTGACTTGACCTTGACTTGACCTTGGTTTGACCTTGACTTGACCTTGACTTGACCTTGACTTGACCTTGACTTGACCTTGACACGACTTTGACTTGACCTTGACTTGACCTTGCCATGACCTTCACTTGACCTTGATTTGACCTTGACATGACCTTGACAGGACCTTGACTTGACCTTGACGTGACCTTGACTTAACCTTGACTTGACCTTGACTTGACCTTGACTTGACTTGACCTTGACTTGACCTTGACCTTGACCTTGACATGAGCGTGACCTGACCTTGACTTGACCTTGACTTGACCTTAACTTGACCTTGACTTGACTTTGACTTGACCTTGACCTTGACTTGACCTTGACTTTGACTTGACCTTGACCTTGACTTGACTTTGACTTGACCTTGACTTGACCTTGACTTGACCTTGATTTGACCATGACTTGACCTTGACTTGACCTTGACTTGACCTTGACTTGATCTTGACTTGACCTTGACTTGACTTTGACTTGACCTTGACTTGGCCTTGACTTGACTTTGACTTGACCTTGACTTGACCTTGACTTGACCTTGACATGACCTTGACTTGACCTTGACATGACCTTGACTTGACCTTGACGTGACCTTGACTTAACCTTGACTCGACATTCACGTGACCTTGACTTGACCTTGACTTGACCTTGACATGACCTTGGCTTGACCTTGACTCGACCTTGACTTGACCTTGAATTGACCTTGACTTGACCTGGACTCGACCTTGACATGACCTTGACTTGACCTTGACATGACCTTGACTTGACCTTGACTTGACCTTGACTTGACCTTGACTTGACCTTGACTTGACCTTGACTTGACCTTGACCTTGACATGACCTTGACTTGACCTTGACTTGACTTGATCTTGACTTGACCTTGACCTTGACATGACCTTGACATGACCTTGACTTGACCTTGACTTGACCTTGACCTTGACTAGACCTTCACCTTGACTTGACCTTGACCATGACATGATCTTGACTTGACCTTGACTTGACCTTGACTTGACCTTGACTTAACCTTGACTTGACCTTGACTTGACTTTGACTTGACCTTGACCTTGACTTGACCTTGACTTGACTTTGACTTGACCTTGACTTGACCTTGATTTGACCTTGACTTGACCTTGACTTGATCTTGATTTGACCTTGACTTGATCTTGACTTGACCTTGACTTGACTTTGACTTGGCCGACTTGACCTTGACGTGACCTTGACTTAACCTTGACTCGACATTGACATGACCTTGACTTGACCTTGACTTGACCTTGACATGACCTTGGCTTCACCTTGACTTGACCTTGACTTGACCTTGACTTGACCTTGAATTGACCTTGACTTGACCTGGACTCGACCTTGACATGACCTTGACTTGACCTTGACATGACTTTGACTTGACCTTGACTTGACCTTGACTTGACTTTGACTTGACCTTGACTTGACCATGACTCGACCTTGACTTGACCTTGACCTGACCTTGACATGAGCTTGACATGAGCTTGACTTGACCTTGACTTGACCTTGACATGACCTTGACTTGACCTTGACTTAACCTTGACTTGACCTTGACTCGACCTTGACTTGACCTTGACATGATCTTAACTTGACCTTGACTTGACCTTGAATTGACCTTGACTCGACCTTGACTTGACCTCGACATGTCCTTGACTTGACCTTGACTTGACCTTGACATGACCTTGACTTGACCTTGACTTGACCTTGACTTGACCTTGACTTGACCTTGACTTGGCCTTGACTTGACCTTCACTTTACCTTGACTTGACCTTCTCTTGACCTTGACATGACCTTGACATGACCTTGACTTGACCTTGACTTGACCTTGACTTGACCTTGACTTGACCTTGACTTGACCTTGACTTGGCCTTGACTTGACCTTCACGTTACCTTGACTTGACCTTGACTTGACCTTTACTGGACCTTGCCTTGACCTTCACTGGACCTTGACTTGACCTTCTCTTGACCTTGACATGACCTTGACATGACCTTGACTTGATCTTGACTTGACCTTGACTTGACTTTGACTTGGCCGACTTGACCTTGACGTGACCTTGACTTAACCTTGACTCGACATTGACATGACCTTGACTTGACCTTGACTTGACCTTGACATGACCTTGGCTTCACCTTGACTTGACCTTGACTTGACCTTGACTTGACCTTGACTTGACCTTGAATTGACCTTGACTTGACCTGGACTCGACCTTGACATGACCTTGACTTGACCTTGACATGACCTTGACTTGACCTTGACTTGACCTTGACTTGACTTTGACTTGACCTTGACTTGACCATGACTCGACCTTGACTTGACCTTGACCTGACCTTGACATGAGCTTGACATGAGCTTGACTTGACCTTGACTTGACCTTGACATGACCTTGACTTGACCTTGACTTAACCTTGACTTGACCTTGACTCGACCTTGACTTGACCTTGACATGATCTTAACTTGACCTTGACTTGACCTTGAATTGACCTTGACTCGACCTTGACTTGACCTTGACATGTCCTTGACTTGACCTTGACTTGACCTTGACATGACCTTGACTTGACCTTGACCTTGACTTGACCTTGACTTGGCCTTGACTTGACCTTCACTTTACCTTGACTTGACCTTCTCTTGACCTTGACATGACCTTGACATGACCTTGACTTGACCTTGACTTGACCTTGACTTGACCTTGACTTGACCTTGACTTGACCTTGACTTGGCCTTGACTTGACCTTCACGTTACCTTGACTTGACCTTGACTTGACCTTTACTGGACCTTGACTTGACCTTCACTGGACCTTGACTTGACCTTCTCTTGACCTTGACATGACCTTGACATGACCTTGACTTGAGCTTGACTTGACCTTGACTTAACTTTGACTTGACCTTGACCTTGAATTGACCTTGACTCGACCTTGACTTGACCTTGACATGACCTTGACATGACCTTGGCTTGACCTTGACTTGATCTTGAATTGACCTTGACTTGACCTGGACTCGACCTTGACATGACCTTGACTTGACCTTGACGTGACCTTGACTTGACCTAGACTTGACCTTGACTTGACCTTGACTTGACCTTGACTTGACCTTGACTCGACCTTGACTTGACCTTGACCTGACCTTGACATGAGCTTGACATGAGCTTGACTTGACCTTGACTTGACCTTGACATGACCTTGAATTGACCTTGACTTAACCTTGACTTGACTTTGACTCGACCTTGACTTGACCTTGACATGATCTTAACTTGACCTTGACTTGACCTTGAATTGACCTTGACTCGACTCGACCTTGACTTGACCTTGACATGTCCTTGACTTGACCTTGACTTGACCTTGACATGACCTTGACTTGACCTTGACTTGACCTTGACTTGACCTTGACTTGACCTTGACTTGGCCTTGACTTGACCTTCACTTTACCTTGACTTGACCTTCTCTTGACCTTGACATGACCTTGACATGACCTTGACTTGACCTTGACTTGACCTTGACTTGACCTTGACTTGACCTTGACTTGACCTTGACTTGACCTTGACTTGACCTTGACTTGGCCTTGACTTGACCTTCACGTTACCTTGACTTGACCTTGACTTGACCTTTACTGGACCTTGACTTGACCTTCACTGGACCTTGACTTGACCTTCTCTTGACCTTGACATGACCTTGACATGACCTTGACTTGACCTTGACTTGACCTTGACTTGACCTTGACTTGACCTTGACTTGGCCTTGACTTGACCTTCACTTTACCTTGACTTGACCTTGACTTGACCTTGACTTGGCCTTGACTTGACCTTCACTTTACCTTGACTTGACCTTGACTTGACCTTTACTGGACCTTGACTTGACCTTGACTTGACCTTGACTCGACCTTGACTTGACCTTGACCTGACCTTGACATGAGCTTGACATGAGCTTGACTTGACCTTGACTTGACCTTGACATGACCTTGAATTGACCTTGACTTAACCTTGACTTGACCTTGACTCGACCTTGACTTGACCTTGACTTGACCTTGACTTGGCCTTGACTTGACCTTGACTCGACCTTGACTTGACCTTGACATGACCTTGGCTTGACCTTGACTTGACCTTGACTTGACTTTGACTTGACCTTGACTTGACCTTGAATTTACCTTGACTTGACCTGGACTCGACCTTGACATGACCTTGACTTGACCTTGACATGACCTTGACTTGACCTAGACTTGACCTTGACTTGACCTTGACTTGACCTTGACTTGACCTTGACTTGACATTGATTTGACCCTGACTTGACCTTGACATGACCTTGACTTGAGCTTGACTTGACCTTGACTTGACCTTGACCTTGACATGACCTTGACTTGACCTTGACTTGGCCTTGACTTGACCTTGACTTGACCTTCACTGGACCTTGACTTGACCTTGACTTGACCATGACTTGAGCTTGACTTGACCTTGACTTGACCTTGACTTGACCTTGACATGACCTTGAATTGACCTTGACTTGACCTTGACTTGACCTTGACTTGACCTTGACTTGACCTTGACTTGACCTTGACATGACCTTGACTTGACCTTGACTTGACATTGACTTGACCTTGACTTGACCTTGACTTGACCTTGAATTTACCTTGACTTGACCTGGACTCGACCTTGACATGACCTTGACTTGACCTTGACATGACCTTGACTTGACCTAGACTTGACCTTGACGTGACCTTGACTTGACCTTGACTTGACCTTGACTTGACCTTAACTTGACCTTGACTTGAGCTTGACTTGACCTTGACTTGACCTTGACCTTGACATGACCTTGACTTGACCTTGACTTGACCTTGACCTTGACATGACCTTGAATTGACCTTGACTTGACCTTGACTTGACCTTGACTTGACCTCGACATGACCTTGAATTGACCTTGACTTGACCTTGACTTGACCTTGACATGACCTTGACTTGACCTTGACTTGACATAGACTTGACCTTGACTTGACCTTGACTTGACTTTGATATGACCTTCACTTGACCTTGACTTGGCCTTGACTTGACCTTGACTTGCCTAGACCTTCACTGGACCTTGACTTGACCTTCACTGGACCTTGACTTGACCTTCTCTTGACCTTGACATGACCTTGACATGACCTTGACTTGAGCTTGACTTGACCTTGACTTAACTTTGACTTGACCTTGACCTTGAATTGACCTTGACTCGACCTTGACTTGACCTTGACATGACCTTGACATGACCTTGGCTTGACCTTGACTTGATCTTGAATTGACCTTGACTTGACCTGGACTCGACCTTGACATGACCTTGACTTGACCTTGACGTGACCTTGACTTGACCTAGACTTGACCTTGACTTGACCTTGACTTGACCTTGACTTGACCTTGACTCGACCTTGACTTGACCTTGACCTGACCTTGACATGAGCTTGACATGAGCTTGACTTGACCTTGACTTGACCTTGACATGACCTTGAATTGACCTTGACTTAACCTTGACTTGACTTTGACTCGACCTTGACTTGACCTTGACATGATCTTAACTTGACCTTGACTTGACCTTGAATTGACCTTGACTCGACTCGACCTTGACTTGACCTTGACATGTCCTTGACTTGACCTTGACTTGACCTTGACATGACCTTGACTTGACCTTGACTTGACCTTGACTTGACCTTGACTTGACCTTGACTTGGCCTTGACTTGACCTTCACTTTACCTTGACTTGACCTTCTCTTGACCTTGACATGACCTTGACATGACCTTGACTTGACCTTGACTTGACCTTGACTTGACCTTGACTTGACCTTGACTTGACCTTGACTTGACCTTGACTTGACCTTGACTTGGCCTTGACTTGACCTTCACGTTACCTTGACTTGACCTTGACTTGACCTTTACTGGACCTTGACTTGACCTTCACTGGACCTTGACTTGACCTTCTCTTGACCTTGACATGACCTTGACATGACCTTGACTTGACCTTGACTTGACCTTGACTTGACCTTGACTTGACCTTGACTTGGCCTTGACTTGACCTTCACTTTACCTTGACTTGACCTTGACTTGACCTTGACTTGGCCTTGACTTGACCTTCACTTTACCTTGACTTGACCTTGACTTGACCTTTACTGGACCTTGACTTGACCTTGACTTGACCTTGACTCGACCTTGACTTGACCTTGACCTGACCTTGACATGAGCTTGACATGAGCTTGACTTGACCTTGACTTGACCTTGACATGACCTTGAATTGACCTTGACTTAACCTTGACTTGACCTTGACTCGACCTTGACTTGACCTTGACTTGACCTTGACTTGGCCTTGACTTGACCTTGACTCGACCTTGACTTGACCTTGACATGACCTTGGCTTGACCTTGACTTGACCTTGACTTGACTTTGACTTGACCTTGACTTGACCTTGAATTTACCTTGACTTGACCTGGACTCGACCTTGACATGACCTTGACTTGACCTTGACATGACCTTGACTTGACCTAGACTTGACCTTGACTTGACCTTGACTTGACCTTGACTTGACCTTGACTTGACATTGATTTGACCCTGACTTGACCTTGACATGACCTTGACTTGAGCTTGACTTGACCTTGACTTGACCTTGACCTTGACATGACCTTGACTTGACCTTGACTTGGCCTTGACTTGACCTTGACTTGACCTTCACTGGACCTTGACTTGACCTTGACTTGACCATGACTTGAGCTTGACTTGACCTTGACTTGACCTTGACTTGACCTTGACATGACCTTGAATTGACCTTGACTTGACCTTGACTTGACCTTGACTTGACCTTGACTTGACCTTGACTTGACCTTGACATGACCTTGACTTGACCTTGACTTGACATTGACTTGACCTTGACTTGACCTTGACTTGACCTTGAATTTACCTTGACTTGACCAGGACTCGACCTTGACATGACCTTGACTTGACCTTGACATGACCTTGACTTGACCTAGACTTGACCTTGACGTGACCTTGACTTGACCTTGACTTGACCTTGACTTGACCTTAACTTGACCTTGACTTGAGCTTGACTTGACCTTGACTTGACCTTGACCTTGACATGACCTTGACTTGACCTTGACTTGACCTTGACCTTGACATGACCTTGAATTGACCTTGACTTGACCTTGACTTGACCTTGACTTGACCTCGACATGACCTTGAATTGACCTTGACTTGACCTTGACTTGACCTTGACATGACCTTGACTTGACCTTGACTTGACATAGACTTGACCTTGACTTGACCTTGACTTGACTTTGATATGACCTTCACTTGACCTTGACTTGGCCTTGACTTGACCTTGACATGACCTTGACTTGACCTTGACGTGACCTTGACGTGACCTTGACATGACATTGATTTGACCTTGACTTGACCTTGGTTTGACCTTGACTTGACCTTGACTTGACCTTGACTTGACCTTGACTTGACCTTGACTTGACCTTGACTTGACCTTGACACGACTTTGACTTGACCTTGACTTGACCTTGCCATGACCTTCACTTGACCTTGATTTGACCTTGACATGACCTTGACATGACCTTGACTTGACCTTGACGTGACCTTGACTTAACCATGACTTGACCTTGACTTGACCTTGACTTGACTTGACCTTGACTTGACCTTGACCTTGACCTTGACATGACCGTGACCTGACCTTGACTTGACCTTGACTTGACCTTGACTTGACCTTGACTTGACTTTGACTTGACCTTGACCTTGACTTGACCTTGACTTTGACTTGACCTTGACCTTGACTTGACTTTGACTTGACCTTGACTTGACCTTGACTTGACCTTGATTTGACCTTGACTTGACCTTGACTTGACCTTGACTTGATCTTGACTTGACCTTGACTTGACTTTGACTTGACCTTGACTTGGCCTTGACTTGACTTTGACTTGACCTTGACTTGACCTTGACTTGACCTTGACTTGACCTTGACATGACCTTGACTTGACCTTGACATGACCTTGACTTGACCTTGACGTGACCTTGACTTAACCTTGACTCGACATTCACGTGACCTTGACTTGACCTTGACTTGACCTTGACATGACCTTGGCTTGACCTTGACTTGACCTTGACTTGACCTTGAATTGACCTTGACTTGACCTGGACTCGACCTTGACATGACCTTGACTTGACCTTGACATGACCTTGACTTGACCTTGACTTGACCTTGACTTGACCTTGACTTGACCTTGACCTTGACATGACCTTGACTTGACCTTGACTTGACTTGATCTTGACTTGACCTTGACCTTGACATGACCTTGACATGACCTTGACTTGACCTTGACTTGACCTTGACCGTGACTAGACCTTCACCTTGACTTGACCTTGACCATGACATGATCTTGACTTGACCTTGACTTGACCTTGACTTGACCTTGACTTGACCTTGACTTGACCTTGACTTGACCTTGACTTGACCTTGACATGACCTTGACTTGACCTTGACTTAACCTTGACTAGACCTTGACTTGACATTGACTTGACCTTAACTTGACCTTGACGCGACCTTAACTTAACCTTGACTTGACCTTGACATGACCTAGACTTGACCTTGACTTGACCTTGATTTGACCTTGACTTGACCTTGACTTGACCTTGAATTGACATTGACTTGACCTTGACTTTGACGCGACCTTGACTTGACCTTGACGCGACCTTGACATGACCTAGACTTAAACTTGACTTGACCTTGACTTGACCTTGACTTGACCTTGACTTGACTTTGACGTGACCTTGACTTGACCTTGACTTGACCTTGACTTGTCCTTGACATGACCTTGACTTGACCTTGACTTGACCTTGATTTGACCTTGACTTGTCCTTGACATGACCTTGACTTGGCCTTGACTTGACTTTGACTTGACCTTGACTTGACCTTGACTTGACCTTGACTTGACCTTGACATGACCTTGACTTGACCTTGACATGACCTTGACTTGACCTTGACGTGACCTTGACTTAACCTTGACTCGACATTCACGTGACCTTGACTTGACCTTGACTTGACCTTGACCTTGACATGACCTTGACTTGACCTTGACTTGACTTGATCTTGACTTGACCTTGACCTTGACATGACCTTGACATGACCTTGACTTGACCTTGACTTGACCTTGACCGTGACTAGACCTTCACCTTGACTTGACCTTGACCATGACATGATCTTGACTTGACCTTGACTTGACCTTGACTTGACCTTGACTTGACCTTGACTTGACCTTGACTTGACCTTGACTTGACCTTGACATGACCTTGACTTGACCTTGACTTAACCTTGACTAGACCTTGACTTGACATTGACTTGACCTTAACTTGACCTTGACGCGACCTTAACTTAACCTTGACTTGACCTTGACATGACCTAGACTTGACCTTGACTTGACCTTGATTTGACCTTGACTTGACCTTGACTTGACCTTGAATTGACATTGACTTGACCTTGACTTTGACGCGACCTTGACTTGACCTTGACGCGACCTTGACATGACCTAGACTTAAACTTGACTTGACCTTGACTTGACCTTGACTTGACCTTGACTTGACTTTGACGTGACCTTGACTTGACCTTGACTTGACCTTGACTTGTCCTTGACATGACCTTGACTTGACCTTGACTTGACCTTGATTTGACCTTGACTTGTCCTTGACATGACCTTGACTTGACTTTGACTTGACCTTGACTTGACCTTGATTTGACCTTGACTTGTCCTTGACATGACCTTGACTTGACCTTGACTTGACCTTGACTTGACCTTGACATCTCCTTGACTTGACCTTGACTTGATCTTGACATGACCTTGACATGACCTTGACTTGACCTTGACGTGACCTTGACTTAACCTTGACTTAACCTTGACTTGACCTTGACTTGACCTTGACGTGACCTTGACTTGCCCTTGACATTACCTTGAGTTGACCTTGACTTGACCTTGACTTGACTTTGACGTGACCTTGACTTGACCTTGACTTGACTTTGACTTGTCCTTGACATGACCTTGACTTGACCTTGACTTGACCTTCATTTGACTTTGACTTGTCCTTGACTTGACCTTGACATGACCTTGACTTGACCTTGACTAGACCTTGACTTGACATTGACTTGACCTTAACTTGACCTTGACGCGACCTTAACTTAACCTTGACTAAACCTTGACTTGACCTTGACTTGACCTTGACTTGACCTTGACATGACCTTGACTTAGCCTTGACGCTACCTTGACGTGACCTTGACTTGACCTTGACTTGACCCTAACTTGACCTTGACATGACCTTCACTTGACCTTGACTTGACCTTGATTTGACCTTGACTTGTCCTTGACATGACCTTGACTTGACCTTGACTTTGACTTGACCTTGACTTGACCTTGACATGACCTTGACATGACCTTGACTTGACCTTGACTTGACCTTGACCTTGACTAGACCTTCACCTTGACTTGACCTTGACCATGACATGATCTTGACTTGACCTTGACTTGACCTTGACTTGACCTTGACTTGACCTTGACATGACCTTGACATGACCTTGACTTGACCTTGACTTAACCTTGACTAGACCTTGACTTGACATTGACTTGACCTTAACTTGACCTTGACGCGACCTTCACTTGACCTTGATTTGACCTTGACATGACCTTGACATGACCTTGACTTGACCTTGACGTGACCTTGACTTAACCTTGACTTGACCTTGACTTGACCTTGACTTGACTTGACCTTGACTTGACATTGACCTTGACCTTGACTTGACCTTGACGTGACCTTGACATGACCTTGACATGACCTTGACTTGACCTTGACGTGACCTTGACTTAACCTTGACTTGACCTTGACTTGACCTTGACTTGACTTGACCTTGACTTGACCTTGACTTGACTTGACCTTGACTTGACATTGACCTTGACCTTGACATGACCGTGACTTGACCTTGACTTGACCTTAACTTGACCTTGACTTGACCTTGACTTGACATTGACCTTGACTTGACTTGACCTTGACTTGACCTTGACTTGACCTTAACTTGACCTTGACTTGACTTTGACTTGACCTTGACCTTGACTTGACCTTGACTTTGACTTGACCTTGACCTTGACTTGACTTTGACTTGACTTTGACTTGACCTTGACTTGACCTTGATTTGACCTTGACTTGACCTTGACTTGACCTTGACTTGACCTTGACTTGATCTTGACTTGACCTTGACTTGACTTTGACTTGACCTTGACTTGGCCTTGACTTGACTTTGACTTGACCTTGACTTGACCTTGACTTGACCTTGACATGACCTTGACTTGACCTTGACATGACCTTGACTTGACCTTGACTCGACATTCACGTGACCTTGACTTGACCTTGACTTGACCTTGACATGACCTTGGCTTGACCTTGACTTGACCTTGACTTGACCTTGGCTTGACCTTGACTTGACCTTGACTTGACCTTGAATTGACCTTGACTTGACCTGGACTCGACCTTGACATGACCTTGACTTGACCTTGACATGACCTTGACTTGACCTTGACTTGACCTTGACTTGACCTTGACTTGACCTTGACCTTGACATGACCTTGACTTGACCTTGACTTGATCTTGACTTGACCTTGACCTTGACATGACCTTGACATGACCTTGACTTGACCTTGACTTGACCTTGACCTTGACTAGACCTTCACCTTGACTTGACCTTGACCATGACATGATCTTGACTTGACCTTGACTTGACCTTGACTTAACCTTGACTTGACCTTGACTTGACTTTGACTTGACCTTGACTTGACCTTGACTTGACTTTGACTTGACCTTGACTTGACCTTGACTTGACCTTGATTTGACCTTGACTTGACCTTGACTTGATCTTGATTTGACCTTGACTTGATCTTGACTTGACCTTGACTTGACTTTGACTTAGCCGACTTGACCTTGACGTGACCTTGACTTAACCTTGACTCGACGTTGACATGACCTTGACTTGACCTTGACTTGACCTTGACATGACCTTGGCTTCACCTTGACTTGACCTTGACTTGACCTTGACTTGACCTTGAATTGACCTTGACTTGACCTGGACTCGACCTTGACATGACCTTGACTTGACCTTGACATGACCTTGACTTGACCTTGACTTGACCTTGACTTGACCTTGACTTGACCTTGACTTGACCATGACTCGACCTTGACTTGACCTTGACCTGACCTTGACATGAGATTGACATGAGCTTGACTTGACCTTGACTTGACCTTGACATGACCTTGACTTGACCTTGACTTAACCTTGACTTGACCTTGACTCGACCTTGACTTGACCTTGACATGATCTTAACTTGACCTTGACTTGACCTTGACTCGACCTTGACATGTCCTTGACTTGACCTTGACTTGACCTTGACATGACCTTGACTTGACCTTGACTTGACCTTGACTTGACCTTGACTTGGCCTTGACTTGACCTTCACTTTACCTTGACTTGACCTTCTCTTGACCTTGACATGACCTTGACATGACCTTGACATGACCTTGACTTGACCTTGACTTGACCTTGACTTGACCTTGACTTGACCTTGACTTGGCCTTGACTTGACCTTCACGTTACCTTGACTTGACCTTGACTTGACCTTTACTGGACCTTGACTTGACCTTCACTGGACCTTGACTTGACCTTCTCTTGACCTTGACATGACCTTGACATGACCTTGACTTGAACTTGACTTGACCTTGACTTAACTTTGACTTGACCTTGACCTTGAATTGACCTTGACTCGACCTTGACTTGACCTTGACATGACCTTGACATGACCTTGGCTTGACCTTGACTTGATCTTGAATTGACCTTGACTTGACCTGGACTCGACCTTGACATGACCTTGACTTGACCTTGACGTGACCTTGACTTGACCTAGACTTGACCTTGACTTGACCTTGACTTGACCTTGACTTGACCTTGACCTGACCTTGACATGACCTTGGCTTGACCTTGACTTGACCTAGACTTGACCTTGACTTGACCTTGACTTGACCTTGACTTGACCTTGACCTGACCTTGACATGACCTTGGCTTGACCTTGACTTGACCTTGACTTGACTTTGACTTGACCTTGACTTGACCTTGAATTTACCTTGACTTGACCTGGACTCGACCTTGACATGACCTTGACTTGACCTTGACATGACCTTGACATGAGCTTGACTTGACCTTGACTTGACCTTAACTTGACCTTGACTTGAGCTTGACTTGACCTTGACTTGACCTTGACCTTGACATGACCTTGACTTGACCTTGACTTGACCTTGACCTTGACATGACCTTGAATTGACCTTGACTTAACCTTGACTTGACTTTGACTCGACCTTGACTTGACCTTGACATGATCTTAACTTGACCTTGAATTGACCTTGACTCGACTCGACCTTGACTTGACCTGGACATGTCCTTGACTTGACCTTGACTTGACCTTGACATGACCTTGACTTGACCTTGACTTGACCTTGACTTGACCTTGACTTGACCTTCACTTTACCTTGACTTGACCTTCTCTTGACCTTGACATGACCTTGACATGACCTTGACTTGACCTTGACTTGACCTTGACTTGACCTTGACTTGGCCTTGACTTGACCTTCACGTTACCTTGACTTGACCTTTACTTGACCTTTACTGGAACTTGACTTGACCTTCACTGGACCTTGACTTGACCTTCTCTTGACCTTGACATGACCTTGACATGACCTTGACTTGACCTTGACTTGACCTTGACTTGACCTTGACTTGACCTTGACTTGGCCTTGACTTGACCTTCACTTTACCTTGACTTGACCTTGACTTGACCTTGACTTGGCCTTGACTTGACCTTCACTTTACCTTGACTTGACCTTGACTTGACCTTTACTGGACCTTGACTTGACCTTGACTTGACCTTGACTCGACCTTGACTTGACCTTGACCTGACCTTGACATGAGCTTGACATGAGCTTGACTTGACCTTGACTTGACCTTGACATGACCTTGAATTGACCTTGACTTAACCTTGACTTGACCTTGACTCGACCTTGACTTGACCTTGACTTGACCTTGACTTGGCTTTGACTTGACCTTGACTCGACCTTGACTTGACCTTGACATGACCTTGGCTTGACCTTGACTTGACCTTGACTTGACTTTGACTTGACCTTGAATTTAACTTGACTTGACCTGGACTCGACCTTGACATGACCTTGACTTGACCTTGACATGACCTTGACTTGACCTAGAATTGACCTTGACTTGACCTTGACTTGACCTTGACTTGACCTTGACTTGACATTGATTTGACCCTGACTTGACCTTGACATGACCTTGACTTGAGCTTGACTTGACCTTGACTTGACCTTGACCTTGACATGACCTTGACTTGACCTTGACTTGGCCTTGACTTGACCTTGACTTGACCTTCACTGGACCTTGACTTGACCTTGACTTGACCATGACTTGAGCTTGACTTGACCTTGACTTGACCTTGACTTGACCTTGACTTGACCTTGACATGACCTTGAATTGACCTTGACTTGACCTTGACTTGACCTTGACTTGACCTTGACTTGACCTTGACTTGACCTTGACATGACCTTGACTTGACCTTGACTTGACATTGACTTGACCTTGACTTGACCTTGACTTGACCTTGAATTTACCTTGACTTGACCTGGACTCGACCTTGACATGACCTTGACTTGACCTTGACATGACCTTGACTTGACCTAGACTTGACCTTGACGTGACCTTGACTTGACCTTGACTTGACCTTGACTTGACCTTAACTTGACCTTGACTTGAGCTTGACTTGACCTTGACTTGACCTTGACCTTGACATGACCTTGACTTGACCTTGACTTGACCTTGACCTTGACATGACCTTGAATTGACCTTGACTTGACCTTGACTTGACCTTGACTTGACCTCGACATGACCTTGAATTGACCTTGACTTGACCTTGACTTGACCTTGACATGACCTTGACTTGACCTTGACTTGACATAGACTTGACCTTGACTTGACCTTGACTTGACCTTGACTTGACTTTGATATGACCTTCACTTGACCTTGACTTGGCCTTGACTTGACCTTGACATGACCTTGACTTGACCTTGACGTGACCTTGACGTGACCTTGACATGACATTGACTTGACCTTGACTTGACCTTGGTTTGACCTTGACTTGACCTTGACTTGACCTTGACTTGACCTTGACTTGACCTTGACTTGACCTTGACACGACTTTGACTTGACCTTGACTTGACCTTGCCATGACCTTCACTTGACCTTGATTTGACCTTGACATGACCTTGACATGACCTTGACTTGACCTTGACGTGACCTTGACTTAACCTTGACTTGACCTTGACTTGACCTTGACTTGACTTGACCTTGACTTGACCTTGACCTTGACCTTGACATGACCGTGACCTGACCTTGACTTGACCTTGACTTGTCCTTGACTTGACCTTGACTTGACTTTGACTTGACCTTGACCTTGACTTGACTTTGACTTGACCTTGACTTGACCTTGACTTGACCTTGATTTGACCTTGACTTGACCTTGACTTGACCTTGACTTGACCTTGACTTGATCTTGACTTGACCTTGACTTGACTTTGACTTGACCTTGACTTGGCCTTGACTTGACTTTGACTTGACCTTGACTTGACCTTGACTTGACCTTGACATGACCTTGACTTGACCTTGACATGACCTTGACTTGACCTTGACGTGACCTTGACTTAACCTTGACTCGACATTCACGTGACCTTGACTTGACCTTGACTTGACCTTGACATGACCTTGGCTTGACCTTGACTTGACCTTGACTTGACCTTGAATTGACCTTGACTTGACCTGGACTCGACCTTGACATGACCTTGACTTGACCTTGACATGACCTTGACTTGACCTTGACTTGACCTTGACTTGACCTTGACTTGACCTTGACTTGACCTTGACTTGACCTTGACCTTGACATGACCTTGACTTGACCTTGACTTGACTTGATCTTGACTTGACCTTGACCTTGACATGACCTTGACATGACCTTGACTTGACCTTGACTTGACCTTGACTTAACCTTGACTTGACCTTGACTTGAATTTGACTTGACCTTGACCTTGACTTGACCTTGACTTGACTTTGACTTGACCTTGACTTGACCTTGACTTGACCTTGATTTGACCTTGACTTGACCTTGACTTGATCTTGATTTGACCTTGACTTGATCTTGACTTGACCTTGACTTGACTTTGACTTGGCCGACTTGACCTTGACGTGACCTTGACTTAACCTTGACTCGACATTGACATGACCTTGACTTGACCTTGACTTGACCTTGACTTGACCTTGACTTAACCTTGACTTGACCTTGACTTGACTTTGACTTGACCTTGACCTTGACTTGACCTTGACTTGACTTTGACTTGACCTTGACTCGACCTTGACATGACCTTGACTTGACCTTGACATGACCTTGACTTGACCTTGACTTGACCTTGACTTGACCTTGACTTGACCTTGACTTGACCATGACTCGACCTTGACTTGACCTTGACCTGACCTTGACATGAGCTTGACATGAGCTTGACTTGACCTTGACTTGACCTTGACATGACCTTGACTTGACCTTGACTTAACCTTGACTTGACCTTGACTCGACCTTGACTTGACCTTGACATGATCTTAACTTGACCTTGACTTGACCTTGAATTGACCTTGACTCGACCTTGACTTGACCTTGACATGTCCTTGACTTGACCTTGACTTGACCTTGACATGACCTTGACTTGACCTTGACTTGACCTTGACTTGACCTTGACTTGGCCTTGACTTGACCTTCACTTTACCTTGACTTGACCTTCTCTTGACCTTGACATGACCTTGACATGACCTTGACTTGACCTTGACTTGACCTTGACTTGACCTTGACTTGGCCTTGACTTGACCTTCACGTTACCTTGACTTGACCTTGACTTGACCTTTACTGGACCTTGACTTGACCTTCACTGGACCTTGACTTGACCTTCTCTTGACCTTGACATGACCTTGACATGACCTTGACTTGAACTTGACTTGACCTTGACTTAACTTTGACTTGACCTTGACCTTGAATTGACCTTGACTCGACCTTGACTTGACCTTGACATGACCTTGACATGACCTTGGCTTGACCTTGACTTGATCTTGAATTGACCTTGACTTGACCTGGACTCGACCTTGACATGACCTTGACTTGACCTTGACGTGACCTTGACTTGACCTAGACTTGACCTTGACTTGACCTTGACTTGACCTTGACTTGACCTTGACTCGACCTTGACTTGACCTTGACCTGACCTTGACATGAGCTTGACATGAGCTTGACTTGACCTTGACTTGACCTTGACATGACTTTGAATTGACCTTGACTTAACCTTGACTTGACTTTGACTCGACCTTGACTTGACCTTGACATGATCTTAACTTGACCTTGACTTGACCTTGAATTGACCTTGACTCGACTCGACCTTGACTTGACCTTGACATGTCCTTGACTTGACCTTGACTTGACCTTGACATGACCTTGACTTGACCTTGACATGACCTTGACTTGACCTTGACTTGACCTTGACTTGGCCTTGACTTGACCTTCACTTTACCTTGACTTGACCTTCTCTTGACCTTGACATGACCTTGACATGACCTTGACTTGACCTTGACTTGACCTTGACTTGACCTTGACTTGACCTTGACTTGACCTTGACTTGAGCTTGACTTGACCTTGACTTGACCTTGACTTGGCCTTGACTTGACCTTCACGTTACCTTGACTTGACCTTGACTTGACCTTTACTGGACCTTGACTTGACCTTCACTGGACCTTGACTTGACCTTCTCTTGACCTTGACATGACCTTGACATGACCTTGACTTGACCTTGACTTGACCTTGACTTGACCTTGACTTGGCCTTGACTTGATCTTCACTTTACCTTGACTAGACCTTGACTTGACCTTCACTTTACCTTGACTTGACCTTGACTTGACCTTTACTGGACCTTGACTTGACCTTGACTTGACCTTGACTCGACCTTGACTTGACCTTGACCTGACCTTGACATGAGCTTGACATGATCTTGACTTGACCTTGACTTGACCTTGACATGACCTTGAATTGACCTTGACTTAACCTTGACTTGACCTTGACTCGACCTTGACTTGACCTTGACTTGACCTTGACTTGGCCTTGACTTGACCTTGACTCGACCTTGACTTGACCTTGACATGACCTTGGCTTGACCTTGACTTGACCTTGACTTGACTTTGACTTGACCTTGACTTGACCTTGAATTTACCTTGACTTGACCTGGACTCGACCTTGACATGACCTTGACTTGACCTTGACATGACCTTGACTTGACCTAGACTTGACCTTGACTTGACCTTGACTTGACCTTGACTCGACCTTGACTTGACCTTGACCTGACCTTGACATGAGCTTGACATGAGCTTGACTTGACCTTGACTTGACCTTGACATGACCTTGAATTGACCTTGACTTAACCTTGACTTGACCTTGACTCGACCTTGACTTGACCTTGACATGATCTTAACTTGACCTTGACTTGACCTTGAATTGACCTTGACTCGACCTCGACTTGACCTTGACATGTCCTTGACTTGACCTTGACTTGACCTTGACATGACCTTGACTTGACCTTGACTTGACCTTGACTTGACCTTGACTTGACCTTGACTTGACCTTGACTTGGCCTTGACTTGACCTTCACTTTACCTTGACTTGACCTTCTCTTGACCTTGACATGACCTTGACATGACCTTGACTTGACCTTGACTTGACCTTGACTTGACCTTGACTTGACCTTGACTTGACCTTGACTTGGCCTTGACTTGACCTTCACGTTACCTTGACTTGACCTTGACTTGACCTTTACTGGACCTTGACTTGACCTTCACTGGACCTTGACTTGACCTTCTCTTGACCTTGACATGACCTTGACATGACCTTGACTTGACCTTGACTTGACCTTGACTTGACCTTGACTTGACCTTGACTTGGTCTTGACTTGACCTTCACTTTACCTTGACTTGACCTTGACTTGACCTTGACTTGACCTTGACTTGGCCTTGACTTGACTTTCACTTTACCTTGACTTGACCTTGACTTGACCTTTACTGGACCTTGACTTGACCTTGACTTGACCTTGACTTGACCTTGACTTAACCTTAACTTGACCTTGACTTGACTTTGACTTGACCTTGACCTTGACTTGACTTTGACTTGACCTTGACTTGACCTTGACTTGACCTTGATTTGACCTTGACTCGACCTTGACTTGACCTTGACATGATCTTAACTTGACCTTGACTTGACCTTGACATGTCCTTGACTTGACCTTGACTTGACCTTGACATGACCTTGACTTAACCTTGACTTGACCTTGACTTGACCTTGACTTGACCTTGACATGACCTTGGTTTGACCTTGACTTGACCTTGACTTGACCTTGACTTGACCTTGACTTGACCTTGAATTGACCTTGACTTGACCTTCACTTGACCTTGACTTGAACTTGACTTGACCTTCACTGGACCTTGACTTGACCTTCTCTTGACCTTCACATGACCTTGACATGACCTTGACTTGACCTTGACTTGACCTTGACTTGACCTTGACTTGACCTTGACTTGACCTTTACTTGACCTTGACTTGGCCTTGACTTGACCTTCACTTTACCTTGACTTGACCTTGACTTGACCTTTACTGGACCTTGACTTGACCTTGACTTGACCTTGACTTGATCTTGACTCGACCTTGACCTGACCTTCACTTGACCTTGACTTGACCTTGACATTACCTTGACTTGACCTTGACTTGACCTTGACTTGACCTTGACTTGACCTTGACTCGACCTTGACTTGACCTTGACATGATCTTAACTTGACCTTGACTTGACCTTGAATTGACCTTGACTCGACCTTGACTTGACCTTGACATGTCCTTGACTTGACCTTGACTTGACCTTGACATGACCTTGACTTCACCTTGACTTGACCTTGGCTTGACCTCGACTTGACTTTGACTTGACCTTGACTTGGCCTTGACTTGACCTTCACTTGACCTTGACTTGACCTTCACTGGACCTTGACTTTACCTTGTCTTGACCTTGACTCGACCTTGACTTGAACTTGACCTGACCTTGACATGACCTTGACTTGACCATGACTTGACCTTGACATGACCTTGACATGACCTTGACTTGACCTTGACTTGACCTTGACTTGACCTTGTCTTGACCTTGACTTGACCTTGACTTGACCTTGACTTGACCTTGACCTTGACATGACCTTGACTTGACCTTGACTTGACCTTGACTTGACCATGACTTGACCTTCACTTGACCTTGACTTGGCCTTGACTTGACCTTCACTGGACCTTGACTTGACCTTGACTTGACCTTGACTCGACCTTGACTTGACCTTGACTTGACCTTGACTTGACCTTGACTTGACCTTCACTTGACCTTGACTTGACCTTCACTTGACCTTGACTTGACCTTGACTTGACCTTGACTTGACCTTGAGTTGACCTTGAGTTGACCTTGACCTGACCTTGACATGACCTTGACTTAGCCTTGACTTGACTTTGACTTGACCTTGACATGACCTTGACTTGACCTTGACTTGACCTTGACTTGACCTTGACATGACCTTGACCCTGACTTGACCTTGACTTGACCTTGACTTGACCTTGACTTGACCTTGACTTGACCTTGACTCGACTTTGACATGACCTTGACTTGACCTTGACCTTGACCTTGACTTGATCTTGACTTGACCTTGACTTGACCTTGACATGACCTTGACTTGACCTTGACTTGACCTTAACTTGACCTTGACTTTGACTTGAGCTGCACTTGACCTTGACTTGACCTTGACTTGGCCTTGACTTGACTTTGACTTGACCTTGACATGACCTTGACATGACCTTGACTTGACCTTGACTTGACCTTGACTTGACCTTGACATGACCTTGACTTGACCTTGACTTGACCTTCACTGGACCTTGACATGACCTTTACATGACCTTGACTTGACCTTGACTTGACCTTCACTGTACCTTGACTTGACCTTGACTTGACCTTGACTTGACCTTGACTTGACCTTGACTCGACCTTGACATGACCTTGACTTGACCTTGACTTGACCTTGACTTGACCTTGACGTGACCTTGACTTGACCTTGACTTAACCTTGACTTGACCTTGACTTGACCTTGACTTGAATTTGACTTGACCTTGACCTTGACATGACCTTGACTTGACCTTGACTTGACCTTGACATGACCTTGACTTGACCTTGACTTGACCTTGACTTGACCTTCACTTGACCTTGACTTGACCTCACCTTGACTTGACCTTGACTCGACCTTGACTTGACCTTGACCTGACCTTGACATGAGCTTGACTTGACCTTGACTTGACCTTGACATAACTTTGACATGACCTTGACTTGACCTTTACTTGACCTTGACTTGACCTTGACTTGACCTTGACTTGACCTTGACGTGACCTTGACTTGCTCTTGACTTGACCTTGACTTGACCTTGACTTGACCTTGACTTGACCTTGACTTGACCTTGACTTGACCATGACTTGACCTTCACTTGACCTTGACTTGACCTTGACTTGGCCTTGACTTGACCTTGACTTGACCTTCACTGGACCTTGACTTGACCTTGACTTGACCATGACTTGAGCTTGACTTGACCTTGACTTGACCTTGACATGACCTTGAATTGACCTTGACTTGACCTTGACTTGACCTTGACATGACCTTGACTTGACCTTGACTTGACATTGACTTGACCTTGACTTGACCTTGACTTGACCTTGACATGACCTTGACTTGACCTTGACTTAACCTTGACTTAACCTTGACTTGACCTTGACATGACCTTGACTTGACCTTACCTTGACTTGACCTTGACATGACCTTGACTTGACCTTGACTTGACCTTGACTTGACCTTGACATGACCTTGACTTGACCTTGACTTGACCTTGATTTGACCTTGACTTGACCTTGACTTGACCTTGCCACGACCTTCACTTGACCTTGATTTGACCTTGACATGACCTTGACTTGACCTTGACTTGACCTTGACTTGACCTTGACTTGGCCTTGATATGACCTTGATTTTACCTTGACTTGACTTGACCTTGACTTGACCTTGACTTGACCTTGACATGACCTTGACTTAACCTTGACTTGACCCTGACTTGATCTTGACATGACCTTCACTTGACCTTGACTTGACCTTGACACGACCTTGACTTGACCTTGACTTGACCTTGACATGACCTTGACTTGACCTTGACATGACCTTGACGTGACCTTGACATGACCTTGACATGACCTTGACTTGACCTTGACTTGACCTTGACTTGACCTTGACCTTGACATGACCTTGACTTGACCTTGACTTGACCTTGACTTGACCTTGACTCGACCTTGACATGACCTTGACTTGACCTTGACTTGACCTTGACAAGACCTTGACTTGACCTTGACTTGACCTTGATTTGACCTTGACTTGACCTTGACTTGACCTTGACGTGACCTTGACTTCACCTTGACTTAACCTTGACTTGACCTTGACTTGACCTTGACATGACCTTGATTTGACCTTGACTTGACCTTGACTTGACCTTGACATGACCTTCACTGGACCTTGACGTGACCTTTACATGACCTTGACTTGACCTTGACTTGACCTTCACTGGACCTTGACGTGACCTTTACATGACCTTGACTTGACCTTGACTTGACCTTCACTGGATCTTGACTTGACCTTGACTTGACCTTGACTTGACCTTGACGTGACCTTGACTTCACCTTGACTTAACCTTGTCTTGACCTTGACTTGACCTTGACTTGACCTTGACTTGACCTTGCCATAACCTTCACTTGACCTTGATTTGACCTTGACATGACCTTGACTTGACCTTGACTTGACCTTGACTTGACCTTGACTTGACCTTGACTTGACCTTGACTTGGCCTTGACATGACCTTGATTTGACCTTGACTTGACCTTGACTTGACCTTGACATGACCTTCACTGGACCTTGACGTGACCTTTACATGACCTTGACTTGACCTTGACGTGGCCTTCACTGGACCTTGACTTGACCTTGACATGACCTTGACTTGACCTTGACTTGACCTTGACTTGACCTTGACTTGACCTTGACTTGACCTTGACTCGACCTTGACATGACCATGACTTGACCTTGACTTGACCTTGACATGACCTTGTCTTGACCTTGACTTGACCTTGACGTGACCTTGACTTGACCTTGACTTAACCTTGACTTGACCTTGACATGATATTCACTTGACCTTGACTTGACCTTGACTCGACCTTGACTTGACCTTAACTTGACCTTGACTTGACCTTGACTTGACCTTGACTTGATCTTGACTTGACCTTGACATGACCTTGACATGACCTTGACTTGACCTTGACTTGACCTTGACTTGACCTTGACGTGACCTTGACTTGACCTTGACTTAACCTTGACTTGACCTTGACATGATATTCACTTGACCTTGACTTGACCTTGACTCGACCTTGACTTGACCTTGACTTGACCTTGACTTGACCTTGACCTTGACATGACCTTGACTTGACCTTGACTTGACCTTGACTTGATCTTGACTTGACCTTGACATGACCTTGACATGACCTTGACTTGACCTTGACTTGACCTTGACTTGACCTTGACTTGACCTTGACTTGACCTTGACGTGACCTTGACTTGCCCTTGACTTGACCTTGACTTGACCTTGACTTGACCTTGACTTGACCATGACTTGACCTTCACTTGACCTTGACTTGACCTTGACTTGGCCTTGACTTGACCTTGACTTGACCTTCACTGGACCTTGACTTGACCTTGACTTGACCTTGACTTGACCTTGACTTGACCTTGACTTGACCTTGACTTGACCATGACTTGACATTGACTTGACCTTGACTTGACCATGACTTGAGCTTGACTTGACCTTGACTTGGCCTTGACTTGACCTTGACATGACCTTGAATTGACCTTGAATTGACTTTGACTTGACCTTGACTTGACCTTGACTTGACCTTGACTTGACCTTGACTTGACCTTGACTTGACCTTGACTTGACCTTGACTTGGCCTTGACTTGACCTTCACTTGACCTTGACTTGACCTTCACTGGACCTTGACTTGACCTTGTCTTGACCTTGACTCGACCTTGACTTGAACTTGACCTGACCTTGACATGACCTTGACTTGACCTTGATTTGACCTTGACATGACCTTGACATGACCATGACATAACCTTGACTTGACCTTGACTTGACCTTGTCTTGACCTTGACTTGACCTTGAATTGACCTTGACTTGACCTTGACATGACCTTGACTTGACCTTGATTTGACCTTGACTTGACCATGACTTGACCTTCACTTGACCTTGACTTGGCCTTGACTTGACCTTCACTGGACCTTGACTTGACCTTGACTTGACCTTGACTCGACCTTGACTTGACCTTGACTTGACCTTGACTTGACCTTGACTTGACCTTCACTTGACCTTGACTTGACCTTCACTTGACCTTGACTTGACCTTGACTTGACCTTGACTCGACCTTGAGTTGACCTTGACCTGACCTTGACTCGACCTTGACTTGACCTTGACTTGACCTTGACTTGACCTTGACCTTGACATGACCTTGACTTGACCTTGACTTGACCTTGACTTGATCTTGACTTGACCTTGACATGACCTTGACATGACCTTGACTTGACCTCACCTTGACTTGACCTCACCTTGACTTGACCTCACCTTGACATGACCTTCACTTGACCTTGACTTGACCTCACCTTGACTTGACCTTCACTGGACCTTGACTTGACCTTGATTTGACCTTGACTTGACCTTGACTTGACCTTGACACGACTTTGACTTGACCTTGACTTGACCTTGCCATGACCTTCACTTGACCTTGATTTGACCTTACATGACCTTGACTTGACCTTGACTTGACCTTGAGTTGACCTTGACTTGGCCTTGAAATGACCTTGATTTGACCTTGACTTGACCTTGACTTGACCTTGACTTGACCTTGACTTGACCTTGACTTGACCTTGACCTGACCTTGACTTGACCTTGACATGACCTTGACTTGACCTTGACTTGACCCTGACTTGATCTTGACATGACCTTGACATGACCTTGACTTGACCTTGACTTGACCTTGACATGACCTTGACTTGACCTTGACATGACCCTTACTTGACCTTGACGCAACCTTGACGCGACCTTGACGTGACCTTGACATGACCTTGACATGACCTTGACTTGACCTTGACTTGACGTTGACTTGACCTTGACCTTGACATGACCTTGACTTGACCTTGTGACTTGACCTTGACTTGACCTTGACTTGACATTGATTTGACCCTGACTTGACCTTGACATAACCTTGACTTGAGCTTGACTTGACCTTGACATGACCTTGACTTGACCTTGACTTGACCTTGACATGACCTTGACTTGACCTTGACTTCACCTAGACTTGACCTTGACTTGACCTTGACTTGACCTTGAATTGACCTTGACATGACCTTGACTTGACATTGACTTGACCTTGACTTGACCTTGACTTGACCTTGACGTGACCTTGACTTGACCTTGACTTGACCCTGACTTGACCTTGACATGACCTTCACTTGACCTTGACTTGACCTTGACATGACCTTGACTTGACCTTGACTTGACCTTGACTTGACCTTGACATGACCTTGACTTGACCTTGACTTGACCTTGACATGACCTTGACTTGGCCTTGACTTGACTTTGACTTGACCTTGACATGACCTTGACATGACCTTGACTTGACCTTGACTTGACCCTGACTTGATCTTGACATGACCTTCACTGGACCTTGACTTGACCTTGACATGACCTTGACTTGACCTTGACTTGACCTTGACTTGACCTTGACATGACCTTGACTTGACCTTGACATGACCTTGACTTGACCTTGACTTGACCTTGACTTGACCCTGACTTGATCTTGACATGACCTTCACTGGACCTTGACTTGACCTTGACTTGACCTTGACTTGACCTTGACTCGACCTTGACTTGACCTTGACTTGATCTTGACTTGACCTTGACCTTGACACGACCTTGACATGACCTTGACTTGACCTTGACTTGAATTTCACTTGACCTTGACTTGACCTTGACATGACCTTGACTTGACCTTCACTGGACCTTGACTTGACCTTGACTTGACCTTGACTTGACCTTGACCTGACCTTGACATGACCTTGACTTGACCTTGACTTGACCTTGACATGACCTTGACATGACCTTCACTTGACCTTGACTTGACCTTGACATGACCTTGACTTGACCTTGACTTGACCTTGACTTAACCTTGACTTGACCTTGACTTGACCTTGACTTGACCTGGACTTGACCTTGACTTGACCTTGACTTGACCTTGACTTGACCTTGACTTGACCATGACTTGACCTTCACTTGACCTTGACTTGACCTTGACTTGGCCTTGACTTGACCTTGACTTGACCTTTACTTGACCTTGACTCGACCTTGACTTGACCTTGACTTGACCTTGACTTGACCTTGACTTAACCTTGACTTGACTTTGACTTGACCTTGACTTGACCTTGACTTGACCTTGATTTGACCTTGACTTGACCTTGACTTGACCTTGACTTGACCTTGACTTGATCTTGACTTGACCTTGACTTGGCCTCGACTTGACCTTGACTTGACCTTGACTTGACCTTGACTTGACCTTGACATGACCTTGACATGACCTTGACTTGACCTTGACATGACCTTGACTTGACCTTGACGTGACCTTGACTTATCCTTGACTTGACCTTGACTTGACCTTGACTTGACCTTGACATGACCTTGACTTGACCTTGACTTAACCTTGACTTGACCTTGACGTGACCTTGACTTGACCTTGACTTGACCTTCACTGGACCTTGACATGACCTTGACTTGACCTTGACTTGACCTTGACATGACCTTGGCTTGACCTAGACTTGACCTTGACTTAACCTTGACTTGACCTTGAAAAGACCTTGACTTGACCTTGACTTGACCTTGACTTGACCTTGACTTGACCTTGACGTGACCTTGACTTCACCTTGACTCGACCTTGACTTGACCTTGACTTGACCTAGACCTTGACATGACCTTGACTTGACCTTGACTTGACCTTGACTTGATCTTGACTTGACCTTGACATGACCTTGACAAGACCTTGACTTGACCTTGACTTGACCTTGACTTGAACTTGACTTGACCTTGACGTGACCTTGACTTCACCTTGACTTAACCTTGACTTGACCTTGACTTGACCTTGACTTGACCTTGACTTGACCTTGCCATGACCTTCACTTGACCTTGATTTGACCTTGACATGACCTTGACTTGACCTTGACTTGACCTTGACTTGGCCTTGACATGACCTTGATTTGACCTTGACTTGACCTTGACTTGACCTTGACATGACCTTCAATGGTCCTTGACATGACCTTTACATGACCTTGACTTGACCTTGACTTGACCTTGACTTGACCTTCACTGGACCTTGACTTGACCTTGACTTGACCTTGACTTGACCTTGACTTGACCTTGACTCGACCTTGACATGACCATGACTTGACCTTGACTTGACCTTGACATGACCTTGACTTGACCTTGACTTGACCTTGACATGATATTCACTTGACCTTGACATGATATTCACGTGACCTTGACTTGACCTTGACTCGACCTTGACTTGACCTTGACTTGACCTTGACTTGACCTTGACCTTGACATGACCTTGACTTGACCTTGACTTGACCTTGACTTGATCTTGACTTGACCTTGACATGACCTTGACATGACCTTGACTTGACCTTGACATGACCTTGACTTGACCTCACCTTGACTTGACCTTCACTTGACCTTGACTTGACCTCACTTTGACTTGACCTTCACTGGACCTTGACTTGACCTTGACTTGACCTTGACTTGACCTTGACCTTGACTCGACCTTGACTTGACCTTGACCTGACCTTGACATGAGCTTGACTTGACCTTGACATAACCTTGACATGACCTTGACTTGACCTTGACTTGACCTTGACTTGACCTTGACTTGACCTTGACTTGACCTTGACGTGACCTTGACTTGCCCTTGACTTGACCTTGACTTGACCTTGACTTGACCTTGACTTGACCATGACTTGACCTTCACTTGACCTTGACTTGACCTTGACTTGGCCTTGACTTGACCTTGACTTGACCTTCACTGGACCTTGACTTGACCTTGACTTGACCTTGACTTGACCTTGACTTGACATTGACTTGACCTTGACTTGACCATGACTTGACATTGACTTGACCTTGACTTGACCATGACTTGAGCTTGACTTGACCTTGACTTGACCTTGACTTGACCTTGACTTGACCTTGACGTGACCTTGACTTGCCCTTGACTTGACCTTGACTTGACCTTGACTTGACCTTGACTTGACCATGACTTGACCTTCACTTGACCTTGACTTGACCTTGACTTGGCCTTGACTTGACCTTGACTTGACCTTCACTGGACCTTGACTTGACCTTGACTTGACCTTGACTTGACCTTGACTTGACCTTGACTTGACCATGACTTGACATTGACTTGACCTTGACTTGACCATGACTTGAGCTTGACTTGACCTTGACTTGGCCTTGACTTGACCTTGACATGACCTTGAATTGACTTTGACTTGACCTTGACTTGACCTTGACTTGACCTTGACTTGACCTTGACTTGACCTTGACTTGACCTTGATTTGGCCTTGACTTGACCTTCACTTGACCTTGACTTGACCTTCACTGGACCTTGACTTGACCTTGTCTTGACCTTGACTCGACCTTGACTTGAACTTGACCTGACCTTGACATGACCTTGACATGACCATGACATAACCTTGACTTGACCTTGACTTGACCTTGTCTTGACCTTGACTTGACCTTGACTTGACCTTGACTTGACCTTGACATGACCTTGACTTGACCTTGACTTGACCTTGACTTGACCATGACTTGACCTTCACTTGACCTTGACTTGGCCTTGACTTGACCTTCACTGGACCTTGACTTGACCTTGACTTGACCTTGACTCGACCTTGACTTGACCTTGACTTGACCTTGACTTGACCTTGACTTGACCTTCACTTGACCTTGACTTGACCTTCACTTGACCTTGACTTGACCTTGACTTGACCTTGACTCGACCTTGAGTTGACCTTGACCTGACCTTGACTCGACCTTGACTTGACCTTGACTTGACCTTGACCTTGACTTGACCTTGACCTTGACATGACCTTGACTTGACCTTGACTTGACCTTGACTTGATCTTGACTTGACCTTGACATGACCTTGACATGACCTTGACTTGACCTCACCTTGACTTGACCTCACCTTGACTTGACCTTCACTTGACCTTGACTTGACCTCACCTTGACTTGACCTTCACTGGACCTTGACTTGACCTTGATTTGACCTTGACTTGACCTTGACTTGACCTTGACACGACTTTGACTTGACCTTGACTTGACCTTGCCATGACCTTCACTTGACCTTGATTTGACCTTACATGACCTTGACTTGACCTTGAGTTGACCTTGACTTGGCCTTGAAATGACCTTGATTTGACCTTGACTTGACCTTGACTTGACCTTGACTTGACCTTGACTTGACCTTGACCTGACCTTGACTTGACCTTGACATGACCTTGACTTGACCTTGACTTGACCCTGACTTGATCTTGACATGACCTTGACTTGACCTTGACTTGACCTTGACATGACCTTGACTTGACCTTGACTTGACCTTGACATGACCTTGACTTGACCTTGACATGACCCTTACTTGACCTTGACGCAACCTTGACGCGACCTTGACGTGACCTTGACATGACCTTGACATGACCTTGACTTGACCTTGACTTGACGTTGACTTGACCTTGACCTTGACATGACCTTGACTTGACCTTGTGACTTGACCTTGACTTGACCTTGACTTGACATTGATTTGACCCTGACTTGACCTTGACATAACCTTGACTTGAGCTTGACTTGACCTTGACATGACCTTGACTTGACCTTGACTTGACCTTGACATGACCTTGACTTGACCTTGACTTCACCTAGACTTGACCTTGACTTGACCTTGACTTGACCTTGAATTGACCTTGACATGACCTTGACTTGACATTGACTTGACCTTGACTTGACCTTGACTTGACCTTGACTTGACCTTGACATGACCTTCACTTGACCTTGACTTGACCTTGACATGACCTTGACTTGACCTTGACTTGACCTTGACATGACCTTGACTTGGCCTTGACTTGACTTTGACTTGACCTTGACATGACCTTGACATGACCTTGACTTGACCTTGACTTGACCCTGACTTGATCTTGACATGACCTTCACTGGACCTTGACTTGACCTTGACATGACCTTGACTTGACCTTGACTTGACCTTGACTTGACCTTGACATGACCTTGACTTGACCTTGACATGACCTTGACTTGACCTTGACTTGACCTTGACTTGACCCTGACTTGACCTTGACTTGACCTTGACTTGACCTTGACTTGACCCTGACTTGATCTTTACATGACCTTCACTGGACCTTGACTTGACCTTGACTTGACCTTGACTTGACCTTGACTCGACCTTGACTTGACCTTGACTTGATCTTGACTTGACCTTGACCTTGACCTTGACATGACCTTGACTTGACCTTGACTTGACCTTCACTTGACCTTGACTTGACCTTGACATGACCTTGACTTGACCTTCACTGGACCTTGACTTGACCTTGACTTGACCTTGACTTGACCTTGACCTGACCTTGACATGACCTTGACTTGACCTTGACTTGACCTTGACATGACCTTGACATGACCTTGACTTGACCTTGACTTGACCTTGACATGACCTTGACTTGACCTTGACTTGACCTTGACTTAACCTTGACTTGACCTTGACTTGACCTTGACTTGACCTGGACTTGACCTTGACTTGACCTTGACTTGACCTTGACTTGACCTTGACTTGACCATGACTTGACCTTCACTTGACCTTGACTTGACCTTGACTTGGCCTTGACTTGACCTTGACTTGACCTTTACTTGACCTTGACTCGACCTTGACTTGACCTTGACTTGACCTTGACTTGACCTTGACTTAACCTTGACTTGACTTTGACTTGACCTTGACTTGACCTTGACTTGACCTTGATTTGACCTTGACTTGACCTTGACTTGACCTTGACTTGACCTTGACTTGATCTTGACTTGACCTTGACTTGGCCTCGACTTGACCTTGACTTGACCTTGACTTGACCTTGACTTGACCTTGACATGACCTTGACATGACCTTGACTTGACCTTGACATGACCTTGACTTGACCTTGACGTGACCTTGACTTATCCTTGACTTGACCTTGACTTGACCTTGACTTGACCTTGACATGACCTTGACTTGACCTTGACTTAACCTTGACTTGACCTTGACGTGACCTTGACTTGACCTTGACTTGACCTTCACTGGACCTTGACATGACCTTGACTTGACCTTGACTTGACCTTGACATGACCTTGGCTTGACCTAGACTTGACCTTGACTTGACCTTGACAAGACCTTGACTTGACCTTGACTTGACCTTGACTTGACCTTGACTTCACCTTGACGTGACCTTGACTTCACCTTGACTCGACCTTGACTTGACCTTGACTTGACCTAGACCTTGACATGACCTTGACTTGACCTTGACTTGACCTTGACTTGATCTTGACTTGACCTTGACATGACCTTGACAAGACCTTGACTTGACCTTGACTTGACCTTGACTTGACCTTGACTTGACCTTGACTTGACCTTGACTTGACCTTGACTTGACCTTGACGTGACCTTGACTTCACCTTGACTTAACCTTGACTTGACCTTGACTTGACCTTGACTTGACCTTGCCATGACCTTCACTTGACCTTGATTTGACCTTGACATGACCTTGACTTGACCTTGACTTGACCTTGACTTGACCTTGACTTGACCTTGACTTGGCCTTGACATGACCTTGATTTGACCTTGACTTGACCTTGACTTGACCTTGACATGACCTTCAATGGTCCTTGACATGACCTTTACATGACCTTGACTTGACCTTGACTTGACCTTGACTTGACCTTCACTGGACCTTGACTTGACCTTGACTTGACCTTGACTTGACCTTGACTTGACCTTGACTTGACCTTGACTCGACCTTGACATGACCATGACTTGACCTTGACTTGACCTTGACATGACCTTGACTTGACCTTGACTTGACCTTGACATGATATTCACTTGACCTTGACTTGACCTTGACATGATATTCACGTGACCTTGACTTGACCTTGACTCGACCTTGACTTGACCTTGACTTGACCTTGACTTGACCTTGACCTTGACATGACCTTGACTTGACCTTGACTTGACCTTGACTTGATCTTGACTTGACCTTGACATGACCTTGACATGACCTTGACTTGACCTTGACATGACCTTGACTTGACCTCACCTTGACTTGACCTTCACTTGACCTTGACTTGACCTCACTTTGACTTGACCTTCACTGGACCTTGACTTGACCTTGACTTGACCTTGACTTGACCTTGACCTTGACTCGACCTTGACTTGACCTTGACCTGACCTTGACATGAGCTTGACTTGACCTTGACTTGACCTTGACATAACCTTGACATGACCTTGACTTGACCTTGACTTGACCTTGACTTGACCTTGACTTGACCTTGACTTGACCTTGACGTGACCTTGACTTGCCCTTGACTTGACCTTGACTTGACCTTGACTTGACCTTGACTTGACCATGACTTGACCTTCACTTGACCTTGACTTGACCTTGACTTGGCCTTGACTTGACCTTGACTTGACCTTCACTGGACCTTGACTTGACCTTGACTTGACCTTGACTTGACCTTGACTTGACATTGACTTGACCTTGACTTGACCATGACTTGACATTGACTTGACCTTGACTTGACCATGACTTGAGCTTGACTTGACCTTGACTTGACCTTGACATGACCTTGACTTGACCTTGACTTGACCTTGACTTGACCTTGACTTGACCTTGACTTGACCATGACTTGAGCTTGACTTGACCTTGACTTGACCTTGACATGACCTTGAATTGACCTTGACTTGACCTTGACTTGACCTTGACTTGACCTTGACTTGACCTTGACATGACCTTGACATGACCTTGACTTGACCTTGACTTGACATTGACTTGACCTTGACTTGACCTTGACATGACCTTGAATTGACCTTGACTTGACCTTGACTTGACCTTGACTTGACCTTGACATGACCTTGACATGACCTTGACTTGACCTTGACTTGACATTGACTTGACCTTGACATGACCTTGACATGACCTTGACTTGACCTTGACTTGACATTGACTTGACCTTGACTTGACCTTGACTTGACCTTGACTTGACCTTGACTTGGCCTTGACATGACCTTGATTTGACCTTGACTTGACCTTGACTTGACCTTGACTTGACCTTGACTTGACCTTGACATGACCATGACTTGAGCTTGACTTGACCTTGACTTGACCTTGACATGACCTTGAATTGACCTTGACTTGACCTTGACTTGACCTTGACTTGACCTTGACATGACCTTGACTTGACCTTCACTGGACCTTGATTTGACCTTGACTTGACCTTGACTTGACCTTGACTTGACCTTGACTTGACCTTGACTTGACCATGACTTGAGCTTGACTTGACCTTGACTTGACCTTGACATGACCTTGAATTGACCTTGACTTGACCTTGACTTGACCTTGACTTGACCTTGACATGACCTTGACATGACCTTGACTTGACCTTGACTTGACATTGACTTGACCTTGACTTGACCTTGACTTGACCTTGACATGACCTTGACTTGACCTTGACTTGACCTTGACTTGACCTTGACTTGACCTTGACTTGACCATGACTTGAGCTTGACTTGACCTTGACTTGACCTTGACATGACCTTGAATTGACCTTGACTTGACCTTGACTTGACCTTGACATGACCTTGACATGACCTTGACTTGACCTTGACTTGACCTTGACTTGACCTTGACTTGACCTTGACTTGACCTTGACATGACCTTGACTTGACCTTGACTTGACCTTGACTTGACCTTGACTTGACCTTGACTTAACCTTGACATGACTTTGACTTGACCTTGACATGACCTTGACTTGACCTTGACTTGACCTTGACATGACCTTTACTTGACCTTGACTTGACCTTGATTTGACCTTGACTTGACCTTGACTTGACCTTGACTTGACCTTGCCATGACCTTCACTTGACCTTGATTTGACCTTACATGACCTTGACTTGACCTTGACTTGACCTTGACTTGGCCTTGAAATGACCGTGATTTGACCTTGACTTGACCTTGACTTGACCTTGACTTGACTTGACCGTGACTAGACCTTGACTTGACCTTGACTTGACCTTGACTTGCCCTTGACGTGACCTTGACTTGACCTTGACTTGACCCTGACTTAATCTTGACATGACCTTGACTTGACCTTGACATGACCTTGACTTGACCTTGACATGACCTTGACTTGACCTTGACATGACCTTGACTTGACCTTGACGCGACCTTGACTTGACCTTGACGCGACCTTGACGTGACCTTGACATGACCTTGACATGACCTTGACTTGACCTTGACTTGACCTTGACTTGACATTGATTTGACCCTGACTTGACCATGACATGACCTTGACTTGAGCTTGACTTGACCTTGACATGACCTTGACTTGACCTTGACTTGACCTTGACATGACCTTGACTTGACCTTGACTTGACCTAGACTTGACCTTGACTTGACCTTGACTTGACCTTGAATTGACCTTGACATGACCTTGACTTGACTTTGACTTGACCTTGACATGACCTTGCCATGACCTTGACTTGACCCTGACCTGATCTTGACATGACCTTCACTGGACCTTGACTTGACCTTGACATGACCTTGACTTGACCTTGACTTGACCTTGACATGACCTTGACTTGACCTTGACATGACCTTGACTTGACCTTGACTTGACCTTGACTTGACCTTGACTTGACCTTGACTTTGACTTGACCTTGACCTTGACTTGACTTTGACTTGACCTTGACTTGACCTTGACTTGACCTTGATTTGACCTTGACTTGACCTTGACCTGACCTTGACTCGACCTTGACTTGATCTTGACTTGACCTTGACTTGACTTTGACTTGACCTTGACTTGGCCTTGACTTGACTTTGACTTGACCTTGACTTGACCTTGACTTGACCTTGACATGACCTTGACTTGACCTTGACATGACCTTGACTTGACCTTGACGTGACCTTGACTTAACCTTGACTCGACATTCACGTGACCTTGACTTGACCTTGACTTGACCTTGACATGACCTTGGCTTGACCTTGACTTGACCTTGACTTGACCTTGAATTGACCTTGACTTGACCTGGACTCGACCTTGACATGACCTTGACTTGACCTTGACATGACCTTGACTTGACCTTGACTTGACCTTGACTTGACCTTGACTTGACCTTGACTTGACCTTGACTTGACCTTGACCTTGACATGACCTTGACTTGACCTTGACTTGACTTGATCTTGACTTGACCTTGACCTTGACATGACCTTGACATGACCTTGACTTGACCTTGACTTGACCTTGACCTTGACTAGACCTTCACCTTGACTTGACCTTGACCATGACATGATCTTGACTTGACCTTGACTTGACCTTGACTTGACCTTGGCTTGACCTTGACTTGACCTTGACTTGACCTTGACATGACCTTGACTTGACCTTGACTTAACCTTGACTAGACCTTGACTTGACATTGACTTGGCCTTAACTTGACCTTGACGCGACCTTAACTTAACCTTGACTTGACCTTGACATGACCTAGACTTGACCTTGACTTGACCTTGATTTGACCTTGACGCGACCTTGACTTGACCTTGACTTGACCTTGACGCGACCTTGACATGACCTAGACTTAACCTTGACTTGACCTTGACTTGACTTTGACTTGACCTTGACTTGACTTTGACGTGACCTTGACTTGACCTTGACTTGACCTTGACTTGTCCTTGACATGACCTTGACTTGACCTTGACTTGACCTTGATTTGACCTTGACTTGTCCTTGACATGACCTTGACTTGACTTTGACTTGACCTTGACTTGACCTTGATTTGACCTTGACTTGTCCTTGACATGACCTTGACTTGACCTTGACTTGACCTTGACTTGACCTTGACTTGACCTTGACATCTCCTTGACTTGACCTTGACTTGATCTTGACATGACCTTGACATGACATTGACTTGACCTTGACGTGACCTTGACTTAACCTTGACTTAACCTTGACTTGACCTTGACTTGACCTTGACGTGACCTTGACTTGCCCTTGACATTACCTTGAGTTGACCTTGACTTGACCTTGTCTTGACTTTGACGTTACCTTGACTTGACCTTGACTTGACTTTGACTTGTCCTTGACATGACCTTGACTTGACCTTGACTTGACCTTCATTTGACTTTGACTTGTCCTTGACTTGACCTTGACATGACCTTGACTTGACCTTGACTAGACCTTGACTTGACATTGACTTGACCTTAACTTGACCTTGACGCGACCTTAACTTAACCTTGACTAAACCTTGACTTGACCTTGACTTGACCTTGACTTGACCTTGACATGACCTTGACTTAACCTTGACGCTACCTTGACGTGACCTTGACTTGAAATTGACTTGACCCTAATTTGACCTTGACATGACCTTCACTTGACCTTGACTTGACCTTGATTTGACCTTGACTTGTCCTTGACATTACCTTGACTTGACCTTGACTTTGACTTGACCTTGACTTGACCTTGACATGACCTTGACATGACCTTGACTTGACCTTGACTTGACCATGACCTTGACTAGACCTTCACCTTGACTTGACCTTGACCATGACATGATCTTGACTTGACCTTGACTTGACCTTGACTTGACCTTGACTTGACCTTGACTTGACCTTGACATGACCTTGACTTGACATTGACTTGACCTTAACTTGACCTTGACGCGACCTTCACTTGACCTTGATTTGACCTTGACATGACCTTGACATGACCTTGACTTGACCTTGACGTGACCTTGACTTAACCTTGACTTGACCTTGACTTGACCTTGACTTGACTTGACCTTGACTTGACCTTGACATGACCGTGACCTGACCTTGACTTTGACTTGACCTTGACATGACCTTGACATGACCTTGACTTGACCTTGACCTTGACTAGACCTTCACCTTGACTTGACCTTGACCATGACATTATCTTGACTTGACCTTGACTTGACCTTGACGTGACCTTGACTTAACCTTGACTTGACCTTGACTTGACCTTGACTTGACTTGACCTTGATTTGACCTTGACTTGTCCTTGACATGACCTTGACTTGACCTTGACTTTGACTTGACCTTGACATGACCTTGACATGACCTTGATTTGACCTTGACTTGACCTTGACCTTGACTAGACCTTCACCTTGACTTGACCTTGACCATGACATGATCTTGACTTGACCTTGACTTGACCTTGACTTGACCTTGACTTGACCTTGACTTGACCTTGACATGACCTTGACTTGACCTTGACTTAACCTTGACTAGACCTTGACTTGACATTGACTTGACCTTAACTTGACCTTGACGCGACCTTCACTTGACCTTGACTTGTCCTTGACATGACCTTGACTTGACCTTGACTTTGGCTTGACCTTGACTTGACCTTGACATGACCTTGACATGACCTTGACTTGACCTTGACTTGACCTTGACCTTGACTAGACCTTCACCTTGACTTGACCTTGACCATGACATGATCTTGACTTGACCTTGACTTGACCTTGACTTGACCTTGACTTGACCTTGACATGACCTTGACTTGACCTTGACTTAACCTTGACTAGACCTTGACTTGACATTGACTTGACCTTAACTTGACCTTGACGCGACCTTCACTTGACCTTGATTTGACCTTGACATGACCTTGACATGACCTTGACTTGACCTTAACTTGACCTTGACTTGACTTTGACTTGACCTTGACCTTGACTTGACCTTGACTTTGACTTGACCTTGACCTTGACTTGACTTTGACTTGACCTTGACTTGACCTTGACTTGACCTTGATTTGACCTTGACTTGACCTTGACTTGACCTTGACTGACATGTCCTTGACTTGACCTTGACTTGACCTTGACATGACCTTGACTTGACCTTGACTTGACCTTGACTTGACCTTGACTTGGCCTTGACTTGACCTTCACTTTACCTTGACTTGACCTTCTCTTGACCTTGACATGACCTTGACATGACCTTGACTTGACCTTGACTTGACCTTGACTTGACCTTGACTTGACCTTGACTTGACCTTGACTTGACCTTGACTTGGCCTTGACTTGACCTTCACGTTACCTTGACTTGACCTTGACTTGACCTTTACTGGACCTTGACTTGACCTTCACTGGACCTTGACTTGACCTTCTCTTGACCTTGACATGACCTTGACATGACCTTGACTTGAACTTGACTTGACCTTGACTTAACTTTGACTTGACCTTGACCTTGAATTGCCTTGACTCGACCTTGACTTGACCTTGACATGACCTTGACATGACCTTGGCTTGACCTTGACTTGATCTTGAATTGACCTTGACTTGACCTGGACTCGACCTTGACATGACCTTGACTTGACCTGGACTCGACCTTGACATGACCTTGACTTGACCTTGACGTGACCTTGACTTGACCTAGACTTGACCTTGACTTGACCTTGACTTGACCTTGACTTGACCTTGACTCGACCTTGACTTGACCTTGACCTGACCTTGACATGAGCTTGACATGAGCTTGACTTGATCTTGACTTGACCTTGACATGACCTTGAATTGACCTTGACTTAACCTTGACTTGACTTTGACTCGACCTTGACTTGACCTTGACATGATCTTAACTTGACCTTGACTTGACCTTGAATTGACCTTGACTCGACTCGACCTTGACTTGACCTTGACATGTCCTTGACTTGACCTTGACTTGACCTTGACATGACCTTGACTTGACCTTGACTTGACCTTGACTTGACCTTGACTTGACCTTGACTTGACCTTGACTTGGCCTTGACTTGACCTTCACTTTACCTTGACTTGACCTTCTCTTGACCTTGACATGACCTTGACATGACCTTGACTTGACCTTGACTTGACCTTGACTTGACCTTGACTTGACCTTGACTTGACCTTGACTTGGCCTTGACTTGACCTTCACGTTACCTTGACTTGACCTTGACTTGACCTTTACTGGACCTTGACTTGACCTTCACTGGACCTTGATTTGACCTTCTCTTGACCTTGACATGACCTTGACATGACCTTGACTTGACCTTGACTTGACCTTGACTTGACCTTGACTTGACCTTGACTTGGCCTTGACTTGACCTTCACTTTACCTTGACTTGACCTTGACTTGACCTTGACTTGGCCTTGACTTGACCTTCACTTTACCTTGACTTGACCTTGACTTGACCTTTACTGGACCTTGACTTGACCTTGACTTGACCTTGACTCGACCTTGACTTGACCTTGACCTGACCTTGACATGAGCTTGACATGAGCTTGACTTGACCTTGACTTGACCTTGACATGACCTTGAATTGACCTTGACTTAACCTTGACTTGACCTTGACTCGACCTTGACTTGACCTTGACTTGACCTTGACTTGGCCTTGACTTGACCTTGACTCGACCTTGACTTGACCTTGACATGACCTTGGCTTGACCTTGACTTGACCTTGACTTGACTTTGACTTGACCTTGACTTGACCTTGAATTTACCTTGACTTGACCTGGACTCGACCTTGACATGACCTTGACTTGACCTTGACATGACCTTGACTTGACCTAGACTTGACCTTGACTTGACCTTGATTTGACCTTGACTTGACCTTGACTTGACCTTGACTTGACATTGATTTGACCGTGACTTGACCTTGACATGACCTTGACTTGAGCTTGACTTGACCTTGACTTGACCTTGACCTTGACATGACCTTGACTTGACCTTGACTTGGCCTTGCCTTGACCTTGACTTGACCTTCACTGGACCTTGACTTGACCTTGACTTGACCATGACTTGAGCTTGACTTGACCTTGACTTGACCTTGACTTGACCTTGACATGACCTTGAATTGACCTTGACTTGACCTTGACTTGACCTTGACTTGACCTTGACTTGACCTTGACTTGACCTTGACATGACCTTGACTTGACCTTGACTTGACATTGACTTGACCTTGACTTGACCTTGACTTGACCTTGAATTTACCTTGAATTTACCTTGACTTGACCTGGACTCGACCTTGACATGACCTTGACTTGACCTTGACATGACCTTGACTTGACCTAGACTTGACCTTGACGTGACCTTGACTTGACCTTGACTTGACCTTGACTTGACCTTAACTTGACCTTGACTTGAGCTTGACTTGACCTTGACTTGACCTCGACCTTGACATGACCTTGACTTGACCTTGACTTGACCTTGACCTTGACATGACCTTGAATTGACCTTGACTTGACCTTGACTTGACCTCGACATGACCTTGAATTGACCTTGACTTGACCTTGACTTGACCTTGACATGACCTTGACTTGACCTTGACTTGAAATAGACTTGACCTTGACTTGACCTTGACTTGACCTTGACTTGACTTTGATATGACCTTCACTTGACCTTGACTTGGCCTTGACTTGACCTTGACATGACCTTGACTTGACCTTGACGTGACCTTGACGTGACCTTGACATGACATTGACTTGACCTTGACTTGACCTTGGTTTGACCTTGACTTGACCTTGACTTGACCTTGACTTGACCTTGACTTGACCTTGACTTGACCTTGACACGACTTTGACTTGACCTTGACTTGACCTTGCCATGACCTTCACTTGACCTTGATTTGACCTTGACATGACCTTGACATGACCTTGACTTGACCTTGACGTGACCTGGACTTAACCTTGACTTGACCTTGACTTGACCTTGACTTGACTTGACCTTGACTTGACCTTGACCTTGACCTTGACATGACCGTGACCTGACCTTGACTTGACCTTGACTTGACCTTGACTTGACCTTGACTTGACCTTGACTTGACCTTGACTTGACTTTGACTTGACCTTGACCTTGACTTGACCTTGACTTTGACTTGACCTTGACCTTGACTTGACTTTGACTTGACCTTGACTTGACCTTGACTTGACCTTGATTTGACCTTGACTTGACCTTGACTTGACCTTGACTTGACCTTGACTTGATCTTGACTTGACCTTGATTCTACTTTGACTTGACCTTGACTTGGCCTTGACTTGACTTTGACTTGACCTTGACTTGACCTTGACTTGACCTTGACATGACCTTGACTTGACCTTGACATGACCTTGACTTGACCTTGACGTGACCTTGACTTAACCTTGACTCGACATTCACGTGACCTTGACTTGACCTTGACTTGACCTTGACATGACCTTGGCTTGACCTTGACTTGACCTTGACTTGACCTTGAATTGACCTTGACTTGACCTGGACTCGACCTTGACATGACCTTGACTTGACCTTGACATGACCTTGACTTGACCTTGACTTGACCTTGACTTGACCTTGACTTGACCTTGACTTGACCTTGACTTGACCTTGACCTTGACATGACCTTGACTTGACCTTGACTTGACTTGATCTTGACTTGACCTTGACCTTGACATGACCTTGACATGACCTTGACTTGACCTTGACTTGACCTTTACCTTGACTAGACCTTCACCTTGACTTGACCTTGACCATGACATGATCTTGACTTGACCTTGACTTGACCTTGACTTGACCTTGACTTAACCTTGACTTGACCTTGACTTGACTTTGACTTGACCTTGACCTTGACTTGACCTTGACTTGACTTTGACTTGACCTTGACTTGACCTTGACTTGACCTTGACTTGACCTTGACTTGACCTTGACTTGACCTTGACTTGACCTTGACTTGACCTTGACTTGGCCTTGACTTGACCTTCACGTTACCTTGACTTGACCTTGACTTGACCTTTACTGGACCTTGACTTGACCTTCACTGGACCTTGACTTGACCTTCTCTTGACCTTGACATGACCTTGACATGACCTTGACTTGAACTTGACTTGACCTTGACTTAACTTTGACTTGACCTTGACCTTGAATTGACCTTGACTCGACCTTGACTTGACCTTGACATGACCTTGACATGACCTTGGCTTGACCTTGACTTGATCTTGAATTGACCTTGACTTGACCTGGACTCGACCTTGACATGACCTTGACTTGACCTTGACGTGACCTTGACTTGACCTAGACTTGACCTTGACTTGACCTTGACTTGACCTTGACTTGACCTTGACTCGACCTTGACTTGACCTTGACATGACCTTGAATTGACCTTGACTTAACCTTGACTTGACTTTGACTCGACCTTGACTTGACCTTGACATGATCTTAACTTGACCTTGACTTGACCTTGAATTGACCTTGACTCGACTCGACCTTGACTTGACCTTGACATGTCCTTGACTTGACCTTGACTTGACCTTGACATGACCTTGACTTGACCTTGACTTGACCTTGACTTGACCTTGACTTGACCTTGACTTGGCCTTGACTTGACCTTCACGTTACCTTGACTTGACCTTGACTTGACCTTTACTGGACCTTGACTTAACCTTCACTGGACCTTGACTTGACCTTCTCTTGACCTTGACATGACCTTGACATGACCTTGACTTGACCTTGACTTGACCTTGACTTGACCTTGACTTGACCTTGACTTGGCCTTGACTTGACCTTCACTTTACCTTGACTTGACCTTGACTTGACCTTGACTTGACCTTGACTTGGCCTTGACTTGACCTTCACTTTACCTTGACTTGACCTTGACTTGACCTTTACTGGACCTTGACTTGACCTTGACTTGACCTTGACTCGACCTTGACTTGACCTTGACCTGACCTTGACATGAGCTTGACATGAGCTTGACTTGACCTTGACTTGACCTTGACATGACCTTGAATTGACCTTGACTTAACCTTGACTTGACCTTGACTCGACCTTGACTTGACCTTGACTTGACCTTGACTTGGCCTTGACTTGACCTTGACTCGACCTTGACTTGACCTTGACATGACCTTGGCTTGACCTTGACTTGACCTTGACTTGACTTTGACTTGACCTTGACTTGACCTTGAATTTACCTTGACTTGACCTGGACTCGACCTTGACATGACCTTGACTTGACCTTGACATGACCTTGACTTGACCTAGACTTGACCTTGACTTGACCTTGACTTGACCTTGACTTGACCTTGACTTGACCTTGACTTGACATTGATTTGACCCTGACTTGACCTTTACATGACCTTGACTTGAGTTTGACTTGACCTTGACTTGACCTTGACCTTGACATGACCTTGACTTGACCTTGACTTGGCCTTGCCTTGACCTTGACTTGACCTTCACTGGACCTTGACTTGACCTTGACTTGACCATGACTTGACCATGACTTGAGCTTGACTTGACCTTGACTTGACCTTGACTTGACCTTGACATGACCTTGAATTGACCTTGACTTGACCTTGACTTGACCTTGACTTGACTTGACCTTGACATGACCTTGACTTGATCTTGACTTGACATTGACTTGACCTTGACTTGACCTTGACTTGACCTTGAATTTACCTTGACTTGACCTGGACTCGACCTTGACATGACCTTGACTTGACCTTGACATGACCTTGACTTGACCTAGACTTGACCTTGACCTGACCTTGACTTGACCTTGACTTGACCTTGACTTGACCTTAACTTGACCTTGACTTGAGCTTGACTTGACCTTGACTTGACCTCGACCTTGACATGACCTTGACTTGACCTTGACTTGACCTTGACTTGACCTTGACTTGACCTTGACCTTGACATGACCTTGAATTGACCTTGACTTGACCTTGACTTGACCTCGACATGACCTTGAATTGACCTTGACTTGACCTTGACTTGACCTTGACATGACCTTGACTTGACCTTGACTTGAAATAGACTTGACCTTGACTTGACCTTGACTTGACCTTGACTTGACTTTGATATGACCTTCACTTGACCTTGACTTGGCCTTGACTTGACCTTGACATGACCTTGACTTGACCTTGACGTGACCTTGACGTGACCTTGACATGACATTGACTTGACCTTGACTTGACCTTGGTTTGACCTTGACTTGACCTTGACTTGACCTTGACTTGACCTTGACTTGACCTTGACTTGACCTTGACTTGACCTTGACACGACTTTGATTTGACCTTGACTTGACCTTGCCATGACCTTCACTTGACCTTGATTTGACCTTGACATGACCTTGACATGACCTTGACTTGACCTTGACGTGACCTGGACTTAACCTTGAGTTGACCTTGACTTGACCTTGACTTGACTTGACCTTGACTTGACCTTGACCTTGACCTTGACATGACCGTGACCTGACCTTGACTTGACCTTGACTTGACCTTGACTTGACCTTGACTTGACTTTGACTTGACCTTGACCTTAACTTGACCTTGACTTTGACTTGACCTTGACCTTGACTTGACTTTGACTTTACCTTGACTTGACCTTGACTTGACCTTGGCTTGAGCTTGACTTGACCTTGACATGACCTTGAATTGACCTTGACTTGACCTTGACTTGACCTTGACTTGACCTTGACTTGACCTTGACATGACCTTGACTTGACCTTGACTTAGCCTTGACTTGACCTTGACTTGACCTTGACTTGACTTTGACTTGACCTTGACTTGGCCTTGACTTGACCTTGACCTTGACATGACCTTGACATGACCTTGACTTGACCTTGACTTGACCTTGACTTGACCTTGACTAGACCTTGACTTAACCTTGACCTTGACATGACCTTGACTTGATTTTGAATTGACCTTGACATGACCTTGGCTTGACATTGACTTGACCTTGACTTGACCTTGACTTGTCCTTGACTTAACCTTGACTTGGCCTTGACTTGACTTTGACTCGACCTTGACCTTGACTTGACCTTGACTTGGCCTTGACTTGACCTTGACTTGACCTTGACTTGACCTTGACTTGACCTTGACTTGACCTTGACTTGACCTTGACATGACCTTGACTTGACCTTGACTTGACCTTGACTTGACCTTGACATGACCTTGACTTGACCTTGAATTTACCCTGACTTGACCTTGACATGACCTTGACTTGACCTTGACTTGACCTTGACATGACCTTGATTTGACCTTGACTTGACCTTGACTTGACCTTGACTTGACCTTGACTTGACCTTGACTTGACCTTGACTTGGCCTTGATTTGACCTTGACTTGACCTTCACTTGACCTTGACTTGACCTTCACTGGACCTTGACTTGACCTTGACTTGACCTTGACTCGACCTTGACTTGACCTTGACCTGACCTTGACATGACCTTGACATGACCTTGACTTGACCTTGACTAGACCTTGACTTAACCTTGACCTTGACCTTGACATGACCTTGACTTGATCTTGAATTGACCTTGACATGACCTTGGCTTGACATTGACTTGACCTTGACTTGACCTTGACTTAACCTTGACTTGGCCTTGACTTGACTTTGACTTGACCTTGACCTTGACTTGACCTTGACTTGACCTTGACTTGACCTTGACTTGACCTTGACATGACCTTGACTTGACCGTGACGCGACCTTGACATGACCTTGACTTGACCTTGACTTGACCTTGACCTTGACATGACCTTGACTTGACCTTGATTTGACCCTGACTTGACCTTGACATGACCTTGACTTGACCTTGACTTGACCTTGACTTGACCTTGACTTGACCTTGACATGACCTTGATTTGACCTTGACTTGACCTTGACTTGACCTTGACTTGACCTTGACTTGACCTTGACTTGACCTTGACTCGACCTTGACCTGACCTTGACTTGACCTTGATTTGACCTTGACTTGACCTTGACTTGACCTTGACTTGACCTTGACTTGACCTTGACTTAACCTTGACTTGACCTTGACTCGACCTTGACTTGACCTTGACATGATCTTAACTTGACCTTGACTTGACCTTCACTGGACCTTGACTTGACCTTGACTTGACCTTGACTCGGCCTTGACTTGACCTTGACCTGACCTTGACATGACCTTGACATGACCTTGACTTGACCTTGACTTGTCCTTGACTTAACATTGACTTGGCCTTGACTTGACTTTGACTTGACCTTGACTTGACCTTGACTTGACCTTGACGTGACCTTGACTTGACCTTGACTTGACCTTGACTTGACCTTGACTTGACCTTGACTTGACCTTGACTTGACCTTGACCTTGACATGGCCTTGACATGACCTTGAATTGACCTTGATTTGACCTTGACTTGACCTTGACTTGACCTTGACTTGACCTTGACTTGACCTTAACTCGACCTTGACATGACCTTGAGTTGACCCTAACTTGACCTTGACAGGACCTTGACTTGACCTTGACTTGACCTTGACATGATCTTCACTTGACCTTGACTTGACCTTGACTCGACCTTGACTTGACCTTGACTTGACCTTGACTTGATCTTGACTTGACCTTGACATGACCTTGACTTGACCTTGACTTGACCTTGACTTGACCTTCACTTGACCTTGACTTGACCTTGACATGACCTTGACTTGACCTTGACTTGACCTTGACTTAACCTTGACTTGACCTTGACTTGACCTTCACTGGACCTTGACTTGACCTTGACTTGACCTTGACTTGACCTTGACTTGACCTTGACTTGACTTTGACTTGACCTTGACTTGGCCTTGACTTGACCTTGACTTGACCTTGACTTGACCTTGACTTGACCTTGACATGACCTTGACATGACCTTGACTTGACCTTGACATGACCTTGACTTGACCTTGACGTGACCTTGACTTAACCTTGACTTGATCTTGACTTGATCTTGACGTGACCTTGACTTAACCTTGAGTTGACCTTGACTTGACCTTGACTTGACCTTGACCTTGACCTTGACCTTGACATGACCTTGACTTGACCTTGACTTGACCTTGACTTGACCTTGACTTGACCTTGACTTGTCCTTGACTTGACTTTGACTTGACCTTGACGTGACCTTGACTTGACCTTGACTTGACCTTGACTTGACCTTGATTTGACCTTGACTTGACCTTGGCTTGAGCTTGACTTGACCTTGACATGACCTTGAATTGACCTTGACTTGACCTTGACTTGACCTTGACTTGACCTTGACATGACCTTGACTTGACCTTGACTTAGCCTTGACTTGACCTTGACTTGACCTTGACTTGACTTTGACTTGACCTTGACTTGGCCTTGACCTGACCTTGACATGACCTTGACTTGACCTTGACTTGACCTTGACTTGACCTTGACTAGACCTTGACTTAACCTTGACCTTGACATGACCTTGACTTGATCTTGAATTGACCTTGACATGACCTTGGCTTGACATTGACTTGACCTTGACTTGACCTTGACTTGTCCTTGACTTAACCTTGACTTGGCCTTGACTTGGCCTTGACTTGACTTTGACTCGACCTTGACCTTGACTTGACCTTGACTTGACCTTGACTTGGCCTTGACTTGACCTTGACTTGACCTTGACTTGACCTTGACTTGACCTTGACTTGACCTTGACTTGACCTTGACTTGACCTTGACAAGACCTTGACTTGACCTTGACTTGACCTTGACTTGACCTTGACATGACCTTGACTTGACCTTGATTTGACCCTGACTTGACCTTGACATGACCTTGACTTGACCTTGACTTGACCTTGACATGACCTTGATTTGACCTTGACTTGACCTTGACTTGACCTTGACTTGACCTTGACTTGACCTTGACTTGACCTTGACTTGGCCTTGACTTGACCTTGACTTGACCTTCACTTGACCTTGACTTGACCTTGACTTGACCTTCACTGGACCTTGACTTGACCTTGACTTGACCTTGACTCGACCTTGACTTGACCTTGACCTGACCTTGACATGACCTTGACATGACCTTGACTTGACCTTGACTTGACCTTGACATGACCTTGACATGACCTTGACTTGACCTTGACTTGTCCTTGACTTAACCTTGACTTGGCCTTGACTTGACTTTGACTTGACCTTGACTTGACCTTGACTTGACCTTGACTTGACCTTGACGTGACCTTGACTTGACCTTGACTTGACCTTGACTTGACCTTAACTTGACCTTGACTTGAGCTTGACTTGACCTTGTCTTGACCTTGACCTTGACATGACCTTGACCTTGACATGACCTTGAATTGACCTTGACTTGACCTTGACTTGACCTTGACATGACCTTGACTTGACCTTGACTTGACATAGACTTGACCTTGACTTGACCTTGACTTGACCTTGACTTGACCTTGACTTGACTTTGATATGACCTTCACTTGACCTTGACTTGACCTTGACTTGACCTTGACATGACCTTGACTTGACCTTGACATGACCTTGACTTGACCTTGACGTGACCTTGACATGACATTGACTTGACCTTGACTTGACCTTGGTTTGACCTTGACTTGACCTTGACACGACTTTGACTTGACCTTGACTTGACCTTGCCATGACCTTCACTTGACCTTGATTTGACCTTGACATGACCTTGACATGACCTTGACTTGACCTTGACGTGACCTTGACTTAACCTTGACTTGAACTTGACTTGACCTTGACTTGACCTTGACTTGACCTTGACTTGACCTTGACCTTGACCTTGACATGACCTTGACCTGACCTTGACTTCACCTTGACTTGACCTTGACTTGACCTTGACTTGACTTTGACTTGACCTTGACTTGACCTTGACTTTGACTTGACCTTGACCTTGACTTGACTTGGACTTGACCTTGACTTGACCTTGACTAGACCTTGATTTGACCTTGACTTGACCTTGACTTGACCTTGACTTGACCTTGACTTGACCTTGACTTGATCTTGACTTGACCTTGACTTGACTTTGACTTGACCTTGACTTGGCCTTGACTTGACTTTGACTTGACCTTGACTTGACCTTGACATGACCTAGACATGACCTTGACTTGACCTTGACATGACCTTGACTTGACCTTGACGTGACCTTGACTTAACCTTGACTCGACATTCACATGACCTTGACTTGACCTTGACTTGACCTTGACATGACCTTGGCTTGACCTTGACTTGACCTTGACTTGACCTTGAATTGACCTTGACTTGACCTGGACTCGACCTTGACATGACCTTGACTTGACCTTGACATGACCTTGACTTGACCTTGATTTGACCTTGATTTGACCCTGACTTGACCTTGACATGACCTTGACTTGACCTTGACTTGACCTTGACAAGGCCTTGATTTGACCTTGACTTGACCTTGACTTGACCTTGACTCGACCTTGACTTGACCTTGACTCTACCTTGACCTGACCTTGACTTGACCTTGACTTGACCTTGACATGACCTTGACTTGACCTTGACTTGACCTTGACTTGACCTTGACTTGACCTTGACTTGACCTTAACTTAACCTTGACTTGACCTTGACTCGACCTTGACTTGACCTTGACATGATCTTAACTTGACCTTGACATGATCTTAACTTGACCTTGACTTGACCTTGAATTGACCTTGACTCGACCTTGACTTGACCTTGACATGACCTTGACTTGACCTTGAATTGACCTTGACCTTGACTTGACCTTGACTTGACCTTGACATGACCTTGACTTGACCTTGACTTGACCTTGACTTGACCTTGACTTGACCTTGACTTGGCCTTGACTTGACCTTGACTTGACCTTCACTTGACCTTGACTTGACCTTGACTTGACCTTCACTGGACCTTGACTTGACCTTGACTCGACCTTGACTTGACCTTGACCTGACCTTGACATGACCTTGACATGACCTTGACTTGACCTTGACATGACCTTGACATGACCTTGACTTGACCTTGACTTGTCCTTGACTTGGCCTTGACTTGACTTTGACTTGACCTTGACTTGACCTTGACCTTGACTTGACCTTGACGTGACCTTGACTTGACCTTGACTTGACCTTGACTTGACCTTAACTTGACCTTGACTTGAGCTTGACTTGACCTTGACTTGACCTTGACCTTGACATGACCTTGACTTGACCTTGACTTGACCTTGACTTGACCTTGACCTTGACATGACCTTGAATTGACCTTGACTTGACCTTGACTTGACCTTGACTTGACCTCGACATGACCTTGAATTGACCTTGACTTGACCTTGACTTGACCTTGACATGACCTTGACTTGACCTTGACTTGACATAGACTTGACCTTGACTTGACCTTGACTTGACCTTGACTTGACCTTGACTTGACTTTGATATGACCTTCACTTGACCTTGACTTGGCCTTGACTTGACCTTGACATGACCTTGACTTGACCTTGACGTGACCTTGACGTGACCTTGACATGACATTGACTTGACCTTGACTTGACCTTGGTTTGACCTTGACTTGACCTTGACTTGACCTTGACTTGACCTTGACACGACTTTGACTTGACCTTGACTTGACCTTGCCATGACCTTCACTTGACCTTGATTTGACCTTGACATGACCTTGACAGGACCTTGACTTGACCTTGACGTGACCTTGACTTAACCTTGACTTGACCTTGACTTGACCTTGACTTGACTTGACCTTGACTTGACCTTGACCTTGACCTTGACATGAGCGTGACCTGACCTTGACTTGACCTTGACTTGACCTTAACTTGACCTTGACTTGACTTTGACTTGACCTTGACCTTGACTTGACCTTGACTTTGACTTGACCTTGACCTTGACTTGACTTTGACTTGACCTTGACTTGACCTTGACTTGACCTTGATTTGACCATGACTTGACCTTGACTTGACCTTGACTTGACCTTGACTTGATCTTGACTTGACCTTGACTTGACTTTGACTTGACCTTGACTTGGCCTTGACTTGACTTTGACTTGACCTTGACTTGACCTTGACTTGACCTTGACATGACCTTGACTTGACCTTGACATGACCTTGACTTGACCTTGACGTGACCTTGACTTAACCTTGACTCGACATTCACGTGACCTTGACTTGACCTTGACTTGACCTTGACATGACCTTGGCTTGACCTTGACTCGACCTTGACTTGACCTTGAATTGACCTTGACTTGACCTGGACTCGACCTTGACATGACCTTGACTTGACCTTGACATGACCTTGACTTGACCTTGACTTGACCTTGACCATGACATGATCTTGACTTGACCTTGACTTGACCTTGACTTGACCTTGACTTAACCTTGACTTGACCTTGACTTGACTTTGACTTGACCTTGACCTTGACTTGACCTTGACTTGACTTTGACTTGACCTTGACTTGACCTTGATTTGACCTTGACTTGACCTTGACTTGATCTTGATTTGACCTTGACTTGATCTTGACTTGACCTTGACTTGACTTTGACTTGGCCGACTTGACCTTGACGTGACCTTGACTTAACCTTGACTCGACATTGACATGACCTTGACTTGACCTTGACTTGACCTTGACATGACCTTGGCTTCACCTTGACTTGACCTTGACTTGACCTTGACTTGACCTTGAATTGACCTTGACTTGACCTGGACTCGACCTTGACATGACCTTGACTTGACCTTGACATGACTTTGACTTGACCTTGACTTGACCTTGACTTGACTTTGACTTGACCTTGACTTGACCATGACTCGACCTTGACTTGACCTTGACCTGACCTTGTCATGAGCTTGACATGAGCTTGACTTGACCTTGACTTGACCTTGACATGACCTTGACTTGACCTTGACTTAACCTTGACTTGACCTTGACTCGACCTTGACTTGACCTTGACATGATCTTAACTTGACCTTGACTTGACCTTGAATTGACCTTGACTCGACCTTGACTTGACCTTGACATGTCCTTGACTTGACCTTGACTTGACCTTGACATGACCTTGACTTGACCTTGACTTGACTTGATCTTGACTTGACCTTGACCTTGACATGACCTTGACATGACCTTGACTTGACCTTGACTTGACCTTGACCTTGACTAGACCTTCACCTTGACTTGACCTTGACCATGACATGATCTTGACTTGACCTTGACTTGACCTTGACTTGACCTTGACTTAACCTTGACTTGACCTTGACTTGACTTTGACTTGACCTTGACCTTGACTTGACCTTGACTTGACTTTGACTTGACCTTGACTTGACCTTGATTTGACCTTGACTTGACCTTGACTTGATCTTGATTTGACCTTGACTTGATCTTGACTTGACCTTGACTTGACTTTGACTTGGCCGACTTGACCTTGACGTGACCTTGACTTAACCTTGACTCGACATTGACATGACCTTGACTTGACCTTGACTTGACCTTGACATGACCTTGGCTTCACCTTGACTTGACCTTGACTTGACCTTGACTTGACCTTGAATTGACCTTGACTTGACCTGGACTCGATCTTGACATGACCTTGACTTGACCTTGACATGACTTTGACTTGACCTTGACTTGACCTTGACTTGACTTTGACTTGACCTTGACTTGACCATGACTCGACCTTGACTTGACCTTGACCTGACCTTGACATGAGCTTGACATGAGCTTGACTTGACCTTGACTTGACCTTGACATGACCTTGACTTGACCTTGACTTAACCTTGACTTGACCTTGACTCGACCTTGACTTGACCTTGACATGATCTTAACTTGACCTTGACTTGACCTTGAATTGACCTTGACTCGACCTTGACTTGACCTTGACATGTCCTTGACTTGACCTTGACTTGACCTTGACATGACCTTGACTTGACCTTGACTTGACCTTGACTTGACCTTGACTTGGCCTTGACTTGACCTTCACTTTACCTTGACTTGACCTTCTCTTGACCTTGACATGACCTTGACATGACCTTGACTTGACCTTGACTTGACCTTGACTTGACCTTGACTTGACCTTGACTTGACCTTGACTTGGCCTTGACTTGACCTTCACGTTACCTTGACTTGACCTTGACTTGACCTTTACTGGACCTTGCCTTGACCTTCACTGGACCTTGACTTGACCTTCTCTTGACCTTGACATGACCTTGACATGACCTTGACTTGATCTTGACTTGACCTTGACTTGACTTTGACTTGGCCGACTTGACCTTGACGTGACCTTGACTTAACCTTGACTCGACATTGACATGACCTTGACTTGACCTTGACTTGACCTTGACATGACCTTGACTTAACCTTGACTCGACATTGACATGACCTTGACTTGACCTTGACTTGACCTTGACATGACCTTGGCTTCACCTTGACTTGACCATGACTTGACCTTGACTTGACCTTGACTTGACCTTGACTTGACCTTGACTTGACCTTGACTTGACCTTGACTTGACCTTGACTTGGCCTTGACTTGACCTTCACGTTACCTTGACTTGACCTTGACTTGACCTTTACTGGACCTTGACTTGACCTTCACCGGACCTTGACTTGACCTTCTCTTGACCTTGACATGACCTTGACATGACCTTGACTTGAGCTTGACTTGACCTTGACTTAACTTTGACTTGACCTTGACCTTGAATTGACCTTGACTCGACCTTGACTTGACCTTGACATGACCTTGACATGACCTTGGCTTGACCTTGACTTGATCTTGAATTGACCTTGACTTGACCTGGACTCGACCTTGACATGACCTTGACTTGACCTTGACGTGACCTTGACTTGACCTAGACTTGACATTGACTTGACCTTGACTTGACCTTGACTTGACCTTGACTCGACCTTGACTTGACCTTGACCTGACCTTGACATGAGCTTGACATGAGCTTGACTTGACCTTGACTTGACCTTGACATGACCTTGAATTGACCTTGACTTAACCTTGACTTGACTTTGACTCGACCTTGACTTGACCTTGACATGATCTTAACTTGACCTTGACTTGACCTTGAATTGACCTTGACTCGACTCGACCTTGACTTGACCTTGACATGTCCTTGACTTGACCTTGACTTGACCTTGACATGACCTTGACTTGACCTTGACTTGACCTTGACTTGACCTTGACTTGACCTTGACTTGGCCTTGACTTGACCTTCACTTTACCTTGACTTGACCTTCTCTTGACCTTGACATGACCTTGACATGACCTTGACTTGACCTTGACTTGACCTTGACTTGACCTTGACTTGACCTTGACTTGACCTTGACTTGACCTTGACTTGACCTTGACTTGGCCTTGACTTGACCTTCACGTTACCTTGACTTGACCTTGACTTGACCTTTACTGGACCTTGACTTGACCTTCACTGGACCTTGACTTGACCTTCTCTTGACCTTGACATGACCTTGACATGACCTTGACTTGACCTTGACTTGACCTTGACTTGACCTTGACTTGACCTTGACTTGGCCTTGACTTGACCTTCACTTTACCTTGACTTGACCTTGACTTGACCTTGACTTGGCCTTGACTTGACCTTCACTTTACCTTGACTTGACCTTGACTTGACCTTTACTGGACCTTGACTTGACCTTGACTTGACCTTGACTCGACCTTGACTTGACCTTGACCTGACCTTGACATGAGCTTGACATGAGCTTGACATGAGCTTGACTTGACCTTGACTTGACCTTGACATGACCTTGAATTGACCTTGAATTGACCTTGACTTAACCTTGACTTGACCTTGACTCGACCTTGACTTGACCTTGACTTGACCTTGACTTGGCCTTGACTTGACCTTGACTCGACCTTGACTTGACCTTGACATGACCTTGGCTTGACCTTGACTTGACCTTGACTTGACTTTGACTTGACCTTGACTTGACCTTGAATTTACCTTGACTTGACCTGGACTCCACCTTGACATGACCTTGACTTGACCTTGACATGACCTTGACTTGACCTAGACTTGACCTTGACTTGACCTTGACTTGACCTTGACTTGACCTTGACTTGACCTTGACTTGACCTTGACTTGACCTTGACTTGACATTGATTTGACCCTGACTTGACCTTGACATGACCTTGACTTGAGCTTGACTTGACCTTGACTTGACCTTGACCTTGACATGACCTTGACTTGACCTTGACTTGGCCTTGACTTGACCTTGACTTGACCTTCACTGGACCTTGACTTGACCTTGACTTGACCATGACTTGAGCTTGACTTGACCTTGACTTGACCTTGACTTGACCTTGACATGACCTTGAATTGACCTTGACTTGACCTTGACTTGACCTTGACTTGACCTTGACTTGACCTTGACATGACCTTGACTTGACCTTGACTTGACATTGACTTGACCTTGACTTGACCTTGACTTGACCTTGAATTTACCTTGACTTGACCTGGACTCGACCTTGACATGACCTTGACTTGACCTTGACATGACCTTGACTTGACCTAGACTTGACCTTGACGTGACCTTGACTTGACCTTGACTTGACCTTGACTTGACCTTAACTTGACCTTGACTTGAGCTTGACTTGACCTTGACTTGACCTTGACCTTGACATGACCTTGACTTGACCTTGACTTGATCTTGACATGACCTTGAATTGACCTTGACTTGACCTTGACTTGACCTTGACTTGACCTCGACATGACCTTGAATTGACCTTGACTTGACCTTGACTTGACCTTGACATGACCTTGACTTGACCTTGACTTGACATAGACTTGACCTTGACTTGACCTTGACTTGACTTTGATATGACCTTCACTTGACCTTGACTTGGCCTTGACTTGACCTTGACATGACCTTGACTTGACCTTGACGTGACCTTGACGTGACCTTGACATGACATTGATTTGACCTTGACTTGACCTTGGTTTGACCTTGACTTGACCTTGACTTGACCTTGACTTGACCTTGACTTGACCTTGACTTGACCTTGACTTGACCTTGACACGACTTTGACTTGACCTTGACTTGACCTTGCCATGACCTTCACTTGACCTTGATTTGACCTTGACATGACCTTGACATGACCTTGACTTGACCTTGACGTGACCTTGACTTAACCATGACTTGACCTTGACTTGACCTTGACTTGACTTGACCTTGACTTGACCTTGACCTTGACCTTGACATGACCGTGACCTGACCTTGACTTGACCTTGACTTGACCTTGACTTGACCTTGACTTGACTTTGACTTGACCTTGACCTTGACTTGACCTTGACTTTGACTTGACCTTGACCTTGACTTGACTTTGACTTGACCTTGACTTGACCTTGACTTGACCTTGATTTGACCTTGACTTGACCTTGACTTGACCTTGACTTGACCTTGACTTGATCTTGACTTGACCTTGACTTGACTTTGACTTGACCTTGACTTGGCCTTGACTTGACTTTGACTTGACCTTGACTTGACCTTGACTTGACCTTGACTTGACCTTGACATGACCTTGACTTGACCTTGACATGACCTTGACTTGACCTTGACGTGACCTTGACTTAACCTTGACTCGACATTCACGTGACCTTGACTTGACCTTGACTTGACCTTGACATGACCTTGGCTTGACCTTGACTTGACCTTGACTTGACCTTGAATTGACCTTGACTTGACCTGGACTCGACCTTGACATGACCTTGACTTGACCTTGACATGACCTTGACTTGACCTTGACTTGACCTTGACTTGACCTTGACTTGACCTTGACTTGACCTTGACTTGACCTTGACCTTGACATGACCTTGACTTGACCTTGACTTGACTTGATCTTGACTTGACCTTGACCTTGACATGACCTTGACATGACCTTGACTTGACCTTGACTTGACCTTGACCGTGACTAGACCTTCACCTTGACTTGACCTTGACCATGACATGATCTTGACTTGACCTTGACTTGACCTTGACTTGACCTTGACTTGACCTTGACTTGACCTTGACTTGACCTTGACTTGACCTTGACTTGACCTTGACTTGACCTTGACATGACCTTGACTTGACCTTGACTTAACCTTGACTAGACCTTGACTTGACATTGACTTGACCTTAACTTGACCTTGACGCGACCTTAACTTAACCTTGACTTGACCTTGACATGACCTAGACTTGACCTTGACTTGACCTTGATTTGACCTTGACTTGACCTTGACTTGACCTTGAATTGACATTGACTTGACCTTGACTTTGACGCGACCTTGACTTGACCTTGACGCGACCTTGACATGACCTAGACTTAACCTTGACTTGACCTTGACTTGACCTTGACTTGACCTTGACTTGACTTTGACGTGACCTTGACTTGACCTTGACTTGACCTTGACTTGTCCTTGACTTGACCTTGACCTGACCTTGACATGAGCTTGACATGAGCTTGACTTGACCTTGACTTGACCTTGACATGACCTTGACTTGACCTTGACTTAACCTTGACTTGACCTTGACTCGACCTTGACTTGACCTTGACATGATTTTAACTTGACCTTGACTTGACCTTGAATTGACCTTGACTCGACCTTGACTTGACCTTGACATGTCCTTGACTTGACCTTGACTTGACCTTGACATGACCTTGACTTGACCTTGACTTGACCTTGACTTGACCTTGACTTGGCCTTGACTTGACCTTCACTTTACCTTGACTTGACCTTCTCTTGACCTTGACATGACCTTGACATGACCTTGACTTGACCTTGACTTGACCTTGACTTGACCTTGACTTGACCTTGACTTGACCTTGACTTGGCCTTGACTTGACCTTCACGTTACCTTGACTTGACCTTGACTTGACCTTTACTGGACCTTGACTTGACCTTCACTGGACCTTGACTTGACCTTCTCTTGACCTTGACATGACCTTGACATGACCTTGACTTGAACTTGACTTGACCTTGACTTAACGTTGACTTGACCTTGACCTTGAATTGACCTTGACTCGACCTTGACTTGACCTTGACATGACCTTGACATGACCTTGGCTTGACCTTGACTTGACCTTGACTTGACCTTGACTTGACCTTGACTTGGCCTTGACTTGACCTTGACGTGACCTTGACGTGACCTTGACATGACATTGATTTGACCTTGACTTGACCTTGACTTGACCTTGAATTGACATTGACTTGACCTTGACTTTGACGCGACCTTGACTTGACCTTGACGCGACCTTGACATGACCTAGACTTAACCTTGACTTGACCTTGACTTGACCTTGACTTGACCTTGACTTGACTTTGACGTGACCTTGACTTGACCTTGAATTGACCTTGACTCGACCTTGACTTGACCTTGACATGACCTTGACATGACCTTGGCTTGACCTTGACTTGACCTTGACTTGACCTTGACTTGACCTTGACTTGACCTTGACTTGACCTTGACTTGACCTTGACATGACCTTCTCTTGACCTTGACATGACCTTGACATGACCTTGACATGACCTTGACTTGACCTTGACTTGACCTTGACTTGACCTTGACTTGACCTTGACTTGACCTTGACTTGGCCTTGACTTGACCTTCACGTTACCTTGACTTGACCTTGACTTGACCTTTACTGGACCTTGACTTGACCTTCACTGGACCTTGACTTGACCTTCTCTTGACCTTGACTTGACCTTGACTTGACCTTGACTTGACCTTGACCTGACCTTGACATGACCTTGGCTTGACCTTGACTTGACCTTGACTTGACTTTGACTTGACCTTGACTTGACCTTGAATTTACCTTGACTTGACCTGGACTCGACCTTGACATGACCTTGACTTGACCTTGACATGACCTTGACATGAGCTTGACTTGACCTTGACTTGACCTTAACTTGACCTTGACTTGAGCTTGACTTGACCTTGACTTGACCTTGACCTTGACATGACCTTGACTTGACCTTGACATGACCTTGAATTGACCTTGACTTAACCTTGACTTGACTTTGACTCGACCTTGACTTGACCTTGACATGATCTTAACTTGACCTTGACTTGACCTTGAATTGACCTTGACTCGACTCGACCTTGACTTGACCTGGACATGTCCTTGACTTGACCTTGACTTGACCTTGACATGACCTTGACTTGACCTTGACTTGACCTTGACTTGACCTTGACTTGACCTTGACTTGGCCTTGACTTGACCTTCACTTTACCTTGACTTGACCTTCTCTTGACCTTGACATGACCTTGACATGACCTTGACTTGACCTTGACTTGACCTTGACTTGACCTTGACTTGACCTTGACTTGACCTTGACTTGACCTTGACTTGGCCTTGACTTGACCTTCACGTTACCTTGACTTGACCTTTACTTGACCTTTACTGGAACTTGACTTGACCTTCACTGGACCTTGACTTGACCTTCTCTTGACCTTGACATGACCTTGACATGACCTTGACTTGACCTTGACTTGACCTTGACTTGACCTTGACTTGACCTTGACTTGGCCTTGACTTGACCTTCACTTTACCTTGACTTGACCTTGACTTGACCTTGACTTGACCTTGACTTGGCCTTGACTTGACCTTCACTTTACCTTGACTTGACCTTGACTTGACCTTTACTGGACCTTGACTTGACCTTGACTTGACCTTGACTCGACCTTGACTTGACCTTGACCTGACCTTGACATGAGCTTGACATGAGCTTGACTTGACCTTGACTTGACCTTGACATGACCTTGAATTGACCTTAACTTAACCTTGACTTGACCTTGACTCGACCTTGACTTGACCTTGACTTGACCTTGACTTGGCTTTGACTTGACCTTGACTCGACCTTGACTTGACCTTGACATGACCTTGGCTTGACCTTGACTTGACCTTGACTTGACTTTGACTTGACCTTGAATTTACCTTGACTTGACCTGGACTCGACCTTGACATGACCTTGACTTGACCTTGACATGACCTTGACTTGACCTAGAATTGACCTTGACTTGACCTTGACTTGACCTTGACTTGACCTTGACTTGACATTGATTTGACCCTGACTTGACCTTGACATGACCTTGACTTGAGCTTGACTTGACCTTGACTTGACCTTGACCTTGACATGACCTTGACTTGACCTTGACTTGGCCTTGACTTGACCTTGACTTGACCTTCACTGGACCTTGACTTGACCTTGACTTGACCATGACTTGAGCTTGACTTGACCTTGACTTGACCTTGACTTGACCTTGACATGACCTTGAATTGACCTTGACTTGACCTTGACTTGACCTTGACTTGACCTTGACTTGACCTTGACTTGACCTTGACTTGACCTTGACATGACCTTGACTTGACCTTGACTTGACATTGACTTGACCTTGACTTGACCTTGACTTGACCTTGAATTTACCTTGACTTGACCTGGACTCGACCTTGACATGACCTTGACTTGACCTTGACATGACCTTGACTTGACCTAGACTTGACCTTGACGTGACCTTGACTTGACCTTGACTTGACCTTGACTTGACCTTAACTTGACCTTGACTTGAGCTTGACTTGACCTTGACTTGACCTTGACCTTGACATGACCTTGACTTGACCTTGACTTGACCTTGACCTTGACATGACCTTGAATTGACCTTGACTTGACCTTGACTTGACCTTGACTTGACCTCGACATGACCTTGAATTGACCTTGACTTGACCTTGACTTGACCTTGACATGACCTTGACTTGACCTTGACTTGACATAGACTTGACCTTGACTTGACCTTGACTTGACTTTGATATGACCTTCACTTGACCTTGACTTGGCCTTGACTTGACCTTGACATGACCTTGACGTGACCTTGACGTGACCTTGACATGACATTGACTTGACCTTGACTTGACCTTGGTTTGACCTTGACTTGATCTTGACTTGACCTTGACTTGACCTTGACTTGACCTTGACTTGACCTTGACACGACTTTGACTTGACCTTGACTTGACCTTGCCATGACCTTCACTTGACCTTGATTTGACCTTGACATGACCTTGACATGACCTTGACTTGACCTTGACGTGACCTTGACTTAACCTTGACTTGACCTTGACTTGACCTTGACTTGACCTTGACTTGACCTTGACCTTGACCTTGACATGACCGTGACCTGACCTTGACTTGACCTTGACTTGTCCTTGACTTGACCTTGACTTGACTTTGACTTGACCTTGACCTTGACTTGACTTTGACTTGACCTTGACTTGACCTTGACTTGACCTTGATTTGACCTTGACTTGACCTTGACTTGACCTTGACTTGACCTTGACTTGATCTTGACTTGACCTTGACTTGACTTTGACTTGACCTTGACTTGGCCTTGACTTGACTTTGACTTGACCTTGACTTGACCTTGACTTGACCTTGACATGACCTTGACTTGACCTTGACATGACCTTGACTTGACCTTGACGTGACCTTGACTTAACCTTGACTCGACATTCACGTGACCTTGACTTGACCTTGACTTGACCTTGACATGACCTTGGCTTGACCTTGACTTGACCTTGACTTGACCTTGAATTGACCTTGACTTGACCTGGACTCGACCTTGACATGACCTTGACTTGACCTTGACATGACCTTGACTTGACCTTGACTTGACCTTGACTTGACCTTGACTTGACCTTGACTTGACCTTGACTTGACCTTGACCTTGACATGACCTTGACTTGACCTTGACTTGACTTGATCTTGACTTGACCTTGACCTTGACATGACCTTGACATGACCTTGACTTGACCTTGACTTGACCTTGACTTAACCTTGACTTGACCTTGACTTGAATTTGACTTGACCTTGACCTTGACTTGACCTTGACTTGACTTTGACTTGACCTTGACTTGACCTTGACTTGACCTTGATTTGACCTTGACTTGACCTTGACTTGATCTTGATTTGACCTTGACTTGATCTTGACTTGACCTTGACTTGACTTTGACTTGGCCGACTTGACCTTGACGTGACCTTGACTTAACCTTGACTCGACATTGACATGACCTTGACTTGACCTTGACTTGACCTTGACTTGACCTTGACTTGACCTTGATTTAACCTTGACTTGACCTTGACTTGACTTTGACTTGACCTTGACCTTGACTTGACCTTGACTTGACTTTGACTTGACCTTGACTCGACCTTGACATGACCTTGACTTGACCTTGACATGACCTTGACTTGACCTTGACTTGACCTTGACTTGACCTTGACTTGACCATGACTCGACCTTGACTTGACCTTGACCTGACCTTGACATGAGCTTGACATGAGCTTGACTTGACCTTGACTTGACCTTGACATGACCTTGACTTGACCTTGACTTAACCTTGACTTGACCTTGACTCGACCTTGACTTGACCTTGACATGATCTTAACTTGACCTTGACTTGACCTTGAATTGACCTTGACTCGACCTTGACTTGACCTTGACATGTCCTTGACTTGACCTTGACTTGACCTTGACATGACCTTGACTTGACCTTGACTTGACCTTGACTTGACCTTGACTTGGCCTTGACTTGACCTTCACTTTACCTTGACTTGACCTTCTCTTGACCTTGACATGACCTTGACATGACCTTGACTTGACCTTGACTTGACCTTGACTTGACCTTGACTTGACCTTGACTTGGCCTTGACTTGACCTTCACGTTACCTTGACTTGACCTTGACTTGACCTTTACTGGACCTTGACTTGACCTTCACTGGACCTTGACTTGACCTTCTCTTGACCTTGACATGACCTTGACATGACCTTGACTTGAACTTGACTTGACCTTGACTTAACTTTGACTTGACCTTGACCTTGAATTGACCTTGACTCGACCTTGACTTGACCTTGACATGACCTTGACATGACCTTGGCTTGACCTTGACTTGATCTTGAATTGACCTTGACTTGACCTGGACTCGACCTTGACATGACCTTGACTTGACCTTGACGTGACCTTGACTTGACCTAGACTTGACCTTGACTTGACCTTGACTTGACCTTGACTCGACCTTGACTTGACCTTGACCTGACCTTGACATGAGCTTGACATGAGCTTGACTTGACCTTGACTTGACCTTGACATGACTTTGAATTGACCTTGACTTAACCTTGACTTGACTTTGACTCGACCTTGACTTGACCTTGACATGATCTTAACTTGACCTTGACTTGACCTTGAATTGACCTTGACTCGACTCGACCTTGACTTGACCTTGACATGTCCTTGACTTGACCTTGACTTGACCTTGACATGACCTTGACTTGACCTTGACTTGACCTTGACTTGACCTTGACTTGACCTTGACTTGGCCTTGACTTGACCTTCACTTTACCTTGACTTGACCTTCTCTTGACCTTGACATGACCTTGACATGACCTTGACTTGACCTTGACTTGACCTTGACTTGACCTTGACTTGACCTTGACTTGACCTTGACTTGACCTTGACTTGACCTTGACTTGACCTTGACTTGGCCTTGACTTGACCTTCACGTTACCTTGACTTGACCTTGACTTGACCTTTACTGGACCTTGACTTGACCTTCACTGGACCTTGACTTGACCTTCTCTTGACCTTGACATGACCTTGACATGACCTTGACTTGACCTTGACTTGACCTTGACTTGACCTTGACTTGACCTTGACTTGGCCTTGACTTGACCTTCACTTTACCTTGACTAGACCTTGACTTGACCTTGACTTGGCCTTGACTTGACCTTCACTTTACCTTGACTTGACCTTGACTTGACCTTTACTGGACCTTGACTTGACCTTGACTTGACCTTGACTCGACCTTGACTTGACCTTGACCTGACCTTGACATGAGCTTGACATGATCTTGACTTGACCTTGACTTGACCTTGACATGACCTTGAATTGACCTTGACTTAACCTTGACTTGACCTTGACTCGACCTTGACTTGACCTTGACTTGACCTTGACTTGGCCTTGACTTGACCTTGACTCGACCTTGACTTGACCTTGACATGACCTTGGCTTGACCTTGACTTGACCTTGACTTGACTTTGACTTGACCTTGACTTGACCTTGAATTTACCTTGACTTGACCTGGACTCGACCTTGACATGACCTTGACTTGACCTTGACATGACCTTGACTTGACCTAGACTTGACCTTGACTTGACCTTGACTTGACCTTGACTCGACCTTGACTTGACCTTGACCTGACCTTGACATGAGCTTGACATGAGCTTGACTTGACCTTGACTTGACCTTGACATGACCTTGAATTGACCTTGACTTAACCTTGACTTGACCTTGACTCGACCTTGACTTGACCTTGACATGATCTTAACTTGACCTTGACTTGACCTTGAATTGACCTTGACTCGACCTCGACTTGACCTTGACATGTCCTTGACTTGACCTTGACTTGACCTTGACATGACCTTGACTTGACCTTGACTTGACCTTGACTTGACCTTGACTTGACCTTGACTTGACCTTGACTTGGCCTTGACTTGACCTTCACTTTACCTTGACTTGACCTTCTCTTGACCTTGACATGACCTTGACATGACCTTGACTTGACCTTGACTTGACCTTGACTTGACCTTGACTTGACCTTGACTTGACCTTGACTTGGCCTTGACTTGACCTTCACGTTACCTTGACTTGACCTTGACTTGACCTTTACTGGACCTTGACTTGACCTTCACTGGACCTTGACTTGACCTTCTCTTGACCTTGACATGACCTTGACATGACCTTGACTTGACCTTGACTTGACCTTGACTTGACCTTGACTTGACCTTGACTTGGCCTTGACTTGACCTTCACTTTACCTTGACTTGACCTTGACTTGACCTTGACTTGGCCTTGACTTGACTTTCACTTTACCTTGACTTGACCTTGACTTGACCTTTACTGGACCTTGACTTGACCTTGACTTGACCTTGACTTGACCTTGACTTAACCTTAACTTGACCTTGACTTGACTTTGACTTGACCTTGACCTTGACTTGACTTTGACTTGACCTTGACTTGACCTTGACTTGACCTTGATTTGACCTTGACTCGACCTTGACTTGACCTTGACATGATCTTAACTTGACCTTGACTTGACCTTGACATGTCCTTGACTTGACCTTGACTTGACCTTGACATGACCTTGACTTAACCTTGACTTGACCTTGACTTGACCTTGACTTGACCTTGACTTGACCTTGACATGACCTTGGTTTGACCTTGACTTGACCTTGACTTGACCTTGACTTGACCTTGACTTGACCTTGAATTGACCTTGACTTGACCTTCACTTGACCTTGACTTGAACTTGACTTGACCTTCACTGGACCTTGACTTGACCTTCTCTTGACCTTCACATGACCTTGACATGACCTTGACTTGACCTTGACTTGACCTTGACTTGACCTTGACTTGACCTTTACTTGACCTTGACTTGACCTTTACTGGACCTTGACTTGACCTTGACTTGACCTTGACTTGATCTTGACTCGACCTTGACCTGACCTTCACTTGACCTTGACTTGACCTTGACATTACCTTGACTTGACCTTGACTTGACCTTGACTTGACCTTGACTTGACCTTGACTCGACCTTGACTTGACCTTGACATGATCTTAACTTGACCTTGACTTGACCTTGAATTGACCTTGACTCGACCTTGACTTGACCTTGACATGTCCTTGACTTGACCTTGACTTGACCTTGACATGACCTTGACTTCACCTTGACTTGACCTTGGCTTGACCTCGACTTGACTTTGACTTGACCTTGACTTGGCCTTGACTTGACCTTCACTTGACCTTGACTTGACCTTCACTGGACCTTGACTTTACCTTGTCTTGACCTTGACTCGACCTTGACTTGAACTTGACCTGACCTTGACATGACCTTGACTTGACCATGACTTGACCTTGACATGACCTTGACATGACCTTGACTTGACCTTGACTTGACCTTGACTTGACCTTGTCTTGACCTTGACTTGACCTTGACTTGACCTTGACTTGACCTTGACCTTGACATGACCTTGACTTGACCTTGACTTGACCTTGACTTGACCATGACTTGACCTTCACTTGACCTTGACTTGGCCTTGACTTGACCTTCACTGGACCTTGACTTGACCTTGACTTGACCTTGACTCGACCTTGACTTGACCTTGACTTGACCTTGACTTGACCTTGACTTGACCTTCACTTGACCTTGACTTGACCTTCACTTGACCTTGACTTGACCTTGACTTGACCTTGACTTGACCTTGAGTTGACCTTGAGTTGACCTTGAGTTGACCTTGACATGACCTTGACTTAGCCTTGACTTGACTTTGACTTGACCTTGACATGACCTTGACTTGACCTTGACTTGACCTTGACTTGACCTTGACATGACCTTGACTTGACCTTGACTCGACTTTGACATGACCTTGACTTGACCTTGACCTTGACCTTGACTTGATCTTGACTTGACCTTGACTTGACCTTGACATGACCTTGACTTGACCTTGACTTGACCTTAACTTGACCTTGACCTTGACTTGAGCTGCACTTGACCTTGACTTGACCTTGACTTGGCCTTGACTTGACTTTGACTTGACCTTGACATGACCTTGACATGACCTTGACTTGACCTTGACTTGACCTTGACTTGACCTTGACATGACCTTGACTTGACCTTGACTTGACCTTCACTGGACCTTGACATGACCTTTACATGACCTTGACTTGACCTTGACTTGACCTTCACTGTACCTTGACTTGACCTTGACTTGACCTTGACTTGACCTTGACTTGACCTTGACTCGACCTTGACATGACCTTGACTTGACCTTGACTTGACCTTGACTTGACCTTGACGTGACCTTGACTTGACCTTGACTTAACCTTGACTTGACCTTGACTTGACCTTGACTTGAATTTGACTTGACCTTGACCTTGACATGACCTTGACTTGACCTTGACTTGACCTTGACATGACCTTGACTTGACCTTGACTTGACCTTCACTTGACCTTGACTTGACCTCACCTTGACTTGACCTTGACTCGACCTTGACTTGACCTTGACCTGACCTTGACATGAGCTTGACTTGACCTTGACTTGACCTTGACATAACTTTGACATGACCTTGACTTGACCTTTACTTGACCTTGACTTGACCTTGACTTGACCTTGACTTGACCTTGACGTGACCTTGACTTGCTCTTGACTTGACCTTGACTTGACCGTGACTTGACCTTGACTTGACCATGACTTGACCTTCACTTGACCTTGACTTGACCTTGACTTGGCCTTGACTTGACCTTGACTTGACCTTCACTGGACCTTGACTTGACCTTGACTTGACCATGACTTGAGCTTGACTTGACCTTGACTTGACCTTGACATGACCTTGAATTGACCTTGACTTGACCTTGACTTGACCTTGACATGACCTTGACTTGACCTTGACTTGACATTGACTTGACCTTGACTTGACCTTGACTTGACCTTGACATGACCTTGACTTGACCTTGACTTAACCTTGACTTAACCTTGACTTGACCTTGACATGACCTTGACTTGACCTTACCTTGACTTGACCTTGACATGACCTTGACTTGACCTTGACTTGACCTTGACATGACCTTGACTTGACCTTGACTTGACCTTGATTTGACCTTGACTTGACCTTGACTTGACCTTGCCATGACCTTCACTTGACCTTGATTTGACCTTGACATGACCTTGACTTGACCTTGACTTGACCTTGACTTGACCTTGACTTGGCCTTGATATGACCTTGATTTTACCTTGACTTGACCTTGACTTGACCTTGACTTGACCTTGACTTGACCTTGACTTGACCTTGACATGACCTTGACTTAACCTTGACTTGACCCTGACTTGATCTTGACATGACCTTCACTTGACCTTGACTTGACCTTGACACGACCTTGACTTGACCTTGACTTGACCTTGACATGACCTTGACTTGACCTTGACATGACCTTGACGTGACCTTGACATGACCTTGACATGACCTTGACTTGACCTTGACTTGACCTTGACTTGACCTTGACCTTGACATGACCTTGACTTGACCTTGACTTGACCTTGACTTGACCTTGACTCGACCTTGACATGACCTTGACTTGACCTTGACTTGACCTTGACAAGACCTTGACTTGACCTTGACTTGACCTTGATTTGACCTTGACTTGACCTTGACTTGACCTTGACGTGACCTTGACTTCACCTTGACTTAACCTTGACTTGACCTTGACTTGACCTTGACTTGACCTTGACTTGACCTTCACTGGACCTTGACTTGACCTTGACTTGACCTTGACTTGGCCTTGACATGACCTTGATTTGACCTTGACTTGACCTTGACTTGACCTTGACATGACCTTCACTGGACCTTGACGTGACCTTTACATGACCTTGACTTGACCTTGACTTGACCTTCACTGGATCTTGACTTGACCTTGACTTGACCTTGACTTGACCTTGACGTGACCTTGACTTCACCTTGACTTAACCTTGTCTTGACCTTGACTTGACCTTGACTTGACTTGACCTTGCCATAACCTTCACTTGACCTTGATTTGACCTTGACATGACCTTGACTTGACCTTGACTTGACCTTGACTTGGCCTTGACATGACCTTGATTTGACCTTGACTTGACCTTGACTTGACCTTGACATGACCTTCACTGGACCTTGACGTGACCTTTACATGACCTTGACTTGACCTTGACTTGACCTTCACTGGACCTTGTCTTGACCTTGACATGACCTTGACTTGACCTTGACTTGACCTTGACTTGACCTTGACTTGACCTTGACTTGACCTTGACTCGACCTTGACATGACCATGACTTGACCTTGACTTGACCTTGACATGACCTTGTCTTGACCTTGACTTGACCTTGACGTGACCTTGACTTGACCTTGACTTAACCTTGACTTGACCTTGACATGATATTCACTTGACCTTGACTTGACCTTGACTCGACCTTGACTTGACCTTGACTTGACCTTGACTTGACCTTGACTTGACCTTGACTTGATCTTGACTTGACCTTGACATGACCTTGACATGACCTTGACTTGACCTTGACTTGACCTTGACTTGACCTTGACGTGACCTTGACTTGACCTTGACTTAACCTTGACTTGACCTTGACATGATATTCACTTGACCTTGACTTGACCTTGACTCGACCTTGACTTGACCTTGACTTGACCTTGACTTGACCTTGACCTTGACATGACCTTGACTTGACCTTGACTTGACCTTGACTTGATCTTGACTTGACCTTGACATGACCTTGACATGACCTTGACTTGACCTTGACTTGACCTTGACTTGACCTTGACTTGACCTTGACTTGACCTTGACGTGACCTTGACTTGCCCTTGACTTTACCTTGACTTGACCTTGACTTGACCTTGACTTGACCATGACTTGACCTTCACTTGACCTTCACTTGACCTTGACTTGACCTTGACTTGGCCTTGACTTGACCTTGACTTGACCTTCACTGGACCTTGACTTGACCTTGACTTGACCTTGACTTGACCTTGACTTGACCATGACTTGACATTGACTTGACCTTGACTTGACCATGACTTGAGCTTGACTTGACCTTGACTTGGCCTTGACTTGACCTTGACATGACCTTGAATTGACTTTGACTTGACCTTGACTTGACCTTGACTTGACCTTGACTTGACCTTGACTTGACCTTGACTTGACCTTGACTTGGCCTTGACTTGACCTTCACTTGACCTTGACTTGACCTTCACTGGACCTTGACTTGACCTTGTCTTGACCTTGACTCGACCTTGACTTGAACTTGACCTGACCTTGACATGACCTTGACTTGACCTTGATTTGACCTTGACATGACCTTGACATGACCATGACATAACCTTGACTTGACCTTGACTTGACCTTGTCTTGACCTTGACTTGACCTTGAATTGACCTTGACTTGACCTTGACATGACCTTGACTTGACCTTGACTTGACCTTGACTTGACCATGACTTGACCTTCACTTGACCTTGACTTGACCTTGACTTGACCTTCACTGGACCTTGACTTGACCTTGACTTGACCTTGACTCGACCTTGACTTGACCTTGACTTGACCTTGACTTGACCTTGACTTGACCTTCACTTGACCTTGACTTGACCTTCACTTGACCTTGACTTGACCTTGACTTGACCTTGACTCGACCTTGAGTTGACCTTGACCTGACCTTGACTCGACCTTGACTTGACCTTGACTTGACCTTGACCTTGACATGACCTTGACTTGACCTTGACTTGACCTTGACTTGATCTTGACTTGACCTTGACATGACCTTGACATGACCTTGACTTGACCTCACCTTGACTTGACCTCACCTTGACTTGACCTCACCTTGACATGACCTTCACTTGACCTTGACTTGACCTCACCTTGACTTGACCTTCACTGGACCTTGACTTGACCTTGATTTGACCTTGACTTGACCTTGACTTGACCTTGACACGACTTTGACTTGACCTTGACTTGACCTTGCCATGACCTTCACTTGACCTTGATTTGACCTTACATGACCTTGACTTGACCTTGACTTGACCTTGAGTTGACCTTGACTTGGCCTTGAAATGACCTTGATTTGACCTTGACTTGACCTTGACTTGACCTTGACTTGACCTTGACTTGACCTTGACCTGACCTTGACTTGACCTTGACATGACCTTGACTTGACCTTGACTTGACCCTGACTTGATCTTGACATGACCTTGACATGACCTTGACTTGACCTTGACTTGACCTTGACATGACCTTGACTTGACCTTGACATGACCCTTACTTGACCTTGACGCAACCTTGACGCGACCTTGACGTGACCTTGACATGACCTTGACATGACCTTGACTTGACCTTGACTTGACGTTGACTTGACCTTGACCTTCACTGGACCTTGACATGACCTTGACTTGACCTTGACTTGACCTTGACTTGACCTTGACTTGACATTGATTTGACCCTGACTTGACCTTGACATAACCTTGACTTGAGCTTGACTTGACCTTGACAAGACCTTGACTTGACCTTGACTTGACCTTGACTTGACCTTGACTTGACCTTGACGTGACCTTGACTTCACCTTGACTCGACCTTGACTTGACCTTGACTTGACCTAGACCTTGACATGACCTTGACTTGACCTTGACTTGACCTTGACTTGATCTTGACTTGACCTTGACATGACCTTGACAAGACCTTGACTTGACCTTGACTTGACCTTGACTTGACCTTGACTTGACCTTGACTTGACCTTGACGTGACCTTGACTTCACCTTGACTTAACCTTGACTTGACCTTGACTTGACCTTGACTTGACCTTGACTTGACCTTGCCATGACCTTCACTTGACCTTGATTTGACCTTGATATGACCTTGACTTGACCTTGACTTGACCTTGACTTGGCCTTGACATGACCTTGATTTGACCTTGACTTGACCTTGACTTGACCTTGACATGACCTTCAATGGTCCTTGACATGACCTTTACATGACCTTGACTTGACCTTGACTTGACCTTGACTTGACCTTCACTGGACCTTGACTTGACCTTGACTTGACCTTGACTTGACCTTGACTCGACCTTGACATGACCATGACTTGACCTTGACTTGACCTTGACATGACCTTGACTTGACCTTGACTTGACCTTGACATGATATTCACTTGACCTTGACATGATATTCACGTGACCTTGACTTGACCTTGACTCGACCTTGACTTGACCTTGACTTGACCTTGACTTGACCTTGACCTTGACATGACCTTGACTTGACCTTGACTTGACCTTGACTTGATCTTGACTTGACCTTGACATGACCTTGACATGACCTTGACTTGACCTTGACATGACCTTGACTTGACCTCACCTTGACTTGACCTTCACTTGACCTTGACTTGACCTCACTTTGACTTGACCTTCACTGGACCTTGACTTGACCTTGACTTGACCTTGACTTGACCTTGACCTTGACTCGACCTTGACTTGACCTTGACCTGACCTTGACATGAGCTTGACTTGACCTTGACTTGACCTTGACATAACCTTGACATGACCTTGACTTGACCTTGACTTGACCTTGACTTGACCTTGACTTGACCTTGACTTGACCTTGACGTGACCTTGACTTGCCCTTGACTTGACCTTGACTTGACCTTGACTTGACCTTGACTTGACCATGACTTGACCTTCACTTGACCTTGACTTGACCTTGACTTGGCCTTGACTTGACCTTGACTTGACCTTCACTGGACCTTGACTTGACCTTGACTTGACCTTGACTTGACCTTGACTTGACCATGACTTGACATTGACTTGACCTTGACTTGACCATGACTTGAGCTTGACTTGACCTTGACTTGGCCTTGACTTGACCTTGACATGACCTTGAATTGACTTTGACTTGACCTTGACTTGACCTTGACTTGACCTTGACTTGACCTTGACTTGACCTTGACTTGACCTTGATTTGGCCTTGACTTGACCTTCACTTGACCTTGACTTGACCTTCACTGGACCTTGACTTGACCTTGTCTTGACCTTGACTCGACCTTGACTTGAACTTGACCTGACCTTGACATGACCTTGACTTGACCTTGATTTGACCTTGACATGACCTTGACATGACCATGACATAACCTTGACTTGACCTTGACTTGACCTTGTCTTGACCTTGACTTGACCTTGACTTGACCTTGACTTGACCTTGACTTGACCTTGACTCGACCTTGACTTGACCTTGACTTGACCTTGACTTGACCTTGACTTGACCTTGACTTGACCTTCACTGGACCTTGACATGACCTTGACTTGACCTTGACTTGACCTTGACATGACCTTGACATGACCTTGACTTGACCTTGACTTGACCTTGACTTAACCTTGACTTGACCTTGACTAGACCTTGACGTGACCTTGACTTGACCTTGACTTGACCTTGACTTGACCTTCACTGGACCTTGACATGACCTTGACTTGCCCTTGACTTGACCTTGACATGACCTTGGTTTGACCATGACTTGACCCTCACTTGAGCTTGACTTGACCTTGACTTGGCCTTGACTTGACCTTCACTGGACCTTGAGTTGACCTTGACCTTGACTTGACCTTGACTTGACCTTGACTTGACCTTGACATGACCTTGGCTTGACCTAGACTTGACCTTGACTTGACCTTGACATGACCTTGACATGACCTTGACTTGACCTTGACTTGACCTTGACTTGACCTTGACTTAACCTTGACTTGACCTTGACTTAACCTTGACTTGACCTTGACTTGACCTTCACTGGACCTTGACATGACCTTGACTTGACCTTGACTTGACCTTGACATGACCTTGACATGACCTTGACTTGACCTTGACTTGACCTTGACTTGACCTTGACTTAACCTTGACTTGACCTTGACTTGACCTTGACGTGACCTTGACTTGACCTTGACTTGACCTTGACTTGACCTTCACTGGACCTTGACATGACCTTGACTTGCCCTTGACTTGACCTTGACATGACCTTGGCTTGACCATGACTTGACCCTCACTTGAGCTTGACTTGACCTTGACTTGGCCTTGACTTGACCTTGACTTGACCTTCACTGGACCTTGAGTTGACCTTGACTTGACCTTGACTTGACCTTGACTTGACCTTCACTGGACCTTGACATGACCTTGACTTGACCTTGACTTAACCTTGACATGACCTTGACATGACCTTGACTTGACCTTGACTTAACCTTGACTTGACCTTGACTTGACCTTGACGTGACCTTGACTTGACATTCACTGGACCTTGACATGACCTTGAGTTGCCCTTGACTTGACCTTGAGATGACCTTGGCTTGACCATGACTTGACCCTCACTTGAGCTTGACTTGACCTTGACTTGGCCTTGACTTGACCTTGACTTGACCTTCACTGGACCTTGAGTTGACCTTGACCTTGACCTTGACCTTGACCTTGACTTGACCTTGACTTGACCTTGACTTGACCTTGACTTGACCTTGACTTGACCTTGACTTGACCTTGACTTGACCTTGGCTTGACCTTGACTTGACCTTGACTTGACCTTCACTGGACCTTGACATGACCTTGACTTGACCTTGACTTGCCCTTGACATGACCTTGACATGACCTTGACATGACCTTGACTTGACCTTCACTTGACCTTGACTTAACCTTGACTTGACCTTGACTTGACCTTGACGTGACCTTGACTTGACCTTGACTTGACCTTGACTTGACCTTGACTTGACCTTGACTTGACCTTTACTGGACCTTGACATGACCTTGACTTGACCTTGACTTGACCTTGACATGACCTTGCTTGAACATGACCTGACCTTCACTTGACCTTGACTTGACCTTGACTTGGCCTTCACTTGACCTTGACTTGACCTTCACTGGACCTTGACTTGACCTTGACTTGACCTTGACTTGACCTTGACTTGACCATGACTTGAGCTTGTTTTGACCTTGACTTGACCTTGACATGACCTTGAATTGACCTTGACTTGACCTTAACTTGACCTTGACTTGACCTTGACATGACCTTGACTTGACCTTGACTTGACATTGACTTGACCTTGACTTGACCTTGACTTGACCTTGACATGACCTTGACTTGACTTGACCTTGACTTGACCTTGACTTGACCTTGACTTGACCTTGACCTTGAATTAACCTTGACATGACTTTGACTTGACCTTGACATGACCTTGACTTGACCTTGACTTGACCTTGACACGACTTTGACTTGACCTTGACTTGACCTTGCCATGACCTTCACTTGACCTTGATTTGACCTCACATGACCTTGACTTGACCTTGACTTGGCCTTGACATGACCTTGAATTGACCTTGACTTGACCTTGACTTGACCTTGACTTGACCTTGACATGACCTTGACTTGACCTTGACTTGACATTGACTTGACCTTGACCCTGACTTGATCTTGACATGACCTTCACTTGACCTTGACATGACCTTGACTTGACCTTGACTTGACCTTGACATGACCTTGACTTGACCTTGACATGACCTTGACTTGACCTTGACGCGACCTTGACGCGACCTTGACGCGACCTTGACGTGACCTTGACATGACCTTGACATGACCTTGACTTGACCTTGACTTGACCTTGACTTGACCTTGACTTGACCTTGACCTTGACATGACCTTGACTTGGCCTTGACTTGACCTTGACTTGACATTGATTTGACCCTGACTTGACCTTGACATGACCTTGACTTGAGCTTGACTTGACCTTGACTTGACCTTGACTTGACCTTGACATGACCATGAATTGACCTTGACTTGACCTTGACATGACCTTGACTTGACCTTGACTTGACCTTGACTTGACCTTGACTTGACATTGATTTGACCCTGACTTGACCTTGACATGACCTTGACTTGAGCTTGACTTGACCTTGACTTGACCTCGACTTGGCCTTGACATGACCTTGAATTGACCTTGACTTGACCTTGACTTGACATTGACTTGACCTTGATTTGACCTTGAAATGACCTTGACTTGACCTTGACCCTGACTTGATCTTGACATGACCTTCACTTGACCTTGACATGACCTTGACTTGGCCTTGACTTGACCTAGACTTGACCTTGACTTGACCTTGACTTGACCTTGACTTGACCTTGAATTGACCTTGACATGACCTTGACTTGACATCGACTTGACCTTGACTTGACCTTGACTTGACCTTGACTTGACCTTGACGTGACCTTGACTTGACCTTGACTTGACCCTGACTTGACCTTGACATGACCTTCACTTGACCTTGACTTGACCTTGACATGACCTTGACTTGACCTTGACTTGACCTTGACTTGACCTTGACATGACCTTGACTTGACCTTGACTTGACCTTGACATGACCTTGACTTGGCCTTGACTTGACTTGACCTTGACATGACCTTGACATGACCTTGACTTGACCTTGACTTGACCCTGACTTGACCTTGACATGACCTTGACTTGACCTTGACATGACCTTGACTTGGCCTTGACTTGACTTGACCTTGACATGACCTTGACATGACCTTGACTTGACCTTGACTTGACCCTGACTTGATCTTGACATGACCTTCACTGGACCTTGACTTGACCTCGACATGACCTTGACGCGACCTTGACGTGACCTTGACATGACCTTGACATGACCTTGACTTGACCTTGACTTGACCTTGACTTGACCTTGACTTGACCTTGACTTGACCTTGATCTTGACATGACCTTGACTTGACCTTGACTTGACCTTGACTCGACCTTGACTTGACCTTGACTCGACCTTGACTTGACCTTGGCTTGACCTTGACTTGATCGTGACTTGACCTTGACCTTGACATGACCTTGACATGACCTTGACTTGACCTTCACTGGACCTTGACTTGACCTTGACCTGACCTTGACATGACCTTGACTTGACCTTGACTTGACCTTGACGTGACCTTGACTTGACCTTGACTTGACCCTGACTTGACCTTGACATGACCTTCACTTGACCTTGACTTGACCTTGACATGACCTTGACTTGACCTTGACTTGACCTTGACTTGACCTTGACTTGACCTTGACTTGACCTTGACTTGACCTTGACATGACCTTGACTTGGCCTTGACTTGACTTTGACTTGACCTTGACATGACCTTGACATGACCTTGACTTGACCTTGACTTGACCCTGACTTGATCTTGACATGACCTTCACATGACCTTGACTTGACCTTGACTTGACCTTGACTTGACCTTGACCTTGACATGACCTTGACTTGACCTTGACATGACCTTGACTTGACCCTGACTTGATCTTGACATGACCTTCACTGGACCTTGACTTGACCTTGACTTGACCTTGACTTGATCTTGACTTGACCTTGACCTTGACATGACCTTGACTTGACCTTGACTTGACCTTCACTTGACCTTGACTTGACCTTGACATGACCTTGACTTGACCTTCACTGGACCTTGACTTGACCTTGACTTGACCTTGACTTGACCTTGACCTGACCTTGACATGACCTTGACTTGACCTTGACTTGACCTTGACATGACCTTGACATGACCTTGACTTGACCTTGACTTGACCTTGACATGACCTTGACATGACCTTGACTTGACCTTGACTTGACCTTGACATGACCTTGACTTGACCTTGACTTGACCTTGACTTAACCTTGACTTGACCTTGACTTGACCTTGACTTGACCTGGACTTGACCTTGACTTGACCTTGACTTGACCTTGACTTGACCTTGACTTCACTATGACTTGACCTTCACTTGACCTTGACTTGACCTTGACTTGGCCTTGACTTGACCTTGACTTGACCTTGACTTGACCTTGACTTGACCTTGACTTGACCTTGACTTGACTTTGACTTCACCTTGACTTGACCTTGACTTGACCTTGATTTGACCTTGACTTGATCTTGACTTGACCTTGACTTGGCCTCGACTTGACCTTGACTTGACCTTGACTTGACCTTGACATGACCTTGACATGACCTTGACTTGACCTTGACATGACCTTGACTTGACCTTGACGTGACCTTGACTTAACCTTGACTTGACCTTGACTTGACCTTGACTTGACCTTGACTTGACCTTGACTTGACTTGACTTGACTTGACCTTGACCTTGACCTTGACCTTGACCTTGACGTGACCTTGACTTGACCTTGACTTAACCTTGACTTGACCTTGACGTGACCTTGACTTGACCTTGACTTGACCTTGACTTGACCTTGACTTGACCTTGACTTGACCTAGACTTGACCTTGACTTAACCTTGACTTGACCTTGACTCGACCTTGACTTGACCTTGACTTGACCTTGACTTGACCTTGACTTGACCTTGACTTGACTTTGACTTGACCTTGACTTGACCTTGACTTGACCTTGACATGACCTTGGCTTGACCATGACTTGACCTTCAATTGACCTTGACTTAACCTTGACTTGGCCTTGACTTGACCTTGACTTGACCTTCACTGGAGCTTGACTTGACCTTGACTTGACCTTGACTTGACCTTGACTTGACCTTGACTTAACCTTGACTTGACCTTGACTTGACCTTGACTAGACCTTGACTTGACCTTGACTTGACCTTGACTGGACCATGACTTGAGCTTGACTTGACCTTGACTTGACCTTGACTTGACCTTGACTTGACCTTGACCTGACCTTCACTGGACCTTGACATGACCTTGACTTGACCTAGACTTGACCTTGACTTGACCTTGACTTGACCTTGACTAGACCTTGACTTGACCTTGACTTGACCTTGACTTGACCTTGACTTGGCCTTGACTTGACCTTGACTTGACCTTCACTGGACCTTGACTTGGCCTTGACTTGACCTTGACTTGACCTTGACTTGACCTTGACTTGACCTTGACTTGACCTTGAATTGACCTTGACTTGACCTTGACTTGACCTTGACTTGACCTTGACATGACCTTGACTTGACCTTGACTTGACATTGACTTGACCTTGACTTGACCTTGACTTGACATGACCTTGACTTGACCTTGACTTGACCTTGACCTTGAATTAACCTTGACATGACTTTGACTTGACCTTGACATGACCTTGACTTGACCTTGACTTGACCTTGACTTGACCTTGACACGACTTTGACTTGACCTTGACTTGACCTTGCCATGACCTTCACTTGACCTTGATTTGACCTCACATGACCTTGACTTGACCTTGACTTGGCCTTGACATGACCTTGAATTGACCTTGACTTGACCTTGACTTGACCTTGACATGACCTTGACTTGACCTTGACTTGACATTGACTTGACATTGACTTGACTTTGAAATGACCTTGACTTGACCTTGACCCTGACTTGATCTTGACATGACCTTCACTTGACCTTGACTTGACCTTGACTTGACCTTGACATGACCTTGACTTGACCTTGACATGACCTTGACGCGACCTTGACGTGACCTTGACATGACCTTGACGTGACCTTGACTTGACCTTGACTTGACCTTGACTTGACCTTGACTTGACCTTGACTTGACCTTGACCTTGACATGACCTTGACTTGGCCTTGACTTGACCTTGACTTGACATTGATTTGACCCTGACTTGACCTTGACATGACCTTGACTTGAGCTTGACTTGACCTTGACTTGACCTTGACTTGACCTTGACATGACCTTGAATTGACCTTGACTTGACCTTGACATGACCTTGACTTGACCTTGACTTGACCTTGACTTGACATTGATTTGACCCTGACTTGACCTTGACATGACCTTGACTTGAGCTTGACTTGACCTTGACTTGACCTTGACTTGGCCTTGACATGACCTTGAATTGACCTTGACTTGACCTTGACTTGACATTGACTTGACCTTGATTTGACCTTGAAATGACCTTGACTTGACCTTGACCCTGACTTGATCTTGACATGACCTTCACTTGACCTTGACATGACCTTGACTTGACCTTGACTTGACCTTGACATGACCTTGACTTGACCTTGACTTGACCTTGAATTGACCTTGACATGACCTTGACTTGACATTGACTTGACCTTGACTTGACCTTGACTTGACTTGACCTTGACTTGACCTTGACTTGACCTTGACGTGACCTTGACTTGACCTTGACTTGACCCTGACTTGACCTTGACATGACCTTCACTTGACCTTGACTTGACCTTGACATGACCTTGACTTGACCTTGACTTGACCTTGACTTGACCTTGACATGACCTTGACTTGACCTTGACTTGACCTTGACTTGACCTTGACATGACCTTGACTTGGCCTTGACTTGACTTGACCTTGACATGACCTTGACATGACCTTGACTGGACCTTGACTTGACCCTGACTTGATCTTGACATGACCTTCACTGGACCTTGACTTGACCTCGACATGACCTTGACGCGACCTTGACGTGACCTTGACATGACCTTGACATGACCTTGACTTGACCTTGACTTGACCTTGACTTGACCTTGACCTTGACATGACCTTGACTTGACCTTGACTTGACTTTGACTTGACCTTGACTCGACCTTGACTTGACCTTGGCTTGACCTTGACTTGATCGTGACTTGACCTTGACCTTGACATGACCTTGACATGACCTTCACTTGACCTTGACTTGACCTTGACATGACCTTGACTTGACCTTCACTGGACCTTGACTTGACCTTGACTTGACCTTGACTTGACCTTGACCTGACCTTGACATGACCTTGACTTGACCTTGACTTGACCTTGACGTGACCTTGACTTGACCTTGACTTGATCCTGACTTGACCTTGACATGACCTTCACTTGACCTTGACTTGACCTTGACATGACCTTGACTTGACCTTGAATTGACCTTGACTTGACATTGACTTGACCTTGACTTGACCTTGACATGACCTTGACTTGACCTTGACTTGACATTGACTTGACATTGACGTGACTTTGAAATGACCTTGACTTGACCTTGACCCTGACTTGATCTTGACATGACCTTCACTTGACCTTGACTTGACCTTGACTTGACCTTGACATGACCTTGACTTGACCTTGACATGACCTTGACTTGACCTTGACGCGACCTTGACGCGACCTTGACGCGACCTTGACGTGACCTTGACATGACCTTGACATGACCTTGACTTGACCTTGACTTGACCTTGACTTGACCTTGACTTGACCTTGACTTGACCTTGACCTTGACATGACCTTGACTTGGCCTTGACTTGACCTTGACTTGACATTGATTTGACCCTGCCTTGACCTTGACATGACCTTGACTTGAGCTTGACTTGACCTTGACTTGACCTTGACTTGACCTTGACATGACCTTGAATTGACCTTGACTTGACCTTGACATGACCTTGACTTGACCTTGACTTGACCTTGACTTGACCTTGACTTGACATTGATTTGACCCTGACTTGACCTTGACATGACCTTGACTTGAGCTTGACTTGACCTTGACTTGACCTTGACTTGGCCTTGACATGACCTTGAATTGACCTTGACTTGACCTTGACTTGACCTTGACTTGACCTTGACTTGACATTGACTTGACCTTGATTTGATTTTGAAATGACCTTGACTTGACCTTGACCCTGACTTGATCTTGACATGACCTTCACTTGACCTTGACATGACCTTGACTTGACCTTGACTTGACCTTGACATGACCTTGACTTGACCTTGACTTGACCTAGACTTGACCTTGACATGACCTTGACTTGGCCTTGACTTGACTTGACCTTGACATGACCTTGACATGACCTTGACTTGACCTTGACTTGACCTTGACTTGACCTTGACTTGACCTTGACTTGACCTTGACCTTGACATGACCTTGACTTGACCTTGACTTGACCTTGACTTGATCGTGACTTGACCTTGACCTTGACCTTGACATGACCTTGACATGACCTTCACTTGACCTTGACTTGACCTTGACATGACCTTGACTTGACCTTCACTGGACCTTGACTTGACCTTGACTTGACCTTGACTTGACCTTGACCTGACCTTGACATGACCTTGACTTGACCTTGACTTGACCTTGACGTGACCTTGACTTGACCTTGACTTGACCCTGACTTGACCTTGACATGACCTTCACTTGACCTTGACTTGACCTTGACATGACCTTGACTTGACCTTGAATTGACCTTGACTTGACCTTGACTTGACCTTGACTTGACCTTGACATGACCTTGACTTGACCTTGACTTGACATTGACTTGACATTGACTTGACTTTGAAATGACCTTGACTTGACCTTGACTTGACCTTGACCCTGACTTGATCTTGACATGACCTTCACTTGACCTTGACTTGACCTTGACTTGACCTTGACATGACCTTGACTTGACCTTGACATGACCTTGACTTGACCTTGACTTGACCTTGACGCGACCTTGACGCGACCTTGACGCGACCTTGACGTGACCTTGACATGACCTTGACATGACCTTGACTTGACCTTGACTTGACCTTGACTTGACCTTGACCTTGACATGACCTTGACTTGGCCTTGAATTGACCTTGATATGACCTTGACTTGACATTGACTTGACCTTGACTTGACCTTGACTTGACCTTGACTTGACCTTGACGCGACCTTGACTTGACCTTGACTTGACCCTGACTTGACCTTGACATGACCTTCACTTGACCTTGACTTGACCTTGACATGACCTTGACTTGACCTTGACTTGACCTTCACTGGACCTTGACTTGACCTTGACTTGACCTTGACTTGACCTTCACTTGACCTTGACTTGACCTTGACATGACCTTGACTTGACCTTCACTGGACCTTGACTTGACCTTGACTTGACCTTGACTTGACCTTGACCTGACCTTGACATGACCTTGACTTGACCTTGACTTGACCTTGACGTGACCTTGACTTGACCTTGACTTGACCCTGACTTGACCTTGACATGACCTTCACTTGACCTTGACTTGACCTTGACATGACCTTGACTTGACCTTGACGCGACCTTGACGCGACCTTGACGCGACCTTGACATGACCTTGACTTGACCTTGACATGACCTTGACTTGAGCTTGACTTGACCTTGACTTGACCTTGACATGACCTTGAATTGACCTTGACTTGACCTTGACATGACCTTGACTTGACCTTGACTTGACCTTGACTTGACATTGATTTGACCCTGACTTGACCTTGACATGACCTTGACTTGAGCTTGACTTGACCTTGACTTGACCTTGACTTGGCCTTGACATGACCTTGAATTGACCTTGACTTGACCTTGACTTGACCTTGACATGACCTTGACTTGACCTTGACTTGACCTAGACTTGAGCTTGACTTGACCTTGACTTGACCTTGACTTGACCTTGAATTGACCTTGATATGACCTTGACTTGACATTGACTTGACCTTGACTTGACCTTGACTTGACCTTGACTTGACCTTGACGCGACCTTGACTTGACCTTGACTTGACCCTGACTTGACCTTGACATGACCTTCACTTGACCTTGACTTGACCTTGACATGACCTTGACTTAACCTTGACTTGACCTTGACATGACCTTGACTTGACCTTGACATGACCTTGACTTGGCCTTGACTTGACTTGACCTTGACATGACCTTGACATGACCTTGACTTGACCTTGACTTGACCCTGACTTGATCTTGACATGACCTTCACTGGACCTTGACTTGACCTCGACATGACCTTGACGCGACCTTGACGTGACCTTGACATGACCTTGACATGACCTTGACTTGACCTTGACTTGACCTTGACATGACCTTGACTTGACCTTGACTTGACCTTGACTCGACCTTGACTTGACCTTGGCTTGACCTTGACTTGATCGTGACTTGACCTTGACCTTGACATGACCTTGACATGACCTTCACTTGACCTTGACTTGACCTTGACATGACCTTGACTTGACCTTCACTGGACCTTGACTTGACCTTGACTTGACCTTGACTTGACCTTGACCTGACCTTGACATGACCTTGACTTGACCTTGACTTGACCTTGACGTGACCTTGACTTGACCTTGACTTGACTTTGACTTGACCTTGACATGACCGTGACTTGACCTTGACTTGACCCTGACTTGATCTTGACATGACCTTCACTGGACCTTGACTTGACCTTGACATGACCTTGACTTGACCTTGACTTGACCTTGACTTGACCTTGACATGACCTTGACTTGACCTTGACATGACCTTGATTTGACCCTGACTTGATCTTGACATGACCTTCACTGGACCTTGACTTGACCTTGACTTGACCTTGACATGACCTTGACATGACCTTGACTTGACCTTGACTTGACCTTCACTTGACCTTGACTTGACCTTGACATGACCTTGACTTGACCTTCACTGGACCTTGACTTGACCTTGACTTGACCTTGACTTGACCTTGACCTGACCTTGACATGACCTTGACTTGACCTTGATTTGACCTTGACATGACCTTGACATGACCTTGACTTGACCTTGACTTGACCTTGACATGACCTTGACATGACCTTGACTTGACCTTGACCTTGACATGACCTTGACTTGACCTTGACTTGACCTTGACTTAACCTTGACTTGACCTTGACTTGACCTGGACTTGACCTTGACTTGACCTTGACTTGACCTTGACTTGACCTTGACATGACCTTGACTTGACCTTGACTTGACCTTGACCTTGACTTGACCTTGAATTGACCTTGACTTGACCTTGACTTGACCTTGACTTGACCTTGACATGACCTTGACTTGTCCTTGACTTGACATTGACTTGACCTTGACTTGACCTTGACATGACCTTGACTTGACCTTGACTTGACCTTGACTTGACCTTGACTTGACCTTGACCTTGAATTAACCTTGACATGACTTTGACTTGACCTTGACATGACTTTGACTTGACCTTGACTTGACCTTGACTTGACCTTGACACGACTTTGACTTGACCTTGACTTGACCTTGCCATGACCTTCACTTGACCTTGATTTGACCTCACATGACCTTGACTTGACCATGACTTGGCCTTGACATGACCTTGAATTGACCTTGACTTGACCTTGACTTGACCTTGACTTGACCTTGACATGACCTTGACTTGACCTTGAGTTGACATTGACTTGACATTGACTTGACTTTGAAATGACCTTGACTTGACCTTGACCCTGACTTGATCTTGACATGACCTTCACTTGACCTTGACTTGACCTTGACTTGACCTTGACATGACCTTGACTTGACCTTGACATGACCTTGACTTGACCTTGACGCGACCTTGGCGCGACCTTGACGCGACCTTGACGCGACCTTGACGTGACCTTGACATGACCTTGACATGACCTTGACTTGACCTTGACTTGACCTTGACTTGACCTTGACTTGACCTTGACCTTGACATGACCTTGACTTGGCCTTGACTTGACCTTGACTTGACATTGATTTGACCCTGACTTGACCTTGACATGACCTTGACTTGAGCTTGACTTGACCTTGACTTGACCTTGACTTGGCCTTGACATGACCTTGAATTGACCTTGACTTGACCTTGACTTGACCTTGACTTGACATTGACTTGACCTTGATTTGACCTTGAAATGACCTTGACTTGACCTTGACCCTGACTTGATCTTGACATGACCTTCACTTGACCTTGACATGACCTTGACTTGACCTTGACTTGACCTTGACATGACCTTGACTTGACCTTGACTTGAACTAGACTTGACCTTGACTTGACCTTGACTTGACCTTGACTTGACCTTGACTTGACCTTGAATTGACCTTGACATGACCTTGACTTGACATTGACTTGACCTTGACTTGACCTTGACTTGACCTTGACTTGACCTTGACTTGACCTTGACGTGACCTTGACTTGACCTTGACTTGACCCTGACTTGACCTTGACATGACCTTCACTTGACCTTGAATTGACCTTGACATGACCTTGACTTGACCTTGACTTGACCTTGACTTGACCTTGACTTGACCTTGACATGACCTTGACTTGACCTTGACTTGACCTTGACATGACCTTGACTTGGCCTTGACTTGACTTGACCTTGACATGACCTTGACATGACCTTGACTTGACCTTGACTTGACCCTGACTTGATCTTGACATGACCTTCACTGGACCTTGACTTGACCTCGACATGACCTTGACGCGACCTTGACGTGACCTTGACATGACCTTGACATGACCTTGACTTGACCTTGGCTTGACCTTGACTTGATCGTGACTTGACCTTGACCTTGACATGACCTTGACATGACCTTCACTTGACCTTGACTTGACCTTGACATGACCTTGACTTGACCTTCACTGGACCTTGACTTGACCTTGACTTGACCTTGACTTGACCTTGACCTGACCTTGACATGACCTTGACTTGACCTTGACTTGACCTTGACGTGACCTTGACTTGACCTTTACTTGACCCTGACTTGACCTTGACATGACCTTGACTTGACCTTGACATGACCTTGACTTGACCTTGACTTGACCTTGACTTGACCTTGACTTGACCTTGACATGACCTTGACTTGACCTTGACTTGACCTTGACATGACCTTGACTTGGCCTTGACTTGACTTTGACTTGACCTTGACATGACCTTGACATGACTTTGACTTGACCTTGACTTGACGCTGACTTGATCTTGACATGACCTTCACTGGACCTTGACTTGACCTTGACATGACCTTGACTTGACCTTGACTTGACCTTGACTTGACCTTGACATGACCTTGACTTGACCTTGACATGACCTTGACTTGACCCTGACTTGATCTTGACATGACCTTCACTGGACCTTGACTTGACCTTGACTTGACCTTGACCTTGACATGACCTTGACATGACCTTGACTTGACCTTGACTTGACCTTCACTTGACCTTGACTTGACCTTGACATGACCTTGACTTGACCTTCACTGGACCTTGACTTGACCTTGACTTGACCTTGACTTGACCTTGACCTGACCTTGACATGACCTTGACTTGACCTTGACTTGACCTTGACATGACCTTGACATGACCTTGACTTGACCTTGACTTGACCTTGACATGACCTTGACATGACCTTGACTTGACCTTGACTTGACCTTCACATGACCTTGACTTGACCTTGACTTAACCTTGACTTGACCTTGACTTGACCTGGACTTGACCTTGACTTGACCTTGACTTGACCTTGACTTGACCTTGACTTGACCATGACTTGACCTTCACTTGACCTTGACTTGACCTTGACTTGGCCTTGACTTGACCTTGACTTGACCTTGACTTGACCTTGACTTGACCTTGACTTGACCTTGACTTGACCTTGAATTGACCTTGACTTGACTTTGACTTCACCTTGACTTGACCTTGACTTGACCTTGATTTGACCTTGACTTGATCTTGACTTGACCTTGACTTGGCCTCGACTTGACCTTGACTTGACCTTGACATGACCTTGACATGACCTTGACTTGACCTTGACATGACCTTGACTTGACCTTGACGTGACCTTGACTTAACCTTGACTTGACCTTGACTTGACCTTGACTTGACCTTGACTTGACCTTGACTTGACCTTGACTTGACCTTGACTTGACCTTGACCTTGACCTTGACGTGACCTTGACTTGACCTTGACTTAACCTTCACTTGACCTTGACTTGACCTTGACTTGACCTTGACCTTGACATGACCTTGACTTGGCCTTGACTTGACCTTGACTTGACATTGATTTGACCCTGACTTGACCTTGACATGACCTTGAGTTGAGCTTGACTTGACCTTGACATGACCTTGAATTGACCTTGACTTGACCTTGACATGACCTTGACTTGACCTTGACTTGACCTTGACTTGACATTGATTTGACCCTGACTTGACCTTGACATGACCTTGACTTGAGCTTGACTTGACCTTGACTTGACCTTGACTTGGCCTTGACATGACCTTGAATTGACCTTGACTTGACCTTGACTTGACCTTGACTTGACATTGACTTGACCTTGATTTGACCTTGAAATGACCTTGACTTGACCTTGACCCTGACTTGATCTTGACATGACCTTCACTTGACCTCGACATGACCTTGACGCGACCTTGACGTGACCTTGACATGACCTTGACATGACCTTGACTTGACCTTGACTTGACCTTGACATGACCTTGACTTGACCTTGACTTGACCTTGACTTGACCTTGACTCGACCTTGACTTGACCTTGGCTTGACCTTGACTTGATCGTGACTTGACCTTGACCTTGACATGACCTTGACATGACCTTCACTTGACCTTGACTTGACCTTGACATGACCTTGACTTGACCTTCACTGGACCTTGACTTGACCTTGACTTGACCTTGACCTGACCTTGACATGACCTTGACTTGACCTTGACTTGACCTTGACGTGACCTTGACTTGACCTTGACTTGACCCTGACTTGACCTTGACATGACCTTCACTTGACCTTGACTTGACCTTGACATGACCTTGACTTGACCTTGACTTGACCTTGACTTGACCTTGACATGACCTTGACTTGACCTTGACTTGACCTTGACATGACCTTGACTTGGCCTTGACTTGACTTTGACTTGACCTTGACATGACCTTGACTTGACCTTGACTTGACCTGACTTGATCTTGACATGACCTTCACTGGACCTTGACTTGACCTTGACATGACCTTGACTTGACCTTGACTTGACCTTGACTTGACCTTGACATGACCTTGACTTGACCTTGACATGACCTTGATTTGACCCTGACTTGATCTTGACATGACCTTCACTGGACCTTGACTTGACCTTGACTTGACCTTGACATGACCTTGACATGACCTTGACTTGACCTTGACTTGACCTTCACTTGACCTTGACTTGACCTTCACTTGACCTTGACTTGACCTTGACATGACCTTGACTTGACCTTCACTGGACCTTGACTTGACCTTGACTTGACCTTGACTTGACCTTGACCTGACCTTGACATGACCTTGACTTGACCTTGATTTGACCTTGACATGACCTTGACATGACCTTGACTTGACCTTGACTTGACCTTGACATGACCTTGACATGACCTTGACTTGACCTTGACCTTGACATGACCTTGACTTGACCTTGACTTGACCTTGACTTGACCTTGACTTAACCTTGACTTGACCTTGACTTGACCTGGACTTGACCTTGACTTGACCTTGACTTGACCTTGACTTGACCTTGACATGACCTTGACTTGACCTTGACTTGACCTTGACTTGACCTTGACCTTGACTTGACCTTGAATTGACCTTGACTTGACCTTGACTTGACCTTGACTTGACCTTGACATGACCTTGACTTGTCTTTGACTTGACATTGACTTGACCTTGACTTGACCTTGACTTGACCTTGACATGACCTTGACTTGACCTTGACTTGACCTTGACTTGACCTTGACTTGACCTTGACCTTGAATTAACCTTGACATGACTTTGACTTGACCTTGACATGACTTTGACTTGACCTTGACTTGACCTTGACTTGACCTTGACACGACTTTGACTTGACCTTGACTTGGCCTTGACATGACCTTGAATTGACCTTGACTTGACCTTGACTTGACCTTGACTTGACCTTGACATGACCTTGACTTGACCTTGAGTTGACATTGACTTGACATTGACTTGACTTTGAAATGACCTTGACTTGACCTTGACCCTGACTTGATCTTGACATGACCTTCACTTGACCTTGACTTGACCTTGACTTGACCTTGACATGACCTTGACTTGACCTTGACATGACCTTGACTTGACCTTGACGCGACCTTGGCGCGACCTTGACGCGACCTTGACGCGACCTTGACGTGACCTTGACATGACCTTGACATGACCTTGACTTGACCTTGACTTGACCTTGACTTGACCTTGACTTGACCTTGACTTGACCTTGACCTTGACATGACCTTGACTTGGCCTTGACTTGACCTTGACTTGACATTGATTTGACCCTGACTTGACCTTGACATGACCTTGACTTGAGCTTGACTTGACCTTGACATGACCTTGAATTGACCTTGACTTGACCTTGACATGACCTTGACTTGACCTTGACTTGACCTTGACTTGACCTTGACTTGACATTGATTTGACCCTGACTTGACCTTGACATGACCTTGACTTGAGCTTGACTTGACCTTGACTTGACCTTGACTTGGCCTTGACATGACCTTGAATTGACCTTGACTTGACCTTGACTTGACCTTGACTTGACATTGACTTGACCTTGATTTGACCTTGAAATGACCTTGACTTGACCTTGACCCTGACTTGATCTTGACATGACCTTCACTTGACCTTGACATGACCTTGACTTGACCTTGACTTGACCTTGACATGACCTTGACTTGACCTTGACTTGACCTAGACTTGACCTTGACTTGACCTTGACTTGACCTTGACTTGACCTTGAATTGACCTTGACATGACCTTGACTTGACATTGACTTGACCTTGACTTGACCTTGACTTGACCTTGACTTGACTTGACCTTGACTTGACCTTGACTTGACCTTGACTTGACCTTGACGTGACCTTGACTTGACCTTGACTTGACCCTGACTTGACCTTGACATGACCTTCACTTGACCTTGAATTGACCTTGACATGACCTTGACTTGACCTTGACTTGACCTTGACTTGACCTTGACTTGACCTTGACATGACCTTGACTTGACCTTGACTTGACCTTGACATGACCTTGACTTGGCCTTGACTGGACTTGACCTTGACATGACCTTGACATGACCTTGACTTGACCTTGACTTGACCCTGACTTGATCTTGACATGACCTTCACTGGACCTTGACTTGACCTCGACATGACCTTGACGCGACCTTGACGTGACCTTGACATGACCTTGACATGACCTTGACTTGACCTTGGCTTGACCTTGACTTGATCGTGACTTGACCTTGACCTTGACATGACCTTGACATGACCTTCACTTGACCTTGACTTGACCTTGACATGACCTTGACTTGACCTTCACTGGACCTTGACTTGACTTTGACTTGACCTTGACTTGACCTTGACCTGACCTTGACATGACCTTGACTTGACCTTGACTTGACCTTGACGTGACCTTGACTTGACCTTGACTTGACCCTGACTTGACCTTGACATGACCTTGACTTGACCTTGACATGACCTTGACTTGACCTTGACTTGACCTTGACTTGACCTTGACTTGACCTTGACATGACCTTGACTTGACCTTGACTTGACCTTGACATGACCTTGACTTGGCCTTGACTTGACTTTGACTTGACCTTGACATGACCTTGACATGACTTTGACTTGACCTTGACTTGACCCTGACTTGATCTTGACATGACCTTCACTGGTCCTTGACTTGACCTTGACATGACCTTGACTTGACCTTGACTTGACCTTGACTTGACCTTGACATGACCTTGACTTGACCTTGACATGACCTTGACTTGACCCTGACTTGATCTTGACATGACCTTCACTGGACCTTGACTTGACCTTGACTTGACCTTGACCTTGACATGACCTTGACATGACCTTGACTTGACCTTGACTTGACCTTGACTTGACATTGATTTGACCCTGACTTGACCTTGACATGACCTTGACTTGAGCTTGACTTGACCTTAACTTGACCTTGACTTGGCCTTGACATGACCTTGAATTGACCTTGACTTGACCTTGACTTGACCTTGACTTGACATTGACTTGACCTTGATTTGACCTTGAAATGACCTTGACTTGACCTTGACCCTGACTTGATCTTGACATGACCTTCACTTGACCTTGACATGACCTTGACTTGACCTTGACTTGACCTTGACATGACCTTGACTTGACCTTGACTTGACCTAGACTTGACCTTGACTTGACCTTGACTTGACCTTGACTTGACCTTGAATTGACCTTGACATGACCTTGACTTGACATTGACTTGACCTTGACTTGACCTTGACTTGACCTTGACTTGACCTTGACTTGACCTTGACTTGACCTTGACGTGACCTTGACTTGACCTTGACTTGACCCTGACTTGACCTTGACATGACCTTCACTTGACCTTGAATTGACCTTGACATGACCTTGACTTGACCTTGACTTGACCTTGACTTGACCTTGACTTGACCTTGACATGACCTTGACTTGACCTTGACTTGACCTTGACATGACCTTGACTTGGCCTTGACTTGACTTGACCTTGACATGACCTTGACATGACCTTGACTTGACCTTGACTTGACCCTGACTTGATCTTGACATGATCTTGACATGACCTTCACTGGACCTTGACTTGACCTCGACATGACCTTGACGCGACCTTGACGTGACCTTGACATGACCTTGACATGACCTTGACTTGACCTTGGCTTGACCTTGACTTGATCGTGACTTGACCTTGACCTTGACATGACCTTGACATGACCTTCACTTGACCTTGACTTGACCTTGACATGACCTTGACTTGACCTTCACTGGACCTTGACTTGACTTTGACTTGACCTTGACTTGACCTTGACCTGACCTTGACATGACCTTGACTTGACCTTGACTTGACCTTGACGTGACCTTGACTTGACCTTGACTTGACCCTGACTTGACCTTGACATGACCTTGACTTGACCTTGACTTGACCTTGACTTGATCTTGACTTGACCTTGACATGACCTTGACTTGACCTTGACTTGACCTTGACATGACCTTGACTTGGCCTTGACTTGACTTTGACTTGACATTGACATGACCTTGACATGACTTTGACTTGACCTTGACTTGACCCTGACTTGATCTTGACATGACCTTCACTGGACCTTGACTTGACCTTGACATGACCTTGACTTGACCTTGACATGACCTTGACTTGACCCTGACTTGATCTTGACATGACCTTCACTGGACCTTGACTTGACCTTGACTTGACCTTGACCTTGACATGACCTTGACATGACCTTGACTTGACCTTGACTTGACCTTCACTTGACCTTGACTTGACCTTGACATGACCTTGACTTGACCTTCACTGGACCTTGACTTGACCTTGACTTGACCTTGACCTGACCTTGACATGACCTTGACTTGACCTTGACTTGACCTTGACATGACCTTGACATGACCTTGACTTGACCTTGACTTGACCTTGACATGACCTTGACATGACCTTGACATGACCTTGACTTGACCTTGACATGACCTTGACTTGACCTTGACTTAACCTTGACTTGACCTTGACTTGACCTGGACTTGACCTTGACTTGACCTTGACTTGACCTTGACTTGACCTTGACTTGACCATGACTTGACCTTCACTTGACCTTGACTTGACCTTGACTTGGCCTTGACTTGACCTTGACTTGACCTTGACTTGACCTTGACTTGACCTTGACTTGACCTTGACTTGACCTTGAATTGACCTTGACTTGACTTTGACTTCACCTTGACTTGACCTTGACTTGACCTTGATTTGACCTTGACTTGATCTTGATTGACCTTGACTTGGCCTCGACTTGACCTTGACTTGACCTTGACATGACCTTGACATGACCTTGACTTGACCTTGACATGACCTTGACTTGACCTTGACGTGACCTTGACTTAACCTTGACTTGACCTTGACTTGACCTTGACCTTGACGTGACCTTGACTTGACCTTGACTTAACCTTGACTTGACCTTGACGTGACCTTGACTTGACCTTGACTTGACCTTGACTTGACCTTCACTGGACCTTGACATGACCTTGACTTGACCTTGACATGACCTTGGCTTGACCATGACTTGACCTTCAATTGACCTTGACTTAACCTTGACTTGGCCTTGACTTGACCTTGACTTGACCTTCACTGGACCTTGACTTGACCTTGACTTGACCTTGACTTGACCTTGACTTGACCTTGACTTGACCTTGACTTGACCTTGACTTGACCTTGACTTTACCTAGACTTGACCTTGACTTGACCTTGACTTGACCTTGACTCGACCTTGACTTGACCTTGACTTGACCTTGACTTGACCTTGACTTGACTTTGACTTGACCTTGACTTGACCTTGACTTGACCTTGACATGACCTTGGCTTGACCATGACTTGACCTTCAATTGACCTTGACTTAACCTTGACTTGGCCTTGACTTGACCTTGACTTGACCTTCACTGGACCTTGACTTGACCTTGACTTGACCTTGACTTGACCTTGACTTGACCTTGACTTGACCTTGACCTGACCTTCACTGGACCTTGACATGACCTTGACTTGACCTTGACATGACCTTGGCTTGACCTAGAATTGACCTTGACTTGACCTTGACTTGACCTTGACATGACCTTGACATGACCTTGACTTGACCTTGACTTGACCTTGACTTGACCTTGACATGACCTTGACATGACCTTGACTTGACCTTGACTTGACCTTGACATGACCTTGACATGACCTTGACTTGACCTTGACTTGACCTTGACATGACCTTGACTTGACCTTGACTTGACCTTGACTTAACCTTGACTTGACCTTGACTTGACCTGGACTTGACCTTGACTTGACCTTGACTTGACCTTGACTTGACCTTGACTTGACCTTGACTTGACCATGACTTGACCTTCACTTGACCTTGACTTGACCTTGACTTGGCCTTGACTTGACCTTGACTTGACCTTGACTTGACCTTGACTTGACCTTGACTTGACCTTGACTTGACCTTGACTTGACCTTGACTTGACTTTGACTTCACCTTGACTTGACCTTGACTTGACCTTGATTTGACCTTGACTTGATCTTGACTTGACCTTGACTTGGCCTCGACTTGACCTTGACTTGATCTTGACTTGACCTTGACATGACCTTGACATGACCTTGACTTGACCTTGACATGACCTTGACTTGACCTTGACGTGACCTTGACTTAACCTTGACTTGACCTTGACTTGACCTTGACTTGACCTTGACTTGACCTTGACTTGACCTTGACTTGACCTTGACTTGACCTTGACTTGACCTTGACTTGACTTGACCTTGACCTTGACGTGACCTTGACTTGACCTTGATTTAACCTTGACTTGACCTTGACGTGACCTTGACTTGACCTTGACTTGACCTTGACTTGACCTTGACTTGACCTTCACTGGACCTTGACATGACCTTGACTTGACCTTGACATGACCTTGGCTTGACCATGACTTGACCTTCAATTGACCTTGACTTAACCTTGACTTGGCCTTGACTTGACCTTGACTTGACCTTCACTGGACCTTGACTTGACCTTGACTTGACCTTGACTTGACCTTGACTTGACCTTGACTTGACCTTGACTTGACCTAGACTTGACCTTGACTTGACCTTGACTTGACCTTGACTCGACCTTGACTTGACCTTGACTTGACCTTGACTTGACCTTGACTTGACTTTGACTTGACCTTGACTTGACCTTGACTTGACCTTGACATGACCTTGGCTTGACCATGACTTGACCTTCACTGGACCTTGACTTGACCTTGACTTGACCTTGACTTGACCTTGACTTGACCTTGACTTGACCTTGACTTGACCTTGACTTAACCTTGACTGGACCATGACTTGAGCTTGACTTGACCTTGACTTGACCTTGACTTGACCTTGACCTGACCTTCACTGGACCTTGACATGACCTTGACTTGACCTTGACATGACCTTGGCTTGACCTAGAATTGACCTTGACTTGACCTTGACTTGACCTTGACTTGACCTTGACTTGACCTTCACTTGACCTTGACTTGACCTTCACTTGACCTTGACATGACCTTGAATTGACCTTGACTTGACATTGACTTAACCTTGACTTGACCTTGACTTGACCTTGACGTGACCTTGACTTGACCTTGACTTGACCTTGACTTGACCTTGACCTGACCTTCACTGGACCTTGACATGACCTTGACTTGACCTTGACATGACCTTGGCTTGACCTAGAATTGACCTTGACTTGACCTTGACTTGACCTTGACTTGACCTTCACTTGACCATGACTTGACCTTCAATTGACCTTGACTTAACCTTGACTTGGCCTTGACTTGACCTTGACTTGACCTTCACTGGACCTTGACTTGACCTTGACTTGACCTTGACTTGACCTTGACTTGACCTTGACTTGACCTTGACTTGACCTTAACTTGACCTTGACTTGACCTTGACTTGACCTTGACGTGACCTTGACTTGACCTTGAATTTACCTTAAATTGACCTTGACTTGACCTTGACTTGACCTTGACATGACCTTGACATGACCTTGACTTGACCTTGACTTGACCTTGACTTAACCTTGACTTGACCTTGACTTGACCTTGACGTGACCTTGACTTGACCTTGACTTGAACTTGACTTGACCTTGACTTGACCTTGACTTGACCTTGACATGACCTTGGCTTGACCATGACTTGACCTTCACTTGACCTTGACTTGACCTTGACTTGGCCTTGACTTGACCTTGACTTGACCTTCACTGGACCTTGACTTGACCTTGACTTGACCATGACTTGAGCTTGACTTGACCTTGACTTGACCTTGACTTGACCTTGACATGACCTTGAATTGACCTTGGCTTGACCTTGACTTGACGTTGACATGACCTTGACTTGACCTTGACTTGACATTGACTTGACCTTGACTTGACCTTGACTTGACCTTGACATGACCTTGACTTGACCTTGATTTGACCTTGACTTGACCTTGACTTAACCTTGACATGACTTTGACTTGACCTTGACATGACCTTGACTTGACCTTGACTTGACCTTGACATGACCTTGACTTGACCTTGACTAGACCTTGATTTGACCTTGACTTGACCTTGACACGACTTTGACTTGACCTTGACTTGACCTTGCCATGACCTTCACTTGACCTTGACTTGACCTTGACTTGACCTTGACTTGACCTTGACATGACCTTGACATGACTTTGATTTGACCTTGACTTGATCTTGACAGGACCTTGACATGACCTTGACTTGACCTTGACTTGACCTTGACTTGACCTTGACATGACCTTGACTTGACCTTGACTTGACCTTGACTAGACCTTGACTTAACCTTGACTTGAGCCTGACTTGACCTTGACATGACCTTGACATGACCTTGCTTGCCCTTGACATGACCTTGACTTGACCTTGACTTGACCTTGACTTGACCTTCACTTGACCTTGACTTGACCTTGACTTGACCTTCACTTGACCTTGACTTGACCTTGACATGACCTTGACATGACTTTGATTTGACCTTGACGTGACCTTGACTTGACCTTGAGTTAACCTTGACTTGACCTTGACTTGACCTTGACTTAACCTTGGCTTCACCTTGACTTGACCTTGACGTGACCTTGACTTGACTTTTACTTGACCTTGACTTGACCTTGACGTGACCTTGACTTAACCTTGACATGACCTTGACTTGCCCTTGACATGACCTTTACTTGACCTTGACTTGACCTTGACTTGACCTTGACTTGACCTTGACTTGACCTTGACTTGACCTTGACTTTACCTTGACTTGACCTTGACTCGACCTTGACTTGACCTTGACCTTGACTTGATCTTGACTTGACCTTGACGTGACCTTGACTTGACTTTTACTTGACCTTGACTTGACCTTGACTTGACCTTGACTTGACCTTGACGTGACCTTGACTTGACCTTGACTTGACCTTGACTTCACCTTGACTTGACCTTGACTTCACCTTGACTTGACCTTGACTTGACCTTGACTTGACCTTGACCTTGACTAGACCTTGACTCGACCTTGAATTGACCTTGACCTTGACTTGACCTTGACCTTGACTTGACCTTGACTTGATCTTGACTTGACCTTGACGTGACCTTGACTTGACTTTTACTTGACCTTGACTTGACCCTGACTTGACCCTGACATGACCTTGACATGACCTTGACTTGCCCTTGACATGACCTTGACTTGACCTTAACTTGACCTTGACATGATCTTGACTTGACCTTGACTTGACATTGACTTGACCTTGAATTGACCTTGACTTGACCTTGACGCGACCTTGACATGACCTTGACTTGACCTTGACTTATCCTTGGCTTGACCTTGACTTCACCTTGACTTGACCTTGACGTGACCTTGACTTAACCTTGACTTGACCCTGACTTGACCTTGACATGACCTTGACTTGCCCTTGACATGACATTGACTTGACCTTGACTTGACCTTGACGCGACCTTGAGATGACCTTGACCTTGAATTGACCCTGACTTGACCTTGACTTGCCCTTGACATGACATTGACTTGACCTTTACTGGACCTTGACTTGACCTTGACTTGACCTTGACTTGACCTTGACCTGACCTTGACATGACCTTGACTTGACCTTGACTTGACCTTGACATGACCTTGACATGACCTTGACTTGACCTTGACTTGACCTTGACATGACCTTGACATGACCTTGACTTGACCTTGACTTGACCTTGACATGACCTTGACTTGACCTTGACTTGACCTTGACTTAACCTTGACTTGACCTTGACTTGACCTTGACTTGACCTTGACTTGACCTTGACTTGACCATGACTTGACCTTCACTTGACCTTGACTTGACTTTGACTTGGCCTTGACTTGACCTTGACTTGACCTTGACTTGACCTTGACTTGACCTTGACTTGACCTTGACTTGACCTTGACTTGACCTTGACTTGACCTTGACTTGACCTTGACTTGACCTTGACTTGACCTTGACTTGACTTTGACTTGACCTTGACTTGACCTTGACTTGACCTTGATTTGACCTTGACTTGATCTTGACTTGACCTTGACTTGGCCTCGACTTGACCTTGACTTGACCTTGACTTGACCTTGACATGACCTTGACATGACCTTGACTTGACCTTGACGTGACTTTGACTTAACCTTGACTTGACCTTGACTTGACCTTGACTTGACCTTGACTTGACCTTGACTTGACCTTGACTTAACCTTGACTTGACCTTGACTTGACCTTGACTTGACCTTGACTTGACCTTGACTTGACCATGACTTGACCTTCACTTGACCTTGACTTGACCTTGACTTGGCCTTGACTTGACCTTGACTTGACCTTGACTTGACCTTGACTTGACCTTGACTTGACCTTGACTTGACCTTGACTTGACCTTGACTTGACCTTGACTTGACTTTGACTTGACCTTGACTTGACCTTGACTTGACCTTGATTTGACCTTGACTTGATCTTGACTTGACCTTGACTTGGCCTCGACTTGACCTTGACTTGACCTTGACTTGACCTTGACATGACCTTGACATGACCTTGACTTGACCTTGACATGACCTTGACTTGACCTTGACGTGACTTTGACTTAACCTTGACTTGACCTTGACTTGACCTTGACTTGACCTTGACTTGACCTTGACTTGACCTTGACTTGACCTTGACTTAACCTTGACTTGACCTTGACGTGACCTTGACTTGACCTTGACTTGACCTTGACTTGACCTTGACTTGACCTTGACTTGACCTTGACTTGACCTTGACTTGACCTTGACATGACCTTGACATGACCTTGACTTGACCTTGACTTAACCTTGACTTGACCTTGACTTGACCTTGGCGTGACCTTGACTTGACCTTGACTTGACCTTGACTTGACCTTCACTGGACCTTGACATGACCTTGACTTGACCTTGACATGACCTTGACTTGACCTTGACTTGACCTTGACTTGACCTTGACTTGACCTTGACTTGATCTTGACTGGACCATGACTTGAGCTTGACTTGACCTTGACTTGACCTTGACTTGGCCTTGACTTGACCTTGACTTGACCTTGACTTGACCTTGACTTGACCTTCACTGGACCGTGACATGACCTTGACTTGACCTTGACATGACCTTGGCTTGACCTAGACTTGACCTTGACTTGACCTTGACTTGACCTTGACTTGACCTTGACTTGACCTTCACTTGACCTTGACATGACCTTGAATTGACCTTGACATGACCTTGGCTTGACCATGACTTGACCTTGACTTGACCTTGACTTGACCTTGACGTGACCTTGACTTGACCTTGACTTGACCTTAACTTGACCTTGACTTGACCACTGGACCTTGACATGACCTTGACTTGACCTTGACTTGACCTTGACATGACCTTGACATGACCTTGACTTGACCTTGACTTGACCTTGACGTGACCTTGACTTGACCTTGACTTGACCTTCACTGGACCTTGACATGACCTTGACTTGACCTTGACATGACCTTGGCTTGACCATGACTTGACCTTCACTTGACCTTGACTTGGCCTTGACTTGACCTTGACTTGACCTTCACTGGACCTTGACTTGACCTTGACTTGACCTTGACTTGACCTTGACTTGACCATGACTTGAGCTTGACTTGACCTTGACTTGACCTTGACTTGACCTTGACATGACCTTGAATTGACCTTGACTTGACGTTGACATGACCTTGACTTGATCTTGACTTGACATTGACTTGACCTTGACTTGACCTTGACTTGACCTTGACATGACCTTGACTTGACCTTGATTTGACCTTGACTTGACCTTGACTTAACCTTGACATGACTTTGACTTGATCTTGACATGACCTTGACTTGACCTTGACTTGACCTTGACATGACCTTGACTTGACCTTGACTTGACCTTGATTTGACCTTGACTTGACCTTGACTTGACCTTGACACGACTTTGACTTGACCTTGACTTGACCTTGCCATGACCTTCACTTGACCTTGACTTGACCTTGACTTGACCTTGACCTTGACGCGACCTTGACATGACCTTGACTTGACCTTGACATGACCTTGATATGACTTTGATTTGACCTTGACGTGACCTTGACTTGACCTTGACTTAACCTTTAATTGACCTTGACTTGACCTTGACGTGACCTTGACTTGCCCTTAACATTACCTTGACTTGACCTTGACTTGACCTTGACTTGACCTTGACATGACCTTGACTTGACCTTGACTTGACCTTCACTTGACCTTCACTTGACCTTGACGTGTTCTTGACTTGACCCTGAGTTGACCTTGACTAGACCTTGACTTAACCTTGACTTGAGCCTGACTTGACCTTAAATTTGACTTGACCTTGACATGACCTTGACTTGACCTTGACTTGATCTTGACAGGACCTTGACATGACCTTGACTTGACCTTGACTTGACCTTGACTTGACCTTGACTTGACCTTGACATGACCTTGACTTGACCTTGACTTGACCTTGACTTGAGCCTGACTTGACCTTGACATGACCTTGACATGACCTTGCTTGCCCTTGACATGACCTTGACTTGACCTTGACTTGACCTTCACTTGACCTTGACTTGACCTTGACTTGACCTTGACTTGACCTTGACTTGACCTTAACATGACCTTGACTTTACCTTGACTAGACCTTGACTTAACCTTGACTTGAGCCTGACTTGACCTTGACATGACCTTGACATGACCTTGCTTGCCCTTGACATGACCTTGACTTGACCTTGACTTGACCTTGACTTGACCTTCACTTGACCTTGACTTGACCTTGACTTGACCTTGACTTGACCTTGACATGACCTTGACATGACTTTGATTTGACCTTGACGTGACCTTGACTTGACCTTGAGTTAACCTTGACTTGACCTTGACTTGACCTTGACTTAACCTTGGCTTCACCTTGACTTGACCTTGACGTGACCTTGACTTGACTTTTACTTGACCTTGACTTGACCTTGACGTGACCTTGACTTCACCTTGACTTGACCTTGACGTGACCTTGACTTGACTTTTACTTGACCTTGACTTGACCTTGACGTGACCTTGACTTAACCTTGACATGACCTTGACTTGCCCTTGACATGACCTTTACTTGACCTTGACTTGACCTTGACTTGACCTTGACTTGACCTTGACTTGACCTTGACTTGATCTTGACTTGACCTTGACGTGACCTTGACTTGACTTTTACTTGACCTTGACTTGACCTTGACTTGACCTTGACTTGACCTTGACGTGACCTTGACTTGACCTTGACTTGACCTTGACTTGACCTTGACTTCACCTTGACTTGACCTTGACTTCACCTTGACTTGACCTTGACTTGACCTTGACTTGACCTTGACTTGATCTTGACTTGACCTTGACGTGACCTTGACTTGACTTTTACTTGACCTTGACTTGACCTTGACTTGACCTTGACTTGACCTTGACGTGACCTTGACTTGACCTTGACTTGACCTTGACTTGACCTTGACTTCACCTTGACTTGACCTTGACTTCACCTTGACTTGACCTTGACTTGACCTTGACTTGACCTTGACTAGACCTTGACTCGACCTTGAATTGACCTTGACCTTGACTTGACCTTGACCTTGACTTGACCTTGACTTGATCTTGACTTGACCTTGACGTGACCTTGACTTGACTTTTACTTGACCTTGACTTGACCCTGACTTGACCCTGACATGACCTTGACATGACCTTGACTTGCCCTTGACATGACCTTGACTTGACCTTGACTTGACCTTGACGCGACCTTGAGATGACCTTGACCTTGAATTGACCCTGACTTGACCTTGACTTGCCCTTGACATGACATTGACTTGACCTTTACTGGACCTTGACTTGACCTTGACTTGACCTTGACCTGACCTTGACATGACCTTGACTTGACCTTGACTTGACCTTGACATGACCTTGACATGACCTTGACTTGACCTTGACTTGACCTTGACATGACCTTGACATGACCTTGACTTGACCTTGACTTGACCTTGACATGACCTTGACTTGACCTTGACTTAACCTTGACTTGACCTTGACTTGACCTTGACTTGACCTTGACTTGACCTTGACTTGACCTTGACTTGACCTTCACTTGACCTTGACTTGACCTTGACTTGACCTTGACTTGGCCTTGACTTGACCTTGACTTGACCTTGACTTGACCTTGACTTGACCTTGACTTGACCTTGACTTGACCTTGACTTGACCTTGACTTGACTTTGACTTGACCTTGACTTGACCTTGACTTGACCTTGACTTGATCTTGACTTGACCTTGACTTGGCCTCGACTTGACCTTGACTTGACCTTGACTTGACCTTGACATGACCTTGACATGACCTTGACTTGACCTTGACATGACCTTGACTTGACCTTGACGTGACTTTGACTTAACCTTGACTTGACCTTGACTTGACCTTGACTTGACCTTGACTTGACCTTGACTTGACCTTGACTTAACCTTGACTTGACCTTGACGTGACCTTGACTTGACCTTGACTTGACCTTGACTTGACCTTCACTGGACCTTGACATGACCTTGACTTGACCTTGACATGACCTTGGCTTGACCTAGACTTGACCTTGACTTGACCTTGACTTGACCTTGACTTGACCTTGACTTGACCTTGACATGACCTTGACATGACCTTGACTTGACCTTGACTTAACCTTGACTTGACCTTGACTTGACCTTGGCGTGACCTAGACTTGACCTTGACTTGACCTTGACTTGACCTTGACTCGACCTTGACTTGACCTTGACTTGACCTTGACTTGACCTTGACTTGACCTTGACTTGACTTTGACTTGACCTTGACTTGACCTTGACTTGACCTTGACATGACCTTGGCTTGACCATGACTTGACCTTCAATTGACCTTGACTTGACCTTGACTTGGCCTTGACTTGACCTTGACTTGACCTTCACTGGACCTTGACTTGACCTTGACTTGACCTTGACTTGACCTTGACTTGACCTTGACTTGACCTTGACTTGACCTTGACTTGACCTTGACTTGACCTTGACTGGACCATGACTTGAGCTTGACTTGACCTTGACTTGACCTTGACTTGGCCTTGACTTGACCTTGACTTGACCTTGACTTGACCTTGACTTGACCTTCACTGGACCTTGACATGACCTTGACTTGACCTTGACATGACCTTGGCTTGACCTAGACTTGACCTTGACTTGACCTTGACTTGACCTTGACTTGACCTTGACTTGACCTTGACTTGACCTTCACTTGACCACTGGACCTTGACATGACCTTGACTTGACCTTGACTTGACCTTGACATGACCTTGACATGACCTTGACTTGACCTTGACTTGACCTTGACTTAACCTTGACTTGACCTTGACTTGACCTTGACGTGACCTTGACTTGACCTTGACTTGACCTTCACTGGACCTTGACATGACCTTGACTTGACCTTGACATAACCTTGGCTTGACCATGACTTGACCTTCACTTGACCTTGACTTGACCTTGACTTGACCTTGACTTGGCCTTGACTTGACCTTGACTTGACCTTCACTGGACCTTGACTTGACCTTGACTTGACCTTGACTTGACCTTGACTTGACCTTAACTTGACCTTGACTTGACCACTGGACCTTGACATGACCTTGACTTGACCTTGACTTGACCTTGACATGACCTTGACATGACCTTGACTTGACCTTGACTTGACCTTGACTTAACCTTGACTTGACCTTGACTTGACCTTGACGTGACCTTGACTTGACCTTGACTTGACCTTCACTGGACCTTGACATGACCTTGACTTGACCTTGACATAACCTTGGCTTGACCATGACTTGACCTTCACTTGACCTTGACTTGACCTTGACTTGGCCTTGACTTGACCTTGACTTGACCTTCACTGGACCTTGACTTGACCTTGACTTGACCTTGACTTGACCTTGACTTGACCATGACTTGAGCTTGACTTGACCTTGACTTGACCTTGACTTGACCTTGACATGACCTTGAATTGACCTTGACTTGACGTTGACATGACCTTGACTTGACCTTGACTTGCCCTTGACATGACCTTGACTTGACCTTCACTTGACCTTGACTTGACCTTGACTTGACCTTGACTTGACCTTGACTTGACCTTGACATGACCTTGACATGACTTTGATTTGACCTTGACGTGACCTTGACTTGACCTTGAGTTAACCTTGACTTGACCTTGACTTGACCTTGACTTAACCTTGGCTTCACCTTGACTTGACCTTGACGTGACCTTGACTTCACTTTTACTTGACCTTGACTTGACCTTGACGTGACCTTGACTTAACCTTGACATGACCTTGACTTGCCCTTGACATGACCTTTACTTGACCTTGACTTGACCTTGACTTGACCTTGACTTGACCTTGACTTGACCTTGACTTGACCTTGACTTGACCTTGACTTGACCTTGACTTTACCTTGACTTGACCTTGACTTGACCTTGACTTGACCTTGACTAGACCTTGACTCGACCTTGACTTGACCTTGACCTTGACTTGACCTTGACTTGATCTTGACTTGACCTTGACGTGACCTTGACTTGACTTTTACTTGACCTTGACTTGACCTTGACTTGACCTTGACGTGACCTTGACTTGACCTTGACTTGATCTTGACTTGACCTTGACTTCACCTTGACTTGACCTTGACTTGACCTTGACTTGACCTTGACTAGACCTTGACTCGACCTTGAATTGACCTTGACCTTGACTTGACCTTGACCTTGACTTGACCTTGACTTGATCTTGACTTGACCTTGACGTGACCTTGACTTGACTTTTACTTGACCTTGACTTGACCCTGACTTGACCCTGACATGACCTTGACATGACCTTGACTTGACCTTAACTTGACCTTGACATGATCTTGACTTGACCTTGACTTGACATTGACTTGACCTTGAATTGACCTTGACTTGACCTTGACGCGACCTTGACATGACCTTGACTTGACCTTGACTTATCCTTGGCTTGACCTTGACTTCACCTTGACTTGACCTTGACGTGACCTTGACTTAACCTTGACTTGACCCTGACTTGACCTTGACATGACCTTGACTTGCCCTTGACATGACATTGACTTGACCTTGACTTGACTTTGACGCGACCTTGAGATGACCTTGACCTTGAATTGACCTTGACTTGACCTTGACATGACCTTGACTTGACCTTGACTTGACTTTGACGTGACCTTGACTTGACCTTGACTTGACCTTGACATGACCTTGACTTGACCTTAACTTGACCTTGACATGACCTTGACTTGACCTTGACATGACCTTGACATGACCTTGACTTGACCTTGACATGACCTTGATTTGACCTTGACTTGACCTTGACGCGACCTTGACTTAACGTTGACTTGACCTTGACTTAACCTTGACTTGACCTTGACTTGACTTTGACTTGACCTTGACTTGACCTTGACTTGACCTTGACTTGACCTTGACATGACCTTGACATGACCTTGACATGACCTTGACTTGTCCTTGACGCGACCTTGACATGAACTTGACTTGACCTTGACTTATCCTTGGCTTGACCTTGACTTCACCTTGACTTGACCTTGACGTGACCTTGACTTGACTTTTACTTGACCTTGACTTGACCTTGACTTGACCTTGACTTGACCTTGACGTGACCTTGACTTAACCTTGACTTGACCCTGACTTGACCTTGACATGACCTTGACTTGCCCTTGACATGACATTGACTTGACCTTGACTTGACCTTGACGCGACCTTGAGATGACCTTGACCTTGAGTTGACCTTGACTTGACCTTGACTTGACCTTGACTTGACCTTGACTTGACTTTGACGTGACCTTGACTTGACCTTGACTTGACCTTGACTTGACCTTGACTTGACCTTGACTAGACCCTGACTCGACCTTGACTTGACCTTGACTTGACCTTGACTTAACCTTGACTTAACCTTGACTTGACCTTGACATGACCTTGACTTGACCTTGACTTGATCTTGACATGACCTTGACATGACCTTGACTTGACCTTTACTTGACCTTGACTCGACCTTCACTTGACCTTCACTTGACCTTGACGTGACCTTGACTTGACCTCGACTTGACCTTGACGTGACCTTGACTTAACCTTTACTTGACCTTGACTTGACCTTGACGTGACCTTGACTTGACCTTGACTTGACCTTGACTTGACCTTGACATGACCTTGACTTGACCTTGACTTGACCTTCACTTGACCTTCACTTGACCTTAACGTGACCTTGACTTGACCCTGACTTGACCTTGATATGACCTTGACATGACCCTGACTTGCCTTTGACACGACCTTGACTTGACCTTGACCTTGACTTGACCTTGACATGACCTTGACCTTGACTTGACCTTGACATGACCTTGACTTGACCTTGACTTGACCTTGACTTGACCTTGACTTGACCTTGACATGACCTTGACTTGACCTTGACTTGACCTTGACTTGACCTTGACTTGACCTTGACATGACCTTGACTTGACCTGGACTTGACCTTGACTTGACCTTGACTTGACCTTGACTTGACCTTGACATGACCTTGACTTGACCTTGACTTGACCTTGACTTGACCTTGACATGACCTTGACATGACCTTGATTTGACCTTGACGCGACCTTGACGCGACCTTGACTTAACGTTGACTTGACCTTGACTTAACCTTGACTTGACCTTGACTTGACTTTGACTTGACCTTGACTTGACCTTGACTTGACCTTGACATGACCTTGACATGACCTTGACTTGACCTTGACGCGACCTTGACATGAACTTGACTTGACCTTGACATGACCTTAACTAAACCTTGACTTGACCTTGACTTGACCCTGACTTGACCTTGACATGACCTTGACATGACCTTGGCTTGACCTTGACTTGATCTTGACTTGACCTTGACTTGACCTTGACTTGACCTTGACTTGACCTTGACCTTGACATGATCTTGACTTGACCTTGACTTGACCTTGACTTGACCTTGACTTGACCTTGACTCGACCTTGACTCGACCTTGACTTGACCTTGGCTTGACCTTGACTTGACCTTGACGTGACCTTGACATGACCTTGACATGACCTTGACTTGACCTTGACTTGACCTTGACTTGACCTTGACTTGACCTTGACCTTGACATGATCTTGACTTGACCTTGACTTGACCTTGACTTGACTTTGACTTGACCTTGACTCGACCTTGACTTGACCTTGGCTTGACCTTGACTTGATCTTGACTTGACCTTGACCTTGACATGACCTTGACATGACCTTGACTTGACCTTCACTTGACCTTGACTTGACCTTGACATGACCTTGACTTGACCTTCACTGGACCTTGACTTGACCTTCACTGGACCTTGACTTGACCTTGACCTGACCTTGACATGACCTTGACTTGACCTTGACTTGACCTTGACATGACCTTGACATGACCTTGACTTGACCTTGACTTGACCTTGACATGACCTTGACTTGACCTTGACTTGACCTTGACTTAACCTTGACTTGACCTTGACTTGACCTGGACTTGACCTTGACTTGACCTTGACTTGACCTTGACTTGACCATGACTTGACCTTCACTTGACCTTGACTTGACCTTGACTTGACCTTGACTTGACCTTGACTTGACCTTGACCATGACCTTGACTTGACCTGGACTTGACCTTGACTTGACCTTGACTTGACCTTGACTTGACCATGACTTGACCTTCACTTGACCTTGACTTGATCTTGACTTGACCTTGACTTGACTTTGACTTGACCTTAACTTGGCCTCGACTTGACCTTGACTTGACCTTGACATGACCTTGACATGACCTTGACATGACCTTGACTTGCCCTTGACTTGACCTTGACGTGACCTTGACTTAACCTTGACTTGACCTTTACTTGACCTTGACTTGACCTTGACTTGACCTTGACTTGACCTTGACTTGACCTTGACTTGACCTTGACCATGACCTTGACATGACCTTGACTTGACCTTGACTTAACCTCGACTTGACCTTGACTTGACCTTGACTTGACCTTCACTGGACCTTGACATGACCTTGACTTGACCTTGACTTGACCTTGACACGACCTTGGCTTGACCTAGACTTGACCTTGACTTGACCTTGACTTGACCTTGACTTGACCTTGACTTGACCTTGACTTGATCTTCACTGGACCTTGACATGACCTTGACTTGACCTTGACATGACCTTGACATGACCTTGACTTGACCTTGACTTGACCTTGACTTGACCTTGACTCGACCTTGACTTGACCTTGGCTTGACCTTGACTTGATCGTGACTTGACCTTGACCTTGACATGACCTTCACTTGACCTTGACTTGACCTTCACTGGACCTTGACTTGACCTTGACTTGACCTTGACTTGACCTTGACTTGACCCTGACTTGACCTTGACTTGATCTTGACTTGACCTTGACTTGACTTTGACTTGACCTTAACTTGGCCTCGACTTGACCTTGACTTGACCTTGACTTGACCTTGACATGACCTTGACATGACCTTGACATGACCTTGACTTGCCCTTGACTTGACCTTGACGTGACCTTGACTTAACCTTGACTTGACCTTTACTTGACCTTGACTTGACCTTGACTTGACCTTGACCTTGACTTGACCTTGACCATGACCTTGACATGACCTTGACTTGACCTTGACCTAACATCGACTTGACCTTGACTTGACCTTGACTTGACCTTCACTGGACCTTGACATGACCTTGACTTGACCTTGACTTGACCTTGACTTAACCTTGACTTGACCTTGACTTGACCTTGACGTGACCTTGACTTGACCTTGACTTGACCTTGACTTGACCTTGACATGACCTTGCTTGAACATGACCTGACCTTCACTTGACCTTGACTTGACCTTGACTTGGCCTTCACTTGACCTTGACTTGACCTTCACTGGACCTTGACTTGACCTTGACTTGACCTTGACTTGACCTTGACTTGACCTTGACTTGACCTTGACTTGACCTTGACGTGACCTTGACTTGACCTTGACTTGACCCTGACTTGACCTTGACATGACCTTCACTTGACCTTGACTTGACCTTGACATGACCTTGACTTGACCTTGACTTGACCTTGACTTGACCTTGCCATGACCTTCACTTGACCTTGATTTGACCTCACATGACCTTGACTTGACCTTGACTTGACCTTGACTTGACATTGACTTGACCTTGATTTGACCTTGAAATGACCTTGACTTGACCTTGACCCTGACTTGATCTTGACATGACCTTCACTTGACCTTGACATGACCTTGACTTGACCTTGACTTGACCTTGACATGACCTTGACTTGACCTTGACTTGACCTAGACTTGACCTTGACTTGACCTTGACTTGACCTTGACTTGACCTTGAATTGACCTTGACTTGACATTGACTTGACCTTGACTTGACCTTGACTTGACCTTGACTTGACCTTGACGTGACCTTGACTTGACCTTGACTTGACCCTGACTTGACCTTGACATGACCTTCACTTGACCTTGACTTGACCTTGACATGACCTTGACTTGACCTTGACTTGACCTTGACTTGACCTTGACATGACCTTGACTTGACCTTGACTTGACCTTGACATGACCTTGACTTGGCCTTGACTTGACTTGACCTTGACATGACCTTGACATGACCTTGACTTGACCTTGACTTGACCTTGACTTGACCCTGACTTGATCTTGACATGACCTTCACTGGACCTTGACTTGACCTCGACATGACCTTGACATGACCTTGACATGACCTTGACTTGACCTTGACTTGACCTTGACTTGACCTTGACTCGACCTTGACTTGACCTTGGCTTGACCTTGACTTGATCGTGACTTGACCTTGACCTTGACATGACCTTCACTTGACCTTGACTTGACCTTGACATGACCTTGACTTGACCTTCACTGGACCTTGACTTGACCTTGACTTGACCTTGACTTGACCTTGACCTGACCTTGACATGACCTTGACTTGACCTTGACTTGACCTTGACGTGACCTTGACTTGACCTTGACTTGACCCTGACTTGACCTTGACATGACCTTCACTTGACCTTGACTTGACCTTGACATGACCTTGACTTGACCTTGACTTGACCTTGACTTGACCTTGACATGACCTTGACTTGACCTTGACTTGACCTTGACATGACCTTGACTTGGCCTTGACTTGACTTTGACTTGACCTTGACATGACCTTGACATGACCTTGACTTGACCTTGACTTGACCCTGACTTGATCTTGACATGACCTTCACTGGACCTTGACTTGACCTTGACATGACCTTGACTTGACCTTGACTTAACCTTGACTTGACCTTGACATGACCTTGACTTGACCTTGACATGACCTTGACTTGACCCTGACTTGATCTTGACATGACCTTCACTGGACCTTGACTTGACCTTGACTTGACCTTGACTTGATCTTGACTTGACCTTGACCTTGACTTGACCTTGACTTGATCTTGACTTGACCTTGACCTTGACATGACCTTGACTTGACCTTGACTTGACCTTCACTTGACCTTGACTTGACCTTGACATGACCTTGACTTGACCTTCACTGGACCTCGACTTGACCTTGACATGACCTTGACTTGACCTTGACTTGACCTTGACATGATCTTGACATGACCTTGACATGACCTTGACTTGACCTTGACATGACCTTGACATGACCTTGACTTGACCTTGACATGACCTTGACTTGACCTTGACTTGACCTTGACTTAACCTTGACTTGACCTTGACTTGACCTTGACTTGACCTGGACTTGACCTTGACTTGACCTTGACTTGACCTTGACTTGACCTTGACTTGACCATGACTTGACCTTCACTTGACCTTGACTTGACCTTGACTTGGCCTTGACTTGACCTTGACTTGACCTTGACTTGACCTTGACTTGACCTTGACTTGACCTTGACTTGACCTTGACTTGACTTTGACTTCACCTTGACTTGACCTTGACTTGACCTTGATTTGACCTTGACTTGATCTTGACTTGACCTTGACTTGGCCTCGACTTGACCTTGACTTGACCTTGACTTGACCTTGACATGACCTTGACATGACCTTGACTTGACCTTGACATGACCTTGACTTGACCTTGACGTGACCTTGACTTAACTTTGACTTGACCTTGACTTGACCTTGACTTGACCTTGACTTGACCTTGACTTGACCTTGACTTGACCTTGACTTGACCTTGACTTGACCTTGACTTGACTTGACCTTGACCTTGACCTTGACGTGACCTTGACTTGACCTTGACTTAACCTTGACTTGACCTTGACGTGACCTTGACTTGACCTTGACTTGACCTTGACTTGACCTTGACTTGACCTTGACTTCACCTAGACTTGACCTTGACTTAACCTTGACTTGACCTTGACTCGTCCTTGACTTGACCTTGACTTGACCTTGACTTGACCTTGACTTGACTTTGACTTGACCTTGACTTGACCTTGACTTGACCTTGACATGACCTTGGCTTGACCATGACTTGACCTTCAATTGACCTTGACTTAACCTTGACTTGGCCTTGACTTGACCTTGACTTGACCTTCACTGGACCTTGACTTGACCTTGACTTGACCTTGACTTGACCTTGACTTGACCTTGACTGGACCATGACTTGAGCTTGACTTGACCTTGACTTGACCTTGACCTTGACTTGACCTTGACTTGACCTTGACCTGACCTTCACTGGACCTTGACATGAACTTGACTTGACCTAGACTTGACCTTGACTTGACCTTGACTTGACCTTGACTCGACCTTGACTTGACCTTGACTTGACCTTGACTTGACCTTGACTTGGCCTTGACTTGACCTTGACTTGACCTTCACTGGACCTTGACTTGGCCTTGACTTGACCTTGACTTGACCTTCACTGGACCTTGACTTGACCTTGACTTGACCTTGACTTGACCTTGACTTGACCTTGACTTGACCTTGACTTGACCTTGACTTGACCTTGACTTGACCTAGACCTTGAATTAACCTTGACATGACTTTGACTTGACCTTGACATGACCTTGACTTGACCTTGACACGACTTTGACTTGACCTTGACTTGACCTTGCCATGACCTTCACTTGACCTTGATTTGACCTCACATGACCTTGACTTGACCTTGACTTGGCCTTGACATGACCTTGAATTGACCTTGACTTGACCTTGACTTGACCTTGACTTGACCTTGACATGACCTTGACTTGACCTTGACTTGACATTGACTTGACCTTGACTTGACTTTTAAATGACCTTGACTTGACCTTGACCCTGACTTGATCTTGACATGACCTTCACTTGACCTTGACATGACCTTGACTTGACCTTGACTTGACCTTGAGATGACCTTGACTTGACCTTGACATGACCTTGACTTGACCTTGACGCGACCTTGACGCGACCTTGACTTGACCTTGACTTGACCTTGACTTGACCTTGACTTGGCCTTGACTTGACCTTGACTTGACCTTCACTGGACCTTGACTTGGCCTTGACTTGACCTTGACTTGACCTTCACTGGACCTTGACTTGACCTTGACTTGACCTAGACCTTGAATTAACCTTGACATGACTTTGACTTGACCTTGACATGACCTTGACTTGACCTTGACTTGACCTTGACGCGACCTTGACGTGACCTTGACTTGACCTTGACTGGAACATGACTTGAGCTTGACTTGACCTTGACTTGACCTTGACCTTGACATGACCTTGACTTGGCCTTGACTTGACCTTGACTTGACATTGATTTGACCCTGACTTGACCTTGACATGACCTTGACTTGAGCTTGACTTGACCTTGACTTGACCTTGACTTGACCTTGACATGACCTTGAATTGACCTTGACTTGACCTTGACATGACCTTGACTTGACCTACACTTGACCTTGACTTGACCTTGACTTGACATTGATTTGACCCTAACTTGACCTTGACATGACCTTGACTTGAGCTTGACTTGACCTTGACTTGACCTTGACTTGGCCTTGACATGACCTTGAATTGACCTTGACTTGACCTTGACTTGACCTTGATTTGACCTTGAAATGACCTTGACTTGACCTTGACCCTGACTTGATCTTGACATAACCTTCACTTGACCTTGACATGACCTTGACTTGACCTTGACTTGACCTTGACATGACCTTGACTTGACCTTGACTTGACCTAGACTTGACCTTGACTTGACCTTGACTTGACCTTGACTTGACCTTGAATTGACCTTGACATGACCTTGACTTGACATTGACTTGACCTTGACTTGACCTTGACTTGACCTTGACTTGACCTTGACGTGACCTTGACTTGACTTGACCCTGACTTGACCTTGACATGACCTTCACTTGACCTTGACTTGACCTTGACATGACCTTGACTTGACCTTGACTTGACCTTGACTTGACCTTGACATGACCTTGACTTGACCTTGACTTGACCTTGACATGACCTTGACTTGGCCTTGACTTGACCTTGACTCGACCTTGACTTGACCTTGGCTTGACCTTGATTTGATCGTGACTTGACCTTGACCTTGACATGAGCTTGACATGACCTTCACTTGACCTTGACTTGACCTTGACTTGACCTTGACATGACCTTGACTTGACATTGACTTGACCTTGACTTGACCTTGACTTGACCTTGACTTGACCTTGACTTGACCTTGACGTGACCTTGACTTGACTTGACCCTGACTTGACCTTGACATGACCTTCACTTGACCTTGACTTGACCTTGACATGACCTTGACTTGACCTTGACTTGACCCTGACTTGATCTTGACATGACCTTCACTGGACCTTGACTTGACCTCGACATGACCTTGACGCGACCTTGACGCGACCTTGACGTGACCTTGACATGACCTTGACATGACCTTGACTTGACCTTGACTTGACCTTGACTTGACCTTGACTTGACCTTGACCTTGACATGACCTTGACTTGACCTTGACTTGACCTTGACTTGACCTTGACTCGACCTTGACTTGACCTTGGCTTGACCTTGATTTGATCGTGACTTGACCTTGACCTTGACATGAGCTTGACATGACCTTCACTTGACCTTGACTTGACCTTGACTTGACCTTCACTGGACCTTGACTTGACCTTGACTTGACCTTGACCTGACCTTGACATGACCTTGACTTGACCTTGACTTGACCTTGACTTGACCTTGACTTGACCCTGACTTGACCTTGACATGACCTTCACTTGACCTTGACATGACCTTGACTTGACCTTGACTTGACCTTGACTTGACCTTGACATGACCTTGACTTGACCTTGACTTGACCTTGACATGACCTTGACTTGGCCTTGACTTGACTTTGACTTGACCTTGACATGACCTTGACATGACCTTGACTTGACCTTGACTTGACCCTGACTTGATCTTGACATGACCTTCACTGGACCTTGACTTGACCTTGACATGACCTTGACTTGACCTTGACTTGACCTTGACTTGACCTTGACATGACCTTGACTTGACCTTGACATGACCTTGACTTGACCCTGACTTGATCTTGACATGACCTTCACTGGACCTTGACTTGACCTTGACTTGACCTTGACTTGATCTTGACTTGACCTTGACATGACCTTGACATGACCTTGACTTGACCTTGACTTGACCTTCACTTGACCTTGACTTGACCTTGACATGACCTTGATTTGACCTTCACTGGACCTTGACTTGACCTTGACTTGACCTTGACTTGACCTTGACCTGACCTTGACATGACCTTGACTTGACCTTGACTTGACCTTGAAATGACCTTAACATGACCTTGACTTGACCTTGACTTGACCTTGACATGACCTTGACATGACCTTGACTTGACCTTGACTTGACCTTGACATGACCTTGACTTGACCTTGACTTGACCTTGACTTAACCTTGACTTGACCTTGACTTGACCTTGACTTGACCTGGACTTGACCTTGACTTGACCTTGACTTGACCTTGACTTGACCTTGACTTGACCATGACTTGACCTTCACTTGACCTTGACTTGACCTTGACTTGGCCTTGACTTGACCTTGACTTGACCTTGACTTGACCTTGACTTGACCTTGACTTGACCTTGACTTGACCTTGACTTGACTTTGACTTCACCTTGACTTGACCTTGACTTGACCTTGATTTGACCTTGACTTGATCTTGACTTGACCTTGACTTGGCCTCGACTTGACCTTGACTTGACCTTGACATGACCTTGACATGACCTTGACTTGACCTTGACATGACCTTGACTTGACCTTGACGTGACCTTGACTTAACCTTGACTTGACCTTGACTTGACCTTGACTTGACCTTGACTTGACCTTGACTTGACTTGACCTTGACCTTGACCTTGACGTGACCTTGACTTGACCTTGACTTAACCTTGACTTGACCTTGACGTGACCTTGACTTGACCTTGACTTGACCTTGACTTGACCTTGACTTGACCTTGACTTGACCTAGACTTGACCTTGACTCGACCTTACTTGATCTTAACTCGACCTTGACTTGACCTTGACTTGACTTTGACTTGACCTTGACTTGACCTTGACTTGACCTTGACATGACCTTGGCTTGACCATGACTTGACCTTCAATTGACCTTGACTTAACCTTGACTTGGCCTTGACTTGACCTTGACTTGACCTTCACTGGACCTTGACTTGACCTTGACTTGACCTTGACTTGACCTTGACTTGACCTTGACTTGACCTTGACTTGACCTTGGCTTGACCTTGACTTGACCTTGACTTGACCTTGACTTGACCTTGACTGGACCATGACTTGAGCTTGACTTGACCTTGACTTGACCTTTACTTGACCTTGACTTGACCTTGACTTGACCTTGACCTGACCTTCACTGGACCTTGACATGACCTTGACTTGACCTTGACATGACCTTGGCTTGACCTAGAATTGACCTTGACTTGACCTTGACTGGACCTTGACTTGACCTTGACTTGACCTTCACTTGACCTTGACATGACCTTGAATTGACCTTGACTTGACATTGACTTAACCTTGACTTGACCTTGACTTGACCTTGACGTGACCTTGACTTGACCTTGACTTGACCTTAACTTGACCTTGACTTGACCTTGACTTGACCTTGACGTAACCTTGACTTGACCTTGACTTGACCTTAACTTGACCTTGACTTGACCACTGGACCTTGACATGACCTTGACTTGACCTTGACTTGACCTTGACATGACCTTGACATGACCTTGACTTGACCTTGACTTGACCTTGACTTAACCTTGACTTGACCTTGACTTGACCTTGACGTGACCTTGACTTGACCTTGACTTGACCTTGACTTGACCTTGACTTGACCTTGTCTTGACCTTGACATGACCTTGACATGACCTTGGCTTGACCATGACGTGACCTTCACTTGACCTTGACTTGACCTTGACTTGGCCTTGACTTGACCTTGACTTGACCTTGACTTGACCTTCACTGGACCTTGACTTGACCTTGACTTGACCATGACTTGAGCTTGACTTGACCTTGACTTGACCTTGACTTGACCTTGACATGACCTTGACATGACCTTGAATTGACCTTGGCTTGACCTTGACTTGACGTTGACATGACCTTGACTTGACCTTGACTTGACATTGACTTGACCTTGACTTGACCTTGACATGACCTTGACTTGACCTTGATTTGACCTTGACTTGACCTTGACTTGACCTTGACTTGACCTTGATTTGACCTTGACTTGACCTTGACTTGACCTTGACACGACTTTGACTTGACCTTGACTTGACCTTGCCATGACCTTCACTTGACCTTGACTTGACCTTGACTTGACCTTGACCTTGACCCGACCTTGACATGACCTTGACTTGACCTTGACATGACCTTGACATGACTTTGATTTGACCTTGACTTGATCTTGACAGGACCTTGACATGACCTTGACTTGACCTTGACTTGACCTTGACTTGACCTTGACATGACCTTGACTTGACCTTGACTTGACCTTGACTAGACCTTGACTTAACCTTGACTTGAGCCTGACTTGACCTTGACATGACCTTGACATGACCTTGCTTGCCCTTGACATGACCTTGACTTGACCTTGACTTGACCTTGACTTGACCTTGACTTGACCTTGACTTGACCTTGACTTGACCTTGACATGACCTTGACATGACTTTGATTTGACCTTGACGTGACCTTGACTTGACCTTGAGTTAACCTTGACTTGACCTTGACTTGACCTTGACTTAACCTTGGCTTCACCTTGACTTGACCTTGACGTGACCTTGACTTGACTTTTACTTGACCTTGACTTGACCTTGACGTGACCTTGACTTAACCTTGACATGACCTTGACTCGCCCTTGACATGACCTTTACTTGACCTTGACTTGACCTTGACTTGACCTTGACTTGACCTTGACTTGACCTTGACTTGACCTTGACTTTACCTTGACTTGACCTTGACTCGACCTTGACTTGACCTTGACCTTGACTTGACCTTGACTTGACCTTGACTTGATCTTGACTTGACCTTGACGTGACCTTGACTTGACTTTTACTTGACCTTGACTTGACCTTGACTTGACCTTGACGTGACCTTGACTTGACCTTGACTTGACCTTGACTTGACCTTGACTTGACCTTGACTTCACCTTGACTTGACCTTGACTTGACCTTGACTTGACCTTGACTAGACCTTGACTCGACCTTGAATTGACCTTGACCTTGACTTGACCTTGACCTTGACATGACCTTGACTTGACCTTGACTTGACCTTGACATGACCTTGACATGACCTTGACTTGACCTTGACTTGACCTTGACATGACCTTGACATGACCTTGACTTGACCTTGACTTGACCTTGACATGACCTTGACTTGACCTTGACTTGACCTTGACTTAACCTTGACTTGACCTTGACTTGACCTTGACTTGACCTGGACTTGACCTTGACTTGACCTTGACTTGACCTTGACTTGACCTTGACTTGACTTTGACTTGACCTTGACTTGACCTTGACATGACCTTGGCTTGACCATGACTTGACCTTCAATTGACCTTGACTTGACCTTGACTTGGCCTTGACTTGACCTTGACTTGACCTTCACTGGACCTTGACTTGACCTTGACTTGACCTTGACTTGACCTTGACTTGACCTTGACTTGACCTTGACTTGACCTTGACTTGACCTTGACTTGACCTTGACTTGACCTTGACTGGACCATGACTTGAGCTTGACTTGACCTTGACTTGACCTTGACTTGACCTTGACTTGACCTTGACTTGACCTTCACTGGACGTTGACATGACCTTGACTTGACCTTGACATGACCTTGGCTTGACCTAGACTTGACCTTGACTTGACCTTGACTTGACCTTGACTTGACCTTGACTTGACCTTCACTTGACCTTGACATGACCTTGAATTGACCTTAAATTGACATTGACTTAACCTTGACTTGACCTTGACTTGACCTTGACGTGACCTTGACTTGACCACTGGACCTTGACATGACCTTGACTTGACCTTGACTTGACCTTGACATGACCTTGACTTGACCTTGACTTGACCTTGACATGACCTTGACATGACCTTGACTTGACCTTGACTTGACCTTGACTTAACCTTGACTTGACTTTGACTTGACCTTGACGTGACCTTGACTTGACCTTGACTTGACCTTGACTTGACCTTCACTGGACCTTGACATGACCTTGACTTGACCTTGACATGACCTTGGCTTGACCATGACTTGACCTTCACTTGACCTTGACTTGACCTTGACTTGACCTTCACTGGACCTTGACTTGACCTTGACTTGACCTTGACTTGACCATGACTTGAGCTTGACTTGACCTTGACTTGACCTTGACTTGACCTTGACATGACCTTGAATTGACCTTGACTTGACGTTGACATGACCTTGACTTGACCTTGACTTGACATTGACTTGACCTTGACTTGACCTTGACTTGACCTTGACATGACCTTGACTTGACCTTGATTTGACCTTGACTTGACCTTGACTTAACCTTGACATGACTTTGACTTGATCTTGACATGACCTTGACTTGACCTTGACTTGACCTTGACATGACCTTGACTTGACCTTGACTTGACCTTGATTTGACCTGGACTTGACCTTGACACGACTTTGACTTGACCTTGACTTGACCTTGCCATGACCTTCACTTGACCTTGACTTGACCTTGACATGACCTTGATATGACTTTGATTTGACCTTGACGTGACCTTGACTTGACCTTGACTTGACCTTGACGTGACCTTGACTTGCCCTTAACATTACCTTGACTTGACCTTGACTTGACCTTGACTTGACCTTGACATGACCTTGACTTGACCTTGACTTGACCTTCACTTGACCTTCACTTGACCTTGACGTGTTCTTGACTTGACCCTGAGTTGACCTTGACTAGACCTTGACTTAACCTTGACTTGAGCCTGACTTGACCTTAAATTTGACTTGACCTTGACTTGACATTGACATGACCTTGACTTGACCTTGACTTGATCTTGACAGGACCTTGACTTGACCTTGACTTGACCTTGACTTGACCTTGACTTGACCTTGACATGACCTTGACTTGACCTTGACTTGACCTTGACTAGACCTTGACTTAACCTTGACTTGAGCCTGACTTGACCTTGACATGAACTTGACATGACCTTGCTTGCCCTTGACATGACCTTGACTTGACCTTGACTTGACCTTGACTTGACCTTCACTTGACCTTGACTTGACCTTGACTTGACCTTGACTTGACCTTGACATGACCTTGACATGACTTTGATTTGACCTTGACGTGACCTTGACTTGACCTTGAGTTAACCTTGACTTGACCTTGACTTGACCTTGACTTAACTTTGGCTTCACCTTGACTTGACCTTGACGTGACCTTGACTTCACTTTTACTTGACCTTGACTTGACCTTGACGTGACCTTGACTTAACCTTGACATGACCTTGACTTACCCTTGACATGACCTTTACTTGACCTTGACTTGACCTTGACTTGACCTTGACTTGACCTTGACTTGACCTTGACTTTACCTTGACTTGACCTTGACTTGACCTTGACTTGACCTTGACTAGACCTTGACTCGACCTTGACTTGACCTTGACCTTGACTTGACCTTGACTTGACCTTGACTTGATCTTGACTTGACCTTGACGTGACCTTGACTTGACTTTTACTTGACCTTGACTTGACCTTGACCTTGACTTGACCTTGACTTGACCTTGACTTCACCTTGACTTGACCTTGACTTGACCTTGACTTGACCTTGACTTGACCTTGACTAGACCTTGACTCGACCTTGAATGGACCTTGACCTTGACTTGACCTTGACCTTGACTTGACCTTGACTTGATCTTGACTTGACCTTGACTTGACTTTTACTTGACCTTGACTTGACCCTGACTTGACCCTGACATGACCTTAAAATGACCTTGACTTGCCCTTGACATGACCTTGACTTGACCTTGACTTGACCTTGACTTAACCTTGACTTGACCCTGACTTGACCTTGACATGACATTGACTTGACCTTGACTTGACCTTGACGCGACCTTGAGATGACCTTGACCTTGAATTGACCTTGACTTGACCTTGACATGACCTTGACTTGACCTTGACTTGACTTTGACGTGACCTTGACTTGACCTTGACTTGACCTTGACTTGACCCTGACTTGACCCTGACATGACCTTGACATGACCTTGACTTGCCCTTGACATGACCTTGACTTGACCTTAACTTGACCTTGACATGATCTTGACTTGACCTTGACTTGACATTGACTTGACCTTGAATTGACCTTGACTTGACCTTGACTTAACCTTGACTTGACCCTGACTTGACCTTGACATGACATTGACTTGACCTTGACTTGACCTTGACGCGACCTTGAGATGACCTTGACCTTGAATTGACCTTGACTTGACCTTGACATGACCTTGTCTTGACCTTGACTTGACTTTGACGTGACCTTGACATGACCTTTACTTGACCTTGACTTGACCCTGACTTGACCCTGACATGACCTTGACATGACCTTGACTTGCCCTTGACTTGACCTTGACTTGATCTTGACTTGACCTTGACGTGACCTTGACTTGACTTTTACTTGACCTTGACTTGACCCTGACTTGACCCTGACATGACCTTGACATGACCTTGACTTGCCCTTGACATGACCTTGACTTGACCTTAACTTGACCTTGACATGATCTTGGCTTGACCTTAACTTCACCTTGACTTGACCTTGACGTGACCTTGACGTGACCTTGACTTAACCTTGACTTGACCCTGACTTGACCTTGACATGACATTGACTTGACCTTGACTTGACCTTGACGCGACCTTGAGATGACCTTGACCTTGAATTGACCTTGACTTGACCTTGACATGACCTTGACTTGACTTGACCTTGACTTGACCTTGACATGACCTTGACTTGACCTTAACTTGACCTTGACATGACCTTGACTTGACCTTGACATGACCTTGACATGACCTTGACTTGACCTTGACATGACCTTGATTTGACCTTGACTTGACCTTGACGCGACCTTGACTTAACGTTGACTTGACCTTGACTTAACCTTGACTTGACCTTGACTTGACCTTGACTTGACCTTGACTTGACCTTGACTTGACCTTGACATGACCTTGACTTGACCTTGACGCGACCTTGACATGAACTTGACTTGACCTTGACTTATCCTTGGCTTGACCTTGACTTCACCTTGACTTGACCTTGACGTGACCTTGACTTGACTTTTACTTGACCTTGACTTGACCTTGACTTGACCTTGACGTGACCTTGACTTAACCTTGACTTGACCCTGACTTGACCTTGACATGACCTTGACTTGCCCTTGACATGACATTGACTTGACCTTGACGCGACCTTGAGATGACCTTGACCTTGAATTGACCTTGACTTGACCTTGACTTGACCTTGACATGACCTTGACCTTGACTTGACTTTGACGTGACCTTGACTTGACCTTGACTTGACCTTGACATGACCTTGACTTGACCTTGACTAGTCCCTGACTCGACCTTGACTTGACCTTGACTTGACCTTGACTTAACCTTGACTTAACCTTGACTTGACCTTGACATGACCTTGACTTGACCTTGACTTGATTTTGACATCACCTTGACATGACCTTGACTTGACCTTGACTTGACCTTGACTCGACCTTCACTTGACCTTCACTTGACCTTGACGTGATCTTGACTTGACTTTGACTTGACCTTGACGTGACCTTGACTTAACCTTTACTTGACCTTGACTTGACCTTGACGTGACCTTGACTTGACCTTGACTTGCCCTTAACATTACCTTGACTTGACCTTGACTTGACCTTGACTTGACCTTGACATGACCTTGACTTGACCTTGACTTGACCTTCACTTGACCTTCACTTGACCTTGACGTGACCTTGACTTGACCCTGACTTGACCTTGACATGACCTTGACTTGACCTTGACTTGACCTTGACTTGACCTTGACTTGACCTTGACATGACCTTGACTTGACCTTGACTTGACCTTGACTTGACCTTGACTTGACCTTGACTTGACCTTGACATGACCTTGACTTGACCTGGACTTGACCTTGACTTGACCTTGACTTGACCTTGACATGACCTTGACTTGACCTGGACTTGACCTTGACTTGTCCTTGACTTGACCTTGACTTGACCTTGACATGACCTTGACATGACCTTGACTTGACCTTGACAGGACCTTGATTTGACCTTGACTTGACCTTGACGCGACCTTGACTTAACGTTGACTTGACCTTGACTTAACCTTGACTTGACCTTGACTTGACTTTGACTTGACCTTGACTTGACCTTGACTTGACCTTGACATGACCTTGACATGACCTTGACTTGACCTTGACGCGACCTTGACATGAACTTGACTTGACCTTGACATGACCTTAACTAAACCTTGACTTGACCTTGACTTGACTTGACCTTGACTTGACCTTGAGTTGACCTTGACTTAACCTTGACGTGACCTTGACCTTGACTTGACCCTGACTTGACCTTGACATGACCTTCACTTTACCTTGACGTGACCTTGACCTTGACATGACCTTGACCTTGACCATGACCTTGACTTGACCATGACTTGACCTTGACTTGACCTTGACTTGACCTTGAATTGACCTTGACTTGACCTTGACTTGACCTTGACATGACCTTGACTTGACCTTGACTTGACCTTGAATTGACCTTGACTTGACCTTGACTTGACCTTGATATGACCTTGACTTGACCTTGAATTGACCTTGAAATGACCTTGACTTGACCTTGACTTGACCTTGACATGACCTTGACATGACCTTGACTTGACCTTGACTTGACCTTGACTTGACTTGACATTGACATGACCTTGACTTGACCTTGACATGACCTTGACTTGACTTTGGCTTGACCTTGACTTGACCTTAACTTGACCTTGACTTGACCTTGACCTTGACATGACCTTGACTTGACCTTGACTTGACCTTGACGCGACCTTGACATGACCTTGACTTAACCTTGACTTGACCTTCATTGGACCTTGACTTGACCTTGACTTGACCTTGACTTGACCTTGACTTGACCTTGACTGGACCATGACTTGAGCTTGACTTGACCTTGACTTGACCTTGACTTTACCTTGCCTTGACCTTGACTTGACCTTCACTGGACCTTGACATGACCTTGACTTGACCTTGACATGACCATGGCTTGACCTAGACTTGACCTTGACTTGACCTTGACTTGACCTTGACGTGACCTTGACTTGACCTTGACCTTGACTTGACCTTAACTTGACCTTGACTTGACCACTGGACCTTGACATGACCTTGACTTGACCTTGACTTGACCTTGACATGACCTTGACATGTCAAGGTCATGACTTGACCTTGACTTAACCTTGACTTGACCTTGACTTGACCTTGACGTGACCTTGACTTGACCTTGACTTGACCTTGACTTGACCTTCACTGGACCTTGACATGACCTTGACTTGACCTTGACTTGACCTGGACATGACCTTGGCTTGACCATGACTTGACCTTCACTTGACCTTGACTTGACCTTGACTTGGCCTTGACTTGACCTTGACTTGACCTTCACTGGACCTTGACTTGACCTTGACATGACCTTGAATTGACCTTGACTTGACATTGACTTAACCTTGACTTGACCTTGACTTGACCTTGACGTGACCTTGACTTGACCTTGACTTGACCTTAACTTGACCTTGACTTGACCTTGACTTGACCTTGACTTGACCTTAACTTGACCTTGACTTGACCACTGGACCTTGACATGACCTTGACTTGACCTTGACTTGACCTTGACATGACCTTGACATGACCTTGACTTGACCTTGACTTGACCTTGACTTAACCTTGACTTGACCTTGACTTGACCTTGACGTGACCTTGACTTGACCTTGACTTGACCTTCACTGGACCTTGACATGACCTTGACTTGACCTTGACTTGACCTTGACATGACCTTGGCTTGACCATGACTTGACCTTCACTTGACCTTGACTTGACCTTGACTTGGCCTTGACTTGACCTTGACTTGAGCTTGACTTGACCTTGACTTGACCTTGACTTGACCTTGACATGACCTTGAATTGACCTTGACTTGACCTTGACTTGACGTTGACATGACCTTGACTTGACCTTGACATTGACTTGACCTTGACTTGACCTTGACTTGACCTTGACATGACCTTGACTTGACCTTGATTTGACCTTGACTTGACATTGACTTAACCTTGACTTGACCTTGACTTGACCTTGACGTGACCTTGACTTGACCTTGACTTGACCTTAACTTGACCTTGACTTGACCTTGACTTGACCTTGACGTGACCTTGACTTGACCTTGACTTGACCTTAACTTGACCTTGACTTGACCACTGGACCTTGACATGACCTTGACTTGACCTTGACTTGACCTTGACTTGACCTTGACATGACCTTGGCTTGACCTTGACTTGACCTTCACTTGACCTTGACTTGACCTTGACTTGGCCTTGACTTGACCTTGACTTGACCTTCACTGGACCTTGACTTGACCTTGACTTGACCATGACTTGACCTTGACTTGACCTTGACTTGACCATGACTTGAGCTTGACTTGACCTTGACTTGACCTTGACTTGACCTTGACATGATCTTGAATTGACCTTGACTTGACCTTGACTTGACGTTGACATGACCTTGACTTGACCTTGACTTGACATTGACTTGACCTTGACTTGACCTTGACTTGACCTTGACATGACCTTGACTTGACCTTGATTTGACCTTGACTTGACCTTGACTTAACCTTGACATGACTTTGACTTGACCTTGACATGACCTTGACTTGACCTTGACTTGACCTTGACATGACCTTGACTTGACCTTGACTTGACCTTGACTTGACCTTGACTTGACCTTGACATGACCTTGACTTGACCTTGATTTGACCTTGACTTGACCTTGACTTGACCTTGACTTGACCTTGACTTGACCTTGACACGACTTTGACCTGACCTTGACTTGACCTTGCCATGACCTTCACTTGACCTTGACTTGACCTTGACTTGACCTTGACCTTGACGCGACCTTGACATGACCTTGACTTGACCTTGACATGACCTTGACATGACTTTGATTTGACCTTGACGTGACCTTGACTTGACCTTGACTTGACCTTGACGTGACCTTGACATGACCTTGACTTGACCTTGACTTGACCTTGACTTGACCTTCACTTGACCTTCACTTGACCTTGACGTGTTCTTGACTTGACCCTGAGTTGACCTTGAATAGACCTTGACTTAACCTTGACTTGACCTTGACACGACTTTGACCTGACCTTGACTTGACCTTGCCATGACCTTGACATGACCTTGACATGACCTTGACTTGACCTTGACTTAACCTTGACGTGACCTTGACATGACCTTGATTTGACCTTGACTTGACCTTGACTTAACCTTGACATGACTTTGACTTGACCTTGACATGACCCTGACATGACCTTGACATGACCTTGACATGACCTTGACATGACCTTGACTTGACCTTGACTTGACATTGACTTGACCTTGACTTGACCTTGACTTGACCTTGACATGACCTTGACTTGACCTTGATTTGACCTTGACTTGACCTTGACTTGACCTTGACACGACTTTGACCTGACCTTGACTTGACCTTGCCATGACCTTCACTTGACCTTGACTTGACCTTGACTTGACCTTGACCTTGACGCGACCTTGACATGACCTTGACTTGACCTTGACATGACCTTGACATGACTTTGATTTGTCCTTGACGTGACCTTGACTTGACCTTGACTTGACCTTGACGTGACCTTGACATGACCTTGACTTGACCTTGACGTGTTCTTGACTTGACCCTGAGTTGACCTTGACTAGACCTTGACTTAACCTTGACTTGAGCCTGACTTGACCTTAAATTTAACTTGACCTTGACTTGACCTTGACATGACCTTGACTTGACCTTGACTTGATCTTGACAGGACCTTGACATGACCTTGACTTGACCTTGACTTGACCTTGACTTGACCTTGATTTGACCTTGACATGACCTTGACTTGACCTTGACTTGACCTTGACTAGACCTTGACTTAACCTTGACTTGAGCCTGACTTGACCTTGACATGACCTTGACATGACCTTGCTTGCCCTTGACATGATCTTGACTTGACCTTGACTTGACCTTGACTTGACCTTGACATGACCTTGACATGACTTTGATTTGACCTTGACGTGACCTTGACTTGACCTTGAGTTAACCTTGCCTTGACCTTGACGTGACCTTGACTTGACTTTTACTTGACCTTGACTTGACTTTTACTTGACCTTGACTTGACCTTGACGTGACCTTGACTTAACCTTGACATGACCTTGACTTGCCCTTGACATGACCTTTACTTGACCTTGACTTGACCTTGACTTGACCTTGACTTGACCTTGACTTGACCTTGACTTGACCTTGACTTGACCTTGACTTTACCTTGACTTGACCTTGACTTGACCTTGACTTGACCTTGACTAGACCTTGACTCGACCTTGACTTGACCTTGACCTTGACTTGACCTTGACTTGACCTTGACTTGATCTTGACTTGACCTTGACGTGACCTTGACTTGACTTTTACTTGACCTTGACTTGACCTTGACTTCACCTTGATTTGACCTTGACGTGACCTTGACTTGACCTTGACTTGACCTTGACTTGACCTTGACTTGACCTTTACTAGACCTTGACTCGACCTTGAATTGACCTTGACCTTGACTTGACCTTGACCTTGACTTGACCTTGACTTGATCTTGACTTGACCTTGACGTGACCTTGACTTGACTTTTACTTGACCTTGACTTGACCCTGACTTGACCCTGACATGACCTTGACATGACCTTGACTTGCCCTTGACATGACCTTGACTTGACCTTAACTTGACCTTGACATGATCTTGACTTGACCTTGACTTGACATTGACTTGACCTTGACTTGACCTTGACGCGACCTTGACATGACCTTGACTTGACCTTGACTTATCATTGGCTTGACCTTGACTTCACCTTGACTTGACCTTGACGTGACCTTGACTTAACCTTGACTTGACCCTGACTTGACTTTGACATGACCTTGACTTGCCCTTGACATGACATTGACTTGACCTTGACTTGACCTTGACTTGACCTTGACGCGACCTTGAGATGACCTTGACCTTGAATTGACCTTGACTTGACCTTGACATGACCTTGACTTGACCTTGACTTGACTTTGACGTGACCTTGGCTTGACCTTGACTTGACCTTGACATGACCTTGACTTGACCTTAACTTGACCTTGACATGACCTTGACTTGACCTTGACATGACCTTGACTTGACCTTGACTTGACCTTGATTTGACCTTGACTTGACCTTGACGCGACCTTGACTTAACGTTGACTTGACCTTGACTTAACCTTGACTTGACCTTGAGTTGACCTTGACTTGACCTTGACTTGACCTTGACGCGACCTTGAGATGACCTTGACCTTGAATTGACCTTGACTTGACCTTGACATGACCTTGACTTGACCTTGACTTGACTTTGACGTGACCTTGACTTGACCTTGACTAGACCTTGACTCGACCTTGACTTGACCTTGACTTGACCTTGACTTGACCTTGACTTGATCTTGACTTGACCTTGACGTGACCTTGACTTGACTTTTACTTGAACTTGACTTGACCTTGACTTGACCTTGACTTGACCTTGACGTGACCTTGACTTGACCTTGACTTGACCTTGACTTGACCTTGACTTGACCTTGACTTGACCTTGACTAGACCTTGACTCGACCTTGAATTGACCTTGACCTTGACTTGACCTTGACCTTGACTTGACCTTGACTTGATCTTGACTTGACCTTGACGTGACCTTGACTTGACTTTTACTTGACCTTGACTTGACCCTGACTTGACCCTGACATGACTTTGACATGACCTTGACTTGCCCTTGACATGACCTTGACTTGACCTTAACTTGACCTTGACATGATCTTGACTTGACCTTGACTTGACATTGACTTGACCTTGAATTGACCTTGACTTGACCTTGACGCGACCTTGACATGACCTTGACTTGACCTTGACTTATCCTTGGCTTGACCTTGACTTCACCTTGACTTGACCTTGACGTGACCTTGACTTAACCTTGACTTGACCCTGACTTGACCTTGACATGACCTTGACTTGCCCTTGACATGACATTGACTTGACCTTGACTTGACCTTGACGCGACCTTGAGATGACCTTGACCTTGAATTGACCTTGACTTGACCTTGACATGACCTTGACTTGACTTTGAGGTGACCTTGACTTGACCTTGACTTACCTTGACATGACCTTGACTTGACCTTAACTTGACCTTGACATGACCTTGACTTGACCTTGACATGACCTTGATTTGACCTTGACTTGACCTTGACGCGACCTTGACTTAACGTTGACTTGACCTTGACTTAACCTTGACTTGACCTTGACTTGACCTTGACTTGACCTTGACTTGACCTTGACATGAACTTGACTTGACCTTGACATGACATTGACTTGACCTTGACTTGACCTTGACGCGACCTTGAGATGACCTTGACCTTGAATTGACCTTGACTTGACCTTGACATGACCTTGACTTGACCTTGACTTGACTTTGACGTGACCTTGACATGACCTTCACTTTACCTTGACGTGACCTTGACCTTGACATGACCTTGACCTTGACCATGACCTTGACTTGACCTTGACTTGACCTTGACTTGACATTGACTTGACCTTGAATTGACCTTGACTTGACCTTGACGCGACCTTGACATGACCTTGACTTGACCTTGACTTCTCCTTGGCTTGACCTTGACTTCACCTTGACTTGACCTTGACTTGATCTTGACTTGACCTTGACGTGACCTTGACTTGACTTTTACTTGACCTTGACTTGACCTTGACTTGACTTTGACTAGACCTTGACTCGACCTTGAATTGACCTTGACCTTGACTTGACCTTGACTTGATCTTGACTTGACCTTGACGTGACCTTGACTTGACTTTTACTTGACCTTGACTTGACCCTGACTTGACCCTGACATGACCTTGACATGACCTTGACTTGCCCTTGACATGACCTTGACTTGACCTTAACTTGACCTTGACATGATCTTGACTTGACCTTGACTTGACCTTGACTTGACCTTGACGCGACCTTGACATGACCTTGACTTGACCTTGACTTATCCTTGGCTTGACCTTGACTTCACCTTGACTTGACCTTGACGTGACCTTGACTTAACCTTGACTTGACCAAGTCAGGGTCATGACCTTGACTTGCCCTTGACATGACATTGACTTGACCTTGACTTGACCTTGACGCGACCTTGAGATTACCTTGACCTTGAATTGACCTTGACTTGACCTTGACATGACCTTGACTTGACCTTGACTTGACTTTGACGTGACCTTGACTTGACCTTGACTTGACCTTGACATGACCTTGACTTGACCTTGACATGACCTTGACTTGACCTTGACATGACCTTGACATGACCTTGACTTGACCTTGACATGACCTTGATTTGACCTTGACTTGACCTTGACGCGACCTTGACTTAACGTTGACTTGACCTTGACTTAACCTTGACTTGACCTTGACTTGACCTTGACTTGACCTTGACTTGACCTTGACATGAACTTGACTTGACCTTGACATTACATTGACTTGACCTTGACTTGACCTTGACGCGACCTTGAGATGACCTTGATCTTGAATTGACCTTGACTTGACCTTGACATGACCTTGACTTGACCTTGACTTGACTTTGACGTGACCTTGACTTGACTTTGACTAGACCTTGACTCGACCTTGACTTGACCTTGACCTTGACTTGACCTTGACTTGACCTTGACTTGACCTTGACTTGATCTTGACTTGACCTTGACGTGACCTTGACTTGACTTTTACTTGACCTTGACTTGACCTTGACTTGACCTTGACTTGACCTTGACTTGACCTTGACTTGACCTTGACTTGACCTTGACTAGACCTTGACTTGACCTTGACTTGATCTTGACTTGACCTTGACGTGACCTTGACTTGACTTTTACTTGACTTTGACTTGACCCTGACTTGACCCTGACATGACCTTGACATGACCTTGACTTGCCCTTGACACGACCTTGACTTGACCTTAACTTGACCTTGACATGATCTTGACTTGACCTTGACTTGACATTGACTTGACCTTGAATTGACCTTGACTTGACCTTGACGCGACCTTGACATGACCTTGACTTGACCTTGACGTGACCTTGACTTAACCTTGACTTGACCCTGACTTGACCTTGACATGACCTTGACTTGCCCTTGACATGACATTGACTTGACCTTGACTTGACCTTGACGCGACCTTGAGATGACCTTGACCTTGAATTGACCTTGACTTGACCTTGACATGACCTTGACTTGACTTTGACGTGACCTTGACTTGACCTTGACTTGACCTTGACATGACCTTGACTTGACCTTAACTTGACCTTGACATGACCTTGACTTGACCTTGACATGACCTTGACATGACCTTGACTTGACCTTGACATGACCTTCACTTTACCTTGACGTGACCTTGACCTTGACATGACCTTGACCTTGACCATGACCTTGACTTGACCTTGACTTGACCTTGACTTGACATTGACTTGACCTTGAATTGACCTTGACTTGACCTTGACTTGACCTTGACGCGACCTTGACATGACCTTGACTTGACCTTGACTTATCCTTGGCTTGACCTTGACTTCACCTTGACTTGACCTTGACTTGATCTTGACTTGACCTTGACGTGACCTTGACTTGACTTTTACTTGACCTTGACTTGACCTTGACTTGACTTTGACTAGACCTTTACTCGACCTTGAATTGACCTTGACCTTGACTTGACCTTGACCTTGACTTGACCTTGACTTGATCTTGACTTGACCTTGACGTGACCTTGACTTGACTTTTACTTGACCTTGACATGACCTTGACTTGCCCTTGACATGACCTTGACTTGACCTTAACTTGACCTTGACATGATCTTGACTTGACCTTGACTTGACCTTGATTTGACCTTGACGCGACCTTGACATGACCTTGACTTGACCTTGACTTATCCTTGGCTTGACCTTGATTTCACCTTGACTTGACCTTGACGTGACCTTGACTTAACCTTGACTTGACCAAGTCAGGGTCATGACCTTGACTTGCCCTTGACATGACATTGACTTGACCTTGACTTGACCTTGACGCGACCTTGAGATGACCTTGACCTTGAATTGACCTTGACTTGACCTTGACATGACCTTGACTTGACCTTGACTTGACTTTGACGTGACCTTGACTTGACCTTGACTTGACCTTGACATGACCTTGACTTGACCTTGACATGACCTTGACTTGACCTTGACATGACCTTGACATGACCTTGACTTGACCTTGACATGACCTTGATTTGACCTTGACTTGACCTTGACGCGACCTTGACTTAACGTTGACTTGACCTTGACTTAACCTTGACTTGACCTTGACTTGACCTTGACTTGACCTTGACATGAACTTGACTTGACCTTGACATGACATTGACTTGACCTTGACTTGACCTTGACGCGACCTTGAGATGACCTTGACCTTGAATTGACCTTGACTTGACCTTGACATGACCTTGACTTGACTTTGACGTGACCTTGACTTGACCTTGACTTGACCTTGACATGACCTTGACTTGACCTTAACTTGACCTTGACATGACCTTGACTTGACCTTGACATGACCTTGACATGACCTTGACTTGACCTTGACATGACCTTGATTTGACCTTGACTTGACCTTGACGCGACCTTGACTTAACGTTGACTTGACCTTGACTTAACCTTGACTTGACCTTGACTTGCCCTTGACATGACATTGACTTGACCTTGACTTGACCTTGACGCGACCTTGAGATGACCTTGACCTTGAATTGACCTTGACTTGACCTTGACTTTGACGTGACCTTGACTTGACCTTGACTTGACCTTGACATGACCTTGACTTGACCTTAACTTGACCTTGACATGACCTTGACTTGACCTTGACATGACCTTGACATGACCTTGACTTGACCTTGACTTGACCTTGACATGACCTTGACTTGACCTTGACATGACCTTGACTTGACCTTGACATGACCTTGACATGACCTTGACTTGACCTTGACATGACCTTGATTTGACCTTGACTTGACCTTGACGCGACCTTGACTTAACGTTGACTTGACCTTGACTTAACCTTGACTTGACCTTGACTTGACCTTGACTTGACCTTGACATGAACTTGACTTGACCTTGACATGACATTGACTTGACCTTGACTTGACCTTGACGCGACCTTGAGATGACCTTGACCTTGAATTGACCTTGACTTGACCTTGACATGACCTTGACTTGACTTTGACGTGACCTTGACTTGACCTTGACTTGACCTTGACATGACCTTGACTTGACCTTAACTTGACCTTGACATGACCTTGACTTGACCTTGACATGACCTTGACATGACCTTGACTTGACCTTGACATGACCTTGATTTGACCTTGACTTGACCTTGACGCGACCTTGACTTAACGTTGACTTGACCTTGACTTAACCTTGACTTGACCTTGACTTGCCCTTGACATGACATTGACTTGACCTTGACTTGACCTTGACGCGACCTTGAGATGACCTTGACCTTGAATTGACCTTGACTTGACCTTGACTTTGACGTGACCTTGACTTGACCTTGACTTGACCTTGACATGACCTTGACTTGACCTTAACTTGACCTTGACATGACCTTGACTTGACCTTGACATGACCTTGACATGACCTTGACTTGACCTTGACATGACCTTGATTTGACCTTGACTTGACCTTGACGCGACCTTGACTTAACGTTGACTTGACCTTGACTTAACCTTGACTTGACCCTGACTTGACCTTGACTTGACCTTGATTTGACCTTGACATGAACTTGACTTGACCTTGACATGACATTGACTTGACCTTGACTTGACCTTGACGCGACCTTGAGATGACCTTGACCTTGAATTGACCTTGACTTGACCTTGACATGACCTTGACTTGAACTTGACTTGACTTTGACGTGACCTTGACTTGACCTTGACTTGACCTTGACTTGACCTTGACGCGACCTTGACCTTGACTTGACCCTGACTTGACCTTGACATGACCTTCACTTTACCTTGACGTGACCTTGACCTTGACATGACCTTGACCTTGACCATGACCTTGACTTGACCTTGACTTGACCTTGACTTGACATTGACTTGACCTTGAATTGACCTTGACTTGACCTTGACTTGACCTTGACGCGACCTTGACATGACCTTGACTTGACCTTGACTTATCCTTGGCTTGACCTTGACTTCACCTTGACTTGACCTTGACGTGACCTTGACTTGACTTGACCTTGACTTGACCTTGACTTGACCTTGACGTGACCTTGACCTTGACTTGACCCTGACTTGACCTTGACATGACCTTCACTTTACCTTGACCTTGACCATGACCTTGACTTGACCTTGACTTGACCTTGACTTGACATTGACTTGACCTTGAATTGACCTTGACTTGACCTTGACTTGACCTTGACGCGACCTTGACATGACCTTGACTTGACCTTGACGTGACCTTGACTTGACTTTTACTTGACCTTGACTTGACCTTGACTTGACCTTGACGTGACCTTGACTTAACCTTGACTTGACCCTGACTTGACCTTGACATGACCTTGACTTGCCTTTGACATGACATTGACTTGACCTTGACTTGACCTTGACGCGACCTTGAGATGACCTTGACCATGAATTGACCTTGACTTGACCTTGACATGACCTTGACTTGACCTTGACTTTGACGTGACCTTGACTTGAACTTGACTTGACCTTGACATGACCTTGACTTGACCTTAACTTGACCTTGACATGACCTTGACTTGACCTTGACTAGACCCTGACTCGTCCTTGACTCGACCTTCACTTGACCTTCACTTGACCTTGACGTGACCTTGACTTGACCTCGACTTGACCTTGACGTGACCTTGACTTAAACTTTACTTGACCTTGACTTGACCTTGACTTGCCCTTAACATTACCTTGACTTGACCTTGACTTGACCTTGACATGACCTTGACTTGACCTTGACTTGACCTTCACTTGACCTTCACTTGACCTTGACGTGACCTTGACTTGACCCTGACTTGACATTGATATGACCTTGACATGACCTTGACTTGCCTTTGACACGACCTTGACTTGACCTTGACCTTGACTTGACCTTGACATGACCTTGACTTGACCTTGACTTGACCTTGACTTGACCTTGACTTGACCTTGACATGACCTTCACTTGACCTTGACTTGACCTTGACTTGACCTTGACTTGACCTTGACATGACCTTGACTTGACCTGGACTTGACCTTGACTTGACCTTGACTTGACCTTGACTTGACCTTGACTTGACCTTGACATGACCTTGACTTGACCTTGACTTGACCTTGACTTGACCTTGACTTGACCTTGACATGACCTTGACATGACCTTGACTTGACCTTGACATGACCTTGATTTGACCTTGACTTGACCTTGACGCGACCTTGACTTAACGTTGACTTGACCTTGACTTAACCTTGACTTGACCTTGACTTGATTTTGACATGACCTTGACTTGACCTTGACTTGACCTTGACATGACCTTGACATGACCTTGACTTGACCTTGACGCGACCTTGACATGAACTTGACTTGACCTTGACATGACCTTGACTTGACCTTGACATGACCTTGACTTGACCTTGACTTGACCTTGACCTTGAATTGACCTTCACTTGACCTTGACATGACCTTGACATGACCTTGAGTTGACCTTGACTTGACCTTGACCTTGACCTTGACCTTGACATGACCTTGACTAGACCTTGACATGACCTTGACTTGACCTTGACATGACTTTGACTTGACCTTGACTTGACGTTGACTTGGCCTTTACTCGACCTTGACTTGACCTTGACTTGACCTTGACATGACCTTGACTTGACCTTGACTTGACCTTGACTTGACCTTGACATGACCTTGACTTGACCTTGACATGACCTTGACTTGACCTTGACTTGACCTTGACTTGACCTTGACATGACCTTGACTTGACCTTGACATGACCTTGACTTGACCTTGACGTGACCTTGACTTAACCTTTACTTGACCTTGACTTGACCTTGACGTGACCTTGACTTGACCTTGACTTGATCTTGACTTGACCTTGACATGACCTTGACTTGACCTTCACTTGACCTTCACTTGACCTTGACGTGACCTTGACTTGACCCTGACTTGACCTTGATATGACCTTGACAAGACCTTAACTTGCCTTTGACACGACCTTGACTTGACCTTGACCTTGACTTGACCTTGACATGACCTTGACTTGACCTTGACTTGACCTTGACTTGACCTTGACTTGACCTTGACATGACCTTGACTTGACCTTGACTTGACCTTGACTTGACCTTGACTTGACCTTGACTTGACCTTGACATGAACTTGACTTGACCTGGACTTGACCTTGACTTGACCTTGACTTGACCTTGACTTGACCTTGACTTGACCTTGACATGACCTTGACTTGACCTTGACTTGACCTTGACTTGACCTTGACTTGACCTTGACATGACCTTGACATGACCTTGACATGACTTTGATTTGACCTTGACTTGACCTTGACGCGACCTTGACTTAACGTTGACTTGACCTTGACTTAACCTTGACTTGACCTTCACTTGACTTTGACTTGACCTTGACTTGACCTTGACTTGACCTTGACATGACCTTGACATGACCTTGACTTGACCTTGACGCGACCTTGACATGAACTTGACTTGACCTTGACATGACCTTAACTAAACCTTGACTTGACCTTGACTTGACTTGACCTTGACTTGACCTTGACTTGACGTGACCTTGACCTTGACTTGACCCTGACTTGACCTTGACATGACCTTCACTTTACCTTGACGTGACCTTGACCTTGACCTTGACCATGACCTTGACTTGACCTTGACTTGACCTTGACTTGACCTTGACTTGACCTTGAATTGACCTTGACTTGACCTTGACTTGACCTTGACTTGACCTTGACATGACCTTGACTTGACCTTGACTTGACCTTGAATTGACCTTGACTTGACCTTGACTTGACCTTGACTTGACCTTGACTTGACCTTGAATTGACCTTGACTTGACCTTGACTTGACCTTGACATGACCTTGACATGACCTTGACTTGACCTTGACTTGACCTTGACTTGACTTGACATTGACATGACCTTGACTTGACCTTGACATGACCTTCACTTGACTTTGGCTTGACCTTGACTTGACCTTAACTTGACATTGACTTGACCTTGACCTTGACATGACCTTGACTTGACCTTGACTTGACCTTGAATTGACCTTCACTTGACCTTGACATGACCTTGACATGACCTTGAGTTGACCTTGACTTGACCTTGACCTTGACATGACCTTGACATGACCTTGACTAGACCTTGACTTGACCTTGACTTGACGTTGACTTGACCTTGACTCGACCTTGACTTGACCTTGACTTGACCTTGACTTAACCTTGACATGACCTTGACTTGACCTTGACTTGACCTTGACTTGACCTTGACATGACCTTGACTTGACCTTGACATGACCTTGACTTGACCTTGACTTGACCTTGACTTGACCTTGACATGACCTTGACTTAACCTTGACGCGACCTTGACGTGACGTTGACATGACCTTGAGTTGACCTTGACTTGACCTTGACCTTGACATGACCTTGACATGACCTTGACTAGACCTTGACTTGACCTTGACTTGACGTTGACTTGACCTTGACTCGACCTTGACTTGACCTTGACTTGACCTTGACATGACCTTGAATTGACCTTGACTTGACTTTGACTTGACCTTGACATGACCTTGACTTGACCTTGACTAGACCGTGACTTGACATTGACTTGACCTTAACTTGACCTTGACGCGACCTTAACTTAACCTTGACTTGACCTTGACGTGACCTTGACCTTGACTTGACCCTGACTTGACCTTGACATGACCTTCACTTTACCTTGACCTTGACCATGACCTTGACTTGACCTTGACTTGACCTTGACTTGACATTGACTTGACCTTGAATTGACCTTGACTTGACCTTGACTTGACCTTGACGCGACCTTGACATGACCTTGACTTGACCTTGACTTATCCTTGGCTTGACCTTGACTTCACCTTGACTTGACCTTGACGTGACCTTGACTTGACTTTTACTTGACCTTGACTTGACCTTGACTTGACCTTGACGTGACCTTGACTTAACCTTGACTTGACCCTGACTTGACCTTGACATGACCTTGACTTGCCTTTGACATGACATTGACTTGACCTTGACTTGACCTTGACGCGACCTTGAGATGACCTTGACCATGAATTGACCTTGACTTGACCTTGACATGACCTTGACATGACCTTGACTTTGACGTGACCTTGACTTGACCTTGACTTGACCTTGACATGACCTTGACTTGACCTTAACTTGACCTTGACATGACCTTGACTTGACCTTGACTAGACCCTGACTCGACCTTGACTTGACCTTGACTTGACCTTGACTTAACCTTGACTTAACCTTGACTTGACCTTGACTTGACCTTGACATGACCTTGACTTGACCTTGACTTGACCTTGACTTGACCTTGACATGACCTTGACATGACCTTGACATGACTTTGATTTGACCTTGACTTGACCTTGACGCGACCTTGACTTAACGTTGACTTGACCTTGACTTAACCTTGACTTGACCTTCACTTGACTTTGACTTGACCTTGACTTGACCTTGACTTGACCTTGACATGACCTTGACATGACCTTGACTTGACCTTGACGCGACCTTGACATGAACTTGACTTGACCTTGACATGACCTTAACTAAACCTTGACTTGACCTTGACTTGACTTGACCTTGACTTGACCTTGACTTGACCTTGACTTGACGTGACCTTGACCTTGACTTGACCCTGACTTGACCTTGACATGACCTTCACTTTACCTTGACGTGACCTTGACCTTGACTTGACCTTGACTTGACCTTGACTTGACCTTGACTTGACGTGACCTTGACCTTGACTTGACCCTGACTTGACCTTGACATGACCTTCACTTTACCTTGACGTGACCTTGACCTTGACCTTGACCATGACCTTGACTTGACCTTGACATGACCTTGACTTGACCTTGACTTGACCTTGAATTGACCTTGACTTGACCTTGACTTGACCTTGACTTGACCTTGACATGACCTTGACATGACCTTGACATGACCTTGACATGACCTTGACTTGACCTTGACGCGACCTTGACATGAACTTGACTTGACCTTGACATGACCTTAACTAAACCTTGACTTGACCTTGACTTGACTTGACCTTGACTTGACCTTGACTTGACCTTGACTTGACGTGACCTTGACCTTGACTTGACCCTGACTTGACCTTGACATGACCTTCACTTTACCTTGACGTGACCTTGACCTTGACCTTGACCATGACCTTGACTTGACCTTGACATGACCTTGACTTGACCTTGACTTGACCTTGAATTGACCTTGACTTGACCTTGACTTGACCTTGACTTGACCTTGAGTTGACCTTGAAATGACCTTGACTTGACCTTGACTTGACCTTGACATGACCTTGACATGACCTTGACTTGACCTTGACTTGACATTGACATGACCTTGACTTGACCTTGACATGACCTTCACTTGACTTTGGCTTGACCTTGACTTGACCTTAACTTGACCTTGACTTGACCTTGACCTTGAAATGACCTTGACTTGACCTTGACTTGACCTTGACTTGACCTTGAATTGACCTTCACTTGACCTTGACATGACCTTGACATGACCTTGAGTTGACCTTGACTTGACCTTGACCTTGACATGACCTTGACATGACCTTGACTAGACCTTGACTTGACCTTGACTTGACGTTGACTTGACCTTGACTCGACCTTGACTTGACCTTGACTTGACCTTGACATGACCTTGACTTGACCTTGACTTGACCTTGACTTGACCTTGACTTGACCTTGACATGACCTTGACTTGACCTTGACATGACCTTGACTTGACCTTGACTTGACCTTGACTTGACCTTGACATGACCTTGACTTAACCTTGACGCGACCTTGACGTGACGTTGACATGACCTTGAGTTGACCTTGACTTGACCTTGACCTTGACATGACCTTGACATGACCTTGACTAGACCTTGACTTGACCTTGACTTGACGTTGACTTGACCTTGACTCGACCTTGACTTGACCTTGACTTGACCTTGACTTGACCTTGACATGACCTTGAATTGACCTTGACTTGACTTTGACTTGACCTTGACATGACCTTGACTTGACCTTGACTAGACCGTGACTTGACATTGACTTGACCTTAACTTGACCTTGACGCGACCTTAACTTAACCTTGACTTGACCTTGACGTGACCTTGACCTTGACTTGACCCTGACTTGACCTTGACATGACCTTCACTTTACCTTGACCTTGACCATGACCTTGACTTGACCTTGACTTGACATTGACTTGACCTTGAATTGACCTTGACTTGACCTTGACTTGACCTTGACGCGACCTTGACATGACCTTGACTTGACCTTGACTTATCCTTGGCTTGACCTTGACTTCACCTTGACTTGACCTTGACTTGACTTTTACTTGACCTTGACTTGACCTTGACTTGACCTTGACGTGACCTTGACTTAACCTTGACTTGACCCTGACTTGACCTTGACATGACCTTGACTTGCCTTTGACATGACATTGACTTGACCTTGACTTGACCTTGACGCGACCTTGAGATGACCTTGACCATGAATTGACCTTGACTTGACCTTGACATGACCTTGACTTGACCTTGACTTTGACGTGACCTTGACTTGACCTTGACTTGTCCTTGACCTTGACTTGACCTTAACTTGACCTTGACATGACCTTGACTTGACCTTGACTAGACCCTGACTCGACCTTGACTTGACCTTGACTTGACCTTGACTTAACCTTGACTTAACCTTGACTTGACCTTGACATGATCTTGACTTGACCTTGACTTGATCTTGACATGACCTTGACATGACCTTGACTTGACCTTGACTTGACCTTGACTCGACCTTCACTTGACCTTCACTTGACCTTGACGTGACCTTGACTTAAACTTTACTTGACCTTGACTTGACCTTGACTTGCCCTTAACATTACCTTGACTTGACCTTGACTTGACCTTGACATGACCTTGACTTGACCTTGACTTGACCTTCACTTGACCTTGACTTGACCTTGACGTGACCTTGACTTGACCCTGACTTGACCTTGATATGACCTTGACATGACCTTGACTTGCCTTTGACACGACCTTGACTTGACCTTGACCTTGACTTGACCTTGACATGACCTTGACTTGACCTTGACTTGACCTTGACATGACCCTTACTTGACCTTGACTTGACCTTGACTTGACCTTGACTTGACCTTGACATGACCTTGACTTGACCTGGACTTGACCTTGACTTGACCTTGACTTGACCTTGACTTGACCTTGACATGACCTTGACTTGACCTTGACTTGACCTTGACTTGACCTTGACTTGACCTTGACATGACCTTGACATGACCTTGACTTGACCTTGACATGACCTTGATTTGACCTTGACTTGACCTTGACGCGACCTTGACTTAACGTTGACTTGACCTTGACTTAACCTTGACTTGACCTTGACTTGATTTTGACTTGACCTTGACTTGACCTTGACTTGACCTTGACATGACCTTGACATGAACTTGACTTGACCTTGACGCGACCTTGACATGAACTTGACTTGACCTTGACATGACCTCGACTTGACCTTGACATGACCTTGACTTGACCTTGACTTGACCTTGACCTTGAATTGACCTTCACTTGACCTTGACATGACCTTGACATGACCTTGAGTTGACCTTGACTTGACCTTGACCTTGACCTTGACCTTGACATGACCTTGACTAGACCTTGACATGACCTTGACTTGACCTTGACATGACTTTGACTTGACCTTGACTTGACGTTGACTTGACCTTGACTCGACCTTGACTTGACCTTGACTTGACCTTGACATGACCTTGACTTGACCTTGACTTGACCTTGACTTGACCTTGACATGACCTTGACTTGACCTTGACATGACCTTGACTTGACCTTGACTTGACCTTGACTTGACCTTGACATGACCTTGACTTGACCTTGACGTGACCTTGACTTAACCTTTACTTGACCTTGACTTGACCTTGACGTGACCTTGACTTGACCTTGACTTGATCTTGACTTGACCTTGACATGACCTTGACTTGACCTTGACTTGACCTTCACTTGACCTTCACTTGACCTTGACGTGACCTTGACTTGACCCTGACTTGACCTTGATATGACCTTGACATGACCTTAACTTGCCTTTGACACGACCTTGACTTGACCTTGACATGACCTTGACTTGACCTTGACATGACCTTGACTTGACCTTGACTTGACCTTGACTTGACCTTGACTTGACCTTGACATGACCTTGACTTGACCTGGACTTGACCTTGACTTGACCTTGACTTGACCTCTACTTGACCTTGACATGACCTTGACTTGACCTTGACTTGACCTTGACTTGACCTTGACTTGACCTTGACATGACCTTGACATGACCTTGACATGACTTTGATTTGACCTTGACTTGACCTTGACGCGACCTTGACTTAACGTTGACTTGACCTTGACTTAACCTTGACTTGACCTTCACTTGACTTTGACTTGACCTTGACTTGACCTTGACTTGACCTTGTCATGACCTTGACATGACCTTGACTTGACCTTGACGCGACCTTGACATGAACTTGACTTGACCTTGACATGACCTTAACTAAACCTTGACTTGACCTTGACTTGACTTGACCTTGACTTGACCTTGACTTGACCTTGACTTGACGTGACCTTGACCTTGACTTGACCCTGACTTGACCTTGACATGACCTTCACTTTACCTTGACGTGACCTTGACCTTGACCTTGACCATGACCTTGACTTGACCTTGACTTGACCTTGACTTGACCTTGACTTGACCTTGAATTGACCTTGACTTGACCTTGACTTGACCTTGACATGACCTTGACTTGACCTTGACTTGACCTTGAATTGACCTTGACTTGACCTTGACTTGACCTTGACTTGACCTTGACTTGAACTTGACTTGACCTTGAAATGACCTTGACTTGACCTTGACTTGACCTTGACATGACCTTGACTTGACCTTGACTTGACTTGACATTGACATGACCTTGACTTGACCTTGACATGACCTTGACTTGACTTTGGCTTGACCTTGACTTGACCTTGACCTTGACATGACCTTGACTTGACCTTGACTTGACCTTGAATTGACCTTCACTTGACCTTGACATGACCTTGACATGACCTTGAGTTGACCTTGACTTGACCTTGACCTTGACATGACCTTGACATGACCTTGACTAGACCTTGACTTGACCTTGACTTGACGTTAACTTGACCTTGACTCGACCTTGACTTGACCTTGACTTGACCTTGACTTGACCTTGACATGACCTTGACTTGACCTTGACTTGACCTTGACTTGACCTTGACATGACCTTGACTTGACCTTGACATGACCTTGACTTGACCTTGACTTGACCTTGACTTGACCTTGACATGACCTTGACTTAACCTTGACGCGACCTTGACGTGACGTTGACTTGACCTTGACTTGACCTTGACATGAACTTGACTTGACCTTGACTTAACCTTGACATGACCTTGACTTGACCTTGAATTGACCTTGACTTGACTTTGACTTGACCTTGACATGACCTTGACTTGACCTTGACTAGACCGTGACTTGACATTGACTTGACCTTAACTTGACCTTGACGCGACCTTAACTTAACCTTGACTTAACCTTGACTTGACCTTGATTTGACCTTGACTTGACCTTGATTTGACCTTGACTTGACCTTGACATGACCTTGACTTGACCTTGACTTGACATTGACTTGACCTTGACGCGACCTTGACTTGACCTTGACTTGACCTTGACTTGACTTTGACGTGACCTTGACTTGACCTTGACTTGACCCTGACTTGACCCTGACTTGACCTTGACATGACCTTCACTTGACCTTGACATGACCTTGACTTGACCTTGACTTGACCTTAACTTGACCTTGACATGACCTTGACTTGACCTTGACTTGACCTTGACTTGACCTTGACTTGACCTTGACTTGACCTTGACTTGACCTTGACTTGACTTTGACGTGACCTTGACTTGACCTTGACTTGACCCTGACTTGACCTTGACATGACCTTCACTTGACCTTGACATGACCTTGACTTGACCTTGACTTGACCTTAACTTGACCTTGACATGACCTTGACTTGACCTTGACTTGACCTTGACGCGACCTTGACATGACATTGACTTAACCTTGACTTGACCTTGACTTGACCTTGACTTGACTTTGGCGTGACCTTGACTTGACCTTGACTTGACCCTGACTTGACCTTGACATGACCTTCACTTGACCTTGACTTGACCTTGACTTGATCTTGACATGACCTTGACATGACCTTGACTTGACTTTGACTTGACCTTGACTTGATCTTGACGTGACCTTGACTTGACCTTGACGTGACCTTGACTTGCCCTTGACATTACCTTGAGTTGACCTTGACTTGACCTTGAAATGACCTTGAAATGACCTTGACTTGACCTTGACATGACCTTGACTTGACCTTGACTTGACCTTGACTTGACCTTAACTTGACCTTGACATGACCTTGACTTAACCTTGACTTAACCTTGACGCGACCTTGACATGACCTTGACTTGACCTTGACTTGACCTTGACTTGACCTTGGCTTGACCTTGATTTGACCTTGACTTGTCCTTGACATGACCTTGACTTGACCTTGTCTTGACCTTGACTAGACCTTGACTCGACCTTGAATTGACCTTGACCTTGACTTGACCTTGGCTTGATCTTGACATGACCTTGACATGACCTTGACTTGACCTTGACTTGATCTTGACGTGACCTTGACTTGACCTTGACGTGACCTTGACTTGACCTTGACGTGACCTTGACTTAACCTTGACTTGACCTTGACTTGACCTTGACTTGCACTTGACATTACCTTGAGTTGACCTTGACTTGACCTTGAAATGACCTTGAAATGACCTTGACTTGACCTTGACTTGATCTTGACGTGACCTTGACTTGACCTTGACGTGACCTTGACTTGACCTTGACGTGACCTTGACTTAACCTTGACTTGACCTTGACTTGACCTTGACGTGACCTTGACTTGCCCTTGACATTACCTTGAGTTGACCTTGACTTGACCTTGAAATGACCTTGAAATGACCTTGACTTGACCTTGACATGACCTTGACTTGACCTTGACTTGACCTTGACTTGACCTTGACTTGACCTTTACTTGACCTTGACTTGACCTTTACTTGACCTTGACATGACCTTGACTTGACCTTGACTTGACTCTGACTTGACCTTGACATGACCTTGACTTGACCTTGACTTGACCTTGACTTGACCTTGACTTGACCTTGACTTGACCTTGACTTGACCTTGACTTGACCTTGCCTTGACCTTGACTTGACCTTGACTTGACCTTGACTTGACCTTGACTTGACCATGACTTGACCTTGACTTGACCTTGCCTTGACCTTGACTTGACCTTGACTTGACCTTGATTTGACCTTGACTTGACCTTGAAATGACCTTGAAATGACCTTGACTTGACCTTGACTTGATCTTGACGTGACCTTGACTTGACCTTGACGTGACCTTGACTTGACCTTGACGTGACCTTGACTTAACCTTGACTTGACCTTGACTTGACCTTGACGTGACCTTGACTTGCCCTTGACATTACCTTGAGTTGACCTTGACTTGACCTTGACTTGACCTTGAAATGACCTTGAAATGACCTTGACTTGACCTTGACTTGATCTTGACGTGACCTTGACTTGACCTTGACGTGACCTTGACTTGACCTTGACGTGACCTTGACTTAACCTTGACTTGACCTTGACTTGACCTTGACGTGACCTTGACTTGCCCTTGACATTACCTTGAGTTGACCTTGACTTGACCTTGAAATGACCTTGAAATGACCTTGACTTGACCTTGACATGACCTTGACTTGACCTTGACTTGACCTTGACTTGACCTTGACTTGACCTTTACTTGACCTTGACTTGACCTTGACTTGACCTTTACTTGACCTTGACATGACCTTGACTTGACCTTGACTTGACTCTGACTTGACCTTGACATGACCTTGACTTGACCTTGACTTGACCTTGACTTGACCTTGACTTGACCTTGACTTGACCTTGACTTGACCTTGACTTGACCTTGACTTGACCTTGACTTGACCTTGACTTGCCCTTGCCTTGACCTTGACTTGACCTTGACTTGACCTTGACTTGACCTTGACTTGAACTTGACTTGACCTTGACTTGACTTTGACATGACCTTCACTTGACCTTGACTTGACCTTGACATGACCTTCACTTGACCTTGACTTGACCTTGACTTTACCTTGACATTACCTTGACATGACCTTGGCGTGACCTTGACGCGACCTTGACATGACCTTGACTTAACCTTGACATGACCTTGACATGACCTTGACTTGACCTTGACTTGACCTTGACGCGACCTTGACTTAACCTTGACTTGACCTTGACTTGACCTTTACCTGACCTTGACATGACCTTGACTTGACCTTGACGCGACCTTGACATGACCTTGACTTGACCTTGACATGACCTTAACTTGAGCTTGACTTGACCTTGACTTGACCTTGACTTGACCCTGACTTGACCTTGACATGACCTTCACTTGACCTTGACTTGACCTTGACTTGACCTTGACATGACCTTGACTTGACCTTGACTTAACCTTCACTTGACCTTGACTTAACCTTGACTTGACCTTGACTTGACCTTCACTGGATCTTGACTTGACCTTGACTTGACCTTGACTTGACCTTGACCTGACCTTGACATGAGCTTGACTTGACCTTGACTTGACCTTGACATAACCTTGACATGACCTTGACTTGACCTTGACTTGACCTTGACTTGACCTTGACTTGACCTTGTCTTGACCTTGACTTGACCTTGACTTGACTTTGACATGACCTTGACTTGACCTTGACTTGACCTTGACTTGACCTTGACATGACCTTGACTTGACCTTAACTTGACCTTGAAATGACCTTGACTTGACCTTGACTTGACTTGACATTGACATGACCTTGACTTGACCTTGACATGACCTTGACTTGACCTTGACTTGACCTTGACCTTGACTTGACCTTCACTGGATCTTGACTTGACCTTGACTTGACCTTCACTGGAGCTTGACTTGACCTTGACTTGACCTTGACTCGACCTTGACTTGACCTTGACCTGACCTTGACATGAGCTTGACTTGACCTTGACTTGACCTTGACTTGACCTTGACTTGACCTTGACATAACCTTGACATGACCTTGACTTGACCTTGACTTGACCTTGACTTGACCTTGACTTGACCTTGTCTTGACCTTGACTTGACCTTGACTTGACCTTGACTAGACCTTGACTTGACCTTGACTTGACCTTGACTTGACCTTGACTTGACCTTGACTTGACCTTGACTTATCCTTGGCTTGACCTTGACTTGACCTTGACTTGATCTTGACTTGACCTTGACGTGACCTTGACTTGACCTTGACTTGACCTTGACATGACCTTGACTTGACCCTGACTTGACCTTGACATGACCTTCACTTGACCTTGACTTGACCTTGACTTGACCTTGACCGTGACTTGACCTTTACTTGACCTTGACTTGACCTTGACTTAACCTTGACTTGACCTTGACTTGACTTGACATTGACATGACCTTGACTTGACCTTGACATGACCTTGACTTGACCTTGACTTGACCTTGACCTTGACTTGACCTTCACTGGATCTTGACTTGACCTTGACTTGACCTTCACTGGAGCTTGACTTGACCTTGACTTGACCTTGACTCGACCTTGACTTGACCTTGACCTGACCTTGACATGAGCTTGACTTGACCTTGACTTGACCTTGACTTGACCTTGACTTGACCTTGACATAACCTTGACATGACCTTGACTTGACCTTGACTTGACCTTGACTTGACCTTGACTTGACCTTGTCTTGACCTTGACTTGACCTTGACTTGACCTTGACTAGACCTTGACTTGACCTTGACTTGACCTTGACTTGACCTTGACTTGACCTTGACTTATCCTTGGCTTGACCTTGACTTGACCTTGACTTGATCTTGACTTGACCTTGACGTGACCTTGACTTGACCTTGACTTGACCTTGACATGACCTTGACTTGACCTTGTCTTGACCTTGACTTGACCTTGACTTGACCTTGACTCGACCTTGACTTGACCTTGACCTTGACTTGACCTTGACTTGACCTTGACTTGACCTTGACGTGACCTTGACTTGACTTTTACTTGACCTTGACTTGACCTTGACTTGACCTTGACGCGACCTTGACTTGACCTTGACTTGACTTTGACTTGACCTTGACTTGACCTTGACTTGACCTTGACTTGACCTTGACTAGACCTTGACTCGACCTTGACTTGACCTTGACTAGACCTTGACTCGACCTTGACTTGACCTTGACTTGATCTTGACTTGACCTTGACGTGACCTTGACTTGACTTTTACTTGACCTTGACTTGACCCTGACTTGACCCTGACATGACCTTTACATGACCTTGACTTGCCCTTGACATGACCTTGACTTGACCTTGACTTGACCTTGACATGATCTTGACTTGACCTTGACTTGACATTGACTTGACCTTGACTTGACCTTGACTTGACCTTGACTTGACCTTGACTTGACCTTGACTTATCCTTGGCTTGACCTTGACTTGACCTTGACTTGATCTTGACTTGACCTTGACGTGACCTTGACTTGACCTTGACTTGACCTTGACATGACCTTGACTTGACCCTGACTTGACCTTGACATGACCTTCACTTGACCTTGACTTGACCTTGACTTGACCTTGACATGACCTTGACTTGACCTTGACCGTGACTTGACCTTTACTTGACCTTGACTTGACCTTGACTTAACCTTGACTTGACCTTGACTTGACCTTCACTGGATCTTGACTTGACCTGACCTTGACTTGACCTTGACTTGACCTTGACTTGACCTTGACTTGACCTTGACTTGACCTTGACTTGACCTTGACTTGACCTTGACGTGACCTTGACTTGACCTTGACTTGACCTTGACTTGACCTTGACTTGACTTTGACTTGACCTTGACTTGACCTTGACTAGACCTTGACTCGACCTTGACTTGACCTTGACTTGATCTTGACTTGACCTTGACGTGACCTTGACTTGACTTTTACTTGACCTTGACTTGACCCTGACTTGACCCTGACATGACCTTGACATGACCTTGACTTGCCCTTGACATGACCTTGACTTGACCTTGACTTGACCTTGACATGATCTTGACTTGACCTTGACTTGACATTGACTTGACCTTGACTTGACCTTGACGCGACCTTGACATGACCTTGACTTGACCTTGACTTGACCTTGACTTATCCTTGGCTTGACCTTGACTTGACCTTGACTTGATCTTGACTTGACCTTGACGTGACCTTGACTTGACCTTTACTTGACCTTGACTTGACCTTGACTTGACCTTGACGTGACCTTGACTTAACCTTGACTTGACCCTGACTTGACCTTGACTTAACCTTGACATGACCTTGACATGACCTTGACTTGCCCTTGACATGACCTTGACTTGACCTTGACTTGACCTTGACATGACCTTGACGCGACCTTGACATGACCTTGACTTAACCTTGACTTGACCTTGACTTGACCTTGACTTGACCTTGACTTGACCTTGACTTGACCTTGACTTGACCTTGACTTGACTTTGACGTGACCTTGACTTGACCTTGACTTGACCCTGACTTGACCTTGACATGACCTTCACTTGACCCTGACATGACCTTGACTTGACCTTGACTTGACCTTAACTTGACCTTGACATGACCTTGACTTGACCTTCACTTGACCTTGGCTTAACCTTGACTCGACCTTGACTTGACCTTGGCCTGACCTTGACATGAGCTTGACTTGACCTTGACTTGACCTTGACATAACCTTGACTTGACCTTTACTTGACCTTGACTTGACCTTGACTTGACCTTGACGTGACCTTGACTTAACCTTGACTTGACCTTGACTTGACCTTGACTTGACCTTGACTTGACCTTGACATGACCTTGACTTGACCTTGACCGTGACTTGACCTTGACCTTGACGTGACCTTGACTTAACCTTGACTTGACCCTGAATTGACCTTGACTTAACCTTGACATGACCTTGACATGACCTTGACTTGACCTTGACTTGACCTTGACATGACCTTGACATGACCTTGACTTGCCCTTGACATGACCTTGACTTGACATTGACTTGACCTTGACTTGACCTTGACGCGACCTTGACATGACCTTGACTTAACCTTGACTTGACCTTGACTTGACCTTGACTTGACCTTGACTTGACTTTGACGTGACCTTGACTTGACCTTGACTTGACCCTGACTTGACCTTGACATGACCTTCACTTGACCCTGACATGACCTTGACTTGACCTTGACTTGACCTTAACTTGACCTTGACATGACCTTGACTTGACCTTGACTTGACCTTCACTTGACCTTGGCTTAACCTTGACTCGACCTTGACTTGACCTTGACCTGACCTTGACATGAGCTTGACTTGACCTTGACTTGACCTTGACTTGACCTTGACTTGACCTTGACTTGACCTTGTCTTTACCTTGACTTGACCTTGTCTTGACCTTGACATGACCTTGACTTGACCTTGATTTGACCTTGACTTGACCTTGACTTGACCTTGACTTGACCTTGACATGACCTTGACTTGACCTTAACTTGACCTTGAAATGACCTTGACTTGACCTTGACTTGACCTTGACATGACCTTGACTTGACCCTGACGCGACCTTAACTTAACCTTGACTTGACCTTGACATGACCTTGACTTGGCCTTGACTTGACCTTAATTTGACCTTAATTTGACCTTGACTTGACCTTGACTTGACCTTGACATGACCTTGATTTGACCTTGACTTGACATTGACTTGACCTTGACCTTGACTTGACCTTGACTTGACCTGGACTTGACCTTGACTTGACCTTGACATGACCTTGACTTGACCTTGACTTGACATTGGCTTGACCTTGACTTGACCTTGACTTGACCTTGACTTGACCTTGACTTGACCTTGACATGACCTTGATTTGACCTTGACTTGACATTGACTTGACCTTGACTTGACCTTGACTTGACCTTGACCTTGACCTTGACCTTGACTTGACCTTGACCTTGACTTGACCTTGACTTGACCTTGACTTGACCTTGACATGACCTTGACTTGACCTTGACATGACGTTGACTTGACCTTAACTTGACCTTGAAATGACCTTGACTTGACCTTGACTTGACATTGACATGACCTTGACTTGACCTTGACATGACCTTGACTTGACCCTGACGCGACCTTAACTTAACCATGACTTGACCTTGACATGACCTTGACTTGACCTTGACTTGACCTTGACTTGACCTTGACATGACCTTAATTTGACCTTGACTTGACCTTGACGTGACCTTGACTTGACCTTGACTTGACCTTGAGTTGACCTTGACTTGACCTTGGCATGACCTTGACTTGACCTTGACTTGACCTTGACCTTGAATTGACCTTCACTTGACATGACCTTCACTTGACCTTGACTTGACCTTGACATGAACTTGACTTGACCTTGACTTGACCTTGACATGACCTTGACTTGACCTTGACTTGACTTTGACCTTGAATTGACCTTCACTTGACCTTGACATGACCTTGACATGACCTTGAGTTGACCTTGACTTGACCTTGACATGACCTTGACTAGACCTTGACTTGACCTCGACTTGACCTTGAATTGACCTTGACCTTGACTTGACCTTGACATGACTTTGACTTGACCTTGACTTGACCTTGACATGACCTTGACTTGACCTTGACTTGACCTTGACTTGACCTTGACTTGACATTGACTTGACCTTCACTTGACCTTGGCTTAACCTTGACTCGACCTTGACTTGACCTTGGCCTGACCTTGACATGAGCTTGACTTGACCTTGACTTGACCTTGACATAACCTTGACTTGACCTTTACTTGACCTTGACTTGACCTTGACTTGACCTTGACGTGACCTTGACTTAACCTTGACTTGACCTTGACTTGACCTTGACTTGACCTTGACTTGACCTTGACATGACCTTGACTTGACCTTGACCGTGACTTGACCTTGACCTTGACGTGACCTTGACTTAACCTTGACTTGACCCTGAATTGACCTTGACTTAACCTTGACATGACCTTGACATGACCTTGACTTGCCCTTGACATGACCTTGACTTGACCTTGACTTGACCTTGACATGACCTTGACATGACCTTGACTTGCCCTTGACATGACCTTGACTTGACATTGACTTGACCTTGACTTGACCTTGACGCGACCTTGACATGACCTTGACTTAACCTTGACTTGACCTTGACTTGACCTTGACTTGACCTTGACTTGACCTTGACTTGACTTTGACGTGACCTTGACTTGACCTTGACTTGACCCTGACTTGACCTTGACATGACCTTCACTTGACCCTGACATGACCTTGACTTGACCTTGACTTGACCTTAACTTGACCTTGACATGACCTTGACTTGACCTTGACTTGACCTTGACTTGACCTTGACTTGACCTTCACTTGACCTTGGCTTAACCTTGACTCGACCTTGACTTGACCTTGACCTGACCTTGACATGAGCTTGACTTGACCTTGACTTGACCTTGACTTGACCTTGACTTGACCTTGACTTGACCTTGTCTTTACCTTGACTTGACCTTGTCTTGACCTTGACATGACCTTGACTTGACCTTGATTTGACCTTGACTTGACCTTGACTTGACCTTGACTTGACCTTGACATGACCTTGACTTGACCTTAACTTGACCTTGAAATGACCTTGACTTGACCTTGACTTGACCTTGACATGACCTTGACTTGACCCTGACGCGACCTTAACTTAACCATGACTTGACCTTGACATGACCTTGACTTGGCCTTGACTTGACCTTAATTTGACCTTAATTTGACCTTGACTTGACCTTGACTTGACCTTGACATGACCTTGATTTGACCTTGACTTGACATTGACTTGACCTTGACCTTGACTTGACCTTGACTTGACCTGGACTTGACCTTGACTTGACCTTGACATGACCTTGACTTGACCTTGACTTGACATTGGCTTGACCTTGACTTGACCTTGACTTGACCTTGACTTGACCTTGACTTGACCTTGACATGACCTTGATTTGACCTTGACTTGACATTGACTTGACCTTGACTTGACCTTGACTTGACCTTGACTTGACCTTGACCTTGACCTTGACTTGACCTTGACTTGACCTTGACTTGACCTTGACTTGACCTTGACATGACCTTGACTTGACCTTGACATGACGTTGACTTGACCTTAACTTGACCTTGAAATGACCTTGACTTGACCTTGACTTGACATTGACATGACCTTGACTTGACCTTGACATGACCTTGACTTGACCCTGACGCGACCATAACTTAACCATGACTTGACCTTGACATGACCTTGACTTGACCTTGACTTGACCTTGACTTGACCTTGACATGACCTTAATTTGACCTTGACTTGACCTTGACGTGACCTTGACTTGACCTTGACTTGACCTTGAGTTGACCTTGACTTGACCTTGGCATGACCTTGACTTGACCTTGACTTGACCTTGACCTTGAATTGACCTTCACTTGACATGACCTTCACTTGACCTTGACTTGACCTTGACATGAACTTGACTTGACCTTGACTTGACCTTGACATGACCTTGACTTGACCTTGACTTGACTTTGACCTTGAATTGACCTTCACTTGACCTTGACATGACCTTGAAATGACCTTGAGTTGACCTTGACTTGACCTTGACATGACCTTGACTAGACCTTGACTTGACCTCGACTTGACCTTGACTTGACCTTGACATGACTTTGACTTGACCTTGACTTGACCTTAACATGACCTTGACTTGACCTTGACTTGACTTTGACTTGGCCTTGACCTTGACATGACCTTGACCTTGACTTGACCTTGACATGACCTTGACTTAACCTTGACGCGACCTTGACGTGACCTTGACTTGGCCTTGACTTGACCCTGACTTGACCTTGACATGACCTTCACTTGACCTTGACTTGACCTTGACTTGACCTTGACATGACCTTGACTTGACCTTGACTTGACCTTGACTTGACCTTGACTTGACCTTGACTTGACTTGACCTTGACATGACCTTGACTTGACCTTGACTAGACCTTGACTTGACATTGACTTGGCCTTAACTTGACCTTGACGCGACCTTAACTTGACCTTGACGCGACCTTAACTTAACCTTGACTTGTCCTTGACATGACCTAGACTTGACCTTGACTTGGCCTTGATTTGACCTTGACTTGACCTTGACTTGACCTTGACTTGACCTTGACGCGACCTTGACATGAGCTTGACTTGACCTTTACTTGACCTTGACATGACCTTGACTTGACCTTGACATGACCTTGACTTGACCTTGACTTGACCTTGACATGACCTTGACTTGACCTTGACTTGACCTTGACTTAACCTTGACTTGACCCTGACTTGACCTTGACATGACCTTGACATGACCTTGACATGACCTTGACTTGACCTTGACGTGACCTTGACTTGACCTTGACTTGACCTTGACTTGCCCTTGACATGACCTTGACTTGATCTTGACTTGACCTTGACATGACTTTGATTTGACCTTGACGTGACCTTGACTTGACCTTGACTTAACCTTGACTTGACCTTGACTTGACCTCTACTTAACCTTGGCTTCACCTTGACTTGATCTTGACTTGACCTTGACGTGACCTTGACTTGACTTTTACTTGACCTTGACTTAACCTTGACATGACCTTGACTTGCCCTTGACATGACCTTGACTTGACCTTGACTTGACCTTGACTTGACCTTGACTTGACCTTGACATGACCTTGACTTGACCTTGACTTGACCTTGACTTAACCTTGACTAGACCTTGACTCGACCTTGACTTGAACTTGACCTTGACATGACCTTGACTTGACCTTGACTTGACCTTGACTAGACCTTGACTTAACCTTGACTTGACCCTGACTTGACCTTGACATGACCTTGACATGACCTTGACTTGCCCTTGACATGACCTTGACTTGACCTTGACTTGACTTTTACTTGACCTTGACTTGACCTTGACGTGACCTTACTTGACCTTGACTTGACCTTGACTTGACCTTGACTTGACCTTGACTTGACCTTGACTTGACCTTGACTTGACCTTGACTTGACCTTGACTTGACCTTGACTTGACCTTAACTTGATCTTGACTTGACCTTATCGTTACCTTGACTTGACTTTTACTTGACCTTGACTTGATTTTTACTTGACCTTGACTTGACCTTGACTTGACCTTGACGCGACCTTGAGATGACCTTGACTTGACCTTGACTTGACCTTGACTTGACCTTGACATGACCTTGACTTGACCTTGACATGATCTTGACTTGACCTTGTCTTGACCTTGACGTGACCTTGACTTGATTTTTACTTGACCTTGACTTGACCTTGACTTGACCTTGACGTGACCTTGACTTAACCTTGACTTGACCCTGACTTGACCTGGACATGTCCTTGACTTGCCCTTGACATGACATTGACTTGACCTTGACTTGACCTTGACGCGACCTTGAGATGACCTTGACTTGACCTTCACTTGACCTTGACTTGACCTTGACATGACCTTGACTTGACCTTAACTTGACCTTGACATGACCTTGAATTGACCTTGACTTGATCTTGACATGACCTTGACTTGACCCTGACTTGACCTTGACATGACCTTCACTTGACCTTGACTTGACCTTGACATGACGTTGACTTGACCTTAACTTGACCTTGACATGACCTTGAATTGACCTTGACTTGATCTTGACATGATCTTGACTTGACCTTGACTAGACCTTGAATTGACCTTGACTTGATCTTGACATGACCTTGACTTGACCTTGACTAGACCTTGACTCGACCTTGACTTGACCTTGACTTGACCTTGACATGACCTTGACTTGACCTTGACTTGATCTTGACATGACCTTGACATGACCTTGACTTGACCTTGACTTGACCTTCACTTGACCTTGACGTGACCTTGACTTGACCTTGACTTGACCTTGACATGATCTTGACTTGACCTTGACTTGACCTTGACGTGACCTTGACTTGATTTTTACTTGACCTTGACATGACCTTGACTTGCCCTTGACATGACATTGACTTGACCTTGACTTGACCTTGACGCGACCTTGAGATGACCTTGACTTGACCTTGACTTGACCTTGACATGACCTTGACTTGACCTTGACTTGACTTTGACGTGACCTTGACTTGACCTTGACTTGACCCTGACTTGACCTTGACATGACCTTCACTTGACCTTGACTTGACCTTGACATGACCTTGACTTGACCTTAACTTGACCTTGACATGACCTTGAATTGACCTTGACTTGATCTTGACATGACCTTGACTTGACCTTGACTTGACCTTGACTTGACCTTGACTAGACCTTGACTCGACCTTGACTTGACCTTGACTTAACCTTGACTTGACCTTGACTTGATCTTGACATGACCTTGGCATGACCTTGACTTGACCTTGACTTGACCTTGACTTGACCTTGACTTGACCTCGACTTGACCTTGACGTGACCTTGACTTAACCTTTACTTGACCTTGACTTGACCTTGACGTGACCTTGACTTGACCTTGACTTGACCTTGACATGACCTTGACTTGACCTTGACTTGACCTTCACTTGACCTTGACGTGACCTTGACTTGACCCTGACTTGACCTTGATATGACCTTGACACGACCTCGACTTGCCTTTGACACGACCTTGACTTGACCTTGACTTGACCTTGACCTTGACATGACCTTGACTTGACCTTAACTTGACCTTGACTTGATCTTGACTTGACCTTGACTTGACCTTGACTTGACCTTGACATGACCTTGACTTGACCTTGACCTGACCTTGACTTGACATTGAATTGACCTTGACTTGACCTTGACTTGACCTTGACCTAGACCTTGACATGACCTTGACTTGACCTTGACTTGACCTTGACTTGACCTTGACCTTGACTTGACCTTGACATGACCTTGACATGACAAGCACCAAATTTAGCTTATTTTGCCATTTCAGTAGAAATGGCCACTATTAGTAAATTTTTTATTTTTTGAGATTTCTGCCACAAGCACCAAATTTAGCTTATTTTACCATTTCAGTAGGAATGGCCACTTTTAGAAAATTTTTTATTTTTTGAGATTTTTGCCACAAGCACCAAATTTAGCTTATTTTGCCATTTCAGTACAAATGGCCACTTTTAGAAAATTTTTTATTTTTTGAGATTTCTGCCACAAGCACCAAATTTAGCTTATTTTGCCATTTCAGTAGGATTGGCCACTTTTAGAAAATTTTTTATTTTTTGAGATTTTTGCCACAAGCACCAAATTTAGCTTATTTTGCCATTTCAGTACAAATGGCCACTTTTAGAAAATTTTTTATTTTTTGAAATTTTTGCCACAAGCACCAAATTTGGCTTATTTTGCCAAAAATCTCAAAAAATAAAAAATTTTCTAAAAGTGGCCATTTCTACTGAAATGAAATGACAAGCACCAAATTTAGCTTATTTTGCCATTTCAGTAGAAATGGCCACTATTAGTAAATTTTTTATTTTTTGAGATTTCTGCCACAAGCACCAAATTTAGCTTATTTTACCATTTCAGTAGGAATGGCCACTTTTAGAAAATTTTTTATTTTTTGAGATTTTTGCCACAAGCACCAAATTTAGCTTATTTTGCCATTTCAGTACAAATGGCCACTTTTAGAAAATTTTTTATTTTTTGAGATTTCTGCCACAAGCACCAAATTTAGCTTATTTTGCCATTTCAGTAGGAATGGCCACTTTTAGAAAATTTTTTATTTTTTGAGATTTTTGCCACAAGCACCAAATTTAGCTTATTTTGCCATTTCAGTACAAATGGCCACTTTTAGAAAATTTTTTATTTTTTGAAATTTTTGCCACAAGCACCAAATTTGGCTTATTTTGCCATTTCAGTAGAAATGGCCACTTTTAGAAAATTTTTTATTTTTTGAGATTTTTGGCAAAATAAGCTAAATTTTGTGCTTGTGGCAAAAATCTCAAATAATAAAAAAATTTTCTAAAACTTGCCGATTTTACTGAAATGGCAAAATAAGCTAAATTTGGTGCTTGTGGCAAAAATCTCAAAAAATAAAAAATTTTCTTAAAGTGGCCATTTCTGCTGAAATGGCAAAATAAGCTAAATTTGGTGCTTGTGGCAAAAATCTCAAAAAATACAAAATTTTCTAAAAGTAGCCATTTCTACTGAAATGGCAAAATAAGCTTAATTTGGTGCTTGTGACAAAAATCTCAAAAAATAAAAAATTTTCTTAAAGTGGCCATTTCTACTGAAATGGCAAAATAAGCTTAATTTGGTGCTTGTGGCAAAAATCTCAAAAAATAAAACATCTTCTAAAAGTGGTCATTGTTACTGAAATGGCAAAATAAGCTAAATTTGGTGCTTGTGGCAAAAACCTCAAAAAATAAAAAATTTTCTAAAAGTGGCCATTTCTACTGAAATGGCAAAATAAGCTAAATTTGGTGCTTGTGGCAAAAATCTCAAAAAATAAAAATTTTTCTAAAAGTGGCCATTTGTACTGAAATGGCAAAATAAGCTAAATTTTGTGCTTGTGGCAAAAATCTCAAAAAATAAAAAATTTTCTAAAAGTGGCCATTTCTGCTGAAATGGCAAAATAAGCTAAATTTGGTGCTTGTGGCAAAAATCTCAAAAAATAAAAAATTTTCTAGAAGAGATTTTTGCCAGAAGCACCAAATTTAGCTTATTTTGCATTTCAGCAGAAATGGCCACTTTTAGAAAATTTTTTATTTTTTGAGATTTTTGGCAAAATAAGCTAAATTTTGTGCTTGTGGCAAAAATCTCAAAAAATAAAAAAATTTCTAAAAATGGCCATTTCTACTGAAATAGCAAAATAAGCTAAATTTGGTGCTTGTGGCAAAAGTCTCAAAAAATAAAAAATTTTCTAGAAGAGATTTTTGCCACAAGCACCAAATTTAGCTTATTTTGCCATTTCAGTAGAAATAGCCACATTTAGAAAAATTTTTCCTTTTTGAGATTTTTGCCACAAACACCAAATTTAGCTTATTTTGCCATTTCAGCAGAAATGGCCACTTTTAGAAAATTTTTTATTTTTTGAGATTTTTGCCACAAGCACCAAATTTAGCTTATTTTGCCATTTCAGTAGAAATGGCCATTTTTAGAAAATTTTTTATTTTTTGAGATTTTTGCCACAAGCACAAAATTTAGCTTATTTTGCCAAAAATCTCAAAAAATAAAAAATTTTCTAAAAGTGGCCATTTCTGCTGAAATGGCAAAATAAGCTAAATTTGGTGCTTGTGGCAAAAATCTCTTCTAGAAAATTTTGTATTTTTTGAGACTTTTGCCACAAGCACCAAATTTAGCTTATTTTGCCATTTCAGTAGAAATGGCCACTATTAGAAAATTTTTTTTTTCTGAGATTTTTGCCACAAGCACAAAATTTAGCTTATTTTGCCAAAAATCTCAAAAAATAAAAAATTTTCTAAAAGTGGCCATTTCTGCTGAAATGCAAAATAAGCTAAATTTGGTGCTTCTGGCAAAAATCTCTTCTAGAAAATTTTTTATTTTTTGAGACTTTTGCCACAAGCACCAAATTTAGCTTATTTTGCCATTTCAGTAGAAATGGCCATTTTTAGAAAATTTTTTATTTTTTGAGATTTTGCCACAAGCACAAAATTTAGCTTATTTTGCCAAAAATCTCAAAAAATAAAAAATTTTCTAAAAGTGGCCATTTCTTCTGAAATGGCAAAATAAGCTAAATTTTGCGCTTGTGGCAAAAATCTCAAAAAATAAAAAAATTTTCTAAAAATGGCCATTTTTACTGAAATGGCAAAATAAGCTAAATTTAGTGCTTGGGCAAAAATCTCAAAAATAAAAAATTTTCTAAAAGTGGCCATTTCTACTGAAATGGCAAAATAAGCTAAATTTGGTGCTTGGGCAAAAATCTCAAAAAATAAAAAATTTTCTAAAAGTGGCCATTTCTACTGAAATGGCAAAATAAGCTAAATTTGGTGCTTGTGGCAAAAATCTCAAAAAATAAAAAATTTTCTTCAAGTGGCCATTTCTGCTGAAATGGCAAAATAAGCTAAATTTGGTGCTTGTGGCAAAAATCTCAAAAAATACAAAATTTTCTAAAAGTGGCCATTTCTACTGAAATGGCAAAATAAGCTAAATTTGGTGCTTGTGGCAAAAGTCTCAAAAAATAAAAAATTTTCTAGAAGAGATTTTTGCCACAAGCACCAAATTTAGCTTATTTTGCCATTTCAGTAGAAATGGCCACATTTAGAAAAATTTTTCCTTTTTGAGATTTTTGCCATAAACACCAAATTTAGCTTATTTTGCCATTTCAGCAGAAATGGCCACTTTTAGAAAATTTTTTATTTTTTGAGATTTTTGCCACAAGCACCAAATTTAGCTTATTTTGCCATTTCAGTAGAAATGGCCATTTTTAGAAAATTTTTTATTTTTTGAGATTTCTGCCACAAGCACCAAATTTAGCTTATTTTGCCATTTCAGTAGGAATGGCCACTTTTAGAAAATTTTTTATTTTTTGAGATTTTTGCCACAAGCACCAAATTTAGCTTATTTTGCCATTTCAGTACAAATGGCCACTTTTAGAAAATTTTTTATTTTTTGAAATTTTTGCCACAAGCACCAAATTTGGCTTATTTTGCCATTTCAGTAGAAATGGCCACTTTTAGAAAATTTTTTATTTTTTGAGATTTTTGGCAAAATAAGCTAAATTTTGTGCTTGTGGCAAAAATCTCAAATAATAAAAAAATTTTCTAAAACTGGCCGATTTTACTGAAATGGCAAAATAAGCTAAATTTGGTGCTTGTGGCAAAAATCTCAAAAAATAAAAAATTTTCTTAAAGTGGCCATTTCTGCTGAAATGGCAAAATAAGCTAAATTTGGTGCTTGTGGCAAAAATCTCAAAAAATACAAAATTTTCTAAAAGTAGCCATTTCTACTGAAATGGCAAAATAAGCTTAATTTGGTGCTTGTGACAAAAATCTCAAAAAATAAAAAATTTTCTTAAAGTGGCCATTTCTACTGAAATGGCAAAATAAGCTTAATTTGGTGCTTGTGGCAAAAATCTCAAAAAATAAAACATTTTCTAAAAGTGGTCATTGTTACTGAAATGGCAAAATAAGCTAAATTTGGTGCTTGTGGCAAAAACCTCAAAAAATAAAAAATTTTCTAAAAGTGGCCATTTCTACTGAAATGGCAAAATAAGCTAAATTTGGTGCTTGTGGCAAAAATCTCAAAAAATAAAAATTTTTCTAAAAGTGGCCATTTGTACTGAAATGGCAAAATAAGCTAAATTTTGTGCTTGTGACAAAAATCTCAAAAAATAAAAAATTTTCTAAAAGTGGCCATTTCTGCTGAAATGGCAAAATAAGCTAAATTTGGTGCTTGTGGCAAAAATCTCAAAAAATAAAAAATTTTCTAGAAGAGATTTTTGCCAGAAGCACCAAATTTAGCTTATTTTGCATTTCAGCAGAAATGGCCACTTTTAGAAAATTTTTTATTTTTTGAGATTTTTGGCAAAATAAGCTAAATTTTGTGCTTGTGGCAAAAATCTCAAAAAATAAAAAAATTTCTAAAAATGGCCATTTCTACTGAAATAGCAAAATAAGCTAAATTTGGTGCTTGTGGCAAAAGTCTCAAAAAATAAAAAATTTTCTAGAAGAGATTTTTGCCACAAGCACCAAAGTTAGCTTATTTTGCCATTTCAGTAGAAATAGCCACATTTAGAAAAATTTTTCCTTTTTGAGATTTTTGCCACAAACACCAAATTTAGCTTATTTTGCCATTTCAGCAGAAATGGCCACTTTTAGAAAATTTTTTATTTTTTGAGATTTTTGCCACAAGCACCAAATTTAGCTTATTTTGCCATTTCAGTAGAAATGGCCATTTTTAGAAAATTTTTTATTTTTTGAGATTTTTGCCACAAGCACAAAATTTAGCTTATTTTGCCAAAAATCTCAAAAAATAAAAAATTTTCTAAAAGTGGCCATTTCTGCTGAAATGGCAAAATAAGCTAAATTTGGTGCTTGTGGCAAAAATCTCTTCTAGAAAATTTTTTATTTTTTGAGACTTTTGCCACAAGCACCAAATTTAGCTTATTTTGCCATTTCAGTAGAAATGGCCACTTTTAGAAAATTTTTTTTTTCTGAGATTTTTGCCACAAGCACAAAATTTAGCTTATTTTGCCAAAAATCTCAAAAAATAAAAAATTTTCTAAAAGTGGCCATTTCTGCTGATATGCAAAATATGCTAAATTTGGTGCTTCTGGCAAAAATCTCTTCTAGAAAATTTTTTATTTTTTGAGACTTTTGCCACAAGCACCAAATTTAGCTTATTTTGCTATTTCAGTAGAAATGGCCATTTTTAGAAATTTTTTTATTTTTTGAGATTTTTGCCACAAGCACAAAATTTAGCTTATTTTGCCAAAAATCTCAAAAAATAAAAAATTTTCTAAAAGTGGCCATTTCTGCTGAAATGCAAAATAAGCTAAATTTGGTGCTTCTGGCAAAAATCTCTTCTAGAAAATTTTTTATTTTTTGAGACTTTTGCCACAAGCACCAAATTTAGCTTATTTTGCCATTTCAGTAGAAATGGCCATTTTTAGAAAATTTTTTATTTTTTGAGATTTTGCCACAAGCACAAAATTTAGCTTATTTTGCCAAAAATCTCAAAAAATAAAAAATTTTCTAAAAGTGGCCATTTCTTCTGAAATGGCAATATAAGCTAAATTTTGCGCTTGTGGCAAAAATCTCAAAAAATAAAAAAATTTTCTAAAAATGGCCATTTTTACTGAAATGGCAAAATAAGCTAAATTTGGTGCTTGGGCAAAAATCTCAAAAATAAAAAATTTTCTAAAAGTGGCCATTTCTACTGAAATGGCAAAATAAGCTAAATTTGGTGCTTGGGCAAAAATCTCAAAAAATAAAAAATTTTCTAAAAGTGGCCATTTCTACTGAAATGGCAAAATAAGCTAAATTTGGTGCTTGTGGCAAAAATCTCAAAAAATACAAAATTTTCTAAAAGTGGCCATTTCTACTGAAATGGCAAAATAAGCTAAATTTGGTGCTTGTGGCAAAAGTCTCAAAAAATAAAAAATTTTCTAGAAGAGATTTTTGCCACAAGCACCAAATTTAGCTTATTTTGCCATTTCAGTAGAAATGGCCACATTTAGAAAAATTTTTCCTTTTTGAGATTTTTGCCATAAACACCAAATTTAGCTTATTTTGCCATTTCAGCAGAAATGGCCACTTTTAGAAAATTTTTTATTTTTTGAGATTTTTGCCACAAGCACCAAATTTAGCTTATTTTGCCATTTCAGTAGAAATGGCCATTTTTAGAAAATTTTTTATTTTTTGAGATTTTTGCCACAAGCACAAAATTTAGCTTATTTTGCCAAAAATCTCAAAAAATAAAAAGTTTTCTAAAAGTGGCCATTTCTGCTGAAATGGCAAAATAAGCTAAATTTGGTGCTTGTGGCAAAAATCTCTTCTAGAAAATTTTTTATTTTTTGAGACTTTTGCCACAAGCACCAAATTTAGCTTATTTTGCCATTTCAGTAGAAATGGCCACTTTTAGAAAATTTTTTTTTTCTGAGATTTTTGCCACAAGCACAAAATTTAGCTTATTTTGCCAAAAATCTCAAAAAATAAAAATTTTTCTAAAAGTGGCCATTTCTGCTGAAATGCAAAATAAGCTAGATTTGGTGCTTCTGGCAAAAATCTCTTCTAGAAAATTTTTTATTTTTTGAGACTTTTGCCACAAGCACCAAATTTAGCTTATTTTGCTATTTCAGTAGAAATGGCCATGTTTAGAAATTTTTTTATTTTTTGAGATTTTTGCCACAAGCACAAAATTTAGCTTATTTTGCCAAAAATCTCAAAAAATAAAAAATTTTCTAAAAGTGGCCATTTCTGCTGAAATGCAAAATAAGCTAAATTTGGTGCTTCTGGCAAAAATCTCTTCTAGAAAATTTTTTATTTTTTGAGACTTTTGCCACAAGCATCATATTTAGCTTATTTTGCCATTTCAGTAGAAATGGCCATTTTTAGAAAATTTTTTATTTTTTGAAATTTTTGCCACAAGCACAAAATTTAGCTTATTTTGCCAAAAATCTCAAAAAATAAAAAATTTTCTAAAAGTGGCCATTTCTTCTGAAATGGCAAAATAAGCTAAATTTTGCGCTTGTGGCAAAAATCTCAAAAAATAAAAAAATTTTCTAAAAATGGCCATTTTTACTGAAATGGCAAAATAAGCTAAATTTGGTGCTTGGGCAAAAATCTCAAAAAATAAAAAATTTTCTAAAAGTGGCCATTTCTACTGAAATGGCAAAATAAGCTAAATTTGGTGCTTGGGCAAAAATCTCAAAAAATAAAAAATTTTCTAAAAGTGGCCATTTCTACTGAAATGGCAAAATAAGCTAAATTTGGTGCTTGTGACAAAAATCTCAAAAAATAAAAAATTTTCTTAAAGTGGCCATTTCTGCTGAAATGGCAAAATAAGCTAAATTTGGTGCTTGTGGCAAAAATCTCAAAAAATAAAAAATTTTCTAGAAGAGATTTTTGCCAGAAGCACCAAATTTAGCTTATTTTGCATTTCAGCAGAAATGGCCACTTTTAGAAAATTTTTTATTTTTTGAGATTTTTGCCACAAGCACAAAATTTAGCTTATTTTGCCAAAAATCTCAAAAAATACAAAATTTTCTAAAAGTGGCCATTTCTGCTGAAATGGCAAAATAAGCTAACTTTGGTGCTTGTGGCAAAAATCTCTTCTAGAAAATTTTTTATTTTTTGAGACTTTTGCCACAAGCACCAAATTTAGCTTATTTTGCCATTTCAGTAGAAATGGCCACTTTTAGAAAATTTTTTTTTTCTGAGATTTTTGCCACAAGCACAAAATTTAGCTTATTTTGCCAAAAATCTCAAAAAATAAAAAATTTTCTAAAAGTGGCCATTTCTGCTGATATGCAAAATATGCTAAATTTGGTGCTTCTGGCAAAAATCTCTTCTAGAAAATTTTTTATTTTTTGAGACTTTTGCCACAAGCACCAAATTTAGCTTATTTTGCTATTTCAGTAGAAATGGCCATTTTTAGAAATTTTTTTATTTTTTGAGATTTTTGCCACAAGCACAAAATTTAGCTTATTTTGCCAAAAATCTCAAAAAATAAAAAATTTTCTAAAAGTGGCAATTTCTGCTGAAATGCAAAATAAGCTAAATTTGGTGCTTCTGGCAAAAATCTCTTCTAGAAAATTTTTTATTTTTTGAGACTTTTGCCACAAGCACCAAATTTAGCTTATTTTGCCATTTCAGTAGAAATGGCCATTTTTAGAAAATTTTTTATTTTTTGAGATTTTGCCACAAGCACAAAATTTAGCTTATTTTGCCAAAAATCTCAAAAAATAAAAAATTTTCTAAAAGTGGCCATTTCTTCTGAAATGGCAAAATAAGCTAAATTTTGCGCTTGTGGCAAAAATCTCAAAAAATAAAAAAATTTTCTAAAAATGGCCATTTTTACTGAAATGGCAAAATAAGCTAAATTTGGTGCTTGGGCAAAAATCTCAAAAATAAAAAATTTTCTAAAAGTGGCCATTTCTACTGAAATGGCAAAATAAGCTAAATTTGGTGCTTGGGCAAAAATCTCAAAAAATAAAAAATTTTCTAAAAGTGGCCATTTCTACTGAAATGGCAAAATAAGCTAAATTTGGTGCTTGTGGCAAAAATCTCAAAAAATACAAAATTTTCTAAAAGTGGCCATTTCTACTGAAATGGCAAAATAAGCTAAATTTGGTGCTTGTGGCAAAAGTCTCAAAAAATAAAAAATTTTCTAGAAGAGATTTTTGCCACAAGCACCAAATTTAGCTTATTTTGCCATTTCAGTAGAAATGGCCACATTTAGAAAAATTTTTCCTTTTTGAGATTTTTGCCACAAACACCAAATTTAGCTTATTTTGCCATTTCAGCAGAAATGGCCACTTTTAGAAATTTTTTTATTTTTTGAGATTTTTGCCACAAGCACCAAATTTAGCTTATTTTGCCATTTCAGTAGAAATGGCCATTTTTAGAAAATTTTTAATTTTTTGAGATTTTTGCCACAAGTTTAGCTTATTTTGCCATTTCAGTAGAAATGGCCACTTTTAGAAAATTTTTTTTTTCTGAGATTTTTGCCACAAGCACAAAATTTAGCTTATTTTGCCAAAAATCTCAAAAAATAAAAATTTTTCTAAAAGTAGCCATTTCTGCTGAAATGCAAAATAAGCTAAATTTGGTGCTTCTGGCAAAAATCTCTTCTAGAAAATTTTTTATTTTTTGAGACTTTTGCCACAAGCACCAAATTTAGCTTATTTTGCTATTTCAGTAGAAATGGCCATTTTTAGAAATTTTTTTATTTTTTGAGATTTTTGCCACAAGCACAAAATTTAGCTTATTTTGCCAAAAATCTCAAAAAATAAAAAATTTTCTAAAAGTGGCCATTTCTGCTGAAATGCAAAATAAGATAAATTTGGTGCTTCTGGCAAATATCTCTTCTAGAAAATTTTTTATTTTTTGAGACTTTTGCCACAAGCATCATATTTAGCTTATTTTGCCATTTCAGTAGAAATGGCCATTTTTAGAAAATTTTTTATTTTTTGAAATTTTTGCCACAAGCACAAAATTTAGCTTATTTTGCCAAAAATCTCAAAAAATAAAAAATTTTCTAAAAGTGGCCATTTCTTCTGAAATGGCAAAATAAGCTAAATTTTGCGCTTGTGGCAAAAATCTCAAAAAATAAAAAAATTTTCTAAAAATGGCCATTTTTACTGAAATGGCAAAATAAGCTAAATTTGGTGCTTGGGCAAAAATCTCAAAAAATAAAAAATTTTCTAAAAGTGGCCATTTCTACTGAAATGGCAAAATAAGCTAAATTTGGTGCTTGGGCAAAAATCTCAAAAAATAAAAAATTTTCTAAAAGTGGCCATTTCTACTGAAATGGCAAAATAAGCTAAATTTGGTGCTTGTGACAAAAATCTCAAAAAATAAAAAATTTTCTTAAAGTGGCCATTTCTGCTGAAATGGCAAAATAAGCTAAATTTGGTGCTTGTGGCAAAAATCTCAAAAAATACAAAATTTTCTAAAAGTGGCCATTTCTACTGAAATGGCAAAATAAGCTAAATTTGGTGCTTGTGGCAAGTCTCAAAAAATAAAAAATTTTCTAGAAGAGATTTTTGCCACAAGCACCAAATTTAGCTTATTTTGCCATTTCAGAAGAAATGGCCATTTTTAGAAAATTTTTTATTTTTTGAGATTTTGCCACAAGCACAAAATTTAGCTTATTTTGCCAAAAATCTCAAAAAAAAAAAAATTTTCTAAAAGTGGCCATTTCTTCTGAAGTGGCAAAATAAGCTAAATTTTGCGCTTGTGGCAAAAATCTCAAAAAAAAAAAATTTTTCTAAAAATGGCCATTTTTACTGAAATGGCAAAATAAGCTAAATTTGGTGCTTGGGCAAAAATCTCAAAAATAAAAAATTTTCTAAAAGTGGCGATTTCTACTGAAATGGCAAAATAGGCTAAATTTGGTGCTTGGGCAAAAATCTCAAAAAATAAAAAATTTTCTAAAAGTGGCCATTTCTACTGAAATGGCAAAATAAGCTAAATTTAGTGCTTGTGGCAAGTCTCAAAAAATAAAAAATTTTCTAGAAGAGATTTTTGCCACAAGCACCAAATTTAGCTTATTTTGCCATTTCAGAAGAAATGGCCACTTTTAGAAAATTTTTTATTTTTTGAGATTTTTGCCACAAGCACCAAATTTAGCTTATTTTGCCATTTCAGTAGAAATGGCCATTTTTAGAAAATTTTTTATTTTTTGAGATTTTTGCCACAAGCACAAAATTTAGCTTATTTTGCCAAAAATCTCAAAAAATAAAAAATTTTCTAAAAGTGGCCATTTCTGCTGAAATGGCAAAATAAGCTAAATTTGGTTCTTGTGGCAAAAATCTCTTCTAGAAAATTTTTTATTTTTTGAGACTTTTGCCACAAGCACCAAATTTAGCTTATTTTGCCATTTCAATAGAAATGGCCACTTTTAGAAAATTTTTTTTTTCTGAGATTTTTGCCACAAGCACAAAATTTAGCTTATTTTGCCAAAAATCTCAAAAAATAAAAATTTTTCTAAAAGTGGCCATTTCTGCTGAAATGCAAAATAAGCTAAATTTGGTGCTTCTGGCAAAAATCTCTTCTAGAAAATTTTTTATTTTTTGAGACTTTTGCCACAAGCACCAAATTTAGCTTATTTTGCTATTTCAGTAGAAATGGCCATTTTTAGAAATTTTTTTATTTTTTGAGATTTTTGCCACAAGCACAAAATTTAGCTTATTTTGCCAAAAATCTCAAAAAATAAAAAATTTTCTAAAAGTGGCCATTTCTGCTGAAATGCAAAATAAGCTAAATTTGGTGCTTCTGGCAAAAATCTCTTCTAGAAAATTTTTTATTTTTTGAGACTTTTGCCACAAGCATCATATTTAGCTTATTTTGCCATTTCAGTAGAAATGGCCATTTTTAGAAAATTTTTTATTTTTTGAGATTTTTGGCAAAATAAGCTAAATTTTGTGCTTGTGGCAAAAATCTCAAAAAATAAAAAAATTTCTAAAAATGGCCATTTCTACTGAAATAGCAAAATAAGCTAAATTTGGTGCTTGTGGCAAAAGTCTCAAAAAATAAAAAATTTTCTAGAAGAGATTTTTGCCACAAGCACAAAATTTAGCTTATTTTGCCAAAAATCTCAAAAAATAAAAAATTTTCTAAGAGTGGCCATTTCTACTGAAATGGCAAAATAAGCTAAATTTGGTGCTTGTGACAAAAATCTCAAAAAATAAAAAATTTTCTTAAAGTGGCCATTTCTGCTGAAATGGCAAAATAAGCTAAATTTGGTGCTTGTGGCAAAAATCTCAAAAAATTTAGCTTATTTTGCCATTTCAGAAGAAATGGCCACTTTTAGAAAATTTTTTATTTTTTGAGATTTTTGCCACAAGCACCAAATTTAGCTTATTTTGCCATTTCAGTAGAAATGGCCATTTTTAGAAAATTTTTTATTTTTTGAGATTTTTGCCACAAGCACAAAATTTAGCTTATTTTGCCAAAAATCTCAAAAAATAAAAAATTTTCTAAAAGTGGCCATTTCTGCTGAAATGGCAAAATAAGCTAAATTTGGTTCTTGTGGCAAAAATCTCTTCTAGAAAATTTTTTATTTTTTGAGACTTTTGCCACAAGCACCAAATTTAGCTTATTTTGCCATTTCAATAGAAATGGCCACTTTTAGAAAATTTTTTTTTTCTGAGATTTTTGCCACAAGCACAAAATTTAGCTTATTTTGCCAAAAATCTCAAAAAATAAAAATTTTTCTAAAAGTGGCCATTTCTGCTGAAATGCAAAATAAGCTAAATTTGGTGCTTCTGGCAAAAATCTCTTCTAGAAAATTTTTTATTTTTTGAGACTTTTGCCACAAGCACCAAATTTAGCTTATTTTGCTATTTCAGTAGAAATGGCCATTTTTAGAAATTTTTTTATTTTTTGAGATTTTTGCCACAAGCACAAAATTTAGCTTATTTTGCCAAAAATCTCAAAAAATAAAAAATTTTCTAAAAGTGGCCATTTCTGCTGAAATGCAAAATAAGCTAAATTTGGTGCTTCTGGCAAAAATCTCTTCTAGAAAATTTTTTATTTTTTGAGACTTTTGCCACAAGCATCATATTTAGCTTATTTTGCCATTTCAGTAGAAATGGCCATTTTTAGAAAATTTTTTATTTTTTGAGATTTTTGGCAAAATAAGCTAAATTTTGTGCTTGTGGCAAAAATCTCAAAAAATAAAAAAATTTCTAAAAATGGCCATTTCTACTGAAATAGCAAAATAAGCTAAATTTGGTGCTTGTGGCAAAAGTCTCAAAAAATAAAAAATTTTCTAGAAGAGATTTTTGCCACAAGCACAAAATTTAGCTTATTTTGCCAAAAATCTCAAAAAATAAAAAATTTTCTAAGAGTGGCCATTTCTACTGAAATGGCAAAATAAGCTAAATTTGGTGCTTGTGACAAAAATCTCAAAAAATAAAAAATTTTCTTAAAGTGGCCATTTCTGCTGAAATGGCAAAATAAGCTAAATTTGGTGCTTGTGGCAAAAATCTCAAAAAATAAAAAATTTTCTAAAAGTGGCCATTTCTACTGAAATGGCAAAATAAGCTAAATTTGGTGCTTGGGCAAAAATCTCAAAAAATAAAAAATTTTCTAAAAGTGGCCATTTCTACTGAAATGGCAAAATAAGCTAAATTTGGTGCTTGTGGCAAAAGTCTCAAAAAATAAAAAATTTTCTAGAAGATATTTTTGCCACAAGCACCAAATTTAGCTTATTTTGCCATTTCAGTAGAAATGGCCACATTTAGAAAAATTTTTCCTTTTTGAGATTTTTGCCACAAACACCAAATTTAGCTTATTTTGCCATTTCAGCAGAAATGGCCACTTTTAGAAAATTTTTTATTTTTTGAGATTTTTGCCACAAGCACCAAATTTAGCTTATTTTGCCATTTCAGTAGAAATGGCCATTTTTAGAAAATTTTTTATTTTTTGAGATTTTTGCCACAAGCACAAAATTTAGCTTATTTTGCCAAAAATCTCAAAAAATAAAAAATTTTCTAAAAGTGGCCATTTCTGCTGAAATGGCAAAATAAGCTAAATTTGGTGCTTGTGGCAAAAATCTCTTCTAGAAAATTTTTTATTTTTTGAGACTTTTGCCACAAGCACCAAATTTAGCTTATTTTGCCATTTCAGTAGAAATGGCCACTTTTAGAAAATTTTTTTTTTCTGAGATTTTTGCCACAAGCACAAAATTTAGCTTATTTTGCCAAAAATCTCAAAAAATAAAAATTTTTCTAAAAGTGGCCATTTCTGCTGAAATGCAAAATAAGCTAAATTTGGTGCTTCTGGCAAAAATCTCTTCTAGAAAATTTTTTATTTTTTGAGACTTTTGCCACAAGCACCAAATTTAGCTTATTTTGCTATTTCAGTAGAAATGGCCATTTTTAGAAATTTTTTTATTTTTTGAGATTTTTGCCACGAGCACAAAATTTAGCTTATTTTGCCAAAAATCTCAAAAAATAAAAAATTTTCTAAAAGTGGCCATTTCTTCTGAAATGGCAAAATAAGCTAAATTTTGCGCTTGTGGCAAAAATCTCAAAAAATAAAAAAATTTTCTAAAAATGGCCATTTTTACTGAAATGGCAAAATAAGCTAAATTTGGTGTTTGTGGCAAAAATCTCAAAAAGGAAAAATTTTCTAAAAGTGGCCATTTCTGCTGAAATGCAAAATAAGCTAAATTTGGTGCTTCTGGCAAAAATCTCTTCTAGAAAATTTTTTATTTTTTGAGACTTTTGCCACAAGCATCATATTTAGCTTATTTTGCCATTTCAGTAGAAATGGCCATTTTTAGAAAATTTTTTATTTTTTGAGATTTTTGCCACAAGCACAAAATTTAGCTTATTTTGCCAAAAATCTCAAAAAATAAAAAATTTTCTAAAAGTGGCCATTTCTTCTGAAATGGCAAAATAAGCTAAATTTTGCGCTTGTGGCAAAAATCTCAAAAAATAAAATAATAAAAAAATAATGCCACAAGCACCAAATTTAGCTTATTTTGCTATTTCAGTAGAAATGGCCATTTTTAGAAATTTTTTTATTTTTTGAGATTTTTGCCACAAGCACAAAATTTAGCTTATTTTGCCAAAAATCTCAAAAAATAAAAAATTTTCTAAAAGTGGCCATTTCTGCTGAAATGCAAAATAAGCTAAATTTGGTGCTTCTGGCAAAAATCTCTTCTAGAAAATTTTTTATTTTTTGAGACTTTTGCCACAAGCACCAAATTTAGCTTATTTTGCTATTTCAGTAGAAATGGCCATTTTTAGAAATTTTTTTATTTTTTGAGATTTTTGCCACAAGCACAAAATTTAGCTTATTTTGCCAAAAATCTCAAAAAATAAAAAATTTTCTAAAAGTGGCCATTTCTGCTGAAATGCAAAATAAGCTAAATTTGGTGCTTCTGGCAAAAATCTCTTCTAGAAAATTTTTTATTTTTTGAGACTTTTGCCACAAGCATCATATTAGCTTATTTTGCCATTTCAGTAGAAATGGCCATTTTTAGAAAATTTTTTATTTTTTGAGATTTTTGCCACAAGCACAAAATTTAGCTTATTTTGCCAAAAATCTCAAAAAATAAAAAATTTTCTAAAAGTGGCCATTTCTTCTGAAATGGCAAAATAAGCTAAATTTTGCGCTTGTGGCAAAAATCTCAAAAAATAAAAAAATTTTCTAAAAAAAAATTTTTATTTTTTGAGATTTTTGGCAAAATAAGCTAAATTTTGTGCTTGTGGCAAAAATCTCAGAAAAAAAAAATTTTCTAAAAGTGGCCATTTCTACTGAAATGGCAAAATAAGCTAAATTTGGTGCTTGTGGCAAAAGTCTCAAAAAATAAAAAATTTTCTAGAAGAGATTTTTGCCACAAGCACCAAATTTAGCTTATTTTGCCATTTCAGCAGAAATGGCCACTTTTAGAAAATTTTTTATTTTTTGAGATTTTTGGCAAAATAAGCTAAATTTTGTGCTTGTGGCAAAAATCTCAAAAAATAAAAAATTTTCTAAAAATGGCCATTTCTACTGAAATGGCAAAATAAGCTAAATTTGGTGCTTGTGGCAAAAATCTCAAAAAATAAAAAATTTTCTAAAAGTGGCCATTTCTGCTGAAATGCAAAATAAGCTAAATTTGGTGCTTCTGGCAAAAATCTCTTCTAGAAAATTTTTTATTTTTTGAGACTTTTGCCACAAGCACCAAATTTAGCTTATTTTGCTATTTCAGTAGAAATGGCCATTTTTAGAAATTTTTTTATTTTTTGAGATTTTTGCCACAAGCACCAAATTTAGCTTATTTTGCCATTTCAGTAGAAATGGCCATTTTTAGAAAATTTTTTATTTTTTGAGACTTTTGCCACAAGCACCAAATTTAGCTTATTTTGCCATTTCAGTAGAAATGGCCACTTTTAGAAAATTTTTTTTTTCTGAGATTTTTGCCACAAGCACAAAATTTAGCTTATTTTGCCAAAAATCTCAAAAAATAAAAATTTTTCTAAAAGTGGCCATTTCTGCTGAAATGCAAAATAAGCTAAATTTGGTGCTTCTGGCAAAAATCTCTTCTAGAAAATTTTTTATTTTTTGAGACTTTTGCCACAAGCACCAAATTTAGCTTATTTTGCTATTTCAGTAGAAATTTTTTTATTTTTTGAGATTTTTGCCACAAGCACAAAATTTAGCTTATTTTGCCAAAAATCTCAAAAAATAAAAAATTTTCTAAAGGTGGCCATTTCTTCTGAAATGGCAAAATAAGCTAAATTTTGCGCTTGTGGCAAAAATCTCAAAAAATAAAAAAATTTTCTAAAAATGGCCATTTTTACTGAAATGGCAAAATAAGCTAAATTTGGTGTTTGTGGCAAAAATCTCAAAAAGGAAAAATTTTTCTAAATGTGGCCATTTCTACTGAAATGGCAAAATAAGCTAAATTTGGTGCTTCTGGCAAAAATCTCTTCTAGAAAATTTTTTATTTTTTGAGACTTTTGCCACAAGCACCAAATTTAGCTTATTTTGCTATTTCAGTAGAAATGGCCATTTTTAGAAATTTTTTTATTTTTTGAGATTTTTGCCACAAGCACAAAATTTAGCTTATTTTGCCAAAAATCTCAAAAAATAAAAAATTTTCTAAAAGTGGCCATTTCTTCTGAAATGGCAAAATAAGCTAAATTTTGCGCTTGTGGCAAAAATCTCAAAAAATAAAAAAATTTTCTAAAAATGGCCATTTTTACTGAAATGGCAAAATAAGCTAAATTTGGTGTTTGTGGCAAAAATCTCAAAAAGGAAAAATTTTCTAAAAGTGGCCATTTCTGCTGAAATGCAAAATAAGCTAAATTTGGTGCTTCTGGCAAAAATCTCTTCTAGAAAATTTTTTATTTTTTGAGACTTTTGCCACAAGCATCATATTTAGCTTATTTTGCCATTTCAGTAGAAATGGCCATTTTTAGAAAATTTTTTATTTTTTGAGATTTTTGCCACAAGCACAAAATTTAGCTTATTTTGCCAAAAATCTCAAAAAATAAAAAATTTTCTAAAAGTGGCCATTTCTTCTGAAATGGCAAAATAAGCTAAATTTTGCGCTTGTGGCAAAAATCTCAAAAAAAAAAAAAAAAAATTTCTAAAAATGGCCATTTTTACTGAAATGGCAAAATAAGCTAAATTTGGTGCTTGGGCAAAAATCTCAAAAAATAAAAAATTTTCTAAAAGTGGCCATTTCTACTGAAATGGCAAAATAAGCTAAATTTGGTGCTTGGGCAAAAATCTCAAAAAATAAAAAATTTTCTAAAAGTGGCCATTTCTACTGAAATGGCAAAATAAGCTAAATTTTGCGCTTGTGGCAAAAATCTCAAAAAATAAAAAAATTTTCTAAAAATGGCCATTTTTACTGAAATGGCAAAATAAGCTAAATTTGGTGTTTGTGGCAAAAATCTCAAAAAGGAAAAATTTTTCTAAATGTGGCCATTTCTACTGAAATGGCAAAATAAGCTAAATTTGGTGCTTCTGGCAAAAATCTCTTCTAGAAAATTTTTTATTTTTTGAGACTTTTGCCACAAGCACCAAATTTAGCTTATTTTGCTATTTCAGTAGAAATGGCCATTTTTAGAAATTTTTTTATTTTTTGAGATTTTTGCCACAAGCACAAAATTTAGCTTATTTTGCCAAAAATCTCAAAAAATAAAAAATTTTCTAAAAGTGGCCATTTCTGCTGAAATGCAAAATAAGCTAAATTTGGTGCTTCTGGCAAAAATCTCTTCTAGAAAATTTTTTATTTTTTGAGACTTTTGCCACAAGCATCATATTAGCTTATTTTGCCATTTCAGTAGACCACAAGCACAAAATTTAGCTTATTTAGCCAAAAATCTCAAAAAATAAAAAATTTTCTAAAAGTGGCCATTTCTGCTGAAATGCAAAATAAGCTAAATTTGGTGCTTCTGGCAAAAATCTCTTCTAGAAAATTTTTTATTTTTTTGAGACTTTTGCCACAAGCACCAAATTTAGCTTATTTTGCCATTTCAGTAGAAATGGCCACTTTTAGAAAATTTTTTATTTTTTGAGATTTTTGTCACAAGCACCAAATTTAGTTTATTTTGCCATTTCAGTACAAATGGCCACTTTTAGAAAATTTTTTATTTTTTTGAGATTTTTGCCACAAGCACCAAATTTAGCTTATTTTGCCATTTCAGTAGAAATGGCCACTTTTAGAAATTTTTTTATTTTTTGAGATTTTTGCCATTTCTACTGAAATGGCAAAATAAGCTAAATTTGGTGCTTGTGGCAAAAATCTCTTCTAGAAAATTTTTCAGCAGAAATGGCCACTTTAAGAAAATTTTTTATTTTTTTGAGATTTTTGCCACAAGCACCAAATTTAGCTTATTTTGCCATTTCAGTAGAAATGGCAAAAATCTCAAAAAATAAAAAAATTTCTAAAAGTGGCCATTTCTACTGAAATGGCAAAATAAGCTAAATTTGGTGCTTGTGGCAAAAATCTCAAAAAAATAAAAAATTTTCTAAGAGTGGCCATTTCTGCTGAAATGGCAAAATAAGCTAAATTTGGTGCTTGTGGCAAAAATCTCAAAAAATAAAAAAATTTCTAAAAGTGGCCATTTGTACTGAAATGGCAAAATAAACTAAATTTGGTGCTTGTGACAAAAATCTCAAAAAATAAAAAATTTTCTAAAAGTGGCCATTTCTACTGAAATGGCAAAATAAGCTAAATTTGGTGCTTGTGGCAAAAGTCTCAAAAAATAAAAAATTTTCTAGAAGAGATTTTTGCCAGAAGCACCAAATTTAGCTTATTTTGCATTTCAGCAGAAATGGCCACTTTTAGAAAATTTTTTATTTTTTGAGATTTTTGGCTAAATAAGCTAAATTTTGTGCTTGTGGCAAAAATCTCAAAAAATAAAAAATTTTCTAAAAGTGGCCATTTCTGCTGAAATGGCAAAATAAGCTAAATTTGGTGCTTGTGGCAAAAATCTCAGAAAATAAAATATTTTCTAAAAGTGGCCATTTCTACTGAAATGGCAAAATAAGCTAAATTTGGTGCTTGTGGCAAAAATCTCAAAAAATAAAAAATTTTCTAAAAGTGGCCATTTCTGCTGAAATGGCAAAATAAGCTAAATTTGGTGCTTGTGGCAAAAGTCTCAAAAAATAAAAAATTTTCTAGAAGAGATTTTTGCCAGAAGCACCAAATTTAGCTTATTTTGCATTTCAGCAGAAATGGCCACTTTTAGAAAATTTTTTATTTTTTGAGATTTTTGGCAAAATAAGCTAAATTTTGTGCTTGTGGCAAAAATCTCAAAAAATAAAAAATTTTCTAAAAGTGGCCATTTCTGCTGAAATGGCAAAATAAGCTAAATTTGGTGCTTGTGGCAAAAATCTCAGAAAATAAAATATTTTCTAAAAGTGGCCATTTCTACTGAAATGGCAAAATAAGCTAAATTTGGTGCTTGTGGCAAAAATCTCAAAAAATAAAAAATTTTCTAAAAGTGGCCATTTCTGCTGAAATGGCAAAATAAGCTAAATTTGGTGCTTGTGGCAAATCTTCTAGAAAATTTTTTATTTTTTGAGACTTGCCACAAGCACCAAATTTAGCTTATTTTGCCATTTCAGTAGAAATGGCCACTTTTAGAAAATTTTTTTTTTTCTGAGTTTTTTGCCACAAGCACCAAATTTAGCTTATTTTGCCATTTCAGTAGAAATGGCAAAAATCTCAAAAAATAAAAAAATTTCTAAAAGTGGCCATTTCTTTTAGAAAATTTTTTATTTTTTTGAGATTTTTGCCACAAGCACCAAATTTAGCTTATTTTGCCATTTCAGTAGAAGTGGCCACTTTTAGAAAATTTTTTATTTTTTGAGATTTTTGCCACAAGCACCAAATTTAGCTTATTTTGCCATTTCAGAAGAAATGGCCACTTTTAGAAAATTTTTTATTTTTTGAGATTTTTGGCAAAATAAGCTAAATTTTGTGCTTGTGGCAAAAATCTCAAAAAATAAAAAATTTTCTAAAAATGGCCATTTCTACTGAAATGGCAAAATAAGCTAAATTTGGTGCTTGTGGCAAAAGTCTCAAAAAATAAAAAATTTTCTAGAAGAGATTTTTGCCAGAAGCACCAAATTTAGCTTATTTTGCATATCAGCAGAAATGGCCACTTTTAGAAAATTTTTTATTTTTTGAGATTTTTGGCAAAATAAGCTAAATTTTGTGCTTGTGGCAAAAATCTCAAAAAATAAAAAATTTTCTAAAAGTGGCCATTTCTACTGAAATGGCAAAATAAGCTAAATTTGGTGCTTGTGGCAAAAGTCTCAAAAAATAAAAAATTTTCTAGAAGAGATTTTTGCCAGAAGCACCAAATTTAGCTTATTTTGCATATCAGCAGAAATGGCCACTTTTAGAAAATTTTTTATTTTTTGAGATTTTTGGCAAAATAAGCTAAATTTTGTGCTTGTGGCAAAAATCTCAAAAAATAAAAAATTTTCTAAAAGTGGCCATTTCTACTGAAATGGCAAAATAAGCTAAATTTGGTGCTTGTGGCAAAAGTCTCAAAAAATAAAAAATTTTCTAGAAGAGATTTTTGCCACAAGCACCAAATTTAGCTTATTTTGCCATTTCAGTAGAAATGGCCACTTTTAGAAATTTTTTTATTTTTTGAGATTTTTGCCATTTCTACTGAAATGGCAAAATAAGCTAAATTTGGTGCTTGTGGCAAAAATCTCTTCTAGAAAATTTTTCAGCAGAAATGGCCACTTTAAGAAAATTTTTTATTTTTTTGAGATTTTTGCCACAAGCACCAAATTTAGCTTATTTTGCCATTTCAGTAGAAATGGCCACTTTTAGAAAATTTTTTATTTTTTGAGATTTTTACCACAAGCACCAAATTTAGCTTATTATGCCATTTCAGAAGAAATGGCCACTTTTAGAAAATTTTTTATTTTTTGAGATTTTTGGCAAAATAAGCTAAATTTTGTGCTTGTGGCAAAAATCTCAAAAAATAAAAAATTTTCTAAAAATGGCCATTTCTACTGAAATGGCAAAATAAGCTAAATTTGGTGCTTGTGGCAAAAGTCTCAAAAAATAAAAAATTTTCTAGAAGAGATTTTTGCCAGAAGCACCAAATTTAGCTTATTTTGCATATCAGCAGAAATGGCCACTTTTAGAAAATTTTTTATTTTTTGAGATTTTTGGCAAAATAAGCTAAATTTTGTGCTTGTGGCAAAAATCTCAAAAAATAAAAAATTTTCTAAAAGTGGCCATTTCTACTGAAATGGCAAAATAAGCTAAATTTGGTGCTTGTGGCAAAAGTCTCAAAAAATAAAAAATTTTCTAGAAGAGATTTTTGCCAGAAGCACCAAATTTAGCTTATTTTGCATATCAGCAGAAATGGCCACTTTTAGAAAATTTTTTATTTTTTGAGATTTTTGGCAAAATAAGCTAAATTTTGTGCTTGTGGCAAAAATCTCAAAAAATAAAAAATTTTCTAAAAGTGGCCATTTCTACTGAAATCGCAAAATAAGCTAAATTTGGTGCTTGTGGCAAAAGTCTCAAAAAATAAAAAATTTTCTAGAAGAGATTTTTGCCACAAGCACCAAATTTAGCTTATTTTGCCATTTCAGCAGAAATGGCCACTTTTAGAAAATTTTTTATTTTTTGAGATTTTTGCCACAAGCACCAAATTTAGCTTATTTTGCCAAAAATCTCAAAAAATAAAAAATTTTCTAAAAGTGGCCATTTCTGCTGAAATGCAAAATAAGCTAAATTTGGTGCTTCTGGCAAAAATCTCTTCTAGAAAATTTTTTATTTTTTGAGACTTTTGCCACAAGCACCAAATTTAGCTTATTTTGCCATTTCAGTAGAAATGGCCACTTTTAGAAAATTTTTTATTTTTTGAGATTTTTGCCACAAGCAAAAAATTTAGCTTATTTTGCCATTTCAGTAGAAATGGCCACTTTTAGAAAATTTTGTATTTTTTGAGATTTTTGCCACAAGCACCAAATTTAGCTTATTTTGCCATTTCAGCAGAAATGGCCACTTTAAGAAAATTTTTTATTTTTTGAGATTTTTGCCACAAGCACCAAATTTAGCTTATTTTGCCATTTCAGTAGAAATGGCCACTTTTAGAAATTTTTTTATTTTTTGAGATTTTTGCCACAAGCACCAAATTTAGCTTATTTTGCCATTTCAGTAAAAATGGCCATTTTTAGAAAATTTTTTTATTTTTTGAGATTTTTGCCACAAGCACAAAATTTAGCTTATTTTGCCATTTCAGAAGAAATGGCCACTTTTAGAAAATTTTTTATTTTTTGAGATTTTTGGCAAAATAAGCTAAATTTTGTGCGTGGCAAAAATCTTAAAAAATAAAAAATTTTCTAAAAATGGCCATTTCTACTGAAATGGCAAAATAAGCTAAATTTGGTGCTTGTGGCAAAAGTCTCAAAAAATAAAAAATTTTCTAGAAGAGATTTTTGCCAGAAGCACCAAATTTAGCTTATTTTGCATATCAGCAGAAATGGCCACTTTTAGAAAATTTTTTATTTTTTGAGATTTTTGGCAAAATAAGCTAAATTTTGTGCTTGTGGCAAAAATCTCAAAAAATAAAAAATTTTCTAAAAATGGCCATTTCTACTGAAATGGCAAAATAAGCTAAATTTGGTGCTTGTGGCAAAAAACTCAGAAAAAAAAAATTTTCTAAAAGTGGCCATTTCTACTGAAATGGCAAAATAAGCTAAATTTGGTGCTTGTGGCAAAAGTCTCAAAAAATAAAAAATTTTCTAGAAGATTTGCCACAAGCACCAAATTTAGCTTATTTTGCCATTTCAGCAGAAATGGCCATTTTTAGAAAATTTTTTATTTTTTGAGATTTTTGCCACAAGCACCAAATTTAGCTTATTTTGCCATTTCAGTAGAAATGGCCACTTTTAGAAAATATTTTATTTTCTGAGATTTTTGCCACAAGCACCAAATTTAGCTTATTTTGCCATTTCAGCAGAAATGGCCACTATTAGAAAATTTTTTATTTTTTGAGATTTTTGCCACAAGCACAAAATTTAGCTTATTTTGCCGAAAATCTCAAAAAATAAAAAATTTTCTAAAAGTGGCCATTTCTGCTGAAATGCAAAATAAGCTAAATTTGGTGCTTCTGGCAAAAATCTCTTCTAGAAAATTTTTTATTTTTTGAGACTTTTGCCACAAGCACCAAATTTAGCTTATTTTGCCATTTCAGCAGAAATGGCCACTTTTAGAAAATTTTTTATTTTTTGAGATTTTTGCCACAAGCACCAAATTTAGCTTATTTTGCCATTTCAGTAGAAATGGCCACTTTTAGAAAATATTTTATTTTCTGAGATTTTTGCCACAAGCACCAAATTTAGCTTATTTTGCCATTTCAGCAGAAATGGCCACTTTTAGAAAATTTTTTATTTTTTGAGATATTTGCCACAAGCACAAAATTTAGCTTATTTAGCCAAAAATCTCAAAAAATAAAAAATTTTCTAAAAGTGGCCATTTCTGCTGAAATGCAAAATAAGCTAAATTTGGTGCTTCTGGCAAAAATCTCTTCTAGAAAATTTTTTATTTTTTGAGACTTTTGCCACAAGCACCAAATTTAGCTTATTTTGCCATTTCAGTAGAAATGGCCACTTTTAGAAAATTTTTTATTTTTTGAGATTTTTGTCACAAGCACCAAATTTAGTTTATTTTGCCATTTCAGTACAAATGGCCACTTTTAGAAATTTTTTTATTTTTTGAGATTTTTGCCACAAGCACCAAATTTAGTTTATTTTGCCATTTCAGTACAAATGGCCACTTTTAGAAATTTTTTTATTTTTTGAGATTTTTGCCACAAGCACCAAATTTAGCTTATTTTGCCATTTCAGCAGAAATGGCCACTTTTAGAAAATTTTTTATTTTTTGAGATTTTTGCCACAAGCACAAAATTTACCTTATTTTGCCAAAAATCTCAAAAAATAAAAAATTTTCTAAAAGTGGCCATTTCTGCTGAAATGGCAAAATAAGCTAAATTTGGTGCTTGTGGCAAAAATCTCAAAAAATAAAAAAATTTCTAAAAGTGGCCATTTCTGCTGAAATGGCAAAATAAGCTAAATTTGGTGCTTGTGGCAAAAATCTCAAAAAATAAAAAATTTTCTAAAAATGGCCATTTCTACTGAAATGGCAAAATAAGCTAAATTTGGTGCTTGTGGCAAAAGTCTCAAAAAATAAAAAATTTTCTAGAAGAGATTTTTGCCAGAAGCACCAAATTTAGCTTATTTTGCATATCAGCAGAAATGGCCACTTTTAGAAAATTTTTTATTTTTTGAGATTTTTGGCAAAATAAGCTAAATTTTGTGCTTGTGGCAAAAATCTCAAAAAATAAAAAATTTTCTAAAAGTGGCCATTTCTACTGAAATGGCAAAATAAGCTAAATTTGGTGCTTGTGGCAAAAGTCTCAAAAAATAAAAAATTTTCTAGAAGAGATTTTTGCCAGAAGCACCAAATTTAGCTTATTTTGCATATCAGCAGAAATGGCCACTTTTAGAAAATTTTTTATTTTTTGAGATTTTTGGCAAAATAAGCTAAATTTTGTGCTTGTGGCAAAAATCTCAAAAAATAAAAAATTTTCTAAAAGTGGCCATTTCTACTGAAATGGCAAAATAAGCTAAATTTGGTGCTTGTGGCAAAAGTCTCAAAAAATAAAAAATTTTCTAGAAGAGATTTTTGCCACAAGCACCAAATTTAGCTTATTTTGCCATTTCAGCAGAAATGGCCACTTTTAGAAAATTTTTTATTTTTTGAGATTTTTGCCACAAGCACCAAATTTAGCTTATTTTGCCAAAAATCTCAAAAAATAAAAAATTTTCTAAAAGTGGCCATTTCTGCTGAAATGCAAAATAAGCTAAATTTGGTGCTTCTGGCAAAAATCTCTTCTAGAAAATTTTTTATTTTTTGAGACTTTTGCCACAAGCACCAAATTTAGCTTATTTTGCCATTTCAGTAGAAATGGCCACTTTTAGAAAATTTTTTATTTTTTGAGATTTTTGCCACAAGCAAAAAATTTAGCTTATTTTGCCATTTCAGTAGAAATGGCCACTTTTAGAAAATTTTGTATTTTTTGAGATTTTTGTCACAAGCACCAAATTTAGTTTATTTTGCCATTTCAGTACAAATGGCCACTTTTAGAAATTTTTTTATTTTTTGAGATTTTTGCCACAAGCACCAAATTTAGTTTATTTTGCCATTTCAGTACAAATGGCCACTTTTAGAAATTTTTTTATTTTTTGAGATTTTTGCCACAAGCACCAAATTTAGTTTATTTTGCCATTTCAGTACAAATGGCCACTTTTAGAAATTTTTTTATTTTTTGAGATTTTTGCCACAAGCACCAAATTTAGCTTATTTTGCCATTTCAGCAGAAATGGCCACTTTTAGAAAATTTTTTATTTTTTGAGATTTTTGCCACAAGCACAAAATTTAGCTTATTTTGCCAAAAATCTCAAAAAATAAAAAATTTTCTAAAAGTGGCCATTTCTGCTGAAATGCAAAATAAGCTAAATTTGGTGCTTCTGGCAAAAATCTCTTCTAGAAAATTTTTTATTTTTTGAGACTTTTGCCACAAGCACCAAATTTAGCTTATTTTGCCATTTCAGCAGAAATGGCCACTTTTAGAAAATTTTTTATTTTTTGAGATTTTTGCCACAAGCACCAAATTTAGCTTATTTTGCCATTTCAGTAGAAATGGCCACTTTTAGAAAATATTTTATTTTCTGAGATTTTTGCCACAAGCACCAAATTTAGCTTATTTTGCCATTTCAGCAGAAATGGCCACTTTTAGAAAATTTTTTATTTTTTGAGATTTTTGCCACAAGCACCAAATTTAGCTTATTTTGCCAAAAATCTCAAAAAATAAAAAATTTTCTAAAAGTGGCCATTTCTGCTGATATGCAAAATAAGCTAAATTTGGTGCTTCTGGCAAAAATCTCTTCTAGAAAATTTTTTATTTTTTGAGACTTTTGCCACAAGCACCAAATTTAGCTTATTTTGCCATTTCAGTAGAAATGGCCATTTTTAGAAAATTTTTTATTTTTTAAGATTTTTGCCACGCACAAAATTTAGCTTATTTTGCCAAAAATCTCAAAAAATAAAAAATTTTCTAAAAGTGGCCATTTCTTCTGAAATGGCAAAATAAGCTAAATTTTGTGCTTGTGGCAAAAATCTCAAAAAATAAAAAAATTTTCTAAAAATGGCCATTTTTACTGAAATGGCAAAATAAGCTAAATTTGGTGCTTGTGGCAAAAATCTCAAAAAATAAAAAAATTTCTAAAAGTGGCCATTTCTACTGAAATGGCAAAATAAGCTAAATTTGGTGCTTGTGGCAAAAATCTCAAAAAATAAAAAATTTTCTAAAAGTGGCCATTTCTGCTGAAATGGCAAAATAAGCTAAATTTGGTGCTTGTGGCAAAAATCTCTTCTAGAAAATTTTTTATTTTTTGAGACTTTTGCCACAAGCACCAAATTTAGCTTATTTTGCCATTTCAGTAGAAATGGCCACTTTTAGAAAATTTTTTATTTTTTGAGATTTTTGCCACAAGCACAAAATTTAGCTTATTTTGCCAAAAATCTCAAAAAATAAAAAATTTTCTAAAAGTGGCCATTTCTGCTGATATGCAAAATAAGCTAAATTTGGTGCTTCTGGCAAAAATCTCTTCTAGAAAATTTTTTATTTTTTGAGACTTTTGCCACAAGCACCAAATTTAGCTTATTTTGCCATTTCAGTAGAAATGGCCACTTTTAGAAAATTTTTTATTTTTTGAGATTTTTGCCACAAGCACAAAATTTAGCTTATTTTGCCAAAAATCTCAAAAAATAAAAAATTTTCTAAAAGTGGCCATTTCTGCTGATATGCAAAATAAGCTAAATTTGGTGCTTCTGGCAAAAATCTCTTCTAGAAAATTTTTTATTTTTTGAGACTTTTGCCACAAGCACCAAATTTAGCTTATTTTGCCATTTCAGTAGAAATGGCCATTTTTAGAAAATTTTTTATTTTTTGAGATTTTTGCCACAAGCACAAAATTTAGCTTATTTTGCCAAAAATCTCAAAAAATAAAAAATTTTCTAAAAGTGGCCATTTCTTCTGAAATGGCAAAATAAGCTAAATTTGGTGCTTGTGGCAAAAATCTCAAAAAATTCAAAATTTTCTAAAAGTGGCCATTTCTACTGAAATGGCAAAATAAGCTAAATTTTTTGCTTGTGGCAAAAATCTCAAAAAATAAAAAATTTTCTAAAAGTGGCCATTTCTACTGAAATGGCAAAATAAGCTAAATTTGGTGCTTGTGGCAAAAGTCTCAAAAAATAAAAAATTTTCTAGAAGAGATTTTTGCCAGAAGCACCAAATTTAGCTTATTTTGCATTTCAGCAGAAATGGCCACTTTTAGAAAATTTTTTATTTTTTGAGATTTTTGGCAAAATAAGCTAAATTTGGTGCTTGTGGCAAAAATCTCAAAAAATAAAAAATTTTCTAAAAGTGGCCATTTCTGCTGAAATGGCAAAATAAGCTAAATTTGGTGCTTGTGGCAAAAATCTCTTCTAGAAAATTTTTTATTTTTTGAGACTTTTGCCACAAGCACCAAATTTAGCTTATTTTGCCATTTCAGTAGAAATGGCCACTTTTAGAAAATTTTTTATTTTTTGAGATTTTTGCCACAAGCACAAAATTTAGCTTATTTTGCCAAAAATCTCAAAAAATAAAAAATTTTCTAAAAGTGGCCATTTCTGCTGATATGCAAAATAAGCTAAATTTGGTGCTTCTGGCAAAAATCTCTTCTAGAAAATTTTTTATTTTTTGAGACTTTTGCCACAAGCACCAAATTTAGCTTATTTTGCCATTTCAGTAGAAATGGCCACTTTTAGAAAATTTTTTATTTTTTGAGATTTTTGCCACAAGCACAAAATTTAGCTTATTTTGCCAAAAATCTCAAAAAATAAAAAATTTTCTAAAAGTGGCCATTTCTGCTGATATGCAAAATAAGCTAAATTTGGTGCTTCTGGCAAAAATCTCTTCTAGAAAATTTTTTATTTTTTGAGACTTTTGCCACAAGCACCAAATTTAGCTTATTTTGCCATTTCAGTAGAAATGGCCATTTTTAGAAAATTTTTTATTTTTTGAGATTTTTGCCACAAGCACAAAATTTAGCTTATTTTGCCAAAAATCTCAAAAAATAAAAAATTTTCTAAAAGTGGCCATTTCTTCTGAAATGGCATAATAAGCTAAATTTGGTGCTTGTGGTAAAAATCTCAAAAAATAAAAAATTTTCTAAAAGTGGCCATTTCTACTGAAATGGCAAAATAAGCTAAATTTGGTGCTTGTGGCAAAAGTCTTTTTTTGCCATTTCAGTCAGTAGAAATGGCAAAAATCTCAAAAAATAAAAAAATTTCTAAAAGTGGCCATTTCTTTTAGAAAATTTTTTATTTTTTGAGATTTTTGCCACAAGCACCAAATTTAGCTTATTTTGCCATTTCAGTAGAAATGGCCACTTTTAGAAAATATTTTATTTTCTGAGATTTTTGCCACAAGCACCAAATTTAGCTTATTTTGCCATTTCAGCAGAAATGGCCACTTTTAGAAAATTTTTTATTTTTTGAGATATTTGCCACAAGCACAAAATTTAGCTTATTTTGCCAAAAATCTCAAAAAATAAAAAATTTTCCACTTTTAGAAAATTTTTTATTTTTTGAGATTTTTGCCACAAGCACAAAATTTAGCTTATTTTGCCGAAAATCTCAAAAAATAAAAAATTTTCTAAAAGTGGCCATTTCTGCTGAAATGCAAAATAAGCTAAATTTGGTGCTTCTGGCAAAAATCTCTTCTAGAAAATTTTTTATTTTTTGAGACTTTTGCCACAAGCACCAAATTTAGCTTATTTTGCCATTTCAGCAGAAATGGCCACTTTTAGAAAATTTTTTATTTTTTGAGATTTTTGCCACAAGCACCAAATTTAGCTTATTTTGCCATTTCAGTAGAAATGGCCACTTTTAGAAAATATTTTATTTTCTGAGATTTTTGCCACAAGCACCAAATTTAGCTTATTTTGCCATTTCAGCAGAAATGGCCACTTTTAGAAAATTTTTTATTTTTTGAGATATTTGCCACAAGCACAAAATTTAGCTTATTTAGCCAAAAATCTCAAAAAATAAAAAATTTTCTAAAAGTGGCCATTTCTGCTGAAATGCAAAATAAGCTAAATTTGGTGCTTCTGGCAAAAATCTCTTCTAGAAAATTTTTTATTTTTTGAGACTTTTGCCACAAGCACCAAATTTAGCTTATTTTGCCATTTCAGTAGAAATGGCCACTTTTAGAAAATTTTTTATTTTTTGAGATTTTTGTCACAAGCACCAAATTTAGTTTATTTTGCCATTTCAGTACAAATGGCCACTTTTAGAAATTTTTTTATTTTTTGAGATTTTTGCCACAAGCACCAAATTTAGTTTATTTTGCCATTTCAGTACAAATGGCCACTTTTAGAAATTTTTTTATTTTTTGAGATTTTTGCCACAAGCACCAAATTTAGCTTATTTTGCCATTTCAGCAGAAATGGCCACTTTTAGAAAATTTTTTATTTTTTGAGATTTTTGCCACAAGCACAAAATTTAGCGTAGAAATGGCCACTTTTAGAAAATTTTTTATTTTTTGAGATTTTTGCCACAAGCACCAAATTTAGCTTATTTTGCCATTTCAGTAGAAATGGCCACTTTTAGAAAATTTTTTATTTTTTGAGATTTTCAGAAGAAATGGCCACTTTTAGAAAATTTTTTATTTTTTGAGATTTTTGGCAAAATAAGCTAAATTTTGTGCGTGGCAAAAATCTCAAAAAATAAAAAATTTTCTAAAAATGGCCATTTCTACTGAAATGGCAAAATAAGCTAAATTTGGTGCTTGTGGCAAAAGTCTCAAAAAATAAAAAATTTTCTAGAAGAGATTTTTGCCAGAAGCACCAAATTTAGCTTATTTTGCATATCAGCAGAAATGGCCACTTTTAGAAAATTTTTTATTTTTTGAGATTTTTGGCAAAATAAGCTAAATTTGGTGCTTGTGGCAAAAATCTCAAAAAATAAAAAATTTTCTAAAAGTGGCCATTTCTGCTGAAATGGCAAAATAAGCTAAATTTGGTGCTTGTGGCAAAAGTCTCAAAAAATAAAAAATTTTCTAGAAGAGATTTTTGCCAGAAGCACCAAATTTAGCTTATTTTGCATTTCAGCAGAAATGGCCACTTTTAGAAAATTTTTTATTTTTTGAGATTTTTGGCAAAATAAGCTAAATTTTGTGCTTGTGGCAAAAATCTCAAAAAATAAAAAATTTTCTAAAAGTGGCCATTTCTGCTGAAATGGCAAAATAAGCTAAATTTGGTGCTTGTGGCAAAAATCTCAGAAAATAAAATATTTTCTAAAAGTGGCCATTTCTACTGAAATGGCAAAATAAGCTAAATTTGGTGCTTGTGGCAAAAGTCTCAAAAAATAAAAAATTTTCTAGAAGATTTGCCACAAGCACCAAATTTAGCTTATTTTGCCATTTCAGCAGAAATGGCCACTTTTAGAAAATTTTTTATTTTTTGAGATTTTTGCCACAAGCACCAAATTTAGCTTATTTTGCCATTTCAGTAGAAATGGCCACTTTTAGAAAATATTTTATTTTCTGAGATTTTTGCCACAAGCACCAAATTTAGCTTATTTTGCCATTTCAGCAGAAATGGCCACTTTTAGAAAATTTTTTATTTTTTGAGATTTTTGCCACAAGCACAAAATTTAGCTTATTTTGCCAAAAATCTCAAAAAATAAAAAATTTTCTAAAAGTGGCCATTTCTGCTGAAATGCAAAATAAGCTAAATTTGGTGCTTCTGGCAAAAATCTCTTCTAGAAAATTTTTTATTTTTTGAGACTTTTGCCACAAGCACCAAATTTAGCTTATTTTGCCATTTCAGCAGAAATGGCCACTTTTAGAAAATTTTTTATTTTTTGAGATTTTTGCCACAAGCACCAAATTTAGCTTATTTTGCCATTTCAGTAGAAATGGCCACTTTTAGAAAATATTTTATTTTCTGAGATTTTTGCCACAAGCACCAAATTTAGCTTATTTTGCCATTTCAGCAGAAATGGCCACTTTTAGAAAATTTTTTATTTTTTGAGATTTTTGCCACAAGCACCAAATTTAGCTTATTTTGCCAAAAATCTCAAAAAATAAAAAATTTTCTAAAAGTGGCCATTTCTGCTGATATGCAAAATAAGCTAAATTTGGTGCTTCTGGCAAAAATCTCTTCTAGAAAATTTTTTATTTTTTGAGACTTTTGCCACAAGCACCAAATTTAGCTTATTTTGCCATTTCAGTAGAAATGGCCATTTTTAGAAAATTTTTTATTTTTTGAGATTTTTGCCACGCACAAAATTTAGCTTATTTTGCCAAAAATCTCAAAAAATAAAAAATTTTCTAAAAGTGGCCATTTCTTCTGAAAATCTCAAAAAATAAAAAATTTTCTAAAAGTGGCCATTTCTACTGAAATGGCAAAATAAGCTAAATTTGGTGCTTGTGGCAAAAATCTCAAAAAATAAAAAATTTTCTAAAAGTGGCCATTTCTACTGAAATGGCAAAATAAGCTAAATTTGGTGCTTGTGGCAAAAATCTCAAAAAATAAAAAATTTTCTAAAAGTGGCCATTTCTACTGAAATGGCAAAATAAGCTAAATTTGGTGCTTGTGGCAAAAGTCTCAAAAAATAAAAAATTTTCTAGAAGAGATTTTTGCCAGAAGCACCAAATTTAGCTTATTTTGCATTTCAGCAGAAATGGCCACTTTTAGAAAATTTTTTATTTTTTGAGATTTTTGGCAAAATAAGCTAAATTTGGTGCTTGTGGCAAAAATCTCAAAAAATAAAAAATTTTCTAAAAGTGGCCATTTCTGCTGAAATGGCAAAATAATTTTTGCCACAAGCACAAAATTTAGCTTATTTAGCCAAAAATCTCAAAAAATAAAAAATTTTCTAAAAGTGGCCATTTCTGCTGAAATGCAAAATAAGCTAAATTTGGTGCTTCTGGCAAAAATCTCTTCTAGAAAATTTTTTATTTTTTGAGACTTTTGCCACAAGCACCAAATTTAGCTTATTTTGCCATTTCAGTAGAAATGGCCACTTTTAGAAAATTTTTTATTTTTTGAGATTTTTGTCACAAGCACCAAATTTAGTTTATTTTGCCATTTCAGTACAAATGGCCACTTTTAGAAATTTTTTTATTTTTTGAGATTTTTGCCACAAGCACCAAATTTAGCTTATTTTGCCATTTCAGCAGAAATGGCCACTCTTAGAAAATTTTTTATTTTTTTGAGATTTTTGCCACAAGCACCAAATTTAGCTTATTTTGCCATTTCAGTAGAAATGGCCACTTTTAGAAATTTTTTTATTTTTTGAGATTTTTGCCATTTCTACTGAAATGGCAAAATAAGCTAAATTTGGTGCTTGTGGCAAAAATCTCTTCTAGAAAATTTTTCAGCAGAAATGGCCACCGTAAGAAAATTTTTTATTTTTTTGAGATTTTTGCCACAAGCACCAAATTTAGCTTATTTTGCCATTTCAGTAGAAGTGGCCACTTTTAGAAAATTTTTTATTTTTTGAGATTTTTGCCACAAGCACCAAATTTAGCTTATTTTGCCATTTCAGAAGAAATGGCCACTTTTAGAAAATTTTTTATTTTTTGAGATTTTTGGCAAAATAAGCTAAATTTTGTGCTTGTGGCAAAAATCTCAAAAAATAAAAAATTTTCTAAAAATGGCCATTTCTACTGAAATGGCAAAATAAGCTAAATTTGGTGCTTGTGGCAAAAGTCTCAAAAAATAAAAAATTTTCTAGAAGAGATTTTTGCCAGAAGCACCAAATTTAGCTTATTTTGCATATCAGCAGAAATGGCCACTTTTAGAAAATTTTTTATTTTTTGAGATTTTTGGCAAAATAAGCTAAATTTTGTGCTTGTGGCAAAAATCTCAAAAAATAAAAAAATTTCTAAAAGTGGCCATTTCTACTGAAATGGCAAAATAAGCTAAATTTGGTGCTTGTGGCAAAAGTCTCAAAAAATAAAAAATTTTCTAGAAGAGATTTTTGCCAGAAGCACCAAATTTAGCTTATTTTGCATATCAGCAGAAATGGCCACTTTTAGAAAATTTTTTATTTTTTGAGATTTTTGGCAAAATAAGCTAAATTTTGTGCTTGTGGCAAAAATCTCAAAAAATAAAAAATTTTCTAAAAGTGGCCATTTCTACTGAAATGGCAAAATAAGCTAAATTTGGTGCTTGTGGCAAAAGTCTCAAAAAATAAAAAATTTTCTAGAAGAGATTTTTGCCACAAGCACCAAATTTAGCTTATTTTGCCATTTCAGTAGAAATGGCCACTTTTAGAAATTTTTTTATTTTTTGAGATTTTTGCCATTTCTACTGAAATGGCAAAATAAGCTAAATTTGGTGCTTGTGGCAAAAATCTCTTCTAGAAAATTTTTCAGCAGAAATGGCCACTTTAAGAAAATTTTTTATTTTTTTGAGATTTTTGCCACAAGCACCAAATTTAGCTTATTTTGCCATTTCAGTAGAAATGGCCACTTTTAGAAAATTTTTTATTTTTTGAGATTTTTGCCACAAGCACCAAATTTAGCTTATTTTGCCATTTCAGAAGAAATGGCCACTTTTAGAAAATTTTTTATTTTTTGAGATTTTTGGCAAAATAAGCTAAATTTTGTGCTTGTGGCAAAAATCTCAAAAAATAAAAAATTTTCTAAAAATGGCCATTTCTACTGAAATGGCAAAATAAGCTAAATTTGGTGCTTGTGGCAAAAGTCTCAAAAAATAAAAAATTTTCTAGAAGAGATTTTTGCCAGAAGCACCAAATTTAGCTTATTTTGCATATCAGCAGAAATGGCCACTTTTAGAAAATTTTTTATTTTTTGAGATTTTTGGCAAAATAAGCTAAATTTTGTGCTTGTGGCAAAAATCTCAAAAAATAAAAAATTTTCTAAAAGTGGCCATTTCTACTGAAATGGCAAAATAAGCTAAATTTGGTGCTTGTGGCAAAAGTCTCAAAAAATAAAAAATTTTCTAGAAGAGATTTTTGCCAGAAGCACCAAATTTAGCTTATTTTGCATATCAGCAGAAATGGCCACTTTTAGAAAATTTTTTATTTTTTGAGATTTTTGGCAAAATAAGCTAAATTTTGTGCTTGTGGCAAAAATCTCAAAAAATAAAAAATTTTCTAAAAGTGGCCATTTCTACTGAAATGGCAAAATAAGCTAAATTTGGTGCTTGTGGCAAAAGTCTCAAAAAATAAAAAATTTTCTAGAAGAGATTTTTGCCACAAGCACCAAATTTAGCTTATTTTGCCATTTCAGCAGAAATGGCCACTTTTAGAAAATTTTTTATTTTTTGAGATTTTTGCCACAAGCACCAAATTTAGCTTATTTTGCCATTTCAGTAGAAATGGCCACTTTTAGAAATTTTTTTATTTTTTGAGATTTTTGCCATTTCTACTGAAATGGCAAAATAAGCTAAATTTGGTGCTTGTGGCAAAAATCTCTTCTAGAAAATTTTTCAGCAGAAATGGCCACTTTAAGAAAATTTTTTATTTTTTTGAGATTTTTGCCACAAGCACCAAATTTAGCTTATTTTGCCATTTCAGTAGAAATGGCCACTTTTAGAAAATTTTTTATTTTTTGAGATTTTTGCCACAAGCACCAAATTTAGCTTATTTTGCCATTTCAGAAGAAATGGCCACTTTTAGAAAATTTTTTATTTTTTGAGATTTTTGGCAAAATAAGCTAAATTTTGTGCTTGTGGCAAAAATCTCAAAAAATAAAAAATTTTCTAAAAATGGCCATTTCTACTGAAATGGCAAAATAAGCTAAATTTGGTGCTTGTGGCAAAAGTCTCAAAAAATAAAAAATTTTCTAGAAGAGATTTTTGCCAGAAGCACCAAATTTAGCTTATTTTGCATATCAGCAGAAATGGCCACTTTTAGAAAATTTTTTATTTTTTGAGATTTTTGGCAAAATAAGCTAAATTTTGTGCTTGTGGCAAAAATCTCAAAAAATAAAAAATTTTCTAAAAGTGGCCATTTCTACTAAAATGGCAAAATAAGCTAAATTTGGTGCTTGTGGCAAAAGTCTCAAAAAATAAAAAATTTTCTAGAAGAGATTTTTGCCAGAAGCACCAAATTTAGCTTATTTTGCATATCAGCAGAAATGGCCACTTTTAGAAAATTTTTTATTTTTTGAGATTTTTGGCAAAATAAGCTAAATTTTGTGCTTGTGGCAAAAATCTCAAAAAATAAAAAATTTTCTAAAAGTGGCCATTTCTACTGAAATGGCAAAATAAGCTAAATTTGGTGCTTGTGGCAAAAGTCTCAAAAAATAAAAAATTTTCTAGAAGAGATTTTTGCCACAAGCACCAAATTTAGCTTATTTTGCCATTTCAGCAGAAATGGCCACTTTTAGAAAATTTTTTATTTTTTGAGATTTTTGCCACAAGCACCAAATTTAGCTTATTTTGCCAAAAATCTCAAAAAATAAAAAATTTTCTAAAAGTGGCCATTTCTGCTGAAATGCAAAATAAGCTAAATTTGGTGCTTCTGGCAAAAATCTCTTCTAGAAAATTTTTTATTTTTTGAGACTTTTGCCACAAGCACCAAATTTAGCTTATTTTGCCATTTCAGTAGAAATGGCCACTTTTAGAAAATTTTTTATTTTTTGAGATTTTTGCCACAAGCAAAAAATTTAGCTTATTTTGCCATTTCAGTAGAAATGGCCACTTTTAGAAAATTTTGTATTTTTTGAGATTTTTGCCACAAGCACCAAATTTAGCTTATTTTGCCATTTCAGCAGAAATGGCCACTTTTAGAAAATTTTTTATTTTTTGAGATTTTTGCCACAAGCACAAAATTTAGCTTATTTTGCCATTTCAGTAGAAATGGCCACTTTTAGAAAATATTTTATTTTCTGAGATTTTTGCCACAAGCACCAAATTTAGCTTATTTTGCCATTTCAGCAGAAATGGCCACTTTTAGAAAATTTTTTATTTTTTGAGATTTTTGGCAAAATAAGCTAAATTTTGTGCTTGTGGCAAAAATCTCAAAAAATAAAAAATTTTCTAAAAGTGGCCATTTCTACTGAAATGGCAAAATAAGCTAAATTTGGTGCTTGTGGCAAAAGTCTCAAAAAATAAAAAATTTTCTAGAAGAGATTTTTGCCAGAAGCACCAAATTTAGCTTATTTTGCATATCAGCAGAAATGGCCACTTTTAGAAAATTTTTTATTTTTTGAGATTTTTGGCAAAATAAGCTAAATTTTGTGCTTGTGGCAAAAATCTCAAAAAATAAAAAATTTTCTAAAAGTGGCCATTTCTACTGAAATGGCAAAATAAGCTAAATTTGGTGCTTGTGGCAAAAGTCTCAAAAAATAAAAAATTTTCTAGAAGAGATTTTTGCCACAAGCACCAAATTTAGCTTATTTTGCCATTTCAGCAGAAATGGCCACTTTTAGAAAATTTTTTATTTTTTGAGATTTTTGCCACAAGCACCAAATTTAGCTTATTTTGCCATTTCAGTAGAAATGGCCACTTTTAGAAATTTTTTTATTTTTTGAGATTTTTGCCATTTCTACTGAAATGGCAAAATAAGCTAAATTTGGTGCTTGTGGCAAAAATCTCTTCTAGAAAATTTTTCAGCAGAAATGGCCACTTTAAGAAAATTTTTTATTTTTTTGAGATTTTTGCCACAAGCACCAAATTTAGCTTATTTTGCCATTTCAGTAGAAATGGCCACTTTTAGAAAATTTTTTATTTTTTGAGATTTTTGCCACAAGCACCAAATTTAGCTTATTTTGCCATTTCAGAAGAAATGGCCACTTTTAGAAAATTTTTTATTTTTTGAGATTTTTGGCAAAATAAGCTAAATTTTGTGCTTGTGGCAAAAATCTCAAAAAATAAAAAATTTTCTAAAAATGGCCATTTCTACTGAAATGGCAAAATAAGCTAAATTTGGTGCTTGTGGCAAAAGTCTCAAAAAATAAAAAATTTTCTAGAAGAGATTTTTGCCAGAAGCACCAAATTTAGCTTATTTTGCATATCAGCAGAAATGGCCACTTTTAGAAAATTTTTTATTTTTTGAGATTTTTGGCAAAATAAGCTAAATTTTGTGCTTGTGGCAAAAATCTCAAAAAATAAAAAATTTTCTAAAAGTGGCCATTTCTACTAAAATGGCAAAATAAGCTAAATTTGGTGCTTGTGGCAAAAGTCTCAAAAAATAAAAAATTTTCTAGAAGAGATTTTTGCCAGAAGCACCAAATTTAGCTTATTTTGCATATCAGCAGAAATGGCCACTTTTAGAAAATTTTTTATTTTTTGAGATTTTTGGCAAAATAAGCTAAATTTTGTGCTTGTGGCAAAAATCTCAAAAAATAAAAAATTTTCTAAAAGTGGCCATTTCTACTGAAATGGCAAAATAAGCTAAATTTGGTGCTTGTGGCAAAAGTCTCAAAAAATAAAAAATTTTCTAGAAGAGATTTTTGCCACAAGCACCAAATTTAGCTTATTTTGCCATTTCAGCAGAAATGGCCACTTTTAGAAAATTTTTTATTTTTTGAGATTTTTGCCACAAGCACCAAATTTAGCTTATTTTGCCAAAAATCTCAAAAAATAAAAAATTTTCTAAAAGTGGCCATTTCTGCTGAAATGCAAAATAAGCTAAATTTGGTGCTTCTGGCAAAAATCTCTTCTAGAAAATTTTTTATTTTTTGAGACTTTTGCCACAAGCACCAAATTTAGCTTATTTTGCCATTTCAGTAGAAATGGCCACTTTTAGAAAATTTTTTATTTTTTGAGATTTTTGCCACAAGCAAAAAATTTAGCTTATTTTGCCATTTCAGTAGAAATGGCCACTTTTAGAAAATTTTGTATTTTTTGAGATTTTTGCCACAAGCACCAAATTTAGCTTATTTTGCCATTTCAGCAGAAATGGCCACTTTAAGAAAATTTTTTATTTTTTGAGATTTTTGCCACAAGCACCAAATTTAGCTTATTTTGCCATTTCAGTAGAAATGGCCACTTTTAGAAATTTTTTTATTTTTTGAGATTTTTGCCACAAGCACCAAATTTAGCTTATTTTGCCATTTCAGTAAAAATGGCCATTTTTAGAAAATTTTTTTATTTTTTGAGATTTTTGCCACAAGCACAAAATTTAGCTTATTTTGCCATTTCAGAAGAAATGGCCACTTTTAGAAAATTTTTTATTTTTTGAGATTTTTGGCAAAATAAGCTAAATTTTGTGCGTGGCAAAAATCTCAAAAAATAAAAAAATTTCTAAAAATGGCCATTTCTACTGAAATGGCAAAATAAGCTAAATTTGGTGCTTGTGGCAAAAGTCTCAAAAAATAAAAAATTTTCTAGAAGAGATTTTTGCCAGAAGCACCAAATTTAGCTTATTTTGCATATCAGCAGAAATGGCCACTTTTAGAAAATTTTTTATTTTTTGAGATTTTTGGCAAAATAAGCTAAATTTTGTGCTTGTGGCAAAAATCTCAAAAAATAAAAAATTTTCTAAAAGTGGCCATTTCTGCTGAAATGGCAAAATAAGCTAAATTGGTGCTTGTGGCAAAAATCTCAGAAAATAAAAAAAGCTAAATTTGGTGCTTGTGGCAAAAATCTCAAAAAATAAAAAATTTTCTAAAAGTGGCCATTTCTACTGAAATGGCAAAAATCTCAAAAAATAAAAAATTTTCTTAAAGTGGCCATTTCTGCTGAAATGGCAAAATAAGCTAAATTTGGTGCTTGTGGCAAAAATCTCAAAAAATACAAAATTTTCTAAAAGTGGCCATTTCTGCTGAAATGGCAAAATAAGCTAAATTTGGTGCTTGTGGCAAAAATCTCAGAAAATAAAAAAATTTCTAAAAGTGGCCATTTCTACTGAAATGGCAAAATAAGCTAAATTTGGTGCTTGTGGCAAAAATCTCAAAAAATAAAAAATTTTCTAAAAGTGGCCATTTCTGCTGAAATGGCAAAATAAGCTAAATTGGTGCTTGTGGCAAAAATCTCAGAAAATAAAAAAAGCTAAATTTGGTGCTTGTGGCAAAAATCTCAAAAAATAAAAAATTTTCTAAAAGTGGCCATTTCTACTGAAATGGCAAAAATCTCAAAAAATAAAAAATTTTCTAAAAGTGGCCATTTCTGCTGAAATGGCAAAATAAGCTAAATTTGGTGCTTGTGGCAAAAATCTCAAAAAATAAAAAATTTTCTTAAAGTGGCCATTTCTGCTGAAATGGCAAAATAAGCTAAATTTGGTGCTTGTGGCAAAAATCTCAAAAAATACAAAATTTTCTAAAAGTGGCCATTTCTACTGAAATGGCAAAATAAGCTAAATTTTTTGCTTGTGGCAAAAATCTCAAAAAATAAAAAATTTTCTAAAAGTGGCCATTTCTACTGAAATGGCAAAATAAGCTAAATTTGGTGCTTTTTTTTGCCATTTCAGTAGAAATGGCCACTTCTACTGAAATGGCAAAATAAGCTAAATTTGGTGCTTGTGGCAAAAGTCTCAAAAAATAAAAAATTTTCTAGAAGAGATTTTTGCCAGAAGCACCAAATTTAGCTTTTTTTGCATATCAGCAGAAATGGCCACTTTTAGAAAATTTTTTATTTTTTGGGATTTTTGGCAAAATAAGCTAAATTTTGTGCTTGTGGCAAAAATCTCAAAAAATAAAAAATTTTCTAAAAATGGCCATTTCTACTGAAATGGCAAAATAAGCTAAATTTGGTGCTTGTGGCAAAAAACTCAGAAAAAAAATTTTTCTAAAAGTGGCCATTTCTACTGAAATGGCAAAATAAGCTAAATTTGGTGCTTGCTTTTTTATTTTTTGAGATTTTTGCCACGCACAAAATTTAGCTTATTTTGCCAAAAATCTCAAAAAATAAAAAAATTTCTAAAAGTGGCCATTTCTACTGAAATGGCAAAATAAGCTAAATTTGGTGCTTGTGGCAAAAGTCTCAAAAAATAAAAAATTTTCTAAAAGAGATTTTTGCCAGAAGCACCAAATTTAGCTTATTTTGCATTTCAGCAGAAATGGCCACTTATAGAAAATATTTTATTTTTTGAGATTTTTGGCAAAATAAGCTAAATTTTGTGCTTGTGGCAAAAATCTCAAAAAATAAAAAATTTTCTAAAAGTGGCCATTTCTGCTGAAATGGCAAAATAAGCTAAATTGGTGCTTGTGGCAAAAATCTCAGAAAATAAAAAAAGCTAAATTTGGTGCTTGTGGCAAAAATCTCAAAAAATAAAAAATTTTCTAAAAGTGGCCATTTCTACTGAAATGGCAAAAATCTCAAAAAATAAAAAATTTTCTTAAAGTGGCCATTTCTGCTGAAATGGCAAAATAAGCTAAATTTGGTGCTTGTGGCAAAAATCTCAAAAAATACAAAATTTTCTAAAAGTGGCCATTTCTGCTGAAATGGCAAAATAAGCTAAATTTGGTGCTTGTGGCAAAAATCTCAGAAAATAAAAAAATTTCTAAAAGTGGCCATTTCTACTGAAATGGCAAAATAAGCTAAATTTGGTGCTTGTGGCAAAAATCTCAAAAAAAAAAAAATTTCTAAAAGTGGCCATTTCTACTGAAATGGCAAAATAAGCTAAATTTGGTGCTTGTGGCAAAAATCTCAAAAAATAAAAAATTTTCTTAAAGTGGCCATTTCTGCTGAAATGGCAAAATAAGCTAAATTTGGTGCTTGTGGCAAAAATCTCAAAAAATACAAAATTTTCTAAAAGTGGCCATTTCTACTGAAATGGCAAAATAAGCTAAATTTTTTGCTTGTGGCAAAAATCTCAAAAAATAAAAAATTTTCTAAAAGTGGCCATTTCTACTGAAATGGCAAAATAAGCTAAATTTGGTGCTTTTTTTTGCCATTTCAGTAGAAATGGCCACTTCTACTGAAATGGCAAAATAAGCTAAATTTGGTGCTTGTGGCAAAAGTCTCAAAAAATAAAAAATTTTCTAGAAGAGATTTTTGCCAGAAGCACCAAATTTAGCTTTTTTTGCATATCAGCAGAAATGGCCACTTTTAGAAAATTTTTTATTTTTTGGGATTTTTGGCAAAATAAGCTAAATTTTGTGCTTGTGGCAAAAATCTCAAAAAATAAAAAATTTTCTAAAAATGGCCATTTCTACTGAAATGGCAAAATAAGCTAAATTTGGTGCTTGTGGCAAAAAACTCAGAAAAAAAATTTTTCTAAAAGTGGCCATTTCTACTGAAATGGCAAAATAAGCTAAATTTGGTGCTTGCTTTTTTATTTTTTGAGATTTTTGCCACGCACAAAATTTAGCTTATTTTGCCAAAAATCTCAAAAAATAAAAAAATTTCTAAAAGTGGCCATTTCTACTGAAATGGCAAAATAAGCTAAATTTGGTGCTTGTGGCAAAAGTCTCAAAAAATAAAAAATTTTCTAGAAGAGATTTTTGCCAGAAGCACCAAATTTAGCTTATTTTGCATTTCAGCAGAAAAGGCCACTTATAGAAAATTTTTTATTTTTTGAGATTTTTGGCAAAATAAGCTAAATTTTGTGCTTGTGGCAAAAATCTCAAAAAATAAAAATTTTTCTAAAAGTGGCCATTTCTGCTGAAATGGCAAAATAAGCTAAATTGGTGCTTGTGGCAAAAATCTCAGAAAATAAAAAAAGCTAAATTTGGTGCTTGTGGCAAAAATCTCAAAAAATAAAAAATTTTCTAAAAGTGGCCATTTCTGCTGAAATGGCAAAATAAGCTAAATTTGGTGCTTGTGGCAAAAATCTCAAAAAATAAAAAATTTTCTTAAAGTGGCCATTTCTGCTGAAATGGCAAAATAAGCTAAATTTGGTGCTTGTGGCAAAAATCTCAAAAAATACAAAATTTTCTAAAAGTGGCCATTTCTACTGAAATGGCAAAATAAGCTAAATTTTTTGCTTGTGGCAAAAATCTCAAAAAATAAAAAATTTTCTAAAAGTGGCCATTTCTACTGAAATGGCAAAATAAGCTAAATTTGGTGCTTTTTTTTGCCATTTCAGTAGAAATGGCCACTTCTACTGAAATGGCAAAATAAGCTAAATTTGGTGCTTGTGGCAAAAGTCTCAAAAAATAAAAAATTTTCTAGAAGAGATTTTTGCCAGAAGCACCAAATTTAGCTTTTTTTGCATATCAGCAGAAATGGCCACTTTTAGAAAATTTTTTATTTTTTGGGATTTTTGGCAAAATAAGCTAAATTTTGTGCTTGTGGCAAAAATCTCAAAAAATAAAAAATTTTCTAAAAATGGCCATTTCTACTGAAATGGCAAAATAAGCTAAATTTGGTGCTTGTGGCAAAAAACTCAGAAAAAAAATTTTTCTAAAAGTGGCCATTTCTACTGAAATGGCAAAATAAGCTAAATTTGGTGCTTGTGGCAAAAGTCTCAAAAAATAAAAAATTTTCTAGAAGAGATTTTTGCCACAAGCACCAAATTTAGCTTATTTTGCCATTTCAGCAGAAATGGCCACTTTTAGAAAATTTTTTATTTTTTGAGATTTTTGCCACAAGCACAAAATTTAGCTTATTTTGCCAAAAATCTCAAAAAATAAAAAATTTTCTAAAAGTGGCCATTTCTGCTGAAATGCAAAATAAGCTAAATTTGGTGCTTCTGGCAAAAATCTCTTCTAGAAAATTTTTTATTTTTTGAGACTTTTGCCACAAGCACCAAATTTAGCTTATTTTGCCATTTCAGTAGAAATGGCCACTTTTAGAAAATTTTTTATTTTTTGAGATTTTTGCCACAAGCACCAAATTTAGCTTATTTTGCCATTTCAGTAGAAATGGCCACTTTTAGAAAATTTTTTATTTTTTGAGATTTTTGCCACAAGCACCAAATTTAGCTTATTTTGCCATTTCAGTAGAAATGGCCACTTTTAGAAAATTTTTTATTTTTTGAGATTTTTGCCACAAGCAAAAAATTTAGCTTATTTTGCCATTTCAGTAGAAATGGCCACTTTTAGAAAATTTTGTATTTTTTGAGATTTTTGCCACAAGCACCAAATTTAGCTTATTTTGCCATTTCAGCAGAAATGGCCACTTTAAGAAAATTTTTTATTTTTTGAGATTTTTGCCACAAGCACCAAATTTAGCTTATTTTGCCATTTCAGTAGAAATGGCCACTTTTAGAAATTTTTTTATTTTTTGAGATTTTTGCCACAAGCACCAAATTTAGCTTATTTTGCCATTTCAGTAAAAATGGCCATTTTTAGAAAATTTTTTTATTTTTTGAGATTTTTGCCACAAGCACAAAATTTAGCTTATTTTGCCATTTCAGAAGAAATGGCCACTTTTAGAAAATTTTTTATTTTTTGAGATTTTTGGCAAAATAAGCTAAATTTTGTGCTTGTGGCAAAAATCTCAAAAAATAAAAAATTTTCTAAAAATGGCCATTTCTACTGAAATGGCAAAATAAGCTAAATTTGGTGCTTGTGGCAAAAGTCTCAAAAAATAAAAAATTTTCTAGAAGAGATTTTTGCCAGAAGCACCAAATTTAGCTTATTTGGCATATCAGCAGAAATGGCCACTTTTAGAAAATTCTTTATTTTTTGAGATTTTTGGCAAAATAAGCTAAATTTTGTGCTTGTGGCAAAAATCTCAAAAAATAAAAAATTTTCTAAAAATGGCCATTTCTACTGAAATGGCAAAATAAGCTAAATTTGGTGCTTGTGGCAAAAAACTCAGAAAAAAAAATTTTTCTAAAAGTGGCCATTTCTACTGAAATGGCAAAATAAGCTAAATTTGGTGCTTGTGGCAAAAGTCTCAAAAAATAAAAAATTTTCTAGAAGATTTGCCACAAGCACCAAATTTAGCTTATTTTGCCATTTCAGCAGAAATGGCCACTTTTAGAAAATTTTTTATTTTTTGAGATTTTTGCCACAAGCACCAAATTTAGCTTATTTTGCCATTTCAGTAGAAATGGCCACTTTTAGAAAATATTTTATTTTCTGAGATTTTTGCCACAAGCACCAAATTTAGCTTATTTTGCCATTTCAGCAGAAATGGCCACTTTTAGAAAATTTTTTATTTTTTGAGATTTTTGCCACAAGCACCAAATTTAGCTTATTTTGCCATTTCAGCAGAAATGGCCACTCTTAGAAAATTTTTTATTTTTTTGAGATTTTTGCCACAAGCACCAAATTTAGCTTATTTTGCCATTTCAGTAGAAATGGCCACTTTTAGAAATTTTTTTATTTTTTGAGATTTTTGCCACAAGCACCAAATTTAGCTTATTTTGCCATTTCAGAAGAAATGGCCACTTTTAGAAAATTTTTTATTTTTTGAGATTTTTGGCAAAATAAGCTAAATTTTGTGCTTGTGGCAAAAATCTCAAAAAATAAAAATTTTCTAAAAATGGCCATTTCTACTGAAATGGCAAAATAAGCTAAATTTGGTACTTGTGGCAAAAGTCTCAAAAAATAAAAAATTTTCTAGAAGAGATTTTTGCCAGAAGCACCAAATTTAGCTTATTTTGCATATCAGCAGAAATGGCCACTTTTAGAAAATTTTTTATTTTTTGAGATTTTTGGCAAAATAAGCTAAATTTTGTGCTTGTGGCAAAAATCTCAAAAAATAAAAAATTTTCTAAAAGTGGCCATTTCTACTGAAATGGCAAAATAAGCTAAATTTGGTGCTTGTGGCAAAAGTCTCAAAAAATAAAAAATTTTCTAGAAGAGATTTTTGCCACAAGCACCAAATTTAGCTTATTTTGCTATTTCAGCAGAAATGGCCACTTTTAGAAATTTTTTATTTTTTGAGATTTTTGCCACAAGCACCAAATTTAGCTTATTTTGCCATTTCAGCAGAAATGACTACTCTTAGAAAATTTTTTATTTTTTTGAGATTTTTGCCACAAGCACCAAATTTAGCTTATTTTGCCAAAAATCTCAAAAAATAAAAAATTTTCTAAAAGTGGCCATTTCTGCTGATATGCAAAATAAGCTAAATTTGGTGCTTCTGGCAAAAATCTCTTCTAGAAAATTTTTTATTTTTTGAGACTTTTGCCACAAGTACCAAATTTAGCTTATTTTGCCATTTCAGTAGAAATGGCCATTTTTAGAAAATTTTTTATTTTTTGAGATTTTTGCCACAAGCACAAAATTTAGCTTATTTTGCCATTTCAGCAGAAATGGCCACTCTTAGAAAATTTTTTATTTTTTTGAGATTTTTGCCACAAGCACCAAATTTAGCTTATTTTGCCATTTCAGTAGAAATGGCCACTTTTAGAAATTTTTTTATTTTTTGAGATTTTTGCCACAAGCACCAAATTTAGCTTATTTTGCCATTTCAGAAGAAATGGCCACTTTTAGAAAATTTTTTATTTTTTGAGATTTTTGGCAAAATAAGCTAAATTTTGTGCTTGTGGCAAAAATCTCAAAAAATAAAAAATTTTCTAAAAATGGCCATTTCTACTGAAATGGCAAAATAAGCTAAATTTGGTACTTGTGGCAAAAGTCTCAAAAAATAAAAAATTTTCTAGAAGAGATTTTTGCCAGAAGCACCAAATTTAGCTTATTTTGCATATCAGCAGAAATGGCCACTTTTAGAAAATTTTTTATTTTTTGAGATTTTTGGCAAAATAAGCTAAATTTTGTGCTTGTGGCAAAAATCTCAAAAAATAAAAAATTTTCTAAAAGTGGCCATTTCTACTGAAATGGCAAAATAAGCTAAATTTGGTGCTTGTGGCAAAAGTCTCAAAAAATAAAAAATTTTCTAGAAGAGATTTTTGCCACAAGCACCAAATTTAGCTTATTTTGCTATTTCAGCAGAAATGGCCACTTTTAGAAATTTTTTATTTTTTGAGATTTTTGCCACAAGCACCAAATTTAGCTTATTTTGCCATTTCAGCAGAAATGACTACTCTTAGAAAATTTTTTATTTTTTTGAGATTTTTGCCACAAGCACCAAATTTAGCTTATTTTGCCAAAAATCTCAAAAAATAAAAAATTTTCTAAAAGTGGCCATTTCTGCTGATATGCAAAATAAGCTAAATTTGGTGCTTCTGGCAAAAATCTCTTCTAGAAAATTTTTTATTTTTTGAGACTTTTGCCACAAGTACCAAATTTAGCTTATTTTGCCATTTCAGTAGAAATGGCCATTTTTAGAAAATTTTTTATTTTTTGAGATTTTTGCCACAAGCACAAAATTTAGCTTATTTTGCCATTTCAGCAGAAATGGCCACTCTTAGAAAATTTTTTATTTTTTTGAGATTTTTGCCACAAGCACCAAATTTAGCTTATTTTGCCATTTCAGTAGAAATGGCCACTTTTAGAAATTTTTTTATTTTTTGAGATTTTTGCCACAAGCACCAAATTTAGCTTATTTTGCCATTTCAGAAGAAATGGCCACTTTTAGAAAATTTTTTATTTTTTGAGATTTTTGGCAAAATAAGCTAAATTTTGTGCTTGTGGCAAAAATCTCAAAAAATAAAAAATTTTCTAAAAATGGCCATTTCTACTGAAATTGCAAAATAAGCTAAATTTGGTACTTGTGGCAAAAGTCTCAAAAAATAAAAAATTTTCTAGAAGAGATTTTTGCCAGAAGCACCAAATTTAGCTTATTTTGCATATCAGCAGAAATGGCCACTTTTAGAAAATTTTTTATTTTTTGAGATTTTTGGCAAAATAAGCTAAATTTTGTGCTTGTGGCAAAAATCTCAAAAAATAAAAAATTTTCTAAAAGTGGCCATTTCTACTGAAATGGCAAAATAAGCTAAATTTGGTGCTTGTGGCAAAAGTCTCAAAAAATAAAAAATTTTCTAGAAGAGATTTTTGCCACAAGCACCAAATTTAGCTTATTTTGCTATTTCAGCAGAAATGGCCACTTTTAGAAATTTTTTATTTTTTGAGATTTTTGCCACAAGCACCAAATTTAGCTTATTTTGCCATTTCAGCAGAAATGACTACTCTTAGAAAATTTTTTATTTTTTTGAGATTTTTGCCACAAGCACCAAATTTAGCTTATTTTGCCATTTTTTGCTTGTGGCAAAAATCTCAAAAAATAAAAAATTTTCTAAAAATGGCCATTTCTACTGAAATGGCAAAATAAGCTAAATTTGGTGCTTGTGGCAAAAGTCTCAAAAAATAAAAAATTTTCTAGAAGAGATTTTTGCCACAAGCACCAAATTTAGCTTATTTTGCCATTTCAGCAGAAATGGCCACTTTTAGAAAATTTTTTATTTTTTGAGATTTTTGCCACAAGCACCAAATTTAGCTTATTTTGCCATTTCAGTAGAAATGGCCACTTTTAGAAAATATTTTATTTTCTGAGATATTTGCCACAAGCACCAAATTTAGCTTATTTTGCCATTTCAGCAGAAATGGCCACTTTTAGAAAATTTTTTATTTTTTGAGATTTTTGCCACAAGCACAAAATTTAGCTTATTTTGCCAAAAATCTCAAAAAATAAAAAATTTTCTAAAAGTGGCCATTTCTGCTGAAATGCAAAATAAGCTAAATTTGGTGCTTCTGGCAAAAATCTCTTCTAGAAAATTTTTTATTTTTTGAGACTTTTGCCACAAGCACCAAATTTAGCTTATTTTGCCATTTCAGTAGAAATGGCCACTTTTAGAAAATTTTTTATTTTTTGAGATTTTTGCCACAAGCACCAAATTTAGCTTATTTTGCCATTTCAGTAGAAATGGCCACTTTTAGAAAATTTTTTATTTTTTGAGATTTTTGCCACAAGCAAAAAATTTAGCTTATTTTGCCATTTCAGTAGAAATGGCCACTTTTAGAAAATTTTGTAATTTTTGAGATTTCAGCAGAAATGGCCACTTTTAGAAAATTTTTTATTTTTTGAGATTTTTGGCAAAATAAGCTAAATTTTGTGCTTGTGGCAAAAATCTCAAAAAATAAAAAATTTTCTAAAAATGGCCATTTCTACTGAAATGGCAAAATAAGCTAAATTTGGTGCTTGTGGCAAAAGTCTCAAAAAATAAAAAATTTTCTAGAAGAGATTTTTGCCAGAAGCACCAAATTCAGCTTATTTTGCATTTCAGCAGAAATGGCCACTTTTAGAAAATTTTTTATTTTTTGAGATTTTTGGCAAAATAAGCTAAATTTTGTGCTTGTGGCAAAAATCTCAAAAAATAAAGAATTTTCTAAAAGTGGCCATTTCTGCTGAAATGGCAAAATAAGCTAAATTTGGTGCTTGTGGCAAAAATCTCAGAAAATAAAAAAATTTCTAAAAGTGGCCATTTCTGCTGAAATAGCAAAATAAGCTAAATTTGGTGCTTGTGGCAAAAATCTCAAAAAATAAAAAAATTTCTAAAAGTGGCCATTTCTACTGAAATGGCAAAATAAGCAAATTTGGTGCTTGTGGCAAAAATCTCAAAAAAATAAAAAATTTTCTAAGAGTGGCCATTTCTGCTGAAATGGCAAAATAAGCTAAATTTGGTGCTTGTGGCAAAAATCTCAAAAAATAAAAAAATTTGTAAAAGTGGCCATTTCTACTGAAATGGCAAAATAAGCTAAATTTGGTGCTTGTGGCAAAAATCTCTTCTAGAAAATTTTTTATTTTTTGAGACTTGCCACAAGCACCAAATTTAGCTTATTTTGCCATTTCAGTAGAAATGGCCACTTTTAGAAAATTTTGTATTTTTTGAGATTTTTGCCACAAGCACCAAATTTAGCTTATTTTGCCATTTCAGCAGAAATGGCCACTCTTAGAAAATTTTTTATTTTTTTGAGATTTTTGCCACAAGCACCAAATTTGCTTATTTTGCCATTTCAGTAGAAATGGCCACTTTTAGAAATTTTTTTATTTTTTGAGATTTTTGCCACAAGCACCAAATTTAGCTTATTTTGCCATTTCAGAAGAAATGGCCACTTTTAGAAAATTTTTTATTTTTTGAGATTTTTGGCAAAATAAGCTAAATTTTGTGCTTGTGGCAAAAATCTCAAAAAATAAAAAATTTTCTAAAAATGGCCATTTCTACTGAAATGGCAAAATAAGCTAAATTTAGTGCTTGTGGCAAGAATCTCAGAAAAAAAAATTTTCTAAAAGTGGCCATTTCTACTGAAATGGCAAAATAAGCTAAATTTGGTGCTTGTGGCAAAAGTCTCAAAAAATAAAAAATTTTCTAGAAGAGAATTTTGCCACAAGCACCAAATTTAGCTTATTTTGCCATTTCAGCAGAAATGGCCACTTTTAGAAAATTTTTTATTTTTTGAGATTTTTGCCACAAGCACCAAATTTAGCTTATTTTGCCATTTCAGTAGAAATGGCCACTTTTAGAAAATATTTTATTTTCTGAGATTTTTGACACAAGCACCAAATTTAGCTTATTTTGCCATTTCAGCAGAAATGGCCACTTTTAGAAAATTTTTTATTTTTTGAGATTTTTTGCAAAATAAGCTAAATTTTGTGCTTGTGGCAAAAATCTCAAAAAATAAAAAATTTCCTAAAATTTTGTATTTTTTAAGATTTTTGCCACAAGCACCAAATTTAGCTTATTTTGCCATTTCAGTAAAAATGGCCATTTTTAGAAAATTTTTTTATTTTTTGATTTTTTTGCCACAAGCACAAAATTTAGCTTATTTTGCTATTTCAGTAGAAATGACCACTTTTAGAAAATTTTTTATTTTTTGAGATTTTTGCCACAAGCACCAAATTTAGCTTATTTTGCCATTTCACCAGAAATGGCCACTTTTAGAAAATTTTTTATTTTTTGAGATTTTTGCCAAAAGCACCAAATTTAGCTTATTTTGCCATTTCAGTAGCAATGGCCACTTTTAGAAAATTTTTTATTTTTTTGAGATTTTTGCCACAAGCAACAAATTTAGCTTATTTTGCCATTTCAGTAGAAATGGCCACTTTTAGAAATTTTTTTATTTTTTGAGATTTTTGCCACAAGCACCAAATTTAGCTTATTTTGCTATTTCAGTAGAAAATTTTTTTATTTTTTGAGATTTTTGCCACAAGCACAAAATTTAGCTTATTTTGCTATTTCAGTAGAAATGACCACTTTTAGAAAATTTTTTATTTTTTGAGATTTTTGCCACAAGCACCAAATTTAGCTTATTTTGCCATTTCACCAGAAATGGCCACTTTTAGAAAATTTTTTATTTTTTGAGATTTTTGCCAAAAGCACCAAATTTAGCTTATTTTGCCATTTCAGTAGCAATGGCCACTTTTAGAAAATTTTTTATTTTTTTGAGATTTTTGCCACAAGCAACAAATTTAGCTTATTTTGCCATTTCAGTAGAAATGGCCACTTTTAGAAATTTTTTTATTTTTTGAGATTTTTGCCACAAGCACCAAATTTAGCTTATTTTGCTATTTCAGTAGAAATGACCACTTTTAGAAAATTTTTTATTTTTTGAGATTTTTGCCACTAGCACCAACTTTAGCTTATTTTGCCATTTCACCAGAAATGGCCACTTTGAGAAAATTTTGTATTTTTTGAGATTTTTGCCACAAGCACCAAATTTAGCTTATTTTGCCATTTCAGTAAAAATGGCCATTTTTGTAAAATTTTTTTATTTTTTGAGATTTTTGCCACAAGCACAAAATTTAGCTTATTTTGCCAAAAATCTCAAAAAATAAAAAATTTTCTAAAAGTGGCCATTTCTGCTGAAATGGCAAAATAAGCTAAATTTGGTGCTTGTGGCAAAAATCTCAGAAAAAAAAAATTTTCTAAAAGTGGCCATTTCTACTGAAATGGCAAAATAAGCTAAATTTGGTGCTTGTGGCAAAAGTCTCAAAAAATAAAAAATTTTCTAAAAGTGGCCATTTCTGCTGAAATGGCAAAATAAGCTAAATTTGGTGCTTGTGGCAAAAATCTCAAAAAATAAAAAATTTTCTAAAAGTGGCCATTTCTACTGAAAGGGCAAAATAAGCTAAATTTGGTGCTTGTGGCAAAAATCTCTTCTAGAAAATTTTTTATTTTTTGAGACTTTTGCCACAAGCACCAAATTTAGCTTATTTTGCCATTTCAGTAGAAATGGCCACTTTTAGAAAATTTTTTATTTTTTGAGATTTTTGTCACAAGCACCAAATTTAGTTTATTTTGCCATTTCAGTACAAATGGCCACTTTTAGAAATTTTTTTATTTTTTGAGATTTTTGCCACAAGCACAAAATTTAGCTTATTTTGCCAAAAATCTCAAAAAATAAAAAATTTTCTAAAAGTGGCCATTTCTGCTGATATGCAAAATAAGCTAAATTTGGTGCTTGTGGCAAAAATCTCAGAAAATAAAAAAATTTCTAAAAGTGGCCATTTCTACTGAAATGGCAAAATAAGCTAAATTTGGTGCTTGTGGCAAAAATCTCAAAAAATAAAAAAATTTCTAAAAGTGGCCATTTCTGCTGAAATAGCAAAATAAGCTAAATTTGGTGCTTGTAGCAAAAATCTCAAAAAATAAAAAAATTTCTAAAAGTGGCCATTTCTACTGAAATGGCAAAATAAGCTAAATTTTGTGCTTGTGGCAAAAATCTCAAAAAATAAAGAATTTTCTAAAAGTGGCCATTTCTGCTGAAATGGCAAAATAAGCTAAATTTGGTGCTTGTGGCAAAAATCTCAGAAAATAAAAAAATTTCTAAAAGTGGTCATTTCTACTGAAATAGCAAAATAAGCTAAATTTTGTGCTTGTGGCAAAAAAATCAAAAAATAAAAAAATTTTCTAAAAATGGCCATTTTTACTGAAATGGCAAAATAAGCTAAATTTGGTGCTTGTGGCAAAAATCTTAAAAAATACAAAATTTTAGGAAATTTTTTAAAAGTGGCCATTTCTGCTGATATGCAAAATAAGCTAAATTTGGTGCTTGTGGCAAAAATCTCAGAAAATAAAAAAATTTCTAAAAGTGGCCATTTCTGCTGAAATAGCAAAATAAGCTAAATTTGGTGCTTGTAGCAAAAATCTCAAAAAATAAAAAAATTTCTAAAAGTGGCCATTTCTACTGAAATGGCAAAATAAGCTAAATTTTGTGCTTGTGGCAAAAATCTCAAAAAATAAAGAATTTTCTAAAAGTGGCCATTTCTGCTGAAATGGCAAAATAAGCTAAATTTGGTGCTTGTGGCAAAAATCTCAGAAAATAAAAAAATTTCTAAAAGTGGCCATTTCTGCTGAAATAGCAAAATAAGCTAAATTTGGTGCTTGTGGCAAAAATCTCAGAAAATAAAAAAATTTCTAAAAGTGGCCATTTCTGCTGAAATAGCAAAATAAGCTAAATTTGGTGCTTGTAGCAAAAATCTCAAAAAATAAAAAAATTTCTAAAAGTGGCCATTTCTACTGAAATGGCAAAATAAGCTAAATTTTGTGCTTGTGGCAAAAATCTCAAAAAATAAAGAATTTTCTAAAAGTGGCCATTTCTGCTGAAATGGCAAAATAAGCTAAATTTGGTGCTTGTGGCAAAAATCTCAGAAAATAAAAAAATTTCTAAAAGTGGCCATTTCTGCTGAAATAGCAAAATAAGCTAAATTTGGTGCTTGTGGCAAAAATCTCAAAAAATAAAAAAATTTCTAAAAGTGGCCATTTCTACTGAAATGGCAAAATAAGCAAATTTGGTGCTTGTGGCAAAAATCTCAAAAAAATAAAAAATTTTCTAAGAGTGGCCATTTCTGCTGAAATGGCAAAATAAGCTAAATTTGGTGCTTGTGGCAAAAATCTCAAAAAATAAAAAAATTTGTAAAAGTGGCCATTTCTACTGAAATGGCAAAATAAGCTAAATTTGGTGCTTGTGGCAAAAATCTCTTCTAGAAAATTTTTTATTTTTTGAGACTTGCCACAAGCACCAAATTTAGCTTATTTTGCCATTTCAGTAGAAATGGCCACTTTTAGAAAATTTTGTATTTTTTGAGATTTTTGCCACAAGCACCAAATTTAGCTTATTTTGCCATTTCAGCAGAAATGGCCACTCTTAGAAAATTTTTTATTTTTTTGAGATTTTTGCCACAAGCACCAAATTTGCTTATTTTGCCATTTCAGTAGAAATGGCCACTTTTAGAAATTTTTTTATTTTTTGAGATTTTTGCCACAAGCACCAAATTTAGCTTATTTTGCCATTTCAGAAGAAATGGCCACTTTTAGAAAATTTTTTATTTTTTGAGATTTTTGGCAAAATAAGCTAAATTTTGTGCTTGTGGCAAAAATCTCAAAAAATAAAAAATTTTCTAAAAATGGCCATTTCTACTGAAATGGCAAAATAAGCTAAATTTAGTGCTTGTGGCAAGAATCTCAGAAAAAAAATTTTCTAAAAGTGGCCATTTCTACTGAAATGGCAAAATAAGCTAAATTTGGTGCTTGTGGCAAAAGTCTCAAAAAATAAAAAATTTTCTAGAAGAGATTTTTGCCACAAGCACCAAATTTAGCTTATTTTGCCATTTCAGCAGAAATGGCCACTTTTAGAAAATTTTTTATTTTTTGAGATTTTTGCCACAAGCACCAAATTTAGCTTATTTTGCCATTTCAGTAGAAATGGCCACTTTTAGAAAATATTTTATTTTCTGAGATTTTTGACACAAGCACCAAATTTAGCTTATTTTGCCATTTCAGCAGAAATGGCCACTTTTAGAAAATTTTTTATTTTTTGAGATTTTTTGCAAAATAAGCTAAATTTTGTGCTTGTGGCAAAAATCTCAAAAAATAAAAAATTTCCTAAAATTTTGTATTTTTTAAGATTTTTGCCACAAGCACCAAATTTAGCTTATTTTGCCATTTCAGTAAAAATGGCCATTTTTAGAAAATTTTTTTATTTTTTGAGATTTTTGCCACAAGCACAAAATTTAGCTTATTTTGCTATTTCAGTAGAAATGACCACTTTTAGAAAATTTTTTATTTTTTGAGATTTTTGCCACAAGCACCAAATTTAGCTTATTTTGCCATTTCACCAGAAATGGCCACTTTTAGAAAATTTTTTATTTTTTGAGATTTTTGCCAAAAGCACCAAATTTAGCTTATTTTGCCATTTCAGTAGCAATGGCCACTTTTAGAAAATTTTTTATTTTTTTGAGATTTTTGCCACAAGCAACAAATTTAGCTTATTTTGCCATTTCAGTAGAAATGGCCACTTTTAGAAATTTTTTTATTTTTTGAGATTTTTGCCACAAGCACCAAATTTAGCTTATTTTGCTATTTCAGTAGAAAATTTTTTTATTTTTTGAGATTTTTGCCACAAGCACAAAATTTAGCTTATTTTGCTATTTCAGTAGAAATGACCACTTTTAGAAAATTTTTTATTTTTTGAGATTTTTGCCACAAGCACCAAATTTAGCTTATTTTGCCATTTCACCAGAAATGGCCACTTTTAGAAAATTTTTTATTTTTTGAGATTTTTGCCAAAAGCACCAAATTTAGCTTATTTTGCCATTTCAGTAGCAATGGCCACTTTTAGAAAATTTTTTATTTTTTTGAGATTTTTGCCACAAGCAACAAATTTAGCTTATTTTGCCATTTCAGTAGAAATGGCCACTTTTAGAAATTTTTTTATTTTTTGAGATTTTTGCCACAAGCACCAAATTTAGCTTATTTTGCTATTTCAGTAGAAATGACCACTTTTAGAAAATTTTTTATTTTTTGAGATTTTTGCCACTAGCACCAACTTTAGCTTATTTTGCCATTTCACCAGAAATGGCCACTTTGAGAAAATTTTGTATTTTTTGAGATTTTTGCCACAAGCACCAAATTTAGCTTATTTTGCCATTTCAGCAGAAATGGCCACTTTAAGAAAATTTTTTATTTTTTGAGATTTTTGCCACAAGCACCAAATTTAGCTTATTTTGCCATTTCAGTAAAAATGGCCATTTTTGTAAAATTTTTTTATTTTTTGAGATTTTTGCCACAAGCACAAAATTTAGCTTATTTTGCCAAAAATCTCAAAAAATAAAAAATTTTCTAAAAGTGGCCATTTCTGCTGAAATGGCAAAATAAGCTAAATTTGGTGCTTGTGGCAAAAATCTCAGAAAAAAAAAATTTTCTAAAAGTGGCCATTTCTACTGAAATGGCAAAATAAGCTAAATTTGGTGCTTGTGGCAAAAGTCTCAAAAAATAAAAAATTTTCTAAAAGTGGCCATTTCTGCTGAAATGGCAAAATAAGCTAAATTTGGTGCTTGTGGCAAAAATCTCAAAAAATAAAAAATTTTCTAAAAGTGGCCATTTCTACTGAAAGGGCAAAATAAGCTAAATTTGGTGCTTGTGGCAAAAATCTCTTCTAGAAAATTTTTTATTTTTTGAGACTTTTGCCACAAGCACCAAATTTAGCTTATTTTGCCATTTCAGTAGAAATGGCCACTTTTAGAAAATTTTTTATTTTTTGAGATTTTTGTCACAAGCACCAAATTTAGTTTATTTTGCCATTTCAGTACAAATGGCCACTTTTAGAAATTTTTTTATTTTTTGAGATTTTTGCCACAAGCACAAAATTTAGCTTATTTTGCCAAAAATCTCAAAAAATAAAAAATTTTCTAAAAGTGGCCATTTCTGCTGATATGCAAAATAAGCTAAATTTGGTGCTTGTGGCAAAAATCTCAGAAAATAAAAAAATTTCTAAAAGTGGCCATTTCTACTGAAATGGCAAAATAAGCTAAATTTGGTGCTTGTGGCAAAAATCTCAAAAAATAAAAAAATTTCTAAAAGTGGCCATTTCTGCTGAAATAGCAAAATAAGCTAAATTTGGTGCTTGTAGCAAAAATCTCAAAAAATAAAAAAATTTCTAAAAGTGGCCATTTCTACTGAAATGGCAAAATAAGCTAAATTTGGTGCTTGTGGCAAAAATCTCAGAAAATAAAAAATTTCTAAAAGTGGCCATTTCTACTGAAATGGCAAAATAAGCAAATTTGGTGCTTGTGGCAAAAATCTCAAAAAAATAAAAAATTTTCTAAGAGTGGCCATTTCTGCTGAAATGGCAAAATAAGCTAAATTTGGTGCTTGTGACAAAAATCTCAAAAAATAAAAAAATTTCTAAAAGTGGCCATTTCTACTGAAATGGCAAAATAAGCTAAATTTGGTGCTTGTGGCAAAAATCTCTTCTAGAAAATTTTTTATTTTTTGAGACTTGCCACAAGCACCAAATTTAGCTTATTTTGCCATTTCAGTAGAAATGGCCACATTTAGAAAATTTTTTATTTTTTGAGATTTTTGCCACAAGCAAAAAATTTAGCTTATTTTGCCATTTCAGTAGAAATGGCCACTTTTAGAAAATTTTTTATTTTTTGAGATTTTTGCCACAAGCACCAAATTTAGCTTATTTTGCCATTTCAGAAGAAATGGCCACTTTTAGAAAATTTTTTACTTTTTGAGATTTTTGGCAAAATAAGCTAAATTTTGTGCTTGTGGCAAAAATCTCAAAAAATAAAAAATTTTCTAAAAATGGCCATTTCTACTGAAATGGCAAAATAAGCTAAATTTGGTGCTTGTGGCAAGAATCTCAGAAAAAAAAAATTTTCTAAAAGTGGCCATTTCTACTGAAATGGCAAAATAAGCTAAATTTGGTGCTTGTGGCAAAAGTCTCAAAAAATAAAAAATTTTCTAAAAGTGGCCATTTCTGCTGAAATGGCAAAATAAGCTAAATTTGGTGCTTGTGGCAAAAATCTCAAAAAATAAAAAATTTTCTCAAAGTGGCCATTTCTACTGAAAGGGCAAAATAAGCTAAATTTGGTGCTTGTGGCAAAAATCTCTTCTAGAAAATTTTTTATTTTTTGAGACTTTTGCCACAAGCACCAAATTTAGCTTATTTTGCCATTTCAGTAGAAATGGCCACTTTTAGAAAATTTTTTATTTTTTGAGATTTTTGTCACAAGCACCAAATTTAGTTTATTTTGCCATTTCAGTACAAATGGCCACTTTTAGAAATTTTTTTATTTTTTGAGATTTTTGCCACAAGCACCAAATTTAGCTTATTTTGCCATTTCAGCAGAAATGGCCACTCTTAGAAAATTTTTTATTTTTTTGAGATTTTTGCCACAAGCACCAAATTTAGCTTATTTTGCCATTTCAGTAGAAATGGCCACTTTTAGAAATTTTTTTATTTTTTGAGATTTTTGCCACAAGCACCAAATTTAGCTTATTTTGCTATTTCAGCAGAAATGGCCACTTTTAGAAATTTTTTTATTTTTTGAGATTTTTGCTACAAGCACCAAATTTAGCTTATTTTGCTATTTCAGCAGAAATGGCCACTTTTAGAAATTTTTTTATTTTTTGAGATTTTTGCCACAAGCACCAAATTTAGCTTATTTTGCCATTTCAGCAGAAATGGCCACTCATAGAAAATTTTTTATTTTTTTGAGATTTTTGCCACAAGCACCAAATTTAGCTTATTTTGCCATTTCAGTAGAAATGGCCACTTTTAGAAAATTTTTTATTTTTTGAGATTTTTGCCACAAGCACCAAATTTAGCTTATTTTGCCATTTCAGCAGAAATGGCCACTTTTAGAAAATTTTTTATGTTTTGAGATTTTTGCCACAAGCACCAAATTAAGCTTGTGACAAAAATCTCAAAAAATAAAAAAATTTCTAAAAGTGGCCATTTCTACTGAAATGGCAAAATAAGCTAAATTTGGTGCTTGTGGCAAAAATCTCTTCTAGAAAATTTTTTATTTTTTGAGACTTGCCACAAGCACCAAATTTAGCTTATTTTGCCATTTCAGTAGAAATGGCCACATTTAGAAAATTTTTTATTTTTTGAGATTTTTGCCACAAGCAAAAAATTTAGCTTATTTTGCCATTTCAGTAGAAATGGTCACTTTTAGAAAATTTTGTATTTTTTGAGATTTTTGCCACAAGCACCAAATTTAGCTTATTTTGCCATTTCAGAAGAAATGGCCACTTTTAGAAAATTTTTTACTTTTTGAGATTTTTGGCAAAATAAGCTAAATTTTGTGCTTGTGGCAAAAATCTCAAAAAATAAAAAATTTTCTAAAAATGGCCATTTTACTGAAATGGCAAAATAAGCTAAATTTGGTGCTTGTGGCAAGAATCTCAGAAAAAAAAAATTTTCTAAAAGTGGCCATTTCTACTGAAATGGCAAAATAAGCTAAATTTGGTGCTTGTGGCAAAAGTCTCAAAAAATAAAAAATTTTCTAAAAGTGGCCATTTCTGCTGAAATGGCAAAATAAGCTAAATTTGGTGCTTGTGGCAAAAATCTCAAAAAATAAAAAATTTTCTCAAAGTGGCCATTTCTACTGAAAGGGCAAAATAAGCTAAATTTGGTGCTTGTGGCAAAAATCTCTTCTAGAAAATTTTTTATTTTTTGAGACTTTTTTGTGGCCCACAAGCACCAAATTTAGCTTATTTTGTCATTTCAGTAGAAATGGCCACTTTTAGAAAATTTTGTATTTTTTGAGATTTTTGCCACAAGCACAAAATTTAGCATATTTTGCCATTTCAGTAGTAGAAATGGCCACTTTTAGAAAATTTTCTATTTATTGAGATTTTTGCCACAAGCACCAAATTTAGCTTATTTTGCCATTTCAGTAGAAATGGCCACTTTTAGAAAATTTTTTCTTTTTTGAGATTTTTGCCACAAGCACCAAATTTTGCTTATTTTGCCATTTCAGTAGAAATGGCCCTTTTTTAAAAATTTTTTTGAAATTTTTTTATTTTTTCCAAAAGTGGCCATTTCTTCTGAAATAGCAAAATAAGCTAAATTTGGTGCTTGTGGAAAAAATCTCTTCTAGAAAATTTTTTATTTTTTGAGATTTTTGCCACAAGCACCAAATTTAGCTTATTTTGCCATTTCAGCAGAAATGGCCACTTTTAGAAATTTTTTTATTTTGTGAGATTTTTGCCACAAGCACCAAATTTAGCTTATTTTGCCATTTCAGAAGAAATGGTCACTTTTGGAAAAATTTTTTTTTATTTTTTGAGACTTTTGCCACAAGCACCAAATTTAGCTTATTTTGCCATTTCAGCTAAAATGGCCACTTTTAGAAATTTTTTTATTTTTTGAGATTTTTGCCACAAGCACCAAATTTAGCTTATTTTGAAATGGCAAAATAAGCTAAATTTGGTACTTGTGGCAAAAGTTTAAAAAAATAAAAAATTTTCTAGAAGAGATTTTTGCCACAAGCACCAAATTTAGCTTATTTTGCCATTTCAGAAGAAATGGCCACTTTTGGAAAAATTTTTATTTTTTGAGATTTTTGGCAAAATAAGCTAAATTTGGTGCTTGTGGCAAAAATCTCAAAAAATAAAAAAATGACAAAATAAGCTAAATTTGGTGCTTGTGGCAAAAGTCTCAAAAAATAAAAAATTTTCTAGAAGAGATTTTTGCCAAAAGCACAAAATTTAGCTTATTTTGTCATTTCAGCAGAAATGGCCACTTTTAGAAATTTTTTTATTTTTTGAGATTTTTGCCACAAGCACCAAATTTAGCCTATTTTGCCAAATATCACAAAAAAATAAAAATTTTTCCAAAAGTGGCCATTTCTTCTGAAATGGCAAAATAAGCTAAATTTGGTGCTTGTGGCAAAAATCTCTTCTAGAAAATTTTTTATTTTTTGAGATTTTTGCCACAAGCACTAAATTTAGCATATTTTGCCATTTCAGCAGAAATGGTCACTTTTAGAAATTTTTTTATTTTTTGAGATTTTTGCCACAAGCACCAAATTTAGCTTATTTTGCCATTTCAGTAGAAATGGTCACTTTTAGAAAAATTTTTCTTTTTTGAGATTTTTGCCAAAAGCACCAAATTTAGCTTATTTTGCCATTTCAGAAGAAATGGTCACTTTTGGAAAAATTTTTATTTTTTGAGATTTTTGGCAAAATAAGCTAAATTTTGTGCTTGTGGCAAAAATCTCAAAAAAGAAAAATTTTTCTAAAAGTGACCATTTCTACTGAAATGGCCAAATAAGCTAAATTTGGTGCTTGTGCCAAAAATCTCAAAAAATAAAAAAATTTCTTGCCATTTCAGCAGAAATGGCCACTTTTAGAAAAATTTTTCTTTTTTGAGATTTTTGCCACAAGCACCAAATTTAGCTTATTTTGCCATTTCAGTAGAAATGGCCACTTTTAGAAAATTTTTAAAAATTTTAAAAAATTTTCTAAAAGTGGCCATTTCTACTGAAATGGCAAAATAAGCTTAATTTGGTGCTTGTGGCAAAAATCTCAAAAAATAAAAAATTTTCTAAAAGTGGCCATTTCTACTGAAATGGCAAAATAAGCTTAATTTGGTGCTTGTGGCAAAAATCTCAAAAAATAAAAAATTTTCTAAAAGTGGCCATTTCTGCTGAAATGGCAAAATAAGCTAAATTTGGTGCTTGTGGCAAAAATCTCAAAAAATAAAAAAATTTCTAAAAGTGGCCATTTGTGCTGAAATGGCAAAATAAACTAAATTTGGTGCTTGTGGCAAAAATCTCAAAAAATAAAAATTTTTCTAAAAGTGGCCATTTCTACTGAAATGGCAAAATAAGCTTAATTTGGTGCTTGTGGCAAAAATCTCAAAAAATAAAAAATTTTCTAAAAGTGGCCATTTCTACTGAAATGGCAAAATAAGCTAAATTTGGTGCTTGTGGCAAAAGTCTCAAAAAATAAAAAATTTTCTAGAAGAAATGGCCACTTTAAGAAAATTTTTTATTTTTTGAGATTTTTGCAACAAGCACCAAACTTAGCTTATTTATTTTTTATTTTTTGAGACTTTTGCCACAAGCACCAAATTTAGCTTATTTTGAAATGGCAAAATAAGCTAAATTTGGTGCTTGTGGCAAAAATCTCAAAAAATAAAAAATAAATAAGCTAAGTTTGGTGCTTGTTGCAAAAATCTCAAAAAATAAAAAATTTTCTAAAAGTGGCCATTTCTACTGAAATGGCAAAATAAGCTTAATTTGGTGCTTGTGGCAAAAATCTCAAAAAATAAAAAATTTTCTAAAAGTGGCCATTTCTGCTGAAATGGCAAAATAAGCTAAATTTGGTGCTTGTGGCAAAAATCTCAAAAAATAAAAAAATTTCTAAAAGTGGCCATTTGTGCTGAAATGGCAAAATAAACTAAATTTGGTGCTTGTGGCAAAAATCTCAAAAAATAAAAATTTTTCTAAAAGTGGCCATTTCTACTGAAATGGCAAAATAAGCTTAATTTGGTGCTTGTGGCAAAAATCTCAAAAAATAAAAAATTTTCTAAAAGTGGCCATTTCTACTGAAATGGCAAAATAAGCTAAATTTGGTGCTTGTGGCAAAAGTCTCAAAAAATAAAAAATTTTCTAGAAGAAATGGCCACTTTAAGAAAATTTTTTATTTTTTGAGATTTTTGCAACAAGCACCAAACTTAGCTTATTTATTTTTTATTTTTTGAGACTTTTGCCACAAGCACCAAATTTAGCTTATTTTGAAATGGCAAAATAAGCTAAATTTGGTGCTTGTGGCAAAAATCTCAAAAAATAAAAAAATTTCTAAAAGTGGCCATTTCAGCTGAAATGGCAAAATAAGCTAAATTTGGTGCTTGTGGCAAAAGTCTCAAAAAATAAATAAAAATTTTTCCAAAAGTGACCATTTCTTCTGAAATGGCAAAATAAGCTAAATTTGGTGCTTGTGGCAAAAATCTCACAAAATAAAAAAATTTCTAAAAGTGGCCATTTCTACTGAAATGGCAAAATAAGCTAAATTTGGTGCTTGTGGCAAAAATCTCAAAAAATAAAAAATTTTCTAGAAGAGATTTTTTCCACAAGCACCAAATTTAGCTTATTTTGCTACTTCAGAAGAAATGGCCACTTTTGGAAAAAATAAAAAAATTTCAAAAAAATTTTTAAAAAAGGGCCATTTCTACTGAAATGGCAAAATAAGCTAAATTTGGCGCTTGTGGCAAAAATCTCAAAAAAGAAAAAATTTTCTAAAGGTGGCCATTTCTGCAGAAATGGCAAAATAAGCAAAATTTGGTGCTTGTCGCAAAAATTTCAGAAAATAAAAAATTTTCTAAAAGTGGCCATTTCTACTGAAATGGCAAAATAAGCTAAATTTGGTGCTTGTGGCAAAAATCTCAATAAATAGAAAATTTTCTAAAAGTGGCCATTTCTACTACTGAAATGGCAAAATTTGCTAAATTTTGTGCTTGTGGCAAAAATCTCAAAAAATAAAAAAATTTCTAAAAGTGGCCATTTCTGCTGAAATGGCAAAATAAGCTAAATCTCAAAAATTAAAAAAATTTTCAAAAAGTGGCCATTTCTGCAGAAATGGCAAAATAAGCAAAATTTGGTGCTTGTCGCAAAAATTTCAGAAAATAAAAAATTTTCTAAAAGTGGCCATTTCTACTGAAATGGCAAAATAAGCTAAATTTGGTGCTTGTGGCAAAAATCTCAAAAAATAAAAAAATTTCTAAAAGTGGCCATTTCTACTGAAATGGCAAAATAAGCTAAATTTGGTGCTTGTGGCAAAAATCTCAAAAAATACAAAATTTTCTAAAAGTGGCCATTTCTACCGAAATGACAAAATAAGCTAAATTTGGTGCTTGTGGGCCACAAGCACCAAACTTAGCTTATTTTGCCATTTCAGCAGAAATGGCCAATTTTAGAAAATTTTTTATTTTTTGAGATTTTTGCCACAAGCACCAAATTAAGCTTATTTTGCCATTTCAGTAGCAATCGCCACTTTTGGAAAAATTTTTATTTTTTGAGATTTTTGCCACAAGCACAAAATTTAACTTATTTTGCCATTTCAGCAGAAATGGCCACTTTTAGAAATTTTTTTATTTTTTGAGATTTTTGCCACAAGCACTAAATTTAGCTTATTTTGCCATTTCAGCAGAAATGGTCACTTTTAGAAATTTTTTTATTTTTTGAGATTTTTGCCACAAGCACCAAATTTAGCTTATTTTGCCATTTCAGTAGAAATGGTCACTTTTAGAAAAATTTTTCTTTTTTGAGATTTTTGCCAAAAGCACCAAATTTAGCTTATTTTGCCATTTCAATACAAATGGCCACTTTTAGAAATTTTTTTATTTTTTGAGATTTTTGCCACAAGCACCAAATTTAGCTTATTTTGCCATTTCAGCAGAAATGGCCACTTTTAGAAAAATTTTTCTTTTTTGAGATTTTTGCCACAAGCACCAAATTTAGCTTATTTTGCCATTTCAGTAGAAATGGCCACTTTTAGAAAATTTTTAAAAATTTTAAAAAATTTTCTAAAAGTGGCCATTTCTACTGAAATGGCAAAATAAGCTTAATTTGGTGCTTGTGGCAAAAATTTCAAAAAATAAAAAATTTTCTAGAAGTGGCCATTTCTGCTGAAATGGCAAAATAAGCTAAATTTGGTGCTTGTGGCAAAAATCTCAAAAAATAAAAAAATTTCTAAAAGTGGCCATTTGTATTGAAATGGCAAAATAAGCTAAATTTGGTGCTTTTGGCAAAAATCTCAAAAAAGAAAAATTTTTCTAAAAGTGACCATTTCTACTGAAATGGCAAAATAAGCTAAATTTGGTGCTTGTGGCAAAAATCTCAAAAAATTAAAAAATTTCTAAAAGTGACCATTTCTGCTGAAATGGCAAAATAAGCTAAATTTAGTGCTTGTGGCAAAAATCTCAAAAAATAAAAAATTTTCTAGAAGAGATTTTTGCCACAAGCACCAAATTTAGCTTATTTTGCTATTTCAGAAGAAATGGCCACTTTTGGAAAAAATTTTATTTTTTGAGATTTTTGGCAAAATAAGCTAAATTTGGTGCTTGTGGCAAAAATCTCAAAAAATAAAAAAATTTCTAAAAGTGGCCATTTCTGCTGAAATGACAAAATAAGCTAAATTTGGTGCTCTTGGCAAAAATCTCTTTTAGAAAATTTTTATTTTTTGAGACTTTTGCCACAAGCACCAAATTTAGCTTATTTTGTCATTTTTTTTTTTTTTTTTTTTGAGATTTTTGCCACAAGCACCAAACTTAGCTTATTTTGCCATTTCAGCAGAAATGGCCAATTTTAGAAAATTTTTTATTTTTTGAGAAATGGCAAAATAAGCTAAATTTGGTGCTTGTGGCAAAAATCTCAAAAAATAAAAAATTTTCCAAAAGTGGCCATTTCTACTGAAATGACAAAATAAGCTAAATTTGGTGCTCTTGGCAAAAATCTCTTTTAGAAAATTTTTTATTTTTTGAGACTTTTGCCACAAGCACCAAATTTAGCTTATTTTGTCATTTTTTTTTTTTATTTTTTGAGACTTTTGCCACAAGCACCAAATTTAGCTTATTTTGCCATTTCAGTAGAAATGGCCACTTTTAGAAAATTTTTTATTTTTTGAGATTTTTGCCACAAGCACCAAATTAAGCTTATTTTGCCATTTCAGTAGAAATGGCCACTTTTAGAAAATTTTTTAAAATTTTTAAAAATTTTCTAAAAGTGGCCATTTCTACTGAAATGGCAAAATAAGCTAAATTTGGTGCTTGTGGCAAAAATCTCAAAAAAGAAAAATTTTTCTAAAAGTGGCCATTTCTGCTGAAATGGCAAGAAATTTTTTTATTTTTTGAGATTTTTGGCACAAGCACCAAACTTAGCTTATTTTGCCATTTCAGCAGAAATGGCCAATTTTAGAAAATTTTTTATTTTTTGAGAAATGGCAAAATAAGCTAAATTTGGTGCTTGTGGCAAAAATCTCAAAAAATAAAAAATTTTCCAAAAGTGGCCATTTCTACTGAAATGGCAAAATAAGCTTAATTTGGTGCTTGTGGCAAAAATCTCAAAAAATAAAAAATTTTCTAAAATTGGCCATTTCTGCTGAAATGGCAAAATAAGCTAAGTTTGGTGCTTGTGGCAAAAATCTCAAAAAATAAAAAATTTTCTTAAAGTGGCCATTTCTTCTAGAAAATTTTTTATTTTTTGAGACTTTTGCCACAAGCACCAAATTTAGCTTATTTTGCCATTTCAGTAGAAATGGCCACTTTTAGAAAATTTTTTATTTTTTGAGATTTTTGCCACAAGCACCAAATTTAGCTTATTTTGCCATTTCAGCAGAAATGGCCACTTTTAGAAAATTTTTTATTTTTTGAGATTTTTGCCACAAGCACCAAATTAAGCTTATTTTGCCATTTCAGTAGAAATGGCCACTTTTAGAAAATTTTTTAAAATTTTTAAAAATTTTCTAAAAGTGGCCATTTCTACTGAAATGGCAAAATAAGCTAAATTTGGTGCTTTTGGCAAAAATCTCAAAAAAGAAAAATTTTTCTAAAAGTGGCCATTTCTGCTGAAATGGCAAGAAATTTTTTTATTTTTTGAGATTTTTGGCACAAGCACCAAATTTAGCTTATTTTGCCATTTCAGTAGAAATGGTCACTTTTAGAAAAATTTTTCTTTTTTGAGATTTTTGCCACAAGCACAAAATTTAGCTTATTTTTCCAAAAATCTCAAAAAATAAAAATTTTTCCAAAAGTGACCATTTCTTCTGAAATGGCAAAATAAGCTAAATTTGGTGCTTTTGGCAAAAATCTCAAAAAAGAAAAATTTTTCTAAAAGTGACCATTTCTACTGAAATGGCAAAATAAGCTAAATTTGGTGCTTGTGGCAAAAATCTCAAAAAATAAAAAAATTTCTAAAAGTGACCATTTCTGCTGAAATGGCAAAATATGCTAAATTTAGTGCTTGTGGCAAAAATCTCAAAAAATAAAAAATTTTCTAGAAGAGATTTTTGCCACAAGCACCAAATTTAGCTTATTTTGCCATTTCAGAAGAAATGGCCACTTTTGGAAAAATTTTTATTTTTTGAGATTTTTGGCAAAATAAGCTAAATTTGGTGCTTGTGGCAAAAATCTCAAAAAATAAAAAAATTTCTAAAAGTGGCCATTTCTGCTGAAATGACAAAATAAGCTAAATTTGGTGCTTTTGGCAAAAATCTCTTCTAGAAAATTTTTTATTTTTTGAGACTTTTGCCACAAGCACCAAATTTAGCTTATTTTGTCATTTTTTTTTTTTTTTTTTTTTTTGAGATTTTTGCCACAAGCACCAAACTTAGCTTATTTTGCCATTTCTGCAGAAATGGCCACTTTTAGAAAATTTTTTCTTTTTTGAGATTTTTGCCACAAGCGCCAAATTTAGCTTATTTTGCCATTTCAGTAGAAATGGCCCTTTTTTAAAAATTTTTTTGAAATTTTTTTATTTTTTCCAAAAGTGGCCATTTCTTCTGAAGTAGCAAAATAAGCTAAATTTGGTGCTTGTGGAAAAAATCTCTTCTAGAAAATTTTTTATTTTTTGAGATTTTTGCCACAAGCACCAAATTTAGCTTATTTTGCCATTTCAGTAGAAATGGCCACTTTTAGAAATTTTTTTATTTTGTGAGATTTTTGCCACAAGCACCAAATTTAGCTTATTTTGCCATTTCAGAAGAAATGGTCACTTTTGGAAAAATTTTTATTTATTTTTTGAGACTTTTGCCACAAGCACCAAATTTAGCTTATTTTGCCATTTCAGCTGAAATGGCCACTTTTAGAAATTTTTTTATTTTTTGAGATTTTTGCCACAAGCACCAAATTTAGCTTATTTTGCCATTTCAAAATAAGCTAAATTTGGTGCTTGTGGCAAAAGTCTCAAAAAATAAAAAATTTTCTAGAAGAGATTTTTGCCAAAAGCACCAAATTTAGCTTATTTTGTCATTTCAGCAGAAATGGCCACTTTTAGAAATTTTTTTATTTTTTGAGATTTTTGCCACAAGCACCAAATTTAGCCTATTTTGCCAAAAATCTCAAAAAATAAAAATTTTTCCAAAAGTGGCCAAATAAGCTAAATTTGGTGCTTGTGGCAAAAATCTCTTCTAGAAAATTTTTTATTTTTTGAGATTTTTGCCACAAGCACTAAATTTAGCATATTTTGCCATATCAGTAGAAATGGCCACTTTTAGAAAATTTTTTATTTTTTGAGATTTTTGAAACGGCCACTTTTAGAAAATATTTTTTTTTTTTTTGAGATTTTTGCCACAAGCACCAAATTTAGTTTATTTTGCCATTTCAGTACAATTGGCAACTTTTAGAAAAAATTTTTTTTTTGAGATTTTTGGCAAAATAAGCTAAATTTGGTGCTTGTGGCAAAAATCTCAAAAAATAAAAAATTTTCTAAAATTGGCCATTTCTGCTGAAATGGCAAAATAAGCTAAGTTTGGTGCTTGTGGCAAAAATCTCAAAAAAAAAAAAAAAAAATGACAAAATAAGCTAAATTTGGTGCTTGTGGCAAAAGTCTCAAAAAATAAAAAATTTTCTAGAAGAGATTTTTGCCAAAAGCACCAAATTTAGCTTATTTTGTCATTTCAGCAGAAATGGCCACTTTTAGAAATTTTTTTATTTTTTGAGATTTTTGCCACAAGCACCATATTTAGCTTATTTTGCCAAAAATCTCAAAAAATAAAATTTTTCCAAAAGTGGCCATTTCTTCTGAAATGGCAAAATAAGCTAAATTTGGTGCTTGTGGCAAAAATCTCTTCTAGAAAATTTTTTATTTTTTGAGATTTTTGCCACGAGCACTAAATTTAGCTTATTTTGCCATTTCAGCAGAAATGGTCACTTTTAGAAATTTTTTTATTTTTTGAGATTTTTGCCAAAAGCACCAAATTTAGCTTATTTTGTCATTTCAGCAGAAATGGCCACTTTTAGAAATTTTTTTATTTTTTGAGATTTTTGCCACAAGCACCAAATTTAGCTTATTTTGCCAAAAATCTCAAAAAATAAAAATTTTTCCAAAAGTGGCCATTTCTTCTGAAATGGCAAAATAAGCTAAATTTGGTGCTTGTGGCAAAAATCTCTTCTAGAAAATTTTTTATTTTTTGAGATTTTTGCCACAAGCACTAAATTTAGCTTATTTTGCCATTTCAGCAGAAATGGTCACTTTTAGAAATTTTTTTATTTTTTGAGATTTTTGCCACAAGCACCAAATTTAGCTTATTTTGCCATTTCAGTAGAAATGGTCACTTTTAGAAAAATTTTTCTTTTTTGAGATTTTTGCCAAAAGCACCAAATTTAGCTTATTTTGCCATTTCAATACAAATGGCCACTTTTATAAGCTAAATTTAGTGCTTGTGGCAAAAATCTCAAAAAATAAAAAATTTTCTAGAAGAGATTTTTGCCACAAGCACCAAATTTAGCTTATTTTGCCATTTCAGAAGAAATGGCCACTTTTGGAAAAATTTTTATTTTTTTGATTTTTGGCAAAATAAGCTAAATTTGGTGCTTGTGGCAAAAATCTCAAAAAATAAAAAAATTTCTAAAAGTGACCATTTCTGCTGAATGAAATGCAAAATAAGCCTAAATTTAGTGCTTGTGGCAAAAAATCTCAAAAAATAAAAAATTTTCTAGAAGAGATTTTTGCCACAAGCACCAAATTTAGCTTATTTGGTG